>JAHFWJ010000412.1:1307047-2614095 GCA_028555115.1 Himalopsyche japonica | reverse complement strand
AATTATGCATCTGAAGAGCGATCGGCGCGCGCTCAGCAAACACATGCCACACTTTAAAATAGTTAATATTATAGATATAATAAAAATAAATAAAATTCATTTCTATCAAATTTTCTTGGGGGTGCTGCAGCTCCGCAGTGTATATGAACGAGCCGCCACTGGTTATATATATAAGCATACTACTAGAAAGCCAAAAAGTCTTTTCATCTCAGTGTCAATGGAGATCTTAATCAGTTAAATGAAAATTGGCTTGCGGAGTGTTTTTTCTTTAAGAAAAAAATGTCTATCTTTGTTAAAATTAAAACTATTGTGTCTCGACCTTTGAGTGTCCTTAGAGCTTTTTGGCTCCGTGGATATTTTGTCGAAAGTCCACATTTTGATATTAAATATCTTGCATTCATTAAAGCTTTTTTATTTTATCAAATGTGAATGAAAGGAAATTTTTATCGGTAAATTGAAACAAAATATTGTTTCAAAATACATAAAAATATATCAAATCACTTACGTAATGTTTAAAGCGGATATTTTTCGTTTAATACAACAATTTTTAGCCATTCGAAATTGTTCAATTTCTTTTTGTCTAGCTGTAAAATGAAAATGAAATGATAAATATTCCTACAGTATTTCGATTATGACTCAATCTTGGTTACATAAAAATGTGAAATCAATTTGGAATTTTGAAATGTATTACTTTCTATCAGAAATAAGATCTTTATGTATGACGAAATACAGAATCAAAAATTGCAAGTAATTTGCAAAATCGTTATAATGACGTCACATTTGAGAAGTTTAAGGATTGTTGTATGTGTTATCTTATTGTATGAATAATAATTTTCACTGAACTCACCAAGAAGTGACAGTTATGAGTGAGCAAGTTAATTGTTAACAAAAGAGTTTTTAGCATATCAAAAGAAACATTTTAATTATAAAAATATGTGAAAATAGTTTCAAGTTTTAACTTTGCATGTTTTTAAATAAAAAAACTTGTATATTATTGTCTCCTTATAAATATATTATTTTATTTGATAAATAATGAAAAGATTCCCAGCTTCCTTCCATATGAAGAACAAACGATACAATGTTCTCACAACGTTACATATTTAATAATGCAAAGTGGTTTTCTCAAAGGTTTTATTTAAAATGTGTAAAAACGAGAAAGCGACAAGTGCACCCTCTAACACGATTGTCCTAATTTAATGAAAAGATGTAGCGGAGCAGGCAAAAAAGGGAATGGCGGTACCACCGTGCAGGTAGATTTATTACTACCTCCTGTACGAGACAGCCTTCGCTTGAAATCGCACAAATGGTGGTTTGTCTAGTTAATCCAATTTAAAATGTTATAAAAGATGCATTTGTTGGAAAACGCTTCGCTTTCCTCAGAGATTCTAATTATTACTTACATTATTAAAAATTCTACCTGTCACGTTAATTTAATTTTAAATGAGATGTGCTGACTTATATTAAATATGATACAATATGTCAGTATTTAAATAGAATATTTACTTCAATATCTGCAAAATTATTTTCAACACGGTGTTCGCTTAGAATTTTACCATTTTATTTGTTGTAATTTTCGTAAATATAAATTTTGATAGTTCATATTTGGCAGTTGTTAAGTATAGACATGACAAATTTACTATTGAAAAATATTCAATAAACCAACATTAATTGTAATAACATTTTATTAAGTCGATAGACTAGAAAATTATGTAAAATTTTGGAGATAGACAAAGTGCCATAACAATTTTCCATTCATCTTTTACTCGATAATTTTGAAGAAAGAGTTTTTGTAGTAAATAACGACAAAGTTTGCAACATAGCCCCCAACAAAAAAGCTGAAAAAATGCTCCTGTCCAAAACAATCCGTCAACCTCAATTGGACAACCCTTTGTGGAAAATTATGCATTTGTTTCAATTCAAAATTTAATTGACCCAAGAGCTTATTCCAAAACACTATTTACGACGTCGAACATATGCCAAAATAAGATTTGAAAACTTGCTCATAGTAACTCTACCTTTTATGAAAAGATCATAATGAATGATGAAGCCATCAAAATAGTCATCAGTCATATTTGAATCCATTTGAGTGACAGTATGGTGCACTATTTGGTCTGGAGGAATCATTGGTATTTATTTTTTAGAAGATGAACGTGGCATTACGGTGACTGTTGATGGCGAACTTTATCATAACACGGCCGCTAACTTTTTATCACCAGAATACGATTTTTTGGGCTTGATTGAAATGTGGTTTCACAAACAGCTAATTTTACAATTGAATTACTAAGAGATCTGTTCCCACACTAAATTATTTCAAGAAATGATGATGAGAATTGACCTTCACAGTTATCGGACTCACACTTGGACTCCTTTTTTGAAGATATTCAAACATCAAAGCTTATCCCAACAAACAGAGAAATCTAATCAAAATAATCGTGACACAATTAAAAAAAAACAATAACAAAGCCCGAAATTGTAAGACTAAGAGAAGAAAAAAAGTAACTAACATTGACGTGAATTATCATATTTATTTGGGCTAAGCCATTTTGTTTTAATTTTGCATTATAAAAAAATTAAGAAGTAAAAATTTGTTGCGGACACCTGTATTATACATCAATGATTTAAATAAATGATTTAACAAATTATTGATTGAATTGGCATTTAAATTGGCATTATCAAACAAAAATGTTTATTGGAATCTATATTTTAATATAATTTTATTTATTTAACATTTTGTTAAAAAAACAACCAAAAAAGATTTGAGTGATATAAAAATGAGAAACTCTTTCAAAGATTCTCGAAATATAAAGAACACAAAATCGTTAATAAGATGAAATAATTGTTCTAAAAGTCTTGATTCGAAATATGCTTCCTTGTTGTAGAACAAATACTCATCAGTATCTGTGCTCGTCAAGCTCTGAAGACCAAGATCCTAATGTTATTGAGTTAAATTTGATCGCTGATACGTTTGCATCTGTCGTAGAACGGGTGCATCAAACACATTTCATTGTTTCTTTATTGACTCCAGTAATATTGCAATTCCTTCTCAGAGCGTAAAAAGGTAATATTTTCAATAAAATTCAATTTATCGGATAACGAGCAAATGTAAAATTGTGTATCGTGCAGTAATGTTCAATAATACAATTTCAAGAGAACTATATTTATTGGTATTAACATTTTCAAATAAATACCGCATGATATATAATATGTTCTAACTGCCATCGTTTCATGATTTTTTATTAAAAATTTTATAAGAGGTTCAATTCGTCAGGTGTTAGTCGTACAGTAACGTCACTTGGTGTGTGGTCTGTATAAAAAAAAACTACAAGACAATGTAAAGTCGGTAAGTAATAATTATTCCATTCATATTTTTAATACCAAATTTTAATGAATTTACAAAATATTGTTTTTAAATGATCTTCAAAATATGAAAATACTAAATGAATGAATAAAAAAATCTGATGCATCAAATGAAATTCATTGTTGAACTTGATAGTTTAAAACTGCACACTATTAAAAAACAGTTTTACAAATAATACAAAAACAGATGTTTTTACATCATTTATGATATCAACTGAAAGTGCTTGATGGAATTTCAACATCAAATTTGAACTGTTACAACTTTGTACGATTCCACATGTTTTGTCACTAACGACCCGGGTTTCGCCTTTCGGCATGTTCAGCCATTCTATCACACGGATGCAAAAGTTTTGTCAGTTCTGTTGCATCCGTGAAGCCCGGGTCATTAGTGACAAAACATGTGGAATCCTATAAAGTTGTAATAATTCAAATTAGATGTGTTTATTTTATATACAAAAGTGAGATAATTGAATGTTAAAAGCTGTAAAATCTATGGAAAAAAGACTTTCTTTTCTAAAACACTCTTTAAGAAGTTAAAAGTTTGATTTTTTTACGATAAGAGAATTTTTCTGTTTTCCGCAAATACACTGAATCTGCTTCAGTGATTTGAAAATTTGAATAAAATACTGGCAGTTAAGCCTAAATGAATATCAAAAAGTTCAACCCTTTTCGAGATGGTAGACGCTTGTAAAGTATAAAGCTATTATTGCGGGGTAGTTATGCCCCGGCGCACCACTAGCAACCGAATGATAAAAGCTTTCCGGATTCGAAGGAACCTCACAACCGATTAAACGCGAGAAGATCGTTTTTGGATATGGGCAACATTTTTTTGTAGATAAAACGATGAGGTTTCAGTGGCAGAGGGTAAGTTTAAATGATCAATAAATTTTAACGTTTTTCGAAGAAATATTTTTCAAGAAAAATATTGCAGATGTTAAAAACTATTGAAATAAATATTGTTATCAAATATATAAAAGAATTTTTATTTCTACATTTATAATATTAACTATGAAATCTTAGCGGAATCTCTTTCACTCTTGCTTTAAAGTCAATGTTTATTTTTAATGTTGTCGAGATTGTATTGATAAAATGTTTTAAAAGACTAACAAACTATGCTAGGGCAAAAGAATTTCATTGGACTATCAAGTACAATTATTTTATGTTGCAAATAGGCTAAGAAACTGAGCTGAATTATGATTAGTCAAGTGGTTTCGTATATGATATAAGCTAAATGGAAAGCCCTTAGAGAACCACAAATATCCACACCTTTATATACAGATAAATAAATTGATTGTTAAAATATAAATGTAAATAAAATAACAGTTCACGTAACCGAATAGCTCGCAAAACCATGAGTCTTGTCCACTCGTTTATCAATCGTTATGATCTTTTTTCCTTCCAACTTTCATCGTACTTTTTGGGTCGATAATATGTGTTGTCATTCAATCAGCAACGTATGATAAATTCATTAGCTTGAAAGATAAAGCATTCTTTGGCAACGACTATTTTCTTCTTTCAGTATTTTTTTTTACATTCATGACACGATTTAATTTCATTTCTAATCATTGATATCTACTGAGAATGCTTGATGAAAATTTTATATTGAGTTTGAATTGTAAACGATGAATTTGTTTTATAGTTACTACGAAATTGTACGAAGTTGAAAATCTAAAAGAAAACGAGTCTTACCGTTACCCAACAAATTAAAATAGGCAAGTATCTTTAATTATCGAATAACGTAAATATATTTTCATGAAAGTAGATTTTTGTAATAACCTTACACTTTTATTGTACATAAAATTACTATTTCCGAAACTGAATGTCATTGTATTCAAAACAAGAGTTTTTTGGTTAATTTTATATAAATATTGGAATCTTAGCGACAGGGTCTACTCTCAAAGAGATGCACCGGTCGTGAGTGACAAGACATGCGAAAATGCACAAATTTCAACAATTCATATTACCGAATACCCTAACAACTATTTTTGGCCAGATATAATTATATTTCAATACGACTGCCATGTGAATAACTTTTTTCATTCGTGTTAAATAAATAATAACGCGACTTTGTTATTGCGGTGTCCGTTATAACAGAAGCTGAAAAAAATGTTCATTCGAAATGACAGAACGATACTGAATTATACAATAGATGTCTTTGAAACCGCCCGACGGAAATCGTTTCCGGCTTTCACGGTGACAAGACGAACTTCAATGCAATACAGGAACCAACGTATGCTTCAGCCTCTACGACCGCATCTACAAAAACAGCTACGATGTTATATAAGTGAACCAAACTTTACATATTCCAGATAAAAAAAATATATTTTATAGAAATTTGTGTAAAATAGTAATTTTAATTTGTCGTGCCAATATAGTCAAATTATTACAGTATGTTTTCAGAAAAATCATTTAATCTCGCTTCATTATAGAATGGAACTTGTTAAACGGTTCGGAAGATATTTCACGGTTAACACAAAGAGAAAAACTGGACTTGACGTATTGTGATAAATATATATTTTTAAAATTATAATAAACTTTCTTTCGTAGATCATACGCCAGTGATCATTAAACCGGGTTGATGGAAGCACTTTAGTTTTATTGAAATGACGTTATTAGAATTAAGTTGTTTACAATACAAACATAAAAAGTGTCAATAGAAAAAATTGATGTTATGGTAAAAGTGAAAAAATCAAAGTAATTAGCATTTATTTTTTTCACCTTATAGTAATGACATTCTACCAAAGAAATGATTTTAATTATCGATTTTTTTGTGATTTAAAAACACGATATCAACTGAAAGAAAAAAATTTCTAACTGAAAATATTTTTTTCAGTTTTCAGTATTGGCTGTAGTGACCTGCATTCCAATTTTATTTAGTATAAGTTTTAAGTGATATCAAGTAATTTTCTTTACTTTAGTATCAAATGCACAATGTCAAAAGTAACGGGGAAAAACAATTTTTTTAAAAAGGGTGTTAAGGTCATCTGCATAATCAGTGAATCTATATGCACAATGGATGGTTGAATAATTAACTGTGAGTCAAATTATTTTTTAAATATCTGTAGGAGAAAAACCACCTTCGTATTAAAAGTAATGGTACCGCATTTTATTGTTACAAAGAAAGTTTTAGCTTAAACAAAAACTTAAAATAAAAATCTTAATCTTAATTTTGTACAATGAAAAAGAAAAAGTTTTTAACCAAAACTAGGTTTATTACCAAAGTCTTAAGCTTTTCATACAAAAAGATTTTTTTATAATTTTTACCTTAAAAAACTGGTCATAGATAGTGCAATTAACTAACTTTTCTTTTCTGCATTATTCATTTTATTTTACAATTTCAAAAGAAAAAATAGCCAATTCACGCACAGCCAGATTTTGTGGGAAAAAATGATTAAAAAAATGACATCGTATTATTTTGAAAACCATAACAATTTTTAACACAAAGCTTTTACTCATAGTTGTAAGGGACTGAATTAAAATGAAAACATGATGTTAATTGATTATTGATTTTGTAATTTGGATGAACGGTTATGATAATAATATTTTTTAAATGGATTTTCTGTCCTCACACTATTCAGTTTGGTCCTCAGACTATTTATTTCATAATCAAGTAAAGCGTTTGGAAGTATCTTGAATTCATTCAAAAATAACTTAAAAGATTTTTTCGCACTGGGTTTCAAGAAGACGATTAATGTTAAAGTATCTAATATTTAATTTTGTAAAAATAATGTAGAGAAAATTTGAAAAATTGAGTGAAATATAGGTTAAGTATTTTTTGTAGCATGCCTGACAGAGTTAAGTTATATTTATTGACTCATTAGGTATCGGCCTACGCCAACACAATGCCTACGACGAGGTCTACGCGGATGTCATGTCTACGCCCGTTTCTGGTTGTCTACATAATATAATGAAAATAACGCCATTAGCCTTACAAGGCCGTCCTGTCAGGAATTGTTTTCGGAAACGTTTCAGGAGCATTAGCGAATAATTCTGTGTAGGTCTCAAGGATTCGAGGCCCAAATAGCTGGTGTATTTATTAACCGAAAATAATATATTCACATTTCTATTTTGAAAAGCGTGAATAAAAAATCTGATAGTTATTGAATGACACGTTTAATGGGGACCAATATATCAAGCGCCATATTATTAAAATGAGATAGAATAAGAGAAAGCATTCAATATTTGTTAAGCAGGATTTGATCAATCACATAGCAATGTTTGATTATAAATCATTGATATTTATTGTCATGAATAGATTTAATAAAACTAGTAGCTTTATCCTGAAATTTTAGACTACAGCGTTAAGTCATAAATTATTGATGTAATAATGGAAGTTAACAAAACAGAGAATTTTTATTATAACTACTTTACAATCTTTTTAGCATTGTTCGATTGCAATCACTTTTAAGGAAGTTTTACGTCAAAAACCTTATATTCAATCACTATGTTTATATATTATTTCATCGCAATTCGTATTTGCGTGTATATTATAGATATATTTCGTTTCCATTGTTGTTATGTAAATATACGAAAAGGCATTGGTCAATGTTTACTTTATGTGATAGAATATTTTCGGCAGTATTTACTCGGTCCTCCGAGCTAAACACTTAAGAAAACCCGGTCATTAAATGGCGACAAAAAATATTGGCATATCAGCAAAATCAATTCATTATTTTGAGACATCATTATAATGATACTAATTGAATAAATATTTGAAACGTTTTCACAGAAATATTGTATTGTGTTTCAATCAAATTTAATGACGTGTATATTGGATAATAAAACGTTTAACCAATTCAATCCGATTTTCCTCGTATACAAAGAATGCTTTGTTAGCAATGTTGCGTATTCATTCTGAGAAAATAAATCTTTTTTTATCTTTTGTTATTAACAGTAAACGTCAGTTATAAAAGACATTATTTATTGAATACAGAAATCATTAATTATATTTTTTGTGAAATGAAAATTGTTTAAGATTATGACAATATCTGTGGAATTATTATTCGAAAATCGCTGTGGTCAAATGATAACACTTGGTGTCGCCGTTATGTATTCCTAAAGGAAAATAATGTGATAGTATGCACACACGAAAGCAGTGCATCTGTTCTTCCAAAATGAGTTCTGAAGGCTTAGCGGCAAACTCAGTTGGCAGTGCGTGTTGATTGAAAAGCCAGATTGCTTTTGCGGGCACAGCAATTAGAACGCTAATCACGTAGCGTGTGATTGTTCCGAGATAAGTGCCGAACGAATAGAACCCGTTGTTGCGGCTCGTGCCCACACTGGTCCGATGGGTCACGCTGATTTTTACAAACTGAGGTTAAAAGTATTTGGGTTTTTGAAATATCAGTTATATCATATTGATCTATTTTTGTACCTTGTTTTGAGTTATTAGAATCTGATTATATAAAACCAAACAGTTTTGTTTCGACTTAAATATACGTTTAGCAAGCCATGAACTTAACTTTATGCTTTTAGTTCTGCTTGATTGGAGAGAAAAAAGCAAAGTAAAAAGGTAGAGACGTTTACTCAAAGAAATCAGAATTGTTAACTGTGTGTAAATCAGTTGATTTGAGATTTCAGCGCCACAACTTTTAAATAAAAATATTTTTTTTCGAAAATGAGTATCCAACCTACGACAGGCGAGCCAAATTCAGCCAATAAGCAACATTGGCCTGAAAATATTTTTTCATTTTTATTTAATGATAGTTACAGTAGTTTCATAAATTACGATTTAATTAAGTTTTAGTCCTCCCAAAATTGACAAAACAGTTAAAGAATATTCTATAAGTAACGTATATAATTCAATGTAGTGTTATTTTCGATTATCAATCTTGCAAAGATGTAGTAAAATAACTGGGACTTTATTTATAATGTACGGTATCGACTGAGAGTGCTTGATGGAATTTCATTATAAAATTTGGATTTTGTTAAATGTTCGAATACAGATGCGATAAAACTAAGAGAAAGGAAACATTTTGAATCGTTTATATTTCAATAAAAACACTTCAACACATTTACAGTTTAGTCCAACTTGTATAACCGTATAAGCAATATTTATATTAACAAAAACAAAACATACTTACATAAAAATCATATTTTTCATAAGGTAACTGTCAAAAAATGTTTCATAAATTTCAGTTCTGTTATATGATGTAATGAGAACGCAGAAGGGAATATATATAAGCAATGTTGATTACGTGCAGCGACAATATGGAAATTTATATGCATCATTTTATTATGCAGGGGTCTCATTTGAATATATGTATTAATAAAAGCTGGAATCCAGTTCCAGAAGTTTTATCCCGGGATTTCACAAAAACAATCCAGTGTAGTGGAATATACTATCGAAAATTTCATTCAGATATATTTTTTAGCAGGAATTTAACATCAGTTAACACTACATTCATAATTATTTTAAAGACTGTTTTGAATCTTTAAACTTTTTATATCGGTGCTAATAATTAAATAAACTAAAATTTTTATAATAATCTACAATGCCTTAATACAAAGGAAACAAGAGAATACCTCTTTTTTGGGGATTGGAAAACAGTTCGCAACAATTTTTTCAGAAATTGTTATCTTAGGGCGTATGGATACAACCAAATATATTTTTTTAATTAATTTTAATTTTTGCTGTATTAAAGTAGATTTTGCGTTTGATTGCTCGGTTGACTTTATTACAAATTTCTATTGTTGCCATTTGTGAATTATTTCTTTGTTGCAAAAGTATTACAATTTACAAATTTTGTGTTTGTAAAAAATAAATAAAATTGATACAATTTATAAAATGAATTATTGCCAGAAGTAAAATTTATTTTTAAATAGGCGTTTGTTTACTTAAAATAAGTTTCAGAGCGTCTTTTGATCTTTGCGAGCTTTTCGAGTTTACTCATTCAGTACCTTCCTCATTCGCAAAAGTTTCTTGAAGTACGCAACGTAAGTTATATTTAAAGCTACAAACAAGGTAAAAAATTATTAATTCTTCTATAACATTTTTTGAGTTCAAAATAATTCATCTAAAACATTTTTTGATAACATGTCAACGCTTAATATGGAGAAACATTACTTAAATTATTTTGTTGTAAATTTTTTTTGGTTGCTATGAACAGTGGTATTTTAATTAGACCTTCAGTTACCTTAAATTAAAGCATTTTTTTAAAGGTTTAAATAAGTGGGTCAAGAATATATACATTACGTACATCCACGTTTTCAAACACAGTGATTTTATAAATCGTTAATACTGAAATACAATCTTGTGAATATCGTGTCCATATGAAATGACTACATATCAATTTTGTTAAATATTTAAATATAAATAAAAGCTTTAAAACAAACGCACCTTACTCCTTAGATTTTGACTGTCATATCATTGTAGAAATCCATTAACATAAAAAATAGGCCACAGTTTTATTTTTACTATTATCGCATTTTAAAAAGCATAAGACGTATTATATATATTGCTGATGGTTATTGTATAGTCACAATGCATGTAACTACAAGATGTAAAATAAATACCATCTTCAAAGAAAATGATAATGAGCATTTAACTACAGACTAATTTAGTTAAATAAAAATTGAATTTAGAAACTGTTGGATTATTGAAACTGCTTATAAATCATTAAATCATAATCCGTCTGTAAGAATGGATGAAAACATCTGATAATAAAAATCAATATATATATATATATATTAAAATTTCATTATGTACTATTTAACTTGCTCGTGCAATCGACTAGAGGAGGGCAATTAATCTTTATGCTGATACGCTTTACTAAAAAAAAACTGTGCCTTCCCACAATGTTTTTTTATAGATGTAACAATAGAGATACGTATGGTAATAAATGACAATAATTTGATTACAAAAAAGTTTAACCTTCTTTTAAAAAAATAATACCAAGGTTTTTCTACGAAATGAATTTTTTTTATGATATTTATCTATATTTTTATTTAAAAGTTTCGGCACCTTCCAGGGTGGAAACTGCCGGATTTGAGTAAAAATTATAAAGTGTTGTTTCTCGGTGACGACAAAATACAGCATTTTTTTTAAAAAGTGGATATCTTTCTGATAACAAAGCTCTAAGCGCAAAAAAGTTCTTACGATTTGAATTCTAAATACCCCGGTATGTTTCGTTTTTAATTCCGGAGTGATAAAAATTGGCATAGCAACCCTTGTGTATTATGCATCTAAATGAAATTGGACTACTTCCATCCACGTTCAGTTTTATATGCACATATATTATGCTCACAGATGTATATTCCGGGAAATATAGTTACCGGAATGTAGCCGCAGTAAAAAATAGTCGCACGACCAGCGGGTACGTAATCCTGCCGCTGTGAATTAGGTATGATTCGAAAGTTTACTTGGATGCTTATACTGTACAATCACGTTTCAAGCTACACAATTTTTACATAGAAAGAGATATGGAACATCGCAGCTACACTTTACATTTTTTATTTTTTAAACTTTTTTTAAGCTTCGTTCTGTAGTTTTTTTAACACATATTTGTAAACATTTGGTGTTAACAAAATATGTTAGAATTTCCTTTAAAGGTAGTAACCAAATTATGTTAAAATAGAATTATACTTGAATCAATAAATCTCTATTGAAATATAAATAGTTCAAAGTACGTTTTGACACTTACCATCGACATTTACAAACCATTTGTTATCAGAGAGCCACATTTTCAATATTGATGAAAGTGTTTAATTATAGTATCAAAACATGCGTGATCATGAACTACTTTATGAAGAAATTTAATAAAACAACCGAGCACAATTGAGTTTTTTGCTCCTATAAAATAATCAGTTAAACAATCCTTATTGTCTCTTATCATATAATTAACATTGATTAGTTCAATTAGACAACAAATTAAATAATTTATTTCTTACAATAATATGACATTTAATATTTGCTACCATCATAATCTATCCCCTGAACACGACTAATCTAAAAGAATTCAAATTTCCAAATACATTTTTACGGTAAGCGATTATTGTGAATGTGAGGCGAAATTATATGAAAATATAAAGCCATTAAGCTTAACTGTTTATGAGATTATATTTTTGGAATTTAAATATAATCTAATCAGGAGTTATTAAAAATGTTTTTCAAATTTATAGATTAAGCTCACAACGTAAGAATAAATGTTTTGTACATATAACTTAAAACGAGTTTGTGTTTTACCGTGTTTACCGAGTTATGTAATGACTGAAGGTTCTAAAAGGCGAAACGCTGGAGCAAGTGAGAACAATTGTGAAATTGCACAAAGTATGAACATCGAAAAAAAATTTAAAACAAATTCATTGCATTTTCATAAACATAATTTTTTTAGGTTAGTGTTACTATTGTTATATATTTTATTCTTCGTTGAAGTAAGTATAGGATAAATAAAATAATCGTTTGAGCTTAGTAAAAATGTCTAAAATATTCGATAATATTGTTTGAAATATAATACGTTACTGTATTTTTGTGAGCTTTTACGAAATGGAAAAAAAATATTTAAATATAAGAATCTGCTCTCTTGGATATTTTCGAAATCTTTTAGTAGCTTGGGTATCATTTCCTGTAAATATGGATGAAAGCACAGAGGTTTCTGGTTGGATAAGATATTTTTTCCACAAAGGTAAGTTTCAGTAAACGGTCTGAAAAAAAAGGTTTCCTTTTCAGCTAGGTGTAATAATTTTCTGCGTGAAACTCCAGCCAGCACCGAAATGCAAACATATTTAAGAATAAAACTTGACATTCTTTAGTTTTTCCTTAAAAAAGTTCATTCTGGCAAAGCTAATCAAAAATTAAATACTGTAAAAGATATCTCAGACCTAGGAATACAAAAAAAGGACTGATTTATTTGTAAAATGATTATTTTTACACCAGAGGACATTCGTGCGAAGATACTTTTTCATATTTTACAACTGCGTTATAGTACTCTAATTAAGGTTGTTATATTCTCAATAATTGGTCTTGGCTTACCTTAAAAAATATTTTTGATAAGAAAAAATGTTTAAAAATCTAGTTATAAGAATATGGTTTACCCGTGGAGAGAAAACAAATTATATTCCAACAGAAAAAAATTACATAAACGTGTCCTATAGCCTTATGTACAATCCTTTGAAGTTGACTTGTTCAGTTACAGTTACCTTGAGTTCGAGCTTTGAAAAGGAGCTTTCATTCGTTGACTTTTCAATAAAATTGCGTACACACATTTATATATATATATATATATATAAAACAACTTCTCTGATTTTTACATTTAAAAGTGTACAATTGAAATAAAAAGTAATTATAAATAAGTAAAAATAAAAACAGTCCAGCTGCATAATTGAACGAAATATTGAAATTTTGTCCAGACAAAATGAACAAAAAAATGAATTTCAAAAAAATGTGTCAATGAATATTTAAAAAAAATAATTAATTGAAACATCAATATACAAAAATGACAGGATAAGAGATTGAAACCGTGAACACTGCAATTGACATCAAAGACTTTGATCACTTCACTACTACAGTCTCTGATTGACTAACTCAATTCATCACTACACCTAAATATATGTATACCTTTAATCTCTTCCATAAAGACGAATTAAGTATCGTAATAACTTTGATAATCGTAAAACGACATCTGTCTACGCTCCATTTAAATTTAACATTGGTACCGGATATGGTAAACTTAATCACTATATGCATGTATATGAGTTTAAAAATGTATATTTTATAATAGTACGTATGTATTCTGTCAAATATAAATAGCTTGAATCAGCGTATAAATTATTTAATGTCATGTAAAAACAATGTTTGATAATATTTCTATCTTAATTAGTATTACTTTTTTCTTCAATACTTTAAACAATAATGTATTAAGTTAAATGATAATAAAAATGCTTGGCTTGAGAGGTATAATGATTTGTTTTAATATACTAAATTGTTAAAGTACAGCAATAAAAAAACGATAATTTATAATTATTATGAAATTAAATATTCATACCACTTCGTGAAAATAGAGTTTTTAATATAATATAAAATATAGTAATAAATATTTCTTAATTTATTGATTCGGTGTGTTTTGACCACAGGGCAGTTGAATCTCGCATTTTTTTTCGTTCATTTGACGCCACGCAGGGATGTCCGCGGAAGCCTTTCTCTGCCCTCTCATTAACCTAATTCAGCTTTCCCAAAGCGCCAATTTCAAAACTCGTTAACATCAAAACGGTTCCACTGAATGAACAGAATTACAATATCAAAATTTGGTTTGTTCACATATTAGGCCATTAGACATCGCATGAAATTTCACTTAAAACACAAAATTATTAAACAAAAAAGTGGAAATTATTTTTCGCCCTTTTTGCACAGGTTTTTTTGTGAAAGTCAATTGAGTCAAAAATGTGTTTTTACCAGCGTACAAGTATTATATATACGAAAAACATTTAATTTATATTTGAATTAGCATTGGTTCGGTGTTAAACGCTGTTATCTTCCACGATGATAAATTGCAGTTGAAACCTATAACCTTAACCAATTTCCTGTTGATCCCCGTAAAAGATATTCCAACTTTGAATATTTAAAAAAAAATCAAAATTATTAACTGTCACTATCAAAACGTTGAAATCAGCCAAACGAATTAATTGTTGACACGATAACAATCAGATGGATAAATGAAAATATTTATAAAATGATTCATGTATTCTTTATTTGTCCCAAATGAACGTGCCAATCAATCCTTTAAAATGATACAATCTGACATTTAATGTGTGACCCGAATCGTACCCAAATTCTCACTGTGAAGATAAGCGTCTTAAAAACTTTCTAGGATAAGCAAGACCCGGTGAGTAATTTTGTTTTATTTCCTCCTATCAAAAATTCGTTAAGATTTTGAGAAAATTCTACGTTGATCACCAATAATTTAGCAGGTGAATAAATTCCGTGCAATGTTTCATCGAATATTCAAAACAGGTTCTGGAAAAACTCGCCCAGGCTTGGTGGCGTGCACAGACTCTTAAGGCAGGATACGTATGTTGTGAATTTAAAAAGAAGTAGAGATGTATGTATAAAAAGAATATAAACCAACAACTTAAAAAAAAAATAATTCCATTTAGAAAGCGAATATTTTAATGAAGAATATTTAGCTTAAATAAGAAGCTTTCGTTCTATTAAATTATGTGGATGTTGAAACTGTGTACAATTCCTCATGTTTTGTCACTCACGACCCGGGTTTCGTCTTACAGTATGAAAGCATATCATCACAAATGCATTTGGCTGTATTGGATATAAAATGATCTTTTCCGATTCTGAATGTCGTCTTAATCAAATCAGTAGTTATTAAAATTATCCAAAGTATATCTTAACTTGAGAATTCATTATTATTGTGAATAATCGATGCAAACTGTATACTATCTGTTAATTCTATTGCATTCGTGTGATATTATATTCGAGGATGCCAGTGAATGGATGAAATGTGAAATTCGGGTCATTTGTGAAAAAACATGAGCGATTGTACACAGTTTCAACAATAGAAATATTGATGAAATGTCATAGAAAAATGTGTATCTTTTAAAAATACATTTTCACGCTAAAAGTATATATAAACTAATGATTATAGAATTATATATATATATAAAAAGAATGTGGTGTTATGTGATTTTTCTGAAACGTCAGTAAAAATAAATACTTATCTAAGATACATCCACGAATTTATTTGTTTATTTGTTTCACGCTTTTTCCTCATACTTTCTGAAACAACTTACAATTTCTCTAATAAATTCTACCGTAACAATGGAATTATTTTAAAAGATACGTTGAAAAACTTAACCTGATAAAGCACTCCGTGGTTTTTTCAAGGAATCAAATTACGAATGAAACATGAGTTTTGCTGAGGACATGTTACAAATAATATATTTAACATAGCATGAACGTATTTGAAAAACAATTTATCATATTTTCATTTAAAAGTGGTAATACTGTTTTTTCCTTGCATATGTTTGTACAAGAAAACATTTCAAATTCCTAGTATATAAAAGCTGGAATAAGCCGAACGTTTTTGTAGAATTTTCTCCGAAGCCAAGTGGTATGCGAAGTCTAGAATAGCTTTTCAGTAGCAGGCAATAAAATATAGGTATATAATAATCATTTAAATTGTGTATTATATCACGCTGTGCTGTATTTCTTGTTAGATTGGATTGGACGCCACTGTTTTGGCGAAGACTTACTTCCTCATTGAATTTTCGGGAAATATTGTGACGCAGGTTGGAGCGTGCTTATGAAAACACTTGCGACGCTTTCGAAGCCACCTGTCGCGACATAACAGGGGGAAACATGGAGACACTTTATGTCACAAAAATACTGCCAAATAATTTTAATGTTGGGTTTTATTATGCTACTAAGTGGATGACTGAATGAGCTTCGATCGAAACAAAAACTGTTAACTGTCTTTAATATTGCGAGTTTAACCGCCTGTGCTGTATTGATGTGTATCATTATCATCTTTCTGTGGAAAATTACTTAGTTATTATATGTGAAAAACGAAAGCTTTCTGCTTAAAAAACTCTGTGAAAGCTGTGCAAAGATTTTTAAAAGTTGGAATTTAGAGCTCGATATTTACATCTACGTTTGATAACGATTTGTTATCAGGAAAACATTCATTTAACGCGGATGAAGGTGTTGAATTATTATATCATAACACAGAGGATCATAAATTATTTTATCAGAAGATTTTAAAAATAAATAGAGGTCCATTATTTAATTTAAGTTATATTATAAGCACCCAGCTCAATCTTTCCAATTCCCTTTGTTTTATTTTTTACGTGAAATATGTTCAATGAGTTAACAACCTCATTAATTTAATTCCTATATTACGTCACTTAGTGTTAAATTTTTACTGTTACTTACCAACTTAAAATAAGTGGGCATTTCTAAGTCTAAAATTACCCAGTTGCATTTTAATGATAGCTGATTATTATTCGTTGTAGAATCCTTTCATAAAAGATTCATCAGTATTTAGCGTTAATAAAACTGAACACAGGAAAATGAGTGTCATTGTTATTAAATCAATATTATTGAAATTTACTATAGTTGTTTCTTTGGTGTGTGTTTTTCCTTAATAACTGATTCCTTTGGTATAAAATGATGCTAACTGTTAATTGTGTGTTAGTTCTGTTGCATTCGTGTCATAGAATGCCTGAAGATGCCGAAAGGCGAAACCCGGGCGTTAGTGGCAAAACATGTGAAATCGACCGAAATTAAAACAATTAAAACCCGATATTGAAATTTCATGAAACACCTTCAGTCGATATCATAAATTACTTCAGTAAACAGTTCCACCTCTAAAATTTTAATGTTAGCAGACAGAACACCACTACAGAAATGGTGATGTTACCTTACGTTATCATGGGCTTAAATTGTTGTACAGATTCATTAATTTATCAAATCAAAAGTTTGAATGTGCGAGTATTTGAATTCCCTTCTATTATTAATGACTTTTAATCAGGATTGAACAAAGTTGTCCGCCAATATTGTTGACTTTCGTCTGAAGTTTAATAATGATATCCGGTCAAAATAAATTGCAAGCGATTGTTCGAAATTCAAATACATTTTCATACTTACAATAATGAAGCTTTGTTTGAACAAAATTATTTGATGATTTTTCAAACATAACAATATTTTCCCGCCAGATTAGTAAAAACCGTGATTGACAATACGTGTGGAAGAGTACAGAGTTTGAACGAATCAAATTCAATTAGTTGTTTTTATGTTCCACAATGGGAGAGAATATTGTGTTTTTTTTTCTATTTGACATAATTGTACTTTTATGTAATACAAGTAACAACTCTCAATATAAAAAACTGACAATTTGTTCAGTATTTAATAAGATTTCAAACAAAATCGCATTATAAAAGTCGCCAGCATCAGACTAACAACATAAAGAATATAAAACTATCTGATCAGGCAACTAAATAATATTTCCAAAAAAAAAAAAAAAAAACACCAGTCTGAAATCTGTTTATTTTATATTCCGTTGTGTGACCAGATAATAAAAATCTAGTTTCGTGTTGTAAATTTAAAGACCATTTTTTATTCAAAGACAATAACGATGGAAATAAAATTCTCTCACTGAAATATTGATTGACATATTAGCACACCTAATATTTTATGTATATATTAGACATGAAATATGATATGTTATAAAGAAACTAATGAAATTACAAATGACATGGAAATAGATAAGGGAAGCTTTAAATTTCTTCTTGATTATTGATTAAAATGTAAATATAATAAATATAAAGAATCTTTCAAGTAAAATTTAATAAAATTTTCGTTTCTGTGTTTAATCGCCTTCTTGAAATATAATACAAATCTCAAGATTAATGATCAAAGCCGGAACTGATCTCTTTTCGATACAATCATTTTTGGAAATTAAATTAGGCAGGTATAATTACAAGGAAATTTAAAATGAAATATTTCCTATAAATATTTTCTGAATACTTTTAATCAGAGATTCTTTAAATTAAATTTGATCAACAATTTAGAATTTAGGAATAGGTTAGCTTAAAATGATATAAAGTTTTCTTTGAAAGATATCGCCTGTTAAAACGGAATGAAATTTAAAATTATTTTCAAATAAGGAATTTCAAAGTTTCATTTTTCGAAACGATAAGAAACGTCAAAGAATACGTAGGTATTTTTTTTTCTAAAATGATAACCGAGCGAAAAAGGTAAAAGCGAGTTGTTTATTTGTTTTGATACTCAATTTAAATATTTTTTCGCTGCATGCCAATGGAAATCTTTTAGCACGCTTAAAATAATGTACCAAACGCGAGAAGTCAAAAGGATCATACATTATTCATTCTAGGAAGTAAATAAAAGTAAACACGGCACTTAAATAGTAGGAATTTATTTTACAATATTTTATCATTAAAAACAAACTATATACAACAACTCAAAATGATTCGAAATATAAATGACTCTTGTAGAAAGTGATTGAATGATTCAATGTTTATCAAGCGTCATTGGATAGCCATGTTCGTAAATTTCATGATGCTTAAGAAGTATAGGTTAGATATGTATAAAATTAAATTCATAATTTGTTATACTATATGTTGATACTCGCGGAGCGTACATAGATACACAGGATACTTAATATCACGTAAGCTAAGTGGGAGTAAGTAACATTTTTTCTTCTCTTTTAAGAAGAATAGTGCATGATTTAAATATCGGTCTGTGCAGCTTTGTAGAGGGCCAAGAATACAAAGAGTAGAATCAATATTTTTTATCGGTATTGTGTTACGGAACCGACGACTGCATACACACAACGGACAGAGGTGGAACAACCAACTTGTGTCGATATTGTTTTTGTATATGTATTGAATTATAATCATCTAAATATAATATCAAAAAAGTTTTGGCAGCTATAAAAAATTGTTTCTTAAATCGACATCACATATTTTACGAAATAAAAAGATTCAACTCGCATAGTATTTCTTTGTCATATAATTAAGAAATTCAGCGTATTTTTTTATCATTTTTTATCGACAAAAATATGTTTTATAATGTATTATAATAAAATTTTTACTGAAACGACCGTCTATTATTAAGGATTACATTTTAAGCATGAACATATTTTTGATCAATTTACAGTGATTAAGAAATATGTAAGCAGCAACATTATTTTTTAAACAATAAAACGAAATATTTTAGTGCAATTTCCACAATTTAATATATTTATGAGCAAGACCGCTTTCGTTCTTCGCAAATATTATCAGTTGAAACGATGATCTTAAAAATTCTTAATTGTAAAAAAATTACTACTGAACATTGTGTTTATATATTTTAATATAAAACTGTTCAACCAAGACGAGATTTAACATATTAAAATTGATTAAATTTCATATCGAGCATTGGTATTGATTTACGTGTTTTACGAAGAAAACATAATCAGTAATATTTCTTTCAGTACCAGAAACAAAAATATGATAGTTTCTGTAACGTTTTATTTGTCGCTACCACGCTCACAAAGAAACTAGTATATTTATTAAACGAATTGAATCGATTTCTATGCCACTTATCCAAAGCCTTTCTAATTTTAGATAAGGGTAATTGGAAAAAAAAGTAAAAGATATCTCGTAAGGTTGTAATCCATCTAAAAAGTTCGCTTTGACCCAAATCGATAAAGACGATCTGACGCCTACGGACGCAAGATTATCCCGCAAACGTGTGTCAGGGTTTACCAGCTTCTACGGTGTTTCTTATTCAACTCATTTGACACATTCAAAAAGGCTACCGCACTTTTAGAAAGCCCTAATTCAATAAAAGGAAACACTTTTGTTTGCTATTTTACGAGTGAATTACACTAATTTAGGACACACAAAAGCGTAGAGATTATTTCCCAGTAATTTTTCGTAAAACTAAAGCTTTTTTGTACCCTTGAATTATATATAAGGCTGTCTTTATAAAGCTACTACAACAAATAAACCTTATGTTAGATCAACAAATTTGAGCTTCTGAAAATTTATAAGTTTCTATATTTTTTGTAACTCGAAACCCGAACTTTCTAAAGTATTATATAAAACTTTAGAATTGACAGAATTACAAAAATTTTATAGAAGATTTATACTGATAGAGAAGATGAGATATTGACCAAAATGCTTTATATTTTATAGGCGTAGCATGATAGATAAGTTTGCGTCGAAGTCATAGTACCCTCTATTCCTGGTGAAGTGGGGCGTTAAAAAAACTTAAATTTAATTAAAAACGTATATTAAAATATTTGAAGACTTAGCAATCTTTACAGGTTATAGGTTTTAAATACGTTTTGCCTTATTTAAAACTTCTTATTAAACATTAAACTATACATTACTTACATTAGCTCTCCGTTTTCAAGACAAAATACTTTCTATAATCAAAGTAAATATAAAATTTTGTTGTTAGTACCATGTTACAAAGTATTTTTGGCGTTTTATATTTTATATATGATAGAATAAAACGTAACTTTAATGCTACATAGTTGACGTGAATTGTATAAAAATGAAATATTAACAATCACTCAAATCAATTTTGTTTGTCAATAATGATGTCGTATAATTAAAATCAAAATTAATTATTGAAATATTCATAAATATAAATGGCACCATCCGTAAGGGATTAAGAATTATACAATTAAAAAATATTGTCTATATATAACCAAATACTCATTATTGCTGGAAAAATAAAATTAATTTAGTTTTTAACAACGCTTGACTAAATGCACCTGGAGCAAAATAAGACCAATTAAGCGATGTTTATATCAACCATTTGATTGATTGACCACGTTGATGATTAAAAGGCAAATAATTGAAGCTGTTTAAGTAAAATAGGCGCACGTTGCTAATGTTACCAATAAGAATTTCTGTTAAATGTCGGTATTTGAGAAATTAATTTGATATATTTAAAAAACGGTGTGCAATATTATGTTTTATATAGACGTTTATTTGACTTTTGAAATAAGTTTTTTCCTGAATTGTAACTAATTTTATTGTAGAGAAATATTAGGATAGAAAAATTTTTCTATATTTAGAAACGTATCACATTTTTAGTATTATATAATTTGTTAATTTGACAGAATTTAAAGCGATTTTGGTATCTCATATAGAATTTTGTTAACAACAATTACTAACGTTTTTCCATGAAAGGGCAAAGATGAAATTCAAGGAAAAAGTTAAAAGAACTTTCTATATTTAGAAATTTGTTATTTAACTAGAACTGGTTGCTAGTAAATAAGAACCTATTTACTCTATAGCAAACGGTACAAAAAAGCGCTAGGAGATGTTTTGGCTAATCGCCTTTTTTACGACTATTTATGAGATGAAGTGAGCTGAAAGTAGTTTTTTTTTATAAAAAAAACAGTATAATTTCATGTGTACGTAAGGTTGTTTGGATGTCGCAAAACGAAATCAGGACGGGAAGCGCTAACTGCAGTATTTGAAGAAAAATTATTAAGATCATTTAAAGAGAAAATTGTAAACACACTCTACAAGAAATAAGAATAAAATACTTTTTTATTGTATTCCCTTCTGGTAAAAAAATAAATTTTTGTCCACCGATGCCCAAGATTAAAGAACGCGTACACTATCGCAGCAATCGGAAAATATTTAATTAATAAAGCTATTATAACAAAATTTCTAACAATATTGGATTCATAGGGTGAGTTTTTGATTGACAAAACTCTCACAATATGCGGGCGTGCTTTTAATCTATCTGAGCTTAGTTTGTTTGATATTATAACGAATACTCATGTTTTAAGGGGAGTTTAATGTACCACGCATATCCTTTCTAGAATATCTCGTGGCTTCACAAATTAGCGAATCGATACATTGATTGTTCAATTTTATATTAAAGTTGTAATACTTGTAAATTTAATTCGTGATATCGGGTGCGAATTGAAATTTTAATATCAAATGTAAAAATGTTTCAACGTTAAACCATTATCAGTATTGTGAGTAAAATTTTCATTTCCAAAATTGAATGTTATTACAATCAAATCACAAGATAGCACAATATTTTTAGGTACATATTTAGCTCTTAGACTAAGTGTCTCTATGTTCTTATAGAATTCCTCTTGCATATATCCGATGCAAACTGTATTTCGTTTGCCAGTTCTATTGCATCCATGTCATAGAATGTCCGAAGATGCTGAAAAGCATAACCGAGGTCGTGAGTGATAACATGTAGAAAAGTATAATGTTTCAACAATTCCAATTCTAAATTTATTCAAACCTTTGTATACAATAAAACGTTCAAGATTGCTTGAGTGTTACGGGTGTCACTTGGTATCTAGAAGAACATGTCCATCACGCCTAGCCAGACGTAGTTAAACGCGACTGTTCAAGTTGTTTCTCTACCCATATTCAACTCTGGTTATTTCCAACAATTTAAATTTACCCTTTTTTCATGCTTTGTTCTATACCGTAATGTCATAAAAATATAGCATATACATAGCTGCACTCAAAAAATATTTTAAATATAATAATCAAACGGACTATTTGTTTATTGCTGATTTGTTTATGAT
The DNA here is from genome assembly GCA_028555115.1 of Himalopsyche japonica. Classification (NCBI taxonomy): domain Eukaryota; kingdom Metazoa; phylum Arthropoda; class Insecta; order Trichoptera; family Rhyacophilidae; genus Himalopsyche; species Himalopsyche japonica. Next base: position 2,590,708 of record JAHFWJ010000412.1, on the reverse strand, counting down.
ATAAAAATACTTTTAATAATTATAAATCTTAACAAGAAATGTATTTGGCATAATATTTCTTTCGACTGATATAGGGCCAAAGTGAGAATTTTACTATACTTGATAATATCAATTTGTATGTTCCTGATAAATCTTTTTAGAAATCGTAGAAATGATATTTTGTTCTAGTATCAGCTTGCCGATGGGGATGAAAATGGGTAAAATATTATCAATATTGAAAAATATTGCTTCAAATGTTAACATATTTCACGTGGACGAGAGTGAGTTCAGACGAATACTATTTTTATGTACTTAAGTAGTTTTTTCCTGATCGTACTTTGTTGATTCCTTTACTATTTTTCAATTTTGATATTTATACGTAACAAATAAATTAAAATGGTCTTAATCTTTTTATAATAAAAAGATTGACAGGATGAAAGGATCATTCATATCAGAAATATAGTAGTTGTATGGAAGTTCTTCAAAGATTTTGCACAATGGAATTTGTATGAAAGCTTTACCATGTGAAAAAAACAGTATAAAGAAGCACGTACACTGTGATACTATAAGTCTGCTATTTTCCCTTGATTTGCTATCTGAGAGAGGGTGATCTTCACCAATTTATCATTTTGAAAAGGGGTTTTAGGAAAAAGGGACGCATCTACAAACACCGCATATATCACGGGAAATCAGAGTTCGCACAGCAGTGATAAGAAGCGTGCAAACCTGGCGGCGAGAACAGTAAACACTCGTGCAGATGCAAAGCCAGCAAAAAGCAAACGTCAAAATGGTTCCTTACCCTGCCGCCGGATGCTTTGTTCTCTCCACTCGTAGGTCTGCTATAATACAACGACAATATTTACTACGCGTAGGGTAATAATGCGAAAAGGGAAAGCCCTGCGATGCGATGGAATGATTACGATTTGTCATTGTGGCGTAGAAAGCACGTCCTCAGGAAAGATATGCCTTATCCCAGGGAACGGTAAGTATTTGTCTTTGAATTGGTCTGCGTCAGTGGTGGTCAGCATTATTTTTAAGGTAAATTTAATTAAAAGAAAATAAAATACAATTTTATTAAGTAATATTAAAATTTGTTAGGCGGTATAGTTTGTATTACAGAACTAAAAAATAGCAGATATTATTTTTTTTTTAAATGAACCACGAATAAAAATAAATAAATTAATGATCTGCGAGTACGAACGTAAAAAACACTGTTAAGATAATTTCAAACACTATTATTTCTTTGAAAAGCGTATTGTGGTTATTAACATTTTAAATGCCGGAAGATGTTTATATGGCAACAACGTAAATAACAACTAAAATAGTTGTTGTTTACGGTTTAATTGGTATAATCAAAATTTCTGATGTTTTTTAATAATGACTTGATTTCATATAAATTCATAGGCCAATACTATTGAATCAGATGAAAGTGTATTATTTCAGTATCAAAATCATAAAATGAAATACTGAGTCATATTTTTTTATAAGCCATTAGAACATTTTTGTTGCTTTTAATTTACAATTTAATGTCAAATATCATGATCGAGATGTTTAATCGTTTTCAACCTATAAAAGGCAAGTAGGTATTTATATAAAGAGATCCGAAAGGCTGGCACCTTTTTCGAAAAGTTAAGAAATATGCACGTACATCTTTTTTGGTTTTTAATCATAAACAATATATCGCATCTTAATATAATATTTCACCACTATTTCAAGAGATGTCATTCTACACTAAATATATTAGGTTATTCAAAACAATCAAACTTGGTAAGATATTGAGTGTTACAGCGTTCATTTTCTATAGGCTGTACGCACGACTGCCTGGCTTATAGCACAGAACCGGTTTAAAATTATATATGTTAAAAGTTTTAACCATTGGAAGATCTTCGTAACAGGTTTGTATGTATTAAATGCTTACTATTCATTATTCTTCAATTCAAAATTTTTAAAGTTATTGATTTAAAATTTATGAGGAATATTGTGCGTATGATTTCAATTATAAACCAGTTTCAGTATTATTATCAAACGGTTGTTCTACACATAGATACAATGGTAATTTAAAATACAACGTTATATATTGATTCATTATTCAGTATACGTCTGTTTTCAAAAAATTTAAGAGAAATGATATACATCACTTAATAAACTAATGTTTTACATGTATGTAACAATTAAAAAAGTACTTCCATGCTATAAATATAATTACATTAAAATATGTAGAAATTGAAAATTGATCGTAGGCTGGAATCTATATATTATATAACAGAGGAGTGAATTGAAATGAAAAATAATGAATAATTAAGCAAATTTGAATTGTTACAACTTTGTACGATATCCGTGTGCATCTGTGTGATAGAATGCCTGAAGATACTGAAAAGCAAAACCCGGGTCGTTAGTGACAAAATATTTGGAATCGTGCAAAGTTGTAACAACTCAAATTTGTTATTGAAATTTAATCAAGCACCTCCAGTCGATGTCATAAATTATATTGAATAATCAATCCTTTCGGTAACTAAAGTTATCTAAAATGAGATGTCAAAGGTTCGATATCTATGTGACGGTCAGTCAGCGCTGGCCTTAACTTCATATTAATGGATTCTAATAAAGACAGATCTGTTATGAACCCTTAAAAGGGACCAGAAAGTAAACATTGAAGGGACTGTCTACCTTCATTTATAACAAATTATAAAATCGAGAAATCATTAGGCATTAAATGTTTGGATGATCGGCGCCTAATTTAAATTAAAAAAAGGACACGAATTGTGTTAATAGACCTGTGGATTTCATGTTTTCATTCGGAATCGGTTGAATGTGATATTGTTGATTTCATAATGGGAATGTTAGGAAAGATTTTTTTATATCAATCAATTTGAAGGTGAATGAATATTTCCTAAAGAAGACTGTCTAATAAATTCGAAGATAAAGGATGCTCTATCCGAAAAGACGCTATCGGAGCAAACTATATTTATACAATACCAGATGATAAGTTTTTTTTCAGTTATGTGCACTTGAATAACGCAAACAAGGTTGAAAATCTGTACGAAAACGCGCTGTCGGAGCTCAAGTTATAACATAAGTGAGTTTACAGCACATCTTTGTTATATATTGTTGAATTTGAATTGATTAGATGCTTGAGTCAAATATTCTGATCGTCCAAAGAGAAATGTTTCTAGTTTTTTTTTATCCGAAATGATGCAGAATTATATTTGACATGTAATTTTTGTTTTTCCAGTAAGTAGAACCAATCCGCCAATAGCGATGCCCACCAAAAAGATTTTATTACGTCCAACGACTTCTTAATATTCATTCATATTTATTAAGAATATTATAAGAACACGGTGAAAAAATAGCATGTATTTTAGAATACTACTAATTAGAATAGTTCGTAGAATAGTTCTGACGATGGCGTGAGCCGTAATAGCTATCTACTATATCTTATAAAAAAATTGTAAAACTAAAATACATTGTTATTTTTTCACCGTGCTATACTGGAGTTCTTAAATGCTAATTCAATCATTAAATATATTATTAGAACACCAATAATTTATATCAAATTTAAAGTAATCCTGCTATTTATACAGAAATTCTTTTACATATAAATTTTGAATTTGAATCACTGCTCGAAATATTGTTTTTGATGGTGGATAGCAGTAAATAAAAAATCAGAGTTGCTTTCGCCTTGTTAAACTATTCAGTGCCTTCAGGGGCCGCTTCTTTTATATCAATTAAGTTGGACTGAAAAAGCTTCTCTCAAAATACATTAAACTCACCTGTTTTTAAATAACATAACCATTGAGGGAGGTAAGCGTTATACGGTGACAAGAATTCTTGAAAATTTGCTTTGGTTTTCTACAAAATTAAATAAAAATGTGAAACGATATATAATATAAGGATTCGTCTTTTTAGATACACGTCTTTTTCATTAAAAACTACCTGGAACTTATATTAATGCTTGCAATTTCTAGAACTTGTGTACTTTTTACATACCGCGATACAATTTCTAATGTTGAAATTCTTCTACTCTCTCACTGCAACTTTAATTTTTAAAATGTCAATAATTTACCAATAAAATATTTCATGTGATAGATATCATATGAAAGTGCAAATTGATGTTTGTTAATAAAAAAAATGAGTATTTATGTGAGCTACGAGGAAAAAAGAAATATGGAAAATGGAATCTCTTATGAGTCAAAAATAGATCGTAAAATAACGTATTTTTTATTAAAATCATTTTTTTCATTTAAATTAATTAGTTCTGTGTCAGAATAGCATTAAGATCTTTATTATCCTATGCACTGTAGGGTGGTCATTAAAAATGAAGATGTATACGCGCTGTATTTCAACATCTAATATTAAACACGCTGTAGATACAGTTGGTAGCTATTTTGGCATACACCCTCATCATAACAATGTTTAAGCTTACATTTGTTTATCTATACATAGTTGTACAAAAAAAGTACACAAAACATCTTCACTATTATTCTAAAATCCTAGTTTTATATTGTAAAAATAAAATATGAAACGTATCAAATTGATTTTATGTATTGCTCAAAGTGAGAGTTAGTCTGGGGTTTTTTAAAAAAAAATTTTTGAATCACTTCTAGAAATACAAAAATGCCATTTGACGCACTTTAGCAATGATTGTATTTTATTGTCAATGATGATAATATAGTACACCCAAAAAATAATTTTATTTATATAAGATAATATGAATTAGCTAAGTCTCGAGATCTCTCGACTCTGAATCAACTGCGAAAATTGCTAAAATATTTTTATCAGCAATTCATTGCTTATTTTATTCGTCAAAATAGAAATAAAAAGACAAAAAAGTTGGTCAATTTATCACAATTGACTTTAAATGAGACTCAAATTTATCTAAGCCTAGATTGAAAATATAATTTTAATTAATTTAATTCATAAAATATGATTTTAGAGTTCATGAAATTTCTACCGATTTTTTAAGCCGTTTCTGCATCTGAACGAATGGGGTTTGCTTGATAAGAGATTTATTGCAGTCCAGTTCAAAAGTTAAGCTTTTGTTTTTATAATATAAGTTAATAAAATGGTTTGATTATTCTGGAATATTATCTGATTCTGAATGAGTTTTATTTGAAGGCTACAAATAAACTTTCTGTATTATTTTATGAAAGCTGTTTTCTATAGTCTATTTTTACTTGTATAAACACAAAAGCGTTGATTAAAGAGCTTCAGAGAACGTGCTGATATTATAATGCAATATCAAGGAAGGCGTATTTATACTTCGTATAAATAATAAACCTCAATATGATATATGTCACGCTATTCAGGATTGTTGTGTAAACATGATATCAATTTGTCATTCTTGATAAAAAAAAAACTATTTAAATGATATCTTGCTCGTATTTGATAGCAGGTTGATAATGAAACACTATATGTAATTTTCACGTATGAAAAATAAATAAGCGATCGCCAATCGTTGGTTCACATGTAACTAATGGTATAGGAGAGTTATTTGGTAAGAAGCAAAATTATTGCCATAACTTAAGGGTCTACAATAATTAATGCGTTATTTTTTTACTACGAAATTAACTGAAAAGTTCATTTGGCTTTATACGAGTTATTTGATTTTATTAAAAAATTCAAAAAGTGATCAACTAATGAGATCAGAACAGGTTTCACTCATAGCGAGCTTAATGAATAGATGTTCATTGACAATGTTCGCAATCTGCGAAATCCGTCCAGATCTCAAAAATATTACATTTTGAAAATACCACAAATACAATATTATGTTAAAGATTTTCTGTAGGCTTAGCTTTTATCGAAAATACTTATTTTGACGCGGATATTTCCATTAAGCAACATTCGTAAAAAGCTATCCAAATATTATTAGATATTTAAGGCATGTGTATATCATTGAAGGCTTTCGCGGGTTGTATTTATAAAGTCATTGTTTTGTAAAGGTATTTATGCAATAATATCCCAACGCGTTGTAACCTTTTAACGATTTACTCTCTCAGGCAGCAGGTAAACAGAAAATAATAAGAAAGATAGAAAATGAAGAACACTTAAAAGCGAAGTGAACTCTGTAGTGTTAAATAACGAATGTCTCCTTGAATTTTAAGCAGACTGGATATTGAATTTCTTAGAAAGTGGTGGAAGCTACCAAGTGTCTATATAAATAAAAATCATAATTTATAAAAAATAGTATGTTTATTAGTTTACTGTTGTGATTTTTTTTGGTTAAAAAATGTCATAACAAAAAAAAATTGTGATGTTCACTTAGTTAATTACAATATATTCAAACTGTCAATATATGGAAGAAAATATACTTATTAAAGAAGTACGTTCTCAGTTAATTGTAAAGCAAGTTATATGTTATTGTCTTTTATTTCAGTTTATAAATGAAAAAATGAATAATCAAAAATTCAGTTTATTTAAAATAAAAAAACATAGATATGTTGAACTTTCATTTGATATAAATCAAGTTTTCCCTGGGGGTTACATAGAAAAACAAAATATTAACATTTCATTTGTGGTTTTGACACCTCTACGCCAGACTGTTAAAACACGCTTGCTTCTATCATATTCAGTCACGCAAAACAAAAAAAATACACGTCAGTAGGTTACAAAACTCATCACAAAACGGATCAGTCGTAAAGCACAACAATACAGAGATACAAAATATTTTCTGCGATACCCAGACTGATTTCGAAACGTGATATTATTTTTTTATTGCAGAATGAAATGGAATATCAAATCATTTTTTTTTTCGTACGTTAAATAAAGTTTTTTTGGATATCGATCGACAAAAAAAGTTAAAAATAACAGTTTAGGTGATACAAAAGTAGTTCTGGATGGCATTAAGGAAAAAGTGGCTGTCAACTGAATTTAATCGATGCTATAATAGAATTCTTGCGGATAAAAGTTCACTATTTTTTATCGTAAAGTTTTCTTTAGATTTATTTTTACTATTTGAAAACTATCGCTAGTCGTTCACGAGTATTTGTCTCTGTGAGTAATATTATATTAAAAAAATTGAAACTGCGTCAGTACGGTTGTAAAATGTAAATAATAAAGAAATACAGACGAAATAGTATTCATTTGTGTAGTGTAGAAGTTTGATATTGAATAACTACAGTAAATTAAGAGATGTAAAACATATTAGTTTAATTACGTATTTTTCATTTCAAATATTGTGCTTTCTTGTAAAGTTTTCAACATGATTCTATTGTAGCTGATTTTGGATTCCAAGAAAAATTTAAAAAGAACTAGAAAAAAGAGCAGAAGCTTTTCAAAAATATGAAGATGAGATTTCAAATACGTGGAAAATCATAATATGTAAAGAATTTCTGACAAAGAGTTGACTCAAAAATTTTTATGTTATGAATTCATGATTCATAAATATGTATATGCATTTTATAAGCACAATTGTCTACTTAAATGCACACATTTATATAATAAAAAAATATTTGATATCTTATGTAGAAATTTTATCACGATATCATATAAACAGATATACATACATGTGTTTATTATAAAAATATTCTTTATGTTACATTACATTCAAATATTTACTTTTGATCTCATTTAAAATTTAAATCACATAAAACACATACATCAAATTTAGTACAATTCATTTAAATATGTCTTTATAACTCTGTTGAAAATTTAAATTTACAATTTGCGATGTAGTTGATGAAGCATGTATAAATAAACAAAAACTGTGCAATTATAAAGCGATGAATTTTAATTTTCATATTGAAAAAAAAATGACACATTAAAATTGCGTTCGGCAAAAAGCTCATGCCAGGATATACACTGTCACAATCTCCTCACTCCCGTTCTAGTGCAATATTATTAATTTTACAACCTATGAATTCAAAAATTTTCGTTTTTATTGAAAAAGTATTGTGAGCAATCGTAAAAATAGTAAATAAATCAAGTTTGAACAGAAAATATTATGATAAACTCGGATTGAATGATATGAGCAGATCCCTTTAATACTAGATTGTCATTTATATAAATTTAAGCCGTACCGCGATATATTGTACAGTGTATTCAGTTATTTTATTTTATGTTTTATCTGATATGGGCTTTAAAAGAGTAAAGCTTTAGGTTCTTAGAAAATAGACACGAATTTTCGGACAAAATGAACGTACTTAACAGGACACTCTAATGAAAGCTTACCCGCATAAATACTGTGTTAAGGAATTTCCTACCTACGTACCGCGCCTACCTGTAAGTAAATAGTACTTCAACAAATACGACCGTTCCACTTTATTTCACGGGAACTGGTTTAAGTGCTTAAGATCAGTTCTAACGATATTTACTTTGTGTTTTTTCGGTGCACTTAATCGCTAAACCAGTAAACTTTGCGAGCCTTTTTGTGATTCAAAATTATTTTCCAAGAGACTATTTTCATTCGTTGTGAAAAGTAAACATAAATTTCTTCAAAATTATTCTAAGTAATTGAACAAAAACTTTTTAAGGAACAGTAAATATTTCAAAGATGTAATTAATGTGCTTGAAAAGTATTTCGCGAATGTTTTTATTACGGTTCTGTAAACATTATCAGAAGTGGTCGACAAATAGAAGATTTAAAAGTATTTTTATTACGTTAAAGCTTTTATCTTCAAAAAGTTAAGTTCCTTGAAAATTTTATTCCAGAATTTTAGACATTTTTTATTTAGTATTGTTCAATGCCAAATTTACTTTTGTTACCTTTATAATAGATAGGAAAAAGTAATTGATTTACTTCCTCCTTTTCCTATTTTGTCAATGTGTTGTTTTATTACGATCCTATTTTGTCAAGTTACTGGCAAGAAATTATAATATACAAACTAAAATAGAAAGATTAATACAATCGATTTCTTTTGAGTCTTACTGTTTTTAATTTGATAATTATATATTTAACACAATTTGACTGTTCTTCTGAGATGTTTTTGAGTTTAGCTGATTTTGGACATATCCACAAAATTGAGAGAAGAAAAAATGTACTTTTCTAAAACATAGTACCTCAACCAAAAATGAAAATTATTAGCTTTATTCCTGTTAAACATGACAGTATACTAAATATTCAATCATACTCATGCAAAAAAATGTTATAAGCTCACTATTAGAAATGTTAGAAATGTTTTAATCTAGAAAGAAATAATTGAAAATTATGATTTTTTGTCTCAATATGTAAATCTGAATTTGATTATTTTTTTGGATACATTTGTTTTCTTTATTGATAAGAAATAAAATTGTTGAAGCACCATCAAAATTGAAAGACAAATATAAAGCTATAATTTAATTGCGTTATTGTATAATGAATTATAGTTTTCCATACATTTTTTGCACGAAAACGATTCTCCAAGAAAGCTCATTTAGCATTAAGCCGCGACACTTTTTAAAACCGATTTGTAATATAAAATGTCGCATTACTATAAAATATACAACACAAATTTTGAATTTAAAATGATACAATAAGAAACCATACCACTGTCACGTCGTGCGAAACTCTCTCCGCATGAATTTAAATAAAATATCACACATTTGCATTGCATAGATAATAAACACTCTAGAGAAAAGAATGTGCACAATTCGATGACGAAAATTCTTTCGAGCGGAAAATTTTACCAAAGCCGTCCGTGCCAGACGATATTTACGACGACGCTTTCGCCGACAGCGGTGCACGGTGGAAAGCTTTTTTCCCTTTAACTGCTGTAAGCTTATTGGCAGATATCAATGACACACCGGGAATTGAAGTAACATCTGACGACACGTGAATGGTCAGATATTCCATATACAAACTTCAAAAATTTCAACTATGTTTCAATTTTGATTTTAACAAAAAATAAATGCCTATTTCGTTCCATTTTTGAAATGTTGTTTTATTATTATTGGATCAAATATATTTTCATATGACTATATCAAAACAAAAGCTCTTTTTATTGTTAATAAATTAATTAACTTATTTCTTTCATTACAATACAATCGATAATTGAATGCTAGAATCCGTAGATTGCCTGATTGTTATTTTACAGAGTTGTTTGTACAGTTGTAATATAATTGTAAAAAAAATAATAATGACGAGATGAAAATGAAAAGTGTTGGCGCCGATACTACATGAATAAATTTAATGAGTAAAAAAATAATTTTATAATTAATACAAACAAGGTTTTGAAAGTGCAAACGGTGTCGTTTAATGTTTCATCCATTACACAAGAAATTTATAATTTATATAAATAATGTATTTATAATTTATGATATCGACGGAAAGATTCTTAATGGAATTTCAATAACAAATTTGAATTGTTACAACTTTGCAAGACTGTGTGATAGAATGCCCGAAGATGCCAAAATGCTAAACCCGGGTCGTTAGAGACACACTATGTGGAATCGTGCAGAGTTGTAACAAATCAAATTTGTATTTATATTTGTTTCATTAATTTCGAAAAAAACCTTCAGCACGAGTCTATTGTTTCATAACTAAATGATACCATGCTGCAGGAAAGGGCTGAAAATATTACAGATTTATGAATGTAGATAGTGATGCCATTTATTATTAACAAATTTTTAATAATGATGTATATATTTCGTAAAATGTTTTTATCAAAAATCAAAAGGTATAAAATATACACGCATTTTTAAGATTTTGTAATGTTCTTGATTAAAAACCTGCCCATTTAAATTTCAACAAATGTTCTTCAAGGAAACTTTTATTTATATATTTGAACTTTAAGAATCGTATAACGAATAGGCCATTTTAAACATTTTGCAAACTGTTCAATTGATTGATGATTCATATATGTATATTTTCTGTGCTTTGTAACGTGTCGGTTTGATGTCTGAGATTTCAAAGCTATTTTAAGAATAGATATCAACAAAACATTTGAATACATCACATATTCTATTTTATTATTCTTGGAATAGCTTAGAACTGAAACGCAAATATGAAATTTGTAGAAATAATAATTTAAGCACGGTGAAAAAATAGCAATGTATTTTAGTTCTACAAAATTATGCTTCCAGAAGGACCACTTCCGTCCTACATATAATCTTATTGTCATAGACACCTATTGTTTCATTTAGAATTTTGAAAACTTAGTGTCATTGTGTTAAAGTAACAAGCTAGGCCGTTGGAACAGGAGAGAAGATTTGTTGTGTGCCTTTTCTACACAGCTATATATAGATAAGCAAATGTTAGTTTAAGCATAGTTCTGATGATGGCGTGAGCCGAAATAGCTATCAACTATGTTTGTTAAAAATAATTTTGTAGAACTAAAATACATTGCTATTTTTTCACCGTGTTATAATGGGGTTCTACCAAGTGAATGCCAATTCAATCAATATAATAATTTAAACGTTGTCACCAAGTTAATAACAATACCGTTCTATTTGACGGATGAATAGATTGCCGGTATGTTTTGCAATTATGCGAGCAAGTAAGTTCTCCGCCAAGAATTCTTTGTCTGAGATTTGTTTTCAGTTTCCGTGATCCAGGACCGTTTTCTTGGGGTTGTTTACACGCGACCCTGCTTAATATTTGGTCGATGCAAACAAGAAATCTTACCACCCCGGTAAGGATGGGTGCCTAGAGATATGCTGATGTTAAAGTGACATCCCTTTGACGAGCGAGTAAATATAAACACAAACAAATAAGTTTCGCATAAATTGAAGCATCTGTTGTGATCAAATTGAAAATGTTGATCGGAATTCATACGTTGGAAATATTTAAAATCAGATCAATTCAAAAAAAAAATGTTAGACTTAGAACATTTCTGCCTATGTGGAACTCAAAGCGGTATTTTTAAATTGAGACTATTTTCTTGAAATTGATGTTTAATATATCAGAATTCTTCGTCTTTCAAATAAAAAAAACAGTAAAACTATAAGAAATATAAACTACAAACAAACAAAACTATAAAAACTAGAGTCTTTGTAATGAAAACTACATTGCTATTTTGTCACCGTGTTACAATGCTTAATACTATTTGTACAATTTTATATGGCTAAACTGCTGATAATGCTTGCGACAAGCAAACCCAGTCGTGATATTAAAAAATATGAATTCGTGGAAATAGTACAAAAGATTATTAAAAAAAAAAACAACTTTTAGTGCTTTTTACTCTTATATATAATGCATTTGATTAGGAACGGCTTTACTCATCGCGTACATTATAAACTGATCCAGATGTGTTTTTATTAATGAAAGTATCATGTTTTTTCATTAAGAAATGACAGTTAACACCTTAAAAGTGACAAATGATTGTAATAAGGTGAAAAAACAGCAATGTGTTTTAGTTGTACAAAATTTGTAAGATATATAGTTGATAGCTAATTCGGCTCAAGCCTTCATCAGAACTATAATATTTAATTAATATCCAATTTAAATTAGTTCTGAGTTGATGAGGGCGTGAGCCAAAAAAGCTATCAACTGTATTTCTTTTAAATTTTGTAGAACCAAAATAAATTACTATTTTTTTACCGTGTTGTCATGGTCTTCTATCAAGTAAATGAAAAATCAGTCAACAAATCATTGTAATTTTAATATTTGAATATAATAGGTCCCACGAATAGTCAAAATAAACACTTTTAAGGTGCTACTTCTTGATGGAAAGGCATGATATTATAAATAATAAAAACACATTTTTTAGCATATATTTCCACGCTTTATTTTTTGATCAGGACCGGTTTCACTCATTCAGTTGATAATGCTCGCGATGAACGAAATCGGTTGAAGTACTAAACAATGAGTGTTTAATTAGTAAAATTAAAATTGAAAATCGATAGCCATCGCGATTTTAATAAAATTTGTAGAAATAATAACAAAAGATAATATTTCAACCAAATATTTTGTATTATTATAAAATGCGTATCAATTAAGTAGGCTTATGACTGTATCAATTACGTATACAGTTTCTAGCTGAAAACAGTAGTGTTCTTCATACTGTGTATGCTATAATACTCATATTACAAGCATAGTTGTTTTTTTTCGTGGATCGGATGGCCAATTGCATGTTGTAAAATTCAAAGAACAAGAGTTGCTTTATGATGATATATCTTTTGTTTCAGGCGTTAAAAAATACCCGCACTGAAGACTGGAAAAGTAGGGGCGGATTCGTTACAACAATGATATACTGCCATCCAATAAATTAACCAAAACCGCCCTTTACGCAGAAGTAATAATATATAATTATGTAAGCAAAAAAGTGCAGTGATACTTTCAATGAAAAACATGTGAGAAATAAATTATTTTATATCTGATTTAAGCTGGCTAAAAAAAAAGTGTTTAAATATTCAAATATTTTAGTCGAGTTGTCGAAATCTTTTGTTTTTGCTGTAGTGTTCCGGAAAGTTATTAATGTTAGTTGAATATTTGTTTTTTTTTTTATATAATATGGATTTATGGCTAAAGGCAAAGATGGATCGTTGTGAGAGCCTTATCTTCGTATTTTAATAAATCAAAATTGATCGTCCTAACCTTTATGATCCAGTTTGCACCGATATGTATGTTAATACATGCATGTCTTCAAACTTACAGTCAGTAATCAGTTTCTAAATTACATTTTAATTGTATTTAATTATTGTGAATATCTTTAAAAAAATGATTATATGTGTTTTTAAGATTACCATTACCAATTTGAAATATTATTTTCATCAAATCATATCAGATATGGAAATCATTTCTTATGTATGTAAGTGATGTTTATAAATTGTTTACTGAGTGTCAATTCAAAACCTTTGAAAGTACACAGAGTCAAGACAATTTCAATCTGTTTTGAAATTCAATCAAATATCATCATTCAATATCGTAAATTATATCAAATTTAACTTTGATCCACTGAGATAAAAACAGTTCGTTCATGTTCAGTTATACAATTGATGTTGAAGTAAATAGCGTAAGATAACCACATGTTCCACGTCGATAGTGGATATGTTTACAGTGTAAAAATGTGTAATTTTTTTTATTGTAATTAAACTTTGACACAGGAGAGTAATTTTTCTGATTTTCAGAGAAACGTGACACTTTAGTTTATGGTTCAATCGTATTATACTTAACATCTATCGTCGTATGTTTTATTTCTTAAACCTGATCAGTGAGCATCAAAGAAAAACAAGTGTCAGAATATGTGAAAGCTTAATGCTGTTTTATAGCAGTAAGGACACTCAAGAGACTAAAACACACCGTTCATCAAATATTTTTAAAGTCCACCATGTTTCTATTTTTTGCAAAGATGTGGGTGGATTTTAAGATTTCAAACAAACGAAACATTCGTGATGCCATAAAGAATGATGCTTATATTTCGATTTCGACAGAAATGCAACACCGTCGAAAATTTCTTCAAATAAAATGATGTTTAATCCCACAGTAACCCACCAATTTACAATTAGTAGTTATCTCTAGATATCAAATTAAATCGTAGAAATTCAATGGTAGTTGATTATTGTAAAAACCCTTATACGAAAAGCCATACGTTGTTTTATTTACTAGATAATCATTTCAAAAATCAAATTGTTCTTAAAATCAAATCAGTAGTAATTAAAATTATTTCACATAGCCTTGGGGTCTATAATTTTCTTGCTTAATTCCTCGTGTATATAAGTAAAGCAAACTGTTTACCGTGCGTCAGTTTCATTGAATCAATATGCTATAATACCAGAAAGTCAAAACCCGGGTAGTGAATGAAAAAAAAACTGGAAATGTTGACAGTTTCAGCAACCTTAATTTGATATTGAAATTCCTTTAAACACCCGCAGTAGATATTGTAAATCTTATAAAGTAAATTTCTTTACACCTAATAATAGTCTTGAAATATTACGATGGAAAAAAAATGATTTCAAGTTGCCTCGAAAATGCTTAATTTTTTGAGTTTTTGTAAGTTGTAACTAATTGAAAGGATGCTTAATCAACCGGAACTATATGAAATTTCTTAACGGAATGTCTATATAGATGTAGGTTCTGATGCTTTATTTATTGAAGATTCTTGAAATCGTTTAACGTAAGAGATAGAATTTAGAGAGTGTATATAATGGATAAATTCATTGATAATACTACTAATAAAATAAGCGTTTTTCGTATAATCAAAGTTTTTATGTTATATGACAAGTTAAAGGTATTCATGCCCGACGCTATTTTTGCCAGTGTATATATAGTGATATTGTCTACGTGCTTATTTTTGTTCCTTTTTTTCTCTATTTATATAATCCTTAGTATACACCATTCCATCTCATACTGCGTCACTGTGTTTGTTAGTTTTTAAATAAAAATTTAATCTATACTTCTGAGAAGCTTTCAACAAAGATTTATAGAGCTTATAATTGATAAACATACTATTTGCTTAATTTAAATATGAACTGTTTTTATTCTACGCCTGACAGTTATATAGAAGTATCCAAAAAGAAGATTCAAAACAAAAATAAAAATTCGATGTTTATTTAAACGAAAATATTTTATTTTTATAAATTTATCATTAAAACTTAGACGTCCTAACGCCATTATAGGTAAACTACAGCTAAAGAAAAACTCATATCGTGATAAATAAATAAAATATTTACAATGATTTAAAACGATATTTAAAAAAAATAACGATACAACGAAATACAGTAAAAAATTGTAAAACAAAATTACAATAGCTAATATTGTCCTATTTGAAACAGGCATTGGTAATTGACGGTCAGAAGGCATTAAGATCTGGCCCAAGCGTATCGTTTTGGCTTCACCTAAAGAGTTGACCGTATTTTCATCGCGCGTGGTTTGCATCAAAATGTGTTTGTGCACGTGACAGTTAGCCCAAAAAAGTGATCTTTATATATTTACCTTAGGGAATAAAACTATTCATATATTTAATATGTAACACGTAATTTTTTACCGGTTTCAATCACCATACATAATGCTTAAATTAGATCATTTTGACGTTGGCGGTATTCAATTTAAGGAACTTATTTAAATTGAAAATATCTCATGTAGAATTTACAAAGTAAAACTTCTCAATAAACAATAGTTTTTTTAAACAGCATTCAAAATAACATGCACGAATTTTACGTCGTTTTGCTTAACGTTTAGGAGGATTTTTTGTGATAGACACACACATGGACTTACGAATGATTTCATGAAAACATATAAAAACATTGCTGAAGCCAAGTTTCATATGATATTAATTATTTATGAGAGGTTTCTTTTCCTTTGTGAAGGAACAAGTCAATATAAAAAATTCAACGCCTTCGCTTATCAACAGAACTTTTTTTATGTTAGAAAAATTAATAATTATATACATAAAATAACTTTTTTTAGTGAATTTATTAGTGAAATCTTTTGTTCATATGCGAGTATATTCACAATGCATCCTTTTATCGATTTCCAGCTTTATTTTACTGTCCTTTTTCAAAACTATACGAGTTTTATTGTATTGTCTCACTGTTACAGTATCATTTCAATGTTGCATATTTCTAAATTGTATCGCTTTATATGGCAAAAGTACACGTAATAAAATGCTTTATGTCTTTACAATAAGGTCTACAGTGAATTGAAATATTATCATTGTTGTTTACTATGGAGTGTTATTGTCAGTATATAATGACTTTACAAGTTTTCACTTTCAATTCTTAGTAAAAAAGGAAAATAATTTTAAATAATAAAAGCACATTTTTGAAAACTTGAGTAATGCTTGTGATTAACGAAAATGATCCTAATTATAGATAAATCATAGAAACAGCATACTTATGTGGTTTTATTATTAAAGTAAAATTACTCTTAATACTAAAACCGCTTAAATTTGGTTATGTAAATTTAACTGTTATTAAATGTAACACGTATTTCGTCTGTCTGAATAACGTCTTCTTACTAGGTTTGACGACTATTTGTAAAGATAAATTGTTTCAATATGAATATAATTTATGTGCACACATTTTTCAATATTTTTTTTTATATATTGATGTGTTTGAGATTAATATTATATAAGAAACAACAGTCGCCAACCGTGAGTAAAAGTGATGGTTCACAAAGTCATTTCAGTAATGTATAATAGATTTAATTGAATATACCTTACAATCTTTTAATAATATAAAAAGAATATTTTTATTACTGTTTTGAATACAATGTTTGTAATTTGTCAAGCTGGTGGTTTGCAAGTTAAAGTGTGTGAGATTTTTGAGGTCTAAATGTTTGTCAGAAGCTTATGAAAATGGTATATTTGATGAAAAATAAGCACACTCTGCTTAAAGGTTTTCAACTATGAGTGGACAATTAATTCAAATTTATTTGCAAAGAAGAATGCTTGTTATAAAAGTAAAATAAGACGTTTTTGTTCTGCAATTACTATGTTTAATAGAAGATATACACGCAATTCTCGAATAACAATTGAAGTTCAGATAATTTACGTTATAGGCTAAATGTTCTATATTCTCAACAGGATTCGTAAAATTTATATTAACACATAATCATCAATATTGATGTTGAAACTGGACCTGATCTTTCTAAACAATGTAGAAGCATAATATATTATATAAATAAATAATAAATGAAATATTTTCCTAAGTGTAGTACTATTGAGAGCCACAGAAAAAAGCAGTTTATTAAATTAGCATTGGCACACCACGTACTTCTTTAATCAAACATCAAAATTAAAATAAAAATCTATATGTATTATAAAAATAACGAAGAATTGAATGTATTGAAAACAAAAATGCAAGCATGAGAGCAATGTAATTTTTTTCAAGCGTAGACGTTTATTCACGACTTTTAAGGTGTTAACTTTCACTTATTGGTGGAAAAGCATGATATTTAAAATAATAAGACACATTTTTTTGTACTTATTTTCACAGTGGCTTTTTTGATCAGGACCGGTTTTGAATCATCACGAACATTATCTACTGATATAATATGTATATTTGTATATATATTGTAATAATGTATATTGTATACCTGCTACCTTTAACTAAAATATTTTGTACAAATAAACTTGTTTGTAAATCGTATTATATCAGTTGATAATGCTCGCGATAAGCAAAACCGGTCATGATGAAAAAATATATTGCGGATATAAGTACTAAAAAATGTGTGTTTATTCACGAATTCACGCTCTGATAATAAGGATGGGTAGTCAAAAGTATCTCAAATGACAATGAAGAATTGGACTGAAACACAAACTAATATAGTTCTGACGATGGCGTGAGCCGAAATAGCTATCAACTATATTTGTTAAAAATAATTTTGTAGAACTAAAATACATTGCTATTTTTTCACCGTGTTAATATAGTAGGTACTCTACGAAATTTAATATTTCGTGATAATAACCCTCCTCGAACGATTTCCTTATTACTAAACACTTCACACGTACGGCGCATTTATTTTACAATATTTGAGCAAATAAACTTAGAGGGGCATGAAAAAGATTCCTTGAGAATTCTTCGCCCACTGGGGTAGGTTTTCTGTGAAAACATCGGCATTCGATGTAGTTTGCCCCTATTGCGTATTCAAAACATCGTGCCATGGGCAAGGAACGTTATTACGAATAAGTCATGAAATATGCATCCTATAAAGTACTTGGGACGGTAAAATTCGTCAACTTGGTGGTTTAAATAGCAGATTACAAGACCTTAAAAAATCAGAAACATAAGGAGAATGACTATAAATTAACTCATAAAGTATATCTTACTTTATCTTCTGTACTTAGTCTTCGACTGTTTGTCCTGAAGCGGCACTCCGACGTTAGAGAGCGGGACATTAGATCGTCGAGACTAGATCGCAATATAACATTATTTTATTTTGTTAACTGTTCATATGAAGAAATATTATTATGTAAGATAAATTTTCTACTAAAAAAAATGTGTTATTTAAAATTCTATTCTATATGTACTTTAAAAGCACAAAGATTTCTCTATTGGAAAAAATAGCCTAACCTAACCTGTATGTGTGTATTTCATACTGTTTATATATGTATGTAGCCTTTATTGTTTTACGATTTGTTTTTTTATTTTTTTTTCAATCTATTGTTTTTAATTATTTTTTGAATAATATTTTTGCTTTATTTTTCTAACAACTGTTTACAGTTTTTAAAATCTTTCCTATTTTCTTTGATTTTGTGTTTTTGAAAAATGTAAATGTGCACGATCTATCGTCTAAATATTTTTAAATTATTAACGCCTTAAAAAATATTTTGTATGAGATTCTAATTTTGCATGAGATTCACTCCCCAATTACACTTCTCCAAATTACACGGTGCCGACATTAGTGTAATTGGGGGTTTTACTATATTGGCTTCCGATTTTTATCAGGATTCCTTTAAAAAAGTAAAATAGGGGTTTCATAGCTATAGGTTTGATATCACAACCCTAAAACCAGAAAGAGAAATTACACATGCAACCATAAATATAGTTCTTCGAATCAGTGATAATATTGCTTCTTAATTATTTTTTTATAATAAAAAACAGTTATATAAAACATTTATATTCCTCTTTAGTTCATCGGACAACTTGAATGCCAGAAAAGTCGAAAGGCCAAATCCAGGTTGTGACAAAACTTTTAGGAATGTTCATCATTTTAACGATCAAGCTTATAATTAGTGGCAGCATAGCGTTTTCGTCATCTTGAAACAAATTTGACCTAAATTATGATTGCTTCTCCTTTCCATAGCTCAGCTTAATCAGTTTCATATTTGTTCCAACTGTTTTACTTATAACTAGTGTTACAAGTAAAAAAATCTTTATGAAAAAAAAAATGACTTGCACAGTTGTTTGAACGTTGAATTATAAATAATATTTATAATAAAAAGACTAAAAGAATAATTACACAGAATCTTTCAATTGTATTTTACCACTGACATGATATATTTCTATTCACAGATTAAAAATAAACTCTCGTTTACGCAACGAAACACAAATAAAAATGTATTTTTATTGTATTATATTTACAAGATTTTATTTAAATAACATTCGAATTACTAATGAGTGAATAAAAAATAATTTGAAAGATTTTTTGTTCTGTCTGAAGATGCTTTAATTTTATTTTTAATAAAGAGATTTTTAAAATAAAGAGCGAAATAAATTTTCATTTTTAATATTCTTCACACGCCTGCTTTACGTTTCGAATTATCATATCTAATACAAACTTTATATATTTTTTTACGTACGAAAAAACCATTATCAAGATAAACCTATTTTTCTTTGTTTTGAAAAGCTATTATTTTAAGATTCAAATTGCAACTCACTGATGTTAACTTCATCTTATTTTAACGGTCTTTGAACTTTTCACATCAAAGTTTAACGATTTCAGAGGCCATATTTAGTATTTTACTAACCAAACATCTTCGCTTGCCTTTCTTTACGCCTGATATCTACTTAGTCAAGCTAAAGTTAATGTTACTAAATCAAATTCAACAGTTTGTTTAGGTGTAAGGTAGCGCTAAATTAAAATTCCTGTCTTGTTTCTATAATAATAATAATCAAATAAACAGCTTTTTACAACTTGATACACTGAACAGCTTTTTGAATTCTTAAATAAACGATCATCTTAAGTCATCTTGGCTAATTATTATTAAGTAATCACTCTCTTTCGTCTAGTGCCGAATGTCATAGTCTAAGAACCAGGTGAGTTTATAGGGTCTTTTAATAGGGATGATTGAAATTTGTAAGGTTATAGCAGCCATGTTGTTAAAGTGACATCTATCAAATTTGTTGTCAATTGCTAAATAAACTACGTCAAATCACTATGGAAAGTTAAGGCGTTGAACGAAATGTGTGAATCCTCAATTTTGGATGAACATTTTGCACGAGTCATTTGAAGGCATGAAACTGGTCATTAAGATCGTAAAATTCAACATCTTTAGACTTCTTTCAAAGTATTTGAAAATAAACCAATAATACTTGACATTCTTAAAATAAAACCAACAGACGCTATCTGACAGATTCAGTCACATTCGTGCGATAAAGTCATTGAAAATTTAACTTCCAAAATTAGTGCCACCAAACAAAACCACTGCGGGCATTCCACATTTAACATAATAAAATAAACTTTTAAATAAAAAAAGTGAATATCTCACACACAAAACAAGTTTTATTATCTATTGAAAGACCCTTTATATTAGAAAAAGTTTATTAAAACTGGGTGTTTGTTGTTTGTTCGAAAATCATTCACATATGATAAAGTGTTGTTGGAGCACTATTTGTATATAATCTAATTGTCCCGATAATTGAAGATTGATGGTTATTAATTTGTCAGATAAATTAGCCCACATATGTAAGTAATTTGGAAAATATTCTAACAGCGAGAAAAGTTTCATATTTCAAGGTTCATATCTAACATAATTCAAACAATATTCCAATGAATCATATAAATAAAACTTCTCCATATTTTTTGACAGGTAAGAATTTCGTGCGGAAGAGTGTAAAAGTGTAAATATTGCTTATAACATATTCGGGAAGCAAAACAGGTGTTGGTTTTTATTCATAAATATTGACACGACCTACGTGTATGGGACCACGTAGAATTTAAAGGAAACAGTACCTTTTGGAAGTGTAGTAGTTTCTAAGCTTAAAAAACACAAGGCAAGATACAGCGATCATAAATTCACAAATAATGTTTTGGTGTATCATGTGTAGGACGTTCAACAATAGATAAATATGTATATTGTGATATTTGATAATACAATTTTTTGTAATATAAATACCATAATTAATTGCTTACAGTCATATAACCAAAAAATGCAAATAACAACGTAGTGTGTTAACTGCAGTATTAAGTCAAAATAAAAGTAAAAAATGGTATATTCACATTCAATCTGAATTGGAAAAAAATATGTATTTTATTTATTGAATTAGCATTCACTTGGTAATACTCTTTTATGACACCGAGAAAAACTTCTAGTTCTGATGAAGGCGTAAGCCAAAATAGCTTTTAACTATATATCTTATAAATTTTGTAGAACTAAAGTACATTGTTTTTTCTCACCCTGTAATATATGATACTTTGGATTAAGCATAATAAATGTATGGACGAAAAAAAGAAGTTAACACGTCTTGAATATTTAGTATAAAAGATAACATAAATATTGGGTCACATTAATAAATAAAAAGAATGTATTCTAATTTATATTTGTAAAATGTTGTGGTTTATTGTTTACAAAGAAACTTTCTTTGCCTATCACCTTGGCCTAGTGGCAAAGATCTAGGAATGAATAGTTCTAGTCTTTATAAACTCTAAAGAAAGAAAAGTAATAAAGCAAATCACTATTCGGTATCTTTAACTGATGAAACGTATTTTTTATATTAGAAAAAAAGAAGATAAACAAAGCAAATGTTACATAGATATCAGTTATTGAAAGAGAAATATTTTTTTATCTGAATATATCATAGTTTCATACTGAATTAATGGTAATGAAATTGAGAGTTAACTGGAAGTGTAGTCACATAAACAATGACAAACCATTATATACAAGTTAGAAAATTTGTGTTTTTATAAGAAGAGTAATCATTAAATGTTTTTATGAAGTAACAAAGAAATTGATGTAATCATTTATTGAATTTGTTTCGTATTAAGATTTGGGCCGTTAATCACGAACAAGGCATAAACCACTTTTGAACGACTCAAATAGAATATCAAAATTAGATATATCACCTTAAGCTGTTATGTTAACAGCGGTTAATTAACAACTCTAGTCAAAAGTATCTTATCCTCTATCAAAAAATATTTACTTAAGAATGGTTCATTCTTTGATATTCCAAATCTTTCAATATTAGAGCAGAAATATGTAAAAACTTTGAATGGATATTTTTGATACGGATGTTTTTTACAAAATGACTATATGTAAATAAAATGATTGTTGGAACATTATATATATATATATATATACAATATATTATCTTGTCTTAATAAATCTTAAGAATTTTTTTGTGTCATTTGCCTACACAAAAAATCAAAATTCAATCAGTACATGCGCTGATTTATTTTGCAGGATATTGACTTCAAAATATAAATAAATAAATACTTTGAGCGCGACTCTGGCTGAAATGGAAAATTTCACGCCGTTTTTTCACTTTTGACGCAAAACACGTTTCGGAAAAAACGCACGTAGAAAATTGGGCGTAACCTGCTACGGGAGACATATTTATGGTTAAATAACCTTCTTTGGTTTCCAGACTGAGAATATAAAGGGACATTTATGTGCGGTAAAGAGATAGTGTTTATCTGAGGATAAGATAAGTCATGTATTTACCTCCAAAGTTTTTTCACTTTATAGCTTAGATGAAAAAAAATATTCAATTTGATATGTTACTTTTATTACGATAATTTATCAATTTGAGGAATACGACTGGATAGATTTTTCTTTGAAACTCAAATCATTTAGAACATTTTTGAAATTTCCATCTCTAACGAAACAAATCTATCTATTGACACTTTACATACTCTTGTGCATAATGTTAAAATTAAATACACCCAGTCCTTTTTTTACGCGATTTTTTTTACGCGAATTAGATTATACGCGATTTTTTTGGAAGGCACCGCTACATTTTTTCACGCGCTTCGCTCGTTTTTACGTAATTTTTTCCCCAATTTTGTTTTAAAGAAGACATTTATATATGATGCTACGCATGTACGTTTCATTATTTTTTTAAATAAAAAAATATGTGTATTTTTAAAACTTAATTTTATAAAGCATTCCATTTTTTTAAATACACATACAATTGCCAAATGTTAAGAAGTGTATCGGATATTATACCAATTTATATTTTAGGGTGTGTAAAGAAATATAATGCAATTGCATGAAATCATTTTTTTACGCGATTTTTTTTACGCGTTTTTTTCTGGAACCAATGTATCGCGTATAAAAAGGACTGGGTGTATCTACATAAATATGTAATTTTTTTCCCCTATCGATTTTCAATGATATTAGATTTTTTTTGGAAATATTTGTGTAAGTCACGATGGAAAAGTAGCGATGCATTTTAATTCTACAAAAATTATAAGATATATAGTTTATCGATATTTCAGCTTACGTCCTCATTACAATTATTGTATAATTCAATCAATGTGTGTAGCTTTTTTAAATGTTCATTTACTTGTGTATTAAATGTATTTATCAAATAATAAAAGGTGTCATTTATATCAAATCTGTATTAAAACTAAATTAAAAATCGCTGATCCTTAAAAAAATAGTTCTAATGTAATACAATGATTAATTTTTGTTCTTTTACCTATTAATTTCTTTATGTACAGAATAAAATAAAATAACACAACTATTATTTGTTATGGACATTAACTTAATACCCAATATGATTAATAATCAACGAAAATATAATATGACAAGCAAATAAAAGAGAAAAGGACGTTTGACTGCGTTTGACAAAAACACTGCATACGTATCAAATGAAGACGTCATTTATTATGATCACAATTAATCACGCAATCAAAATAAACGAACATTTCTATTTAACAATAAATGGTTTTCGGATAATAATCTACAAATAGTTTTGTTAAATCATCCTATACGTAGGGTGGCTATGATTCTATATATTTATATATTTTCATAATTTTAAAAATATACACTTCTCAGAAAATTGCTAGTGTTCGATTAAACCATCTAAATGCAAAAAATCTATTCTTATATGAAACAAAACTAAAAAAAAAAACATATTTCCATATTTTTTTTATACCCCTACGCCTTGTAAAACATGGTTTTATACAACACGGATGTATAAATTGTGACAAATTTTTATATAAATGGCTTAAGGGAAAAAAATTAAAATGAAACGTTGATTTAGCTTGCATGAATTAAAAAGCAGTTGCAACGAAGTAGCTACATGTTTCACAATAAAAACAATATATGACGGCATGGAATTGGCTAATAAATTAGTTTTTTTTATTGATAATGATTCTATAATAGAAAGGAGTTCGAAATTCAAGAGGGAATTTCAAAATATTTTGGAACCTTATAAGGAAATACGTAAAGACTTATACGCTAAAAGCGGACAATCGCTTATTAACGATTTTTTTAAGGCTAACAATAAGGATAAATCGGGTTACTCCGATGATAAAAGTCTTAATCGATCTCGAAAAAAAGTAAAAATATAGAATTCTAAGTGATAGCGATGAGGAATGAATGCTATATTATGTTATTAAAGTCTCATTCAATTTATATTTAAATGTATATTTGTTTATTTGAAAAAAAAGTACATGTATACATCAACTATTTTCGATTTTATTTTTGGAACACAATCCTTAATTTTTTATAAACTTCAAGCCTTGTATAATTGTATTTATTTGAATAAATGCTTTTGTTTTATATATAATGTAATAAATACATGGATATTTAATTGTTTTGAATTTCAAGAATTTTTTCATAAGACCACAAAGAAGTTTCTTTTGAACAAAATTGACTATATATGTAAAAGCCTTAGAAATATCAAATGTTTAAATTATTATTTGTCGTTTTAAAGAAATTATGTGACATATAAATAAATTAAAGATAAAAAAAGAATAAGTTACTAACCAGAACAGGATTTTTTTTTGTTTGGATGTTTTTTATTTCAGTATAATATAAAAATCAAGCAACCGAAAATATTAATTAGAATGAAACCGAAATACTGTTTTGAAAATCTGGCAACCCTTTCATAAGAATCCAAACAAAAAAGCGCGCGTCTCAAAAGGGTAAGCCATTGAACGAGTTTTGTTTGACTTGAGCTTTCACAAACAAAAATTTAATTCCGAGTTAAAATATCCATGAATCAAGACTTGCGATAATGGCCTTTCGTTAAAGGCCCTTTGTAAATAAAACAGCGACCTGTGTTATTTTTATAGTGTCAATACCTTAGAGATTAGTTACCTATCATTTATCAAAAAAAAAATGTCCGCTTCCAGAAAAATTATGATGAAACGTTTCAACGGTCAGTGGTTAAAGTGGTCGATTTTTAATAGAAACAGTCCAGTATTTTGAGCATTTTGCGATAAATTTTAAATAAATGCTCATTCAGTTGGGTTGCAATATAATCAAATTACTAAAAAACAATATTTTAGTTATGTTGGTTTAGTGGTGAAAAGTCTATTCTAACAATCAAGTGAGTCATGGTTGAAGTATCGATTAAGTGTGTCAAGAATTTGGGTTTTTTCAATTGATATGTAAGGTTTTGATCATGGGTGTTTGTGATGCCTCCACTTCTAACGTTGATCTCGAGGGGTTTATATAATGTATCCATTTTAAAAGTTTTTAATCTGAGTTGCTTAACAAAAAGATTAGCATTTTATTTTATAATAAACTTTAAATTATTTGATTGTTTTATCATATATTCTCGGTATCATCTATGAGGACCTAGATACAAGTTGTTTAACTTTTTTCCACACGTATTATGTGTGCTTTTTATGTAACATTTAACGATGAGTTTATTTCAATTTTGTGCCGTTTCCAATCAAGATTTCGACTTAAATGATTATTTTAAGCTTTATTGAAATATTTGATAAACCAATTGATGATTGCGAAATTGAAAATTTATTTACTTCCAAGTAAAACACTGCAAAAAGTAAATATTTTGATTCATATCATTCATAAATTTTAAATAAATTTCTCTAGAAAAAAAAAAAACAGAAAAGAAAACATTAAAGCAAAACGATTGAAAAACCGCATGTTTGTGTGGGATTTGAATGCATGATGCCGATCAAATATTTATTTTACACGAAAGAATGACTTTTATGAAAATTGGCAGCATTTTTACCGCAAAGCATTTTTTTTTATTTTAATTTGTGGGAAATATGTGGCTTGTAAAAATAGCATATAATTTAAACGAATCGAATAAATTCACGACCATGTAAATAAATTAAAACAGTTGAACATCTTACATTTGATAATACATAAAAATAAACGCAAAATGTACGCTAAAATTAGATACACAATAACAAATGTACGCCTTAAACAAATATACACGTCAAAGTTTGACGAATCGATATGCGTTCAATATCAGAAATTTGATTGAAATATTTTCAAATGATTTTATTGTTTGCAAACACGATCAATTTATTGAATTGAAATAAATTCAAATCGTTTTACGAAATTTTGTAAATGAAACACACATTATGAACATGTCATTTGAAAATACCATGGATACTTAAAAAAATGCCTAACACCACCCGCTACAGTTCCACAACCTTCTTACGAGATTTGTTCCGTAGCGTAGTGTACGTTATGCATGCGGAACATGTAAGATCATTGAACGGTAAAATAACAGATTAACATTTCACTAATCACGTTGTAAAGGAATCACATAAGATAAATTCAAACTCAGCGACTAAGTGTTTGCATCTTTGTAGTAAGGGTCGCGGGATGACGGCTTTGAAACAGTCGGAAATCAATAGAAATCGACTATCACACAGGATTCTTAACAAACAAACATATGTAAACTTATTGATGTAGCCGCCTTTTTAGTTTCATTTACAATTTTTAGTTTTATTGCGAACAAGAAACAAACTAGATCGATAAAACAGGAGAGAAGATGTATTGTGTACCTTTTCTACACAACTGTATATAGATAAGCAAATGTTAGTTTAAGCATAGTTCTTACGATGGCGTGAGCCGAAATAGCTATCACCTATATTTTAAAAAATTATTTTGTAGAACTAAAATACTAAATATTTTTTCACCGTATTACGTTATGCATGTTTCAATTTTTTTTTTGGAAATTTGAGGATTTTTTTTTAAGATTTGGTTATATGCACTCAATGGTGCAGAAATTAAAATGGATAATGGATAAATGGTTTTTCTTAGGAATTTTTTTGGGAATTGAGTTTCATTGGAAGACGCAAATTCTTTGAATGCTTTGTTATTTGTCAGAAATACAAATAAATTGGCATAATTAAGATGGTCGACAGATCCAATTGAAAGTCAATGAACTTTCAGTTGGATCATTGGAGCCTTATTTTTCGCACGTTGTTCATATCTGTAAGTTTGTAAAGGATGTGATCCACAAACTGAATTATTTTGTTTTGCCAAACTTATATGTGAAACTTTCAACTAATTGGCCAAGCTAGAAGAGCTTCAAAAATAACGAAATAACCATGGCCTGTTATAAATTGGCTGGCCTAAAAATTAACAGCCAAAAATTTGTTTATTTCTAAACGCTAATTTATATTCGAAAAAAATTGTTTGCCAACCCTCTGAAGAATTCTTTTAATTGATTTTACCGAATTAGTATTGGTAATGACAATGAGATTTTCAGTAAAATATAATATTTAAAATAATTAATTTTAGCACATTGTGATGGCGGAATATTTTACGCTGGCTGCTAGTTGTAATAATGATTGGCGTAAATCTTATACGCAAATGGCATACAATCAATATTTGTCAAAACTGAGTTGTCGCTTCAGAAAGATCACAACATTATGTCATCGAACATACGTGGCAAGTTGCTAAGTGACAAAATGATAGATTGGAGTTGTAATCGGCTGAATTTTCCTTCAAATAGAAGAGCGTTTTTGGCTCACTTAATAATACATCGATTTATTTAAAGTTATTATATAAAAAAAAATCTGTATAAAACACCCACTCGTTCTTTCTGTCTGTTCTTTGGGGTGTAAAGTATTATATTTGTTTATCCATTATTTTCTTTGAATCATTAATTTGCGATTAAAACCTTGTTGAGCTTTCAATTAAGCTTTAACAGACTGTTGAAAAAGATTATCTGGCGGTTCTGCCACAAAAAGGTAAGGAAAGTATTTAGGGATAATTTAATTTTAAAACAACTTAAACTTTAATAAAATAATACATAAATTAAATTTGAAAAAGAATGATAATTTTATTTAAATAAGAAACCAAATTGTTATTAGTATTTCCACGAATTCTTTAGATAAAGACTGTTTTCACTCATTGCAAACTTTATCAAATAATATAAAATAATATAACACAAATTGAAAAAGGCTATAAAATGTCGAGTTGTAAAAATAGTATTTTAATATAAAAATATAAAACATTATTACTAATTAGTGAAAGTTTATTAAGTTTTCTTGAAATCCATATTGAATTAAAAATATTATACAACAAAAATTGGACATTTTTAAAAGGCTCGATTTTCTGATAGCATTATATAGTGAAATTAAAAAGGGATTTTAAATAAATTATGCTTAAAAAAATCTTTGGCATCGTCTTAGTTTCAAAAAGTGAATACTTTGAAAAAAAATAGCGTACAACTATTGCGGAAACAACAACACGAACTTGTATTTTATTTAAAAGAACATTATGTTTTCCACCGAGAATTCTCATTTGGTTGAAACATATTCATTTTTCCATATTATTTGATTTGCAGTAGATTTCCGAAGAATTTCCAATTTGATATTTTTGTGGCTTTTGTCAGATATGTCGCATGTAAAAGATTTTATTTTTAAACGTACACACAATTTATTCTTGATTCAAGATAAATTCAAGTTTATTATATGTAGCCAACATCTCCGGAACATTCCTTTTATAGACATCAGTTCTAAAGTAGATTGGCCACACGTAATGTTTTAAGATATTACCTTTGTCTTAAAAATGTAGAAAATTAAGTCAAATGAATAAATTTACAATACAGTATTGTATTTCTTTGATTAAAGCATGTACTACATATAATACAACAGATGCAGCAAAATTTCTAAAACTTGAGATTTGCTTTTATCGCCTGCTTTATTGTGCAAAGCACCCTTATAAAAAGCTTCACATACAAACTTTAGAAAAATCTAACACCTCTGTGATTTTACACACCAAGGAAACAATATATTTTTAACCATGTACGGTTCCAATGTGAACTTTAATGTTTTTATAATAAAATTGTTTGTTACTCAATTATTAAACATATTTTACTTCGAAGATATTAAAGATTGAAAGATTTGGTTAAGACAGATGTATTGGCTCATTTTTCTTGACACTCCCATTTTATAGATAAGATGAGTCGATGGGAATTTTCTAGTCCTCTGTGCCTCCATAGTTAAATCGATAAAAGAAATAAAAATCAATTTATATGACTACTAGTGCTGAGAGCTTAACACGTGACTACCGTCATCGATGCTAATGATTATAACCACTAGGCTAAAAGTGGCTTTATGTAGAAAACTCATTGAATATTTGAAATATTCCTTATTAAAATAAGCCTATAACTATTTCGCGATCTTTTACAAGTTATTCACTTAATCACATATCAAATTTTTTGTGTACTTAAAAAGAAACTACGTGTTTATAAAAAACTGCTTCGCACTTCGCAAAAAATATGTATGTTTATTATTACGCCAAAAAGAAGCAAAAAATGAGCATATGTATAAATTTTTGGGGTAAACTTTACTCAATTTGCGTAACAAATATGAGTTGTAACTGCGCGTGGCGTTTTTCATTGCTTATTTCTATGCTATGAAAACCGTATTTTACCATATAACGTTCACTGTTTATGCCATCAACATGTATACCACGCAAATAAATGACAACTGTTGGATGACGAAACGAGAAGATAATTAAACAAACGGTCTTAAAGCATTTAATAAATCAATTTATGTTTGTATGTCGATCGCTCGATTAGCCAGTGAGTTATACAACTGAAGTCAAATTCTATCATTGACACTTTGATTCATGCACAAATGCTAACTAGGTAAGTGTGAACATCAAAAAAGACATTTTCTCCAATAGTTTGTTTATTTTCTCTTCAAAATATATTCGTACAATATTTTATGTTTTTTATAATATGCTAAAATAGTATAAAAAGAGATTAAAAATTTAGCATTGAAAGAAAGTTTGAGTTGCTGTAAATATTTTTGAAAGAAGAGTATATAATTACATATTTGGTTTTATATACAGAGGCAAAAGTTAAGTTATTTTATTATATCAAAAAGAGTGTTTGAAAAAGTTTCTTGATTTATTATTCGCTTGACTGAATGTTTATTGAATTATTTTGTGTAAGAACTTTAAATTCGCTGTTGGTTATGCAACAAAAAGAAAATGTTTATTATAACTGACCCAAATACTCGCTGATTTTATTGATATTTGTTTGTCAAATCAATCGCAGACTTCCTTTGTTATGCAAATGAAGCTATAACCGAAAAGACAATTTTTATCCGTTTGTTATAAATAAGAACTAAGTTCTTTATAACGAAAAGAAAAGTTTGATTTGAATAAAAAGTATTAACACCGTTTATTTATCAATTGGAATTGATTAAGCAGAGCGATTCCGATAAACAACTTTTTATAAAAGGATTCGAATTATATTTTTGTATTCATTTTTGACAACGAAGATTATGTGGATCAAATGAAACAAATAAATTCACAGCATATAAATTGCGGTCTCACAGTCTCATAAAGAGTAATGGAAAGTGACATTTTAAAATAACGCAACAAAAAAACAATATTTTAGTGAACATTTCTGCTGTCAAAAGTAAAATAGATGTGTATTTTATTATTATTTTCATAGAGTTAATAAATAAATGTTTTAAAAATACATCAAAGTCTACATATACATAAAAGATAACTGAAAACCAGATCATTCGACTAAGTCAACAAATTATTTATAGGACGACGTTCGAAAATAATTAATTACAGGAATACCTTCGTAGATCAAATCGAATATTTAAAGAAAGATTTTCTTTCGAAAAAATCTTTTAAATTGAATATAATACAGAAAAGATCAAGAAATGACTCAAAATTTTAATAATAAGTAAAATATTGAAGGCCATATTTAATTTTTGATTCGTAGTAAAAACATCACGAAATCGAGGAAAACATTTGTTCTACATGTTGGCATTTTTTAATTTGAGAATAATAATTCTCTCGAGTAATACAATATATGTATTTGGCTGCCTTTGAAAAAGGCTTAACAAAAGAATACGGTCGTTCAAAATAAATTGACAAAAATCTTTTTATTGTCTATCTGAAAAAATATTTTGAATATTTTTTTTTACGAAAATCTTTGTATAAAATCAGGCCCAAACTAAAAATATGAAAACTTTTTTGTATAATGCTGTACTCATTTATTATGTTTGTTTTTTTAATGTATTTATTTCTTTTGACGGATTGGAGTAAGCCTTTCGGGACCTGTCATTGTTTACTTATTTATTTTTCGCCTTATATAATATAATCATATTCTCATCCGACTTACATTCCAAATCAAATTTACTTATCTAGATTTTTTCAAGCAAGTTAACACATTTGAGTGATGAAACCAAGCCTTGTGCGTATTTTGTTTTTTAATGAAACATTTCTTTTCACGAGCTAAAAGTATTATAAATATGCTTAGGCGAGACAATTTTTCAAATAAACTTTTTTCTCATCACTATGAAAAAAAGATGTTTTGTTTATAAAGAAAAGCAATGCCTTCTTCACTATATTCATAGATATATAATATATTTAAGAAAATTTAAAAATAAGAAGTATGATAAATTTTAGTTCAGCGTATATTGATTGAATTGGCATTTACTTGGTAGAACTCCATTATAACACGATGAAAAAAAATGTATTTTAGTCCTACAATTTTTTTATAAGATATAGTTGATAGCTATTTCGGCTCACGCCATCGTTGGAACTGTAGTTCTTAGTTATATATATATATATATATAGCTCTTAAGAAATTTTGTAGAACTAAAATACATTGCTATTTATTCACCTTGTTATTTAGCTTAGCGTTTGGGTGAATTATTCAAAAATTAATGATAAATTATTTAAAATAAAAGTAGAGACGTATGATTTCTCAGCAAAATTTCATTATATTTAAGGATTTATTCAATGCCTGCATTAAAGTGTATAAAAGTCCGAAAATTAATGTAAGTGTTCTTGTAAGAATTATCATTAATTTGATTCAAAAATTAGGAATGTTTTATATTTCAAATTGATAACTAAATCATTACACATAGTTTGCTCTTCATGTATAATAATATATTATCGTATCCACTACTGCAAACGTTTAAAAATGAATGTAAATTAGATTTAAGGAGAGATTTACTAGAAAATCGTTTCTGAAAGGGGAAGACATGTTTCTCAAAATTTGATTACCCGATAAGTTTCAAATATTCACAATTTTGGATGCTGTTCCTTGAAATTGTTTAAAAATGTGCAATTTAAAATCAATATAAAACACTTACTTAATTCGGTTTCTTAGCTTATATCTTGATCCGAAGATGAATTAAAAATCCCAGCTGTTTTCAGTTAGTTTTTAACACGTCATTGATGTTGTAAAACACGTAAAAGAATATTTCTGTCTATCAAGAAATTATAAAAATAAAACAATTTATTAATAAAATCTTCTTTATGTAATACGCCACTCAAAATTTACGTTTTTTTCTGTATTTACATCATCGCAAATATTTACTTAAAGCAATGAAATGTTATTTGGCTTTTGCCGTCAAACAGATTTTCTTTTCGGATATTAATTTCATTCCTCACGAACGTTTTTGGATTATTCAATAAAGTTCTTAATTTTCTGTTTATTTTCAAGCAATCTTTACACGATATAAAAACCAATATATTTACTCTCATATTGGTATTTTAGACTTTATGATGGCATATAATAATAAAATAGTTTTCTTTATGATATCGACTGAAGGTGCTTGATGGAATTTCAATATAAAATTTGAATTGTTACAACTTTGTAAGATTCCACATGTTTTGTCACTAACGATCCGGGATTCGCCTTTCGACATCTTCAGACATTCTATCACACGGATGCAATATAACTGACGTAAAATAAACAGTTAGCATCGTCTATATACCAAAGTTATTAATTACAGGAAAACACTTACCCCAAGGCAAGCAGTAAAATGCAGCAAAAAAAGTTTAATACTATTGTTCTAATGATAATTAACATATTGACAATTAAAAATAAAGATTACTGATGCTGACTGTTTATTGTGCGTCAGTTCTGTTGCATCTGTGTGATGCCTGACGATGCCGAAAGGCAAGGCTCGGGTCGTTAGCGACAAAACATTGGGAATCGGATTAAGTTATAATAATTCGAATTTGGTTTTAAAATGCCATTAAGTCCTTCCTTCCATAAAAGTTATATGCTTTAAAAAGGAAAACAATAATCATAATAATGTAATAAACTTTTCAACTTTTGATTGAAATTGATCAATTTGACGTTTGAAAAAATTCCCAATGTTCATATAAAAAGCTTTTTTTGTTTTTCGATATTAGTGGAACTCAAGCGAACAAACTGTTTATACATACCAACTCAATTTTTACTATCCAATATAAAAATATACGAAACCTAACTCATTGATGATGGATTCGAAACTAAATAAAAAAAAACTGTATTTCCCGAAATAAAGGTATCATTCAGCTGCTATTTTGATTGTTTCAATTAATAACAAACATCATATGGTATTCATGATCGCAATCCGTCTTAACATAAATAAATCGTGTTAAAAGAAGGTGCCAACACGAAAACACGATTTGTGTACAAATATGTCAAATAAAATACATTTTTTTAATGTGAGAATATTCGCAATGTGATGCGATTATTTCAACGGTCAACGAAATGAATCAATGAAAGAGAAAATATATTAGTAAAAATGGTCGGATTTCTTTTGAATTCAGGCAATAAAATGAATCCAATAGATCCCTATTATGCCAAAGGTATTCAACGTTTAACCTGTACGATGACTTCATATATCTCGCAACACAGAAGCGTGTAGCGCAAACGCTGTGCTTTTTTTCAATCTTTATTCTAGTCTAGTCGGTCGCTCAAATACATGGAACAAAAGAGATATTTCTTTTCAGTTGCCCGTATTTTTTTACGCAATTGATTTTCTGGTAGAAATAAAATATAAAAATATTACAAAACTGTATATGTATGTCATGTTTTTGTGTATTTTTATATGACTGACTATTCAAGATATTTTTTCAATTTACTTTTTTATGCAGAAGAATTTGGAGACAGTTACTCAAATAATAAGCTTATCAAAAAGATTAACTGTTTGAATAATATTGTCACAATAAATTTATTAATAATAATAAATAATTAATTAGTAAAATATTACGGTTTCATATCTAGTCATAGCCCAGCATCACTACGCAAATTTTACGATTGGCAGATAAAAGATAATAAACAATAATAACAACAAAATAATTAAAATTAGGCTGGAAAATTTTGAATTTTAATATTAAATGTAATCCACAAATGTTACCATTTTTAAAACTATAGATTATTTTTGAATTTTTTTTTTATTGAAGTAAATTATTTTAAGAATGAAAGAAATAATATTACTGATTTACTAAGTATACGTCACAAAAACTAATAATGATAATTTTATTGTATTTTAGCGCGAAAACGATATGAAATATAACGTTGCAAAATAAAAAAAAAAACATCAAGAAAGTCCTCCAAGTAAGTTTAGAAAAAATCTACTTTAATGTAATAAAAATTAACATTCATCTAAACTTACTTAAATAAATAATTTATATCTACGACTTCTCAATAAATCAGGAACATAAAATTTAAAATTAACTGAAAATAAATTTTAAAGTAAAGAGAGACTTAATATGGAATAATAACTTTGTGGACGTTCATTTGATATGGAATAAACTATCGGGCATTATATAGATAAAGAATATTTGGTCCAAGAAAATAGTCATCGTTAAATTATTTAACTATATTTCAATTGTTAAAATAATTTTAGTCAAACCAGTAAGCTCCCATATAAATAAAATATAATGTTATCAATATAATATTACAGTAATAATGATAATTTATTTATAATAGTATTTTTTCCACTTATGTTAAACGCGTTATAATTTATCATGTCAGAGCTATTAATAATAATTGAGAAAAGAAGGTCTTCGCAAGTTATAATTCAAATACGAGAACCTTAGCAAATGTAAAATATATACGAAACTTCTTCGTTTGTTTAAAATATAAGTTTAATATTTTGATTAAATTAATGGCAAAAGTTTCAGTCACAAGATGGTAGTTATTGATGTCAAAAATGAAAGCTCGACGCTTACACGCAAGTATCTGTTCAACGGGAAAACATTGTTTTTTTTTTTTGTTAAATTAGGCATAAAGTATCCGCCTTTTAAAGATGGAAACTTTTGGTTTATTTGATATAAATTTTGTGATATTGTGATGTAAGTATATGTCAAAATATACGAATATTCATGAGAGAAAAATCAAATGTTAAAAATGCTAAATTATGAATTAATTTCCTTAGTAATAATCTTTATACGGTTATAAATAATCCATTATTGTTAACATATTGAATAACACGTTACATTTATTTCAGGTATAAATTATTCATTGAAATTCATTTAACTTTTTTTTTGAGTAGATACAAAGTTAACTGTGTCGAAGAATACGTCTTACTTACTTAAGTATTCTTATATATAGAAGCTATTCGTAACATATGAAGTTATACTCATAAGTCAACGTGTTATTTATATTAAAAGTTGATACTGAGTTCCTTTATGATTTTTATCACTTTTAAGGTGTCTATCGTCAATTCTTGATGAAAAGGTATGATATTTCAAATAATAAAAAAACATTTTTTAGTACATATTTCCACAAAATATTTTTTGATCAGGACTAATTTCGCCCATCACGAGTATTATCTACTGATAATCGAGAGCATTACGTCCTGATCAAAAAATTTATTGTGGAAATAAGTACGAAAAAAGTGGTTTTATTATTTAAAATTATGTTATTTACACTTAATTGTATGTGTGTCAACGTCACTACTGTTTGAAACAGGAACCTCCGAGCCTACACTGATTCTTAAAAGTCCCAAATGACAAGGTTTAAAACTCTTGTTAAAATTACATGAAAATTTTCGTAGCTACGGTGTTCCTCGTAGGCCGTAGCTTGAAAAACTCTAATTTAGACGGCTGATTGCAGTGCGTTGATAGTTGAAATAAACAGATAAATATATACAGCGTTAAAACATTCGCGTTACAGCTAACTTTTTCTTTGAAATATACACTAACTCTTTCTGATAATCTTTATAAGTTTAGTAAACATTAAAGCCACTAAAATACTTTTTTGAATGTCCTGTGATGATATATATTTTATGACGCTAAGCAGAGCACCAGTTAACGTGTTTTTGTAACAACGTGGATATAAAAGGTTTTTTCTTGTTAACGTATTATCTAATTGATGCTTTTATTTTTGTATAGCAAAATTCAAGAAATAAACAAGTTTTTTATGGTTATATATTCAATGTAAAGCATATTAAAAATCATTCACTTGAGAGAAATCTGATGTCAACTGCTTGAAGCTCAAGTCAATAATCAGTCTTATTATAATGTTATATCGACACAAATAAAATTCATATTATTTCAAGCCATGTAAATTTAACCGATAGAACACTTCACATACTACAACATCACATTCATATCTAAACAGAAAAATTATTGTAAGGTGAAAATTTAAGCCTCTCAGATTTATTTAATATTGTTAATTAATATTATATTTTGTCAGCACCACATTTGCAAAAACTATAGAAGCTTTACAAAATAAATAGAGTTGGACGAAAAAATAACAGTATTTATGGAGTGAATATTTTTAGTTTGATAATCAAATTCGGTTGATAAAAATTCGACTGCTAAGAAAACTTGCAAAGAAAAAAAGAGTTTTTCACCACTTGTAGCGATAAAATCAATTGAAAACATGGACATTTATTAAAATTTTATCCTACAAGTATTTCATGAAAAAAAAAATATTCAGTGTAAAAAGAATGTGTCCTCATCAGCTATAAATGAGATTTTGTTGTGTCTGGGTTCTAGGATATTATTTGATTTACAGATAAAATTGCATATTTTTTCTCGTAAATAAATAGATCATAAATCCAAACTATTTTTCAATAAAAAAAAAATCCTTTTTATCTCAGCAAAATTCAATTTTATTTTGCGAACTATTGAACTTTTGATGGAAACATTTTAAAATATAATTGAAATTGCTCTATTTTATTCAACAAAGAATCTTTTTGTGATGGCATAATGCTATAAAAATAAATGAAAACTTTGCAATTTCGCATGAACCATTTAGCTGCAAATATTTCATTACTTCCAAAATGAACAATTTTGAAAATATTTTCAAGATAATTTAAATACAATTTTTTTGGTGCGGTAAATTTTAAAACGATCGTTTAACACTGCTTAAGGGTTGGTAAGGAAATTGAATTTTTTAAATATACAAAATTGATAATAGAGAAAAAATACATACACCTTATGTCACTAAGATAGTGTTTGCATTATTAGAGTATATTCATGGATTAAACACTTGATTTTTAATCGTAACGTGATAATTAATGTTCAAAATATTATATCTGTTTGTTTTTTGATGTGCTATTCTTAATTTAAAGAAATATAAATAATTGCGTTGCATTACTTAGGGTAAACATGATTTATTTTGCATTTGTTATCGTACGTATCGTCGTATTAGTTCAATTTTTAATACAAAAATAAATTACTATAATTTTAATCAAATTTGATATATATATTATGACATACGACAGTTGACATAAAACATCTGCATGACGTTAAATGGAGTGGGTTTGTTTCAAAACATTTAAGAGTTATAACGAGTTAAGCGCTAAAAAGTTGGCAAAATATTTGGCAATTCCATTGATTATTTTGTATTGACGTACTTAGCGAATTTCTAAAAGAAATCTGATGTCAGATTCAATCTTCGCTATGCTTGAATGAGAGTATTAATATATTAACATTTTTTTAGTTAAAAGCTTTTTGTCGATATTTTTTCTTAAATGCCATCGACCAATATTTCATGCCATTAGGTAGCGCTTTTAAAATATAGGTCAGTTTAAAGATGGTCGCAAGCAGCTGGAATTTAATGCTCTTTGCATAATAGTCAGCGAAATATGCTTACACAAGAAAATATATAAATAATCACCGTACTACTTTGTAGATAAATCTAAAAAACACGCTTTTGCGCTGTTTTTTTGGCAAACAAAGTGTGTTCATTGAAAAAATTGAAAAAAATAATAAAGATTTAGATTTTAGAAATAGAAGAAAGATCGGATAGGTGAGAATCAATTGAAAAATCAGATACTATGTATTTGTATACATATTATTTTATCGTTGTAAGAGTTGATAAAGAAAACCAAACATTTCACCATATAAATGAGCAAGACGAAGGCCCAACGGCGTTTCCCAACTGACCACGGTGTACCATTTGTGTAATGTGGAAAAACCACAGTTAGCAAAAATATCTTATATGTTGCCACAATTTGTAAAACAAAATCATTTATTGTAGTGACTTAAACATATTAAAAAAACAGAAAACAGTATAAAAAAGATGTGTTTTATTTATTTTAATACAATGCATATCCATCAAGATGTTACAGTTGACTACAATGGAATATTATTATATGCAATGTGTAGTTTTTTATTCGTAATTTTTTTATTTCAGATATATGAAATGATGAATTTTAGTTTAAAATATGAAAAATAAAAGGTTTCACATATATATATATATCGTAAACTAATTTGAATTTTAAATAACACGATTTAAGTACAATATTTTTATTTTTAGGATCAGAACTGGCTTCACATTAATCGATTGATAATTTGCGCGATTAGCATACCGGTCCTAATCTTATTGATATAAAATTGTAAAAATAGTTCTTAAAATAGTGTTTTCATATTTAAATAGAATATCTTTACAAAAATTGGTGCTCCTTAACACATTTCTTCTACTTACTTTGATTAATGTAAGCAGTAGAATTGTTTAAGCATACTAACAAAGAGTTTTTATCATGTTAGCCATTGTTTTTCCGCAAGCCTGACATCTTTTTTAATAAATTATGTTTATTACTTGTCGTAATTTTAACAGTAAAATATTATAAATAAAATGTTTATTTTACAAGCAAATTTATCTGAGATAGTTATAGAATCGAACATGCATTTAAACATAAAAAAAGAAAGACAAGAGATTTACTTCATCGTATCATTTTCAACAAAAGATTCAGTCAGTTAATATCTTTTTGATACAAAGTTAAATCTATCGATGACATAACGTTGTATAAGCGTCTACGTAATCAGTCTGGTAACGAATGTTTTACTTGTTTTGAGTAGTATAAATACGAGGAAGAGGAAGAAAAAATCAGACATTTCATAAGTAAGAAACTCATCTCTTATACATTTACATTCATAATTGAATTGAGAAATAATTCGTGCTTGTAACATTTCTTGCTTCGTTTGTACTAACGTTATTTATGCTCAAACATTTTTGTTACATCAGAAACTAATTTGCGTGCATTAATGTCAGAAACTATTTAAAATTTGATTCCTGTTTTTTGATATTAGAAAAAAGCAGTTAAATTTTGTAATATTGTTTGTATAATAACACTTGCATTTCCTTTCTCAAGTAACGAGTGAGCGGACTCGATTTTAACTCTCAATTAAATGAATAAAAACGTTAGCTTAATTAAAATACTTACGTAAATACAAACATTAAAAGTGCTAACTAAAATGATAATAATGTATTAAAATTATTGCCCATTGAAATCTTTACTTAAAAAATCAATATATTTAATTGCATGTTTTTTTAATTTATGATATCGACCTAAATTACTTCATGAAATTTCAATATCAAAATTTTATCTGACAAAGTAAGTTCTGTTGCATACGTGTGATGGGATGCATAAAGATGTCTAAAGACAATACCCACATCGTTAGTGAAAAAACACGTAGAATCGTACAAAGGTTAAAGAATTCAAATTTGTTTATTGTTTTTATTCGTAAACTCTAAAAGAAGGTTATTTGATGATATAAAATGAAAATATTTATGTGTTAAATTTTTTTTGATATCTAAGCTTTTTGAAAGCTCTACATATTTGTTATTGTAAAAATAAAAATGTTTGTAAATTGAGTTTACGAAGCGAAGAAAACGACATTTTGATTTCGAATATATTGAGGGCTGTCTAATTTTTACTTAATAATGTATAGGTACAAAATATGTTTGAAAATTACGACAAATTATTCGGGCAGATATCATTCAAATAATTTGCGGTATTGTCAAAAGATCTGTTTATGAAACTCGGCTTGATAAATTGGCGCAATTAAGGGAATTCGTAAAATAGGCACTGCTACCAACAACACAAGTGGCAAAAAACATTACAGGCTTAGTACTGATATTTTGAGTATTCTTCAAAACGAGCCTTACCCTTGTCAATGTTGAACAACACTTTATGAAGTCTTTGTTGAATTTTCAGAAAATGTAAATTTGTGTTTTGTTAATTAAAACACTGTTTTATTCGTCTTAGAAATTGATGTAAGCATGCACGATATAGTTTATTATGGTAACCGGACAAAATCGTATTGATAGAATAATATAACTGGTAAATAACACGAATTCACATTAGCTATTAATTGTATTTTCATAAACTAAAACTAATCAGATTGACGAATTATTAAATGAGAATTGTGTTTAATACTCTTTTGAGGATGGTAATAAACGAAAATTTGTTTTGCATTTGAAATTGATGCCGTGTTCACTACTGTATGAAACGGATGGGTTTCAGTAAATTAAAATCACTGAATTCCCAAGCGGACACCTGTGTCCGAGATACATGAACGAAGCCGTTCCCAAGTGGAGAATGGTGTCCATAAAATTTCAAAAACCATTTACATGGTACTATAATATATTTTTTTTGCTATATTATGGTAGAAGTGCACAGTGAAACATTTTAAAATAAGAGCAAGTAGAAATATTGATAAAAAAAACAAATGATACATCGGAACATGACTGTCAAGATATTATTATATATTGATTTGAGACGAGAGTGTTTAAATTCATCGGAAAATGAAACGAAATTCTTTTCATCTAGCTTACGTAAAATAAATAATTAATTAATTAATTAATTAAAAAGTGTAGAAATGTTATTTTGTGTTGTACAAGCCTTGATTTATTTTGAGAATTTTGAAAATTTTCGGTCGAAAACTGAAAAAAATCTATTACAATCACAAATATTTAAGTGAAATTTTCTCAATTTTTCGAAGGCTTTGAAAAAAACGCGGTACACAAAACACATGTACGGTAATCAAGTATTGTACGAAAAAAAGGTAATAACTTTAGATTAAATTTACTTGTAAATCAAAATCAAGAATGTTGAGAAAAATTCTATACGACTGGACTCTACAGATCACGACAAAGAAACGAATAAGTCTGTGTATTATATAAAGAGGGTTGTTTGCTTGAAAAAACTCGATATATCTTTAAGAGAGTTCTAAAATATAATACAAACACGTCGTCAAAAATGTGATTTAATAAGTGGATACATCTTTTTGTGACATAGTATAATAGTAGCCAATTATTTTGATGAGAGATAACGATGTGAATTGTAACAGATTTTTTAAAGAAGACTCGATCAAAATTTGTGCACACTTGATTATGCATAATCGCCAAATTTAATGTTATAACTTCTGTATTAACTATTCATGTTCATTTTATTATAATATAATATATCACAACGCCGCTCTTAACTTCCACATTTGTATTTCTTGTAAAGGAATCTTATCGAAAGATATTTTATAATTTGTTCTGTTGCTTAACCATTTTTTTACTTTTTCGAATACAATTACAAGCGTACAAGCGTACAAAAAAACTGACTAGCGGTTAACTGACCGTTATTTCAACGCATAAAATCTATATCTTCAAACAGTATCGACAAATCGATTAAAAAAAAGCATGGATTTTATGAAATTCAAACCCGTTAAATTCGCTGCGAAAACATCGAAGATAGGAATAGTTCTGATGAAGGTGTAAGCCGAAATAGCTATCAACTATA
This sequence comes from Himalopsyche japonica, assembly GCA_028555115.1. NCBI lineage: Eukaryota > Metazoa > Arthropoda > Insecta > Trichoptera > Rhyacophilidae > Himalopsyche > Himalopsyche japonica. The sequence goes on along the minus strand of JAHFWJ010000412.1, from coordinate 2,548,041 downwards.
TATCAAATAAATTTAGATGAACTAAAATACATACCTATTTTTTAACCGTGTTATTAAAGATTACCTCTGCAAGACGGACATATTTATTTTTTTAAATTTACATGAAAGTTAGCATTTCTGTTCTGTTGTAGTACATCTCTTGTTCAATAATATAGAAATATATCTTAAATTTATGCTTAAATATAGTTCCAACGACGTAGAAAGCTCAAAATGCTATCAACAGTAGTGCGAAAATGTTTACTTATTTTTTCATCATTGATATAAAAAAGTCTACCAATTGCCCGTTCAATAAATATAGTGTAAAACATGTATTAATCCATATTCATTTGATATGATTAAAGTAGTTTTATATAACATATTCGTCAGTTGCGCAATCTAAATTTTCAAAACAAGTTTGTATACTTGTAATAATAAAGCGTTTTTTAGTATTTGAGTTGATGTGAAAGGTAAAGAAAATATTTTGCCCACCGTTGCAATAGAATGTTATACGACAATGCATGCCCATCAGATAAGTAGCTCAAAAGCAGGTAAATATTCTTCCGCTTGTATTTTGTGTTATTTTCCACAAAAGTGGAAGTTTCTTGTATATAGCATTCATTTCAAGATTTAATATCTTTCTCGACATAACTTCCACCGAACAAACTATATTAACTTCTATAGACCCACAAAACTTACGCAAGGTTTACTGTTGTTGTTACCTCGGTCAACTTGTAAGAGATATGTTATCATTATTTACGTAAATTTAACTGACCTAACCTTTTCCTTCACATTAATATTAGATTTCTTAGTGTAGATTGGCTTTTAAATGTTCTATGGACATGTAACTTCATTTATCAATATGTGTGTGATTGTTTGTCCTTTGTGCATTACTACTCCATTCATCTGATCGATATGAAACTTTACAAATCTAATAACTAGACTCTTGTAAATGTTTATAGCATACGACACTCTCCAGAAACCCTTTATAAATGGAATTAAAACGAAACTGTTACCAATTAAATTGTTTGTTACTACAACGAGTTTCTTTGAGTTTCCTTACTCTGAGGTCACAGCAACGCGCAATGGGTCAGCTAATTGCATAATAAAAAATATGTTGTTTTTGTCGGTGCATTCTTTTTTTCAATTCTATACTATAAAAAAAAACAGTAGTTTTTTAACTGAGCCATTTTCTTCAAAGTATAGACCATCTTCTTAAATTATAAAGGTTTGAGCTACTTAACAAAAAGTTACTGACGTTATAAAAAATAGATACAAGTAAACCTCCGATTCTCTGTATTCATCTATATAAAACAACAGCATAAAAAATGCACGTAACATAAAATATTAGAAAAAATGTTTTACATTGCGCCTTGCAAATTCACAACTGTGAAAAATTGTTCGCATAGAAAATAGACAAGGCGTATAATTAAAAATATCGACTAACGATGCTGGCAAAAATTTCAATACAATTGAAACCCTACACTTCTATATGTTTTATTTCTCACATTATGACCATATCAGTGGTTAGTATCATCACTTTTAAGGTGTTAACTGTCACTTTTTGATGGAAAAGCATGATATTTTAAATAATAAATACACATTTTTTGCTATTTCTTTCCAGATAAGTTTCATGATTAGAACCGGTTTTGCTCATCGCGAGCATTGCCATCTGACGATATTAAAATAGCATAATGAGTCAGTTTGAGTGCATATGCTAAGTGTTACAGAATTCAAAAAGATTTCAAAAGGAAAAACTTGGGTCATAAGACTTGTGAGTGACAAAACATGTACAGAGTTTGAGTGACTCAAATTTAACAAGACTTATATTATTATACCATTGAGAAAGGTAACACAACAATGCTGAATCTTGATAATAAAGTAGCATAATAGAGATAATGTTTATACTAAAGCAACTTTTTACGTATATATTATTAAGGACTTTTAAGGTGTTAACTGTCACTTCTTGATGGAAAGGCATTATATTTTAAATAATAAAAACACATTTTTTAGTACTTATTTCCACAATATATTTTTTGATCAGGACCGGTTTCGCTCATCGCGAGCATTCATATCAGTTGATAATGCTCACGATGAGCGAAACCGGTCCTGATCAAAAAATATATTGTGGAAATAAGTACTAAAAAATGTGTTTTTATTATTTAAAATATTATTAAGGCTTAAAAATAAATTGAAAATGTTATATTTTAAATAATAAAAACACATTTTTTTAGTACTTATTTCCACAATATATTTTTTGATCAGGACCGGTTTCGCTCATCGCGAGCATTATCAACTGATAGAATACAATTTACAAACAAGTCTATTTATACAAAACAAAAAATTAATTTGAGTTAATGGTAGCAGGTGTACAAAACCATGGGTACAAGAACTAGGAAACAATTTACATAAAATCATACAATATTGATACAAATAAAGTAAATTAGTATAAAAATTAAATGTTCACAATCACTTATTAAGAATTAAAATTACAATTATGGTAAATCAATAATCCATTAGGAGCTCTAAACAATCAATAAGAAAGTAAGGAGTGGGAAATTTTTAATGACAAAAATAACCCACAATCACTACTTAATGGAACAAAATAAATTAATACATGAGAAGTCGATTAAAGATAAATCGATGAGATGGGAAGATATGGTCAGTCAGGGGCGTTCCAATATTTTCTGTAAAAAATTTAAGTAAAAGGAGGCAATATCATTTTTCAAAAAAAAAAAAAAAAAGGGAAACAAATAAAAATAATAATATTTATTTGTAATATATATTTATTAATCTAATTTAATGAGTATAACAATGGTGACGACGCAAAAGTAGTTTGTTCATTTATAAGGTTAGAATTAGGCAAAAATTTATATCGATTAATTTCAAGGATTTCTTGTTTATCTAATTTCAGTGATTTGTTATTGAAATGCACGATTGTGTGTAAAAAAGCATTCTCCTGCGGTAAAAAAATAAAATTAATAACTCTCTGAAATAAATAAACTATTGGTAGTGTTGACGAAGTTCAATTTCTTTGACTTTGTTCATTCTCTCAAATATCGTCATAATAATTATACTAGACGTACAGGTCGATTAACCCTATACCATTAATTACGATTATAAAGTATGCTGAAAAAGAATTTGCTTTTTAGAACTTAATTGTCACAATATCAATAAATCAGGGTTTTTTGGTAAACAATAATTAACAAGTTAATAGAAGTATTTAAAAAATGTTGTAAATTTATAATTTATCCACAAAATGAATTTAGCTTCAACTCCAATTTTTAAAATGACAAAATCAATTGTTTTGATTTTAATATAAGCAACTATCTGTTTTATTGATGTGTGATATAATTTGTTTGATCAGCGAGGTGATAATTATTAAGAACGAATTGCAATCAAGTGAATTAAGTTTTAAGCGTAATGTTTGCTTCAATGATTAGTTTTAAGTTGCAACTCAATCGTACTCGTATATTACATACTACGTGCATTACTTCATAGTAAACGGATTAGTCTGTTTTATTGTGTTAATAATATAAGTATATTAAAAAAATCAAAAAACGCTAAAAATATATTTTATTTTATATCTGCATACATTCTTAATTGCCATTACTAGCGCGATGCTTTTTTTTATCACAAATCATTTTAAAAGAAAATGGCGGAACACATGTCAAATCTTGAAATACAATCAGCCATCAAAATAATTCTAATCAGTATTAATATATTAGAAAAAGAAATAATCACAAAATTACTGCATGCGAGATAAAAAAAATGTGGCGAAAATTTTTGTACCATGTAATATATAAAGACTGGAACGGAACTCACTAGACAAACCAATTTATAAGATAATTATGATATTGTTATTTGGTTTGCGATTTTTGCGACTGAAATCATACAAAAGCATTGTGGCGTGTTGAAGTTTGAAATGAAAATGTGAAATAACACATGTTTCCATTTCGGAAGACATAAAAATTCGGAAACAATAAAGCTAGCAGCTTTTTCCATTTTCCATAACTATCGCATTTCCACGATCACCGAACCATTTTATATGATATTTTGATATTTGATGGGTTAATACACGGCAAATTAAATAATTCAAAACAAATAACTTAAATATAAACAATCGAATCGTGTACAAATTCTAGTGTCTCTTTAAAAACCTTATAGAATGGCGAGGCAAAGTAATATTTGATGCCGTTATTACATACATAGTAAATCCTTTTTTCTAATTGGAAAATAGAAACAATATTTCAAAAAAGAAATGGATCGCTCGTGAACAAATAAATAAAAATCAACTAATGTTTTAAATATAAGAATCATCAATATTTCAAATAATAAAAACACATTTTGTAGAAATTATTTACAAAATGTATTTTTTGATCATGACCGGTTTCGCTCACCACAAGCATTATCAACTGATATACAATCAAGTCTATTTATACAAAAAATAATTTGAGTTATAGGTAGCAGATATACAAAACCATGGGTTCAAGAACTAAGAAACAATTTACTTTTAAATAATGTAAATTAATTCAATTATTTTATTAATTTAATTAACTTAATTAATAAATTTAACATTTAAATAATGTAAATTGATTTAAAAATAAAATGTTTACAACTACTTATTAATAATTTTTAAGCAAAATGTGTTTTTATTATTTAAAATATTATGCCTTTCCATCAAGAAGTGACAGTCAATACTTTAAAAGTAATTGCCAATATGTTTATGATTTTTTTTATTTTCATTTATAGTAAAAAGTTAAAAGAGAATGATAACATTAAAGTTCCAAACTTAAATAATATATTTCTTGATACATGAATTGTGTAGCCAGAAAACTACGATATTAAAAAATAATTTCGGTTTTGAGTTTAACAAAGTCAGAAGTTTGAGGTTGTTTTTCGTAATGTATGTATGTTAACCACATGTCTGAGGAAAACATTATCAATAAATAATATGATTGAAATTAACGGATTGATATTCTAAGTATTTAATGTTTGACATAATATTCCCCTTTGAAATTTCATGATTCGGAGGATGGAGAAAGTTGTGGTTTCGTCACTAGTCATTCCAATTTACGTAGGAATCTCGCTTCTAGATTCCACACCAAATAAATAATTAGCTTGTATAAAATATAACGCAATAATTTAAACTACAAATCGAAAAATGTAATTGTATTCAAAACTTTAATACCATCATGTTTATGTTGGAAACATCATAAAAAACCTCAAATTTGTCCAATAAAAAGAGCCTTTTTAACCCCAAAAAATTTACTTACTTTTCTGTAATATACAAAATAATATTTTTGCATTTGAATATGAAAACATTGACTAGAATTAATTTCTCTGAGAATAAAATTTTTTGTTCTTAAATGTCTTGATATTTTGTAGAAACACTTTTAATAACCCCAATCTATCAAATCTATCCCAAATTCATTATATTTAAGCATGTATCGTATCGTTTTTAATACTGTAAAAACACATATAAATAAATAATTATCTAGGATCCATAGTTTCGTCATATATCGTGTTTTTCGATTTATTAGTAAAATAAAATAATATGACCTCACTTTGAAATACGTACTATCGTATAAAACAGGAGTTTTCTGGTTTGCAAATGTTATTTTGTTAAAATGACTGCAAATCATAATGTTTCCGATGATGACTCACATGTTGATCAATAACGTACAGCCTGTTACTTGTCTGTTCGAGTGATGATTTTTGGTGAATAGATCTTAGTAGTTAACAAAATTATTAATTTAGAATACATGAGGATTTAAATTAAGTGATTGAGTGTTTTTTTTGCATTCATAGTTTTGTCGAAAATATTCTTTTTTTAGCTATTTGTATAACGGAAAATCTATAATTTATAAATTTAAATAATATATATATATATTAGAGTTGGTATTTTATGACTAATTCAATTGCTTAAATTGATTGTGACGATTAAAGCCTGTCCTGAAAGAAATGTGAAATCAGTAAAAATATCGTGATTTATTTTTGTAGCGTCGTCATATTAGTAAAATTCGCGCAAGTGACTTTTGTTTCTCTCATTTTGAAGCATTGGTTAACCTTAAGTTTGTGTGATCGGGCTCTTTACTAGATTATCTTGTGATTTATGACGTTTCCACTTTTTTAGAAAATAAAAGAAAAGATGTTCTCGAAAAAATTGTTAACCTTTCAATTTTTATTTCTAAGACTAAGATTTTTCCCCTTCAGCGCGCTCATTCATAATTCACGAACAGTTTCATTTTGCGGAAAATATTCATCACAAAAATCAATGCTGACTTTTTAATAAAATTTCGTCGTTTTTACCATAATTAACAGCAATTGTGTTTTAAGTAGAAATCGGCATTGAAATTTTGAATATACCTGAATTTATTCTACGAAATTGAAAGCAAACACTTTTTACTCCAGCAATAACTAAAACGAGTCAAAACAGCAAGTTCGAGATAAAGGAAACGATATCTTAGCGGTATATTCTACTCAAATAAACTCACGACTGAATACACATCGACCATACGCTTGTTATTTTTATAATAAAAAAAGGAATCATGTCTTTAATAGCTTTTGAAATATAAACAATACAGGTTTTCTTTTGAATACTTTTCCTTTACAAAAAACTTTTTTATTTTCTCTTGTCCTTTGACAAAATACGACGGATAAAAATGTTGCGAGATAAATTCGAGAGAAAAGTCTCCCTAATAGATTAAAATATGAAGGAAAATTGGATATGGAGTAAAACTGTGTGAAGGGTCATTAATCACGTGAGCTATCTTGCGAAGGCGTGTAATTAACACATATGTTATCAGATGTGACCATCAGCTTGACCTTTAATTACAACAAGACATGAAAATTGTATAGAGACACTCTTTTGTATATTTTTGAATAAGTTATTATAAAATAGTTATTCATGTAATACGGTTGACATTGTTCACTAACTTGGTACAACTTTATTGAGTTAAAAATATAAATATAAACAAGGGGTTCGTTGGTAAGGTTTCAAGAAAGCTCTACGCACCAAGGATACAACGAGAACACATCCACGACAAAAAAAAAACTAAAGATGAAGCTTAAATTAAGCCAGGTGTCTAGGTATTGCATTAAAAAGGATCAGACACCAATCAAGGTTTACTACTCTCAGTAATTTCAATGTAACATTGGTTGCAAGTTGTACCGATTTGTTGGAACTACATGTTATTAAGCCCCGAAGCGTCTAATTCTTGTGTCGAAAATTTATCAGTTTTGATACGATAAAAATATCCTTCGACAGCCATTGTGTTGACAAAAAAGTTAAGAGTATTAATTAAGTTCTAGTTCTACCAAGTGAATGCCAATTCAGTCAATATATTTTTACCACTCATTTTCTTATCGTAAATCTTAATGTTGCTTGAAAAATATTAATAATATATTGTTAACATTTCAATTGTAAACTCTTTTACTTTATTTGTAAATATATTGTATGACTTCCTGTAAATTGTTTTATCAGTTCATGAACCTATGATTTTGTGTACATGCTAACTTTAACTGAAAATTACACTTGCTCGTAATTTGTGTCTTTTCACATTTGAATTGTTACAATTCTGTACGATTCCACATGTTTTGTCACTAACGATTCGGGCTTCGCCTTTCGGCATCTTCAGTCAGTTCTGTTGCATCCGTGTGGTAGAATTCCTGAAGATATCGAAAGGCGAAACCTGGGTCATTAGTGATAAAACATCTGGAATTTTTCATCAAATTTGATATATAAATTCCTCCAAGCACCTTCAGTCGATATCATAAATTGTGTCTTTTAATTTGATAATGCTCGCAATAAATGAAACTAAACCTGATCATAAAATATATTGTGAAAATAAGTACTAAAAATGTGTTTTTATTTTTGAAACTAACATGCCTTTCCATCAAGAAATGACCGTTAACATCTTAAAAGATACCAGATATGGTTAAGATTATTGTATACAATTTTCGATGTGAACACTGAGAGTTATTGAGATCGTTTCTGATCATACAGACACTTCTATCACACTACGCTTTTGCCTAGCAGTAAGTAAGGAAGGCAATTGAAATTTGTCATTTACCCGACGTCAATCATTAAAAATATTTAATATTTACTTATGGTTAATGTTTTCATTGAATTGTATGAAATGATGTTTGCTTAAAATGCCATGCTATATGAGCAATAAATAAAACAAAGCTAAAAAAATCTTATTGTCAGACAAATATTGTTCGTTTAATATAATATATAACCTTTTGAGTGATTCAAAGAGTATTGACATGTTTTTTTATTAAAGGATAGTCCATATTTATTGAACTTTGATTGCATAAATAATGAAATATGAACTAAAAATAAAACCCTTTGAAATATGATAAATAAAGCATTTACGATAAAATATTGACGTAATGGACTCTTCGACGAAAACTTTGTCATGAAGATTATATAAATCTTGAATAAAATATTTTTTTGAACAAAATAGAAGTTCAAGTTCAATCAATAAGATAAAAAGAAGTCGAAAGCTGGAGATATTTTCTAAAAATTTTCATCTGTATGTGTAATATATTGTACATAAATGCTACACAGTAGCCGTTTGTGATATTGTTTGTATGGAGAAATAAATGTTATCTCCATTATTATTAAGTATGTTTGAAAAATTGTTTTTAAAAACTTTTTTTTATAAACTGTTATAATATTTTGAAATAAAGAATGGATTTAAAATGATTTCTCGAATAAATGGGTTAAATAAAATCAAAAACTGAAAAAGCAGAACAAAAAAAATACAACAAAAGATTTTTTTTTCATTATAAAAATAATATTTTATATTACATATCTATATAAGCATAAAAAAGAAATTATATCTTCAAAAATAAAATATTTAGAAGATTGGATAGAAGTAAAATGTCTAAGGAAATTTTATGGCTTTAAAATCCTAATATAAGAAGAATTCGATTTTTTTCTACGGAATCTGATGAAATATTTTAAAGGATAAAAGTATTTTAGCTTTTCTTCTTAGAATTAAGTACGTTATCGTAGTGAAGGGGTTGTGGTTATCTAGCGTTACTGGGAAAACAGCTTAAATTATGTTACTCTTAAAACAATAAGAATCTCAGTGAAAATATAGATAAGAAAGACATTAGAAATTTATCACACCGATTAACAGTCTAATTATAATAATTAAAATACACTCAAGTGTTTTAAGTGGTGAAGATTATCCATAGAGATTCTGAGAGAAGGCTTATGGCTTATAGAAGAGAACTCTTACAACTTACAATATTTAAGCTTTTCAAAAAGAATGCAGTATAATCAACTACTAGGCTTTGAATTTATGTAATGTCTTTTGTGTAATGTACATATTTTGATGTTTAGTTACACGAAGTGATTGTTTGTTTTTATTTACTAATCATATTCAACTACTAGGCTTTGAATTTATGTAATGTCTTTTGTGTAATGTTCATATTTTGATGTTTAGTTACACGAAGTGATTGTTTGTTTTTATTTACTAATCATATTCAAGTATTGAAAAAAAAACTTACGTGCTCTGATGGTTACAATTAACAATTATCATTGTTAGATATAACCACCGTCAGTCACCATTATTGAATCTTCTCCCTGGTGTCTCTTTGTTTCCTGTCAAGTTTGACAGAAATATCTCATACGTATACGCTTCTATTAAGAAATATAGTCAGATAGAGCAAACAATATTAATATTTAATAAATTTTAATTTCAAAAATTGAGTTGATTAAAACTTTAAAAGTCTGTCAATTTTTGTGGTTTTATTCCATACATTATCATATCTTGTATTGCACACAACAATTTTCTTCCTTTCTTATGAAAATGCATTATGGTGGCTCTTAACGTAATAGGTTTATTTATACATCGAATTTGACAAAAAAAGGTGGTATGTTTTTTGGCACGTGGTCTGTGTTGTGTTTTCGCTATATTTAGTATGAATTATTCAATATCGTTGTTTTTAAAGCAAGCTCATTTATAGAGTGGCACACAAAAAAAGAAAAACAAAATTACCATATCGCTGACCTATAGGCCGCTGACTTTTGTCGTATAAAGATTATTACAAAGAGGAAGATAGTTTGGCTCACAAAAGTGTCTCAAGGGTGAACATACGTTTATGGCTTTACTCAGTGCATCTTCTGTTCTATCATAGTTTTTATAAGAAATACAATGGTATATTTTGACCTTTAATGCATATAAATGATGAAATTATAAAAAAAAATTGTACTTATATCCACAATATATTCAATAATCAAGACCAGTTTTGCTCAACGCGAGCATAAAAAACTGATGAGATTGGTCCTGATCATAAAATATATTCTGGAAATAAGTACGTTCTACAGACTTGTTTTTTATTATTTAGAATAAGTGTTAAATATCAACATCAATATTTAATTATATTCCAAGATATTCTCATTAAAAGACAGTGATAATCATATCACTAATTGTTTGTAATTTTTCCCGATTGGCTTAATACATTCCATTTATTTGGAAATGGTATTTTATTATGTTTTCAAAATGAAATACTTATTTTTGTAAATGGAATAACAATGCCTAAAACAGTGCCTAAATGTTTACGATTATTAGTGATAAATTTTGAAGAAACTTTAAGTATTTTGTAGTTTGAGAATTTTCGGAATACTTGTATAGTTGTGCTATAAAGTAAGAAAATTTTTATTGTGTATTTCGAAATAAAATGAATTATTAGAGTCTAGAATTATTCCATTCATTTCAGCACAATTCATCATACTTTCGGAATACACTAAATAAAATGTTAATATTGCATATCCTAGGAAATCGATAATGCTGAATAGCGTTTATTATAATGTCACCAAGATTATTAGTAAGGTGACAAAGGGGTTGTTTTTAAAGTGTTTGTCCGGCAAGAATGGGAGAGATCTGTTGACGTTGCGCCGCCGCTATGGACGTTCGCAACATCGGCTGGTGCGATTGCGTTCAAAAGCCCTTCGCTTGAGCTTCTCGGGCAACTACAAGCTTAAAGCTCCGTCTAACGCGACCGCTGCTCCGACGCGTACTGACGTCCTCAAACGACGCCGCTATCAATAGACGTGTATTTGTTCGCCAACTTTCGATAAAATTTCATAAAAAAGTTTGATGGATATTTAAAATTTAATCGCAAGAAATCATGAAAACAAATTTCATTTGTTTATTATCAAGTTTTAGCATATGAAGTGAATTTTGTGCCCAAAAATTCACAATTTGAAATGAAACTTTCGAGTTCGTAAATGTATTAAAAATAATATTTGAACACTTCTTAACCAATTTTTGTGAAGTTTTTTTTATGAAAAACGTTAAGATATAAACATTATAAATTAAACCATTTGTAAGATTGAGTAACGAGATTTCATGTTTCCTTTTTATAAAAATATTAAATAACTTGGAAGAGTTAGTTATAATAAAAACTGAATGTTACAAAATAACATTTTCTCGATTTTCATAATAAATTAAATTTAGTTTATTTTAAAAGTTATTACTATTAACGTACTGCTAATTCATTTTGAAGCAAGACAAATTTTAGTGTGAGCATTAATTTTAAATCTAGCCTCCTAAAAGTAGCTGATTAACAACTTTCTAACACTATTCTGTTTCTACCTAAGACTTTTGAACAAGTTTTAATTCAATTAAGGTGACTTATGAAAGTGAATAATAATTCTCCAAAAGAAGCTTATTAAGGGTGAGTTTAAAATTGTATTAACCTTAAGTGGTGACAAAGTAAATTTTATTCTAAGAAATGACAAACAATTAAAATTAGTGTTCTTATTCAAATAAGGCTAATCATTCGAAGTTGTACATCAAAACAAATGATTTATTTAATATTTCACACATATATTTTTAACGAGAAAATAAATGGTAAGCCCCATTTTATAAATTCATATTATAATTCCAGCAACATGCTTATGATGAGTTTTCTTGTCTTCGTTTGACATATTATAATATAATGAATTAATGAAACAATGACTTCATAAGATTTTGTCCTAAAAAGCATAAAATCAAATTGTCTTTACTACTCATGAAAAATCATTTATTATAATTATATTAAAACATCGTAATTTATACAAGCAGTACAAATGCTAATTATTAATAATTTTTTAACTCGTCAAAGTCAAATGTATATTAATTATGTAGTAAATGTTTTTTAAAAGAACTGTTGAAACGTAAATCCTTCATAGAAGTTACTTTATCTTTGATTTTGATAATTAAGTGTTTTTGAAGAGTGAATAATGTGCTTAAATCTAAGAAACATAAAGGCAAAGGTAAATGTTGATCCAAATATTATTAGTTTTTTAAGGATTAAGCGTAAAAAAGACAAAATTTCTTGCAATAATTATTAAATTTGTTCCTCCATTTTGATATAATTTCTTTTCTTATATACAACGCTACGACAAACTATTTATAGGGTCGTCAAAATATGAATTAATAAATAAAAAAATATGATATAATTCATTTCCCCTTTTAACGAAGCAAATAAATGACACAATATTTACCTATCGAATAATCTCTGAATCAAAAATATGTAATATAAATCCGATTTTTTTGTTATTATTTTATTGTTGAAAACGATACGATATCCATTACAATGATACAAATTACCGATGAATTCTTCTTATGTAAGATAAAAGGTTATTTTGAAACATAAATATTTGTACAAGAAAAATATTTATATAATATTGAAGTATAATTATTTTTCACATTCATTTATTGTCGTGTCTATAAAATGGCCAAAAACGATGACATTGGTTACAGATCTCCCAAGCTGGAGGAAAAGCTAATGTATGGATTCTCATTAAAAAGAATTTTGTAATATCTAAATAAAAATGAGACATATTGAGACCATTTTCTGAGCACCAATTTTATCCTAGCCCTGTCGTTCTCACAGTCTCAATTATTTTCCAACAAAAAAGAGATTGAGGAACTGAGTAATACAAAGTTGTCAAAGAAAAACCTTTCTTAAGTTATCTCTATTAATATAGAATTTTATCGATATTACAAGTATGCAAACCTGGTTTTCTATTATTTATCCTTTTCGTGATTTTCTATTCTATTCTAGTTATATTTTTCAAATTATTCAATAAGTTTTTTTCAAAGATTTAATAATATTTTTTATATTGTATACCCATTGATTAATATTTTTACAGAGTTAAAGCGTAGGTCTTGTGTGTAAAGTTCTTTTCAGTAAAATGTAAATGTTATTGTATATGTATATGTGCCAATATTTCTGTGAATTAAGATAATTCACAAACTATTTTCACTTAACACCTCAAAGTGCGTTTTTTGTATAGCAATTAACGTATTCAATAAACCAATTAGAAAGCAAAATATATGAATTTATTCATCATCTGAATATAAAATATAAAATTGTCAAGCGGAATTTTCAACATCGAAAGTATGTCAGTTCAACTTCACTGTCAAAAAGCTTCTTTTAAATATACCATTAAAAGTTTTGAATGAGAAAATACCTACAATTTAAAGTTCACGACAACATGACTGCTCATTCAAAAGTATGTTTCTTAAAGGAAGTTGGAAAATTTGATTCATTTTATACTTACAAAAAAAATAAAGAAACCAACCCCAGAAATAAACCTGTCACAAATTATTGTGTTGAAAAAATAATCTATAATATTTTCAATTATTTTTACGGTGTTTTGGTAATGTTCTTTGATTGTTAACATACTTCGTTCATTCACCTATGGCGAATTTCACTCGCGTATTTATTTGCCTGGAGAAGCGTAAAAATTGTACGACGTATGATAAAATAATAATACAACGTTAAATAAGGCATCTGTGTGTATCTACATATATTATTATTAAATTACAGAACGAGTCGAGAGACAGCATATGATACGCCTAGTACATATTTTTTCTTACCCAATACAGTCATGTGTCTGGCATAACAGCTGTTTTATGTCAGCGAAAAAAGTAAATTAATCTTTATAAATATAAAAATGAATTATTGTTACAAAAATAAAATGTTATCATTACATAACGTAACTGACCAAAAACAAAACAAAATATATACAAGAATAGTAAAAAATCTAAGAAAAACCTTTCTTAATAAAATTTATCATAAACTTTAAAGAGCTAACAGTACAATTATCTATACATGAATGTGTGTTTGTATGTATATCCTGTATGTGTGTTTGTATGTATATCCTGTATGTGTTCCTATACCAATTATACGATTGAGATGACACTTTAGTAGATTATTATGAACACACCCGCTAAAATATTCATATAAGAACAAGTGTTAGATCAAGACCGGTTTAACTAGTCGCAAGTATTTTCTTTTTCATTCAATTGCGATAAAAAAATGAGTTTATTGATTGAATTGGCATTTACTTGGTAGAACTCCATTATAACACGGTGAAAAAATAGCAATGTATTTTAGTTCTACAAAATTATTTTTAACAAATATAGTTCATAGCTATTTCGGCTCACGCCAACGACAAGATAGTTCTGACGATGGCGTGAGCCGAAATAGCTATCAACTATATTTGTTAAAAATAATTTTGTAGAACTAAAAAAATGAGTTATTTTGTACACGCTCGTAAAGTTCTCTGAATTACTACAATCATTAAATTAGGACCGGTTTCGCTCATCGCGAGTACTATCTCGGTATACTGGATTATGTGGATATGTTTATTAAATGAATAGCTTAGTGTAGCGTAATCACGTGTCGTGAAACCTTCTGATTTATACGTGCACGCAACAGACGAAAAACAACAAATATTGTATGTCCAAAAGCACTTCAATGAACAGAATTAAAACAGAAACACTTTCTTTATTTGAGTGGCATTGCGAAGCATGCTGGATCCTCAATAATTAAATTTAAATAAAGCTAGGAATACGATATTTATGTATGTCCAGTCCAGCTAAAAATGTTGTTAGAGCGTAAGTATAGTTAGAGATTCCAAAGTCTCATGAATTCCATTATATGATCTTTTTGATTCAATCGTAAAGAATAATTTTCTCACCCAAATAAAAAAAGCTTTGAAAGCTTTAATGAATAACACAGACACAGTCTGATGATCATGCAAATACTGTTGAAGTCGAACCATTCTTTTGTATACTCAATTGATATATTGTTTGTAATGTTTGGTACAATTTACCATGTCATTCGATTTTTATGTTGTCGATAGAAATTAGTGCACAACAAAAAAAAAAGATTTTTGGTTCTATATGTCATGTCCACAATGTGGAACATACGATATCCTAATGTATGTAAGTTTCTTGTCAGATTTTTTTTACAAAGACTGGTTGTTAAACTTTACTTTTTTGTGAAGAAAATAGATTGAACTACAAGACTTAGTACATGACCGATGGGTAACTTATTTGATCTTAAAACAGCTCGTTATTACAATCAAATAGATAAATGAATGGGAAAAACTTTTTTAAATATATAAAACTTGTGAAAAAAATTCAGCTTTGAAAACGTATTGATTAATTGGAATATTATATTTCAAATTTGAAAATAGTATTTTAAATTGAATATACAGTGTGTAATCGGTTATTTTACTCTTTGGACTGCAGAAACATCGGATAACGAACACTATCAAGAAAGATTTGTGTGTTCGGATAATAAACACATATTCAGATAACGAGCTAAAACGATCTTTCTAGATTCCCATAAATATATACAAAGAATCGATGATCAGTTAACGAATAATTCGGACAGCGAACAGAGTCTTGGAATAGATTACGTCCGTTAACAGATCATCCACTGTACTCAACCGCTAAGCATAACTATCATAGCATAAAAAACATGACCTTTAGAAAAATAAATTTTAATATTTGTACTACTATTTTGCAAAAGAATGAATTATTGATTACACCATTAAATAAATTTAATATTCCTCTAGTAGATAGCCTTTGTAAAGCAGCGATTCGTTTTCACTGTCTATATATTATAAAATGGTTATTTATAATACCAACAACTTCTCAGCAATGAAACTCGCTAAAAATTATCCGCGAAAGAATTCAGCGGAAAGATCCGTTGATATTTTTTATCAATTACCAGAATTGGCAGAATAAAATTATTCAAAATATTAGTAGTCATAGAAATAAGATAGAAGTTTTTTTAATCGCACTGTATTTGTCTTTTATAGATTATTTGAGAATCGATTTTTTTGATCAATTATTAGCTAATTTATGATATTGACTGAAGATACTTGATGAAATTTCAATATATACGTACTTAGAACTTTACGTACATAAAACTTAGTACGATTCCACAAGTTTTTTCAATAACGACTCGTTATTCGTGTGATATAATACATGAAGATGCCGAAAGACGAAACTCGGGTCGTTAATGATAAAAATTTGTATTCGCACGAAATTTCAACAATTAAAATTACTGGCTTGTGTTTATAATATTTGATACCTTGGTTTATCACAATGCATTTTGATAATAAAAAAATTAACCCAAGAAATTTTTAGATATGGCTATTTTTCCAATACATATATACATATAATCATAAAGAATGATGTATAGAGAGTATACAACTTGAAACCGTTTTGTCAAATCACACCATTTTTTAAATAAAAAATGTTCTTTTTATTAATCTTTTATGAAGAAATTAAGAAAAAAATATTTTCAATCTTTAAAATCGTTGCACACACAAGATATCCCGACATATCACGATGTTGCCTAAAATTTTTCACTTTCCTGAAATCTAGACTAAAACTTAAGTAAGGAAAACAAAAATATTTAAGCAGAACCGTGTAAAATTACGCCAAATGAGAAATAGCTTCTATTATTAAACTATTTACAGAATGCTTTTGAACCACATTCGAATGGATTAATCATACAAGCTTTTAGATCTCTACTCTCTTGTATGTAAGTGTGTTGTTTATATCGGTCTTAGAAATATTTCTATACCGAATTGTTGTATACAATTGTACATATAGACAAATACAAACATGATTTGTTAAAACCATATACAATTCACGAGTTTTGTCACTCAAAAACTGGATTGTTTTGGCATGTTACCTAAAGTTTATTGGAATTTAGACAAAAATAAATAGACAAAAAACGAATTTTTTACCAAACGATATATAATTGTCTTGAAATATTATGCCACGAAAATGAAATCTCAACTTTGGATGAAAATTAAAAAAAAAAAACAAAAAATCAAAATTTTTGTCATCGCAACTAATGGTGATTGCTAGTTCTCAAATAAGTTTTTGTGATAATTTTTATTTTTGATTGAATATTTTAGCCACTCAGTGGCGAGATTATTCGGTTGACATGTTAGATTGAGCTGAAAACGCATTATTTGTAAGCTGTATACATTGTCAAAGTAGACAGTCAATTGAATTGGAAAATAATATAGTATCATATCTGAAGAAATAAAGAAATACTTCTGAATCGGTTTGAGACCGCCAGCACGGAAACGAAAATATACAAAAAACTTACCATGTTGATCGTTGCGGAAATAATGATACGATCAGCTAAGTTCTGTTATATCTATCTACGCACGAGGAAATGTATAGAAAATATGAAACTTAATATCTATTTAGCAAAATTCAATCAAATTTATTAAAAATAATTAACACTTTATTTGATTCCTTCACTAAAAACTTTTAAATTCTTGTAATGTAGTGGTAAGAGCTTTTACCTAATGATTGCTATAAGACAAAATAATAAAATGAAAATAAACATCGAGTTTCCCTATAAATTTTTTAATATGGCTCTTTTTGCAAATTATATAGCGTAGGTGAGAAACCTGCTCTCTCTAAGAACTTTGCATACGGTGAAACGTTGAGTTTTTATTGTATTGTTCATATTTATTCACAAAATAATGTAGGTACATTGAAATATAATTCATCGGATAAAGTGTTTGTTTATTAAATTTGTATTTAAAAATATTTTTTTTTCCAATAAAAAATGCTTTTTAAATTACATTGAATAAAGAGCTTATATGTCTACTCTGAACTTTATTAGACGGCGATTAAAAATATTTCACTGAAAAGCTATAACAATTGACTGAAATTTATACGATTTAATTACAATGTTAAAATGTGTACATAAATTAATATAACGTCAAATAAAATAAGTGTGCGGATTAATTTTATATGAATTGAAAAATGATTTAATCACCACAAAGCAATGCTTTTAATCCATTGTATTTTTTTATGACAAATGCTAGAAGTGGCGTAATGTTAATCTATCGTTTTATACATAAATATTGCATTATAAGGAATTTGTATTCTGAACCAAAAGTAATAAACGCAGGAAAAATAGTATATACTACAAGATGACAATAATTGAATATTCAATGTCTATAATCATCCTAAATTGTGGCTAAATTTATAGTTATTTGAAATGTGACATACTTGAAATTGGCAAAACGTGATAAAATCAAACCATAGTGTTATTGAGATTACATCATTATCCCAAAAGCCGCAGAAGGGGCGAAGGGAGAATTAATAATATTTTCTCGATATTTTCTGAGACGAAATCTCAGTCAATAACAGTAGAAGTATACGTTTACTAGATACAGAAATTGATTTCTTATTATTAGCATGGGTGAAGTGATCACATGAAACAGAACGATCTTTGAAAAAAGCTACAGTCATAAGGTTGTGCTTACAAAAACATTCATGAATAAAAAAGAAATGATGATTACTTTCAGAAAAGATGATTTGAAATTTGGATGAAAATAACAATCAAATGTCATTTGAAAATAGATAGTAAAAATGACATCTGAGATTTGTAGGTTTTGTAGACGGGCAGAATTTTATAATGTTTTTAAATGCAATATTGCATAAATAAAAATAAAAATTTAAGTAATTCATGTGTGTTTTATCAATTATACACGCAAAGTGAAATAGTGTAAGCTGTAAATAAAATCACATATATTAAATAAATCTTTATTTGTGTTGGACGACCTTGTATATTTCAAATTTTATTTATGTGTAGATGAACGTAATAATTATGTATTTTCAAACAATATTTTCATAACCAAGCCTCGATCTTTTATACTATAATACCCATTGAAAAAAACAGATTTATGGTATAAAAAACAAATAATTATAGTGGAAAAATTTCTCTCAATATAAGCTTTATTGGGAGTTAATGTTTTTACGTTGAGAGAGTGTATAGTTTATAGTAAAGTTTATCAATTTATAGTAGAATAAAACACGAGAAATATGTTTAAAATAATAATAGTGGGAGTAATATTAATATAATATAAAATATCTTTCGAATATTGCGTATAAATGATTTGAAATGCTATAACGAAAGGATGATTATTTCTAGTCTCAAAAGTTTGGTTTGCCGTATAGACTGTGAAACGAGCTCTGTTTTCATGTAATTGCAAAAATTTTTGAAGCCAATATAAAGTTTAATGTTGAAAAGTTACACGTCAAAAAGTTGCGGAATTTAATAAATCAGGCTTTGATTATTATTAATTTCTTTGATGAACAAACTTCAATATTTAAAACAAATCAAAATGTCATTGGTTGTAGTATTATACAACAGAAATGTTGCTTTACAATCTTTATATTACAAAGCTCTCTTTAAAAACTTTCGAATTCTTCGACATGAATTTTAGAACTTTCTAAATCCAGTCGAAAACTTTAAAGATTCTTGTTTTTTAAGGTGAAATTGCCTAACGCGTCAGCAGGAAATTTGATAGAAATTTATTTTTACATATACGGGTACACGAAAAAGTTCTTTGTGGATTACAGAGTTCGACTTTGTGAAATGGCCTGAAAGCATACGTATATAATTTTATGTTATTACTTCGAGAAATCTGGAAAAGCTGTAGGTATAGCGAATTGACAAAGCAATGTAAGTCTTTTGATTTCACGCAAAGATGCTACAAGGTATATACATTATCCCCCTTTTTGATTTATTATTATGAATCTGAAGTTTATAATTCAAAATATTTCATTTTTAAATCTAAAAGTTGTTGTTTTCTATATCACAGTAAAATACTAAGCACAGAGAAAGTTTCTAAACGAAATATGTTATTGAATAAAACCTTAGATAGTAGGCATTATACGCAGATTTACTTATAAATATATGCATAACAAATAAATTGACAATCTATAGAGGGCATAAATATGCCATTCTCTAAGCACATTTCCAATTTATGTTGTTGTCAGTCTTATAGCGTCTATTAAGACGTGTTCAAACAAATAAATAATATTTGTATAATCGTTTTAAATTTGTTCATAACAGACTTTTATGGACAGTTAATATATATTTTTTTGTTTTGAAAATTAGTTTTTTGAATTAAAGTTTTAATGAGAAAAAAATATAATGAAGATATGAGGAAACTGCAAGAATAAACCACGAAACACTGAAATGTTGTTCTTTTTATTTACACTGAAAACTACATATATTATATGTCGTCTTTGTAAACTAAAAAAATGTAGCGCGCACAAGGAGATATTTTATGGGATGCCTTTTTTCTTATATTATCGAAATATTATTCACATCTGGGACCAATACTTTAATATCAAAATGGTAACGGAAAAATGCCTATAGGCAAAATTGAGAAATAGTATCGTCTGTATTATAGTTTATTGTGAGCATAAAAAATAGAATCTTCACTGAAGAATTGCACGACGCTAATAATATTAAAAAATATTCACATTGTATATTATTGAAAAACAATCTATTAAAATAATTTTTAAAATGTAAAATTTAAATGAATTTGATTTTAGATTTGAAATTGGAATTTCTTTACAACACATCATGATTGAGCTTATACGTAACATAGTTTTTAGTTTTTTGAGTGATATAAATTACAACACGGTGAAAAAATAGTGCTGAATTTTAGTTCTAAAAATATATTGGATATATAGTTGATAGCTATTTCGGCTTACGACTTCATCAAAACTTTGTTTAAACGTACCTTTACTTATCTATATATAGCTGTATAGAAAAGGTGCACGATACATCTTTTCTTTTGTGTTTACATCTTTGTAATAAAGGTCCCTAAGCTGACGGCACTTGAACAGCTCGAAATAAACAGATTTTAACTTTCCCACCAAATTCTTAATGAGCTGACAAATATGATGAAGGTGTAAGCCAAAATGTCTATTAATTATATACCCTTTATATTTTGTAGAACTAAAATTCATTGTTATTTTTACACCGTGATATAATGGAGTTCTGCCAAGTAAATGTCAATTCAATCAATCATAAAAAATTATTTAAATTGTTTAAAATCCAAAATTAAATATAATTTTTGATATCGACTCACGAGGCTTTTTTCAATATCAAATTTGAATCTTTGAAACTTTGTTCGATTTTACATATCAAAACATGTGAGATCGTACAAAGTCTCAACAATTAAATTTAACAATAATATATTATTTTATCCAACGTGAATATAGTTATGATTAATATTCTTATGAGAATTTTTTTAAATTTCGCCTAGACTATTTTTACATGGTACTTAAAAATACGTTATTTTCGGAAGCAAAAATATGGAAACGTCTTTGAGTGAACGCGCCTCGATCAGTTCTTGTTAAGGTTGACTCTTTTTTATGCTAATGTAGAATTTTATTTCAGATTTAAAGTGTTAGTGAATATTGTTTAACTAGTGTTAGCCATTACATTGGAAATGTATACAGTTTTAAAAACAGTCGACTTGTTAGGACACAAAAAGCTTTGTGAAAGCACTTTTTGTGAATTAAAAGTATGATGGATTATTTTATTGATTTTTATTTGATGACATATTATGTACAGCACCCGAGACGACTTTGTTTCACTGATAAATTCTGGGTACATATCACTTTAAAAGTGGTAACTGTTACTTCATTATGTAAGGCATTATATTATATATTTTTTAATATTTATTTTCATAATACATAGCATTATCGACTGATGATTATATTGTGGAAATAAGTGCTAAAAAATGTGTTTTGATCATTTAAAATATTCACTTGTAAATTTAACAGTGTAAGGCAACAAAGAACGTAAGAATATCATGCGAGATAGGTAATAAATACCATGTTTATTCAAATAATAAAATAAAGTTTTTATTTTTGATCGAATTGGTATTTACTTGGTAGAACTCGATTATAAGACAGTGAAAAAAGCAGTATATTTTAGGTCTAAAAAATTTATAATTAAAATACAATGCCTTATTTTCACACTATCAATATTCGTAGCTATGTCTATAATCTAATATTATCAAAATAAAGATCGGCTTCGCTCATCGCGAGTTATATCCGCTGAAGATGTCAACTATAAACCAGTGTTTCCCAATCAATAACAACTGCACGATGGTAGAAAATGAATCAATATTTTACCGGCAGCTAACGGAGAAATTAAGTGGATTGGTTTGGGTCCGCAGAACACTGATAAATTCGATATGAGCATGGATCATAATTATATATTTTTTTGTTGTCTTCCCAAGTATTAACTGAAATCAATATTGAAGAGTCTTTTATTTAAAATCGTCAAAAATAATACCGCTAATTTATTAATATTTCAGACATAAAAAATAAAGCAAATTTATCAGGGTGTTTTAAGCCGGAAATCTTTAATCACTTCAGTCATTAAAAGTTGCAAAATTTGAGTAGATATTTTTGGATGTTCGCCAGTGTGTTTTTAACACGCGCCCAACTCTTTGAGCCCACTCGCATGGAAGTTATGTTATAATTTTATGATAAAAGTGACTGTAATCACTTTCACAAAAAGAATTCAATTAGCATTAAACAGTAGAAATCATCTTTTGGGTTAACTTTTATTATTGCTTAATGCTATCCAAAGTTTAAATAACTGCTGCAAAATACCTTTATAAATATTAATGATAAGTGTTTGTTTGTGAAGGTTATACAAATTAGATTGCTTATGTATTAATATTACAATATTATTGTAGGAATATATCTATCTGAATACCACAATAATTTTTGTCAAACGGTGAAGACTAGATTTTTTTTTATGTGCCATTTATAGGACAATTGTATACTTATTCAATTGTCTACTACCAAAGTCTCTTTGTAATTGTTATTTAAAAAGAGATTTTGGGAGTATAAGTTCATAGGTAACGTTTTAATTTTCAAGATTTTTAAAATTTGAATTGTTGAAACTTTGTATATTTCCACATATTTATCACTCACGACCCGGGTATATGTTTTAGATAACTGTGTAAATATACAAAGTTTCAACAATTACAATTAGATATTGAAACTCCCAGACAATCTCGTGAATTATGTTTTTATAATCATAAATGGACTATTTCATATTCATGTGACATAGTATTCCATTCACGGTAATAATTTGAGTTTTCAGCTTCCAAATTTCTTGTTTGCACCAAAATAATGCCAACATCGTCATTTTATCTAGAAAAATATGAGAAATATATACTAGTTATCTATTAGATAATACCTCTAGACTATGACTTGTGCAGAGTTATTTGAAAATGGAAAATTATTACATTGATCCAATCAAGCCTTTTTTTGTGACTCAAAATTTTTGAAGTAATGCAGTTTATAGCATATGGAATCATAAAGAGTATATTTAATACAGTTTAATTAGTAAAACAGAAAGTACTGATTTTTATCCATGTAGTATCATTTTGGGTGAGTAAAGATATATATATTTATAAATACAACTAAACAGACTCTGACTAAATGGACAAGGCAAAAAAGTAATTCTCTTGAAAATATTCGGTTGCTGATTTGTGCCCATAGCTATGTAAACGAATAAAGAAACACCCTCAAGCGTTGACGTCTCAATTGAAAGTCCGCAATGTAAAAATAGATAGTTATAGCTTGCAATACTAAGCAGAGCTTTTCGAAATTACTTATGCTTTAGTAAATAAAATGAAATTATTCTTCGTCAATACCAAACTGCGTGTATTGCAATGTAACGTTATATTTAATTTATTTTAATCTGTGAACTGTACGTAAGTTTTTCCATCTCGGTAAATGAAAAATAAATAAGTTGTGTTAGAATAACAGTGTTTGTTTCAATATAACCTGAGCTTAAAAACAAAACTTTCCATTCCATATGTATACCACATATAAAAAACTTTTATTTTAACACTTTTCAATATGATAATTTCAGATGATTGTAAATGTTGAATTTCGGTTATTTTATCTCGAATGCAAACCCTTATTGTATACATTTTTTTGAATATAAATATATTTAATTAATTGCCTATGAACTCGTTTACCATTTCAAATTAAGGCTTTAATATTTTTATCGTTTTTCTCATCTAAAAAAACTATTGTGATACTATGTTTATGAAAGTTAAACGTCCGAAGATTTAAGTTTTGTATACAAGCTGACCCATTCTCAAAACTTACTGACCCATGAAGCCTTTCTTTCGAAGTTACATTGTTTTCGCTCAACATTTCAAACAGTTGGTTGAAGTATCTTCTATTGTTGATTATTTTCAACGTTGTACTTGCACTGGAGTATTCCATTTTGTACTGATCATAAAAATCAACCGATTAAAAGATAAAGCTCAGAAAGTTTTTTTATTACAGTATATGTTACTTTTGAGTAGTTTTTTTTTAACTCTTCTGTAAGAAATTATCATTATTCACAATGAATTTTACGCTTTAGTTATGGTCGACAAAAGTATATTTTTTTATTGGTAGCTATACAACAATATACATTTTTATATGCTATGTTCTAGAACGTTAGCTTCCATAACTGATCTTCAACGCTCGAGCGTCAGTAAGAACTATATTGATTCAAAAACAGGTCGTAGAGAGATCGATTAGTTAACTGGTAAACGTGCAACAGTTTTTTTCTATCCTAAATCCACTCGTAAAAAAAAACTTGAGCATTTTAGGGAAAAGTAATTTTCTTAAAGAAACAATATTATTGAAATATTTCATAAAGAAATTTTATGCTTCAAATGGATAAAATGGATAAAAAATGATAGAAATAGTATAAAAAATGCTGACTGTCGATTCTTGATGAAAATGCAATGTAATTTTAATACTAAAAACACATTTTTAATACTATTTCCACAATATATTCTATGATTAGGATCGGTTTCGCTCATCGTGAGCATTATCATAACTATTATTTATTAAAGCGTTTTATTTTCAATTCCGAAGGCATCAACGTTTGATTAAAGCATCTAAAAAAACACTCGAATATTTGGCAATCAAAATACATTTCAATACATCTAATACATGCACACTATTAAATATGAACATATTTCAAAGATAAACATAACATATAAAAGATAATTCAAATATAATAGACTCCAATTTTTCAAATTGTCGACTTACTGAGCGAATCTCAAGTGAGATGTTAAATTAGTAAATTGTCCGTGTTGTATAGAGCTTATATAATACAAACTATGTTATGTCTGTCGTTTCCATAGAATACGGGTGAATTCCTGAAGATATTAAAAGACGAATCCTGGGTCATGAGTGAAAAAACCTGTGGAATCATACAAAGTTTCAACAAAGAAAATTTAAGATTTAAATTTTATCACGCTTATATAAAAATTAATTAATTATGTCAAAATATTGAAAATTATATCTATAAATTACTTAAAAGTAAAAAAATTTACAGTATTTCATAATTCACTTTTGAGGTATATATTTTTACTAATAAAAACACAATTTTTTTGTATTATTTTCAAAATTTATTCTATGATAAGGACTGGTTTTGCTCATAAATTATGTTGTGGAAGTTATAGTAAAAATTTAAATTTATTATTTAAATATATTTTGGAATTGCTGCAATTTTAACAAATATGAATATAAAAAGTAAAATTTGTGAAATGTTTCGCATAAATTTTATGAAAAAGTAAAATAATCATGGTGAACGGAAAATATAGAAACGAAAAATTTATAGTTCTTTGAAATTTCCGATGAAAGAAAAATATATTCTTAGATATTTTATGTTCATTCTTCGTCGTGCTGGTCATTTTTATAACCAATAAAACAGTGACTCGGATGGTATCGGAGTATGTTTTATAGTATTTTCCCATTCAATACTTGGAAGCGTCAGGGTAACCACTTTTTTATGAAATATAATAAAATATTTTGAAATGATATTTGCGTTATCGTGTTGCGCATTTATACGATGTATTTGTGTTAACGTCTATAAATATTTCCCATAAAAATTTTAGTCACTCGATCGTAAAACACCTGACGCCCTTAAAGCTTCTTGTAGGAAAAAAATCTAATACACTTTTCAAAATTATACGCGGCAAATCGAAGTATGGTAAAATTAGATAGAAAATTTTTTGAAAGTCATATAAAAGTACGTTCCAAGAATAGTGCTTCCGGTAAATAAAATAATTATTAAAAAAAAAAAGTTTTTACCAAAAAATTACCATACAAGTAATAAACGTGATGTCTATGATCCACATATGAATGTTGGAATAAAGGCCATAAATGAACACAAAAGAAAAAAATATATTTTTAATTTTATATCAATGAATGTATTTTTTAAATTGTGAGATTCTTTATTCAAAAATTTTTAAAAATGCACTCGAATTTAAAACGCCATACGTAAATAACGATTCCCCTGCAATCAATTATTTTCTTATCCCATTATTTATTGTCAATCGATTTGTAGGGTTTGCTTTGTATTTTCATAGCAATAAATCATTTTCAGGGATTAGGATGTTCGTTTTTGTGGATGACTTTTATTCATTATTGGTAGCAATTTATTATTGGATACATGCGATTAGATGAGATTGCAGAAGTGTCACTGAATAATTGGTATAAATTTTCTTAAAAAAAATAGTAAAGGTTGTAAAAATATGTTTGCGATATATTTCATAGTTTAATAAAGACACCTGGCTTCGCTGTGATCATAATGATGATTGTTTATATGGTTTACTCATTGATTAAAATTATGTACTACAAGATATAACACTTACTCCGTCTAGGTGAATATATAAATAAATTACTAAAAAGGGATATGTTATTTTGTTAAATTTGTTACTTTTAATGTCAGCAGTTAAAATATGAATATATGTATGTCATATAGAATAGATTGCAAGTAAGCAATAAATTTACATAAAAATGGGTTACAACACGGTGAAAAAGTAGCAATGTCTTTTAGTTATAAGAAATTTTTAAAAATGTACATTTGATGGTCATTTTGGCTCACAATTCCATCAGAACTAGTTTAATCATCAATAATAGCTCTGATGAAGGCGTGAGCCAGATTGGGCTATCAATTATGTATTTTGTAAATTTTGTAGAAAAAAAAACATAAAATTTTTTTTACCGTGATATAATAGAATTCTACCAAGTTAATGCCAATTAAATCAATAAATACGTTTTACAATTTACGATATTGTCTTAAGATGCCTGGTAAAACTTCTATATCAAATTTGAATTGTTGTTTTTTTTTTATGAAATTTCACATATGGTATAGTAAATGAATTAAACGCGTGATGTAATATCTGAAGATGTCGAAAGAGGAATCCGGGGACCTCAATGATAAAATATGTGGAAAGTTTCACCAAATTGGATTTGACAAAGGTGTTACTTTATTCACCTTAGATTTTGGATATGTCTTTATCGCATTCTTATCGTTTTGCTAGTGTACAAACTAGAAATATATACTTCCTCGAAATAAACCATGGTTGACGCACAACGCTATAAAGAATATTTTAGTTTTTCGTAATTCACTCACTAAATTGTTTAAATAAATAAAAATACTACAACCCTATTTAGTTGTATTTCTGTAGCTGTAAATTACTTCTCATCGAACAAAACATTTTTCTTCACCGATGGAAGTTTTCCACACGAGAAAGCCCAGATATTAATGATAAATACACCTTTTTTAATCAAATTTAAATTAAGAATACTGAATTCACTCAACAGTTTTTTTGTTTTGATCATTTTCATCAAAAGTCAAATTTAAAATTTTTTATAAAGCGCCTTTGATATTATGGGCTGTTTTTGCATTTAATTTATTTGGTTTTTGTCATTTTGAAACATATATATATATAGCATAGTGAATAGTTAACGCAAAATCTATTTCATTATGTGATATATTAATGTAGTCAAATAAAATATATTTTATTGTTCAATATATATTGTGTGATTCCGAGGAACTTTTTTGTTTTTATTTGTGTGCGTTATTGAAATACCACGAAAATAGATGGTTCATGCAACTGCAGCATTTGCAAAAAATAAAGTTCTTTGTAAATTTTTAAATTATTAAATGTATTGGCCCTCTATTCTTGGCTCTCTAAGTGCGTCCCTAGTGTACTCAAGAGGTAACTAATCAGCCATACAAATAAATAAAAGAATATTTTTTGTAGATCAGTTAATGAATCGCCTTTTTTCTTTTCATACGCTACAATTAATTCACTAATTAAAAAATGAAAAAATTCACAGAACAAGCTTGTAGCTTGGTGATGCTATATGAATTTAATATGTATCAACAATTAAATGGGTTTATTTCGCTAATTAGCCCTGCTTACATTTAAAATGTCACAGCTGATATTTTACCCAATACCATTAGCGAAGTATTACTCATTGTGCTATGACAACCTATTTTTGCTTGGCACTAATATATTATTACAATATAAATTATCCCAAATCTCACAAAACAAGGATATAAAATATTTATTATACATAATTCTAAACCTGTCTAAAATGTTTTAGCGCTAAAACATTGTTTCCTGTAGATGTTTTTCGTTTATTCCATCGGCATGATTATAATTTTTAGTTTTTATTCAATAGAAACATATAATGTGCTTTGAAAACATCCCTAGTGATTTATCTTCGTTTGTAATATACAATTGAATACACAAACAAAATGGTTGCATATATTAGTAAGTTTTGCCAATAAAGACTACTGGAATAAATTAAATAAGTATTTATTTTGGAATAAATTTATATCTTGAGCCAAAAAAATGTACGTATAGAAAAGGTTGCTTATTGGCAGACTTAAAGCTTGTAATTGATTTGTATGTTTTTATAAATAAAAAAAAATAGTTTAAATATAAACTATTTCAAATTTACAAAATCGCTTATTAACATTTGCTAAATAAGCTTGATGTTTTAATAACAGTTCCATTTTTTCCAGTTCAAATTTTGTTCCATTAAGTAGTGAGTGTGGGTTATTTTCGTCATTAAAAATTTCCCACTCCTTACTTCCTTATTGATTGTTCAGAGCTCCTAATGGATTATTGATTTACCATAATTGTAATTGTAATTCTTAATAAGTGATTGTGAACATTTAATTTTTATACTAATTTACTTTATTTGTATCATTATTGTATGATTTTATGTAAATTGTTTCCTAGTTCTTGTACCCATGGTTTTGTACACCTGCTACCTTTAACTCAAATTAATTTTTTTGTTTTGTATAAATAGACTTGTTTGTAAATTGTATTCTATCAGTTGATAATGCTCGCGATGAGCGAAACCAGTCCTGATCAAAAAATATATTGTGGAAATAAGTACTAAAAAAATGTGTTTTTATTATTCAAAATATCATGCCTTTCCATCAAGAAGTGACAGTTAACACCTTAAAAGTGTTTAATAACAGTGATCGTCACTCACATCAATTTTAAATTATGGTGTAAATAAAAAACGATGCTGAATAAATTGTAATTTTTTAGCATTATTTTGAACCCTTGTATTTTTTAAATCCGTTCGAGCTTATCTGTATAAATTGTTTGACAAAACCGATTTTGTTGAATAATATTGTCAAACAACTCGGACAAATAGAACAATCTTTACTCACTAATATTTTTTAGTATCAACTATCAACTGCTAATCTTGTCTTAATCTTGAAACGTTAGCAGTCAGGAGATTATAATTCAATATAAAAAACAGATTTTAAAATAAAAGGGAAAATAATGATTTTAATAAAAGCAAAGTATATATATATATTCGTTGAAAAAACTAGAATATGTTAATATTTTTTTTTTATTATTCATAAATACTATGAAAATTCATGTGTGATACTTTCACTGTAATATTTATTCGACTGTAATTCTGAGAGACAATTTATTCGTTGTATACAAATTTAAAACTTTCCACATAAACATGTAAAACATTCCGCTACATTTACATATTTGCTGAAGTGATACACTAAAAATATAATCCTTTCCTATGTGTAACTAAAATATCAAACCTTCTTCGATAAATAATGATTTCAGGATATAATGCAAACATACAAAATTTTTCATATTTAATCGACATTCAAAATTTATTAATACGTAAGAAACATAAATTCAATGAATCTTCATATAAAAATCTTGAAAACTCTTCATATATCACGGCTTAAAACAAGACCCGGGTCGTAAATCAGTTACCAGAGTGCATAAATAGTGAACCCGCTTTTAAGGGTAAACTCACAGCAAAATTTATTGATGTATAGGGTATAAAAAGGTTATACCGTGAGGATATCAGAAAAATATGTGAAAGCTCTTTGAAACTTTATTTTTATAATTTCAGTAGATGTACATAAGAGCTTTTAATCAAATGAGATAGAGATTATTCATTAACAACAAAAAATTCTATTTCAATATAAATTGTCTGATAAAAAAATTAAGAAGAATGTATTGATTCAATTAGCATTCACTTGGTAGAACTCCATTACAACACGGTGAAAAAATAGCAATGTATTTTAGTTCTACAGAATTATTTTTTGAATTATGGTTGATAGCTACTTCGGCTCACGCCATGGTCTGAATTATGCTTAAACTAACATTTGTTTATCTATATATAGCTGTGTAGAAAGGGTACAAAATAAATCTTCTCTCCTGTTTTAACGACCTTGCTTGTTTCCTGTTCACAATAAAACTAACAACTGTAAATGAAACTAAAGAGGCGGCTATATCTATAGATTTACACATGGCACGGAAATGGTCCATTACAGCAACAAAAAAACACCACTAAAAGGATTCAATAATGGTGACCGACAGATTCAATTTGTTCTTTAAGAATCCTTTGTGATTGTTGATATCTATTGGTTTCCAGCTGTTCCAAAGCAGTCATCATGCAACCCTTACTACAAAGGTGCAAACACTTATGCGTTGAGTTTGATAGCTATCACCGTGTTAGGTGGATATATAATCGCTTAGGCCGGAGTCGGAGTCATGAAAAACGAGCGATTTCAATTATTTTTTCGATAAGAAGAAATCGTTTCGATAAATAATTAAAGTTAGAAAAATGTCGAGTTGGTGGTCAATGTCAGAGTCATAGCCGTGTTTTTTTAATCACTCCACATTCTTGGCCACGAGCGATTGAAAATATTTTTAACAAAAAGCATTGAGTGCATCCAGGCATCAAACATATTTAATCTGAGATTTTAATATCATTCATGATTCATGACGTTCTTAAAAAATTTCACGCACAGACCGTAAGATAAATAAAATTCTTTTTACATATTATCTGACCTATTATGTTTTATTTCTGTCCCAGAAGCCATTATTGCTATAATTTTATTCAATATATACATAAAAGTAGTTTTATGGTCAAAAAGTGTGAATATATTATTATGAAGCTATTATTCTTACGTCTGTATGGAGCATAAAAGTTCACAAGAAAGCTTTCAGACAAAATTTTAAAATCGCAGTAGTTCTTTTATAAAATATAAGATATACAATAAGGCTCTATTGTGTTTTATTTCGCCATATAAAGTTCTGAGTAATACTTTTATCACGTCTTGTTCCCGCAGAATCAGTGGGTCTCCTGTTCAAATGGAAGGAAATTGTTTTCGCTGGGCTTACAAAGAATCCGACCATTTGAGATAAATTTTGGTTCCGAATTCCACCCTCACAATGGCGAACGGAAAAAAGACTTTATTTTAAGCCGGGACAATAAACCAGCTTTATATAGGCAGTTTTAAGTGATGGATTACTTTCATTTTAAATTCCGCCAAATTGATAAACTTTCAGTTTTATTATTTTCAATAAAAACAAGTAAAGACGAAAATCCTCTAATGTGCTATATTTGCGATTTTTATCCGCGTTCTCAAAACACTTTCGATCACAATAAATTTCTGTGAAAAGTGATTGTTTTATATTTGTATATAAATTAGTAATTATACTAATTATGTGACTAAGCTTCATGAATTTTACTACTACGTGGTAATGTTACTTGTTAAATTTCAAGGAAATTTGAAGTAAAGCTATTTTCCTAAAGGCGCCAAAGCTATACGTTTCAATAACAACTTGACATAACAATTATGAAAACAACATCATTTTTTCAAAGTTACAATAACAATTTACTAAAGCGAATTTCGTTTTTTAATCTTTTATATCTAATATCTTTCATTCTTTAATTAAATAGTGATTTCATTATAATATTCACGCATCAAAAAATATTTTCACCGTCTTCGCTTCTTTAAAGCAAGAGTGATATAAATATAAAAGTTCTTTTGAGATAATTAAACTATAAAAATAATTATTTATCTACAGTTTTATGAAATATACTTTGCGGGTTTTGTTAGAATATTGTAATATTTCTTGTAAACAATTGCTGTTATTTAGTTACTCTATATTATTTAAAAATTATACGGAAATTTAAATAAATGCGATATCAAAATGTCGATTTTAAACGTAGAAATTTAATTTGTTATAAAATTATTTCAGTGTTTCATTATGCAGATTTAGTTACCAGTTATCGATTTGCATACTTATCTCAATTCAACTTTAAAAATATTAGGTTATTTTAGTTAGCATTATAGAATTTCATACATAATTCCATACCTGGTTTTATAAAAATCAAACAAAGATATTTTGTTTGAAATATTGTACAATTTACCGTAAGATCGTTATAACATATTTATATCGAGTAAAAAGGATGTCATACAAACTAAAAATCCAATTAATAAAAATGTTTTGTACGAACAACATCCTGCGATTTTATACGGTATAATAATACAAATCAGTTTCAATAAACGTTCAGGAGAACTAAGCCTTGTTTGAAGGAATTTTCTATTAAAATATTTATCTCTCTAAATTGAAATGTCATTCTGTATTTGCTACTTGATAGGAAGGACTCTTTACCCACTGGAGCGTTATAGATACAATATATTTCTTTTCTTAAGCCATTTATGCTATATTTAAGTCTGCAGTTATAATAATGAAAATATACATTGGTCATCATTGTCAAAGTTTTAAATGTGGGTATAAGCTTTAAGCTTTAGCTTTTTAACGGATTTCCAAAAGACCTATCAGTGTAAGCAATTCGTGCTGATCTCATTTATTTTATTATCTAAGTATTGGTTTTCTTTAAAGCTTTGTTTTCTATATGTTCAATAAAAAGCTTTTATATGGTTTTCTGATACCTATCTGACTAGCGATATCATAATCTAAGTTGATTTATGTGTAATATTAATAAAATAAAATGTTTTATCGTCAGTTCCATAGACAAATAATACTCTTCGATGGCGCCTTTTTTGTGTTAGATAACATATATAAATTATGATTTCGATCGAATGGGCTTGATGGAATTTCAATATCAAATTTGAATGTTTGCAACTTTGTACGATTCTACGTGTTTTGTCACCAACGACCCGGGTGTCGCCTTTCGGCATCTTCGGGCATTCTATCACACGGAGTTAACCGAGTTGTCTATATACAAAAGGTATTAATTGCAGGAAAACACAAGGCATCAAACTGCATTCTCAATGATCAAAGATCATTCTCAAAGTTGTAATAATTCAAATTTTAAATAAAAAGTGTTGATGAAACCTGATGTAAGAAGTTATGTAAAAAATAGGTCGATATTTCGGGCTGGTGATTATAGCAGGAAATTCTCATTGCTTAAAACAGATTCGGCTATAATAAAAAAACATTGCATTTTAGAAGTATTTAAATGTTTTCCATTTAAATGTGTGTATATACATATATATGTTGAATTGATCAAAAATATTGAAGATAAACGATATTAATATGGTGAAAAAACAGAAATGTATTTTAGTACTACAAAATTTAATAAGGTACTTTTTGATTTTTACTTTGGCTTATGCCCTCACCAGAACTATAATTCTATCAATAATTGTAAATAGCTATCAACTAAATACCATTTTAAAACTAAATACATAAATTTTTTGTGAAAATAACATATATTTGAATGTATTGGTATAATGGTTTTGCGGTGGACTTCTAGCAAATAAATGATATTTCAATCAATATGAGATACTCGATTTTTCTATGATTTTTTTAAGCTATGCAAGTTTCCAAAACTCATGACATGCTATTAAGCAATTTAATATACCTAGTATAAACATATTTACATTACTGTTTCGATCAAATGAAACCAATCCACATTGATCGTGCGCCAGAACGTAAAAAATGGAAGAGATATTGATACCGATTTTTTAAAATTCTTTTCAAAAGAAAGTACTAAATTAATGGAAAAACGATTGGAAGCTTTTAGTAATATCTACATTATGACATTTTCGTACCAGAAATAAAAGCTTTGATTGATTGCGATGGAGGCTTTTGAATCCCAATTAAGAATTACGTGATAAATGACAAGGATGAATGATTTCATTTTTTAATTTATCGTTATTTTTTGAACCATGTGATTTACGCTTCGTGCGTTTTATAAATAGACTAACTTTTATCTGCTTTTTATAACTGTAACATTGTCACAGTTGCCACTTATTTGAATTTGAACATTTTTATAAAAAGACTTAGAGAGAATAATTAGTTACAAATAAAATCCCAACACCGTTATTTAAATAACGAATGATTAATTATTGCACTGTGATTGATTGCGACTATATGTAAATAATAGAATATCTAATTTTGTAATCTACTCTAACGCAGGTTTATGTGTTAACTGTCACTTCTAGGTAAAAATGTATTGAAAATGTAGCACCAGTCTGCCAATGGTAAGATCATTAACAATGTTCAACAATATTTCTTCGGATTTCGACATATTCCATGTGGACAAAAGCGACTTTAGGCGAATACTATTTTCATGAACTTGCTTGGTTGAATTTATTGCTATACTTATTGTTTGTTTTGTTTTTTATTTCTTGAATTTACAACACTAAATGTTTAAATATTATATTTTGACGTTGCAAAAGCAATGAACTTATAATTTGTAATTTTTTTAAGGTGTATATGTTCTATAAATAAATAATGATAATTCTATTTGAAAGAGTAAAAAACGTTCATAGTATAATTTGTAAAATATATTTTATGATCAGGACTTGTTTTGCTCATAAAATATATTGTGTAAATACTACCAAAAAAATATGTTTTAATTATAAAAAATATAATAATAACATTACAAATATAATGAAAAATATAATATATAGAACAATAATTTTTAATAAACATGTTTGGTATTTTAAGTTGGGGCATAAACTTAAACATCACTTCTGTTCATACTAAGATCTTAGACGATACAAAAGTGAGCAAAGTAATTATTGTGATTTACATGAAGAATTCTTACTAAACTATTCTTGGTTGTTATTTAAAACTGTACAGAGTAGAATTGTTTTGTTATACTTTTGTATTTCCTTTTCATTCCATATGATTTAATTTTGTATATTGTATCTTGTTTTCAAAGTAAACTCAAAACTTTTAAAGCTGCAGCTAAAGAAACTTTGACAAAAACATTTACTTGATGATATCGCTTCTATGGAAGAAACGTTTTATAATCTTGGATTGTTGGAGTGCTGTTGTAAATGTTGTTAAAGAGAAAATTTAGAAATGTTATCTTTTATTAATACTTCAGCTTAAATTAATTAATTGAAAAAAATAAAATTTACAATAACAAACTCACAACAAATAACACACGGCAATGAATTAATTAATTATAATAAATTGATTTATATATTAACTAATAGCATATTTTAAATAATAAAAACACATTTTTTAGTACTTATTTCCACAATATATTTTTTGATCAGGACCGGTTTCGCTCATCGCGAGCATTATCAACTGATCAAAATCATCAAAAAATCAAAAAATATATTGTGGAAATAAGTACTAAAAAATGTGTTTTTATTATTTAAAATATAATGCCTTTCCATCAAGAAGTGACAGTTAACACCTTAAAAGTAATAGCATATTATAATAAGAGAGAAAAATTCAAATACAAAGATTCAAAAAATACATCACAATTGATCTCAATTTTAACATAAAGTCACTGATAGTTATGTATAATTGACTTAAAAACATACTTTTTTCATAAATAGAGCATATTACTCATAATTATTTTATTAATGACAATTTCATCCTTTCGAGCAAAACGCTTGTTGTTTGTGAGAAAAGTGAATTATTAGCCCCTAGTTTAAATGAGGTTGGTAGGGTAAAAACCATTCAAACACCGCCAACACCCAAGCTATTGAATTTAAGAGATGTCAGGTCATTACATAATACAGACCCTAAGCTTTTGAAACATCATCAATAATGTATCATATTTCATAGTCGGAAGTTTTCATTCATGATTAATTATTTCTTCATATAAAATTTCAGCGTATAATTTATATCTATAAAAGCTTGTTTATTTTGTCTTTAGTTGGAAGTTATTGTTTTCGAAAATATATTACTTAAAATATAAACATATGTTTTATGATATCGATTGAAGGTGCTTGATTGAATTTCGATAATTAATTTGAATTGTTAAACTTTGCACGATTCCATATGTTTTGTTACTAACGACCCGTGCTTCGCCTTTGGGTATCTTCAGGCATTTTATCATACGGATGCAGCAGAACTGATTTTATCAAATACTACTTTAATCAAGCAAGTGCAATCGATATCATAAATGAAAAAAATATGCGATTAAATTATTTGATTTTTAAGCAAAGATCTCTACGGGTAATAATTTTATTAAACTTTTATTATTTTATTATTTATGTAAGTACATTATACAACGAAGCAAACGTAGCTTTCTTTATTTTATTAAGAAATAAAAATCGAATTGTTTACTTTTTACTTGATTAAAAAAATCGCAATTTTTGAAATACAAACAATATTCTTAAATTAAACTTTTTTTTTTTTATAAAATAAAAAATGTGAAGTCGTACAAAGTTTTAATAATTTAAATTTTATGAAATGTGTGTATGTATTATAAAAGTTTTAGCTGATGTTCATAATATATACGGTATAGTGTTTGTAAACAATTATACACATTATATATATTTGTTTATACAAAGAATCCAAAAATTCTTGTACTAAAAATAAAAAGTTTCTAAGTGGCCAACATTTGTGAGCAGAAGTTCTTTCAACCTTTCAGTTGTTAGGGCAACAATTATCAAACCATTTGTCTTGTCTTACGCTCGTGCTTTTTATTCATACTGTTTTAGAAAAAAAAATGTTGAGCAACTGATTTTTCGTAGAAAAACATCGTTTAAGACATATTTGGAATGAAAATAGTTGTTGTAATGTCGTGAACACAGTAGTTTTTGGTGACATACCAGTTTCCGGTCTAAAGCTTCTTGACTTTTGGAATTATCAGCAGAAAGTTTTATACAAGATATTTTTGAATACCATTTACTCAAACTCTCACGAGTTGTTATAGAATACTGCAAATGATTAGGTTATCACTCTTTCATGCTCTCTGTTTTAAAAATCGCATTTGACAGGGGACTTAAATCATCACAAAATCCATGCCTTGAACACATTTTTTTTAATCCATTGATAAAAATTTGACAGTAACTACGCCCAAATCATTATGTAACAGGCTTTCTGTGCAAACAGAAAAGTTATAAATATTTTGATATCACAAAAATCCGTGTTTTGAACAAAAATTTTAAAATTGATTGGTATAACTTTGACATCAATTGAGCCCAAATCATTCAAGTACATCAGATACGAGACACAGCCAACGTTAAGGTTATAAATATTTTAACGATTTAATGGATGTTAATGTTATTGGGCCTTTAATTTTCATAGAAATCCATGCATTGAACAGATTTATTTTTAAATTGATTGATATACATTCGATATTAATTGCGCCCAATCATTCAAAAACAGACACCATCATCGTTACAGCATTACATGTTACTAAGCAAAAAATGTTTAAATTAAATTACTTTGTTTAGTGTTTATATTTAATCTTCTTTTCAGCTCATTTAAAACAATACAAAAGTTTATCAATATATCGTAGTTCACAATAATGAAAGGTTTTCTTGGCATGAATTATTTGCATTATTCATGTATTAAGTATGGCAGGTATGCAAATTTTGTTGGAAAACACACCAATATCTCGGAAGAAGAATGAGTATGATAAACTCAATATAAAGTCGTTAAGTGAAATACGATATATTATTTTCTCATAGAAAACTAGTACTCTCCCTGGAAAGCACTATAGAATTTTACAAAGTTTGCTTCAACACTTCAAACATAAAATTTATTTATGAATCCATTCTGTATAGATATTTCACCATAATAAACAATGGAAGAGAGCTTTTGTTTCATTTCATACGGTGCTAATCATACTAAAACATTTTTTATTCTACAATGTTTCACTTTTACTCTGGTTCAATGTAAATTCAGATTGAACATTAGCATAAAATTCAAGTAAAATTAAAATAAAAAGTTCATTATGTATACGGAATAAATTCGTTTACATAGAAACTTAACTAAGGAAACTTTTTAAGCAAATTTATTAATATTCATTTAAAATACAAATAAATATACTTTGAAAAATGATTATCTATTAATTTATCTGGTGCATTCGAATAAAATGAAATGTTTATTATTTTTTCAACGTAAAACAGATTTATAAAAGGTAAAATTGGAAATTAAACAAAGATTAAAAAAAAACACGAGGAAACAAACTGTGCCAAAATCTGCTTTAAAACATTAAAAAATACTATCTATTTGTCAAACTCATTCTCGTCCAAGTGTTGTATGTCGAGACTCAAAGCAACACTGTTGAAAATTGTTATTGCTCTTATCAGCGGCATGAACAATAGCAGACTGGTTCAACACTTTAGAAAAACCAACACTTCATGTGCACAAATTCTCGTTGTTCATTTAAATTTCAATTATTCGCATTAGGTATTTAGTCAATTGAGTTGCATAGCACTAATGCTAGAATTGTGGCCATTTTAAGTTAAATATACCAAATGGTAATAACTGCATGAATATTTGAGGACAGTGAAACCCTGAACTTATGTTTCCGCGTGTCTCATTTGTTTTAGAAAGTCCTAGACATGCACTGTACTAACAACGTTAAATTGTTCTGTATTTATCGTTCTCCGATTTTCGGTCTCCTCGATCAATCGTTATTATTATTTTGATCATGTTATAAATATTATCGGTTTGGACCTTTGTTCTTGAATATTTCATTCATTTATTAGCCGTCTTAAAAATTAATACATTTCATTGCTACAAAGATTATTATGACTCGGTAGTTATACAATTAAGTTAGATTAAAGTTTATTTGTTTAAATTGAAGAGTCAAACTGTTAAGAAGCAACTTAATGTATAATACTATTTCTAGAATTGTATAATACATAGATACGGACAAGCTTCACAGATTGCGAGCATTATCTGTTGAATGAAGATAGGTTATCCTTATTTGAATATCCTTTCTTTACACCATGACAGTCAAAACCTTAAAAATGACAAAAATAGTACATGACAAATCCTTTTTAAAAATGAATTTTATGAAGAAATTATAAAAAATAAATATTGTTTCAAGCTTTCATATCCAAACAAGAACATTATTTAAGCATTAATATAAGTTGGCTAAAAAGAATCAGTTATTGAACAAATTATGTTGAGTCAACGTGGAATATTCATGAAGTAATTTTTAGTTACAGAAAAAACTACTTGATAGAAATTTTGCAAATTAATCAAATTTTGATGTTTGGAAAATATCAATTATTATTCTCGTTCAATATTATGTCCAAGGCAAATAAAATTTATTCTTAATTTAATCTGAAATATTCAAAAAACTTTTGATACTG
Organism: Himalopsyche japonica; assembly: GCA_028555115.1. Taxonomy (NCBI): domain Eukaryota; kingdom Metazoa; phylum Arthropoda; class Insecta; order Trichoptera; family Rhyacophilidae; genus Himalopsyche; species Himalopsyche japonica. The sequence continues at coordinate 2,508,234 of JAHFWJ010000412.1, read as the reverse complement.
TTGTAAAATAACGTTTTTATAGATCAATTAGCAAATCTAAAATTACACCAAAAATACTTTAATACAAATTTAAAATTCTTGTAAAATTATGTAAATAATAAAAGCAATGAAAATTTTTGATGGTTTTTCACTTGTAGTAAAAATCATCGACCTTTTAAAAAATACACATATATTGGATAGGACGGTTCGATATATCTTATCAAATTGCTCGATTCGAATAATGTAAAAATTTTAACCCCACAAAAACGAAAATGTACTTCAATAATTGTGTTGTATTTTAAATTTTATATTAACCGACGCCTTAAATACTGTAGGCACGGATTCATCAGAGCATAAAGCTATCAAGATATTTAAAAGTCGAGCGGACCTGTCGGCAATCAAAACAAAATTTATCCTTCAGACGTAATTATCAAAATATCGGTCTCAAAGGTGTCTTAACGATCAAAAGATTCCCAATTCAAGTCTCAACAAGATTAAACATATTTGAGATCTTTTTTTGAAGAAGTCTAAGTTGGTCTTTAGTCATTTATTAATAAAGAATTGAGCATCAAAGTGCTTCTTTCCACAATAATTAAAGAAAAAGATAGAATAACTAAAAATGTTATTCAAGAAATATTTTAGCATTTTTAGTTTTATAAGTCAGTGAAGCTTTTCCACAAAATTAACACTAAAATTCACAGTCAAATTTGATTTCCGAAAAAAATTACAAATGAAGATAAATAATGGTAAATTAAAATCATTTTTTAAAAGCGTCAATATTTTTGAATTATTGGTAAAACACCCATAAAAAAGTTTACTTACAGAGTGACGTAAATCCTTCGGATGTGCAAAATATAATACATAATAAATTTGTCTGGATATAACCAGGCAATTTTGTATAAGCGTCTTTATTCCTGATATTAAATTTTTACTTCCGACCTGGGAATTATTTTCAACAAAGTTACCACGACAATAATACATTTATTCAGAACAGTGAAATATTACTTGCAAGTTTTTATTGACGCTTTTTACTGTTTGATTACTAATAAGATATTCTTTTCGTGAAAAAAAAGACAAACTCGTCTAAAAACATTTTTTACTCTCAACCAATCTTGGGAATACTTTTTGAAGTAAAATAAAATGAAAATTCTTCATCATTTTTAAAACCTTAGACTATATTTAAAAAATATAGCGTCGAACTTTGAGCTACTACGGTGACTAGAAACCTATAAAAAATTTGAAGCTTCCTTATTTTAATTTAATAATTGCTCCAAATCAGAAAATTGTTTTTCCCAATTTCAAAATATTAATTAATCTTGTATCTGTCCTTTAATACGTATAGCGAAGTTTATAAACAAACAGATTTGATTTTATAAATCCCAAAAAAAAATTTGAAATTGCGTTATATTAATTTGCTAATTGCACGAAATCAGTAAATATTTTTTTCCCTAGTTTAATTTATTAATCGATGTTTTATTTATCCTTGAATACGTATGGAATAAAATCACGGAACCGCAAATTTTAACCATATAACTTATCATTATTTTCAGTACGACAGCTATTTTTCGAGCACTATTTATATCAAATTAAATTTTAATGTATAGAATACAAGAATCGCAAAATATTCTAAAATTGAAATAATAAATAATTTAAAATGTTCGACTATAATTTTGTATAATTGATGATTTTTTTGTTTTTAAATATTACTTTTTCGTGGTAAAGCAATTTATTTGAAAAACAAAAACACAATTTTTACTGCTATTTTCTCAACACATTTTATACAAAAGGATCGGTTTCACTTATCGCGATCTTTATCAATAAATAGAATACAAATTACAAACAAGCCTATTTATATGTAAAAAAAGTTAATAATTAGCAGATATACAGATTCTTTTCTTAATTTTTTTTTGGTTTTTTTTATCTGCTGATTATTAGCTCAAAGTTGTGTGTAAATAGACTTGTTTGTAATATATATTCTGTCATTTGATAATGCAGGTGATGAACAAAACCGATCCTAATCGTAAAATATACAAGATAAATAGTCCTTAATAATATTTTTGCATATATTTTTTCATTTATTTATGACAAGAATCTTCAAGATCTTCTTGCAAACACATGCAAGTTGTCACTTATTGTTAAAAAAATTATCGCAATTTTCACACTATCCAATCTACAATACAAATAGACAAACACAATCAAAATTAAGTTAGAATAAACTATCGTAGGTATATATGTGAAACAGTTTTTCTTCAGGTTTTAACCTATTGAAGTGATCAGTGCTTTTATGAGCACTTATCAAAATTAAAATCAAATAATTTGGGCAGTATTTGTTGAGTTTATGAGGAAAGAAAATGGTAGACATTATCAAGTTATAATGTAACGCCGAACGATAATTCTTGTCAACACAGAGCTTAAGCCCTTTGAGTACGAAGACTTAACACGACAGTATTTCTATGCATGAAATATGCCACAGAATAGCTTTAAACTACCCTCTAACAGTTGTGCAAAAAAGCAGCAGTCCGTTGACATGAAGTCCAACCGTAGAATTAAAAATGCTGTGATGACTGCATCGAAAAATGGACGCCTTGCTATCAAAAAATGTATTTTAATTAATACTCTAAAACAATTATATTAAATTTATTCATCAATCACTCGAATAAACGAATATCATAATAGAGTCTTGTATATGATATTCTAATATTCTACTAGAAATCTTGATAAAAATGTTTCAATCTTCACTATTGATAGATGTATGGTACTAAGCGAAGGTTTACTGTAAATATTATATTGGATTGTACCTAACCTTACTGTTAAATCCATTATGCTATTTGTTTCATCCATGGGTTCACAATTGGCCGGAAACTGTCCATATCCTTGGGGAATGTTGAAAGAGCAAGGATAGAAATTTAACAAGCAGCTCAACTCATGCGCCGGTAAATTTTAGTAGATATCGATGTATTCATTAAAAAATCAGATTATGATTAAAAAAAACTACCATATAATTATTTACAAAGAAACAAACAATCTAACATTAAAACCACATACACTTATTTGTTTATTGGATGTTATTTCTAATTTGTTTTATCGATTGAATGTGCTCGATGTAATTTCAATATCAAATTTGAACAAAAGTTAATTATTTCTTTTGGTATATAAGTTTTGATATCTTATTTTTCTTTAAAATTTTATTATTTCCATGTAACTAGGGTAAATTATTCTTAGCCTTTTTTTAAAATTAATCGAGTTATTAATAGTTTTTTTTTTTTCGTAAAGATGATTTGTGAAATATTTTTCATTTGATGCAATATGTACATGATAATTACAAAACAATGATAAGTAAATTGAATATTTGTATATTTGTCAAAATAAAAAGCATATTTTAAAATTTTTTCTCAACCGTGAACAATTTATCTGGGTTGCTTTTTTGTATCTTGCTGTAATTTCTTCTTGGAAAGAAAAGTCATTAACAATGCCATAAATAAGTGAAGCCGTCTCTTTTTTGTCAGAGATTATGAAATATTTTATTTATTAATTTCAATATTTTTTTTTATCCAAAAAAATTTCATAAAATATAAAAATGTACATTTTATTTTTCTGTTTTGTGTTAATTCGAGAAATACTGTGTGATATTAATAAGTTTACCTGTACTTACCTCTGATTACTCTCCACTTTTTACAAGTACTGGTTTTTCTGTAGATCAATATTACTATAATATAGAACGGTATGATAATGACTTTCAATTTGTCTGTCTGCTTATTAGCAAGTTTCCTTTTATCTCTCTAATGTAATGTTTGAATTTAAAAAAAACACAGTGTCTTATGTTTACGATATAAAACGAAAGTGATCCGAGACTTAACATGAAATATAAAACTGATCATTTTTTTTAGTATTGCAGTTCTTGTATTATATTTTTATCCATTATCGTTAACTTTGTATTTGACATGAAATACCTAAATAACGGAATTAAAATAAGATTTCGTATAAACATCTCTAAATCATGTTGGATACGCTGAGGATCTGTTGATAGTATAAATAGTTCCGGAGATGTAAAATGAAGCTATTATCTTATCTTGATAGCTTAGAATACCTTTGTATTCGCCCTTACAAGTAGTCATTACGATATGCAAATAAGCCAAGATCCGTTTAACGCTCGTTACGACGCTGCTAAGATAATAAATATCCCGTGTGTGAAGATCTCAGGAGTCGTATTAATATTAATGTCCCACATAATGACCCCTGGTCACGAAAAGACGTGACTCAAGGCTTTAAGTCCCAGATTGCTCCTCAGGACGTAAAGAACCCATGCAGGTAATCGTGCAGATGGTAAAGAGGGCATACATTTTGCATGCGTCGTTTCATGCTAAATTACCAGAACGGCCGGGCGATAAATACCTTCGGGGAGTATGTATGATTGGATAGAAATTTATTGTTTGATACTAACTATTGTTTATGCAAATTTCTCGTTGTTATTTCCTATAGTGGTAAATATTAACAATTTAGATTAGAAATTGCTAAATAGTTAGGAAACCTCTTGTGCTTGTTATTTTTTATGACGATCACGACTTCAAAAATTCAAATAAGAAATACACCTGGGTCTCGTATAACACAGTTATATGATTCCGAAAAAACCATGTGTCATACAAATCCGTGTTATACAATGTTTGAAGTTCATACAGAGTTAAGGTTTGCGTTCCAAAAAAAAGAAAATCGATGATTGTAATATATAAATATGTAGTTTCTTTTTTTCAATAAACAAATATACATTTACATATTAATTGAAAGAAACTTAATTACATAATATGCTATTCATTCATCATCGCTATCACTAAGAATTCTATATTTTTTACTAATTTTCGAGATCGGTTGTGAGTTTTCATCATCGGAATCTTGGAAATTTTTATGGTTTTAGCCTTAAAAAATCGTTTACAAGTGAGCTTTAAGCGTACAAAGGTTTACGTATTTCCTGATAAGGTTCCAAAATATTTGGTAATTCCATTATAGAATCATTATCAGAAAAAAAAAATTAATTTATTAGCCAATTCCAAGCCGTCATTTATTGTTTTTAGTGTGAAACATGTATATAAAGCGTGTTGTATAAAATGTGTCACGATTTAAACATTCGTGTTGTATCAAACCGTATTATATGAAGCCTAGGTGTAATAATTTGAATAAACAATTAAGATCGATTATTTTAACGCTGTTACCCAGACAATTAAAATCTATTAAACAATTTCAAATTTGACAATTAAAAGTTATTATAATTTTTAAGCATTTCTACTCTTTAAATACCAGCTATTTACACTTAATATATGTATTATTTCATGCATTAGATTGATTGTTGATACTATTATGTTTGATCTAACACAATACATGTCATTTATTTCTCAGGCTCATTCACTTGAACAAATCTCAGTGGTTAAGATAGATATTTATATGATAAATATAGGTATAATAAAAACTTTTTTCGCTTTACTTTTTGGTTGATAAAATTGAACACAACTGATTTTTATGATTTAACCCAATTACTAAATCACTAGAAAAAATGGTATACAAGATTGCCTTAAAAATCTGAATAAAGGAAAATCTAATCACATAAACAGTATTTTATGAAATAATAAATATTATTGTAAATTGTTATAGCTACTTCAGCTTTTCACAATCGCTAGAACTACAGTCATGGCATGAAACCAATGTGAATATCAATAATAATATGTATAAAAGAAATCTAGAGCTAGTTGATTGCATTGTTTTTTTTTTATTATTTTGTTATGCTGGAAATAATTGCAAACAAACGAAAAAGTATTTATTCTCATTCAAAGCTATTCAGAAAATCGTTTTAAGTAAACACAAGATGACCAAAATTGTGTAAATAAATATTTTGTCAATCGCTACTCTTTTGTTTAGGTTTATTAAGACATGCAGATACATTTCAAGCATATAAACCTTCAGCCAAATTACTTTTTAAATAATTTACTGAATATCTTTTGTGTCTTCGTTAAAAAAAATATTTTTTTCATTGGAATGATTTATTATATAGGTTTATACAAATGGTGTAACAAGACCTTTAAAACACGCCGTAAAAGCTGTAATGAAATGTCAATTTGACGAGCAGAACGTATTTTTCTATGCAAATTAAAACAAAATTTCATCTTCTTTAAAGTTTTCTTATACTTTATCTGAGAAACGTTAATCAAGTACACTTTACGGCTTTAAACGTTCAAAGCGAGCAAATCGAATGTTTAAAAAATAAATTGTGTTTTAAAATAATTTTAGTTTAGTGTTACTTGTGACGGTAGTTAAATGTCTACAAGAATATCTTTCGTTAAATATTACCAAAGCTAATCGATTCGGTCGATTGTTGACAATACTTTACGACAAAAATCCATGGTATAATTAAATGTTAAAAAAACAATAGTTTATTAGTGTTATGCCCTGGACATCAAAAGAATATGTTTTCAATTCCAGGCAAGAGCAATATTAAATTCGCATACTTTTCGAATTAAAATTTTAGTTTTTAATATGTTGGCTTATAATGTCTTTCTCTACAAATTTGGCGCATTGTCTGCAAGCTCTAATGCCAATTATTTTTGAAACATAAGTGTAATCATATAGTTCCTGAAAATATTATGGTGGCTTATATAATAATATATACAAAATTAATACTATCGAGAAAAATAAAATGAATACTTTTTAATAAAACATGGTTGTGATGAAAAATTTCTTGCCATTTCAATTTCATGTGTTAAAGTTTAAAAGTTGTTAGAAAAATATGTAAATTATATTTTAAGTCACGTAAAAAATGAAATTTTCTACAAAATTAATAAAAACAATGGGAAACTTTTTGCGAGGTGAAAAAATATAATGCAAATCGTGCAAAAACTTTAACAATTAATTAAATAAAAAATGTTGATTAAAACGTGCGGTGTAAAATAATGGTAAGTGATAAAAATGTCAAAATATATTGCATATTTTTTAATTTTTAAAGATTCCGACTTATAACTCATTTGTTGATTAATATTACGTACTAATAATGATTTTATTTCGCTAAAACTTTCAATGTGGCTAATCCGGAGATTTGTCAACGGAATACAAAATCATCCATTAGTTGATGCTACAGGATTCATAAATTATTTATGTCACAGGTGAGAGTGACGCAACAAAGTATTATATATATTATATTTTATGAAAGGATCGTGTGAAAAGCTCTATTCATCTACATAAAGGTGTGTTTTTATCAAAATGTAATCATACAAAATCGTTTTTAATTTTATGACATAAAATAATTTCAATAATGATTCCGTTATACCAAAATGCTACACGCCAGTTTTTCCATCTTTATCAGTTTTTTGTATGCAATCTCTTGATATCACAATAGGTGTATGTATTTAATTATAACTTAATTATGAAAATGTAAAAATAACATAGCTTTAAGCTCTTCAAGTAGTTATATATAATTGTTGCAGCTGTTTCGGCCACCACAATCGTCAGAACTATCAATCAACTAAAATTAGTTGTTTTAATAGAGATCAACATCATCTCGCTTATTCCAGAATAAAAAAAAAATTACGTATTATTATGGCATTCTATCACATGAATATAACAGAAATGACTTAATTTTCCAAATGGTGAAACACTGGTATTTCTAAACAAAACATGTAGAATCGTGTAGATATGTAGACGTAAAATTGTTTATGTTACATCCACTTGATTATTTCAAACATAAAGCCTATTTAATTGAAATTAATTGCTCTATCTTTTAATTGACAAAAGAGTGATCCAATTTTCAATCAAAATTCCAGCACCTTTTTAGTGTTTATAGTAAGTAGTTTTATAACTAAAATTTAGAAGTATATAACCATAGCCAAGACGAATTTGGTTGGATAAAGCTGAGGATACTATGATTAAAGCCTTAAATGGAGAGGTCTTAGAAATTTCTTTTGAACCCTATCCACTATAAGGCCACACTTCAACTAATGCGGGGTCCAAACAATCGATCTACCCTCAAGTCTACCTCAAACCGACGAATTGAAGAGTAGTTTTAATACACAAGAAACCTCTTTATAAACGAAAAGCTTTTAAGTTCTGGTATGTACATTGATGAGTTTTGCTTTGTCTTAGTTTTTTTTTAATGAGTAACAGAAAATTCCTTGTCAGACCACATCCAAATTATCTTGAGAAAACAATTCGCAACGGTTAATATTTTACAAGTTTACTGCTGCAAAGATTAAGTTTCATTTAATAATTAACTGCAGCGAAAACAATAAAATAATTGAAAAATAAAGTTTCATCTTAATTTGAATTTATTTCATATCAATTAATATTTTAACTTAATGTTATGTGATTTATGACAATTATCTTATTATTAAAGACTAAATTCTTCTAATCACCAAAAAAATTACTGTATCGCATTTGAATTTTTACAACTTTGTACGATTCAACATGTTTTGTCACTAACGACCCGGATTTCGCCTTTTGGCTTCTTCAGGCAATCCATCACACGAATGCCACAGAACTAACGCACAATAAACAGTTAGCATCGTCTATATACCAAAGCTAATAATTACAGGAAAAGCGTCAGTCGTCAGATCTGTTGCATCCGTGAGATAGAATGCCTGAAGATATCGAAAGGCGAAACCCGGCTCGTTAGTGACAAAACATGTGGAATTGCCCACAGTTGTAACAATTCAAATTTCATATTGAAATTCCATCATGAAATACCTTCAGTCGATATCGTAAGTTACATTACTCTATGTTTAAGTCCTCAATGATTTTATTTTATATATTATGTCAACTTAATGATAATAATAATATTAATGAATACTGTAAGTTTACGTGCGTGAATACGTGTGTGACGACTTTGCTTCCTCCCGCGAATTATCGGATTGAATATCAAAATTGTCAAACTGATATATGTTTGAGCACACATACCTAGTGTTGGAATATTTTCAATAATCACAATGAAATATTTTCATATATGAAATGAATATATGAAAAATACTTCTGAGTCTACAGCCCATTCAAAAAGAATGACTAGAGATGTAACTTTCAGAATTTCGGCTTTTGTATGAAAAATTAATTTGTTATATTGGGAGTTCTATAAAATATAGCATTAAAATTATCTTGAATGTAGAAAAAAGAGGATCAAACCACTTCAATGGGCTGATAAAAGTTACTTAGTTTGAAAAGCAAACAGTGATTTATCAAGCGTTATGAATCAAAAATCTCTATGTAACATAAAACGGAATGAATGTCGTTTGCTGAGCAAGTGCTGGTAGACGGCTCGCTTTCTTTGAAAAGAAGTGATATGAAATCCATTTCTATAAATAAAAATTTAATTTATTAGGCTTGAGAAAGTATTTCTTACATTTATTAAAACGAATGAAAGACATGTTTTATGGGATTTGATAGATAGCTGTTTTTTATACAGAATTGGGAGAGAAAACGGTTACGCATTTCTATTCTAAGGCAGTCATTTTTACTTGTTTACTGTGAAACATTTTAATTAAATAAACCTTTTCTGTAATAAGCTCGCAAATCAAATGACGTTATTTTTTTAATAAAATATTAACTTAATTTAATATATTACATAAGAGATCTAAATCTCCGTTGCAAAATTTTCTTATTTGATTATATATTTCATTAATATCTTATTTTTCTGTCAACTAATGAATTTTTGTCATGTTTTTTTTAACCAATCTTTTATCAAAGCTTAGTTGTGAACTGTCGCTTCTTGGCCGAAAGGCAGCATTACAAACCAATGTTTCGGCATTTTTAATTTACCATAACATGAGCTTTTATACGCTTTGATTTCTGATCAAATTCGTTACAAAAAATTATTTTAATATTTTATAATAAATAAACCACAATATTGAGAGGGAAAAGCATTTTTTAAAAAAATGTGACTATTAGAAAGAGGAAAGAATAAAACCCACAAAAACAGTGCATTAGCAAGAAAGCCGTGAGTATTTGGTGAAAAACTGGATCGAATTAAACCCGGGCTGTTAGTGACAAAACATGTTTCAACAATTCAAATTTGATGTTGATATTCAATCAAGGACCCTCAGTCGATATCATAAATTATATAATTAAAACTAAATTAAAATCAAGGATCTTTATACAAAATTTAAATTTTACCTAAAAAGTAATTAAAAAAATAAACGGATATCTCTACAATATGAAGAATTATTATCTTAAAATAAATAGGATTTTTATATAAAATGAGCATATTTTTAAAAATAATTTCTGAAATTATTTCATAAAAGAGCAGATATAATAATAGTAAAAAAGTAGTAGTTTTAGTAAAGTGGCCTTAAAAGGTAATGAGACATCATTAGTAAGTACCGGCCTTAGTTTTTTCTGATGCCTTAGATTAATTACATCTGATTATTAAAATTTCGTTATAATTCTTCACGCTCCGCGTACGAATCTTCTCTTGACAATTAAATCCACCAAACAAACTCGGCTTAATGATAATAATTTTTGATACGATTATTAATATATCCCATTTCAGGATTATAGATGTCACGTGGAAATAAGAACAGAAGTCAATGATTATATTATCTCATGGTGTCTCTGAAGATGTGTTTCATGAGGTCTTGTTCAGCGAGGTGCTATCTATGAAAGTAAATAATTGTGGAATAATTGGATACAGAATATATTTGTTATACTATAAGCCATCATAAAATGAAGTCCCTTAGAATACGACAGTAAACTATTTACGATTCAAAACAAATACTAAATAAAGTTTCGATACACTGGAAACTAAAATATGTTAAGTCTTCCTTATGAACAGGGTATATAATATATGTCTATGAAAGGTAAATACTACGAGGCTGTAATAAGAAGGTTTTTTTTACACTGTCCCATAATACTTGACATACCTTAAGTATACGTATTTCACATGGACGACAGTGAATTCAGACGAATACTATTTTGTAATGTATTAATGAAGATTTACCGTGAGTTTGCTTGCTTGACATTCTTGTTGATTTTACAAAATTCCACTCTCATTTCGTAAAAACCGTTGGTTACACATATATGTATTAAATAAATAATCAAATTTCATATTTGATATGGTCGTGAATAATGCGCTTATTGGGATTTTTATTGGAAGTTTTTAATGATATTTTACAATATGGAAATTGTTGTCATCCTTGACTAGCTCATAGCAATGTGATTTTTTACAAAATAAAAATAGAATCCGTATGATTCGAAATATAAAATTAAAATCTCCCTAATGTTGTCCATATCTTAAAAGCATGAGGACGTTACTGGTTATATTACAGCTGGGAATCGTGGGGGAGATTTTTTCCGATAAAACCACTCAGGGTGTACTTCTATTTTTAGCGATGAAGGCTTAATTCTACGGGGAAATTTGATTTCCCACAGCATCCCTTATGGGAATTTTTTAAAATGACGAATTTTACTATATTGACATTTATTATACTACCGTGGGATGTCATTGTTCAAATAAAATAATAAACCCTTCTACGTTATTGTTTTCATCGAGTGCTTATCAAGCATCGTATAATAACTTCTGATTTTTTGAGAAAACACGAACCCAAAATTTTATAATCATTTTCTTAACACAAAAAATCTACCCATTTATTTAGAGGCCACTCTGGTTACTTATCATTAGTGTAATAATGGTTTTAAATTCCGGAAGAGTATATAAAAACATGTATTACAGTTTTGAATATTTAATACACCTTTAAAATCAATATGTTTATTTTAATGCAGATAATATGACTTAATTTTTTTTAAGTATCATATTGGAGCGTTAAGATTTAAAAAGGGCTAGTACAGAGCAATTTAAATCTCCTTTATCTCTTATGTACTGATTGATTAGTTATTTATTTGTTCTGTCGTTGCTATCAGGCGTTATTCGCTGCAGAGATGAGCAATATACAGTAATTCCGGTTCACGTGGACAGCACACCTAGTATAATTATATTTATTTCACCACATTCTTTACTCACCCTCTCATTAAGCGCACATGCCGATACACGGGATATAATAAGAATAAGGATGTGAACTAAATAAATTATACTTATTAAGATGACTTTCCTAATCATTATCACATATCATATAAATTCACTTTAAGTTTGACTATTATTATTAATAATCTCAAAACGTTATTAACTTTTTATTCAGATAAAACATTCCTTACAAGAATTTCAAATCTAAATAATGTTATTCGTCCATTTTTTCATATAAATGGCGTTAGTTTGTTACCACATATTTGAAAAGAAAAACAAAAAAGTTATACCAATCTACGAAGTTCTCACATCATTAGCTGTCATCGCATAGACAACACAGTCATTCAAGCGATTACTAATGGATTCCGTAAATCATTATGATATGATTACCTGCCGATTGCTCAGCTCTGCAGCGAATTACTGCTGATGGAAAGGACAGAAGAAAAATTTCATAGCAAAATCGATGCACAAAAGATGAAAGAGACCAAAACCTTAACGCTATAGGAATTGTATGTCTTAAAACAAAAATAATTGGTGTACTTACATTCACCAATTGACAGTTTCAGCGAATATTTATACTCCAAAGTATTAAGTATTTTTAATCAAAAAGTTATTTTAAGAATCATTTAAATTTAATAATAATTATTTTATATTAAACTAATTTTGACTTGAAAATTGCAGACGAATTCCTCAAAATAATTTTTATCTTGACACGGTGAAAAAATAGCAATGTATTTTAGTTCTACAAAATTATTTTTAACAAATATGCTAAAAATGTTGTTAAAAATAATTTTGTAGAACTAAAATACATTGCTATTTTTTCACCGTGTTATAATGGAGTTCTACCAAGTGAATGCCAATTCAATCAATACATTTTTATCTTATTTTCTATTGGAGCTGATCAAAATCAAACAATTTTTGGTCACTGGGAATTTGTTCATTTTATTTTACATATTATCTGAATGAAAGACGAAATTAAAATAATGATATTCACAGTGAAACTCACAATTTTAAGTGCAGAATTTTTTTAAATCTTTTTTTTTGTGAGATTAGAATATAAAAAATATTTTTTTTATTTTCTTGTAGCACATAAGAAGGCATTTTTTTGCATGTAAAATCATTATTTAATTATCTTGATTGATTCAAATAAAGACTGTCATTTAACATGTCTATTTTTGGTATGATATTAATTACAATAATATATATTTTGAATTAAACGTATCAGGCGAGTTCTTACATATTTGTAAATATGTTAATAATTTTTCTATTCGTAAAACGAGCAAGTTGTTTATGAAAATCAAAAACGTTTAACGACGATGTTAAAATTTAGTTGGAGTAAGCTCTTTGATAATTAATTTGAAAGCGGAGCAATAAATAGTTTTGAAATATGTCGCTGGTTTCCGGAAGTTGAGAGGTGTTTCCGTTCCGCAGTAAGTCGCTTCTACGCGAAATACCAGATAGCTCAGTGCGAGTAGTAAAGCTCGAACATCCCACATTAAACCGACGATCTACAAACCTGATGTTAAATTTTATTATGAATCGCAACATAACTGAAAATCACTGCACGCCTTAAAACTTTTTACCGCTAGCTTGTACGAAGTATTGTAAAAGGGGTAGAATATTTAGTAGTGACATAATGCAAACAAATATGTTTACATCTCTATTTTATGGTACTAAATATCAGGGCATTATTAAAAGTATTGAAAATCACAGTCACGTTATCTTAGTATAGTTTCAGATTCACTTTTGTCTTGTAGTATTATTGTTGGCTGATTAGTGAATTTCCCGCAAGCATAGTGTTTAAAAGCCCTTTACGATCCTTTGGGACTGTATAAAACAAACAATTATGTAAAACGCTTACAGATGCTATGCAAACTACAAAAAACTAACTTATTTTGATTAAAACGCTATTTATTCGGAAGACTGACATAATAAAAAGTCGCATGAAAAGCAAATTAATTAGGTACAATGCTTTTCTTTTCACATATCATTTCCAAATAATTTAATATGTATCTACATTTAAAAATTAACAAATCAAAGACTGTTGCTTTTTATTGACAAAATATGACGTAATAAGACGTAACAAAACACTTGTTCTTTCTTCTTCTGGAAACTCTTGTCATCTTTTGTTTTACTACAGTGGGTGATCGGTTAACAAAAATAATCTTTCCAAAACTTTGTTCGTTATCCGAATTGTTTGTTAACCGATCATAATATAGTGTTGCTGAACATACCTCATTGCATCTTGGAATTGACATCACGGACCAATTCTTCAATGTTTTCAAAAGTCTGTCGAATGTCGAAATGTCGATTAGTCTAATAGATAGAATAAAAGGATAAGAATGATTGTTTTAACACTGTGAAAAAATGGCAATGTATTTTAGTTCTACAAAATTTATAGGATATATAGTTGATAGGTATTTTGGCTTACGCCTTTTTACGCCCAGATAAATCTAATGAAGGCGTAAGCTGAAATAGCTGTGCTGTCAATTATACAACTTATAAATCTTGTAGAACTAAAATACATTGCTATTTTTTCACAGTGTTAAAACAATCATTCTTATCCTTTTATTCTATCTATTAGACTAATCGACATTTCGACATTCGACAGACTTTTGAAAACATTGAAGAATTGGTCCGTGATGTCAATTCCAAGATGCAATGAGGTATGTTCAGCAACACTATATTATGATCGGTTAACAGTAAATGTTAATAAAATTAATAGTGTTATTTCATTTCGTTATCCGAATATGTGTTCATTGTCCGAACACAAAAATCTTTCGTGATAGTGTTCGTTTTCCAATTTGTTCGCCGTCCGAGTTTTTCGTTAACCGAGTACCCAGAATACTTGTTTTGTGTATTGTTCCATTACCGATTTTATAAGTGTACTGGATTACCAATTGTTATTTGGACATGTAATCGAATTGAAAATATAATTTGTAATATTTTCAATTACAAGTGCTTTTTTGATGAAACGAATAGTGCGGGGTAAACAATATTACCCAACATGTTTATTTATCTATACGAGGCATGTAGCATGCAAGGTGGAACGTTACCTTAGAATTAAGCATCTAAATAAATGAGAATGTTAGATAGTACACGGAAGGTTTAATTAGTTTATCTAACGATGGACTTGATTAGAGCATAACTTTTTCCATCGTACCCAGCGACCGAGCGCTAATCATTTATTCGAAAAACGTTTTCTTTCAACTAAAAAGGTCATCGATATGTATTGTGTTATTCTACTTGAAGCATGTATTTAATGAAGTTAATATAATTATACCAATGGCAAACGGAATTGTTTTATTGAGGAAAAATAATACAAGATTGAATTGTACATGGGAGAAAAAGAATGGTCTTATACGTACGTGTTTATTGAGTAACTTTCTGGCTTTTACTTATGAATCAGAATAAAAACTGAAAGAAAGAAAAAAATACTGATTTCTTGATTTCTACTGTTTCTCAATATTTTCGTAAATAAAACCGTATATATAAAATTAAGCATTTTTTAAAATACACAATCATTACATATTTCTTTACTCTTTACATTTAACTAATCAAATATAATGTATAGTACTACTTATTTCTACAAATTTATTTTCTTAAAATCAGGAACAGTTTCTTTCATAACAAACATTTTTTTACTAATATTATGATAAGCTTTTTAATATTGAAGTGACATTAAACACATTAAAAGACATCGGTCTTTGGTTAAGTTTTGTTTTCATCACTCGTTTCTTAGACAATGTTTCACGATTAAAAAGATATATGGAACAATCATCATTGAGAAAATTTTAATTGTTACAACTTTCTACGATTCCACATGTTTTATCACTAACGACGCGGGATTCGCCTTTCGGCACCTTCAGGCATTCTATCACACGGATGCAACAGAACTTACGAACAGTTAGCATCGTCTTTATACCGAAGGTATTAATTACAGGAAAACACAGACCCCAAGGCAAGAACTAAATGGTAACTAAAACATATTTTATAATAATTTATACAATTGTGATAATTTTCATTAACGATTAGTTTTGTTAATGAGCCAATGTCAAATTTGATATTGAAATCCATCAAGCACCTTCAGTCGATATCATAAATTATATTAATGAGAAAACCCATAAATTTACGTCAAATAAAATAAATGTGAAATATTTAGGACAATCATAACCTTTATAATATGTCTGCCTTGTTTGGGTTGTTTACGGATAATGGATAATGATTGACATTTTTATGGGATAAACATGTTGAAAAGACTAAATTGTCTGCAGTGAATCAGGGTGACACGTTCTTTATAAATACAATAAATATTTGGGTATATTTTTCTCGAGCAAAAAATAACTAACCGTGGCAAAATTTTGTGTTACAAAATTTACTATTCAGGCTGGCATTTTATCAAAAAATAGTTTTTTCACATTGTTTTTAAGATTTGACTATAATTCATTATCTGTAAAAAAGTTTTTCTATAATTGTATATTTTAATCGATTATTACTGTTAAACCAAAGGATTTCTCATAAGAAGAACATCTTGAGACTTTTTCTCAATTTACGAAAGTAACTTAACCTAGTTTTCTATTCACTTGACGATATTTTTCCATGTGAAATTGTGCACCGAATATATTAGTAAATTCATAATGAGAATAAATGTTTTCATAGAAAATCACGTTTTGATTTTACGACAATCCATTTGTAGCAAGTCACTAAGCTGAAATATGTCACATTTTAATAGATATAAATTTCAGTGTTCAAACGTGAAAAATAGTCAAAAAGAATGTTTACGAAAAGAACAATCGATCAAAAGACACGAATTCTGGTATCGGTAAATTGATTTCATTTAGCGTGAAAGAAAAAGGTGACAACGTAATGTATTTTTAGAAAAGTGTTGGGTACGTCTTGAAAAGGGTATTGTATAATAAAAATATACAAATATAGAAATGCTAGAGTTTTGGTGCCAGAAGTTGATTGTTATCGATTTTCAATCAGAATGTATTGGATATTTGAAACGATGAAAAGTAGAACACAATAAATCAACATCTATACAAAAAAATGTGCATTTATCTATGGATTTTTTACACGATATTTAATGACAAATAACCGTTAAAAAAGTTAATCATTTTTACTTCTGATGCCATACAGAACCCTAAAATATAAAAAGTTAGTAATAAATTATCAACGGCGACGTGTCTATTTTGAATTCGCTTATAACTATTAAAATAAGCAGTTAACTAATAATATCAAATTGTATGTTCAGAATATTTTTTTAAGAAATCGTTCACATGAATTGTTTGTTCTTCCAAAGTGTAGAACTAGTCTGCCAATGGTGATGGCAATGGTAAGAGCATTAACAACGTTCGATAGTATTGCTTCAAATGTCGACATATTCCATGTGGACGAAAGTGAATTTATATTTTTAATAAACACTATTTTTTAATGCGTTAAAGTAGATTTTTCATCAGCTTGCTTTTATTGACTTTCTTGCTATCCTTATTTTTTTTGTTGTTTATTTTTTGGAATCCCAACATTAAATGTTTAAATATTTTGACTTTGCAAAAACAATGAACTTGTAATTTGTAATTTTTGTAACGTGTATATATAACTTAAAAAAATAGTATCACAAAAACTAAGAATTTTGTGAAAATCACAAAAACGTTGATTACTGCTAATATTATATTACGGAGGAGATATAACGAGCTTTCATTTCATTGTTTTCGAAAA
Organism: Himalopsyche japonica; assembly: GCA_028555115.1. NCBI lineage: Eukaryota > Metazoa > Arthropoda > Insecta > Trichoptera > Rhyacophilidae > Himalopsyche > Himalopsyche japonica. Next base: position 2,490,560 of record JAHFWJ010000412.1, on the reverse strand, counting down.
TTTATATAGTTAGTAATCAAGGAAAATATTATAATCGACGTTGTACACGAATAAAAGTATTGTGAGATTTATACCTAATCAATTCCTTCTTCTCCGAAACGACGATAATCTTTTTTTTACAAAAAAATATACCGTTTCAGTGATTCAACTGTTCGTTAAGGTTTTTTAAGGATGAATATTTCTGATCACTTTGTTACCTACCTTGTTAACCCTTTCTGTTCTGTGTTTATTTTTTTTTATCTATTTATATATATATATGTTACAAAAACTATAATATATAAATTTATTTCTTTTGCAACATCAAAATATTTGAACACTTAGTGTTGGAAATTTAGCAAATAAACAACAAAACAAACAACAAGGATTGCAAGAAATTGCAAGTTCATGAAATATCTACTTTAAATGAAAGATTGTATTAGCCTGAACCCACTTTCGTCCACCTGGAATATGTCGACATCCGAAGCAATACTGTTGAATATTGTTAATGCTCTAACCATTGGTATCCCTATTGGCAGACTGGTTCTACACTTTGGAAGAACAAACAAATCATGTCCACGATTTCTTGAAAACGTATCCGGAATATACAATTTGATATTATTGAGGATGGTAGAATTCTCATTTTGGCCTCGAATTAGTCGAAAGAAAAATTTGGCTAGATACATTTTTCTTCGATTTTTCCAACTGTTAAAAGTGAGTATACCTAAAAGAAAATCACTTGGATGTAGCTACGGATAGTATCCATATACCCTCTAATAAAGAAGTCTCAAAAATTTGTTCTGAACCTTTTCCACCATAAGAGCATATTTAAAAATTTCTTGGGGCCCAGACAATAGACCCACTCTCAAGCGTTGTATAATAAGTGAGCTATAGTTCTACTTTTAGCATAAATAAAACATACATTTGCATAAAACTGTTGATATTTCTCTCCTATATATTAAAAAATCTTATAAATAGTTTACTATTACAAATAAGCCCAAAGGAAGATATTTTGATAGAACTTCAGTCACTCAAGTAATTACCATGTTTGGTGTTACTTAAAAAATTAATCGATATTTACACACATAATAATTGAAATATTCTTTTCTTTTTATTGCATATTTTTTCAAAAATTAAAATTTGTATTCTAGGTATTATATACACATCACCGAAGAGCACATTTTTTTCAACACAGTAAGGGGGAGGTTAAGAATGAAAATCCTATGGAATTATCACATTGCTTTGGGACCGGTAACTTAGGTAGTAAATATTTTGGTTTTGTTTTAATGTATGTGCAATCACAAATTCAGACCGACGCCACTTGTTCTAGCGGAACCCCAGAGGCTTTACATGTGGTCATTGAGGCTTAAAATTATATGAGATTTAAGTCTAGAAGTACTGAAGGAAAATTCATCCAAACGTGTGGAATTCCGACTGCGTAAAATGTTCGCGACTTGGGGTTTTGGTTACATAACTTGAACGAATAAAACAAAACACTCTTTATAAATTTAAATGGAATCGGCGGTAGTTTCGTGGAAGTTCATTTTTAAGATAATGTTTGAATTGATAACTTAAGATAATAAATTAATTGACACGTGTTTCACGTTTCTGAGATAGAATTTTAAGATTGAATGTTTCGTGAGGTTATTTATTTAGAAGGTAGAAACTTAATATTTAAATGTTTATCATAAAGGCGAAAAGTGTGATACATTAAGTGGAATAGCAAATCAATATTTTTGTTTTTATAACACTAATAATATTCTTCAATTTAGTTTCAATGTGATCGTGGCTTATTTTTTTCGTAAAATAATTGTCCTTGATTTTTATAAAATAAATGCGAGTACCCGATATGCGTTGCAATGCCACTTTTAGATTGATAGTGTTCGTACTTTAATACTGTTCACGGAAGTGATTTTGTGTACAAATTTATTATATTTTTTTCCGTTTTTACGTGCACAAACAAATAAGATATTTTTAAAACGCGTGAGCACACCACATCAAGCTATCTATGTGAGAAAATATCCATATAGTTCCCTATATCAGTTGATAGTGTTCAAGGTAAGCAAAACTGGTCCTTATCCAGTGGTTGTACTAATTCAGAAAACTTCGTTAACATGTGCAAATCGGTCATGACCTAATAGTCTAATTTAAAAGTCTTTGCGGGCATGTTCACAACAATTCAATATAATTTCATTTCAATCAAGTGATTGGTATAGGACAGCATACAGGAGATACAAACAAACAAAGCATTCATTCATTTATACATATAGATTGCTGTATTGTTAGCTTAGTTATAGTGTATAATAATTTTTCTTAAGTAAGGTTTTTTTAAGATTTTTACTATCCCTACATATATTGTTTTGTTATTGACCAGTCTGGTAAGAAATTATTTTATATACTAGTGGTTGAATATATTTTTTGATTTTTCAAAAACGCATCGTAATAAATGTAAACCAATGAACTAATTGTTATGTTTCTAAGACCTATCACTTTCGTTTAGGGCCTAAATCAGTATTGAGTTTTATCGCACCGAACTGTATCAAATCTGATTCCAAGAAAAGAGTAATTGTTACCTTTATGTAATATGGCAACTGATTGGTTTCTTGACAAAATGCTCTTAGAAATTATTCTTTTGTGGAATTAAAACAAGTTTTAAACAAAATGACTCACAAATATTATTGACACCTGTCAATATTTTTTGAAAATTTCAACATATATTGTAGTGATAAATGTATAAATAATTAATAATAGTTGTATTAAAATTATAATAATGGTTGATTGATAATAAATAAACAGTGGAACACACATACGTGCAATCGTACTTTTATAAGTAATAACCAGATATTTCCGAGCCTTGTCAAATCTTATGTAAAGCAAACTTTGATTCAGTTATTACTGGAAACAAAACAAAGTTAACTGTACCTATTCATTCAAACAATAATCGACTTCAACTTACCATCCAATCAACAGCATTTTCCAAAAAAACAGAATGAAACAAATCCAATATCAACTAATGTAAAAAGTACACAGACTAAAACGTTAAGGTTTGTAAACAATCGTTAATTTACCAAAGATTGTATCTTTTGTCTAAAAGAACAGACGTGTGTAAGTTTTGTTTCAAACTTACATCATATCCAAACTGTTGTTACTTAACACAAGTGGTAAGTTTTAAATCTGAAGTCAAGTGGTAGCTAAGGTGTGAGTGAAACCAGCGGATAAAACGTGCGGCAGGTTTCACTTCGGCGCTTGTAACGTCTGACTCTCCCTGGTATCATATACCATGTTAACAGGAGTAGAGACTTTTAAACTCAAGAGGTCGTACATTTATAGCACAGATACTACAGGGTGCTTGAATTTTTAACTTATTACTCATCAAAGCGTTTTGCCTAAATCTTCACGATTCAAGTGGAGATCTATTTTGCAGATCGTATAATAAAGGAGAAAAATATTTATACGGGTGTTCAAAACCTCTTATAACTAGTATTACCAAATATCAGTGAAAATTTTTTGTATATTCCAGGAGCTCCCAAAATTTTTTGGTTTTCAGCGCCTTTAAAATATCAGTTTTTTTGCAACGCCACAAGTTAAAACATTGGTTATCTCATGGCAAACCTTATGTTACCTTACATTTTATATAGTAACAATATAAATAATTGTAGAGGAAAAATTTTACGACGCCCCAATAGTACAGCCACAGCGCCTTGGGGTAACTCTGGTATAATCGATTAACTAAAAAAAGTTGATAAAGTTATTGTATATTGGTTCTAAAGAAGTAGACGCGTTGGCTGCGGAAAACGCACTTGATGCGTTTACATCTATATTTTAGAGACGCTGATGAAATGCCTGACGATAGGCACGTCAGGGATCATTCTTGTATGACACTGGCTATTACCAAACGTTTGTTACATGTTTTTTTAACATATGCTACACATATAAATTTATTGAGCAGAGCGTTTTTTCCGCAGTCAATTTGTTTAAATTATTAGTTATTTATTAGTTTGTGTAGCAGAAGAATCATCCTTTTATGTTGTCTATGGTCGCTGATATTTAAAAGAATTCATAGAGAATATCGAGTGTTTTACGAGAAGTAGAGTATTAATTCACAATTGAAATTTCAAATTAAACTAAAAATGAATTTAATTTGGATAACAACACAATCGAAACACAAAAAAAAAATGAAAAAATAAAACAACATGTATCTCCGTTGGCGAGCTTATGAGGTATCTTTTTTTCACAAGTGGCCCTCTCAAAGCTTTTTTGATAAAAAAATGAACGTTTTTTCTTAAATATTTAATTTTAACTATGAAGCTTAAGATTATGAAACCTTACATTCATATATAACTGATATAATGTTTTCGAAAAATTATGTTTATCAATATATTTTAAATACGAACACACTCAAAAAAAAATTACTTGAAAAAAGTAATTCAATGAATGACAAATTTACTCTCCTTGACGGCACTTGGCGGTTCTTTGAATTTGCGTAAAACCGTCAAACGCTAAATCAAGCACTTACTCATTATTTAATGCCAGTAACATAATGCAATTGCATAATGATAATATTCTGTATAAAATTGATTTAATTAAAAAATTTATTAACAACTTATTTGTTGTTACTTCACACTGTTGACTGACACTCTTTTGTAGGAAAGCATTGTTTGAATAAATAAATTCGATTTTTAGTTCTTCTATGATAATTTGTAAATTTAAAAAGTTTTATTTTTGTTTTGTAATGAATCAGATTATATCAATTGCGATGAGTAAAACGAATCCTGATTATTGTATTAAAATTTTATGGGAATATAATTATTAGTTATTTTTATTTATTTAAATGACTTTGTAATAAACTTGAATTGTTGAAACTGTCAACAATTCTACATGTTTTGTCACTCACAATCCGGGTGTTGTTTTTCAACATCTTCAAATGTTCTTCAAGAATTTTCACAAATGTAACACAATTGACAGACATAAGATATTCTATATTGCTTATAAGCAAGAAGAATTATAAAAAAACAAATATAGGTCACAAAGCAAAGAGCTAAATATGAAGTATATGACGATAAAATAGCTATTGATACTCGTTGGACTAGAGCTTTTCCAATGATAAATGGTTAATTTCTTATTTAATCAAAAAAGTGCTCTGTCACTGGCTCTGTCACTGTCTTTAATACGTGTGATTTTCTTACCGAGAGTCTTTACACTATAGTTTATAAATGCCAGAATTATTTCTGAAAAGTATTTTTACTTATTTCTTAATTCATGTTTTACCTTACAAATTTTGACATTATAAAGCTGGTTGACACAATCATGGATTGTGTTCTTTATTTTCCATTGAAATTCCATCGAGAGAATTCCTCAATCAATATCGTGAATTACTATTTAGATATAATAAAAGTGATAGCATAGCCAAATCCATTTTCAATATCTAATATCGAATGTTAATTCACACGCGGAAGTGAAAATATGAAATGAAAGGATATTTGATAAGGCATTTAGTTCAATCACTTAGATAACGATGAAAATGCTCTTAAGATCTCTCACCCATTAATTTATATATCCAAGAATAATAATTGCCCCTTTCTTATCTCGAATTCGTCTTAAACGTCCGCCATTTGGAATGCCTTAAGTCCTTTGACTCAAACTTCAAACACATTCAATAAAATAATTATTCCACATAAGTATGTCTGTAATCAAAATGTATTCCATGATTAAGACTGCTGGTTTCTGAGAACTCAAAATTGAACTGTGGGTTCATTATGGAAAGCTCATTATGCAGTTTATATGTTTCATTTGCCAAGAGAGTGTAATCACGTTAAGGAAATGCTTTTTCACGGTTTTCGCCGTTTGTGAAAAGATGTCGTCAAGATTGTAGGATTTGTAAATTTGAATTTACAAAAGACTTTTTGATTGAGGAAGTCAGACTGATTATCCGCAAACGAGACCACATTCTTTTGTGGTTTGTTTAGTGATAATATTATACTTATATATAAAAATGTATTTCATCATTTTTTTCAGTATTTTTTAAACCGATTTCTTAACATAAGTCTTTCAAAACTTTCTTTATAATGATATCAAAGTGTCAGAGCTGATACGATAAAATGGTCGAGCTTTCTTTAATAGCCGTAAAAAATGAAAAAGTGTAGAACTATATCTGAATTAATCTGGCTTTAATGCCTATATAAGTAATGAAGCTTCTTAAATTAATGGTCGTATTCACTGATTCGAAAAAGCACTTTTCTTACATGATCGTTAAGCTTTGGAAAAAATGATTAAAATAATCCAAGAGACAATTAAGATGAGACACTCTATCACGAAATCATATGTTTTATACGTGTTGTCATAATATCAAACAAACTCATATTAATTATGGATTTGACGGTAACGTTGCTAAAAATTTTTACTTATTTTTAATATCTTATAAAAATTACTTACTAAATGTCAGTTAGATAATAATGATTAATATTTGCCTTAGACGCATAAAACATGAAACGCTTCATTGTATTTTTTTTAGCAAAATTGCTTGTTTCAATTACTTTATATTTTTTAAAGTAATCATCAAAATGAAGCGAAAATGTTCCGATCCATTTGTATAGACAATTATTTTAACGTCAAAAACGTTTAAGTTCTGCATATAAATATTTATAGGATGACAGCAAGGAAAGCTTTTTGACATAATGAAAAAGAAAAATTGATGACATCTTGGTACACCTGTAAAGTCCAATTTTTTTTTGTAATACGTAATATATTTAATACACTGACAACATTGATGAAGTTCCTATTTTCGAGTAATTTCGAATCAGGCGTGAAAATAAATGATGAGGAAAGCATAAGTAAATATTGTAGAAAATTTTGTTTTGAAATACTTCATGCCATAAACTTACATTGAGAGAAAATTTGAATTTAAAAGATAAAAAATATTTTAATGTGAATGCAGTGTAACCTAATCTATGATATTTTAGATTCCAATCTGAAAAGACACAATCTTTAAGAGTCATTAATATGAGCTATTAAATATAAATAAGATTCAATTTCATTAAAACCAAACGCGTTAAAGGATATTTTCTTACGGCTTTTACTCTGGCAGTTAAACTAAATAGGTATCCGGTCGAACCTTATTTAAAAAATGATTGCGAAATCTTCTTTTATTTTCTTGATAAATAACTTTGTAAGAAAACTTGGTGAAGGGATAAAGAAAATAGGCAAATGACTATTCAACTTTTCAATTTTCGTCGCTATTTTCATTAGACTTGTAAATAATATAATGCAAAAACAGCGGGTGAAAATGATAAAAATCTGAACTTTTACATTTTACATATTGCATAATTTTAGTTTACGTTCGCGTCATTTGTACGCCTTATGAAAAGAAAATTGCTTTTGAAAGATTTGCAAGAATATTTTAAACGACAATATTTGTATTTTAATCAAGATTTTATGCAGTAATGGGCAATAATGGGGCAAGCAAAAAGATTGTATACTTGACATCAAATGCGAAAAAAAAATCGTTTTTAGAATTAACATTTATAAGCTTAGATATAACATTATTTTACAAAGTATTAAAATGATAATTGTTGTATTTTGCAGTTTGCAATAATATAAAAGGTTCATAACAATAAATATTCAACTAAAATTTCCAAAAATCATACGACAAATTAGTTATAAAGCCTTTGGCACACAAAATGAACAAATAGCTTTAACGATATAATTTCATATGTTTGTTCAGATTATCGTTGTATCTTATCAATGATAATAATGAATTAAGGCATCGCGAATGCCAGCTTTCTGTGGAAATTGCCTAAAGTAAATATTTTCTCAACATCTAAAGCTTAGATTATTTAATTCGAACAAATATATATTTTAGCTTTATGCAGAGAGACAATTCGACAGTTTTCTATTTTTTCATTTTGAAAATTTTCCTCTAGTTATTTTTTTACTGGCGCCACTTTAATATAAAAAGACTGTTAATAGATCAATACTTCTGTATTTAGATGTTTTTGTATTGAATTTCTTTCATATTGAAAGTCTACGCGTGTTTACGAACGTTTTTTAAGTGTATTGAATTTTAATAACGTAATTTGTGTACATAAATTACTTCCTTTCTTAACAGATTTTTCAACAAGGCGGCACCATTCAAGTTTTTTTATTCGAAAGACTTATAGTACATTTCAATTATAAATAATAAACTTTATACAGTATATAATATAATGTTTGTGCCCTAAACTAAATCTCTTTTAGGCGCTCAAATCCCAAACGACCACCTACTTAAATTGATATATCGAATAGCTTTAGGTTTTGAATGACTTTGATTGATCACAAAATATTTGTTCAATTTAAAGTATTAAAAATATTAATTTTCAATGTTTTTAAATAGTAAATAATGAGAAATCACTATATGAATGATTCAGTTGATTATCAAAGTCACTTATCGAACAATTTTATAACAAATATGCTATATGAATGCTTTTCTGTATGTTTTTAAGTTTGAGTATTAATAAAAATTCAAATGGTATTAAAACTAATGCTAATGCGCCACATTTTTGAAATTCTGATAGAATACGAAATGATCTAAGCTTAAAAATCATTAAAACTCATTACTTAAGCCAAAAGCTCAATTTTAAGCACAAAAAAGTTTCTTAACCCAGACTAGTTAGACTGAATATTAGAGTAAATATTTTACTATTGTACTAGACAATATAGCCTACTTATCAAACCGTATTATGCTTACTTTGAATCAATAATTTCAATCGGATTTTTATATAAAACGTTAAAAATACGGTAATATAAATCAAATAGTACCAAAGCAAACAAGAAATTCCTACCAAGGTAAACAAAAAATATTCTTAATCTAATGTAGAATCATGTTTATTCCTTAATTGGATTTAACATTAAAATTAATTTGATTAGACTCTGGTTTCAGTCTGAATATCGACCGCATTGGAATTTACAACCAAGATTATGAGATTATCAGTCCGTCGAGACGTATGATAAATAATGTTGGAGCTATATTTAGATGTTTCTCTATGATTTCAATTATGATTGAATAAATAAATCTCTAGACAGTTCAGTTATTGTTTTGGAGAAATTATTGATTCTTCTGTTTATAAACCCAAGAACGTAGTATAGTGGAGAATGCATACAAAAATGCCATGTGATTTAGATTTTCATCAACTGATTATCAGTTAGTTTAAATGTGTTAATTGCCGATTATGACGGGAATAATATTTAGTTAAATTTAAAGAATAAAAAGGCACAAATTTATGTTCTTCACGTGTTTTTTCGCCCATCGTTTGTGAATAATATATTTATTTTTGAGGATTTCTTAATATTTAATGTTAAGAAACTAAATTTAAATCAATTTATAGTATAAACCCTTCAACATAATGTTCATTTCTATATACCATATTAATTATCAAACTCAACTTAATGTAAATAAATACATATGTTTACATATTTTTGTACGAGTGATTATGCGTTATATTAGCGATCAGCAAAACCAGTTCTGATATTTTTAATTAAAACCAATCATTAAACCTGTGTGTTTTTATACGTGTTTTATATATAATACTGTTTTTGGCTTCTCATTTGTTCTCAATCACAGCATAAATTTCTATTAAAAATTAAGAATTATTGTATTCCGTGTTTTATACATACGGAAAAATAGAATTTTTTTATTTGAAAAACTTGAGTTGACACCGCTGATTTAAAAAAAATACACCAGGAACTCTTTGAATGGCCTTTAATTAGTCTTGATTGAAATCGAGCCGGCGAAAGATAAACAAATTAAATTTTTTATTATATTAAACATTTTTTCGTGAAATTCTTCCGACTGTTTTTATTTGGTGTTTTGATGTTCAATCACAAGTCTTGTTATAGCGCTCACCTTTTAACATGAAATTAATCAACCCATAACGAACACAAAAAATACTGTCTTTGCTACTTGTTAAAATTTGACAAATCTATCAATTTTTGTTAATCATATTTCTATTTTTTTGTGGTTATGTGTTATTATTTTTGACGGTGTTGAAATTGGCTGATGATGAAACAATTACAATATAATACTTTTAGGATATAACAAAGAACAGACAAAACAGAATAATATTAATTCTTTATAAACATATTTTTGATTAAGTTGCATGTATTACAAAAAAGTTCATGGTTTTTTTTCACCCGAAAAACTTCATTACTAAAATGCTTTTTTTTTAAATTAAAATATTTCATAGATATTATTAAACATAAAAAGGGTTGCTTATTATTTTAAAGTTATCTGCATGTATTTCGTTTTATAGACTAAAAATATAGGTTGTTACATTTATTTGGTTAGGTAACAGGTCAGAAATCTTTTTGTACGTGTTTTCTTCCATGCCATAAATTTGAAGCTTTTGTTTCACGAAGGAAAACAAACCTTCGGCTTGCTCTGAATACGTATATGAATGTAAATTATTATACTAAATATTGTTATGAACCCTGAGAAAATTTCATATATTGTGTAGTAAAATAAAAACGTAACTCTCTGAAACTCTTTTACAATATTAAGACATGATATTTAGATTCAAACAACACATAACTAACAGAAGTATATTATTAATTTCAAGAAAAAGGTTTTTTAACGTTCATTTTTTTATTAGACTTGTTATTGTTTTTTTGCTCAAGGACTCGAATATAAACATAAATTAAATTTTAATTAATAAAAACACATTTTTTAGTACTTATTTCTAGAATATATTTTTTGATCATAACCTTTTTCACTTTTCATTTACTTTGTTAGAAAAAGTTTTAGCACCTCATTAAAAAGTTAAATTTTATAGATAAACTTTTTTTCAGTGTACTTCTACTTGCAGTTTATCTATTTTAAATTCGTAGTGGTTAGGATGGAATATGTTATAATCGTTTTATTTCACTCTATCTATCATTTAGATTTAATATGAAAATGTTTGATTAGAGGGTGATAGTATATATTTTGTCAACAGTAAATGATTATGAAAAGTGTGATTGTGTTGTTATTAAATTAGAATATAAACAGCTTCATTGGGAGAAAATCTTACACAAGAAACTATTTAACACTATGAAAAATTGTTATTTAAATTTAACAAAAAAGTAATATATCAGTTGGGAAATAATGCTATTATTATCAGTCTTATGTCTGGCTTCTAATCTTGAAATCTGAGCCAGTGAATCTCGCAATTTCAAAATTGCCTAAACAATCAATCTAGGATTCTTCATGATTCACTGTACAGTAAAACAAAATTTATAATAACGACTGAAGGTGTTTGATGGAATTTCAATATCAATTTTGAATAAAGTTAGTTTTCAGTTTAAGGTCAGTTTGTCAGTTTTGTTGCATCCGTGTGATAGAATGCCTGAAGATGCCGGGTCGTAAATGATAAAACATGTGGAATTGTACAAAGTTGTGACAATTCAAATTTGTAAAAAAAAAACTTTGTAATATCACGATTAATTGCAACGTGTACATTAGTTTATATACAAACACAAATAATACAATATGTATTCTGATTGACATTTTATAGTTAATTCGATAACAGCTCTAGGTAGATTATTACATTTTTTTGAGCATTTTTTAATTATAAGTGAATTGCGTAAGAAAAACATTTTTAGTTTACCTAATGCAAGGGTGGAATACATTATTGGAAAAAAAAGAATTTTAATGTGAAAACTGCAATAAAGATAATCATTTAAAAAAGTTAAACGAATATAAATACGCTTCGTCTGATTAAAGACGTCTCATTCTAATACCCAAAAAGCATAATTTAATACTTGAAATTGCATTTTTGAATTACAATCAAAAATTGAGTTTACGGATTGAAAAACTGTAAGTAATGGACCAAATAATTTGATCTCACATTTATAAGAGACTGGTTATATTTTGAATCACTATAATACACCGTATGCCATTCAAACACTGGAGAAAAAAGGATAAAAACAGTATGTATGGATTTATAAAATTATGATGATGAAGTTATTATAAAAATGCTTTATTACTTTTTTATATAATAGTATAAATCTATAATACTACTAAGATATTCGAATCATTCCCAAATATTCGATTGCTATATCTATTCATTTTAATATTCGCTTTATGATACTCGTTAATTTGAAAATATTTTAGCGAAAGCTTCTCACTAAAAGGCTGTATTATGTCTGAAGAGTTGACGAATATTATTACTCACTTATTTGATGAAAATTTCTGGTTGGGAGACGAGTGAAAGTTGTCTATTTACAGCTTAATGTCTTATATTTTGTTTGATAAATATTCATGCTGAGGCGCCGACGGAATAATTTTCTAATCTCGAATTCTCAGGTTGACGCAGTGGCATATCTTTTCCCAGCACACCGCCAATCTAAATGAATGGCTAGGCATTAAGACACAATTTATGTAGTTTTTTAGTCTAAATAATGGCAAACTGATATTTAGAACATTGTTTTTATTTGTGTATACAGGAAATCGCATATAACATTACGTGTTACATTACGCGAGGGCATATGGATACTATAAAACTGACTTTCATTTAGGAATACTCGCTAAGAGAAATCGTATCTAACCACATTAATTCTTTCGATTTATACAAGGCCATAATGAGAATTCTGGCATCCTTGATAGTATAAAATTGTACGTTACGGATAATTTTTTGAGAAATCGTGGATATGAATTGTTTGTTCTTGCAAAATGTAGAACCAACCTGCCAAAGGGGATGCCAACGGTAAGAGCATTAGCAATTTTTTACAGTATTGCTTCGGATGTCGACATATTCCATGTAAACGAGAGTGAGTTCGGGCCATTACTATTTTTTAATGTATTAAAGTATATTTTACATAGGCTTGCATGATTAACTTTCTTACTATCCATATTTTTTGTTTTATTGTTAATTTAATTTTATTTCCGAAATTGAATTTTTAAATATTTTGACGTTGCAAAAGCAATAAACTTTTAATTTGCATGGTGAAAAAATAGCAATGTATATGTAATGTTCTACGAAATTTTAAAAATATAGTTGATAGCTGTTTCGACGCGTGGCGTGATGCCGTGACGATGGCGTGAGCCGAAATAGCTATCGGCTATATCTTAAAATTTTTTTAGAACTAGAATACATTGTTTTTTTTTTCACAGTGTTATAATTTGTAATTTTTTGTAACGTGTGTTTATATAATGTATGAACGTGTACATTTTTAACAAGTAAAAAAAAACATTAATTTATGATAAAGTTAAAACTCAATTCATTGTCAGCTTGATGAAGGAAATTTAATTTATAAAAACTAAAAAAAATCGGTAAAATTTAGTAACTACTTATTAAAGTTACGAAGTATGAAGTAGTATTTAGTACGAAGTAATATTTAGTCAGTTTTTTTATGTTTTTTTTTTCAAACTAATTTCGATATTTGTGTATAACATTGCTTATCGACTACACCTTAAAATAAAATGAGATGGGCAGCCCCGTGACTCGTTAACTGTAATCCATCTCCCAGGTTTCCGTGTAAACGTGACCTTCCTCTTTATTACACCTGACTATATGCGTCTGATGGTAAGTTCAGAGCTCTAATGTGATCATTGAAGACAGGATGAAGGTCGTAAGTTTCTTGAGTACTGAGACGTGGCGTGGATTTTGCTGAGGAAGTGTAAATTATACTGGTTCGATTCTTATCATAAGTGCTGTATCGTATCATCCAATATGCCAGACTATTTCTCAAAGTAGTATATAACTCAGAATCTTACATATACGAAAGATTCTTTCAATCTAATCAACGATATACAAAAAACCCGTGCTTTAAAACGAATGTTAGCCTTATTTTTAAATTCAATATAAAAGAGTGTTTGTATTTCAAAAATTCAACAAACATTGTAACAATTTATTATATTGAAAGAATATGCTTGATGAAATTTCAAAATCAAATATTAACTATTGTAATTTTGTACGACTCCGCATGTTTTGTCACTAGCGACCCGGGTTTCGCATTTCCGCACCTTCAAGCATTATATCACACGGATGCAACAGAACTGAGTACATTAATCGAATATTGTTATTTCGAAACTCCAAATAATTTTAACGAGGTGAAAATTATAAGATATACAGTTGATAGCAGTAATTGATCAGAATTATTAATTCTGTAGATATAAAATAAATTGCTATTTCTTTACTGTGTTATTATGGAGTTCTACCATGTGAATGGCAATTAAATCAATATTTATATATATTCATTTTATTAATTGAATTGGCATTCACTTGGTAGAACTCCATTATAACACGGTGAAAAAATAGCAGTGTATTTTAGTTCTACAAAATTATTTAAAAAAATATATAGTTGATAGCTATTTCAAAAAAAAAAAAACAGATTCACAATTCGCTAATCACGTTATAAGGGAGTCACATAATATAAATTCAAACTCAGCGCCTTAGTGTTTGCATCTTTGCAGTAAGGGTAGTAGGATAACCGCTTTGGAGCAGCTGGAAATCAATAGACATCAACTATCACAAAGGATTCTTAACGAACAAACTAATGTATCATTTAGTCCACTAATTAAGCCGCTCTACTTGAGGTGGGCTGATTTGCTTCCGTAATAGACTATTTCCGTGCCACATGTAAACTTATTGTCATAGCCGTATTTTTTAGTTTCATTTACAATTGTTCAAAAATTTAGGTTTATTGCGAGAAAGAAACAAAGCTATGCCGTTAAAACAGGAGCTATATATAGATAGACAAATGTTAACTTAATCATAGTTCTGACGATGGTGAGCCGAAATAGCTATCAACTATATATTTAAAAAAAATGTATAACTAAAATACATTGCTATTTTTTTCACCGTGTTATATTCATTTTGTTTTGTATTTAAATATTACATTTATTCTTATTGCTTTTATGCTGTAAAATATTTCTATCAATGGTTTTGAAACCGTGTTTATGACAAGGCTCTTTACAACTGCGATAAGAGATAATGATCATGGGTTCTATACTTAAATTTATTAATGGTTAGACACTAATAGTGACTATGTAATAATGCTTAACACCTTATCACAAATACGTGCTGTATTTTATTTGTAAATTATTCAGTCAGTAACTATCATCGTAATAGAGGAATAAGATCATTAGGAACATAACTTTTCACCAAAATCATTTAGAATGTTTTTTCTTGCGAATTTTTTTTCGAAACTTTTCATAAATAACTTGCGATAAAAATTAAAGTGCTTTTAAAAAAATAGTCAACATAATATAATATATGGCGGTTGTCTTTGCAGGATCTCCTTTATTTCTCTTAAGCAACTGTAAAATTTTTTGAAACTATCAGTAATTTTGTTGGTTTACACAATTGGCGCATAAAAATAATTGAAGAAATATGAATACTTGCTAAATACAGATGTGAATAAACAAAAAAAATGGTTATGATTGCTCCTTCGTTATTCTGCAATATGTTATTGAATATATTTACGATATCGACTGATATAGAATTTTAATATCAAATTAAATGTACAAAATTTCAAAAGCTCATGTTGGATCATGAATGAATAGCTTCAATATAAAAATATTTCATTGGAAATTTCATCATTATAAATAATATAAAAAAAACATATTTTATGTGGCATAATAGTTCTAGTGTAACTGCGTATTCTGTAAAATTGTGTTATTTGTCATATTGACCCCAGTTTAACTATATTGTATCTAAAACTATCTTGGCTTAAACGTATCATAAATACAAGTTCATTTGCCATGAATAAAGCATATAATATCCGGACAATATTCTGTCGAACGCTTGTATCGTTTATCTATTAAATAGAAAATATGTAGCATCTCCATTCAATAAACTATTTGTGTATTATTATGCTGTCATTTTATTAATATCGTTGTAAAGATAAAAAAAAGGTTCAAAGGTAAATTTGACGCACAATATTAAAAGCTCAATATATATATATTTTATTGTAACATAAATAGAAGCATTCAATCTAACAAACGTATTTAAGCTTCCAATTTTTTTATAAATAACCTCATAATTATGAAGTGTAATATTTCAGATAGTGGTTTTATTAATACTATCTATTCAGATTCATGGATCAAAAATTATTACAATAATGGTACAATATCTGAAAAAATCTTGATTTGAATATAATCAAGATTTTCCTCATAAATAAAAAAAGCTATTTACGGCTTCCCTTATAGCAACGTAATACAGATAACTGCTTCCCCAAAATTTCCCGGTCTGCACGTCAGCACATACGTGTTTTATATAGGGTTAGATAGTTGAATATGAACATTAGTTTTAATGTATGGGATGTTTAAAGTCGTTTTCCTATCTTCCCCAATCGAATGAGAAACTTAAATAGAGAATTTTCTCTATTGGCTAGTTACATGCTACAAACAGTGCTAAATTTGAATGAAAAGGGGCTCTGTGCTATTTCACTTCCGAAACTTCCAGAACTTTGTTTAGATTAGTTTTAACAATATTACGAAGACCGATTACAATATTTCCATTTGCAAGCTTTTTGGTAAGATCTTTTAATTTAACAATTTAAACTTCTGTGTCGGTGTCAAAAGTAAAGATGAGAGCTTTTTGGATTTTTAATTATCTGATTCAAAACAATAAACAAATCGATTGAAACCAGGTCCTTCTGAGTCTCTGAGATTAAACTGAATAAGCTTATAGGTTTATATAGCACTAGCTACAAGTTGTCGTTGTATTTCATCTTTTACACAAAGCACACTAAACGATCGGTAGATAGCCTCTATTCGTATATGTTACATTTAAAAGCTTGATTGATTGAAGCTTAATTTAGTTCACATTTCGAGTGAAAGTACATGTTATTAAAATATATGGTGAAAGAAGAGACTAATTTTGGTGTTCTACAAATGATGATCGGGAAGTAAATAATGTTTTTACTTTTCAAATTAATCGTTGTTAAACTGTTAAAAAATACATTATTTTTATTTAAAACGGTATACTAGGCTTTGTATGTTACAGCGTGCTAAAAATAAAAGTTTCTAATATAGGGTCCGCCATCTAAAGTTTTTTTTTTCAACTAGTGCTTATTTCGTGAATGGTAACACTTAGCTCATGTCTGATTTGACAGATAATTAGTTTTATTCTTCCGCTAAACGAATATGGTTGTGTATACGCTTGAACAACGCTGAGTCTAATTGCGACATTACTTTGAAAATCATGGTAATGTTGCAGAATGTGTGCGAAAATTGCGTACGGATTTTGGAAGAAGAGAAGCACCGTCAGCTCCGTATGTTCATTATCTTGTGAAAAAAGTGAAAGAAACTGGCATCCTCATCGATAAACCAAAGCGTGAAAAGCCAAAAACAGTGCGTACACCCGAGAATATTGATGCTGTGGCAGAAAGTGTGCGTGAAGCGCCACCAACATCAATTCACCGTCGTTCTCAACAATTGAATATTTCGGAGACATCATTGAGACGAATTTTGCATAAAGACCTTGGTATGACGCCATACAAAGTCCAATTGGTTCAGGAGTTGAAGCCAACTGACCATCCAATGCGTTTTCGCTTCGCTGAGTGGGCCTGCGATCGACTTACAGAAGATGCCGATTTTGCCAAAAAAATCATCTTTTCGGATGAAGCTCATTTTGATCTTGGCGGGTATGTAAACAAGCAAAATTATCGCATTTGGGGCACAGAAAACCACGCACGCATACATTGAAAAGCCGGTACACCCAAAACGAGTCACTGTTTGGTGCGGATTTTGGTCCAGAGGCATAATTGGGCCATTTTTCTTCGAAAATGAGCAAGGAGTGGCCGTTACAGTCAATGGCGATCGTTATCGGACCATGCTGAACGAATTTTTGTTCACAAAAATTGAAGAGGAGGATATTGGCAACATTTGGTTTCAACAGGACGGCGCTACGTGCCACGTTTTGCAAAACGATTTTCAAAAAAAAAAGTTATTTGGCGGACCTTATATTTACGTTAAAATGTGCGAAAACAAATCATTTTAAAAGAAGGTCTTGTTGTTGAAAGATAGTCAAATAAATAATCGTTAAAACTGCCAAATATGTTTTAGCGCTGTAAAAAGTTAATTAAAAACAACTTAAATATGACTTCTTCTTAAGAGTTTCTTCGTAAGATCTTGTATAACTGCAGAAATAAGTGATTAAATATCAAAAGAAAAGCTTTTTAATTGATTAAATATTTTGTTTCACAGCTATTTGTCATCGTGTGTAGGCCAGATATTTTTACAAACTATGACGTAAACCAACAAAATGGTGAGAATTTATTTATAAAATAAAAAGTTGTATTTATAAATGCATTTCAAATAAATGCCTTTCTTGCTGTTTTGTTTAACCATTTAAACACTGAAAGTTAATCGAATACGACACAGAGTCAAAACACTTTCGAGCATTGTTTTTTAATGTCGTGTGTGTAGAATATCACGGCGAAAAAATCGTAATATATTTTAGTTCTGCAAAAAATATTAGGTATAGTATATAGCCGATAGTTATTTCGACTAATTCTATCGTCAGAGCCATGAATTACTAAGCAAAAGCTGAAATAGCTATAAATTGTATACTTTATATTTTTTGTAGAACTAAAATATTATACATTGCTTTTCAACGTGTAACTATAGATTTCTACCAAGTAAATGCTAATTCAATCAATACGTAGTGTAGATTATTTTATAATTGATAGAAAACAATCAAGATTTTGCCGTTGTTTTTTCGTTGAGTTACAATTATTCAAAATACCAAAAAAAAAAAAAAAAACAATTTTAGTTAAAATAGTAACATAGCATTTCATCAAAAAGTACTTTTAGAACTGTACATTTTGTCCGTAAAAATGAATTTTTGTTCCTTCCGTACGCGCTTATGTACCGTTAATCTGATTGCAATGGAAATTTTGTCGGCTATCGTTCACATGTCCGTAAAAGTCACTGAATTAGAACAATCAGAAAATCAGAACAAGTTTCGCGTATTGCAATCACTATCAACGGATACATTGGATATGCTTTTTACATGGACAGATTTATGTGGCCTACTCACGGGTCTTGAAAACTTCCGAACTATCACTGTATACAACAGACGGATAAACAAAAGATATTTTGTATTCAAAAGCACTTCGATGAACAGAATTATAAAACAAACACTTTCATTGTTTGAGTACTCGTTAGGGTATAGTATAACTATCAAATATTCCTGACCGTTTTTTCTTTGTAGAATATATAAACAAACGATGGGTTTTTCATTACATACCACTTTCTGTCAATAATTTTCATTAAATAAAATGCTATTTATTTTAATGCAGTTTGTAGTTTCGCGTCGACAGTCGGTATATTTCGTGTTTTCAATTGACAGCATTCTAACATATTAAAGGGTTGTAGCCCATTATTTGTTGAGGACCAAAAAACCATGAAAGACTAATAGCCTCAAGCAGTGTTTCAAACGAAACAGATGGACCAGGCAAATAAATCCCAGACAATTAACTGGAATGCGCCTCAAGGCTGGCAAAAGGTGAAATGAAAAGCATCTGAACTAAATTAAACTTTATTTATAGTAATAGAAAATACATTCAAAGTAATTACTGATATCGAGTATAGTTGCTTGATGCAATTTTAATATAAAACTTGAATTATTGAAACGTTTAGATTTTCAGGCATTTTATCACATGAATGCAACAGTACTGACAGCTTGAAGATCCTAAGACGAAACTCCAGTTGCTACTGAAAAAACATGTGAAATCGTAAAATATTTCAGCAATTCTAATATGATATATTAAAAGGATTCTCATGTACCTCATAGTATTGAAAAAATAAGTAATTTCATAATGTTGATTGTGTGTGTTTGATGTTAAGGATTTACAACTAACTATTGCCAGGGTCTCTGCGGTTTGACAGATGGTTTAGAAAATAAAGAGAAAAAACTTTTCATTAAGTGCAACCTGTATAATATATAATAGCGATCTTACTATTATGTCACATTCTATTTGGGATGTAATATTATTATTATTATTATTATTATTATTATTATTATTATTATATATATATATATAATTTAAAATTGGAAAAATAATCTCAATCCATGACCGATTGTTAAAATTTATTAGCATAAAAATGTTTTCATATTTCTTGATATTTACTCGAGAAGAAATGATATTATCACAACAGCCTATTGGAAATCTTAAATATAATTTTTAATCGAGTACTAATTTCTTCGATTTGGGCTGTAAACATTTGAGGTAAAAATATTATTATTTAGCAAATACTTAATTATTGAAAATACTAAAACGTTTAAATTATTTACATTTTTTACCAATAATTAAAACTTAAAATTCACGGGTTGTAATCACTTTAAATAACCTGTAAAGAATATAAATCCCAGACAATAGGTGTCTGGCACGAGTTAATTTTTTCACCTGGAGTTGATTTTGTTAAATTGGAAAAAAGACCCATGATAAAATTAGAATTCGGGTATTCCCCGATTCCCAAAACGCGCATAAATTACTGGAAGCCTTCGTTACGGCTCTTTGTTATTTATTCTGGATTTAAATAGTGAAAATTACTGCCCATTTTTCATTGTACGACAAATAAATTATATTTTACTTGTTGTGTATGCCTCAAATTGCTTTCTTTATCTGATAAAAACGTATTGAAGAGAGACTTTTATGGCAGTTTCAGTTTTGCTTGATTCCATCTGTGATAAAAAGGAAGGCAATTCCAGTTTTGTAAATTATTGTAGAAGGAAAAAAATAATGAAATAAGTATTATTGTTGACAAATTACTTATCAACACAAAATAAGAATATATCATATGAATTTTTAAATTAACATATACCTTATAAATTCGTTTATGGTCACTCAAATTCTATTAAAGTATTCAAGAAACATTTTAGGCCATTTACTAGTAAAAGTTGAGTAAATAACTATGCGTATTTTTATACATGCATTATTTTCGTGCACATAGTACCTTTACAATTTCTTTTCTCTTTGAAGCAATTTAAATTGTAAGCGTATGTTCTTCGTCATTTTTAGACAAGTTTTTGACATAAATTGTTTTCATTGTATTGATTGAAAAGCTCTGACGAAGGTGTAAGCCTATGTTAGACTTTATTTCTTATAAATTTTGTTGAACTAAAGTACATCGCTATTCTTTCACCGTGTATTGTTTTCTTTTCGAATGTAAAGAAAAGCTAGCCAATGAGAATGCCACTGGAAGAAGCTTTATCAATATTCAAAAATGCTTTGGATGTGAAAATATTTCACGTGTGCAATAGTAAATTCAGACGAATACTATAATATTTTTGTTTGTATCTATGAAGATTTTATCTATGCATAGTTGGTTGGCTTATTTGCTTTTTTCCAGACTCTTTATATTGAATGTATGAGCATAATAATCGATTTTTTATCAAGTTTTGTAATATGAAATTTAAATAATTAATTTAAGTCGATGGTATAATTTCAAAGTGCACTGTTGCGCTTAGAAAATTGTACGTAGGAAAAATTGGTGTCCATGAAATCAAAAAGATTCTGCTCTACTTTCATATTATAAATGACAATTAAAAAAAAATGCTTGATTAAAAAAGCTCTTCCTATTTTAAGTGAAATTATTAACCACGTTAATGGAAACTGTGTGAGCTTTAATAAAGATTTTGCAAAAAAATATGTCTGTGATCAAAGTTGCAAACTCATGCAAAAGATATCATTTTCGCGTTATAGGCTAAAAGCTCCAATTCGCCGACGTGTTTTTTTAATACATTTACGTGTATACTAGTTCATTGTCACGATCTACAATAGAAAGTTAAGTATCGTCACCGTGTTAACTAATAATCGTTTATTTGGTATATGAAATAACCTTAGCCTATTTTTCTCAAGAACAATATACTAGCCTTAATATTATATATGAAATATTATCTTGCTATGAATTTATTTGATTGCGAAACGTCTCACACATATTTTTGCGCGTATTTTAATCAAACAAAGTTTATTGCGCTTCATAAAAGCTCTCATTTTTATGCATACTTCGATTATTCATAAGCGGAACACATATTTGCACTACTACATTTATAATCTTTACCAGACTACCAAAAATTTCCTTCGCTTTTTTTCTAATTAACTAATAGATAAAAACAATATTTTTTAAATACTAAAATTATTAAATTTTGCAAGATAAGAATTATCTTCAGAAATTACTTATTCAATAAAAAAAATAATCTATGTATTCAAATTTCCTTTACAGTCATTAATGATTGTTCAAACCAGGCGTCGGCAACCTGCGGCCTTTGGCTATTCCAGTGATTCCTTTTACTGGTAAAACACAAATAAAGTCTAATCGAACCAAATATTCAAATGCATTCTAACAAAAAGCACAAGAAAATTAGCCAAAAAACTGTAATATTAAGAAATATTTTTAATGATGTACGTACTTTATTATGTATTATGTTTCTTATGGATACGCAGCTTGATTGATAATTAGTAAAAAGATTGAGATAGAAATGATAAAACATCTCATCAAAAAATAATTTTAAAAAAATATGATTTCTTTAAATACATACATATATATAACCATTTTTTAACAATATACAATATTATAAATTAGATTTTTAAATGCATATTTTTTTCTTATTTTTTTTTAAATTGCGTTTTGGCTAATTTATAATGTGAATTTAAATATTTATTTCACAAGGGGGAACTGAATCAGATAAGTGAATGTGACCTTTTGAAATGAAAAGGTTCCCCACCCCTCGTTTAAGCCATTAGTCGGAAAAGTGTTGCTCTGACAGTAAAAATAAAATAAAATAAAAATATTACGAGTAGACGCGCAAGTTCCAAATCTACACAAAGACACTCAAAATTTGGCTTTGTGTTGATTTGGAAACACTGGAGAAGAACAAATGTGAACTTAGTTTACAGCACAAGTGGTCTGCTTTGAAGACCTGAAGAAGGAATATGATCACGCCTGGAATACTATTCCTGACACTTATGAACAGCTGAATAAACTCGCGTTTGCTGTTCTTTCCCTTTTCGGTTCGTTATATTCATGCGAACAATCTTTTTCAAGCATGCATTTTATCAAGAGTAAACTGAGAAATCGTCTTATTGATGAGAACCTGGAATCGTGCCTAAAAATATAAACAACAATAAACAAACCAGACATACTCAAACATTTCAAGAAGATGCTAAGACATTGTTCGTATTAAGTGTTTGTCAGTCATTTTCATGATTTAAATTTATGGATAGACCTTACTTTCAAATTATTTTTTATCATTTGTTTTATGTATGAAATCGAGTTGTATTCAGTGTAATTTAATAAAAGCCTAAAATTATAATAATGGCTTACTAAATTAATACAGGGATTGGGTTGCCAATGTTTTTTTTAAATCGTTGTAATGTTCATACTTGGCTCTTAGACGATAATTTTGCCAAATAAATGGTGTGTATATAATTTTGCATTTATCTTACAATAACTGAAAATTTTTTATTTAAAAAAATAATTTTTATTTACTGATGATTACAAAGATCAAAGGTTTCCAGCCTTTTCGCGTGGCGACCTCTTTTTATGAAAGCCATGTGACCCGCGACCTCCAAGCTATTAAAAAAGCCATTTATTATATGTTGACTGCATAAGTTGGTGAACCCTTGAAAAAACCGTCGCGACCCATAGATTGGGAACAAGGGATGTAGATGATTTATATTAAGTAATGTACGCGATTAGTGAAACCAGTCCTGGTGATAAATATATTTTTTAATGGTATCAAAAATGTGTTTTTATAAATAAAAATGATTATTTTTTGCTACATATATTTTAGATTAACAGATAATAGTGCTTCTATTGAAAAAAGCTATTAGATACGAAATGCGCATTATTTAAACGTTTGCCTTACCTTTCGTTTCGATCTCCTACTTAATTCAACTCAACGGTAGTTTTTACAACCTTGTACCTTATTTTCAGATACAAAAGATATTTCCATTTGAAACTTTTGTTTCGCAAAAGGATATTTAAAATAAACAGCGGTGTTGTTAATGTCAAACTTTCGATTTAGATTTAAATAAAAGCGTATTAACCCATTTTCTGTTGAATCCCATAAAAGATATTTCTTTACAGAATATTCAAAAAATTAAATTAGGGTTGTTGGTGTAAGGAAACTAACAGAGGTAATATGTTTATATGAAAATAAGCATGTACACGAGAGTTTTAGCTGTGTTAACACTTTTATATTTTATTGACTATTAACCATCAATATGCTGCAATCTTTCTTCTCAACGTAATCAGTTAGTGCTTTCCAAATGTTTTTGTGCCACAGCCCCTCTGAACGAAAAACGTGTTGAAAAATTAAAAAAAAAAAAAAATGATGACGGAAAACGAATATGACGTTGTTCTCAGTTAAATATATAAAAACTCAATTGTTTCAAACTAAAGCGTGTTTATGATATCGACTGAGAGTACTTGATGGAATTTCAAAATCAAATTTGAATTGTTACAGCATCTACGATTCCACATGTTTTCCACGTGTCAGTTCTGTTGCATCCGTGTGATGGAATGCCTGAAGATGCCGAAAGGCGAAACCCTTGTCGTTAGTGACAAAACATGTAGAACCGTACAAAGTTGTAACAATTCAAATTTAAAGCGTCTTTGTTAAATATACTGGAATTTTTTCGCGAATAAAAGATTCATGAAAATGAATATATTTAATACTGTAGTTGATTAGTAATTCTTGTTGATTCCGGATCGATATACAATATTTAATATCTATATATTTATTTATAAGTTTTTCTATTGTATAAATAAACCTCTGAGCAAATTTTATTATACAATTGTCAAAATTTTCAACGGTGACCATGCCCGGCTAGCTCAGTCGGTAGAGCATGAGACTCTTAATCTCAGGGTCGTGGGTTCGAGCCCCACGTTGGGCGAACTTTTGCATCTCTCGCTTATATTATCCACATGAAATTAATCTTGATATAAACAATGCTAAGTCTAAATTCTATGTAACTATACCTGACATCGTATATATATATATATATATTTTTAGCCGAAGAAATCAGTGTATAAAAATATTGATTATTGCGGGAAAATAATGGATCGGGGTTATACTTTTGATTGTGACTTTGAGATTTGTTTCGCTTTAAAAAAAATGCGTTTTCTGTAGGTTAAACGATAAAATATGATACTTATATCATAACTTAAAAAACCTTTGCAATAGTAGGTCTGATGATGCCTCTAAAGGACGCAAAACACGTGTCATAATTAGTAA
Organism: Himalopsyche japonica; assembly: GCA_028555115.1. NCBI lineage: Eukaryota > Metazoa > Arthropoda > Insecta > Trichoptera > Rhyacophilidae > Himalopsyche > Himalopsyche japonica. Next base: position 2,465,385 of record JAHFWJ010000412.1, on the reverse strand, counting down.
CACAATACATTGATTAATCAGAGTTATTTGAATTTTTATATTAAAACGAACTTCCACAAAGTTACTGCCGAATTTATCAAAAATATTAAAGTAAATTTTAGCGTTTAATTATAAAAAGATAATATATTATTAATAAGTGTTATATCGGTAATTTTATAGGTAATCAAATTACACAATTATATTAATTTTCAATGTTTGTATAATCTTGAATATATGTGATAAAAGATAATATTTTTTTACCAAGAGTTTGCTGATTGCTTAACTACCGAAATGGTCTCTTTCAGAAGAAATTAAAAGATCAGACTATTTTGTTCGGGGGATTTTAATTAGAGGTAGAATGTTTCCTAAGGACGCCCTGAAAAACTTACAAAACTAATAAACTTAACGTCATGTTAGCATTATTTTTTAACATAAGGCAACTATTTTTTTATTTAGTGAACAAAAAAAGCTGAATTAACGAAATTTAACCCTCTGACTGTTAACCTCTCATATAGTTGATACGCGAAAATATATGAACTAACAGTAGCTAAAACTTTCTTGTACTCGCTAATTTTTGAGTTAATGCATTGCTTGATTTGTCCTGACAAAGTAAATAAGATTGTTTCAAACAAATATTATTCAATAAGTTTTTGAAGTGTTTGAATATCCTTTAAACGGCTCAGCAGAGAACGAGTTAAATACATATAATATTATCTATATTTAGAAAATTATTTTACTGTTGGTTTTATTTGATCATATTTATGTGTGACGAACATTCATTCCTAAAAAACGTGACATTATAAGATCAATAAGGTAACTTCTTATGCTTTGATCCTTGTTCACTACAAAAAAAAAGATTTAAGATGAGGGCTGTAAAGTCGTTAAAAAACACGACTCACGATTTTGCAATTGATCAACAACACTACTCCGATTAAAAAATATATATTTTTATGAGGTTTTATCCTTCCTTTTCTATTTATGTGTATTAAACTAAAAGTTGACCAAAGAATCTGACATATTGTTCATTGAGATATTCTTCAAAGCCGTTTAATCGAAACAATAGTCGAAGTCGAATTGACCAAAAACACTACTCTGATTCCGGTCAAAATACCGCGACCCCAACTCCGCAGCCCTAGTAAAGATATTAAATTTAACACGGTGGAAAAAATAGCATGTAGTTTAGTTCTACAAATCTGTATATTAAATCTAGTGATCATCACTAGATGCTTGATAGTAGGTATCTCTACATACACAAAAAAAAAACATTTATATTTTAATGTTATTTGATTAATATTTGTTGGATTATACAACCCTTTCACAAATGACTCATTAATAAGATCATTAATAAAAATTATCACAGACAATTGTGTTATTTATTATAAGATTAATATTATTATATTTGTTTTAGCTGCAATTCACTGCTTGCCTTGGAGTGAGTGTTTTCCTGTAATTAAAAACTTTGGTGTTTAGACGATGCTAACTGTTTATTTTACGTTAGTTCTGTTGCATCCGTGTGATAGAATGCCAAAGGATGCCGGAAGGCTAAACCCGGGTCGTTAGTGGCAAAACATGTGGAATCGTACAAAGTTGTAACAATTCAAATAGATATAAAATTTTGTGAAAAAAGGAATATATTATCTTTTAAGATATGAAGTCTTTATATTTCAAACTGTAATAAAACGAAAAATAAACTAAATTCAAATGTCAGGCTGCAAAGTTTAGTATAAGGTGTTTTTTTAGAGGTATATAACTTTGAAAAGGAATAAAATAAAGATGAATTTTTTAAATAGACATGAAATTTTCTTTATTCGAAAGATAATCTTCTGAGATTTAGAAAAAACGTTATATAGTTAATCGAATTAATTACTCTGATCTGAACATAATCGTCCATGTTGACCGTAAAATGAACGTAGTGCGCGTTTTTTTTTTTTTTTGGGATATCAAATTCATGGAGCGTTAAGATCTATGACGCGTTAGCATCAGAGCTCTTCAGGTCTCCTCCATCTCTCATATATAGATTTAATTTTCTTATAATTGTTGTGTCATTGTTGACAATATTAGGTCGCAGCTGAGCCGTGGAACCCACAATGAGTGCAGCTCACGCGGACACCATACGCATTATATTCACTCGCGCATACGTGTGCATCCAGGCATACACACAGCCACACGCATGCATATACAATACGTAAGGAAATAAAATAGGAAAGTCATTTTCAGATGCCGAGGTTGTCCTTGTTGGGATTGAGATCTGTAACAACAAACCTATGGCGGGTCATCGAGCAGAACCGCTCTCGGCCTTAGACGATTACTCGGTACTGTCTCATCATAATTATGTAGATAAGAAATGGTAGGGTTATAATGTTTGCCTATATCGCTGTGAAAGTTTCGAGACATTTCACGAACGAACTCTCGAATTGTAGGCATTTTCAAGTCTTACGTACCACGGGGCATTACAAATTTGTCGCAATGATTTATTTTGAACAATTTGAAGTGTCTTCAGATGCTTCTGGTGAGCATAAACCCACACTGGAGTAGCGTACACCATAATTAGCCAAGTTATAGCTGTATAGAGGAGCAGCTTGCTTTTGAGTGTAAGCTTGCTCTTCACATTGAGCATAAAGTTTAGTCTAGGTTTTACACCATAAGCTTGACGTTTTTTAATCGCGGTGTGCTCATTGAATTTTAGTCTATTGTCTAGAGTGAGTCCTAGATACTTGACAGTATTGGACCACTTGATTTCTGTATTTTGCATACGAATGCAATCGAAATTAGGTATTCTAATGAAGCCCTTTGAAAACATAACTGCAGTGCTTTTTTCGGAATTGATTTTAATTCGCCAGTTTTCACACCAGTCCGCTATGGTATCAGCCAATAGCTGGAATTGTGTGACAGCACTTTGCCGATTACGAGATTTTGATAAAATAGTAGTATCATCGGCGTACTGAGCTATAACTGCTTCGCTTTCCCCACCGCAAGGAATGTCATGCGTGAATATGTTATACAGTATGGGTCCCAGGACGGAGCCTTGTGGGACACCTGCCTGGATCGGTCTTAAGGAAGATCGAATTACACCCACTTTGACTTTGAAATGTCTATCCGTCACGAACGAGTTGAGAATCTTTACTAGTGGTAATCCTATGCCAGCCTTCGACATTTTGAATACGAGCCCTTCGGTCCATACCCTGTCGAAGGCTTTAGCAATATCTAAAAAGAGGCCCGCCGTGACCTCTTTATGAATGAATCCACTTGCGATCAACTCTACTACCCGAAGAAGTTGGTGGTTTGTCGAGTGATTCGTGCGGAAACCGTGCTGTGTGTCTGGGATTATCTTTTTCTCTTCCACCACTTCTTGTAGTCTAGCTTTAATCACACGCTCTAGAATTTTGCTCATTGCGGGTAGCAAGCTTATTGGTCGATGGTTTATCGGAAGAGTGTGATCTTTCCCAGGCAATTTCGGAATTAGAATAATATCCGCTTCCTTCCAACGTGATGGAAAATATAGTAATCTTAAGCACGCGTTGATAATATTGACTAACGAGCTAATACCTTTAAGCGGTAGATGTTTGAGAGCCTTATTACCAATTCTGTCATTTCCCAAAGCTTTTCTGTCAGGAAGCGCTTTGATCAGTGCTTCCATCTCGGCAAATGTGGAAGGAAAAATAGCTTGACAGTCTACAGTTAAGAGTTGTTCTACAACTAACACGCTATTTTTCAAGCGTGAATTACTTGTGTCAATTGTATTGGGTGTAAATTGTTTCTGGAGGCTATCCGCAGACCCTTTGCTCCGTTAAGTGGCATCAAGGGGTATTTTTCTGCGCGGAGAACTTTGCAGAGAGCCCAGTATGGGTCGCTTCCTTTGACGAGTTCATTTAAGTAGTCGTCGGTAGTTTTTTCGCGATAAGCCTTCATAGCTCGTCGGATTTCTGCTGACAATCGGTTGACGCGTTGTCTTACTAAGGGGTTGCAGAACGTTTTCCATTCCTTTCTTGCGCTCCGTCTATCATTTATAAGCTGTCTAATATCTGCTGGAAGCGCTTTACTGTGCGGTGAATTTTTTACCGTTTTATTGGCATATGCAGTAGTTTAATTGATATTTGTTGAATTCCTTCCATTGGATAATATTACGCGTCTGATTAAAATTATTACAACTATGGGTAGACGGTACTCCTAACCATAAAATGACAGGCTGGTGATCAGAGTTAAGCTCATGCACTATATGAGTATCGTACTGAAGGTTCACTCCACTCAGTATAGCAATGTCTATGACATCTGGAATGTCGCCATTTCTCGGTAGGGTCGTTGGCTCAGAGGGTGCCGCTATCACTGCATCGATATCATCGATGTAAGATTTTAGTAGACGTCCACGTGAGTTCGTCAGTCTCGCGATACGTATTTCGAACAGAACCATGATTTTCAAAATAAATTTGCACCATTTGGAAGCGTTGTTCAGGCGTTAGCCAATTCATGCTGAAATGATGAACCAAACTAACCATAAATCATTTAACAGCTGACAAAATGTCCGCCAGTTAAAAAAGTGTTGCCAACTTAAAGTTCTATACCTCTAAAAAAACGCTATATTAGTTTGAGAATGTTTAGTAGTGAAACGGAAAATATTTAATTTTCTTGCAGAGATCTTATTGTTGTAACGTCCTAACACTCTAAGCTATAAGTACCAGAAAGAACTCGCTCGGGAAGGAACTTGACAGGCGTGTATCGATTTTTCTGTCATACATGTTAGATCGTATTTACTGGAGCGTTATTCAGCAAACACACTGCGTTCATTTCAAATATTTCGAGAGGAATAGGGCGCAATCATATCTGTCGGGATGTGTGCATGAATACGCCGAAGAGACTAATCGTACGTACGCCGTATCTTGCATCCCATGTAATTGGCAATTCATCAATTGCTATGTCAGAGTGCGTCCATTGGGTGTATTTAATCCCAGATATATCACACATGTATTTTCGATTCAGGAGATAATAACCGTTTGTATTGTATAATCGTGGTCGAGTTTAACACGTATCGTATTGATTTCATAATTAGGAATAAAATTTTCAATAGTTGAACGCACGAATACGTTTTATCTTATAACGGAAATTTCGTACAATAATTATGAAATATCTTTACATCTAAAACAATGCATTTGGTGAACTATTTTGTATTACGACAATATAGTATAATCTACGATATCGACTGAAGATGATTGATTGAATTTGAATATCAAAATTGAATTGTTGAAACTCTGTAAATTTTCAAATGCTTTGTCACTCGCGAAACGGATTTAGATTTTTGGCATCATCAAACATTCTAGAGTGCAATAGTAGTTAATAGTTTGTATCGGTTATGTACAATAAAAATTATACAGTAAAAACATAGACCCCCGGGCTATTAATTTGGTTCTTAGTTACCCTATGAATATAACAATGTATATTTACTGAGTAGTCAATATATTAAAAATATCACTTTTAAAGTGTTAACTGTCACTTCTTGATGGAAAGGCATTATATTTTAAATAATAAAAAATTAAAAATATCAAATAAACTGTTTCTATTTCCATTAATTTTATTCACGCTTTGTTCCCAGTTAATATAAATTGTACGGGTCTTTAATTATATATTTTTGATAATATATAGTTTTAATTTAATTCTCTTTTTTAATTATTTTTAAATCCAATGAACTCTTTTACTTTCGGTGGATCACAAATCAATTATTACACCTAACATTCATTTTGAGCTAAACTTTTAGACCGTGGATTTTATCAAATATTTATGTCTAATTTATGATATCAACTGAAGGTGCTTGATCAAATTTGAATTGTTACAACTTTGTACGATTCCACATGTTTTGTCACGAAAGATCCGGGTTTCGCCTTTCAGCATCTTCAGGCGTAATACGGATGCAATAAAACTGACTAAGACTGAACTATCAGTACAGAAACAGATAAGTACAATGCCAATAAGTCAAGTTCTAGTAAGCTTAAATTTGTCGAATTAGGTTTGCTGAATCCGTGTGATAGAATGTCTGAAGATGCCGAAAGGCGACACCCGTGTCGCTGGTGACAAAACACGTGGAATCGTACAAAGTTGTAACAATTCTAATTTATATGCCTGATTTTTGCATCGCTCATTTCCGAATGCATGACCAAAAATGAAATATTTCACCTGCTTTATGACAGCGATGTTAAAAATGAAAAGAAACTATTTGTATTACATTTTTGGCTTGCGGCTTAAGTAATTTATGCCTAAATCTATAAAAAAAATATTTGATAATTTATTAATCCTATATGCCTAATATTCTACGATATTAAAGGTAGTAGTATCGCAAAATCGCTATCTCTAGTCACATGGAAAATTCCAGAATTCCAATCTTAAAATATTTGACATCAGATTTCCGAGTAATACTGTTGTTCAAACAAAAATATTCTGTGATATTTTTTGCACGAAAACAAGTTAAAGCGCTTTGTTGGATCCACGTTAATACTATTTTATTAAAGCTGGTAGCGTATTCGCCAATTAGAAACGACGCGACAATTTGGAAATTTTCCACTTATTGAAAAAGAACAATTGTTTCTTTTTCAGAAAATTTTCTAATTGATTTGTCGAAACCATTTTGATTAAGCTTAATTAATATGATTCAAAAACTTCAACTCGTTCATTTATTTAGTATGTAAGCAGTGGCTTTTATATAATATAAGAATTAAGCTGTCTAAAGTTTGAAAACAGCGATCAATCAAAGAAAATAAACTCGTTGGATATTTTATTATTTAACGAGATTTTTATTTTGATTTTCAGTATGAAATAAATATAACATTTGACAAATTACTCCCTTTACTAGTTGCAACAATTAATTTAAGGGGCGTATAAAAAAATATTTTAACACACTAACTGCTAACGTCGTAACTGTTAAGACGGTCGATTTTACTGTGTTAATAGTTTATACTCGAAAATATGATGAATACGATGAATTATCAGTGTTGAAACTTTCTTATACCCGCTAATTTTTGAGTTAAAAAATTGCCTGATTTTTTCTTAGAAACTCAAAAATAAGCTAGCTAATTCTAGCCAATATTATTCAATACATTTTTCTTGGTCTTTCTTTCGGTCTTGGTGTTGGAATATCATGTAAACAGCTCAGTGGGAAAAGGGGTTAATAAAAAGACAAAAGAATATTTTTGAATTACTTAAATATTTTTATTAAACGAAGAACAACCAAATATAAATATTTTTATACTGATAAATATAAATGAAACAGCGTTTTTTTTGTAAAAAACCATTGAACGAAGAGTGTTGAAATTTATCTTAGAGCAAAATCTTTATGTAATGCAAAAGCTCGATGTCAAATTATTTGAAATATGCAACGAAAATAATATCTGTATATCTGAAAATAATATACAGTGCTTGCTTACAAAACAATGCGCATTCGAATACAGCGGCAACACAATGCGATTGCCTAGTTGACAAGGGTTGTTTTAAGACATATTTTGGCTTGATTAATTTTCGTAAATATTTGTAAATAAAGTTGATATTAACGGATGAAGTCGGTTTGTAAGTGTGATCACGTGTCAATATAATTGTTTTTCATTGTGATTTTAATAGATTATTAAAAAGAAACGTTGTTCACATTTTGTAGATTTAAACGTTTATTTTGCCAGTATTTCCTGCCAATGTAATAAAACCTCTTTAGCAATACTTCAGTCAAGGGCTCTCAATCGGATAAATATTGACATATTTCATGTAACATAACATCAAACCTATACAAAAACCACTTACAAAATTAATGATTAAGATCTACTTGTTTGTATTCATTTGAAGTTGCTTATGTACAGGAATTATATTATTAATATATTGGTGTAATATAATTTATGCTTATACTTATTTATAATTCTTGTCAATGAAATTATTATTAATGACAGTTGGATGAATAATGGATGTGTCAGAAACACGAGCATATCTTTCGCATTAAATGCTTTCCTGGCGGAATAAGCTCACGTCATAGCGGGGGATAAGCATCAAGTTTTTGTTATGAAACACATTAAGCTATCTTATTTTACGTGTTCTTTAAAACCACGAACGCATTACCAAAGCGAATAACGTGACAGGTGATTAGATCGTCTTTTGATGAAACAAAGTCCCAAATACTTGCGAATTAAAAATAATTTACTTTTAAGACACATGTTTTTTTTTCATTTTGATCGCAACGGTAAAATTATCAAAAAAATAATCATGAAACTATTATCCTGTCGCAATATTCTCTGGATGTTAGATAGATCAGATTCGTGACATGGAATATTTATTATAATCCAGTATACGTATTTCCAACAGAGACTGGTTTTTATTCTGAATAATAAAAACACATTTTTTTGTACTTATTTCCAAAATATTTTTTTTGATCAGGGCCGGTTCCGCTCATCGCGAGCATTATCAACTGATAGAATACAATTTACAAACCAGCTCTTACTGGACCCGGAGTTCTTAAAATATAATATTTAACATATATTTGGTTAAAGTTCACTGTCACTTACAAAATTGCTCTTCAAGATATTTTCACCTTGTGTTCTTTTCAATTAGATTATTATTTTGTATCATAAATAAGGGAACATGTGATGTAACCAATCCTCTCTGCTCAATATACAAAAAAGTATTTTTTACAAAGAAACCTTGACTTTATTCTTTCGATGAAAATCAAAAGCTTGTCAACCGCTTTTCAAAGCTCCTAGTCGAATCGAAAGATACAAGTTTCTTCGGCGTTAAAGCTGTGATCCAAGGGTGGGCCGTAGTTATAAAAATAGCTCAGTGCGAATTTAAATAGGATTCTATTCAAATCACGATCCAGATAGCATGGCATTTGAATATTCTCTGTATTAAGGCGTTTATCAGTTGAGGAGCATGATATTCCAGAACTATTTATATTTAAGCCCCTCTCCATACTATTTGCAGATTTAAACAATTTTTATTGCAAATATCGCTCTGGATTGATTTCTGTATTTGACCAGCATTTTGCTCGCTTCTGATTCAAGCACACAGGAATTATCGAAATAATAACTTATCACCGATAATTGATAGATTGTTAGTAAACAGTTGAATAACAATACAAAAGACATTAAGTTTACCGACAACTAGGTTTCTGGTGTGATAATAATTGGACTAGCAAACTATGACAGCGATATTTCACATCCTATCTAATTGATTCATTAGTCCCAGTATACATGGCAGTTAGGGATATGATTCAGGAATTTCACAATTCACAATTTTTCAATCACATCTTTTTTGGATCCCTGGATTGGTCACAAGGCTTCATTTCATATTTTACATTACATGAAATTTAATTTGTGTCAATTAATAACTCATTTAGAATCTGACAGTCAATTATAATGAAATAGATAAAAATCAAATAACACTACATTAAACAAACAGGTTAAATGTAATACTCTTTTCAGACTTTTTTTATTCTACTCATTATAACCTTATGACCAGGTAATATTTAGATATTTAAAAATTGTAATTGATGCTTATATAAAATAGTAAAATAAACTATTTTAATTATTTAAAGTATTTACAGTACAGGCTCTTTATATAAATTTTATTTATAAAGGATTTTATAATTAATGATCGACTTGAAGTGTTTTATGTGATTTCAATATCTAGTTTGATGTGTTGAAATTTGGTACGATTCAATTTGTTTTGTCACTATCGACCCGGCTTTTATCTTTCGGCATCTTCAGGCATTCTATCACACGGATGCAACAGAACTGACAGTTATGTTAGTTATTCAGAAAGCATGTAAGTGACAAAACACGTGGAATCGTACAAAGTTCTAACGAATCAAATGTAAAAAAAAATCGTTGGCAAACCGAGCTAAATTTCAAGTAAGTGTTTTGTATTTATAGCCAATCTCGTTGGGATCGATGATTTTTCCAGTTTTCAAGTATTTGAAACAAATTGATTAGAATTATACAAGCCAATGACTAAATATTATATATAATAGATTATCTATCAGTTTTTATGGGTAACATAAAAAAATTCCCTCTTTCCTCCAGTTAAATCATTTAAAGATTCACTACTTTATTTCGTCTCATCCATCAAAATAATTTTTCAAAAAAATGGATTGTCGACAAAATGTAACATTTGTGTAGGCATATAATTCAGATTGGCTGGACGGTAAAAGATATTGTGGAAACATTTCAAACGGTTATAATGTGTTTTCATTTGAATAGAAATGTCTACAAAAAGCTAGCTCGGAAGATCTAATGAGCTTGTGAATAATTATTATTACGAAGTCTCGCGAATTTTGAATAATGGTTAAGGTTAAAGTTTATTTATTTAAATAATATTTTACAGAAAATTTGTTAAATCTACGTAAGAATAAAATATGGAAGGATTAATATTTGAGTGAACAGAAATTTTCTTAATAATGTCTTATAAGTGAATTACGACGAATTTATGACCGTAAATAATAAATTATGTTTCTCTCGGTAAATTTAATCTACGGATGTCACAGCTGTTAAGAAAATTAAATATAATTTTTCTCACGAAAGATTTGGTTGCAATTAAATTAGTTTTTTACCTAAGGATAATTAATTTTATTAAAAAAAATCATGTTTCAAGATACAAAAATATGTTTCCGCCCGGGATCGAACCGGGGGCCTTCCGCGTGTTAGGCGGATGTGATAACCACTACACCACGGAAACCGACGACAATACAGAAATTTTTGCTCCATGTATGCCGTAAAGCATACGTTTATTATATTTTATTTAATCTTTTATTTTGTTGTGCCGTTATATTATATAATATAATAATACAGTCGAAAATATTCTTTCTGCGTATGGTAAAGTTTCTTGTCGTAGTGGAAAGAATCAATTTATTAAATATTTTATATTATGTATTCCGTTATTTCTGGATGTTTTTTTTTGAGATTTTTTATTGAACCTATATATATATTGTAATTGCAATTTTCTGTTAAACAATACTCAAAATATTCATTGATTTTGTGCCATTTTTTGTTTCATAGTACAGATATACTTAACTAAGACGTGAATATAAAGAACTCAACAAGTCAATGTCAGTCCAATGGTTTGAACTTTCTCGCCTCATTGTCAGTAGAATATTTTGTAATAAAATTAATTAAAAACAACAATAGTATTATAGTTTGTCAAACAATATGTAAAACCACTCGTAAAGAAATCAAGCCGAAGATTACGATCGTTTTCTTTAAAAACTCGTCATATCGACGATCACAATAGAATAAATTCAAGAACAAAATGGGCGGATATTTATTTCCGCTTCCTTCTCGCATAGAAAATTTTATTGGCGTCGTTAAATTTCGATTAACTACGGGTTTTGAAGAACGTGACCTCCTCTGTCGTTTGAGATTATGGTTTTGGAGTGGTGTATTTTGGACCTTACGAAGTTTTATGAGGAACATTCGAAATAATGGGTGAAGAAAATAGTCGATAGAAAATACGTAAGACAGGTTTAGTGTTTTGAGCTTATACCGGAAGTCAAAGACTCATTGAAAAAGATATATTGTTTACTCGACCCTCTTTTTGCACGAGTGATTCATTCCAAAGACTACCGTGCAAATAAAACCGTAAGAAAGTTAAAAAATAAAATGAGCTCCGCTCTTACAGAAATGGTACATAGGTTCTCATACTAAAAAACAACTCAAAATATGACATTATTGAATATAAAAATATAACAAATTAATTTTGTATTTGTACATAAAAAATAGTTTCTTAAATTACACAAAAATTTACCAATATACTTAAAAAGTAATACATTTTGTTACATAATTTCGGCTAAAATATTTCATAGACAAATATTTTCATTCAGTGTTGCTACTTGAAAATATTACCGCCTAATTTTTCGTAATTACAAATAACATATATAGTTGGCAGTTGAGTGCGTTTTTTGCTTAATATATTAATACACAAATACATTATAATTCAATGTGAATTGTCAAAACTCTTTACGGTATCTTCGGAAATTCTATCACACGGATATAATAGAACTGTCACATGAGTGACAAAATAAGTGAAATAGTAAATTGTTTCCACTATTTAAATTTGATATTGAGATCCTATCAATATCGATATCGTAAATTACATTTGAATCCTTAAAAATAATTTAGGGTTTCAGTATGTGTTATAATCAGTGGCGGCTTTTGAATAAGATATCTGGGGATGCTGCGGTTGATCAGAAATAAAAAATATGGTTTTTTATTTGACTAATATCATCAAAATTATTTGAATCAAATATTTTTATTTCATTTTAATTGCCAAAATATTTCTGTTAAAATAACATGATTCTGTTAAAGAAAGTGTTAGATACTGTCGGAGTGGCAGTACCAGACCAAGCTTCTAGCTTTTTAACTACTTTATGATCAGGACCGTTTTCGCTCAACAAAGAGCAAAACTGCTCCTGATCATAAAATCTATTGTAGAAATAATAACTAAAAATGTGTTTTTACTATTTAAAATATCACGCCTTTCCATCAAGAAGTGACTAATATACATTCACATTTCGTAGAACAAAAATACTTTTCATATTTTTTCATCGTGCTACTTCTAAGGTATTTTGTCATAATTATAAAATTGTATAGCTATGCAGCAGTGTCTCGTAAAAACCGTTTGTCAGAGAACAACAAAGAACAAAAAAAAAACGTCACAGAATAGATTGTGTAAATATTTGCTCTGAACTCGAGTTATTGATGTCAATGACTTTGATTGCCTTCCTCACGAGTTCAAATTTTATGCGGGCAGTTTCATCAATTGATTTTGAAGTCAGTTTACCGGATCTTTGCCAATGCGACATTTGCGGTCCACAATTCCGTGAGCACAAGAAAGGCCGTAGGTAGACAATTTACTATACATATACTTATACTGAACTAGGCCGATAAATTTAATTTTTCAAACATTTTATCCCCATAGCGACATCTCTTAATATTACATTGTAATACTTACAATTAGCATGTTTTTATCATAATCAATGTTATATCGATTTTAAAATAGAGCTTACTTGTATTACTGATATGTGTCGATAACAGTGTTGCGCCTAGTAATAAATCCTTTACTTGTGATTAAAAACTGGGAGGAATCTCCATTTACTTCTGCATATGATTAAACATGGATTTTATGTTCACGATCCTCTATTATTATTATGCCAGAATATATATATTTATAAGGTTTTTTATATCAAAGAAATCGTGGCACTGCGTGCTTTACTGTCACGAAAGCTTTGGTACACAACCGGTTAATGAGCAGTAAGGCGTAGCGACAACAATTAGCTTACCACTAGTGCTGTTAAATTACTTACTAAAAATGGGTCACACTCAAAAAATTTTATCATGATATTTTCATTACAAGCATATGCCCTAAATTGGGGTCAGGTATGGTTATTTATTTTATATAAACTATTATTATCTCCATTTTCTTCGACGAATTTATTGTTTAAGTCGATGCCTTTGATCTAGGATAAAGTCTAGATGGTATGGGTTGCTTCAAATAGATCAATTTATGAGAAAAATGTGGTTTCTATAGTGACTTATTAAAATAAATCCGCATAGGACAATTTCCTTTACCACGAAAAAGTATAATATGAATGAATCTGGTGAAAAATGCTTCAGAGCTTTCTATGGATGACAGATGAATGAATAAACGGACTGAAAGCATGCCATAAAACTTAAATTGGTCTGATCAATCACGAGAGTTGTGTTGCCAAACCTTGTTTGGGCGGTGACTGCTCGAATTCTATTTATTTTCAAGGTTTATGTATGCTCGATTAATGGGAATGCCTGGATTTCTATTCATCGACTGAGAAGGTAAGAGGAGAGGAAATATACCTTAGAAAAGTCATGATATTCATATTATATGAATTCTTTCACATTTTGCAGTATTGAATAAAATATATACCAAATTCGACACTTAAACTTACACTTAAACACTTAAAAAACATTATCCGCTCCAAGTAGTGGCTTCCTAATGAAACTTAAAAAAAATGTTCTAAGAAAACTTGTTGTTACTTAACGAAGAGTAAATAGTAGTAGCCTAGTTAAATTCTTTCATAACATCATGGTTTTTTAGATCAATGACGTAACAGGGACATTTAATAAATCACAACGCCAACACTTTCGAACAAATATAAAAAAATTGGATTATTAAAACTTTGTACAATTTTATATGTTTTGAACTATTTAACGAATTATTTGATCATCGGCTTGTATAATTCCAATTAAACTGCTTCAAATACCGAAAAAATATAAATACAATGTACTTATATTAAAATTGAATATATTCTGATTGAGTACAACGTTACTCGGTTTGTTAACGAATATTTTTAAAAATTTGAGTTGGTGAAACATTTTGTACGATTGTAAGTGTTTTGTCACTTACCGACTTACTGTATTACTGAACTCAAAACTGTCAGTTCTGTTGCGTCCGTGTGAACGCCTGAAGATGCCGAAAGGCGAAACCCGGGTCGTTAGTGACAATACATGTGGAAAACTGATACCGTCCCGCAAGCTAAAGACGCTAAAAACTGCACAAACGCGTGTGTAAAAATATCGCATATTCCTTAATGCAATTTAAACAATTGATGAATCTAAACATTATTTCATTTCAATCTATAATACCTGGTTTTAGTTTCTGGACACACAAGCATTCTAAACATACTAACCTGATAAAATGGTACATTCATATTTTCAATTTTTTACTCTAAAGCAAAGTGATTAATCATATCAATATGTATTCAATAGTAATAAAAGTGGTTTAATATAATAAATGCGAAATTTTACCTACCTATGTAGCACATATTTCATCTCAATTTCCGCGTAATTTCCCATTACGTATATATTGTGATAAATAAAAGACTTTAAAGTGAAAGCTTTATTTATTAAAGTTTATTTCGAACTTGTTTATATCAATAAATTCCGCACAATTATTTACGCCAGCAGTTTCTGGCTAAGTATAAATTCTATTCCTTCAAAGCTCTACCGTTCGGTATTACAATAAAATACAAGCAACTATGTGCAGAATGATTTGGTTTCGGGTTCGCCGATTATTTGACAGAGGTTAGACAAACCGAGTTATTTGTGCGATTAATGGTTTTAAGTGGGAAATATAGTTTTAATTCCGGTAAAAAAATAACTACTATCTGTTCTATTGCAATTAAATTATGTAGGATCTTGCTGGTTGAAATAATCTACAGAATAACGTTTATTTATAGTCGCAAAGTGTGCGATATATTTTGTTGTAGTTTAATTTTTATTGTTAAGAGCGTAGTAAGATAAAACGCCATCTTGAGTGTTAACAAAGTGTTTTCCTCACGAAAAGCTGTTAGCTGACATAATCTTAAAGCAATATAGTATTAAATAGACTTCGTGCGGAAAACGTATCTTAACACTTAAGCCAGGGTGAAGTCTAGTTTTGAACGATATTGGCGCGTTATGGTGTCCGCGGCACCAATTTCTCGAGCGAACAATTTCGTATATTGAGCTTTCAATTGAATTGGGATTTATATTTAAAAGCATGAAATTCTGGGTAACAAAAAAATCAAACCACGACATTGATATAACTACGCAGGTGAAACATAAAACATTTTATATTTTTGTCTTATTAAAAAAAATATCTATATATTTTATAAAATGTTATGAACGCAGTTTTTATATGTTATAAAATATAAATATTCCACATTTAAAATCCAAAATCGTCGTGGTTTTCTAAAAATGATTTTTATTTAGTATTCATATTTTCACAAGGACGTATTGGAAATTTAAAGAATATTAAGATATTGTAAAATCAAATGATATTAATAATAAAAAACGCTTAATTAATCATCAAAATGTAAGTAAAAATACTTACAAAAAATTAAGAGTTCTTAAAATACGCAATACTCAAAAATACTAGCTATTTATATGCCCGGTATTCGAGCAGCTAAAATTACTGATTTGTCAAATATGAAATCATATTAGGTAAACTCTGTGTTTTTTTTAGCAACTCAAAATCAATTTAGAAAAAAGAAAATAAAAACAATCATATTCACAATCACATATTTCAATTCACTGTCCGCCAATTCACTGATTCCTGTCAATATGATTGCTAAGGCAAAGTTGTTACCACTGAACGTCAAATTGGCATCAAAATATTTGTTTGTTAGTCAATTTTAAATTTAAATGTAAGTAAATATTAGTTAATTTACGATATCGGCAGCGAAGGTTTTTGATAAAATTTCAATGTTGTAACAATGCAAATTTCAAGTCTTAGTTAGCTTTAATTATTTTTTTCACATCTAAATATACAACTGAGCAATCAAGTGAAAGATTTCGGTATTGTCACAGTAACTAGATTCAATTAACAATTTCACAGGAGTCTATGAAATAACAATTAAATTGCTCCTCAATCTCATTTAGAATCGTGTTCAGATTGCACCCTTGTCAAAGAACATTTTCCACGCTGCTTAATTTTTCTGAAAAGGGTCCTATTAGTAATGTTTTTTTCAAGTCTATAATGAAATTAAAATCTTAAGCAAAAAACTTGCTTTAATTAAAGAAAAGGAAAAATTTAATTAAGTAAAAAAGTGAAGATAAAGTTAAGAAAATTATTTCAACAGAAGAGTATGTTTGATCTTCGGGTATTAAAAATGAAACAAAGCTTCAGGAAAACGGACTCACAAAACATTAGTGATTTATTTTCACCACTTTATACTTTACACTTTATACTCATAAATTTAAATACGCCATTACATTCCCATTTTCTTTTTATCAGTTGATGCAAACGATATAATAGTATCACGAAACCTGAGTATTTTAATTTACATCGAATAGGTTGTAAGTTTATATTAGAATATATTTCATTTCATCGAATTGAAATACATACGGAAACTTCTCATGGAGTGTATTTTGATTTGATAGTGATTTATTTCCAAAATTTATTAGGTTTATAAAAAGATTTTATTGTAATTTCAGTTATAGTTTAAGCATTCTATTAATATAAACCTATACCATGTATAAAAAGTAAAATAAAGGAAGAAACACGCTGTTATGATTATATCGACTTTCTGATTATAATAAAGCAAAAAATATTAAATATCTCTTTTCAAGAACTTAACTTTTATTAGTAATCAGATTTAATATTACTTATGCTGGTATAATAATTAGAAGACAGAGACAATTATTTAGTATTGTAATCTTTGAATTGATATTTATGGTCCTTTACTATGAATGATGAAAGATAAATTGTCTTCAGTCTTCACTATGTCGTCAAAATTGATTACATATTATATGAGTGCGTGTGTTAAATATGAAAACTAAACTATTGAATATTAATATTATATTTAAAAAAATCAAATTAGAGTTTTTTAGATCAACACCAGAAAAAATCATCTTATTTTACCCGTGTTTTTTCATCGAAGAATTATTTAGTAAATTATTTGTTTCATAAATGTGTTTATTTATTACTGAAAATTATTGTCGTTATATTATCAATAATATGATCATAAATTTATAAGGACCATGTGTATGAAATACTTCATAAACATCAAAAGCTTGCAAATATTCGGTGGCATTTTAAGCCCGCCAGAGCTTCTGATAAAAAAGCAGTGTTGTATTTAAACTTAACAACAAGGCATTTTATTTTTATCGTATGTGAAACGTTACACATTTATATTTTAAATTGGTTTGACTTCGCCCGAAAAAGGTTTTCCATTAATAAAAAAAACGCAAATTCATTGAGGATTATAATGTGCTCGCACAGAATTCCATTTAGCATTTAAAACGTTTTTTTATGCTTTATAAATAGCAATTAACTGTTTTTTTTTATTGCAAATATTCAAAGCGTGAATTTTAATTAAAACGATAAGAGTTTATTGATTGTCGCTGGAAATATAATACATCATTACGTCGATGGCATAAATGATGAACATTTGGGTTCCAGAAATTGATATATTGGCTTTTCCTGTTAAATTACAATAGAGATTTTTTCCAGCGAACACGACCCAAACGTTCAATTATAAAATACACTTTACTTGCTTATTATTTATGCTAAAATTGCAATTTTTATGGCAAACTAACGCCAAAAGGCTATTCAACCAATTTCTCAACGATTGACAATATATGTAACATTTGAAAAAATAGATATTTAAACAACCTTCGGTAATAAGCCAGTATACGCACTTTATGGAACACATTGCTTCTAGTAACGCACACCTAATTAAAATTTGCTTCACTTTTGGTGATCAATTTCTTGCAGTTATTCAACTTGATTATAGACGCTGTGTTTTCAATCACGCCTCGAGTTATATTCAACTATGATCAACTTAGAATGTGGATTTTACATGAGTTTCCATTTACGTTGTGAATGATTGAAAAGGCACATTATTTTATGAATGTGGTTAGAAAAAATATAATGTAATATATTTTTTGTATTAAGTAAGATGACTTACCATAGATTTATTTAGTTTATCGTTTTTAATGTTGCAATAATAATTGCTGCAGTGGTATATTAAAATAGAATTTTATTTTACATGTCACTAAACAACTAAATAGCAAAGCTTTTTAAAAATCTATTCGTAGAAATAATAAAAACTACTTTTATGGTTCGACGACAAGTAAAACTTATTTCCGGGAAATGCATAAAAAGGAAAAGAATTTTTCCAAGATTTTCTTATTTGTTTGTAGAGGATAAGTATCTTTTTTCTCGCAAGAAATATGCTGTAGAGGATATCTACAATATCATTTCAATTATCTCATGATTAAAGCATTTTTAGCAAAAGAAATATGAAATATTTAAAAATTATCAGGTAAAATGGTAACTTAGTTGATTAACAAATATTGTGAAACATATTTTTGTAAGTAAGAAAATTGTATTTAGATTGTAGCATATTTCAAATAAAAATCCTATAAAAGGTTTGCAACTAAGGAATCATCGCATTAGTTTCAAAAGAATTCTGATATGGGAGTATGAATGTTGCAATGACGTTTTAAACCATCGCATGCTTTTTTTTTAGACGTTCCTATTCAAAAGCTCTTTCTGAAATGTTGTGTGGTTATTCCAATCAAAAAATATATTTTCATATACAAATATTAAAACAATAAAAGCCCGAAATCTAAGAATAATGTATATTATTAGTGGCGATTTTTTTTACACATTTCACGAAACCATTATTTTTATTATTACGGAGGAGCGTCCAGTTTAAAAATAAAACTTTTTATGACTGTATATACTTTTTCGCCTATTAATTATATTTTATCGAGCCTTACGATTGTTGTTATCTTATAAACCCAAAGTTCTACCTTTATTGAAAGTTTTTGATTTATTACAATGTTCACGCTGTGAAAGATTGAGTCAAGACGTTAATAAAATGTCCATTAACACCAAGAGAAACCAGAACAAATAACATGGCTTACAAGAATCAAAAAGTTTTACAATACGTTTGAACGTTTTCAGGTTTGGTTAAACACTCAATCAAACAACTTCCCGAAAAAGGAAAGCGATATTTTTTAACTTTTGTCTCTTGTCACAAGGGAACTTTCGCCAGATTAAATATCCAATTAAAATTCCGGCGATTTTGAATTTAAATTGATATTTTGTTGAGGAGTTTCGGTCGCAATTTTGCTGACGAAGAATATATCATAGCGCCACGATTTATTACATTTAATAATAAATAAAGGAGAAAATAGAATATAATATATAAAATCTCTATATTACAAAATATTGCGTGTATCTGTTAAAACTGAATTTCCTCTATTTGTCAAATATTTTAAACTTTGAATGAAATAGGCATTGCATTACCGGTAAGCCGGTAAATGGCCTAAAATGCACCAGTGGTAATTACCGGTAAATTAAAAATTTACCGGTTTTTACCGGAAATGTTATTATCGCAAATTAATGCCAGATACAGGCATATTTTAACAATTTTTTATTATGATATATGCATGAGGGAGTGATAAGTTTTTTCAACTCCGGCAACATTGATAAAAGGCTTTTGACTTGTCACACTGGTGTCATCTGCCACCATGATGCCCACTGCAGGCTGCAGCTGATTATATTTTTTTATGGGACAGATAGCGAAAAAAACTCGTATTTAGATTCATATTCACTATGTTTTCACTATACCAAAGAAAATAACCACATATTTATACACTCTATAATCCAATACATTGTTTTTTTAATTATGAATTTATTTTAATAAATACAAATTATGCATACATGTATAAAATAAATAAACTACATCAATAAGTTAATAGATAAACTAATAGTTAGGCGTATGAACTTCTTACAGGCAGGTAAACCAAATATTACATAGTCGTATTTTAAATTAATCAATCTTTGTGTGGCAAATAATAAATTATCTGATTTACTTAAGAAAAGTACATTTAAAACATACATATATTCACCGGAAATGTATTTTAAATTATTTATGTTTCAATCCAGGATGCCATTTTTAGTGAAAGTAGCCACGTACAGTTATACTTGAATGATATCATCCACGTCCTTTTGTTTTTTCATTTATCGGTAATAGGTGAAATTATTTACCGTTTACCGGATATTGAAATTTGACGGTAAATTGCAATCCCTGGAATGAAATAATTACATATATCCGTTGTGAAGTGATTTTTAATACTATTTCCACGATATATTTTATGAACAGGGCCGGTATCGCTCTTTGCGAGCATTATCACTATTTAAAATAACATGTATTTCAATCAAGAAATGACAGTTAGTACATTATAAGAGCTTGCTACGGATAATCCTCTCTTTATTTGTTCATTTTAAGTATATTACTTTTTTATTATAAATTTCTAAAATTAGATTAAATCGTGAGTTAAAACGCGTTCGTATAATTGATAGTTTTCTTTTTGAGTGCGTTTTTTCTTCTTTTTTGCAATCTTCATATCTCAAAGTCATAGGTTCATCTGATTTTTTACATTAGAGTATTGCAAAATTATATACATTTTTATGCGTTAACAATTAAAGGACCGTATTAAGACGATGTATTCTATTGCTATTTATAGTTCCACCTTATTAGATGGTAAATACACCCACTTATTTCCAGTTAACGACTAGTAACGTCGTGCATATCAGTGACTAGTGTTGCTAATGTCAGTGCTACGTTCAGTCTATGAAAAGATTAGCAGTAACACTAGGATTTGAGTGCATGTGATGTTATTCCTATATTCGAATCTCAGTAGTGAAATGTAAATCTAAACATATATAAGTAAATTGGAAGTTGTTAAATATTTTAAAATTTGACGGTATATTTCACATTTGTCATCATAATTTCATTTTATTATACTTAGCAAAGTAAAAAAAAAACTTACTTGAATATTCTACAGTAATAATGCAAATAGATTTATATTTCATTTTAATTGATAAAATGTTTAAATGAAATAAAAAAAAAATTCGGTAGTCTAGGACAAAAATTAGGAAGTTCTTATCCTTTATCTAGAATCCAAGTGTTTAAAAAGTTTTTTCGTGAAATGGCAAACACCTTTTTCATACAGAGAGATTACATTGAAGTTTAAATAACATTTACATATCATAGTATATGATTACTATATGAATATATGACATGAATTATAACATAACTAATAATGATGATTTGACTACAGATATCTTACTCTCGAGCCTGTGATTGCTTAAGCTCGAAACAGCGTCACGGAGAATCATGAAATTTAAACAGTATTCATTTGTTTTTATCCAAATACAAAATTGAAAATTGATATATTTTTTCAAATATTTTGGATTTTCTTCCCTTGGTAAGATTTTGTATTTTTTAAACAATGCTATCAATGTCAAACAAAAAAATTGTGTTTTACATTTGAATTGCTACAAAACATTGTCATGTTATAATACGATAGATAATGTTAACATTTCATATTGATGGCACATTAAATTATGATAATCATATTGTCACTCTTTTTAAGAGAAAATCTCGTCAACAGGTTTATATTTGATAATAAATCTAAAAATGTTTTAAGCTTTTTTGTACGTCTCAAAACATTTATGATTTAGGCAAGTACAGTAGAATAAAATTATTGAAATGAGAAAAAAATTATGATATTATTTTTCCTGTAAAAAAATACAATATTATTTTTCATGTAAAAAAATACAATTTTTCTGTTTCAAAATGACAATGTTGGGAAATTTGCCATTTTTTTATGATGAAGGAATAATTTTAAAATTCACTGCTATATCTTAAAGTTTCTTTAGATTTAAACTGATTTGTTAAGCTGTGTTTTGTCACTCACGGCTCGAGATTATCTTTTCGGCATCTTCAAGCATTCTTTCACATGGATAAAATATTTAAGCATGCCAAAAAGCGAGTTGGTCGTGAGAGACAGAACACGTTCAAAAGTATTATACATTGTTTCAACAATTCAAATTTGCTATTGAAATCCCACCAAGCATCCTCAATCGATATCTTTAATTTAAATTAAAAACAGTTTAATGATATTTGATGATAAATGAATTTTTTTGAGAGACGTTGAAGTCTGGCCATATTTTCCAATTGACCACTTTAAATTTATCAAGAATAGCCCAGTATAGATTTTTCATGGTTTGATAATACTCGCTGTGAATGAAACTTTTCGTTTATAAAAGAATGTAAAAAGAGTATTTCATTTATTGAAAGAAATTTTATTTATTATAAATAATACGGGTTGTTTTAAATGTTGTAAGAGAATGTGCATCTATTCTACATGTATTTTTCGCTTAGATGAATAGTGATGTGTTTTCTTGATTAAATCTGTTTATTCTGTGCAGTGATTCAACTATGTATATTAAACTTGAAATATAATTATATAAATTTGAATAATTTGTGCAAATTATGTGTATTTATTAAGAAGTCATATTAAATTTATCACGATTTCATAGTAATTATATATTTTTTTAATGTTATTTGGTAACAGCGTTTGAAGCAAAAAGTTCGCCCAACGTGGGGCTCGAACCCACGACCCTGAGATTAAGAGTCTCATGCTCTACCGACTGAGCTAGCCGGGCATGCTAAGAGAGAAAATAAATTTTATTATCTGCTGCAAAATGCTACAAATTTACTCGAGAATATTTTTAACTCATTTATCGCCAGAGGCACTCACCCGTAAAACTGTTATATTTGTAAGTTGTCTTCCAAAAAGATAAACACAATCAATACTCTAAGATTTGGTAAGAAGTAAAAATGCTCAGATGCTCAGGTTTACATAAATCATCTTCGCACTCAAAAGATGTTTACATAATCAATAAACAGGATGTAAAAGTCATGAATGATTAGGTTATTACAAAAACATTGAGTTCCTATGTTTTACTAGAAATCGATACGTTTGATCTTTAACATCTGTTGGTATTTATAATATGCTGTCTTCTAAATATCTCAAACTAACTTTCAGATATTCAAGCATTTTTTTGTTCGGAAAACTTTGAATTTATAACTATTGAAATAATAATAAGATTTCATTTCATTGAAAATTGAAATCAATTTTATCGGCTATAGTCAAATGAAGGGATATTTCAGTGGCGAATATTTCTTTTTTTTAAGCATTAAAAACACATGCTTAATGTTTATTTCTGTAATAAATATATTATCATCAGGATCGGTTCCGCTCGCGAAGAGTGAAACCGCTTCTGAACCCAAAATTTATTGTAGAAATAAATAGTAAAAATGTTATTTTATTGTTTAAAATATCATGCCTTTCCATCGAGAAGTGACGGTTAATTTTATCGATTGAATGATATTTACCTGGTTGGTAAATTTGGTAACTCCATGATAACCCGGTTTATATTTAAGCCACATTTAATAATTTAAATACAAAACTAGGATGTTGGAACATAAGAGAAGATATATTTCTGATGAGTCGTAAGCCAAAATAGCTATCAACTATAATATTATATATATTATATATTGCCGAACTAAATTTCATTGTTATTTTTTTACCGTGTGAGCTTTAGCAATTTAAAAGTTACTAACGGATATTTTAACAAATATTTCAGTATTCAAATAATTTAGTAGTGATGTTGGCAGCTAAGCTTAAGGAGATTGACGGGAAAAGTCAGGCTGTATTTCAGTACAAAAGCTTTCAAATGAATATTTTGACACTTTAATTTCAACACATTGCAATAATCCGTCTCGATTGTTGACATTTCAGTAGTCAGGGATAAAATAAAACCACACTGCATAAAATCAGTAGTTGAAAATTATTTTTTGGTGACTTTATGAAAAGTTTACCAGTTACTGTATTGTGCACATAATTCAATAATGATCAATATTTTAATGATTGAATTGGCATTTAGTTCTTAATTTTTTTTATAAGATATAGTTGATAGCTGTTTGGCTCACGCCATCGTCAGAACTATGTTTAAACGTACATTTGTTTACCTATATATAGCTGTGTAGAAAAAATACACAATACATCTTCTCTTCTGTTTTAGCGATCTAGCTTATTTTCTGCTAGCAATAAAACTAAAAAAAATAATATATGAAACTAAACAGGCGGCAATTTCAATAAGCTTAAATATTGGACGGAGATGGTTTATTACGGGAAGGCATTAGCCCATCGCAATGGTCTGAGGAGCGGCGACTGGCTTATATTTGTTTTTTCACTTAAAATTTCATGTGACAATTGATATCTATTGATTTCCAGCAGTTCCAAAGCTGTCATCAATATTTTAATTACATAAAGTTGATATTTTTCTTGCATTTGAATGAAATTTTATCTGTGTGTTATCAATAAAATACACTGGAAAATTCGTTGGTTCAGCAAATTAATGGTTTGTGATATATTATAGTACATATCTAGCAATAACGTATTGGTTGAACGTAAATACTGAGCGGCGCTTGAAATACGTTAAACAGAAGCAATAGATTTATGGTCAGCTGTCTAGTTAACAACTAAATTTACATAAATACTTTAGCAAATGGACGTTGAAACACGACGACAAATGCAAGCATTGCGGCATCGGTATTTTCTACTATAGTGTACATTTACACAACCAGGCTTCGTGTGTCGGGGCTTCAATGAAAGCTCATTATTCAACGTAAGTCTATAGACACAGGAGGAAACGTGTTGAAATGTTGATTTGAAGACGCGAGATAGCTATGTTAATTTAACACAAATGTCTAAACAGAGGGTATGATAGTTATTTCGTATCGTTTGCAGCGGCTGTGACATTAAGGCGTGAAAGTGACGTCGCATTGACAATGCAAACGCGATACAATATTCTTGTCACAACGTAATTTCGAGGTTTATATGTCACTGGAAAACATTATAAATTTAAAAAAAGTGTAATATTAAAAGATAACATTGAAACAAATGTAAAAATAAATCGTTATTTATAATAAGACTCGAAATCTAAAATATATAATAATTTTTATGTAAATTGATTTGAGGCACCAATTTGAAATCATTTGTCTGTTTAAAAATCCCATTACTTTGAGTCCCGTTCCAATATTATTACTGACACGTGTGTCACTGAAATACTCTAAAGGGAATAAAGGAATCTCGCTTCTGTTCTGATATACTCTTATGTTTTTATATTTTGGTTAAATGTATAAAAATACGTAATAACATATCTTGCAGCCTAATATTTTGCTGATTTTATTGTCATGAATTATGAATTTAAGACTGTTAGTATTCGCATATCTTTATATCAATGTCATATGGTCATTGACAGGTAAATTATAACTTAATATATTCCAATATATAAATATTAAAAAACGTACATATGTAATATTCATGAATAAAAATATTTTTTTGTAATATAACATGAAGATACAAACTTCAACTATAATAAAATATAAAAAGTATGACATTGGAAGGCCATTTAATACAGAAGACATCTTTCAATCAAATACAACTTGAAAAAGACGTGATACAAAAATAATACGAATTCATGTAAGAACAAAAAAAAAACAACGAGAAAAGCTAACCGCTGAATACGTCTCATATGACCTACTCAAAGAAAAATGTTAATAAAAAAGTTCAGGCGTATGAATGCGAAATCTTTCAAAAAGGAGATTGATTGTGTATATTCTTCAAGATTTGAGTGATACATATAAAAAAACGACGATAAATAAACGTAGAAAATGGTTTTGAGAATACTATTGTTTCACTCCTTTGAAATCCGAAGATCATTTTTAATATGAATGATTCTTTGAGTCAAGTCTACTTCTCTGGAATTTATTTTAACGTATAAACTTTCAAGTTCCAATTTTCAAATTCCATAAGTTCCATAACATTTTTCTCTTTGTTATTCATATATTACTAATTTGATAACATTTTATAATATATTACCATAACTTTTGTGTGGACACCACACTTAAAATACTTATATTAAATATAACAAAAGACGAACTTATGTTTCAGATCTACGTAAGTTCAAATTGGTTGGCGATAATCGAATGAAAAAGCAGATTTTACCTCGATAGATTGAATTGTAAAATATCTCTCTGAGGAATTAAACTTACTTTTTAAATTATCTTTTTTTAACTTAATCCGATTCATCATCGATTATTCCGATCACTTACCAGATTGAGTTATCGAATACAAAATTCAAAGAAAGATGAAGCTTATTTTTGCATTTTTATTTCGCATTGAAAAGCGTAAAAAAATTCGAGCTTTATTGGCACCGTCTGGTTTTATGAAGTGACTTTTTATTGGAATAAATATTAACAATTTTATGGAAAAAAAAACTTTTTCATAAAACAAATTGCTATATTTCTTAGATATTCGGTATAAAACAATATTAAAGATACCTGTTGTTTTAATATTTAATTATTATTAAATCATTACCCATGCAATAAACCATTATATCTACGTTTATCATTTTAATAGATAATATTGTGCATACATATAGTCTAAATGAATTTTAAGATATACTGTATTTTGGACTTTTACAGATTTTTATATTGATCAAGCTCAAGACCGCGTTTGATTTTTTCCAACATTATCAACTGATATATCAAGAATTTAAAAATAACTATTTACGTTAAATATTATAAATAGTACTTAACATACATATTTTTATATGTAGAGAAATGTTTTAAAAAATTCTTTATTCAATGATTGGTTCCTTATTCAATATTTTTTATACACGGACAGGTTTCGTTCATCGTAAATATGAGTTGATAATGCTTGTAACGAGCGAAACTGGTCCTGATTAAAAAAAATATTAAATTGTTGGTAAATAACGGAATATAAAATTTACATTGAAATAATAAAAACATCGAATGAAGGTCCTTACAGAATTTCAATACCAAATTTGAATTGGTGAAATTTTATACGATTCCACATATTTTGTCACCAACGAACTAGGTTTCGCTTTTCGGAATCGTCCGGTATTCTATCACACAGACGCAACAGCACTGATACACAATAAGCAGTTAGCATCGGTTATACACAGAACACAGAACTTAAGGTAACCCAAACATATAAATGAAATAACTTTCGATCTTTAGTATATGGATAAAATATGTAGAATCATACATAGTTTATACGTTGTAATGTTTTACCACTTTACGTGAACAATATTTTGCATTAATAAATTTCTAGAATAATGTAATGTTTCAAAACATTTGACATAGTATTGTGTATAGGGAAATTCTAATTTTTGCTATCCGAAACATGTCGTTGTATAAAATTTCATTATGTCATAGGCAGAGTGCCTCCGTATTGTTTCGTGCTATGATCAGCATACAATTTCGGTGATAAATCTTGTAATTTACATTGCAGACAATAGTTTTGCGATATTGCTCTGTATTTCGCATGATTTATACAGCAATATGTAGAGATGACTGATGACTTTAATATACAAATTAATTTCTTAAGAGGTTCCGTATAAAACAATTATTATTCAGTACAAAACAAAATATTCCATTTCATAAATCGTATTTCCTTACAGACATATCTCACATGATATTATATAATATAAGCACGCCCTATGCTAAGAAATCTATCTGTAAATCTGTTTTTGTAAGAGAGCTTTGGAGCTTGGAGTTGATTCAATTTACGGCGTGAAATCAGAAATTGTACTGCAAATATATCTACGACACCTCGATATGGATTTATATAATTGTTTATATTTTTAATAAAGTATTTTACGCCGGCAAATTTTCACATATATTATATATCACTTTTAAGATATTAACTGTCACTTCTTGGTGGAAAGGAATTATTTTTTTACATTATAAAAACACAGATGTTTTAGCACTAGTTTCACAATACTTTCTATGACCAAGGCCGGTTTCGCTCATCATTAGCATTATTGACTGGTAGAAAAAAATTATAAACAAGACTTTGAAATATAATTTTTAGCTAAAAATTAGCAGTTTTACATAACCAAAGCTTTATGAACTGACAAACAAGTCACTAAACATATTAATGTATATATATTATATGTTTACAGTTCTGAATACAGTTAAATAGTTTACAAATAAAACTTAACATACTTTTTTATTTTAAAACATTTAAAACAGTGAAATAATACTATTGCAGATATTTTATATTTTTTTTATGATATCGACTGAAGGTGCTTGATAGAATTTCAATATCAAATTTGAATTGTTAAACATTGCAGGATTCTACACGTTTTGTCACTAACGGGTTTCGTCTTTCGGCATCTTCAACCATTCTATCACATGGATGCAACAGAGCTGACACACAATAAACATGGAATCGTACAAACTTTTAACAATTCAAACTTGTTGTTTTTTTGCTGTTTTATTTTATAGTTCCGGACCGGTGTCGCTCATCGCAAACACTAATAACTGATTTGTTTTATTATTATATATGACACCTCCTGAATGTCTGAATGTACAGTTGACGGTCTACACTGACTTCTTTGGGAACCTATGATCAAAACGAACAAAAGATATAAATATTTTTAGAACCATGTTTTCTACGTTTCTATATGAATCAAAGTTGCTTACGTCAATCGAAATAAATCAGAGATATATACATATTGCAAGATCAATAACACGTTAAATTATATTAACGCCATTATATTGTTTCGTATTTTATTTGTTGTAATTTTCATTGCTTTCAATCAGAATTGTTTAATCAATATCCGTTGTAATTGAATGACATGCGGTAAAGAATCGATGACAAAAAGATCATAAAAACATAATTTATTCTGTTGCACCAATATCAGTAACGAAAATTTTTTGAGATAAGGAACCGATTATAAATTCAGAGTCACGGTGTTTGCCATTGTCAGTGTTTGTGAATGACTATTTCGCTTTTTTCCATAGCAAACTTTTCAAAGAGCTTTTGAAAATTGTGATATATACTGCATTTTTTATTAGTACGCTCTCATTGTCAATTTAGAGACACCGAAATAGAAAAATATTGCATTGTATCATCGCAAAAATTATGCAAGAGTTAATTTAAATAATTGTTTACATACAAAAAAAACATTTTTTTCAAAAGTTAATGATATCATCATTTGTACAGTTATTGTGTTTTTTAAATTAAAGTATATATATTCACAAACGTAACAATCAAACAAAAACTCTTAAAATATTATATATAATAAAATTTTCATCAGATAAAATATACGTGTGAATATATATAATATTTTTACAGATACTCTCCAGTTATATTATTATACATTCATTTCAGAGCTTTCCTTGAACATTAAGCACATATTTATTGTTTGAATGTGTAAGTCATATTTTCACATGAAATGTATTAGTAAATCATTTAAAAAATCTTTTTTATGTATTTTTTTATTTATGAATATTATCCTCTTATCGAATGCCATAGTTCTCGTATATGTTACAGGTGTTATTCTTTAAAAAACGTGAAGGTTAATGAAGAAAAGTTTGAAGATTTTAAATTTGAATATTTGTTTTACAGAGTGACTTGAAAAACGATTTAATCATGGAGGAAGAATACGTGAACCAGTGGCTCGAGAACATAACGGATTTCGCGGGAAATGTCACAGCTTCGATGACGATGAGCAGTCCCTCGATACTCTCGTCGTCTCCATATCCCTCTATGACAGCTGTCATGGAAGACGAGGGGTACACTCCTTACTCGGAGCGGCCCGAGACTTACATTGTTCCCGTAGTTTTTGCCATTATTTTCGTCGTCGGAGTCTTGGGTAACGGGACATTAGTGATAGTGTTTCTGAGACATCGTGCGATGAGGAATGTGCCAAACACGTGAGTTTCTTTTATACTATATTAAACTTCAGCTTTCACTATCAATGAAATTTATTTCAACAGTATTACAAAATAAAACTGGCAGCTGTGTTAACTGTCCGTGCAAGGTGAGAAGGTATTCTGTTTACACATGTCTTTAATTATACACTTTTATGTAATTGTTATGGAATTTTTTATTAATTAGAGTTCTGTTGAAATTTTTCACAACGTAGAATCGGTATGCAGTGATTGTAAATTATTTGTTGGCTATCAACCTAAAGCTACGAGTTGGTGATAAGCAAACAAAAAGTAATTTATGATATCGACTGAAGGTGCTTGGTGGAATTTCAATATCAAATTTGAATTGTTACAACTTTTTACGATTACACATGTTTTGTCACGAACGACTCGGGTTCGCCTTTCGGCATCTTCACCAAGTCAGTTCTGTTGCATCCGTGTGATATAATGCCTGAAGATGCCGAAAGGCGAAACCCGGGTCGTTAGTGACAAAACGTGTGGAATCGTACAAATTTGTAACAATTCAAATTCAAACAAAAAGTACTCAAAATACTATAAACCAAACCGGTTTTTATTAAAGAATAAGATTTTTGTCTCTTTTTTGTTATTACAATTAACTTTGGAGATAAATCATTAACAATTGAGATTTTTATTTATAAAAGAGTGAATGAAAATACCTTTTGATGTGGTAACCTTCGCTTATTGATGGAATAACTTGATATTCATAATAATAACACCTTTTTTTTTGTACTGTTTTCACATTATATATTATGATCAGAAATGCTTCCTCTCATTACGTGCATTATCAACCAATCAGATGACAATACTTGCGATAAACGAAATAAGTACTTGAAATTATTTTAATAACAACGATTTTTTTAAATAACCAAAAAAACACAATTTTGTACACTTTTTCAACAATATATTTATGCGTAATCAACCGGTCATGAATATATTGTAGATTTATTACTAAAGATATTTTTTTATTACACCCAGTCCTTTTTTTAAGCGATACATTGGTTCCAGAAAAAGGCGCGTAAAAAAAATCACGTAAAAAAATGATTTCACGCAATTTCATTATATTTCTTTACACACCCTAAAACATAAATTCGCATAATATCCGATACAATTGTCATCATTTGGTAATTGTATGTGTATTTAAAAAAATGGAATGCTTTACAAAATCAAGTTTTAAAAATACATATTTTTTTTATTCAAAAAAATAATAAACCGTACATGCCTAGCATCGTATATAAATATTTTCTTTACAACAAATTTGGCGAAAAAATTGCGTAAAAACGAGTGAAGCGTGTAAAAAAATGTAGCGATGCTGTCCAAAAAAATCGCGTAAAGAAAGGACTGGGTGTATATAAAATATATTGTAGAATCACTATCGGAACTTTCAGAAAATATGTATATTGAAAAGAAAAAAATGATACATATGCATCATACTTTCACATAAAGAATGTTTCTTTTAATAAAGAGAAGAGACCTTTTCATAATATTCCTTTTTTCATTTGTTTTAAAATCATCGAAGAACAAAAATAAAACTGCCAAAGCAATTACCTGGAACAGTATTTTGCACTACGGAAAAACTGTTTGAAAATATTGAAATATTAAATTTAAAAGAAATAGATACAATTTTGATATAAATCAAGAAAGCTCACAATTGAAGAACTGGTGCGTATATTTCAATATGTCACTTTATAAAAAATGTCAAAATTTCCATTCGTCAAATGATATTTGTCTGAACAATTCTTTAATATGCCAGAAAATCTGTCGCAAAATATTCGGTAGATAAAATATAGAAATAAAAATGGCAAATCTTTCAAAGTATCACGTAAATTTTCCATCTATTCGTCTTATTCAAAAAAATAACACGGTTTGATTTACAATTCAAAAATAAAACTTTTCTGATTGAAGTTAGAGATAACTGCAAAAAACGTAGTTCGTCGTAAACCAAGTAACGCTTTTAGAAAGATTATTAGAATCGTGGTTCCAAGATGAGAATTTACCACAAACAATATAATATTTTTACTGATATATTCTTGCGGTATTTTACAAGCGGAAATCTTAATCTCCAAAGTTTTCAAACAAATATATTATGTACAAAATAAGTACTCATTTTTTCTTTGCTCATTAATAGTCTTTGTTGGTTCGTTATATGATAGAAACAAGTGTTTTTTATACATATGCACACATTGAGAGATTTTTGTATTTTATTCGAACGATGAATTGAATTTAAACGAAAGAATATATACATATTTTTAACGACATTCTAAGCACTTAAGTTTTGAAAGCTTTCATGGTTTTAGACACTAGCGCATCAGGCTTTAGTTTGAAACTTTTTATGTCAGTCAAATTCATGGATTGACGTGAATTGACGGCTCATTGAATTTGATATTGAAAAGCTACAACGCGCCCTCATTCAATATCTTTTTGTAAGCTTTTTAAAACGTTAAGACCTTATAGACAATCTTATCAATTTGCTAAGTTAAAAATTAATTTATTTACTAAAAATCATCAAAATATATCAGATAAAAGTGACCACAAAACATTTGTAAATAGTGGGATATAGTGTCTCACAAAACTATTTAGCTCTAAGATATATTAACCAAATAATTATAAGCTATGATACAAGAATTTATTTTAAATAACTCAAAAAGTGTGTTGTTAAATAAGGCTTTTAATAATATTGCTAATTAATGCCTTTATGATAACGATTTGGTAAAAAAATGAAGACATTAATAAACGTTTTTATTCGCTATGTACTCGTAAAATATTGGTAAAATATTATATTCGGATCACTTTATAATTTTGAAACTTCTCACTTTCTGATGAGAGAAAGTTGACACTCGAAGATGTATGAAAATCAAGTGTAAAACTTTCAAGCAAAACCCAATTTTTGTATTGAAATATGCTTGATTTGTTTCGAAAATTTCCAATTTGTGGTATACGAGAATATTCTTCAGTATCTTTCATGTGACTCACCAGGGAATGGGTTAGTATATAATAATTGCCGAAAGCTCCTTCTCACAACATCTGGTCAATTTGGACCTTATTTTATTTAATATTTCTGGATGTTTTAGCAACATGTTTTTAGAACGTGTGATCATAGAATACAGACGCTATGTTTGTTATACTTTTATAGAAACTGTCATGTGTGTCACATTTACTCTTATAACAAATGCAGAAAATATAAATTTTATGATGACAAGTCATTATCGTTAATCTATCGAATGTTTAAAATGTAAATATAGCCCGTGGTTCAATATTTCGTACGCCACATTTTCAAAATTAAGCCAACTTTGTTTTGAAAGCTTTGTTCATTCCAACTAGTATTGAAGTGAGAGTATTAAGAGAGAACTTTCTACATATGGATGTAATAAAGCTCTCATTCATTATTTAAATTTCGAATAAATACTTCAATCAGAGTAAACCCGTACGAAACGTAGCTGAATTTCAAGAAATTTATTTTTAAATTTAATGAAAAACATCTTAATATTATGTATAATCTGGTATTACATAACAAAACTCGTAAACTTCTAGAATCTTCTTTGTGTGATATGTAGGACTTCAAAAATAATTTTGGGATATCATCACAATTACGTGATTAATATTATCTTTACTTAGCGGTATTTTCAAAGTATAAGTAGTTTATATAAAAATATTAATCTAAAGTGTCAGACCATTTTGGAAATATTTGAAATCTGAGGACTTCAATAAGTTTATAAAACATAAGACACAACATTTGAAGGGACGCTAGATTTTGCTCACTTAATTTTATTGTTTCAATTAAAGAATATTTCAAAGAAAATTCAGTAATAAGACTGCGATTACATGTTAATAAATTAACATAAATTTCAGTATCTTACCACATTTTTTTATTTTTACACAATATAGCTTAAAGACAATTAT
Organism: Himalopsyche japonica; assembly: GCA_028555115.1. Classification (NCBI taxonomy): domain Eukaryota; kingdom Metazoa; phylum Arthropoda; class Insecta; order Trichoptera; family Rhyacophilidae; genus Himalopsyche; species Himalopsyche japonica. The sequence goes on along the minus strand of JAHFWJ010000412.1, from coordinate 2,431,346 downwards.
AAATTAGCTTTCTCAATGTAGCAAGCTATTTGTGTTTTTTATGCTTAATTTTTTTTTATCTGATTAATTGATGTTTTTTTGTTTTTTCATATTTTATGCCTTGCCATAATAGTCATCTAATTGCAATAAAACTTTGTTAAATTAATACGTGCACTTTTTCAGAGGTTATAGGAACAGTACAATTTACTTAAAGTAGGTCTTATGTATAAAAGTTAATATTTGTGCATATTTTACGCAGCGCGTAGAAATAAGCTAATTCAAGCTTCTCAAACAAACGAGGAACGACAAGCGAACAATGAAGCAGATCTTTTACGAATCGTTTATCCACGTGCAACAGAATCATACGACCGAAAGAAAATAAATATCGTTCTTTCATCATTCCTACTTAAACACGATAACCCTTTCAAATTTCTACCGACATTTCTAGAATAATTTCTTTTGTGGCAGCAACCATTTATATACCGAAATATCTTGTAAAATAAATAATTGTATAATTGATATACATTAAAATGGTCATAACAAACAAAAATTATTAATGAACATGGTTTATGACTAAAATTCTTTGTTGATTATCATTCATTTTTTATTTTTCAGGGGTGCACGTTTCATCTTATCAATTTAAGCACTGTAAACAGAACTTTTCCATTTAAATTTCACAGTTATGACAATCTTTTTTCTTATCTCTTTTCGCTTCATTTCAGTTACAACATTTTCATTTTGCTGCGGTTCTGATAAGCGATTATCCACAGTAATTGAATCATTCACACACACTCCAATGCAATCACAAAATATTTTAATTATTATTCTCGTTTTTAATAAATAACTTTTAGTAATACAACAGAAGAAAGAAGAAAAAATGTTATACTTACCTGGTTAATGAAGTAAGTTAGAAAATTTTATATATAAAAGAAATATAATTTTCTTCAAAGGAAAAAATATGATTAGTCGTTAGTTTATTATTAAATATTAAAATGCGTAGTTCAAAAACGTCGTATTTAAATTTTGAGCCTACGTATTCTGAACAGAAATTAACACAACATTTTCAATTTTTCATAACTACAAATGTAAGTATAAATAATATTCTCTACGCAATAAAAATACATTTGAAATAAATTGTTTTTACTAAAAGGGTTAACGTATCACCGAATTTCATTGGGATTATTAAGATAAAGTAATTATTTAGAATTTCCCTATTGTTTCAAAGTTGATCGACAATCGAACAAGCTTAGTTTGTATATATATATATATGATATATATTAACATAATTTTTCATGAAATCCAGACGAATTATTGGAATGTGATCTTCAAGATCTTTACAATACAATTCTAAAGCTTCACTTGAACTGAATATTGTAATATCCAAATTTGATTAAAATAATTTATTGAAATACTATCTGCGTAAAAAGGAAGCACTTTTTAGTGTGAGAATATTTGACAACAGCATTACTTTTAACTATATTCTTTAAGACAGCATTAATCTTTGTTTAACGTTATTTTTATCAACACCATTTGTAGTTTTCAAAGTATTATAATCCAATTAGCCTCAAGGCACTTTTACAGCAGTAATTAACAACAAAGATAGTTCTGTACGTAAACAGTTTTTTTCTCTCGTTATTCAACAAATTCAGAAACATCTGCCATTATAGACGGTCGTCTGGCAGAAAAGTTGAGCATGTGGTATGTAAATTTTAATTGGTAAGTGAAATTCTTTTGTCTTTTTTCTATGGCTTGTAAGAAAGTAAAAATAAATTTTACAAGCTTAAGTTATTATATTCAAGTAGCGTCAAAGTTTTTAAAACCGTATTTTAAAATTTTAGGTGAGTAGTCTAGCAACTGGATTTATTAGGTTTTACACAGCATATGTTAGTAATACGTTTAATTAATTAGTTGGTTGAAAAATCTGATTTTTCAAGCTTCTAATGATGAATAATGATAATCACAAATAGTAAGATTATCCATATCCGAGTCGTCAGTAAAGGTTAGCTTCTGAAAGTAAATTTTTCATCGTATTATGTATAACAGAATAATCTTGAAACAGCTTTAAAGTAAAAAAAAAACACTTCATTAAATCAACAGCTGAATGTAAATTAAAATTATACAACTTTGTTTATCAATATTAAAAGCTTTTGCTATACAACCTGACACTATTTCGACTAAAGACTTTTTTCACTCTATCTTTTTTTTAACGAGTTATCAAATTAGTATCTGATAGCTTATTCTGTTTTGCCACAAATCGCGCACTAATTGAGCAAAGAAAAGCTACTTTAAAAGACAACGGCGGAATAAATACGATATAAATTTTGAAAGATATTGTATAACGTAATTTGGTCAACAATTTAATTTTAGCATAAGAACATTTAAATGGCCAGTAAGTAATATTGATGTGTTAGCTTTCATCTTGGTGGAAATGTAGTATAGTTAATCCACAGACTGCTATCTTTTCAGCTGTGATAACAGTTGATTCTAGTGAGTTAATAGTGGATATTTAAAGTATATAATTGTCAACAGCATTGAAACTTTCGTGTCAATGTTAATAATTGCAAAAAAATATAGCTTGATTTTTTTTTGACATTCTGTATAACGTTCTGTATCATTAAAACAAATGAATTAATTTTAGAAATATTCAGTGATAAAATATAACGTTTACAGCTCAGTGTAGAAAGGGTTAAATAAATAAAATTATACTGGTTCAATATCGCATTTTGTAATGGGAACTGATTTCGCTTAGCGCCAAAAATTATTAACCGATCAAATATATATTTTTAAACAGTTATTTTTTGTATAAAAATGACATTAATAATATTTAACTGGCGGGTTACGAAGCCGGTCTAAATGATAGATCGACCTTTTGCTGGTTGGGTACTTACCATCAAAATTTTGAGGGCAGTTTTGTGAGAGCCATAAAGATAGCTGATGCGGATGTAATGTTGTACAACATTGACCCCGCGCGGTCAAGAGGGGTGTGGGTGGTTCATAGATCGGATCCGAATGACATCAAGAGGGTAGCAGGACAAAGCGGGTGAAATTGGCACAGAGCCGAGTGGCGTGAAAGCGAGTAAGGAATGCATACGTCAAGAAGAATATACCATAAAGTCGAGAAGTCTTTCAGAAGAGAAGTCGAAGAAAGAATATTGTTCATAGAAATTGAATACTGGTTCAGAGATTTAAGTTGGCGAAAAGTATACGACCCTATTTACTAATCGCTTAAATTAATATCGAAAGTAATGGAAATTTCATTCATCAGTAAAAATAAAAAAAACAAAGATTTTAACTTTGAAGGGTTGTAAAGTACAGCACAAAAACACCCAATTCTAATTAGAACTCTATACACTTAACTAATGTTTTGGTTCTTTAGAACCGAACTTCGCGTTTCAGCATCTGCTATTATTCCATCATATGGACTCAATAGAACTAACAGACAGTAAACCGTTTAAATCAAATATGTGTAACAGGAATTAATTTGAAAAACTATTGAACTAATGTCTGAGACAAATATATTATATACACTTAAACAAAGTGAACTACCTAAATTTTACTACTCGCAAAAATCGATGCAAAATGTCATTAAAAATTCATATCCTCAAAGTGTGACAGATTTAAAAAGTTAGTATGTAGGTACATATTAAAAATACCAATAGTTTTTAATTAGATTTAAATTAATTGATTTGGGTGAGTGTTTTAAAAAATAGTTTTCATTCAGTGAAAAGTTTATCGCAAAATCAAATTAAGTTTACGATCAATTGAGAGTATGCAAAATGTGACATGGTTGATAGTTTTTTTGAGAGTTTTTGGAATGGCTAAAAAACTTTTCAGATATCTTTGCGTGTAGTTGTATTAATCCAGAAACCTTCGTGAGGGTATGTAAAAGATATTTTAAAAGTTTCAAATATTTCAAACGACTAACATTTTTTTTTACATATTTACATTTTTACTTATGTGATATGAGGATTTTATAATAACCAGTTGCCATTAAATTTTATTGGGTTATTTGATACTTGGAGATACTTTACTATTTTAAATAAGTGGGTTATGGAGAAATTAAATAACCCATGACCTTTCATTGTGAGATAACTTATCTCACTACACTCCCTCGCAGATACTGCTCGCTAAATAGAGGAATTGAATTTAGTTGGTTTCTGATTATTTCTAAAATTGCTTGACAAAACAGTTCATGATCTTCTGTGTTTTGAAGCAATAATTTAAAACTTTTATTTGCACTGAATGAATGATAATAATTGGAATGGAAAAGCACTTAATACAAAAATAAATGCAAGTCACTATTATGTTGCACAAATAAACTTTATTCTATAAATAATAAATTTTGTAGAATTATAATACATTCCTTTTTTCACCGTGCTAGTTACCATTACTTATATTTTTCAGATATCAACTTTAACTATAAAATGTAATGCTCTCTATATATTTCATTTTGACGCTTTAACGGAAATTGAATCTTCCTAAAAACAAGATTTGTGTCAAGACTATACCTTCGTTTGTTACGTTCAAAAAGGAAGGTAGTCTTTATTTTCAAATTGGGAAACAATTTTCAATTTTAATACAATAAAAATATACTGTGCTATTTATAAAAACCCTTCTTATTTTATTAACTTTATCACGGAACCTCACAACGCCAGATAATTTTAAATATAAAGACAAATTTCAAAGCGAAAAATTGATTTTCAAAAAAAAGATTTTCGTCAGACAACCAGTTTTTAATTAACTCTGTTGTATTCATTTACGACCCAACGTATACTAATCCCTTTTTAGTTCAATTCTTTTATCGTCCTCATTTACGTCAAAAAGAAGCTGAGCTACTAAACGTTTTTTATTAAAAACTTTTGTCCGAATAAGGTTTCACTTTAAAAATAATTTTATTAGTTATAAAATAATTTTCAAATTTACAAAGACAAAAACGCACATTTATGACCGTAATAAAAAGCTCCAGTATCGTAAAAATAGCCCAACATAAATATATTAGAATATATTTCTTAGTTTTTCTATTCTATTTTTATCTTCACTTCTATAATATAAACTATATTGTCATCCTAAAATATTATTTATATCGTGTGACGAAAAAAGATCATTTACGAGCGGATATTGTCTTCTACGGTACAGATTACGTGTCAAAGTCTTAAATTTAAAAGCTCCGCGATGCCTTACCCCGTCTACATTTTAAAAGGTAAAGCTCGGCAGTATATTCGCAAGAGAGGCGTCCAGCGGTTAAGTTCGCTGAAGATTTTTCCCAATATCTGAGCTCCCATTAAAATGAGATGATCGCTTGTACTTAAGTAAGACTTTGTTCTGACACTGAACTTCAACGGTCGACCAATATATAAAAAAATCTTATTATTCCAGTACTATTTTTTTATAAATCCACGTTTTTTTTTGTAAAATTGATATTGTATAATGAAAAAAAAATTTTTAGGGACACATTAAAAGATTTAAAAATAATACATTTTTATTTGAAAAATACCTTGCTTTTTTAAACATTATGAATAAATTAATTCGTCGATTTTTCAACTCTACTTACAAGATCTAAGCTTGTTCCGCTTAAATTAGTTTTATGTGTATTTCGAAAAAAATATATTTTGCAAAGTTTCATATTTATTCTACGTATAACTCACGTTATGTCATAAAGCATCTTCAGGAATTGAAGCCCGGTGATCTACACTGATATATAGCTTGTACTTGTTCCGGAGAAGGGATAATTTACAAACAATTATACATAAGTTATTTTTCATGCAAAAGCAATACTACAATTACGGAATCATACAAAGGCTCAACAATCAAATTTGGTATTGAAATTTTATTAAGTACCTTCTATTGACTAATACAACATTTACATTTTAGAAAATATATCTTTCATAGATTTATGTTATTTTTGAGTATCCAAAGATTCGGAAGCTAAAAGTACGGATCTCTTGCGCTTATAATATAATCTGCTACTGATTAATTTATTTCATTATTTAAATTTTCTCTTTTATTATATTTTTATTTTTACACAAAACGCGTCAATTTTCACGTAAAAAACGCTTAAAATTTGTTTACAAATATTGATAATAATATATGAACGATACACCTATCCCTCGATTAACATGATTCTTGTTTTACACGTTTTCACTTTTACACGGATTAAAAAAGAATTTAAACCAGTTATATTTACAGCTAAAATCATCCACGAAGGACTCGAATTGGGAAGAAAATTAGGTAACCATTTTTTACAAAATGACTCAAATGTTGAACGGGCCCTTCGATTCCAACGTGGTATTAATCAACGCTTGGCTTAATATGATGAGGTACATAAAGATCTAACAAGAAATTCGAAGTAAATGTTAATAAAGTATTTTATTACCAAAACTCCTCTAACATGTATTGCGTATATGAATAATCACTCTCTAAAGAGCTTTTTTTAATTGGCTTTTATGCAATATATATATATGTATAAAATATAAATATATAAATAAGTATAAATAAATATATATAAATAAGTTTAAAATATACTCTTCAATAATTATTCTCATTTTGATTAATGGCGACTATATTCTGTTGAAATATTTTATAAACCTTTGAAAATGAAATATTTTTTTGTTGTAAAGTGAATGGGAAACGATTTGGACTCACTGGTTTGGAATAATGACTCTGCCTTTGTCTAAAAGTAAACTTAATGACTTCCAACGTCATTTTTAAGTAAAACGAGCTCGTTGCCAATCATCCCCCAACACCAGCTGTTTCATTTGTTAGCTCGTTCGTTCTTGCTTCGGAAAAAGGATAAGAAAGTTTTCTTCGCTACCCTTTCGTGTAATTTTATTGCAATTATTTGCGAACCTGGAAAACAATCAAATTATCCAACAAAAAGTACAGTTTTCAAACAGTAAAATATTGAAAACAATAAATCTAAATCACCTTTTCTACACAGCTGTATACAGACAAGTGGATGTTCGTTAAAATATAGTTCAAAATAGTTACTTATTTATTTGGTAAATAAAACGTTACAAAAAATTACAAACTATAACACGACGAAAAAAATAGCAATGTATGTGGCTCATGTTTATCCGTTTATATAGGACAGACAGGTAGAAGTATATCCACTCGAGCTTAGGAACATGTAAGATCATTTAACAGTAAAAAAAACAGATTCACAATTCGCTTATCACGTTACAAAAGAATCACATAATATAAATTCAAACTCAGCGCCTAAGTGTTTGCATCTTTGTAGTAAGGGTCGCAGGATGACGGCTTTGGAACAACTGGAAATCAATAGACATCAACTATCACAGAGGATTCTTAACGAACAAACTAAGATATGTCTATCACCATTGCTTAAACCCTCTGCGAGGTGCTTCTTTGTTTCTGTAATAGATCATTTCCGTGCCTTATGTTAACTTATTGATATAGCCGTCTTTTTAATTTCATTTACAATTTTTAGTTTTATTGTGAGCAAGAAACAAGCTAGGTCATTAAAACTGGAGAGAAGATGTATTGTATACCTTTTCTACACAGCTATATATAGATAAGCATAGTTCTGACGATGGCGTGGGCCGAAATAGCTATAAACTATATTTAGAAAAATAATTTTGTAGAACTAAAATTCATTGGTATTTTTTCACCGTGTTGTAATGGAGTTCTACCAAGTGAATACCAATTTAATCAATAAAATACAAATTATAAGTTTTTTGCCTTTGCAACGTCAAAATATTTTAAATTTAACATTTAATATTTAAAATCAAAGAAATAAGCAACAAAACAAAATACAAGGATAGCAAGAAAGTCAACTAAGCAATCTCATTTTAAATTTACTTTACTCTCCAGTGAAGAATTATTTTGATAAAAAATAAAGTTTTCAGCTATATTTTATAAAGTCTTTTAGTGTCTACCTAAAAAAATGGGAAATAAAACAACAATTTGCTTTCTTGTAGAAAAGCTATGTTACCGTATGGTCACACTTGTCTTTATAGGGGCCTGCATATATTATACAAGTATATTGTTTAGGTGTACATTGTGAATATACATTTGTCATGACGTCAATATTCCACATATTTTTCTTCATTCACTAAAAGAATGATCTTAGTCACAAACAAATATTTTTTTAAATATTTATTGCTGGCCGAAGCTTTCAAAGCTCATCGGTTGCGTCCATTTAAGTATTATCGGCAGCGGGAATATACCTCATTATTTGTATGAAGCGATCTCTTCGCATTGAATCTCCTTCCATTTTATTTAGCATGTCACCCTTCGTGTCCCAGTAAAATTATTTTTATTCCGATATAGAGACAAACAGAAAACAGTGTTCACTGTACCCGTACGGTCACGCACTATCTGAAGGATTTTAATACATTAAAAAATACTATTTGCCTGAAAATATAAGGTGTGTTTCTTAGAACATTTTGATGTTACTCCTTAAAATAACAATCTTACCATAAGGTTTCAAAACATTAACTAGCTTATCACCATGCAACGCAGGCGGAGTTAATATAACATTATATTACCTCACAAAATGTCTTTTTAACGTGTGGCTTTAGAATTCAATGCTAAATGTCGCAAATATTTCGTTTTTAAGAGCTTTACAAGACTTTTCATTTCGCAATTGCAATATTTAAAAAAAAATGTGTTATTTATTTATCATATTTTTAATAAAATAAGATTTGTTCTATTTTAGCAGACAGATAAAACAGTATGCTTAGCAAATCAATTATTTCTATAAATATTTATGTATAATTCCAGGGCTGTGGAGTCGTCAGACAAACACAATTTCGACAGAGAAAAGTTCAATTTGTCAGGCTTTTTTCTATCTTTCCTATTAACGTGCATTGAATTAAAGATGAACCAATCATTCGGATTTTTTTTCATTGAATGTTTTTCATAATCGTCGAATCGAAAAAGTAGTAGGAGTTGCTCGTTATTCACGACAAATAAGCTTTTAGTAGGATGAGTACTGTTCATCCTAAATAAATTATTATAATTGGATAGCGACAATATAATTTATTTAACAGATTGTATGTGATCCGGATGATTAATGCATCAAACAAACCACGGTTTACCTACCGTTTTGTGAGTTGCAAATATCCATTTTATATCCTGCGACCACGTCATATTTTCAAACATGTATATTTTTAACGATGACGAAAATACAATACATGGAATAAAGATTGTTCCAAATAACATTTTAACTACGGATATAATTAATACGAAGAATGTACTCACATTTGGACAAAACGGATTTATGGATCGAAGTCGAACCACCAGCATTTGTTTAGTGTCTTAATGTTATTTTAGAAGTGTTGAAAATGCTGTCTCTGCGAGAATTCTAGAAACAAATGGTAATACAACAATACAAAGCAACGGCAATAAAAGTTTATAACTGAGACATTGCTAGACGTGTTTTTTCTCGTCAGTGTTTTATTCGTTATATTATCGAGTATAGATGCAAATTTGCCGCTATTGCGAAATATATTCAACATTTCCATTGGATTTTTTTTTATTTCTTGAACAAAAGGAAATTGTAAATAAAGAAATTTTTCAATCAGGTGGTGAATAAACAGAATAACCAGAGTTTTTGAGTTACATTGTCATATAAAGATCAAATACACCTTCCTATTCTTCTTTTGAAAGTTTTCGTTTATATATTGTATCACGGATTATTTTCTTCGCAAATAAATGTATGCAACCGAAATTAGGGCAATTGCATCTGAGGCACATATATTCTAAAAAAAAATGTAGATACTTTTAAGGTGTTAACTGTCACTTCTTGATGGAAAGGCATGATATTTTAAATAATAAAAACACATATTTTAGTACTTATTTCCACATTGTGAACATTTAATTTTTATACTAATTTACTTTATTTGTAGCAATATTGTATGATTTTATGTAAATTGTTTCCTAGTTCTTGAAGCCATGGTTTTGTACACCTGCTACCTTTAACTCAAATAAATTTTTTGTTTTGTATAAATAGACTTGTTTGTAAATTGTATTCTATCAGTTGATAATGCTCGCGATGAGCGAAACCGGTCCTGATCAAAAAATATATTGTGGAAATAAGTGTTTTTATTATTTTTTTAATAAAATGTAGATACGCTTAAAGTTTGCTTTAACACTGGATGTTATTGCAAATATCAACGGATGGGTGTTAGGGAAGTACATATTATACATCGACGTGATTTCTTTAGCGATTAGTTTCATTTTTACTCTCGTTTAGGTAAAGTAAATTTTCAGTATATTTGTTAGCCTTCCTATACTAGAGACAAACTTCAAATTTGTTACGCAAGTAATAACTTGACAGGTAAAATAAATGTGGTGCTCGAGTAGAGGTAACTAATCATTCTGTTAACGTAATTAGCGAGAAAATTAAGTGAAATCTTTTTGGCAAGACGCCACACCAGCAGAAATATCTTATCTATTTCGCACAGCTTTGTAAGTAAGTCTGATTGACGACTATTGTGATACTTTAAATTTCTCTTTTGAAGGTATTACTGTAGTCCCCGGAAACAGCGTTTGGTCGGAAATTAGATATAGACGTGACTCAGCGAAATTTTCCCGGCCTTCAAAACTAAAAAAAATGAAAAGAAATTTATTTTTCATGCCAGCTTTTGTTTGAGATATTTTTGGCAACACAGATTTTGTTATTCTTCTTCGTGTACTTATATCTCTAAAAAATAAAGTTTTCAAATAAACAAACAAACACCTTTTGTGAATTACCAATCAATTTGTTTGAAAAAAAAAATTCTTCTTTGAGTCTACTAATTATGTTAAATTTGACAAACACGGTCTATTTAAAGTTTGTTTTCGACTTTTTCTAACCAAGTTCGCTTCTAATATACGTAATACGTTTCTATAATTGGACTAAGACAGAACAAGTAACTAGATTCATCATACCGTCTAGTATTCAAAATTGATCGATTGGGATAGAGTTTTCAATTTTAAGACGATTGAGAAATATTTGCTAACTATTTTATATTTTTCTAAGACCGGAACTCATATTTTTTAAGCTGTGCTTTGTATCGTTACGCCGGATAATCATTTAATATTTAAATTAAACTGTAAAAAAAGTTTATTTTACATTGAAAATTAACGTAAATTCAATCAGTATAATAAGTGAAGTTAAACGTACATAATTTTAGTCAGTCACTGTTTATTAGGCTTTAGCTACGTAAAGTGAAAACCAATCATATTTATTTGTAAAGATTTCTTTGAATTGTTTAAGCTTTGAACGATTCCACATGTTTTGACATTAACGACCCCGGTTTCGCCTTTCGGCATCTTTAGGCATTCTATCATAAAGAACCGACACAAAATAAACAGTTATTTATCAAAGAAATTAATGACAAACAAAAACACAGACCCCAAGGCTAGGGTTTAGGATTCAAATAACAACTTAAATAAATTTCAATAATACTGGTTTAATAATAATAACACTTAATTGCCTGTGATAAATTTTATAAAAACTAAATTCATACATTATTGAAAATTATTTTAGTTAATATTTGGATCCTAGCCTTAGGGTCTGTTTTTCTTTGTGTTTAACTCCTATGGTATATAACCAATTCTAACAGCTTATTGTGTGTCAATTCTGTTGCTTCCATGTGATCTAATGCCTGAAGATGCCGAAAAGCGAATCCCGGAAAACGTGACACAATATGTGGAATCGTACAAAGTTTCAACAATTTTAATTTACCTAATGAAGTGTTTGAGAAAAGATTAATACAAAAATATACTTTTAGATATTTTTTTATAATTGAAATACTATCTAATATATTTTAAAATCTGGTATTGAAGACACATTCGTAGGTATAGTATCCTATTAACATTGAGTTCTATAAAATGTGTAGTGATAGCAAAAATATAAAAAATAATCAATCATCACTGCTAGTCGTCGAAATTTAAATAGCAAAAAAAACGTTTGTTTCAGTCGACAGAAAATACGAAAAGACGCGTGTTTAAAACTAAGCTGAACCTGCTTTTTGGTAAAAAACATTTCTTCAGAGAGGTAAGCAGGTATTTAAATAACTAAAATATTGCACAAGATTTAATTGCATACATAAAAGCACAGCCCCTAGTACTTACAAGCCATGCTGTACATTTCGGCAACAGTGTATTTTCAGACTCAATGGATCCATTATTTAGTATATGGTATATACTCTTGTCTGTCATTTTTGAATCACATTGTACGACTGTGGCTTAAATCAGAAATCCTTATAAAATTTTGGTTTATTTTAAATATTTCTTTGTAAGTTGTTTTAAAAACATAGATAAAAAATTTGCTTAAAGTATATTATAATCCGCTATAGTTAAATAATGCATTTTTAGATCTTACGAAAAAGTTGATTTAGAAAAGGAACACGACAACTGTCTTTCCATAGACAGTGTCATGAGTTGAAAAGGAATATGACAACTGTCCTACCATAGGCAAGATTAATAAACTTTATAAATATTATTTATTGTATATATTAATTTACTATAAAAATGTATCATTTAAGCGATACCAAAAAAATATATATAAATTGTGAAAAATTTCATTGCTTTCTACGCATAATCTGTTAGATATTTAACTATAAGAAATAAAAAAAATTAATAACAAAATCTGACATACCAAAATCCTAATGAATTTAAATGTGTGGTTAGGTAGATAAAAAAACTTAATACGTTTGTTGATAATTTTATTCTTTGAAAATATTTCGTTGACGCTTCCAAACAATTCGTTTATGTAGGAAGTCATTTTGAATAATCAGCGAGTAAACGATGACGTTAAAATAATATAACAGAATAGACCTAACAAGTTCTTCCCGTTCGTAAACCTGTATGGAATAATTCATGCAAACAATTCTACCGCGTGAGTGTTATTACGCTAACCGGGATAATTCACTTGTGCGAGAATATTTTACATTTTATGACTTCAAAACACCAAAAGTGTAATTTGCAACAGCCCTGGTTACCGGTAGGGGTGGTTCATTACACCAGTGAAATACTCGAGTACTCGATGATCGAATACTTTGATACTTACGAATATAATTTACATGAAAAATTTCTCGTTTTAGTTTAATTTTTTTAATAAAGTAGTTATTTCGAATCATATTCCACGCTAGATAAACGAATTGGTTTTGTATTCTTATTATAATTAAACCGTTAAGCTTAATGAATACGTTGAATGTAAAAATATTATACCGTACATTTGGTATAAGTTTTAAAAAAATACTCGAATATGTAAACTTAAAAGAGATTTAGAATAACAAAAATTATATTATTATTCATTGTTTGCAATAAAAATCACTATAATATTTTCACGTCATCGCGTGTTACTTCTTGATAGAAATGCATGTTATTTTAAATAATAAAAACACCTCAATTTAAATAAAAAATCGCAAGCTGATAAGTGAAACCGGTCTTAATAATAAAATATATTTTGGAAATAAGTACTTAAAAATGTGTTCTTATTGTTTGAAATTAAAAAAATATTTACTTCTAAAAATTTGAAGAGCTTCACATATAAGGTATGTGACAATGTTAAGTTTGATCGATCGGAAACTTTTTTTAACTTTTGATATCAAATAGTTACTATTTTATGACTTGAATTAGTTTTATATTTTAAATATAAACAACTTTACCAAATGAATTGAACAATTGAAGCCGTGTATATTTCAAAATATTGTTTATTGGTCACATAATATTGTGTACTATCAAATATAATACAATTTTATTAAAAGTGTTTTGAATTTAGTTTGAAAAAATGAATTCAGTTTCTACGTTTTAAACAAAATTCTATTAAACATTTCCGAATTTATTTATAGAAAATATGCATTGGTACTCGATACTCACTTTACAAAAATACCATCCCTTATTGTCACAAGGTAAATAACGGTTTCTTTATGGATAGCTGTGGCGTTGGCGCAGTATTTGCAACAATTAATGAAAGTTTACTGGCGCTTAATTTATATATAATGTGCGCTCACAAAATTCCACAGAGTGGATTAAGTAATTACTTAGGCCAAATTTAAGTTAACTAACCAAGTATATATACACTAGGGATGCGAAGATGTGACTAACGATGTGAAATACACGGGTATTAGGTATCGGTTAATGTTACATCTTGAAACCACAACAATAAAGTATCAACGCTAGATCGGCGTTCATTGTGTGCTAAGCGTGTTTTTAGAGAGATTGAATTAAAGAATTTAAGTAAATGAACAGTATAAATATGTAAATAAACAGTCAAACCGTCCTATAACGTAAAAATGTAGATTACGCTATAACAAGCTTTGAGTTTAGGTTTTTCAATTATATTTTACAAATTTATTAAAAAATATATATTATAACCTTGATTTATATTAAGATTGTTAACAAACGTGTGTGTCAAGAGTGTTGACCCTTTTCTTCTTCTTATATTTGTTTTTATATCATATACACAAATATTGCAATTTAGTATGAGAGAGACCGCTATACGAAAAACTGCCACATTCGTTATTAGAAAGTACGCTATACACGAGTAGAATTTATATTTTACTGCAGTAATGTATTTCAAATGAAAGTTTGTGTTAACTTATGTTTCAGTTAAATGACATCTCAGAACATTTTTATAATATGTAATCGCATTAGTATAACTTTAAATATACTTCTACGCGTGAGAGTACATTTAAAGAGATTCATATTCATTAAAACCATATACATATTATATACGACAGGCTTACTATATTTTCGCTGCCAAAATTGATAAATTATACATTTTCACTTTAAGCTCAGTCCTATAAATGCCAAATTACTATACATATTACTATTATATTATATCTATAATATTTTTAGAGTAGTGTTTCAAAAATAATGCTTGAAATAGTTAAAAAAAAATATGTGTGTATGGTGAAATCGAGGCATTTTTGAATAGTTATCTCAAAAGACCCGGCATTTAGGTGGTTAAAGAAAGTTGCTTAAAAAAATAATTATACCATAAAAATAAAAGGGTTATTTTGTTGACAGGTGTATAGGCTTTTTAATCGGAATATTATTGTAAAAATGTCAACTAACTATTCGTTCATTATGACTTAATGAGAGCTTTTTGCAAATAAACCCTTTCATGAGCAAGTCTTTTTAAATACAAAAATATTTTATTATTCACTACAATATCATTTTTGATATATATTCAAATTCAGATACTGCTCATTTTTGTTAAAAGTACATGGAAAGTCCCGGAATTGTGGTTTTGATTATGTAGTGTAAATTTGAAAACTTAAGCCCCTATTTTCGAGACGTATACGTTGCATAGGATGAAGAAAGAAGCCTTGCAAACAAAATGCATTATATTTTTCTTGGAAGCACTTTGTGTAGCTACAACGTGGTTTTGGCAACAAAGAAAATGTACATCAGTTAAGGAGTAAACTATCAAATTTTTCAAATGACCATAGGAAAAAATATTATTAAATATCTTGTACGTTGCATGCTAAAATATGTTTATTTATTTTGAAAAGCGATTAAAACTTTTAATTTCTACTAACAAAAACAGAAGTTAAGCTGAAACTAAAGTAACTATAATATATAAAAAAAAAACTAATAAAAATCGAAAACTTTATTTTAAAAGTATTTACAGTGAAACCTATATTCCACGTTTTTCAAGGGATCAAAAAAAAAAATGCGGGAAACGGGGAATGCGAAAAAGCTTAAAATAATAATAAAAAAAGTAATATCTTAAAAAAACATAATGTCCCACCGCTTTAATATAATCGAATTTTGTTTAAAGCTTCTTGTGGAATTCTTTATTAAAGAAATCTCAAGACATTTGAGCAAACTATATAATTTATCTTTATTTTGTTAATATATAAACTTTAATGTATTTAAACTAACAAATTGTATTGGATTGAAAGATGTTTCTACGAAAACCGGTCAATCGGTATAATATTTGAGACGGAACCATAATATTTAGACGGTAGATCGAGGAAATCAATAAATCGGGGAACGGCTAATGCGGAATTTTTTAACATTGTTCTAATGTGTTATTGACGGGAATATGAAAAAAGAAAAAACCATCTGGGAAAACGTATACTGAGAGAATGGTTGATCGGGGTTCCACTGTATAGTCGCAAGTATAATATACAAGTTTATAAAAACTATATAAACTTAAAATAAAATGATTTGATAATTGACAAAATTATCGATTAGATTATTCCGCCAAGTATTAAATAATGATATTTGTTTAATGCAGAAACCGTTTATTGATAGTCATCACCAGTATAATTATATCGCCTATAGTTTTAAGACCAGATTAACCTAATTCATAGTAGAACTTATTTTTGTTGAAAATCGAAAATACGTAAAAAAGTATTTGTTTTACAAAATCGTACTGCTTATATTTTTATTCATAATGCTATCGTTTGACTTTCTGTTCATTTCAAGGTTTGTAAAATAGTCATATCATACATATGACTATAAATAGGGAATATTGTATCAAATCACATGAAAACCTTCCTTCGATAAATTTTATATTCATCAATGTTTCTTATAATAAGAAGCTTATCATTCACATGAATGATCACGAAATTAAAATTAATTATGTACTCAGCTTGTATCATACAAAATTAGCTTTCCTGTATAGAATTGACTGACAATATAAAATTGAGATTCACTGTAGGTTGCCAATAAAGCGTCGAATTATGATTAAACGGTTAGATATCCATTTAATTCTATTGGCAGAATATTCTCAATTTAATTGTTAAACACGGTGAACGAACAAAGTATATATATATTGATTGATTGAATTGGCATTCACTTGGTATAACTCAATTATAACACGGTGAAAAAATTTAAAGTTCAAAATTTAAAATTTATAGTTCTGACGGTGGTGTGAGCCGAAATAGCTATCAACTATATTTGTTAAAAATAATTTTGTAGAACTTAAGTATATATATTTTTAATTTCTAATTGTTAAAACTTTGTTTGATTCCACATGTTTTGTCACTAACGACATTGGCATCTTCAAGCATTCTATCACACGGATGCAACAGAACTGACGTAAAATAAACAGTTAGCATCGTATATATATTAAAGTTATTAATTACAGGTAAACATTTAGCCCTAGGCAAGCAGTAAATTACAGCTAAAACTATGCATGAAGATGCCAAAAGGCGAACCCCGCGTCGTTAGTGACAAAACATGTGTAATCGTACAAAGTTTTAACAATTCAAATTTGATGTTGAAATTCCATCAAGCACCTTAAGTCGATATCATAATATATATATTTATATATATTTTTTGTTATTGTGCTAATTTACTATGGGGTTTATATTTTACCGTTAAAAAACAATTGTATAATATATATAAATACATTATATTTAATACAATTCCATCATTTTTTAAAAATATTAAAACCAATTTCTCTCATCGCGAACATTATCAACAGATTCAGTTGAACAAATTTTTATGTGATTAATGATTGGTGTTATATTATAGTTGAAGATCGTGATTGATTCTCTCACCAGAAAAGCCTCATGACGCATATTTAATTTACCAAGATACTTTAAATCACTAAAGATTTTTATTGATAAATGTTTTTGAAAATATGCGATTAAATCGTATGGTGAAGGTACTGCAATGTGATTTTTAAATTATTTCAGTAATAACAATTTCCCAATTGGCTAACGAGATGATTGTTAGAACAAAGTAATTCTGAACTGACAATATATGTTAAGCTTACTTTGCGGCCCAAATTTTGCTTCTATTATTCATTCATACAGTAAATTATTCAGCCCCAAATACGTGGTGAGAGCTTATTTCCATTTTCAATAAATACTGTTCAAGGAGGTTGATTTTAATCGAAAATAAATTCAATGTTGCCTGTGATTTGATGGAAAACAAAACTCATTACAACCCTCCAGACGAAAGCGTATTATTAGGTATGAAATTTACAAAATAAAATTTATAAAATAAATGTTCAGTTGATAACAATGACAAATAGATGAAGTGTTTATTTCGAGTATTCTTTGGTTGGCAGATTTCAATTCTAAATATAAATTATGATAAACTTTTGCGATCTGATACTAAAAGTTTTTATACATTGATAGTCAACCAATGGCTTTTCTTAGATAATGCTACTACTTTAATAATATTGTAGGTCTGTTTTTAATTTTGAATTTCAGGTGTTTGAAATAAGAGTAATCTTGTAATCAAATTTGAATTGTTACAACTTTTTACGATTCCACATGTTTTGTCACTAACGACCCGGGTTTCGCCTTTAGGTATCGTCAGGCATTCTATCACACGGATGCAACAGAACTGACAACGGATGCAACTGAACTTGATACTGAAATTCCATCAAGCACCTTCAGTCGATATCATAAATTAATCTTGTAATGTTAATATTTTTATACAAGCCTCTAACGTAATATATTTACTCAAAAAATACTTTTCATTGGGCTTAATTCTGATATTCTTTTGTAAATATTTATTGTGAAAATGGTTAAAAAATATTTCATCTCTTCGTGACTTTAAAAATTAAATTTCAATTTGAATGGCTCAAATATAATACAGTGATGGTCATTTTAACAGAAATCTGAAACAGTCTCAAGTTACCCGAAGATTCCTTATCAGTCTTTCGAATTTCCGCGTAAACATTATTTTCTTTAAGTTAAATCTGAAAATAAACAATTTTATCATAAAGCTAGATTAAGCGGCATGCACTCTATATGTAGCAACAATTAAATTTAAATTAATCGTACCAAATATCAATTGAAAATGGTTGCTTCCTCATAGAAAAGGTTGAGAATAAATGTTCCAAACTCTAAAATCAGCTATCTATTCTTATCTGTTATATCTTGGTTTTGAAATAGTTGTTTATTTAAACTTGAAAATCGACATTCAGTTGTATACAGTAGGCCCGTCGCCTCGAACTTATTTCAAGATAAGATAAATTATGTTTGTTACAAATTCCTGCCTCCCAAACATTTCGCAAACAAGCAATCTTAAAAAAGAATGAAATTATTATTTTTATCGCATACCAAAATATTACGATACATTTATCGTAAACAATGACTTCATCTGTTTGATAGATTCCGGTCTCGCGAAATATTTTTATTTCTAATGAATATATTTATATTATGTATTGAGATATTGATTTTTATAACATAATATTAATATTATAAATAAATAAAATGTTACAATGTTAAAGAGAAATTGTTAATATGAAGTTAAAAGCATTGAGTAATGTTGATAAAACTCTTTTTTTACAAGCTGGATATGTTTCACCGTAAACCGTGTAAAAAGTGATAGAAAATGGAAAAAAGCTTAAAATTGACTCTCTTAATTTAAAAAGCCGTGTTATTTGATAAAATAACAACGTTTTATCATCGAAAATCGAAATTTAATAATGTTTTAATTGCTATATTATACATTATTACAAAACACGAAATTTACAAGGTAAAATTATAGTTTTCATAAATATCGCTATAATTTGACATTTTGTTTACGATCATTGAAAAAAAAACAATATTTGTTTGTATCTCTTGACCTGGCCATACGTATTCAAGGTCAAGGACAATAGTAATGTTATTTAATATATGAAAATAGGGAAAATGTTTGATTTGCTGATTAACAAGAAAACAATTAATTAAACCTAATCTAACCCCAAATTTAATATAGGTGTCAAATCCTTTATACCGTAGTATTTCTATAACGCAGTCCCAAATCTCTACGTTATAAGGGGGTTAGTTTTAGTTGAAATAAACATAAAAATATAGCGGAACACGTGTAATTCTTTTTAATAATATTTAATAAAAAAAAAATTAATAACTAGAAGAATTAAGAAAAGTATTCGCTGATAAAGATAACATTATATATATTACTAAAACTCAACAAAAATCTATCGAAGTATTGTGGACCACAATAACATCATTGTGTTTTGTGTTTGAACTCTTTACACAGTTTGAGAACTACTGACTGAGCCTACAAAACTGTTCTCCAATTGATATACGCTTACTCGATTTAACTTTCTTAATCTATTCCACTTTCGGATTGCCCGCTGTACTTTTTTTATTTACACGACACAAGTGGTAGACTATGTGTTTCCGTGGTGTAGTGGTTATCACATCCGCCTAACACGCGGAAGGCCCCCGGTTCGATCCCGGCGGAAACATATTTTTCACTTTGAAAAACATCTTTATTTGTAGAGTCTAGCAAGATTTCATTATGCGATCAATCAAATAAAACTTCATTCTTAATATAATAACAAATTCAACAGTAATTGCATCTGTTTTAATTCGCTTGTCGAACTTTTACTTCTAATCAAATTGTCATGCCTTGTTTATTCACACATAAGAATACAAAATGCTTAAAATATTTTTTGCTATTAAATTTGAATTCACTAAGAAGTAGTCAATATTTTCCTTTGAATTAAAATAAGTCTGCCAATATTTGGATTGACAAGAATATAAATATTATTTTTTATTCATTAAGATTTGGAAACATTGAAATTAGTCATTCGATTTCTATCGTACCGTATTTTTAACAAAATTTGCTACTTACAAAAAGATTTAAGCTCAACATTTAACCTTTATAAAAGAACAACATGTATAAAGGTTAATTTAATGTTGATTATGTAAAATGTCTTAAGGGTAAGAGGAGCTTAAAAGTTGTTTTTGAATTACACTTTGAAACATATACATGTTCATGGGAATGTATCCAACGATATTCAGGAAAATAAATTTACATTTTTAAATAAAATATAAGCCACATAATTTAAAAAATAATGGCTGGAAAAAGGTTATATCCAAGCTAAGTCATAAATTTAACTGCTGATTTCTTATCACCGGTTATAAAATTAAATAAAAGAATAAATCTTTATTTTAAAAAATAAAAAGCATTATCAACTGATGATGCTCGCGATGAGCGAAACCGGTCCTGATCAAAAAATATGTTGTGGAAATAAGTACTAAAAAAAATGTGTTTTTATTATTTAAAATATCATGCCTTTCCATCAAGAAGTGACAGTTAACACTTTAAAAGTGATAAATCTTTATGTTGAGCAGGCTATAGTTACAATTGTGGTATATTTGTGGTGGTATTTAATATACATTGCTATTTTTTTCACCGTGTTATAATGGACTTCTACCAAGTGAATGCCAATTCAATCAATAAATTGTGGTTTAATTCATAAGAAGTTCTTAATTCCGATGGAAAAACTGCTTTTTTGAGAATTGTTGTTCTTTCTTTCTTAACTTTGTACTTCGTAATGAATCAAACAAAAAATTGTGGTTATTTGCAGCTTGTAGAGTATGCTTTTATCATTATTTTTTGGTATACTCCAAATTAAATTATATAATTTCGTTATTTTGTTATTAATTTACATAACAATATAACAGTTTTCTGCGATTACATATAATGTTTGCCGTATAGCGGCTCCAGTGCTGTTAAAATTTTCTATACAAATTTTTTGTTAAGTTAGATAGAAGTTTTTTTTAATAGCCATCGAATTATTGCCTCAAAAGCATAAAGGCAGGTATGTTAGTTGTTTAAAAATTGAGTTTTAACAATTGCGATTTTAGTGTTATTTTTAAATATATATGGATGCTATTTCTTCTTATTTTGAAATAAAAAAATAGACCACATATGACCAAAAATATACGATTAAAATGAAATTTTATTTCTTTTTGTTTTTAATTATTCTTTAATGGTTATTATTTTTCAATTCAACTACTTACGATTATCTCTTATAAATACATTACGTGCTGCAAAAAATACGTTAATATTTTGCATTAATGAATACAACTTTAATTTTAAGAAATATTACGCAGAAGTGAACATTTTTCTATCTTTGGCGGTATTTTATTGGGTTTATTTGCTATAGAGATAAGAAAATAGGTAGATATTCATGATTCAAAACCGACAAAAGGTCAGAAGTGCCCTTATGTTTTTGCGGTGTTTATGTTGAGTTAGAATGGTTATTATTGCCTAAATTCATCTTTATATAAATAAAAAAAACTTCAAATTTAACCACAAACTTGTAAGTCTTATTATGTAACAATTATGAATGTTGAGTCGCAAGTAAATTTTTGTATATTATTATTTCTCAAAGTTCAACGACATTTTAAAAGAAGCTGAGGTTGTAATTATTACAGTTTTACGACGATCCTCTAAAAATTGTCGAGTTTCTAGATTGTGAGAATTTCTCTGTATTTTCGTCACATTAACGCATCCTTCATATGGATGGATTTTACCACGAATAACTAAAAATCAGTGATTATTACCGGTCTCGCTCATCGCGAGAATTATATACTGAAAAAGTACTGTAGCTTAATTTTAACCATAACTTCATTGTCTACTCAACACACTTGGAATACCTGTACGCAAAGAAAAATTGTAATTCCAGAAATAATTATACATTTTTAACGAATTCAAATAATGTTTTTATAAATCGTTTTTTTGTTTAGTTGTGTTTATTTTTTTTCAATTATTTGTGTATTTTATGATGAAATATCCATAGATCGTCTATCTATAATAGTCGTATGTTAAAAATGTATTAAAACCACTATCAACTAAATATTCCATTAAAATGAATAGACATTCCAATTTTACGACGTTTGTGGTAATGTTCACTTTGATGTTCTATTTATTTTGTCACTTGTATATTCTCTTTGTTACCAACCTAGCCATTGAAAAATTTATGTTTTTTATGAATTTTCAAAAAATCACTGCTTAAATTAAGACAATCGTAAGAGGATTTTTAGTAATCGAGTTTTATAAGAGACACTTTGTGTATTTTGATATGGTTAGCAATATCGATATCAAAGTAACAAAAATATTTTAATTCTTGGCCATATTTGGAAAAGTTAACAAGAGTGATTATTACACAACAGGCCAAATTTTACTCTGAGATCCTACCAAAATATTTATATTTGTAAGGATTCTAAATTATTGATGTGTTATATATTGTACCTGTGGCCTTTGCTATCGGATCCTGCTGATGTTATAATTACTAAATTATCGGTAGATACCCAAAATAATACGAAAATACTTTGTTCAAAATATTTTTAAAAGAAATGTTTTTTGTCGTGAAAATTACAAATTTTTTAGTTCGGTCCATATAGATTTAAAAGAAATGTGAAAATAATAAAAAAACACTATATCTTGGTAAAATTTAATTTAAATTATGATCAAAGGATAATGATCGGGATAGACCATGTCGGTCTTTATCTTGGTAATATTAAAATAACGTAAAAGCACTAAATATTGCGTTGATTGTTTTAAAATTATTCTTTTTACCAAAAAGTTATAAACGTTTTTTTAATGGCAAATATGTGTGTATAACAAACACAAAACTTTTATTGCAATGTCAGTATTCTTTCTTTTTAAGGCTACCAAATCAATGTAATGGCTGATCTGAGATTTTTTTTTATCGAATAAATACGACTTTTTAAAAATATTGGCATTAAAATATCTTCATTTATTGATTGACGTTATGATTAATTTTTATTGTGTAGCTTAAAATATGTGTTCATTTGACAATTAATTTTCATTTCAATATTATCTTTAACTGCATTTTCTAACACAAGACTAATTATTTTACATTAAAAAAATCAGCAGTTCACACCACAAAAAATTTTCGCCCAACGTGGGGCTCGAACCCACGACCCTGAGATTAAGAGTCTCATGCTCTACCGACTGAGCTAGCCGGGCTATCCTAAAACTGACAATATTAATAACCAGTCTCTTCAGTGATTCTTTTTATAACAAAAGTATACTTTTTCACAT
Source organism: Himalopsyche japonica (assembly GCA_028555115.1). Classification (NCBI taxonomy): domain Eukaryota; kingdom Metazoa; phylum Arthropoda; class Insecta; order Trichoptera; family Rhyacophilidae; genus Himalopsyche; species Himalopsyche japonica. The sequence continues at coordinate 2,407,631 of JAHFWJ010000412.1, read as the reverse complement.
TTCCACCTACATGTTTCGAATAAGCTTTTTGTCGAAACAGTGTAAAATAAAATTTCACGTGTTTTGAATTTTATATCAAACATATTTATCGGAACGTTTTACTTAAATCTGGCACATTTCATGTAATGATGTTACGTCTAGGTTATACAATTTCCAATATACAACGTGCGTCATTAGTGCTATAGAAATTTAAATTATTATTTATTCGAAATTAATCAGTATCGAAAATAAAGTATTGTTGGATTTTTTGAATTGTATCCATTTTAATGTAGAAATTCATTTTGTTGTCTTTTAGGAGACCGAGCAGAAAAAATATTTTATATGAGTTGAGCGATATAAGTATATGGGAAGAAGCTGGTATAAATAATAAAAAAATGAATTTTACACAAAGGGCTGCAAAAAAAATCTGAAAACGAAATGATTTGTAATTACAAATATATCTTCGTGTTTCCATCAATATTAACGATAGTATATGACAGGGGTTAGCAATTTGTCATGGAAACATGATAATAAAACTACCAGAGAGTTGTATATACGTAATATGCGTACGCACAAGGAAATGGATTTTTAGGGGAAAAAAGTTTTATTCAAAATTTAACTTGAAGGGAACCGTTCTTTATCATCGCTCTTGATAGCTTTATTATGTCTGACAAAAAGTTACTATTTTATAATAATATAATTGAAAAAATGATGGTAAATTTTCATTCGTCATTTTGCTTTTGAGTTTATTTTTTATTGAGCTAATAATTGAAAATGTTTGTTTCGATAAATAGAGCCAAAGATTTAGAGAGTACGAGTCAACGTTTGTTCGGCAGTTCTAGCTTATAAAGTCGTATGTTTTAATGATACTTGCGATGAGGTGGAATTGGTGTTTATGTCCGAAGAGCCGCAAATGTATATACAAAGAGCCGCTTTTGTCGACTCCTGGTCTCTGATAATTCACGAACCGGAATTGGTAAATTATGTTCTGTAAAGCAAAGCAACATTTTCTTCGGATATAACGATTCGGAGCTCGCTGCGTCAATGTGTTTTTTTTTTTTGACCGACAAATCATTATACTATAAAATAGCGTTCTACACTAGCGCGTGAAATCTTACCAAGAAAAGATGTTTTGTAATTTTAATGTAAAATGACGAAAAACGTCGTAATATTAATACTATGCGATTAAACTGACGGAGGAAAGAGGCAGAAGTATATTTATAAAAAAAACAGTGACGATTATTTTTTAAATAAATTATTTTAAGGGAATAACAAACGATAAAAGAAATTTTTATTACTATGGACCATTTCTGTGAACAATTTTTGTCAAATATGAAATTATGAGTGCCACAATACATCTTTTTATTATGTCTGTTTTTTAATAAGTATGTATATATAATACAAATACTGGTTTGGGAAAAGGTATTATTATATTTTCAGTGAATCCCGAAATCCCGAAATGAGAGAATAAGAAGATGAAAACATAACGTTTTATTTTAAAACAAATTAAAAATTATAAAAAAACCCTGCGATATTTAACACGAAATTGCGAAATAACAAATATTCGTCCCGTGTTGCGATCCCAACCGGTTAGGTTACTATTATTGTGTGTTATATTTCTAAGTATTTGTTAATACTAGTTTGGAAATTAGTATTACCGTTAATTATAATAAAATACCGGTATTCACATATTCATCCGGTTTTGCGAACACTGAAAATTTATGCAATGGACCAGTTCACTTGAATTCAACCTAAAATCAGCGTTAGTTGCCGCCTGCGAGTGGTAGTTTAACATGATTTAACTGACGTAGATTGTGCCTGACACAACAATGCACTTCGTTTGCCCTCGGATGCATTTCAACCGTGGAATCCAGCGCCGTTCTGCCTGTCTCCGCAGAAATGGTTGCACTATTGAATTGTGAAATGCCAAAACAACCGCAAAAACCGTGGCCTATTCATTGAAAATGCTCTATCGCGATAATTGTTAAGCTGCGCGTCGATGCAAATTGTATTATTGAATAAAATCTCATTTCAAATCCATACAAAGGTATATTTAATAATTTATGATATCGACTGAAGGTGCTTGATGGAACTTCAATATCAAATTTGAATTGTTGCAACTTTGTACGATTCCACATGTCTTGTCACAAACGACCCGGTTTTCGGCCCTTCGGCATCTTCAGGTATTCCATCATACCGATGCAACAGAACTGACTTTGTCAGTTCTGTTGTTGTGACAGGACATGTGGAATCGTACAAAGTTGCAACAATTCAAATTTGTATATTTAATAGCTTTTCAAGTCACACGGTGAAAAAATAGCAATGTATTTTAGTTCTACAATTTTTTTTTTGATATAGTTGATGGCTATTTTGGCTCACCCATCGTCAGAACTATGCTTAAACTAACATTTGCTTATCTATATATAGCTGCGTAGAAAAGGTATACAATACATCTACTATCCTGTTTTAACGAACTAGCTTGTTTCTTGCTAGTTAAAAAACTAAAAATTTTCAAAAATTGTAAATGAAACTTAAAAGGCGGTTATATCAATATGCTTACATATGACTCAGAAGTGGTTTATGACGGAAACGAAACAGCCCCCTGTAGTGGATTGAGCAATGGCAACCGACATATATTAGTTTTTTCGTTAATTTGCTATTTTTTCACTGGATTATAGTGGAGTTCTACCAAGTGAATGCCAATAAATATGCTTATAATGTATTGTCTGCCAATTCTTGATAGAAAGATATGATATTCAAATAACTACGACACATTTCTTAGGTCTATTTTCGCAATATATTTGATGTTGACGACCGGTTTTGCTCGTTTCGAGTGTTATAAACTGACCAGATGACCAAACTAGCGATGAGCGAAACCATTGTGATAGCAAAATGTATTGTGGGCATACTATGTAAATGTATTGTTTTTATTTAAAATGCTTTTTTATGATATCGGCTGAAGGTGCCTGATGGAATTTCAATATCAAATTTGAATTTGTACAACTTTGATCGATTCCACATGCTTTGTCACTAACGACCCGGGTTTCGCCTTTCGGCATCTTCAGGCATTCTATCATACGGATGCAACAGAACTGACTAGTCAGAAAGTGCCGAAAGGCGAAACCCGAGTCGTTAGTGACAAAGCATGTGGAATCGTACAAAGTTGTAACAATTCAAATATAAAATGTTTTTAGTTGAAATAGTTACTAAATTTTAATACCGAATAGCGGTTTCTTGAATCACTAGACTAATATATTAAAAAAAAAGTACTAAGTATGACCTGATAATTAAACGGTTTTTTTTATTTATTATACAATGTTTATGATAATTGATTTTAATGAGAGAAGAGAAAGAGGACATACAGACAATACAATGACGTTTTATTCATTACATTTGCATTTAATTTGGAGAACTCCTAATTATTAAATATCAGGGCTGTGGAATCGTTAAAAAAGACGTTTTATTTCTAGCTTGTGAAATGTAAGATATTATAAGAAATATACTTTAATGAGGGCAGCTACCCTTGCTTAAAATGCTTTTAATAACTACCCAAAATCCCAAGCATGTAATTATTTCCCAGAACTTAAAAAAAATTATGGTACAAATAAACTCTTTTGAATAAATAAAATAGGTATGGATATGAAAAACGTAGAATTATAATAGCTTAAACATAAAAACAAGTTTAAAGTAGTTTTTTGTTTCAAATATAAAGGAAGATAAAAATTCAGAAACCAAAAAGTCGTTTCTTCTATCAAAAAAAGACTATTAATTTAGGTCATTATTTCATTACATGTTTTAAAAAAAAGTTTTTGGGAAGAAGTTTAATGTTTAAAGCTTATTCTTCTGATGTTTTTATTTACTTATATCTTACAACATGACCATAAATATATTTCGAGGAATTTTTCTTAAAGTAAATACTTTTCACCCAAAATATTTTAGCATATTAAAATAACTTCTTCGCCCCTAGATACACTTATTAATTAAGAGATTACGTGTTCATGAATTCTTTTATGGATTTTTTCCAAACAACATCGTCAGAATGAAATTATATACATACATGCAATTGGATGGTATTAAATTTTTTAAGGCATTAACTAACACTTGTTGGTAAAAATGCACTCTAACTATTTTTTATTATTTTAGTACTATTACCAGCAAAGTACTATATATACAAGTGATTGTAATATTTGCGATGAGCAAAACCAGTCGAGATCTGGATAATATAAAACTGTGGAAATATTAGTACTTAAGATCGTGCTTTATTATTTAATTTAAGAATTAAGTTTGAATTCTTGAAACATTGTGCGATTCCACATGTTTTGTTAATAACGACCAGATTTTGCCTTTCAACATATTCAAGCAGAACTGGCTTGGCTCGTCGCGAGTTTTATTAACTGATACAATACAAAATGAAAAATAAAATCATTGATTTTTCTTGTTTTGTTCTACTAGGTTATTGACATTTTATTTATGGACATTTTACTTCATTTACATATATATTGTATACTTACAATAAAAACTATTTTATTAGCTCACAATCTATTGGTTTTGTAATCTTGGTAAATTTAATTCAAAATTTTCTAAAAATAGCTTTGGTTTCAACTTCTATTGCATCAGTTGGTTAATGATCACAATAATCGAAGCCTGATATTTATATTTTAAAACTGTGAAAACAATACGTAAAACTTTTCTACCAAAAATTGACAGTTAATACTTTTAAAGTGATATCTTTTGATGCAATATTTTTGACTATTATATATTTTGTATTATTCTCGGTATGACTTTAAAAAACTCTATAGAAATGTAATTATATAAGATACACGAAGAATGTAAAATAAATAAAAATGAATCATGATTTACGAAGGTTCTTGTGGTAAATGAATATCGATTATGGAAAACAGATTGATATGAAAGGAAATGGAATATACCGACATTTGCTTCAAGACAGGAAATAATGGTACACAATAGTCGCTTGTCTATGTATATAACATTACACTTGCATTATACAATACAAATAGATTGAATATTTATAGGTTGCTTGATAATGAAGGATGTTGAAAGATTTCCGATATTGTCTGAGGGTATTTGATTTAAACAACAATCATAATAATTCATTTTATATTTAATCCCACCAAAACCGACCAATTAGAAATAAAAAAATATTTCTAAATATAAAATTTGTCAATTGCATTTTGATTGAAGTCGATTTTACATTTGGAATTGTACATGCATTCACAATTTGAATGATATAATTTTTTTAATAAAATAAATATGTACAGTATAAAGGTGATCGTCCGGCTTCAATTCTTTCACGAGTTGGATTTCGTAAGTACGCAAACCAAGATTTTTCCGCAAAATCTTCCATAAAGTGGATGGACACATATCCAATTCCTGTGCACGATGGTGAATAGACTGATTCGGGTCATCCTCTACGCTACGCTCTACACCAGCAATGACTTCTTCTTTACGCACTGTACAACGTCTCTGTGAATGCGTATTATTATTTAAAGTAAACGTGGTGCGAAAACGTTCCATAGTTGATCGAATTAATTGCTCTGATAGACGATTATATTGACTGTAAAATGGACGTAGTGCGCGATCCGTATTTTGAATAGAACCATGATTATCAAAATTAATCTGCACAATTTGGAAGCGTTGTTCAGGCATCAGTCTATTTATGTTGAAATGCCAAACCAAACTAACCATAAATCACTTGACAGCTGACAAAATGGCCCCCGGTTAAAAAAGTGTTGCTATTATCTGCGAATAAATAATAATCTGTCATCTCATCAGTAAGCCGTCAGAGAGTTACGAAAAGCGCTTTGAAGAAATGATATGCCAGGATTCTTCTATGCGTATTGGATATGAAACATTATATGAAACTACGTTATTGTCGACTGACTAAAGATTAAGTAGGAAGAGGTTCACCATAAGAGAGAAACAAAATTTAGTTATACAATAATTATATAAGGAAGTTGATGGCCGTTTCGGCTTCAACTTATCGTCAGAATTGTATTTATAAATCCTGTTTTAGAAATAATGGACGACAAGACATTGATTATAAACTTTAATATTATATATATATAAGTTCTCCATCAGTTCTATTCAAATAAATTATAATGAATGATTTTATAAATAAATCTTTGAAATAAAAGTGTTTTAATTCATAAATTTATTGAGCAGCTTTTAAGAGCTTTTAATTTTATCGCTGCGCTTGAGTTTTGCTTCTATTTTTAAAGCTCTTATTATTGAAGAATATCATCAGTATCGTACTCTGATAATAAAATATAAGCTTTTCATAAAGAAGCTGCTAAATTGTTATGGAAAATTTAATCATTAATTATAATGTATAAAATTGATATTAATAATACAAATATTAATAAGAATGTCTGAAGATGCCGAAAGGCGAAACCCGGATCGCTAGTGACAAAACATGTAGAATCGTACAAAGTTTTAACTATTCAAATTTGATATTGAAATTCCATCGAGAATCTTCAGTCGATATCATAAGAAAGATAATATGTTGCACTTGAATATCATAAGACATATATGAATGCTTTAACTGGTCAAAAGTTGTGAAATTTTTGATATTTGAACAGTCATACTGAGTTAAAAATAAAGATGCATATAAATATTTAGGATTATATATATCGATTATTTTGTAGCAAAATAGCAATCATTTCAGCAAACAGAAGTTTTCCGTTCGAGTACACTTTATACAAAAGTAATGGCTTTGATTGATCTAAGCGTGTATGGGATGAGCCCAATGTATTGTAACCTAAAGGAGAACTGGTTGATGGTGGTACTCTGATAAGGAAAGATTTGGGTACTCAATTTAACTTGAGTTCCAAAAGACTTAAAATTTAAACTATTCATAGAATTTAAATAGGCCAAAGTAAGGTAAGGGTCGAAATAGTTACAGACCAACTAGACACATCGGAAAGTTTACGAAAGTTCGTCAAGCCTAAACGTAGAAAGTTTCATTCATTCCACATACACCGAATTAATTCTTTATGATACAGGTAATTCAATTACTCCCTACTAACCACATCAAAAAGAACTTCATCAAACTTTTACACGGATAAAACATATGTGTCGGTTTATTTTGGAATGTTTTATTCATTTTACTGATTAATTACGATGGCGGAAGCTTGAGTTGATAATATTTTACAGGAAAAGCCTTAATAGTTAAAGTTTGTAGAGAAAATTGGGAAAACTTTAAAATATATTGTTGCCACCTTTGTTTAGCGTTACGTTTAAAAGCCAAAACAAACAAGTGGATTTATGACAGTGTCACAGTGTGCCCACTACGTACACACCGTGTTTGCTTTATAAACAATGGGGTTAATAATTTAATGTGTTTCGTTTCATTACAGTAAAGCTTTTACGGGCGACGGTTAACAAAGCTCGATTTTTCTTAAGCTAGCGACAAGTCTGATCTGTGGTGTACGTACAATGAAAAAATAAGCTTTCGTGTTTGTATTAGTAAAACTGTTGCTTAGAATGCTTAAACGATTGTTCCTGACAGCTGAAAGGTGTTTGTAACGGACTACTAGGCAATTTCGTGGAAACCGACGAGTGTTTCAATGAAGATAATTACGTATAACATGTTAAATGGGCTAACAGTAATTGTAGAGATGCAACTTTAAATAAACACATATTTGTTACAAAAGTACTAAATTTTTCATAATAAACTATTTTTATATCAAAATGAATACTGCTTTATTTTATAATCGTTATTAATTTATTAAATGTGTACTATTTAATAATTTATATTTGTAGGTATATAAAAAAACAGAAACAATTTTACTAATAAAATAAATATTATAGTTCAATAAAAATATCTTTGTTCTGTAAAGTTTATTTAAATTACAGTAATTATAAACCGACTTACCATTTGAAACTTGTGATTAAAGTATTTACTATTTCAAAATCATACTCATTGTCATTATGGAATTATATTATACACTCGAAACGGATGTATTTTGCGAAAAAGTGTTTCAAACTGATTAATATTAAACGGGAGAGAAGATGTATTGTGTACCTTTTCCACACAGCTATATATAGATAAGCAAATGTTAGTTTAAGCATAGTTCTGACGATGGCGTGAGCCGAAATAGCTTTCAACTATTTTTTTTAATAATAATGTAGAACTATAATACATTGCTATTTTTTTACCGTGTTATAATGGGGTTCTACCGAGTGAATGCCAATTCAATCAATGATTAATATTATCTCAGAAGCTTACAAAAAAATAATAACTTATTTATTTTAGTAATTGATTGTGTCGTTCAATGGTTCGAGCCCGTGTCTATATACCAAATAGACATCTAAATCCGCTAAACACTGACGTACAGGTCCAAAAATAAATGGTTCATTACATCATAAAAAAAGTGCTCCGCAACCGGTGTGCCGCGGTATGTCGATGTGCCGATGATCTCGGTATGACAGGGCGCATTTTTCTATCAAAAGAAAAATCAAATAATTCTTCATTGTCTATATTATACAATATTTTGTGAATACGTGATCATGAGATAGCAGAAATAATCATTTCTTCGTTGAAATAGTGTCATAAGTACATAACTATTATACACATAAAAAGTAAATTTATAAGAAAAAAAAATGTACGCAAATGGAGTAAACAAAACAGAAATTGTGAGTTTTAACAAAAGCGTCGCCGGTGAAAATTTTGCATTTTTATAAAAAAAAATTTGTGGTGTGCCGCGAAATTTTGGAAAAAACCTTGGTGTGCCTTGGAATACAAAAGGTTGCAGAGCACTGCATTACATAATGAAATAAGATATTGAATCAATAGCGGCTTTTTTCTTCGACTAATACTCCCGACGCTTATCAATAAACAAATAGGTTAAAATGGTCTGACTAACGTTGATTCTTCTCATTTATAATAAAGCTCATATCTGATTTTTCTATACGATCGATCTTTATTTGTAACTAGAAAGAGCTTCAACAACATTCTTATAATTAATTTACCCAATATGTGTACACCAAATAGTCAGTATTGTTTAACTGATAAATGTTTTTCTCACTTTTGGCTTTTTCACGCTCTATCACCTATCATAATCCGTATTGTTCCGATAGTGAATTAATCTTCATTTAAATGACTGAATATTCTTGGAAATCCCTTATTTTATTTATTATTTTGCTGCAGAACGCGTAAACACACTTGTGATATAGAAAGGTTTAGCCTTTTGCAGGATTTTAGCGTGATAATTTAGTCATAATTTGCAATAACGAAAATCATATTTGTAATTGTTGCTCACCGTAGTCTACGGTTGAAATTATTAAGTCGAAATTCTATTTTGAGTTCTTATTCGATATTAAAACAAAACAATCATCGCTTTTTCAGTTACTTATGAAGAACGATTTTGCTTTAGCGTTGATTTTGATTTTTTTAATGATATATTGCAAGAGACTGGACAGAAGAGCTTACAACGACAAGTGGAAAAATTCGGAAAAAAAAAACATTAACGTTTGCGATGCTTTAAAAATATTCACTTTGGAAAATAGAGCTATTTAAAGAATCCAAGTTATCGGCCCTGGAATACTTTCGAAAACTAATACAATTGAATCATGGGAATTTATTCAATCAAATATAAGAATATCGTGAATTAAACTGTCTATGAAATTGACGCAAAGAGTCAAACGAAGAACGTATCATCTATAAATATTTAAAACTACATTAATGAACTGTTTTTACGTCATTCATATACTACTCGCTGCTTGTATTTTTTATTATCTACCATTTAAATGAAATTCATTTTTCATATCTACTATAATGGTTTCAGGGTTTACTTCAATTTAGTACAATTTTAAAGAACAGGCGGTTGTGGCATTAGAGTTCAAAGGTTTCAGTAACATGAAAAATTATGAAGTAGAATTTTTTCGCGCCTCTTAATTTTTTGCGCCGCAAATGTAAATTCAGGCCACGGGCAAGCGTTTTGCAGCTTTTACAAAACTCATGGTGTAGACAGAACCACAAATCAACGCCCTCTGTTATAGAGTTAGCGCTAGAAAAGTTAATAATATACAGACAACATTTCCAGTCATTTCGTCTATTTGGCTGAAAAATATTTCTAGTTCTAATTTTTTTTTATTATTTTGTATGAGATTTTTAACACCTAAAGCTTCATAAAAGCTTATTTACTAATCTAACTCTATACTTTTTTTTAACACCATCGTCTGGTCGGATGAAAAAAGTCTAATTTAAAATAACAAAAAACCTATAGAATGTAATAAGGATTAAATCACCGTATTATTAAATAAATATTCATGCATATAAGTTTTATGAAGATATTATAATAAAGCTCGTAAGAACGTTGTCGTAATCTAAATTTCAGAAAAATATCTATAAAATAGCTGTAAACACTAATTAAAACATAAAAATAACTTTATATGTTTGTGAAATAAATAAAAAATAATCATTTGCACTTCAATTTTATAACAAAAGTCATTTGTGAAAATGTTCAGAAAAATGAAATTTTTAAGCTGTATTTGAATTGTAATAAAAATCTGAAGAAATAACACATGTTATTTTATTCACGCCAACAATTTTATTAATACTAGATTTTACTGTCGAAGCTTTTGATTAAACGCCATTTTTTTTAAATGGTTTCTTTAAGTGTCTCTCTGTTTGGAAACGGGACATTTTGACGTCTGGGGACACCGAAAAACGGGACATCTGGTCACATTAATCATACCAAATAAATAAATTTCACTTATTTGGTGTACAATAAAAAAAAAGACAATAGAATAAACATATCTTCAGTGACAAAGAGCAAATAAAGTTTACGGACAAAGTGTTTCCTTACCGAAATGATAAGTAGTACCCGAAAATGTTAATACTTAATGTCTCACTATAAAAAAGACTCTAAATTGTCGAAAACGATAAAAATATAGAGAAATAAAGAGTAGTTTTAAAATAAAATGTACACCATTGCCTTCGAGAGTTGTTCATGAGGAAAATACTATACAATGTATTTGTTATGTTGTAGCGGACCAAATGAGTATTATTAGCCAACACTGTGCAAATTATTCATACATTTGACAAGCGAAATAATATGCAAATAATGGACCTTTAGGCTAACTTATTCATAAATAAAAGCTTCGGCTCACTATAATACGAAATATAATATTATATAAAGGCTTTGTACATTATATTTTGGGGAAATATTTTAGTAAAATACTATGATAAATAACTATATAATTTTACATATGATGAATCACTCTAAATTGGAACGATGATATGTGAAGTATTTTATAGTTTCAGATCTACGTCGTAAAAAGCGTATTAAAATTAATTAGCTTTATTATTTTTTTAAATTAATAACGTATAAATTTTTTTTTAATATATCTTTCAATATCTAAAAATGAATAAATTACTATATCGACTTGTTGCTCAATTAAATTCTACAGCCAAATTTTGATCTTTAAACCGATTAAGTCGATTTTCAATCAGTATATTTATTTTCGTTATATTACATGTATAACATAATAGACAACAAGATATAATTCAGCCGTACGGCATTTGAGCGTAGATTGCAGGATTTAGTTTCAAGAAAGTTTGAACACACCTTGAAAGATAATTGAAACTGTTTTTAATATAAATAATTAATTAGAGTCTTAATAATGTAAATTTTGTTAAGATATAAGTTTAATGAATAGAGTACAACAGAAAGGGTGGCCTGTCAAATATTTTTATTTTTAACATTGTCCCTTTGACAAAAAAGTTTGTGAACCCGTGGTTATCCCCGAATCACTAAATTATTTACACTTCCACATGTTTTTTTATAAAAACTTGGATTTCGTCGCCAGGCGTCTTCGAGCATTTTATTACATAGAAACACTCGAATTGTCGAAAGTTTTAATGTTACCAATAAAAAAATATATAAGCAATATTTTAATGAATATCCAGAACCTATTAATTGTAAACCATTATCAGTTGGACACTATGTAAGTCGACGGTTACTTGAATGCTATATGCAACATGAGATAAGCCCATACATAATTTTGATAGCGAGAAACGTTGCCAAAGTTTGATAGCCTGAGGTGGTTATGTGTTTGTATGTATGTTGTAGCGTATCCTCATCTGTTTTATCAGTTGGCGCAAACCTTTTTTTATTGTACGGATCAAAATCATACTTTCAATGTATTGCTGTAACTGATGAGTCATTATCAAATTCAAAGCAGAATCACAGAAAAAAATACTCATATTACCTCTAAAAAATGCCTTAAGATAAATTTTAATAAATAATATTTTGATTTTTGTAAAAAAGATCTAAAATTGTGTACATTTTCTTTATATATGTATTTAAAATAGTATTAATGTAAAAAAAGGTGTTGAATTAAAAAACTTAAGTGTACGCAAAATTCTCTACAATGACATCTCTGTTACGCGTGTCATAGATTAAACCCTGACCTAATTTAAAGTCGACCAGACTATAATATTTAGTGTGCAGGTGTTGGGAATGTCATCGTTTGAGTTGGAGCACGTTTTTCATTTTTTATTGCCATACGTGCAAAGGTATATATTATTTATAATGATGACTTGGAAAGGAAATGCGTACAAAAATGAGCGGAAAAGTACGCATATTTTATTTCACAAACAAAGTAAAAAGATTTTCCTTACAAATGAACGAGATTTTTTAAACGTATTTTTCTCATTAGTAGATGTCACTGTGTTGGAATCTGAAATGAGTATAAACGACATCTATGAATGAAAAACATTATATATAATATTATTTACACACAAATATTGCAATACTTATAATCGCGAAAACAAAAATTTTAAAAATGCTTTGTTGTGCTTTTCAGCCAAACTTATACTGTATTCAGCGGGTAAGGCGTCAGTGGCGTACTTAATTTTTTTTAAATAAAGTAATTATAAGCTATCAAAAAAACACTATTTTTAAAAATTATATATATATAAATTAAATCTAATAAACGATTGATATAGTTATCATTTTAGTGATTAATCATACGATATCTATTACTAAGTAAATTGTAAAAAATAGGAAAAAATGAAATTATTCGAAATACTAGTTATTTTTAATATGATACATACAACTACAATACAAATATCTTTATAAGATTTGCTGCGCGTTTTGGTTGAGAGAATTCATACCGTTATCATTAATTGCTGAACAATTGAGTTAACATATTTATTTTGTAGCATTTTTGAAAGCCGTATCTATAATCAGTGGCGTACTGGTTCTTAAAATATAAGATGACAAGAGTCAATGAGGATTGACGAAAACCACGCAAAAATTAATTTATCCAACATTTAATTTTACTATGGGCCCACTTATTCTAACATATGTCCACTTGACATTGGGTAACATGTCACGTATGTCTGGTCTGTCACTGCAAAATATGTTTCAATATTTGTATTATAATCATCATTACTTTGGATTCAATTAAGTACAAAAAAATATCTCGAAAATATAAAAAAAGGTGTCTGTTTAATAAATGCAATATAATAAAACAATATTTTTGATCACAGATGTCGCACTATTTTCTCTTTCTCATGCTTAACAATAAAAATAATTAAAATATACGCGCCGTATTATTTGAAAGGAAAAAAATATTGCACGTTTTACTGCGTTGTTTCATTGTGAATAATATATTTATAAATAACCACAAATTACGATTTTAATGTTTTGATGTTATTTGTTTGGTTCCAAAAACAAAATCTAGTTTTTCCCGCCGTATATTAATGGCAGATGAGATCACGAATGATATTATTGTTATAATAGAAAACGAAATTCAAAAAATATTATTTTTAATCCCCTGTGGAAATTGTTTAATGATAGAATTATTCTATTAATGGATGTCTACATCAAAGAATAATAAAATAGATTAAGATTAGATAGACATTATTTTGAATAATAAACACCCATTTTTTGTACCTATGTGTTGTTATTATTTAAAATATCTTGCCTTTCCATCAAGAAAAGACAGTTAACACCTTAAAAGTGATAATTATATTATGCAATATTTACTCAATAAATATGCAAAGGTTCACGACGTTATGGTGTGAGAATTTTTTTTTTTTATAAAGTATTATTTTGTTTTTTTTCATAGACTTCCGATTTCAAAATTATAAATGCTGTTTTGTTTGATAAACCAAGGCTTTGTAGTAGGAATCGAAGTCGTTAAAAACGAACGAATTCAACTACTTCGATAAGACGATTTTTAAGAATATCTCAATTGACAATTTGTCGGATTGCTAGATTGATCTTTAATTTAATGCACATAGATAGAAAATGAAGCAAAAATAATCTTTTTTTTCGTCGGAGTCGTGTTGTTGGTCATTCAATGTACAACAACACACAACGACTCTACGTCCTTGGTAATAGCTTTAAAGTTCTGACGATTGTAGAAGCCGAAATAGCTATGAAAAACTATATGTATTTATATTAAACTTTGTGGAGCGAAATACTTTGATATTCTTACCGTTTTATAACAAAGTTATTAAACTAGTAAATGCATATTCAAAAAAAATTATATTTACAGCTAACCTTCCTATAGCGTTGAGAAAGGGACTTTGCTGTAGAAGATTTCCATACGGTAGCCTAGAAACACATACAAAATTTGAGGTTATTGATTTTCAATTATTTTGAATGAAGTCACCTTGATTTATATTATTATTTATATTTTGTTTGTTAAATATTTCCCGTGTCGAGGCGTTGATCTTTTTCTTCTTCTTTTATATTTGATCTTGAAAATTTTGCATTTTTGTAAAAAATTTGCTATTGAAGAGTACGTTATAGAAGGGTTGACTGTACTGAATATTTTCCTGCTGTTGAAATGAAAATTAATAATAAAAATATATTCTGAGAAAACCAAGGATACCAGCTTACTGTTATTCAAAGAGAAATATTTTATCTTTTTTCCAGATACATTTTCTCGCTGGCCTTAGCTGACCTCCTGGTAATCGTAACAAGCGTTCCTTTCGCTTCCATGATATACACGCTGGAGTCGTGGCCCTGGGGAGGTGCAATCTGTAGACTATCAGAATGCGCCAAGGATGTTTCTATTGGAGTATCAGTGTTCACCCTGACAGCTTTATCAGCCGAAAGATACTGCGCCATCGTGAATCCCCTGCGGAAACTTCAGGTTAGCTTTTTTTTTAAATTTTGTATAAAACCATTATTTATTGTGTTGCTATATATATGAATTTATTATCAAGCAAGCAATCAATTAAAATGTATCTTCATATCATTTACTTATAAAAAATTAAAAACATTTAGCAAACAAGTGAAACTAGTTATAATAAAAGAGAAGTGTGATATTTAAATATTAGATGTGTTGATGTGTTTTTTATTCATTGTTTTTAGTGTTATTAATCAATTCTGTGCCAGAATCGCTCTATAATGAATAATGTAAATTCGTGCATGGCAAGACGGCTATAGAAAATGAGCTTTGAGCTTTACTTTAACACTAAAAAACAAAACAAAACGAGATTTTTTGTTTTAATTGTTATAGCTTTGTAAGATTCCCATTGTTTTTTTAAACTAACGACCAAGGTTTCGTCTTTCGACATCTTCAGGTATTCTATCACGCGGAGGCGACTAAAGGAAAATGAATATGCTACTCTACACAAAAAAATAAAATAAACATTTATTTATATTATTATAACTTCCCATATGAAGCTTTAGTAACGGCATAATTATTCATGCCCAAAACTACATGAAATGAAAGGCACATTTAGTTAAACAATATGAAAATCCTTGAACAAACTTTTTATTTTACCTCAAAACTGTTTGTACCTCAAAAAATTTTAATTGTTGAAACTGTGCACATTTTCACAAAATTGTCACCAACCCGAGTTTCGCCTTTCGACTTCTTCAGGTATACGGATACTTCATATGGATGTAACAGAAATGCCGAAAGACGAAATTCGAGTCGTTAGTGACTATGCAAGTCTTACAAATTCAAATTCGAAATGATACTGATCGCTTCGTTTCAATAAATTATCTTAAATATTCAGGTTAAGTGTAAATATTGTTTCGTTCTGTTTTTGAATTGTAGAAAATGTTGTTTAAGCTTTTTGTATCAAATATTGTCTTTTTGTTTCTGCTTTTCGATACAAATATCTCTTTGTAAAATATCCAGCGTTGTTTCACGTCATATTGATCGCTAAGCATTAGTGTTTATTTTCAAGCTTAATGTATTGCTACCACGATGTGACACCGTTCATTGATCACACGCTGTATTCCCCTGTGACTCAAAGTAAATAATGCAAATCGAAAAACCATGTCAGTCGAACAATATTAAACTTTTGTATAGTACTCCTGCTAAAACGCTTGAAAAATTCCCCCATAGATTTTGTAAATATTTTTTTTTGCTAACTATATATCAACGTAGAAAATGAAATGAAAGGTAATAATATTTAGACAATTGTGATGTATGTTTAATTTATTTGAATGAAAAGTTTTACTGGTTGTAAGGCCACCACGAAACTATTGTTTAGTATGTATGTAAAATAACCCAACTTTGTTGGAAATATATTATAATCAAATCAAAAACATCTAGTTCTGATGTCAAAATATTATTAATAATTATATTCATTGAATTGACATTTACTTGGTAGAATTCCATTATAGCAAGGTGGAAAAATAGCAATGTATTTTAGTTCTTTAATTTTTTTATGAGATATGGTTGATCGCTATTTTGACTCACGCCATCGTCAGAACTATATTTAGTTATACTAGTCCTGACGATGGCGTGAGCCAAAATAGCTATCAACTATATCTCATAAAAAAATTGTAGAACTAAAATGCATTGCTATTTTGTCACAGTATATCAATAATGTTACGATAACGTTGTTCATTAACAGTTGTGTCTTAAAAAATAATAGATAATAAAAACACATTATTTTCTACCTATTTCCACAATATCTTTTTTGATCAGGACCGGTTTCGTTCATCGTGCTCGCGGTGAGCGAAACCAGTTTTGATCATAAAATATAATGTGGAAATAAGTACAAAATAATGTGTTTTTATTGTATCAAATATCATGCCTTTCCATTAAAAAGCGACAGGTAACACCTAAAAATGATACATGTATATATTGATTTTCTTTCAGTAATTAGTTTATAAATAAACTTGCGCATCAAGTGTACAGTTCATCATTTGAATTGCAAAATATGATCAATCCAAAAATCAAACACAATTACTTCAGCTCATGCAGAATTTAATTAAACCCTTTTTGAAGCAAAGAAACCATTAACTAGCGAAAGACGTAAAATAAAACACGAAACTCAAAAATCAGAATTTTTACTGACGACTTACATCTTTTCCTATATGATATATCCACCATTTATGTTTGTTTCAAAAAATATGAGATCAATCAAGAGACCACCTCACATCAATATAAAATCTAGAATACTTTTATGATCTAAAAATCGTAGGCGATTAATGATATTTTTACGAGCTGCTTATAGAAAGGATATTATAGATTAACGATGTTTACTATCGTTATCCGTAGGGTTGCCAAAATACGAGTAGAAGAACTAATAGACAATATTTCTCAAAAATGTTCAATGCAATTATTATTGAGTAAGCCGAACCCATATTCTTGGGCATCCTCGTTAACATCATCAATACATGCATAGGTATGTTGATATGTCGGTTTCCATATATTTTAATTATATGAATTAGTATTTTCATAATTAAACGAAAACAGAGTTTCATACTCAAAGAATATTGTCAAAAAATAAGTTGGTGCCTTTTGATTTCGAGCATTATTTATAGTTTATTGATTGAATTGGCATTTATTTGGTTTTTATAGATGAGAGTTATTTCGGCATACGCCTACTATAAATGATTAACTATAGTTCTGATGAAAGCACAAGCCGAAATAGCTATTAACTATATATTTGATAAATATTGCAGAACTAAAATACATCGCTATTTTTTCACTGTGTTATTATTTCATACTTATTACAGAAAGTTACTCTTCGATATTAGAAAATTAATGACTTATCTACAGAAATTTCCGATAAGTTAAAAGCTGTATTTCATATTTTAAAAATATATATTTACATACGCCATAAAGAATTCACTTTTTCAACACTTATCATTAATTGGTATCATTATAAAAAGTTTCGTTATGAAAAATAGTCTGTTTTTTGTAACACTCTTGATTATTTAATATACTTATCCCCCAACCATTTAAAATACTTACCACTTACCATCATTTGAAAAGTAAAATAACGTTTTACATTTTTCCAATTAAAAAAACGAATGCCTTTTTTAGAGTTCTTCTAGAGTATTTTTAGAGTTCAAAATTAACGTAAAATGTGATGAAATTTTTATTATTTGGCAGCCCTATTCGAAGACTAAACTCGTTTCATCGCTGTATAATATTATTACCCCTTAACATAGTCTAGTTTCTATGGAGTTTCTTATACGTGCGGAAGAAAATATAATATATTGAAGTGCGTGATGGTGCAGATTTTTTTTGGTGAGGTTAGTTTGAGCTTCCTGTATTAACGAAAAGGGACGAAACAAAATATTCACTCATATTATTCAGCACGTGTGTCATTCATGTACCACAATCTTAAAGAAAGCTTGTTTCATACCCAAGGTCTAGTTTTTGGTGACCAAGTTCGTTTAATGAATGGAATATATGAAATTTGTGTATGCAGAAATAAAGACACTGAATAGCGTTGTGAAGGTTTGGCATCTATTTAGGTTACTTAAGATTTAACTGTATTATGTTATACGTCTTGGATTATATTAAATTAATACAAATATCAAAGATAATGCCCAAAAATTATAAGCATTCAGAAGCAATGTTGAAAAGTAGCGTCTTGATCAATTCGTCAGGAAGATTCTGTAAACATATTTAGTTATAGCAAGAAACTATTTCAATTATGTATAAAACCAGGTTTAATTAGTAATCTCAATTACTTTAGGACATGTTTAATAATCACATAAAGATTACCTGCAACATAACATTATAAATGTTGGGCTTTATCGTTCTTATCACGAGACACATTACAGGTGTTACAATTTTGATATTAATGAACAATAACTTGGTTTTAAGTACAGTTCAGAGTGCGTCTATCGTTTAGCCTAAAGGAATTTAAAATAAACCCTCCTAGTAAAAAATGTAGAAAAGGTTCTGAAGAAATTGTTTTATTTACTAACGACATATGGATACTACCCATGACTTTCTATCACAAATGCTCAATTAAAATAAAATAAAACTAGAATAGAAATATGCTTGGCTAGATATTTCTTTTGGCTAATACGAGGCCAAAATGAGAATGTCATCATTCTTCATGACGTCATATTGTATGTTTCCGATATTTTCTGAAAAGTTATGACATTAATTTGTGTTCTTCTAAACTGCAGAACCAGCCAATTAATGATTATGCCACTGATGAGAGTATAAAAAATATTTTAAATAATACTTCAAATTTTGTCATATACGTGGACGGGAGTGAGTTCGAAACGAACATTTTTTTAACTGTTATGAAGGAGTTTTTGTCTGAGTTTGCTCTGTTGACTTTCTTGCATATTTTCAATGTTACCTTTTATAAACTGTTTTTACGTCGCAAAAGCAATAAATATTTGACTTGTAACTTTTACATCAATTAATAAAAAAGTAATTATTTGTTTTATTTACTGATTGAAATATAATCATTGAGTCGTGGACTCGAGGTGTTATGACCGGAGTTGGAGTCGTGAAAATCAAGCGACTTCGATTACTTTTTCGATTAAATGATTTTGAAAAATATCTCATAAAACAATTTGCTAGATTGGTATGTTGATCGTTAATTATATGCATATAAACAGAAAAGGTAAGATATAAACTTGACAAACTTTAAAAAACAAGTCAGAGTTTTTGAGACGACTGTACAGCACTGCTTTTATCAGTAAACCGATGTCACAAAAGTGTTACATTTTAAATAAACCATGTGAAAACTCACCAGATCAATAATTTAGAGGGATTCGACGGTAACTTCATAGAAGTTTATTCTTAAACTAGAATCAAAAAATATTACATTCTTAACACGGTGAAAAAAATGGCAATGTATTTTAGTTCTACAAAATTATTTTTTTAAAATATAGTTGATAGCTATTTCGGTTCACGTCATCGTCAGAACTATGCTTAAAAAGAATTGCCTGGGTGGCCATATCGGCTACTTTCACCGTGATATAATGAAGTTCTATCAAGTGAATGCCAATTCAATCGATAAATTACATTCTTGTAATATCGTATGCGTCACAACATGTGATACGTGTCTTGCTACATTATTAAAGAATCTTTAGATAAACTATTTATATTGCCAGATATTTAATAATAACTAAATTATTGATTCTATTTCTTTACTGATACCTCAGATGATAAATCAAGACTGCGATTTTTTCCAACCAGAAGTCTACATAGAAAAACGATATGGAAAATTTTAACTGATAATATCATACAACTCATTTTCTTTGTAATATTCGTTAGTAAATGTTTTCCAAGGTTTTTAGGAGTTGATCATTATTTTCCAAGGCATGTATCCAATTTTGGTCGTTGGTATTGACAAGTGTCACTATCGATCGGTTTCATAGCGGTGACAACCGACATTCAATATCCTATCTTGGCGAGGTAAGTCGTGAATCACGTATTTCGTACCTGTCACCTCGAGTACGTTAAGCGCCTGGCGTATTTTATAATAGTCTATTTGATTTACTTTGAGAGTAGAACTTATAGGTTTCGTTATAATGCCAGTTATTAAAAGAAAAAATATTTTACTTATTTTAGAACAATTTATAGAATTGAATGACTACTAATCGTCGAGTTAAATTTATGTTTGATTCAGCTTAGTCGTATAATTCGGATCACGTTAATCAAGGGTCGATTAAATGTTAGATTTGTTTCGACTCTTTCGTATTATATTATATGAGTCTTCGATATCTAATAAATGAGATTTATTTATATATTGCAATATGTATTGTATAGCCCATTAATTATACCGCTCCACGGGTGGAAGGGGTCTGATTTGCTTTCGTAATGGACCATTGCCGTGCCACATTTGAACATATTGTCATAGCCGCATTTTTTGGTTTCATTTACAATTTTTGAAAAAAATTAGTTTTATAGCGAGAAAGAAACAATCTAGGCCGTTAAAACAGGAGAGAAGATGTATTGTGTACCTTTTCTACACAGCTTTGTATAGATAAGCGAATGTTAGTTTAAGCATAGTTCCGCGATGACATGAGCCGAAATAGCTATAAACTATATTTTTAAAATAAATTTTGTAGAACTAAAATACATTGCTATTTTTTTCATCATGCTATAATGGAGTTCTACCAAGCGACTGCCAATTCAATCAATAGTGAGATTTATTTACATAACATTTTTCAAAATTTTCTTCATAGCTTAAAAATAGCTATTATATTATGCCCTTAATATAACCACATATTAAGTAATATAACAACTATATTTAAAAAAACAATTTTGTAGAACTGAAATACATTTTTTTTTTTCACCATGTTAGATATTTAGTTTTTAAAAAAAAAAAAAACAATTGAAGTTACAATTTATGTATTTTACTATATATGAAAACGATTTTACATTATGACATAGATTCAGTTAAAAGTATAGTTTTTAAATTGTTTATCCATATAGTATTTTTCAGTTAAAAATAGCTCATCGATTAAAATAAAAAAAATCTTTTATTAAATTTATTTCGTCGTCAAGATCTTTCATGCTGTCGAACACTTGACTGGCACACACTTATTTTACAATCACAGACATCATACCCAAGTCAGTTTTTATTCCAATAAAGTCGTTTTGAATATTGAGAATATTGTTTTATTTCTGTATATACTTTTTTTATGAAAGCTTGTGAGTTGGAGAAGAAGCTATCAATTTAAAGGTCGAAAAAGCTTCCAATTTTATCTCCCGTCAAATCGATGCAATTTAGCGAATTGAGTATAGAATAAATATATTTTTTTACTGATGGAATACAATGAACAAACCAGTCTATTTATACAAAATATTTGAGTTAAAGATAGCAGGTATACAAAACCATGGGTACAAGATAACAGATAATGTTCGCGATGAGTGAAACCGGTGATGATCAAAAATATATTGTGGAAATAAGTATTTAAATGTGTTTTTATTATTTAAAATATCATGCCTTTCCATCAAGGAGTAACAGTTAACACTTTAAAAGTGATTATTCATTTGAAAAAAAAATCAATAATTCAAAAATTTTTGGCGGAGTCATGGTAAAATTTTAATTTCAAATTCAAGACTTATTCTGTTACAACAGACATAAAAAATGAAGTCATTAGTCATAATAATATTATAAAAAAGACAAAAACACATTTTTTTGTGCTTAATTTTACAATACAGGTAGTCCTTGACTTACGACCATTCGCAATTACGACTAATTAACTAACGATTAAAAATAGCATTTTTTAAATTGCATTACGGTGCGCCTTTGTCAGCCCTGATCCATGCGTAAACAAAGAAGAAGCAATAATGATGCCATAAATACTTCCTGCCGGTCAGAAGATCGCGGATGTACGCAAAGAATGTCGATTGTTTCTTTCTTCTTCCCTCTGTTGTTCGGTAGATGTGAAAAAAAGGAAATCTAATAGATTTATGCTAGTGGTAAAAGAGTGAAGGACATAGAAAATATTGGAAAGGGATAGCAAGAGATCACATCATCGTACATGTATGGAACATGGAAAAAGCTAACAAAACGTTTTAAAAACACAACTCAGTCGCAATTCGAAAAAGAAAATGAAATTGAATACACGACAAATCTCATTGTAGAGCTTTGCGATAAACTTATTATATTAATATTGATTGCGAAAACAAAGACCAACTTACAGAAAATGATTAAGAAGATCTTACAAACGAAGAACTATTATGCATCGAAAATAAACGGATTGAAGAAGAGACTTAAAAAAATGGAATGGTCTTGGAATCTCTTTTTAGTATAAGCCGCTGTATACCCTTTACGTGAGATAGGTTCAATGAATCGACAATCTCATGACGTAAATTCTTATGTTTCATCACTAGATTTTGATTGTAGGTATTCTCTATATGAAAACAAAAAAAATATTTATATCTTAATGTTGGTTGATTGATATTTGTTGAAAAACCCCGTTCAAGATTGACTCATTAATGAGATCGTTATCGAAGATTATCACAGGCAATTGTGTTGATTGTTATAAGATTAATATTTTGAAATTAGTTTTTTTCTGTAATTTTCTGCTTGCCTTGGGGTAAGTGTTTTCCTGTAATTAATAACTTAAGTATATATACGATGCTAACTGTTTATTTGACGTCAGTTCTGTTGCATCCGTGTGATAGAATTCCTGAAGATGCCGAATGGCGAAACCCAGGTCGTTAGTGTCAAAACATGTGAAATCGTACAGTGTTGTAACATCTTAAATTAATATTTAAATTCCATCAAGCACCTTCAGTCGATATCATATACAATCGTTTCTTTAATGTTTCTCGATTCCCACCCCTGAAATTAAAAATCAAAAGATATACAATAGAAGAATTTTAAGAAATGTTTGAAAGCGTCACAGTAATCAGACTTGAAATAAAAATGAATTAAAAACACGTATTTTTTAAAACAGAATTTGAAATACAGATTTATTTTGTAGCGATATGAATTTATTTCACATAATATTATATCAGCACTTTCAATATTTAATAAAAACAGAGTGTCGTTTCATTCTTTGTTATGTAACCGAGAATTGTCACGAAAGAAAGCTTTTCTCTGTCAATGAAAGCTGCCACGCGGCATCTGTTTTTGATATATCAAAACGTGTTCAAATGCATAGAACTGAGAAAAGCAACTAAAATCCATGTCTTACTCTATATCACATTTTTTGCTATCGTTCCAATTAAGATAAACCGTTGTTTTCAAAGTATTATAAAAATTTCATATACTATAAATTAAGGACGATTTTTTTGATAAGTCTTGTAATAAGTGAGTTTTTCGTTATAATACTGTTAAGAAATTTCAGTCTTAAAAGATCAAAAGATTAAATAAACTTGGTAACCTCGTTGGTTTCCATTACGAACATTTTTTTTCAATCGGATTGTAGACTTTTCTTTGAAAGCATTGATATTTGTGTTGTTATTAAATTTCCTTCCAGTCACCTGATTCTTAAAATCGCGCGTTATGAAAGCGATAAGATAAACACTTGTTATTTCTTAGTCCTTTCAGATTTGTCTTATATAAAAACTTTTTCAAGGTACATCCACAAGAGGTTTGCTATATGCTCTACATTGGGAGTGAAAGCAGGTTTTCAAAATTCACGAATTAAATTATTTTTTTTAATGTATTGTATATTATATATTGCGTTATTCAACTTCATTCTTAAAAGAATATTCGTGGTAGGAAATCACTTTGTAGAGATCGATTACAATAATGATTGGCTATTATATTATTCTTCGTTGAATTAAAATCGTCAGTATTTTTAACCCGTAATATTTAATAATAACAGTGTTATGAATAAAAATGA
This sequence comes from Himalopsyche japonica, assembly GCA_028555115.1. NCBI lineage: Eukaryota > Metazoa > Arthropoda > Insecta > Trichoptera > Rhyacophilidae > Himalopsyche > Himalopsyche japonica. The sequence goes on along the minus strand of JAHFWJ010000412.1, from coordinate 2,383,131 downwards.
GATAATTATATATAAATGAAAAGGAAAGAAATGAAATAAAAGATATTATAAAATTATTACCGATCAAAAAATGAAAATCAATTGAGATTTCTTTACAATCTAGCAAAAAATTGATTTCTAAATTTGCAACTGTTTATGATTTCTTTCATATTATTTATTTATCATAACTTTTTCATTATTTTTGAGCAGACAAAATATATTTTTATTATTTATGGTAGTCAACACCGTGAAGATGGTTGATGAAATTTCAATATCAAATTTGAATTGTTGAAACTTTGCACGATTTCACATGTTTTGTCACCAACTACATTCTAAAAGACTGTTAGTAAAAAAACTTTGAAAGACAAAACCCGGGTAGTTGGTAAAAAAAAATACGGAATCGTTCAATGGTTCAACAATTCAAATTTAAACTCATTTATTTAGTTTCTTAAAACTAAAAGATAAGCTTTGTTTTTTTCACGTTGAAGTGAATCAAAATTATTTCATAATATAAAATAAAACAATATAAGAAGGGCATGTAAAACAAAGTCATTTTTATTATATTTCTTATAAAAGGTAACTTGTTAAGAACTCCTTGACTCAAGAAAACTTGATTTCCAATAAAGTTTATTTTCAATTAGTTTTGAACCGAGATATGTTGAAAGTTTTCAAAAGTCTCTACGGCTCTAATGAAATTCTTTCTTTTTCCGCGAATAGAAATAATTTAAGAGAATTGTTGAAAATACGAAGGATAAGTCATCTAATTGAAGTTTTTATTTCTGGGACATTAAATAAACTTTCTCACGGTAATACAATATTTGAATAAACATAATTTTCCTTCGGTTTTTTAAGTTTCCTTTTTTTCTTTCTCCGCCAATATTTCGAATATTTATATATTCGGAATCGTGTTTCACTGAAACACCATAGAGGAAAACTTTATTTGAAAGATTATATTACAAATACAATTTCAATGTTTCTAGTATGAACATATAAATGGAATTCAATCGTTACAAAATACGATTTATGAGATTAAATAGTTTTAAAAAAATAATGATTTTTTTGTGTAAATTTATGAACATGTAAAAATGAAGTCTGTTATACAGCAAGCGCACTCATAACTGCAAATATTGGCACTATAATGTTGAAATTTTCTTACATAAGATAGTTTTCCTGCTGCAATTATATCTAATTTATATATTTTTTTAATGAACGAATTGAAGAAAATTGTATCGATCGGAAAATAATAAATATAAAACCAAACTTGCCTTAAAAATAACCAATATGCCCATATTTTTGTGTGTTATCAATAATACAATTTGTCTTTTCATTTTGATTCAAATAATTTTTTTTTTAAATTTAATTTTCAAGCTGTTACGTACATTTTGTAGTGGTTTTTTTTCGTGTAATTTTTTAAAGTTTTCAAAAAAAATTGTTTTTCTTTTCATTTGTTTTTTTTTTGTTAGAACTATACGCTAACACCATAAACTTATATCTTGTGCTCTAACATTGATTCACCACATATAATAAATGCATTAGGAAAACATTGTAAAAAAAAACAAAATGTTAGTAATTTTTTAACGTTACCTACATCACATACTTTATTATTGTAATACAAAAATTAGTATCGATTTCTTATAAACAATGGACTATATATAGTGGATCTATCAACATTGATACAAAGTATAAAATATTATGTAATAAGATTTCTTGTTTACGGAAGTAATTGGTAGAGAATATTTTTTATGATTTTCTTAATGCAAAAAAAAGATTTATTATCATTTGAAGTCTTGCAGAAATAAATAAGAATTCATCTATGTTATTATTCCCAACCAATATCAATTTCCTCGCAGCTAATTGCCAACGTTTTCTCTTGGATATTTATTTCTTCACACAAATTTGAATATAATGTGTTGCCATTATGGAAAATAATGACCACTTAGATCGCTAGTAACATTTTTACTGCCGGTTATTCTCCCTAGTTCTGTCGATTGATGTTTTCCTTTGTGAAGTAAATTTCAATACAAAGGTAAGTAGCTTCCTGTGCTAGAATACAAAAAAGAAAACGTTATTGTATAATCAATTCCATCCATGTTAAGATAACGCACATTTTGATGTAAATTTTGTTTGATTTTTATGGAAATTCTTTTGAACACTTAAATTTGAATTTATACTGTGTTTATAATTTCTTGGGAGGAATATTACTGCTGTAAAACATAAAGTTTATTGACAACTTTTTCAAATGCTGTAAGCTTTTGTAGTCCAGAAGTAAGAACTTTAACTTCAACTATAGTTTGAAACTTTGTCCACGCGGATTCTTATATTTACATATATATTCTCTTTGGTTTGATTTCGTATTACGACACAGGCATTCACATTTGATTTGATCTAATTTGATTAAAAAGTCGAAATATCTTGTTAAAAAGCGGTAAACACTAATTTTAGATATACAATGTAAATTTATCAAATATTTTTATTTTATACATACATTTCTAAATGATCGACGTTTTTCTAATTGACTCGAATTGTATAATTTTTCAAATAAATTGGACGGATATTTAAATTTCATTCCACTCAGTAAAAGTGTATGGTAAAGGTATATTATAAATCATGTCCTTACTCAATATACTGATTTATATTGAGTTGCTGAAGTACTCAAATGTAGATCTTTTTTAAGTGAAATACTTATTTTGATATGCTTTATCATGAGTTTATGTTGATCAATTTCGGAGCTTTTAGGATAAAAAAAAATATCCTTTATTTCTATTGACGATTTGTATGTTCAAACGGCAAAGTATTTTTTTTTTGAATGGCTTTTTTTCATCAGATTGTTATTGGTAAAAATAATTATCACGAAAGTTTTTATGGAAATAAAATGTAAATCAGACAGACTATGTTTTTATTTAAAGCTAAAATTATTCCATTCCATGCTGATTATTGATCAATAGACAAAGTTGAAAAAAAAGGATTTTATTTTATATTTTTTTCCCGATTTATTAAAAAAGAGGATATTTAAGTGCCTATCACCAACAGCTATTTTTTTTATATGAAATCATTGCTCGTATTGATATTTCAAAAAACATCCTCATGTTATATTTCGTTATGTAAAAGTATTTTTATTATGTTTGTATAAATAACAGAGAATTTAATATACAAACATATTCGTAGATTAACAACAAAAAAGCTTGTTCCTATACGCATCTTTTTTCATATACCCTTGTTGTCTTTTGAATGGCTCTTCAGATACAATATGATTTTATATGAAAAACCCCCGTGAAGTGCTTCAGGGGTTTTCGCGTATTTTTAAGTAATACGACGTTAGAATTCAATTTTAATAGATACTTTCGAAATATTGTTTGGTATTTTGTTACACGAAATGTAATAATAAAGAAAATTGGATGGATTATAAAAAATAGGTAAATATGTCAAGAATTAAAAAAGTTTGTAAATCTATATATTTTTATAACGTCTCTATGGGTGAATTTTTTTTTCATATTAAATATATTATTTCTAGAACCATTTTCATTCACTTAAAGGATTAGGCTGAAATTTAATGAATTAAAAAAACGTGTGATTACTTTCAGTAAGAATAGATCGTTGAAATTAAAACAAGACTCATAGTTCTGACAGAATTGAATTTGCCACCTCAATACTGCATGCTTAGATATTGTTTTAGTTATCAGTAATACAGTTATTCAAATTTACACAGCAAATTTATCATTGTTAGCTCGATTGCTTGAATCGACTTATTTATTTTACTCATTTCTTATCTCGTTTTTCGAATACAAATTTAATCATAACTGCAAATATCGCACGTATAGTTCTGACGATGGCGTGAGCCGAAATAGCTATCAACTCTACCTTGTAAAAAAAATTGTATAACTAAAATTCATTGCTATTTTTTCACCGTGCTTATTTTTTATTCCTGACACTACACGATTTTTCCTAAGCGCTGAACATCTTTAAAAATGTAATTTTTTATGTATCATATAAAAAACGTATGCATTGTGTTATACATACACACACAAAGCTAGCCATTATTACTCAATTTGAAATTCCATCTCCTGCGTAGACAAACTGCGTTGTTTTCTTCGAATAATTTTGTTACAAAAGAACGTAAAACCTTCAGGGAAATTTGTACACCTGTCCACGTAAAAGCAATTTTCGAAAAGTCTGGCTCACTTCATTCTATTTGTTTTGGAAGAACTTGGACAAGATCGCTTAGTTGGATTTTGCTAACCCGAAATAACGAATATATTTTATCAAGGCCCAAGCTTGATACTAACAATGAAGTCAACAGGTCGGTTTAAATTATTTATTACAAGGCACCTACTTATTATACAGTTGAACTCGAGACGATTTAACAATTAGTCACCTGTGAATGAATACTGATTATTTACTATTTAAATTCAAGACAATTCTTAGTGAGAGCATCTTTCAATATAACAAAGAAACACGTTTAGTTCACGATAATTAGTAGCGTCTACAGAATTGAAAATAGCTGATACCTTTAAAGAAGTTCAAAGACTCATATACCTCATATATTAAACTGCGACATTCTCTGTGAATCTCACATTGAATAAAAACACAACTCCGATTAAGACAGGCTTATTTTTAATTTATGATATCGACTGAAGGTGCTTGATGGAATTTCAATATCAAATTTGAATCTTTGTACGTCAGTCAGTTCTGTTGCATCCGTGTGACAGAATGCCTGAAGATGCCGAAAGACGAAACCCGGGTCATTGGTGACAAAACATGTGGAATCGCACAAAGTTATAACAATCCAAATTAGGTTTATTTTTGTCATGTTTTTTTCCCATCTTTACAATTGATTTGCATTAAATCAAATATCAACTAACTAATTTGGCAAACTGTTCATTGAGATGTTCTTCAAAATCGTGTAGTCAAAAAATATTTTATTAAGAGCCACTTATTTGTCATGACTCGGACTTCAAGCCCGACTTTTGAAAACGATTGTTTTTGTTAGATTTTTTCCAACCTTTCCTATTTATTTGAATTGATTTAAAAATCAACCAACCAGTCAAACAAATTGTTCCATGAGACATTCTTCGAAATCTTTTAATCGAAACAGTAGTCGGAATCGCTCGTTATTCGCGACTCTCACTCCGGTCATAGTACCGTGACTTCACGACTCGAACTTCACAGCCCTGGTAAAAGCTGTCTTATGAAAGATTATTTTTATTTTGAATTACATCCAGACTAGTCCTTAAAATCGTTATTATTTTGCTAACATCAAAAATGACTTCAGAATGGTAGAATGGTTGAATAGAATAGTTCCCGCCGTTTTACAGAAAATGGATTGAATCATTCGTTGGTTCTCATCCATATAATAAAGAGACAATGTATATATATTTTTCACAACTCCAACTCTAACTCCTACATTGACCAAAAACACTTTTTATGTCTATTAAAAATTACTTTAAAATACACATTTGAAAAGTGTGTTGCTTTTGCAATGCGTTTAATTGATAAATATTGTACCTATATGCTAACGCTTATTCTCGGTGTAAGATTGAAGCAAATATATTGTTTTTTAAATACTAAAATTGTTCAAAATGATTTTCAATTTGGGTATTAAATTTTAGCAAGTTCCTTGTTGGCCGAAAAAACAGTAATATAAATATATGCATATGTGATAAATCCCACGGGCTAAAATGTCGACACTGCTCTTTTCAGATCAAAATTTAACTTTTTTCATTTACAATTTAAAACAGATGAACGTTTTGCTACTACCCTTTTGAAACTCTTTACGAATTAATTACTGATTCTGCCTGTTTGACTTTCAGCACATTTTTTTTAAAATTATTTCTGTGGACATTCTTTTTGGACCCTGGGGAAGACATTTAATTTAGCTCAGTGAAAGATGTTCAAAATAAAAAAGGATGTTCTTATTTAAGCTTTTTTCAAGAATTAAAGATTTTATTATTAATTCTTCCTAAAAATCTTCATACCTTAAATTTTATATAAAACAAATGCACTGAATATCTCAAGAAGGATTGCTTGAGTATATCAAATCGTTTTTCCTGATATAATCAATATTTATAAAAAACAAATATTAAAATATTCTCATTACAAGCTGATAACAATCTTTTCATTATTTTTTCACAAGTTTATACAATAATATGCATATTGCAAAATACATCTGACATTGATTGAGATTAAGAAAAAGAAAATTAGGTTCATAGTCAATAAGCAGCTATGACAGGTTTAATTGTACAAACAATGAACTATGCAAGTTGGTTGACCAGTTGGATTCAACTTGTGGACATCGAAACGATTATCACGAACTGTTGGACTGTCCCGAGATAAATAAAAAGCTAGCTGAACAATTTGCTGTGGTTCTTACTCACACGTGTCTAATAGGCTACGCTGATTTGATATCAACCATCGCAAATTGTTAGACATTCAATAAATCAGCAACATTATATAGGAAAAGAAAAATTCTAGATTACTCTATGATTCAATGCAGAGTAGATTCAACTCTTGCGTGCTACAGTAATATATTAAAAAATTTGATATTTATTCATTACTAGCGTGTACCATGCATGCGTTGCAATGGCACTCAAAAAAAAGAAACCGCGACTTTATGGAATCGCCTCGTCGGGAGCCTCTCGCCTTCCAATTGGATAAGTCAGACTTGAGGCGAGGCCGAAGCCAATTAGAAACGATAAGCTTAGGTTATGTTTTTCTTACCAAATTTGACAGTGGCGGCCGTATGTGTTTTTATAGTTTGCCCGTTTAAGAATTTTTGTTGATATTGCATGTTGGTTTCTCAATTATTTACATATTCAATGGCAGTTTCAGTGCTGAATGCGCTGTTCGGCCCTTTCCAAAAGAGTTGCTGCAATTTCAGATGATTCAGCGATTGCTAGTACAATGTTTTTTCGTGATTGTGTGACTGCCAAAATGAGTGAAATGAGGATGGTTTTACCTGTTCCTCCGGGTGCATCTATGAAATAAAATCTACCACTTTGACTTGTAATTGCAACCATAAATGTGTCATACACTATACGTTGCTCTGGAACCAATTTCGGAAGATTCGTTTGAACAAATTTACTCAATTAATCCACATCAAAGTGAGTTTCTCGTTGGAAATCACGATCGCGTCAGTCGTTTTCAGATGGATTCAGCGCAGCCATTCCCAATTGTACCAATGATTTGTTAGTGATTACTAAACATATATCCTCAATCAATAACAATGCCTCATTATACACGTTTGGTGTGAATTGAACATGTGGAATTTGAATTGTTTCACGCAAACTATGTAAAATATCTTCACTCATGTAGCCTTTGTATTTTTTCCAAAGATCTTTTGGATTGGGTGGAAAGCAAATTGTTAATATTACTGCAAACAACGCATGTATTTGTTGTGGGTCAGCAGTATTTGATGAATCAGTGAGTGAAGTGTCCCAATGTGCATCGTTTTCTAGAAGATTTAATTTGACGTAAGCTTCACGATAAATGAAACATATTCGACCGTTTACTGTTCTCAATTCTTGGAAGGATGTCGGTCCACGTATGTTGATTAACAGTAATCGCAAGTAAACGCATTCTGCATTATTTGGTTGAACAGTGTACAGACGGCCTAATGCGTTGGTTGAATACATATTGTAATGTCCTTCAACTGCTTTACCTTGTTTGCGACGTTGAATTTTTTTCTGATGCATTTCATCTGTAGAATGTTGGCACTTTAGAGTAAGGTAGCGTCTTTGCAAACATATCATCCCTACACAATAAGAAAAATGCAGTTAACGTTGTTGGCTGTGGTGACAATGCTCTTACACGTGCATTTTCTGTTGTGAAGTACACTCGCTGTCCATTTTCAAGGTGAACTGCCAAATGAGTAACTGGTGGATGCCGTTCATGAATTGAAAATGATAAAATGCGCCATTTTACTACTAATGTCTTCATTGCTACTAATGTAGCGTCCCAGTTGATATTGATTGATTTCATCGATAAATGCAGTTAAATTTCCCACTCCAAAAACTGCCATATCACTTTATTTGTTGACATATTTACAAATGTGTTTGATGGATTTCAATGAATTACAATACTCGACGTTGATGTGTGCTTTGTACGTTTTCGAGAGAAGCTGTAAATACGGTACAATCCAACGATTATCAACTTCAGCCTCATTGTTTCACCCTTTTCTTTCGTACTTGAGTTGTACTCTGACCTATCCCTTTTCGTTTGGGTGGCATAATTTATTTCACAGTGAATGTTACGTTTTGGAATTCACTTTTGAAAAAAAAAAAAAAATTGATATATTGAATAAATTATTTCTATATCACACACGATTTATACATAATATTTATTTCAATTCGTACTGTCTTGCGATGTAAAACCAAAACAAAAAGTCGGTAAAAAACAGAACATTGAAATACTTTTTTCGAAAATCGAACTTTGTTTCAAAATATTCAGTACCTTACGTAAGTACCTACAGATGAGTGAATGTGACAGATTTGCGTCGTTCTTGTTTTCGGCGTTGCTATGGATACAATGTGTCATAAATGGCCATTCTGTATTACAATAGTTTTATATGAAAACATGTTTTTCGTAAATATTCAATTAATTTTTGTAATCAAATCAAATTCTGAGTATCCTATTTTTTGTCCGGTAGTCTAAGCAATAATTCGACAGAGTTTTATCGCAATTGGATTAATGGTGTAGGAGTTTATAAAGGACAGACAGACAGACAGACATTCATTTTTATATATATAGATAGATATATAGATTATTATTGGTGATTAATTAACAAAGCAGTTTTGTTCATTTAGATTTACATGCACGTCCTTTGTTTTTAGAACTATCCAATAAATCAATTTCATCAATTTTTAATTTATTTATATATTTTAATTATCAATTTACTTATTACTCTATTTGCTAAAAAAATCTCAAACACAATCATTTGAGTGAAAACACAATTCATTCTCCACAACTAAGATTTAAGTAATATTTTCTCAATACCGTATAAAAAATACCTTTGTCTGATAACGGATAACTTGCCAATTTGCAATCGCTCAAACAGTTATGTTAACATCGAGATCGCTTGAAAGGTAAATTTAAATAAGTCACTTTATATTAAAATGGAAAGAATCCTCTTTTAGAACTCCATTTTTTTCCATCAGTGATCAAAGACCGGACGGGTCTTTCATTTTGTAGACATTCCAGTCGATTCTTGCTGTCGACTTATTCAGCGACGACATCTTGTCGGGTCAAGTGCGGATTTCGATTCGTCTCTAGTGCCAACCTTTGTAGAATCTCGCTACAAGGGGTTTAGTTGTCAAACGACTACTTAAATATGTATGTATTTTATTTATCTGAAAAAACTTTGCCGTAAGAAATCAGATCTATTTAAATACTCCATCTAAACAATGACGTGTTCACACAATACTTTTCATGTCTAGCTATGTTATGTTTACATAATGACTTTCAGACTTGTTAGATTTATAAATATAAAAAAATATACAAGAAATGGCAAGAGAAATACAAAATTATTTAACTGATATACTATGATTACTTCTTGAATGATTTACGATGTCAACTTGCGTAACGAATGTAATATATATTTTCACACGTAGAAGTATATTTCATCTATGATAAAGTGACTACGTATGATTTATTTATTTGCCCTTTTAATGTGTGAGTTGTCATTTCTTGTTGGAAAGGCACCATATTTTAAATTAATAAAAACTCATGTTTAGTACTATTTCAGAAATTCAATATTTTATAGTTTGGAACGGTTTCGGTCATCGTGAACATTATTAACTGATGTTAAACAATTTACAAGCAGGAAGGAATATTAAAGAATATCTTATACACTTTTAAGGTGTTAACTGTCACTTCTTGATGGAAAGGCATGATATTAAAAAAAAAAAAAAACACGTTTGAGTACTTATTTCCACATAATAAAAACACATTTTTTGGTACATATTCATCAGTTAATGCTTGTGATGTGCGAAAACGGTCCTGATCAAAAAAAGAATATATTAGGTGTAGTAAAAAGTCCTGACATTTTTTTTAATGAAACTCAAAATGATTTTTTTTATTTTTCTTTATAAAAAGTAATCTCCCTGTCTTTCTATAACCTTCTGCTACCTATTAGACAAGTCTAAAATACCTTTAGTAAAAAACTCTACTGATTTGGAATTAAAATAGTCGGAAATCGCGTTTTTCACTTCATTTTCTGTTTGAAATATTTTGTCCCTAAAGTTTTTTTTATATTAAACGGAATAAATGGTAATCCGATTGTACTAGATCTGGTAAATAAGGTGGATGCAATAAAGTTGTCCAACCCAACTCCTGGATTTTTTCCCAGGTCATATTCGCCGCATGCGGTCGCGCGTTGTCGTTTTGCAGGGAAATGTAACGTCTATTCATCCTGTCCGGCCTCTTTCTTGTCAAAGCTGCACTTAATTTGTTTAATTGGTCACAGTATACTTGTGCCGTCACAATTTCACCATATTTTACACTTCATAATGCATTATTCTTTTGAAATCCCTCCAAACACAAAGTAAGAATTTTTTAGGTGTAAACCAGTTCGAGGGGTCGGAATTGGTTGTTGTCCATGATTTATATATTGTTTTTTCTTCGATATATTTGTATATAACAGCCACTTTTAATCTCCGATAATCAGGTTTATAAAAAATGGTCGTAGAGTGTGTTTTTTTTACAGAAACAAACCATCTCTGACATTTTCGAAACTTTAACGCGTTTCCATAAATGTCGCAAATGATTTTTGTGGCGACGACTGCAATGTTCTTGGAGTTATATTGAAAAAGCATGCAACCGCGCAGATGTTCTTATGAAGGGCAAAGGTCGGTCATACTGTTTGGGGCGAATGAACATATTTTTTTTCTATACGGAACGTAACTTGAGATGTCACACAACATGAAAAAAAATATTACGACATCTTATTTAACCAAAGGCCCGAAGCCGACCGATTTTAAGACACGCGTTTGAAAAAAACGTCAGGACTTTTTACTACACCTAATATTAAACATAAAATTAATAGGTATAAAAAACCTTTTGATGTTGACAATCCTAACGATGATCAAAACTATTCCTGATCAAATAAATATTGAATTTTAAAATAGTAAAAATTTTTTTTTTATTGTATAAAAAAAGTGAATATATAATAGTGAGGAAGCCGCAATTTTTATCAAATATATATATCTTACAAATATTTTAGAATAAAAAAAACCATTTTTTAACAGCTAATTTTTCACCACTCTATAATGGAGTCATAACAAATAAATGTCAATTCAATCGATAAATTAGTAAAATGACCAGCGTTTTGAACAATCATCTCTAATAACGGACTGTTTGCTTGATTTTTTAACTGGATAATATTTAGTCTTATAATATGTATAATTAACAATTTTAATAATAAATAAAAATTATAAAATATCAATGGTTGAATGGCATATAAAAACGTGTTATTATATCAAAAAATATTATAATTACGTTAATAAATGTCTCTTGCATATAATAAAAAAATAATCAACATTCCTAAGTGCACTCATTTGATTTTTTCTCCCAAGGAACTTTTAAAATAGCATCGAAACAGTCAACACTTCAGAAAATTTTAATTAACCCATGAAAATCGGGAATTGTTTTAATTTGCGTTCACGTTTACCTGGAATCTATTCGAAACTCAATTACCACTTGAAATACAAAGCTATTTTTCAGTCCCACGAAATGACATTTCATTTAAATTATAAAATAAACGATTGAAATTGAAAAATTAATTACTTTTTCTATCCCTTTTCAGAACCATCAAAGAGTGGCGAAGAATTAAAAATAAACACTTAACTTAAAAGTGGTACTTATGTAATCGATACAATTGTTATTCGGTATTGTAAGCATGGTTGATTTTTTATTGAATGCTATTTTTCCGCATTGCTGTTTTAGTTACGATTCTTTGCTGTCGAGTTATTTTTGTATTCAAATTTAAAAACATAATTACTTTACATGATACCTATGAAGCTTAAAATATAAATGAATGAAAATAAATCATGTTAATCTATTTTTAGAGGAATAAAGTTGTGTGCATGTAGAGTGCATAAGTCAAAAATGTACTTAATCGGTTTCCTGCTTAGCCGTGAAAAGGATATTCCAAAAGTAAATATAATATTTCAAAAAATAGTTTAATAGTGTAGGTGGGAAAAAATACGCAAATATTTTTTTTAAGAAATCATTCGAAGTCATTTTTTTGACCGTCCAATGCCAATGTTCCCAACCTGTGGGTCGCGACGGGTTTTTTGAGGGGCCACCAACATATACAATCAACTTTTTATAAATCAATTTTTCAATTTTATGGAGGTCACGGGTCACATAGCTTTTATAAAAATGTGTCTCGACCCGAAAAAGGTTGGCAGCTTATATTCTAATGCTTAGGAGTAGTCTGCCAATGGTAATGCCGATGACATTAAATAGCTTAGAACTAAAATTTTACGGTATAAATTTTATGTCTATTTATTGCTAAGACTTTGGTTTTGTATACTTGTTATGATTCAATCAAAATTTTGTATAAATGCCTTGTTTGTATTTTTTATTATTTTAGCTTGTAATGCTTGTCATTATAGATATTTTGAGGAAATAATGCAATTTTTTTATTATTCATAACATAAATACTCACAATATATACAGGTATTAAAAAAGAGTAAATATATGAAATAGTAATAAGACGAAATCACAGATCAATTTGTAAAATCTGCTGACGAATAAGATGCAAGTGAACACAACGGGTTTCAATCGAGTTGCCTAATTGCATAAAGGACCGATATAAAATATATTGGCGAAAAAATATGAAATTTCTCAATATATTATTTATGTGTAACAAAATTACCTACTCTTTTCTGACAATATACCAATACAAGTAGAATTTCGCTCATTTCTTCGGAGATTTTGAAAAAAAAAACTTTCAGATTCTTTCGCAAGCACTGTATAAAACCGTTATTTGTGTATTCAAAATATTTACACAAAACAAAGGTGCTGGCAGCCTCAAAGTTTTCTATTGTTAAATTTGTCGCCAAACTAAATGATATATCCCATATCTTGCCTCAATAGAAAAAGATATTTTTGCTATTGAAAATTAAATGCCTGCTCTCCTAATAATCCGTATTTTTTATGGTGTTAACGTCACTGTCACTTCTTGTTGGAAAGGCATGATAATTCAAAAAAAAAAAAATCAAAAAAGGCTGTATTTTGAAGTATTTAATTCCACAATATATTTTTGATCAGGACTAGTATCGCTCATCGCGCTTATTATAGACTGCTGAAAATATCCGTGCTTTTATCTATACTGAGCTTAATAAATAACGAATTCATATTGCGTATCTTCCTATTAAAATTTCATAATTGCTACTCCTGAAATACATTTTGAAAACTTTTGTCCTTGTTTACAATTTCGACAATGCAAAAAAGCTTAAGGGTGTTTAAAACAACTTTGTTTTTTGTCTCATTTGAAGTATTAAAGCTCATTTCTTTCAGACATATTTGTGTCCTATATTTTCTGTAAAGTCGTTCAAACAAATGCGTTTTTAAGCTTGTGACATGTTTTATAAAACACTTAATATTTCTTAAGGATTACAATTATTATTTAAAAGTATTTTTTATTTGAAAAAATTTGCAGACCTTTAAACAGTTTAATATTTGACACCATACTTATTTTTCTTTTATAATCTTTTTCACCTAGTGAAAGCTGAAGAGTAACACGAAGTATATTTTTTCCATAGTCGTATTTAATATACATTAGACATTACTTATTCAGAAGAGTCAACATCTGTCTCCATTATTGCTTTCCTATATTTTTAACTCGAATAAGCCAAAGTAATTCGTATTCATCAGTAAACAATTTTTCTAACTGTAATAATCACTACTTCACTTTTTTGGTACTGCGATATATATTAAAACCTCGTTATGACGTCGTTATCAGCCTACGGCATCACCAGTATCAGTTTATGTGGTCTTTTGGCAAGAAATTTGACGCAATAACTACTTAGCTCTAGGTTTTAGATCTTACCGGGTTTTTTTTTAATTGAAAAATAAACAATTGATAATTGGTGCATTTGTATTTTTATACAAAATTAGAAACGTTAATTTTATGATAAACGTTAGTACGGGCTAGTTCACGCACAAATTTAAATTCTTTTTTATTTTGAACAAAACCCGAGAAGATGCATTGCAATTGTTTTTTTTTCAAGAGACGTCAATAGATAAAACGTGAATCTTTTTTAAAAATATAATATTACTTGCGGGTTGTAGAAAATTTTGTGGTGGATCGCATGCGGCACGGCCTGCTTGTACCTGATCTAAGATTACGTAAATACTACTAAAAAGTAGCATTAATTAATAAGCTGTGAAAAGCGACTAAGATTTATTTCTAAAAAATATTTTTTACGGTGAATGTTATATATTTTGAACTTAAAAATACCATTTTTATTAAATTGCACATAAATTAAATATTAAATGATTTTAAATAGTATTCTCAGATATTGAACTTTGGTTTTTTTTCATTTGCTATTGATAACTAAAAATTTGGTATACAGTGTAACCCAGATTAAACGTTCTCGCATAATGCGTTTTCCCGGACGGATCGTTAATTTTTCCGTCAAACGCTCTTATGAAATATGTAAAATAATCCCGCATTAACCGTTCCCGGATTTATGAATTTAAATGGGCGATTTTTTTTAAAGATTTTACTTTTTTATTATTTTTAGCTTTCCCTGATTTTTCGTTGTTTTTTAGGGCCCTTTGAAAAACGTGAAATCGAGGTTTCACTGTACATATATTTATTTGTAATTTGTATCAATTCATAATGTGTGGTGAACGAAAGCAGTTTTAATTATCAAACATGTTTTATGATCGAGACCAGTTATTGCTTAGGATAATAATAGTTTACATTTTATATATGATACACTCATATCACAAACAAAGCCCAGCGAATATTAAGCGACTGTTTTTTTAGTAAATGAAATATATATATTTTTTGAAATGGTAAACATCCAGACGACTAAAGTAATAACACGATTGATGGTAGACACTTAGATTCAAATCTATGTTTCTATGACTTGTGATTTCTGTGTATGTTCTGTTGAAATACGAGTAGATTTGTTCGCGTCAAAAAAAGGTCTTCATTTACAAGAGATGGAAATAATATTGGTATGACGTCAGACACAATGTACATCGTGCCTTTTGAAATTTGCATGTAAAGGTCGTAGGAGTTTTTTCGAAAATAGAACGGCTATCTTGACGAAGAAGAACCATTCTACTAAGACATTTGCGAGATATCACTGAAAAAGTATTATACAGAGTTGTGTTACTGTCTTCAACAGATATTTACTAAAAAAAACTACAGAGATTTTCTTTGTGTATATTTAGAAATGCATTTCAATGAACAAACATGTTTTAGACACATTAAACAACAGTGATCATTTAACATGGTGAAAAAATAGCAATGTATTATATTTTCGTTCTACGACTTTTTTTAAGATATAGTTGATAACTTAAACTGTTTCGGCTCACTTCATCGTCAGAACTATGCTTAAACGGACATTTGCTTATCTATATATAGCTGTGTAGAAAAGGTACGCAATACATCTTCTCTCCTGATTTAACAACCTAGCTTATTTCTCGCTAGCAATAAAACTAAAAATTTCCAAAAATTCCTAACAAACAAGCTAATATATGCCGGTCACCACTGCTCAATCCAATACAGGGGGCTGTTTCGTTTCCGTAATAAACCATTTCCGTGCAATATGTAAGCTTATTGATATAGCTGCCTTTTTAGTTTCATTTACAATTTTTGGAAACTTTTAGTTTTATTAGCTAGTAAGAAATAAGTTATAATGGAGTTCTACCGAGTAAATGCCAATTCAATCAATATCATTTAGCATTATTGCTACAATGACAATCCTTAAATAGGAATATCTTTACATATTTTTAACAATTTAAATAATAATAGTACAGAAAGTATATGACACAAGTTTGTTTTATTTGGTCTTGAAGGAAATCTATAACGTCTTGCATTCGTCTATAATGAATAATACGACAGAGTTTAATCATTTTAGGGTTTTAAATAATGACACATTGTATTTGCGTTAG
Organism: Himalopsyche japonica; assembly: GCA_028555115.1. NCBI lineage: Eukaryota > Metazoa > Arthropoda > Insecta > Trichoptera > Rhyacophilidae > Himalopsyche > Himalopsyche japonica. Next base: position 2,367,024 of record JAHFWJ010000412.1, on the reverse strand, counting down.
AAAATTGTATAAACTATAGGTAAAAAAAAAAACATAAGTGAAGTAAAAAAAAGAAAATTACACTTATATGTCAATTCTCGGTGAAAAAGAAATATATTTAAATAATAGCACAATGTTTGATACTATTTCTATATTTTATATTTATGCGCTCAGTTGATATTGCTCGTAGTGAACAAAATTGGTTCTGATCTCAGAAAAACAATATGAGTAAAATTATTTTCTATATTAATATACACAAAGTAATTAATAATGAAATGACGCATGTAATTTCAGCGGATTCAAAAATCTCCTCAAATATATACACATAATATATTGATTGAATTGGCATTCACTTGGTAGAACTCCATTATAACACGGTGAAAAAATAGCAATGTATTTTAGTTCTACAAAATTATTTTTAACAAATATAGTTCATAGCTATTTCGGCTCACCCCATCGTCAGAACTATCTGTTTCTGTTATAGTTCTGACGATGGCGTGAGCCGAAATAGCTATCAACTACATTTGTTAAAAATCATTTTGTAGAACTAAAATACATTGATATTTTTTCACCGTGTTACACACAATATATTGTAGAAAAAAAATTAGGCTAAATGTTCTCAAATAATTAGAAAATTATATATACAATCAAGGTTATTGAAATTTAAATTCATTCACTTCATCATAATGCCTGCGTAAAACATTAAAAGACATTCGTATAATTATTTAAATTATTTTTTAATAAAAATATTTAGGTAAATTATATAAAATTCAGAATGAATCAAGGATAATTTTCCATAGAGATTGGCTTTATTTTTAATATTCTGACTATAATCCTGTAAATACTTTTAATGGAAGAAATCCGAATGCTTTTGTAGTAAGCGATGTTTTATTAATATAATTAATGATATAAACTGAAGGTGCTTGATGGAATTTCAATGTAAAATTTGAATTGTTACAATTTTGTACGATTCCACATGTTTTGTCACTAACGACCCGGGTTTCGTCAGTTCGGTTGCATCCGTGTGATAGAATACCTGAAGATGCCGAAAGGCGAAACCCGGTTCGTTAGTGACAAAACATGTGGAATCGTACAGAATTGTAACAATTCAAATTCAATGTTTTATTGTTTTTATTGTACAATTAATTAATATAAAAAAGTATGTCAATCAAATTTAAATCGTTCAGTTTATGAACTAATATTATTTTCTTTGGAATTTAATTGTCATTAATGTTTCAATAAAACATATCATCGTTTGAATATAACTATATAAACATTAAGCCGAACAGTCATTAATCGCACGACGAAAATCTGGTAAGAAAAAACATATACTTTACGAGATTATCTCGTAATTTAAAAACTATTTTTTCCGAGTGATTAACAATTCTCTAACACATTCATTTGATAACTTTGTATGGTCGTTCTTGAGAAGTCGAATTGCGATAATTGTTCTGAGAATTTCATTACTCAGCAATGTTCGTCGAATACATAATCTGTTAGCGAAGTTTAATCCATTTCGATGAATTTAATTGACACAAATCTCTTTAACAGATTGGTTTGCTGAACAATTATGTTTGTAAAAATCTGCTGTTATACAAGCAATTTAATTATTCATTAGCATATAATGTACAGATTTTGAAATTTAATGCTTCTTTGTTTAATTTTGTTTACAGACTCGACCGCTAACCGTTCTCAGCGCATCGTTGATATGGTTACTAGCGATAATCTGCGCATTACCGGCGGCTATCATATCAGATGCAGTTCCGGTTTCGCTTGGGAAAAACCACACTATTTACATCTGTTCCCCGTTTCTCGAAGGAGTCTACAAAGAAGCATACACAAAGTAAGAAAGTCGGTTATTAAATTATTTTCAATAACTGTATTTGGAATTTATTAGTAGAAAATTTTCAACCACAGTTACGTGACCGCAATAAATTGCATATTGAAGATTAAAACCAACTTTAAGGTTCTTCACTTTTAAGGTGTTAACTGTCACTTTTAATCAAAAGGCATGATATTTTAAATAATTGCACTATCAACTGATCAATTGATAATGCTCGCAATAAGCGTTACAAGTTCTATCATAAAATATATTGTGGAAGTAATTACGAAATAAATGTGTTTTTATCATATAAAATATCATGCCTTTCTATGAAAAAGTGACAGTTTACACTTTAAAAGCACTTTACTGTTATAAACTATCACTTCTGAGAGAAAATACTTATTTTCAGAATACATGTTTTGATCAGGACCTGCTTAAACTAAAATAGTCGATAATGCTCGCGATGGGCGAAGCCGTTTCTGATCATACAATATATTATGGAAATTGTATCAAAAATGTGTTCCCATTATGTGAAGATGAAAATTATAGCAACTACGAAGACATCGGAGTAATATTTATTAATCATTTAAAAATTTAGGCTTTTTTAAATTCCATAAGATGCTTAACCTTGTACTCATAGCCAGTTGCTACGGTAAAATAGACGTCCTTCAGGATGTCTTCAATGACGCAATAACGTATTAAGTATGAAAAAATAGCGAAATTTGGAAGGAAAATTTCTATGGCTCAGTTTTAGGCTGTTTAGTGCGCAAGTAATAAAAAAAAATGATTAACATTAAAAGTCTTATATACATTCCGTTAATGAAATATTTCTCACCGAAATTTTATAGATTTTTTATGTGTTAACTGTTGATTCTTTGCGGAAAACCATATAATCAATATTATATTGTAACAGCAAATTTTTTAGTTCTATTTCCGCGATGTAATTGGTGATCAGGACTGGTTTTGCACGTTGGATATATTATGGAAATAGTACAAAAAAATATTGATTCAATTGGCATTTATTTGGTAGAATTCCATTAAAACACGGTGAAAAATAGCAATGTATTTTAGTTCTACAAAAATTTGTAAGATATTTAGTTGAAAACTATTTCGGCTTACGCAATTATCAAAACTATGTTTAAGCGTACATTTACTTATCTATATATAACTGTGTAGAAAAGTTACACAATACATCTTCTTTTATTTTTTAATTCCCTAGTTTTATATTATGATTTATAAGATAGAGTTGTGATGAAGGATTTTATTACGCCTTCATCAGACATTGTTGTGAATAAGGCGTAAGCCGAAATAACAACTATATATCTTATAAATTTTGTAGAACTAAAATACATTGCTGTTTTTTCACGGTGTGGACTATAAAATGTTTCAAATTATTTAAAAAGATTTTCAGAAATGAAAAATTGGCATTAAAAATTGTTTGGAATATTTATTTAATCATTTAAAACCTACTGTGGTGTAAAATAGCTGGCTTGCATCGAAGATTACATGAGAAGACGCATAGCACATCTGGTGTAGCATGTATGCATTGGAATATCCGACAACGTCGTTGCAGCAATATCCTGTCTTGACGCATCGCAATTGATTAACTCGGGTTACGTCTCAACTAGACACGTCATACTCTGAATAAATCACATATCACTTTTTTGTTATACTCCCACGATAATACAACATATTGAAATAATACCTTGTACTTGAAATTACACACACACATAAGTGTATATATAATATATCACAAGTGATTAACTGTCTTTTGTTTGACTTCAACGATTGTAGTAAGTGAATATATCGATATCAAATTACGATTACAATTATTAATTAAAAACGGTAATACAAAAATAAATAAAGCACATTTTGCGTAAATGTACCCTTACGTTAAACAAAATAAAGATTATGTTTATTATTGAAGGTGGAAAAATTTACCTAAAGGTTTTGTTTTGTTTAATTTACGATATTGATATTAAATTCGAATTTTTTTCACTTGTGTTTTCACCCACGACCCAGGTTTACCTTTTACATTTGGACATATTCACGCATTCAGTAATGCAATAGAATAAAAAAATCACTTCAGTCAAAAGAGTTAGTTCTATTCCATCCGTGTGACCCGGGTTGTAAGTAACGAATAAATGATTTGAAAAGTTCTTCACGTCCCGTAGACATTGGTTGACACTTCCAATGGGGGTAATTAACATATTATGAGTTAGTGTACAGGAAACCTCCAGTGGTCGCGAGGGTAACGCTCTCGTTATGTTTGCGGTAAGCAATATTTTGCGATATATGCGTAACAATATACGTGAAAATATATTTATTAGTTGCATATTTTGATATAAATTAAAAAAATATATAATAAATAGATGACAAAGATAACGTCAACCACAAAGTAAATTTAAATATTGTACAAAAGTATATTCGTTCTCAGATAAATATTAAATAATGTTTTGAAACCTTAACATGTTCTCTGCTCAGTCGTGTAAAGGACATTTAGCACTGAATATTTCAAAAGTTAATTTAGTAGCTTTAACCAAATTTATGGAGATTATCAGGATAAATCAGGCTCATTATGTAAATCACATCTATGCAAACTTTTCATTATCATTCGTTTCATATATTTAATTGTTATCTATCAAAACACTGTAATCAGCCGTCTTAATAATTGAGATCATAGTAGGCAGAGGGTTAATTCCTATAAGTAATATAATTTTCAAATAATAATCCTTAATATTATTATGTTATTAGTACGTACTTTTATATACAATAGTTTTCCCGCCCACCGCCCAAAACGAGGTGGCGCAGTGGCGGCATATTGGGCTCATGACAAAGAGGTCGTGGATCGAATCAAACCCAAACAAATACTTTTTTTAGTACAAACATATTTTATTCGGTAAACTTATGTCGCAAATAAACCCATATTATTCTTTTAAACAAACCAACATTTACAATAGTAATGGAAACTTTTTACGAAAAAATTTAATACAGAAATTAACATTTTATTATAAATTTTGTATCTAAATAACTTTCTTAAACCGTTTAAAAGTAGAGCAATAGTTAATGATCGTTTGAAAGCTTATAATGACGTTTCGATTTTGTTCGTTATAAAAAAAAAAAAAAACATTTCTATCTGATTGCAATTTTCCTCTAAGTAAAAACGCTTCATGTCTTTGAAAATCGAGCTTGACCGATGCTAATGTAATTTATTTTGGGCTCGGTCACTTTTACAACCAACATTTTCTCTTCTATGGGGGTAGCGAATTTTGTAAAATACATCGTAGCAGCCGTGGGTGGCTTTAACGTCACATACTGTATCGTATTTACTCTACACTGGTTACTGAAGTATCTTCATAAATTATGGGAAATCAATAAAGCTGTGGAACTTTAAAAGCTATTGGCTATTCATATTAATACCAAAGTTGCGGGCTTAAGAGCTTTTGAATGTTCGAAACTAAGCCCATGATATAAAGATTTGGGAGGATTGTTAATGGATTCATTTACAAACCGTTAATGAATTAGTAATTTTAATATAAAAATATTATTTAGACAAAAAAAAAGAAACATAATTAAAGGTTTTAAATAATAAAAACACATTTTTTTAGTTGCTATTTTTCACAATATATTTTATGATCAGGACCGGCTTCGTTCATCGCGAGCATTATCAACTGAAACCGTTCCTGATAACAAAATATATTATGGAAATATGTACTAAAAATGTGTTTTTATTATTTAAAATATCATGCCTTCTCATCAAATTGTAACAGTTATATCTTTAAGTGATAATTAAATGTTTACAGAAAAAAATACATTCGACACTATATAGTCCATGTGTATTTGCCTATCAAGTGGACGCACTAAATATCAACATGTCCTAACATTCTATGTTAGATGTAACCACATTGTAAGCGAGTTATCTGAGAAAGGAATAAACATTGCAAACTCTATGCCAACATAATTTAAAATTCAATTTATTTTCGGATAATTTTCTCGGAAACATTATATTAAATTCTACCGAAGGAGTGGTGTGAATTAATTATATCACGTGAAAATATCCCCAGTAATTATTTTCCACTGCTACGTGAGTTTACCGTAGCCTTAAAAGACGTTTGACGTCAGCGATGACGTTATCTATGTGATTTTATTTGTCTTAGACCTGATAGCAGTCTACGTGAGCAACGCAAAGCTGTGTCGTGATAATGGACACTGGCGTTGACATACTCGATTACTGTCATCATATTACACAGACGCTCCTCGATGAAATCTTAATTAAGTTTCAAAGTTATATTATTATAAATATAAGAATCATATTTTTGCAAGGCAAGATAAAAACTTAATTTTACTTTAAAATAGTCAAGAAGTCTAACCCGATAAAAACGTTCATCACTCAGTAGAAAGCCATAATATTATAACATTTCGAGGAATATTTTTCTCTTTGTTATATGTATATTAATTTTAAAATCAAATTTATTTTATTGTTTGAATTGTCATTTACTTGGTAGAACTCCATTATAACACGGTGAAAATATAGCAATGTACTTTAGTTCTAATTTTTTTTATAAGATATATGATCTAGTTCCGACGATAGCGTGAGCCGAAATAGCTATCAACTGTATATTGTAAAAACTTTGTAGAACTAAAATACATTGCTATTTTTTCACCGTGGCAAATTTATTTTAATCGTAGTATTCTTAAATCTACACGAATTAAAATAATGAATTATTTTTAAATAGTACTTAGCACAAATAATGTAGTATTGTCGAAATAAATTTAGGTGCACCCGGTTCTTTATTTATATAATTTTAATTTTAAACGGTTTTTGGGCTGCGCCGTTAATTTTTAACACGATTTACTCGTAGTTAGGGTTTTTTTTACAAAGAAAAGGTGACTCAGATAAATAAAAACATTAACTCAAATAACATCAACATCAATCAACATTTCATTAAATAAGTCCTAAAAAAACTCTTAATGTGTACTATTATATTTTCAAAAATAGCTTAAGCTGATATATCAGATTTTGGTAGCAAGAGAATTAATAATCTATACTGTATTAGTTCCTAAAACACGTTTGAATAGTTGGCTTTAAAAAACTGTTAAATAGATAATTGCACCCACTCTTCGCCTCGCCTTTGATAGCGAAACAAATTGATTAGGCATATGTGAAAATATTGGAGTTACTCCTAGTTTTGTAAATGGATTTGTAATTTCTTTATGATAAAGCGAATATTGTCTAGTAAAAGATTATGAGCACTGTGTGTACATTTCTTATTTATACCTAAACACACATTTTCATTTTTGTATTATTTAAATAACACTAGAAGTGCATTGTCTTAATTTATGATTTCGGCTGAAGATGCTTAATGATATTTCAATATCAAATATAAATTTTTGAAACCTTGTACAATTCCACAGTCAACTCTGTTGCATTCGGGTGATAGGATGACTAATGAAACCGACAAGAAAGACAAGCAAATAAACTGTCGTTAGTGACAAAACATGCGGAAGAGAACAAATTTGACAATGAATTGTTGTATAACCCATTGTTTTTTTCATACATTTTACTTAAAGTTTTTGAAATATAGTAACAAGTAAAAAGATATGCATGTCTTCAACATGAGCTCGGTAGATGTATGACATCAAAAGAGGACTGTCGAGGCTAATTGGACAAAGGTACTAAACGCTTATTCACACAGGTTGGGGTTAGAAAATGAGGCCACAGTAACATTTCAAAGATTTTGAAACTAGACGGTGACATTCATACGGTGCTAGTTTTAAAGCAAGTCACAAATTGTCACAAATTTTATCATATTTACAAAAGTTGTTGTAAACAATATATTTGTACGAAAAAAAATATTAAAATGTCGTTAACACAAAAACTTTAAGCACAAATGTACGTTAATCTACACAGATATATAAAACAAATTGAAAAAATATCTTACGTAATCAAAAACTTATTCAAATTTGAGCTGTTAAAGCTTTGTATTTGTATATGATTCTGACTCTCAGTTCTGTTGCATCCATTTGATGGAATGCATAAAGATGCTGAAAGGTGAAGCCCGGATCGTCAGTGACAAAAAATGTGAAATTATACATATTTTAACAATTCGAATTTGATAACGACATTCCATCAAACGCCTTCAGTTGATATCATAAATTACAAAATCTCATTGTATCAGATATAAAAAATTGTTTTTAATTGAAATTTTAGCTACAGTCAATCTATTTGCCCTATCACACAATAAGGATTTGAGAATGGTAAATTGTTTTTAAATAAGCTTCAAAAAAGCTTTTTAAAAAGTAAGATTGTATTATTTTTTTTTTTTTGTATGTGCTATTGATGATACTTTTGGGAGAATAAACAGACAAGTAAGCACAAAGATTTTTTTGAAAATAAACAATGCGAAACATTTTTTCAGTTCTTTGAGAAAAAAAGTTATAATCCATCAAAATTATTTAACAATGCTTTGCTTTCCAAGCGTCTGAAATGAAAAGAAAAAACCAAAATACTAGCAACACATTGAAGAATCAAACAGTGTTATTAAAGATATTCCTTACAGCTATACAATAAAGATTAAGTTCAGCTTATTTCTTGGGAAACTTTCTCATACAAATTTATTCTGAACTTCAAGGCAGTGTGTGAAATACAATAGATAATACAATATTCTGTTCATGAGATTTAGTTTTTACTTAAGAGATTTTGCTCTATCTTTCTTTTCTACATTAAAAAAACATACTCAAAGAAAATTTTTAAAAAGAGGTAAAACAATTAGTTTTTAGTGATTTTCATGAAATATTTTATTTATTGCATCTATGTAATGTTATTATAGTTTGAATTAATTAAAATTAATTTTTGTGACACAAAACTTATAAAATTAAGTGTCATATTGTTTTCATAAAGATATTATAAGAAATTTTAATCAATTTGTAGACGTAATAAATAATCCTGTGATTAAAGAATTTTAAAGTTTAGATGAGATCAAAATAATTAAAACAATGTCTCAATAGAAACTTCAAATTTTATGACTGACTTTACTTATAAATTTAATTTTAATTTCCATTTAAATCTTATTAAAGTATTAATTTCTATATTAAAATAAAACCACGTCGTTGGAGATTCAACCATCGATCCCTCTTGAATTATTCCTATCTTGTTACAGGTTCATATAATCAAATCCTAATTCAGTGGGTGAACAGTTAGAACTGCGAAAAAATCGGACAAAAAACACTATCACGAAAGATTTTTATGCTCGAGCAACGAGCACATATTTGGATAACGAATTAACACTATCATTTATTCTATCAGTAAAACTCAGTTTATTGGTTTACGATCCATTCGGATAGCGAACATAGTCTTGAGAACAAAGTATTTGTTAACCGATCACCCAATGTATATTTATTTATAAACAACTGTAAAATTGGAATCCGTTTTCATTTTAATTTAAGAAACAGTTTATCTCAAGAGTTAATAACAAAAAACTACCATTTTCTAGGAATCATCCTTAAGCATTTCTTACCATAAAAGAAATTTTTACGTGGAAACGCTGTTAACTTAAAATCAGCTAACGTTAAAATAAAAATTTCATGACAGGGTATAGTTGGAGAAAAATATAGGTGTAAGATTATTAATGAAACAGTTTCTAATAACGACTGTTCATATGTAATCATTTTCTTCTTCAATGTAATATTGAAACTGTACTAAGAGTCAATTTTTATTCCATTGGTTAATTTAATAGACAAGGTGTACAAACATTTCACACGAAGTATTGCAAAATAATGTCTTGCTGAATGATCCTCTCTACTGAAAGCTTAATGTGGGGAAACACTTAAGCAACCCCCAGCGAGTTGTCACGAGTTTTGCTCTCACTTCCGGAGTGAAAATCTTCAGTTGTATATTAATTTATATTGATTATATATTGGGTTTCTTGTATATCTAGTTTAACGTATAGGTTTTCTTGCAATTAATCTTACGCAAACATATTTTATTGACAACATAAGCAGCCATAAAAATCGTTATCATTGTTTTTGATCGTTAATGGCTAAAAAAGAATTAATTCGCTAATAAATCTATGTTTATATACTTACATCTAACTAGTCGAAAAAGGCATTTTATAACTAATTCAAACTAATGTTAGGAATTATTCCATATCCAATGATAAATAAAAAAGTTTATTGTTTTTCTGCACCAACAACATTTTTAAAGGAATGAATTAATTTGAAGTGACATAACGCCACCGTGACAAATTACGTTGCTTATTTTCCAGTACTTTTTCCTGAGTTAAAAAATGCCTTGGGTCACTGTTCTCTGAACGTATAATCCTTGTCTAGACTCGTTATCAGTGACTCTGAAGTTATTCTGCGTGTGATTTAAAAACAAACAAAAAGAATATTTCCAATAGTTATTTTTTCCAATCTTTGATCAGTGTCATATAACATTAGTCTAAAAATTATATTTCAAGATCTTAACAATATTTCCCTCGGAGATTTGTTTTATGAAACTTCCATTTAAATTTAAATTTATAACAAATTGTGAGTATAAATTATTATTTTCGTAACGTAACACGCACATTTTTATTTTTCAATTATAATTTATTTTCATGTGGATTTTTGATGGATATTTCTGCTATGTAAGAATTCTTTTTGTTTGACATTCCTAAAAAGTTAGTTTATGGAAACTATGTGACAATTAAACGTGTGAAATATTTTGAATGTTACTATGTATCTAAAAAAGGTATAAACAGAGCTTTAAAGCTTATCATTCTACTAACATGCCTTCTACAAAAAATATGTACATAAAGAAGTATGATTATCAAAATGGTAGGCTTCAATTATTTATTGATTGATTGGCATTTACTTGGTAGAACTCCATTATAACACGGTGAAAAAATAGCAATGTATTTTAGTTCTACATTTTTTTATAAGATATTTATGTCCAGAGTGTATATTATATTAGAGAAAAATTCAAAATATCATTTTAATTTTACTTATATTGAAAATGAAGCTTTCTAGAGAAGATAAGACAGAAAAAAATCAGTGCAGCAAAGTCACGTTAATATCCGCATAAATAATAAAAATATACCTAGTTACAATACAAAAGGGAAAAAAATGATGAGTGTAAAATTTGACGCAGCAATTTTAAGTTTCTTATAAACGAATAGAATTCAATTGGAATTAGTAAAAAACAATTTGAATAAAGTTTTTTATAATTTAATTGCGACATTGCCAACGAACCCTGCCATGTTTTTTATCCGATGGCGCAGAAAAAGTCAATTTCAAGCCTAACTTGTGATTGTTTGGATTCTTTTTTGGAGTCTTAAAAATAAGTGAATTTTATACAGAGATACATTAATCACCCTAGGCGTAATTGACGCCACTCGAACTTTTCATAATGAAGTGACTGAGAATTTTGGTAGTTTTATTTGCTAAGGCAAACTTAGTTGAATTAAGTGAATAGTTTTATTTTGTAGTGTGTGCTGTTTTACTTCAATTTTCCGAAAATAATTAATGAAATTTATAATTTCAAGATTGTACGATGTCAATTATTAGTTAAAAGTATTAACTGATTGCTAGTATTACCAAATTTATACATATTGATCAATGTATATGAAAATATTTCACAAATAATTATCAATAAGCAACACCGAACGAATATAATGATGCATCATTATGAAATTGTATAATTAGTCGGATCCAGTGTGGATTAGTCATTGACGTTGACTTTAAAGCTTAAGTTCCATAACAAACTGATTTTATAATCGATGTTAGGATTCTCGTTGGAATGTTTTATTGTTGGTGATATTAAAAAATTAAGATAGATTCACCTGATTTAAAAACACAAGCCCCAAGGAGAATAAGTTTGCCTGAAAACGAATAAAATTGTTGACAATATTTAATGAATATTAAAATTATGCTCAATTTTTTATTGCAACACATTTTATATGTTTTTACAATAATTACCACAAATTTCAACAATATCGAAAACGGGTTTTAATTTTTCGTATTTTGTCTTGTATAAAGCATTCTAAAGTCTTTAAATATTCACCTGCTTATAAATCTATAGAATAAAGTCAGCTGTTAGCGAAAAAGCATATACTGAGACTCACTTTACAGAGATTGAACGATTTAATCTTGATATTGAATTCCCGTCAACCACCCTCAAATTTTAACGTTAATAAAGTATATATAATAATTTCATCAAGCTATTTTGCCTTTAAAAACATATTCACCAATATAATCCACAAAATTATTTTCAAACAGAAATAAAAATTCATGCTGAATTACCTTTAAAGGGTTGTAAAAGTGAATCATTAGTATGAAAATTTTGCATGGGTATCTAGAGACATAAATGCGAAACGATAATTCGGTTTCCATTTTTAATGTCTTTGTACTTTAAAAAAAAAGGACAACAGCAGTCGGAAATTTATGCGTCCGCAGAATGATTCATTGTGCCACGTATTTTAATGTCCTAGGGTTTAAGAAGCGTAAAAAATGATGGCAAACATTTTAAAACATTGTATTTTACATTAGGCGCACCATTTTTAACGTCAGTTGGTATTAGGGAACAGATTCAGTAATCGGTGAAATCTCTGAAAGGGATGGGTAGCTTTGATATGTCGGCAGAAGCTTACTAGTTGGGCTTTATTGAAAATGTTTTTTTTTTATATGTTTGACTAGAATGTCTATTTATATTTCATAATTTTCAGTAAAATGATAAAAAAATGTCCAAAAGTATAGTGATTAGTCACACTTATAAACACAAAGTTACCGGCTACCCGTCATTTTATGCATATCTGTATAGATAAAAATCAATATACTTGTGCGTGTTTGTCCTTTATGCATTACTACACCATTCATCCGATCAATATGTCTTTACAAATTTCTTGAGTACTCTTCAGCAAAAGTTTTGGAATACCCCCGTTTCTCCAAATCGATATAGACATTTACGAATTTCTTAAGTACACTCCCGCGAAGGCTTCTGGCACACTACCCTCCCAAAAAATCGATGTTTAATCTAATCTATATCATTACTATTAAAACATATTAACGCCATTAACAATTTGATTGTTTGCTACCATAACCAGCTTTATTGAATTTCTTATTCTGAGATCGCAGGAATGCGAGGCGAGTCAGCTATTATATAAACAAGGATGATTTTTTTATAAAACTGTTAAAACAAATTTCAGATTGTACAATTTAATCAATGTTGACATAAATATAAATAAACTAGAGTTGATAAAAGGTCTATTTTAATGTGTTAAGCTCAGTGCTGTCATGAATACATCGAACAATGTGCCAGAAAACGTTTAAGGTTTTAACTGTCACTTCTCAACGGAAAAGCATTATAATAAATTTAAGTTATGAAAACACAATGCTTAATATTATTTCCACATTTTTTTATATTAAAGCTTAGGATCGGCTTCGCTTTGATAGCAGATACATCTTAAACATACATTACTTTACGTACAGTACGTACTTACAAGTACAGCTTAAAATCAATATATTTTATTAAATTAATTATCACTTATAAAATTGTGTAAAAATAATTAATATAAGCTCCGATTCTCAGCTGCAAAATTTTAATTGAAATGATGTGAAAAAGATTTTGGCGAAAAATAAAAAGAGCTTTCAATTATAATAGAAATAAAAATCAACTTTGATTGCATACATGAAAGTTTACTTAATTCCTGATTTATTTTAAGCTCGTTAAAGTTCATTTCAGCATGGCAGAAGTTAATCGAAAAAGTTAACAACACGTAGCCATCGGCAACCGTCGACAAAGGAAGTAAGTTATTTGAAGTTGCTTGAAATTTAACGCAGTATTCATTATGGTCAAAAATATTAAATTCATGTATTTTCGATAGGCGCCTGCCTTAAGCTAAACCCATGGCATGAACCAATAAATAAAATAAATAAGTTTTATTCCTTACGGTATGTCCATTATTAGTCATTGAATTTTCATTTAACTGATAATGTACTGAAATAATATTATTTTAAAATACGTCCAATAAGTATGTTCGTTAGTGATTATTGCAATGATCATAACTAGTCCTGACCAAACATACATAAAAATATGTGGAACATAATGGAAAATAAGTGGAACCAAATATTATCCTTTCTTTAAGTTATGAATACTAGAATTTTATTTCCATAATTTAAATTAAAATCTAAAAATAATTATTGGTTAATTTTCGCCTTCGCTATAAGACATTTCAATATTTATTTATTTTAATAAAATATCTTTATTCGTTTACATATACAGGTTTACAACTAGTTATTTCGTTGTAACGTTGGATGTATGTGAAATTTCACCGTCTTATTTGGGCCACTTGGTAGTCAATTCCAAAACATTTAGTTCTGCTATCATTAAAAGTTTATCGATCTGGTTACTATAACGTTCTTCATTGACACTCTTTGTGATGATCATCTTGAAAAAACTGAAGGCTAATAATTCATCTAGACGACATAACGCATCATGTTGAGACTTTTATCGGATGCAAAGTGAGTTTCTATTGACCAAAACTGATAATTTTTTAGCTTATAATATTTTTTTATGAAAATGACTTTTATTATGATTAAGCTTAAAGGTTTTATTTGCATATGTATGGAATGCGGTGTAGTGAAAAAAGCTTTTTTGTCAAAAAGATTTGATAATTTAAGTATAAATAAATGAAAATCTCGATCCAAATAATAATGAGCTAACCGCGATGCAAATAATAAAAAAACAGATTCGCTAATCACGTTATAAAGGAATCACATAATATAAATTTAAACTCAGCGCCTAAGGGTTTGCGTCTTTGCAGAAAGGACGTAGGATGACCGCTTTGGAACAGCTGGAAATCAATAGACATCAACTATCACGAAGGATTCTTAACGAACAAACTAATATATTGTCCAGCTCATTAATTAAGCCTCTCCACGGGGGGATGGAGTCTGATTTGCTTCCGTTATAGACCATTTCGGTGCCACATGTAAACTTATTGTCATAGCCGCATTTTTTAGTTTCATTTACAATTTTTGAAAAATTTAGTTTTATTGCGACAAAGAAACAAGCTAGGCCGTTAAAACAGGAGAGAAGATGTATTGTGTACCTTTTATACACAGTTATATATAGATAAGCATAGTCCTGACGATGGCGTGAGCCGAAATAGCTATCAACTATATTTTTTAAAATAATTTTGTAGAACTAAAATACATTGCTATTTTTTCACCGTGTAATAGTGAGACAGCTTGTGTTTATCTACCAATGGTTCTTCTTATTCAAATAATCGCTAAGCGAAAAAAAGTATTTTTTAGGCCATTATTTGTAACCAAATTGTCCGATACCAATGTCCAATGAACGATATTTTTTTTTGTTTTAATACTATTAAAAGATTTCTGCTTTATTATATAGGAATTTAGATGCTCATTTTCACCATCTGATCCTATAAATGCCGTAACGAGAGCTTTTAGTCAATCAAACGTCTGTAATAGATATCTTGAGAAACAATTATTGTACAAATAACATTATATAAGAAAGATTCACCATATTAATAGTCCGTAAGCGTCACATAAGTATCGGATATGATTAAAAAATGTATGATATGTATATAATCATAGCCAGCTATGAAGAATTATTTTCATGTAATATTCCCCGACAAAAGGTTTAATACGCTTTTAAATGTCGTTGCAAAATACACACTGCGCCAAGCGTAAAATAAAAAGTAAGTATATTAGCGACCGGTGGTAGAAATAACGTTGACGATCCTTGGAATTGTTGTAATAAAAAAAATTCAATGACTTACTTGATGTAGGTTTGGGAATAGTATTAACATATTAAGGAAACATGTGTACTAGTACAAAAAAGTGAAGGTGTATCATAAATTTTGGTCGAAATAAGTTGAGATTTACAAATTGAATATGTTCTTTGCGATGTGACGTTTTATCTGTTGATTTTGATACATTCGATCGGTAATCGAATCATATATAATCAATTATTGAAACGTTGAAAAGCAAAGCCGGTAAGTCGAAGTAAAAAAAGCATATGAAAACATATATATTTTAAATAAAAAAACATATTTTTAAGTACTTATTTCCATAACTTTTATATGATCAGGACCGGTTGTTCTCATCATGATTATTATCTACTGATGCTCTAAATACTGATAAAATCTTCTGGAAAGTTAAAGACGAGAACTGTTATAGAAAATTATTTCCCTCACAAATATAACATGTCAACTCTGCAATATTCTCTAAATAATAAAATATTTCCTGGCTTTAAAATATATTGTAGAAATTATTTCTTGAAAAATGTGTTTTTATTTTAAAAAATATCATGCCTTTCCAATGCAAAGAAGTGACAGTTGACGCCTTAAAAGTGAAAAAAATATTTTTTTTGTATTTAATATTTGTAATTAGGAGTCCATGAAGCTAAAGTAACAAGAGAATAGCGATGAATCATTTATAATTTTCTTTATTAGCAATTGGCTAGTTGATTGACATATGGATAAATATCTTAATTGGTTTTGAATTTAGCCTAAAATACCAGAACGTCTTTGCTTCTGAACGCCTCGATTATACACCCAGTCCTTTTTTTACGCGATACATTGGTTCCAGAAAAAGGCGCGTAAAAAAAATCGCGTAAAAAAATCATAACTTTCATATAATTTGATAAATTGGTTCCAAAAATTAAAGTATCGCGTAAAAAAGTACCAGAAACGTATGAAAAACCAAAATTTGCTCTTTGAAATTCGTGCAAAAAAAATTTATATGTTTTATGATCTTATATACACTTATATGAATTATTAGAGGCCGAGAAAGGTGCTATTCAACGAATTTAATAAATGAATTGTGTTTAAACAAGTTTACATACATCCCATGATTTTACGCAATTCCATTATATTTCTTTACACACCCTAAAACAAAAATTCGCATAATATCCGATACACTTGTCAACATTTGGCAATTGTATGTGTATTTAAAAAAATGGAATACTTTACAAAATTAAGTTGTAAAAATACATAATTTTTTTTTTTTATTTAAAAAAATAATGAAATGTACATGCCTAGCATCATATATAAATTTCTTCTGTAAAACAAATTTGGGGAAAAAATATCGTAAAAACGAGTGAAGCGCGTAAAAAAATGTTACGGTGCCGTCCAAATAATCGCGTAAAAAAAAATCGCGTAAAAAGAGGACTGGGTGTACTTAGAAGCCTAGATAATGTTATCAGCGTGCGTGAATACTAATGAAACGTTTCCCTTTAATACTATCGATTGACTCTCCTTACGTATTGTATATGCATGCGTGTGGCTGTGTGTGTGCCTGTGTGCACGCGTATGCATGAGTGAATGTAATGCGTATGGTGTCCGCATGAACTGCACTCATTGTGGGTTCCAACGCTCAGCTGCGACCTAATGTTGCCAACAATGACACAACAATTACAACAAGTTAAATCTATATATGAGAGATGGAGGAGACCTGAAGAGCTCTGATGCTGACGCGTCATAGATCTTAACGCTCCATGAATTTGATATCCCAAAAAAAAAAAAAATCGATTGACTTGTTAAGCTAAGAGATTTTAGCAGAAAATCGACTGACGCCTTTGGTCACTTTTTTCAATAGTAAAGACAATAGAACAGAAAATTTGCCAATTTTTTTTTATTTCAATACGCCACTAAACTTTGAAACATAAATACAGTCTCCATGTGGTTCGTTGAATCAACCTATAAATTAGTTACGTGCTACGAAACTGATTTTTAGATAATTACATCACATTAAAATGTGTTTAACTCATCGTTTAACTTTCTCCGTACTTTACCGTTGGAGCCTTGTACCCGTTTAAGTGCTTTGAAAGTTCTCAGAAAATTAATATTAAGAATTAGTTGCTATTTCAATTAATATTTCATATAGTTTTCCCTCGGTGTAACATTTTGAAAGCGGTAACCGGGGAATACAATTTAATTAAACGAAACAATAGGAAAGACCCCCTGGTAGAAATATATGTGTCAAGTATTCGTATTATTGTTTAAAATGCTTTGATATAATAAAACATGCTGCCAATCTATAATGTACAACATGAAATGTGCCAACAGTCAAAATATATTATTCCACAGAGAGCGAGTGAACAAGCAAAAGCATTATCTAAACCATGGAGCAGCATGATTCAAATTGGGTTCCACCAAAGGCTATAAAAATATTTAAATGATATATCCTGAAAATATTTAAGTTACGATTGCAAAATATTTTTTAGGCTGTAAGAATGACTTTTTCACCTATTTACGATATTTGTTTTCTTAATAAAAAGATTGTTTTATTGGTTGAATTGGCATTTACTTGGTAGAACTCCATTATCACACGGTGAAAAAATAGCAATGTATTTAAGTTCTACAATTTTTTTCATAAGATTTAGTTGATAGCTATTTCGGCTCACGCCATTTTCGGAACTATCTAAGATGGCGTGAGCCGAAATAGCTGTCAACTATGTCTTGTGAAAAATTTTGTAGAGCTAAATTACATTGCTATTTTTTCAACGTGTTAAAAATTTGTCGGTGAGTGCAGTAATGGCGCCCATCCAATGCTTTGCGTTAGCTTCAACCATTTAGCAATAAAATCAGCTGTTAAAATTTATTCGGTTACTACGAATTTTTATTCTTAATTCAAATTTGATCCAATATTCGGTTAAGTAAACTTTGATATTTCATTTGATGTTCACCATCTACGCGTTTCTTTTACTTTAACGGCGGTTGCATTCATTAAGAGTTTGAGGGAAGCTTTGTATGCTATATATATATATATATGTTTGTGAAGACATGGTAATATGTTTCAGGATACTGATACTGTCCTTAGGGAATGTCCGCATAAGGAAACTAACGGGTAAAATTGCTCAACACAATGCGACTATAGGTAGGATCTGTCGACCCGTCAGTTGTGCCGAGTTAGTTGGATCTTTGAAAAATTACACGGTATTCAAAGAATTTGCGGCATTCTATGGAAAACAAATAAAATTCATGTCTTAAAAAAATCACAATTAAAATAAGATATTAAGTATGTAATAAATTTAAACATTCTTCACACTAGAGTGCATGTCTTGCAAGTTAGTCTTGAGAAATTTTCTTCGAAAATTCCTGGCTAAAGCTAAAACACGTATAATATTAAAAAAGCTTTTAATATGTATTGGACTTTGATACAAGATTTATCAACGATTTAATGTGTTACGTTGAAAAATGTTTACATCAATGAATATCCCTAGAAAAATTTGCCATTAAGAAAATTCTTATATTTATCAAATTGACCACTACGTGGCAACTCCACGATTCCCGTCTGTCACCCGCTAATTATTTTGTTTCTGTCAAATATCCTAACAGTTTTTATTGGAAACCGGAATTTCAATTTTTAATATGAAATACCAAAAGAATACTTCTCAACTTTTATCGTAACTCAAACCAGGAATCTTCATATCACTAGACAGAATTTACCATTTAGTAAGCGATAGCTTACATAAATAGCATATAGCACGTTTATATTATTATTGAAAAATATTTCACTTTCACGTGCTTAAAAAATAAACGTGTATTTAAAGTATTATTAGGCCTGTCAATCAAGCGACTGGTCCATAGAAAATAAACATTATTTAGGTGTCAGATGTAAACCTTGCCTACAGCTTAAACGACGTATAAACTTTTTTCACACATCCGTGTATGCGTATTAGCACTAGGGATTATTTGTCGATTTTGAACGCCCGAAAAACTTTGAAACTTATCCGTTGACGCGCCTGAGTGGTTTCGAAAGCACAAAAAACTCTTTCCAACACCCGAAAAAAGGCATTAACAAGACAGAAGCTCTTATAAGATTATATTGGATTTATCCAGATACGGGTTTTTCATTTTCAATTTCGATTGTGCACTTATTTGTTGTTGGGAAACAAATGTAAACATGACCCCATTTTAAAACGGTATTTACATTTGGTTGGTATTATTGAAAGTTTTATGATTAAAAAGGGATACATTTCAAATTTTTTAAGTGTTAATTGTCACTTCTTGATGAAAAATTATGATAATTTAAACAATTCAAACACATTTTTCAATACAGTAAAAAGCTCTTAAAAAGTTGTGCGTAAAAAGCTTATAATATCAGCAATATTTTTCGCAACGTTTTTGTCAAAATTATACATATTATTAGTTGATGGATATAACAGGAGCATTATAAATATATGTTTTCAAGAAAAGAACTGATGACTAATAAAACGATGTATATATTTGTTCTTCAATCAATCCTAAAATATATACATTGAACTAATTCTTGTACTTTTTAGACAAAGTGGTCAAGTGTAAATTTTTAAACATGTAATTCTGTATAATTAACAAAAATAATTTTTCATCAGATGTCATAGATATTTTCAGAGATATATCATCAATTAGATCAAAGTTTTGAATGACTGCATGAAGTTGTGATTGTGAATATAAAACATTATGACTTAAGTATACAACAGCTATACTGTCAAAATTGTCACAATTATCCGAGTTAAATTTCCCATGACTAACAATCACTAACAATTTCGTAAAAAAAGGATTAGTCTCATAATGAACAAGTTTGTAGCAGAACGCAAAAAAGTGTTAACAGAACTTTTTTTTACTCTTTAAATTTCTATTAACATTTTTTTTTATTTGAATCGTTTACAGCTTTTTACGATTCTACATGCTTAAACATGTGAAATCATACATAGTTTCAACGTTTCAAATTTAATAGTGAAATTCCATCAAACACTTTCAGTCATATTATAAAAAAAGTTTTCGCAAAGAGAAACACATTTTTTTCAGTAATATGTCCAAATATATTTTATATTCAGTTAATAATGAATACGAAATGTTAAACCGGTGCTGATCATAAAATATGTTGTGGATAAATGTTTTTTTTATTACACGGTGAAAAAAATAGCCATGTATTTTAGTTCTACAAAATTATTTTTAAAAAATATGGTTGATAGCTATTTCGGCTCACGCCATCGTCAGAACTATGCTTAAACTAACATTCGCTTATTTATATATAGCTGTGCAGAAAAGGCATACAACACATCCTCTTTCCTGTTACAACGGCCTAGCTTGTTACTTTAACACAATGACACTAAATTTTCAAAAATTTAAATGAAACAATAGGTGTCTATGACAATAAGTTTATATGTGGGACGGAAGTGGTCATTATGGATGCAAATAAGACCACCCTTTTGTACAGCGGCTGGACAAGTGGCGATACTGTTATGTTAGTTTGTTTGTTAAGAATCCTTTGTGATAATTGGTGTCTATTGATTTCCAGCTGTTCCAAAGCCGTCATTCTCCGACCCTTACTACAAAGATGCAAACATATAGGCGCTGAGTTTGAATTTATATTACAATATGTGATTCGTTAATAACGTGATTAGCGAATTGTGAATCTGCTTTTTTACTGTTTTTTTTATTATTTAAAATACAACGAGTTCCATCATGAAGGGTCTGTTAACATCTTTAAAGTAATATTATATAGCGTCATCTTAGACCTTAAACTGACGGCGGTAGTAATTTTAATATTTTGAAACTTTCTATTAAGGGTTGCTATTTTAAACTAAAGGCAATATCGTGAACTTTCAATTGAAGTCTTTCGACATCACCTAAACATTACCAGATGAAACCGAAAATCAAACATTATTCCATAGTGAAGCAATGGCTTTATTTTGGTTTTACTCATATATCAATTTACCCAAACATAGCTTTCTAGAAAAGAAATTTTCTTGACATTAGGTCGCATTTGCGTGGGAAGAGCATGTTTTTGTTTGGCATAAAAATATCGTGGGTACGGTAACCTACGTACATACGTAAGAAACGCGTTTGATGGAGATTGCTCCATAAATAACGTGCGTAATATTCGTGAAATTCCGGGAATTCCCGTGTGTAAATCTGCCTCCGGGATACAGTTGAAATATTACGCAGGTTAGTGTTTCAGTTATCGCAGAATATCTTTGATCAGATTGAAAGCTTGAGCTATGCAGGGATACATATGAATGTTAGAGCTTTGAAGTTGAGTTAAGTGTGGTCTATGGAATTTAAAGCACACGATTTGCGTATAGAATGGTGTAATAATTATTATGTGTCCAACTGGAAACTTTGCGTGATACAATCAGAAAATAATAGCCAAATTCATGTAACTAAATTTATCTCACCTTTAATTACTATTATGTAAGAAAAGTATAATTGTATTCTGCTGTAATAATCATACAACATAATAATATAATTTAAGTAAATTATAAACATAATTTTGATAAATATCATAGGAAATTCTGTCTTTTTCACATTTGTTACTTCAAATTAAGAGTAAACATAATTGAGTTTTAGAAATTATATAAAAAAAAAACATTTCACACAAGTTTAGTGTTGTTTTTTTTTGTCTTTTTGTAATTTACATTTTTGACGGTTGTTTGGTTGAAAAAATTCACAATCTCTAATATATTATAATTTCATATATTTTGTCATTGATATTGATTTAAATGATTTTCCATCTTTTAAAGCAACAAAGTTAAGGGTTGTTAAGTTTTCAAAGTATCCAGAGAAGGAAAGGAAAAAGTCCCACAAAACACCGAATATATTTCTTAGGGGAGGGCCTTAAACTCCACCAGGAAGAATTTTTAGAGTACGCAACTCACCCTGTTTAATATAATCATTTACGGGTATATAGTAATCTTATTGAATTTTTTACTTTATATGTGATAAAATATTTTTTTATACTGATTTCAATTACGGTCGCCTTATGAAAACTAGAGTAATATGTTGAATATAAAATTAATTTGATGTTTTTTTTATTTTCAAACCGTATTAATTTTGCATTTTTTTGTTTGTTTTGAAAATAAAATCTTAAGACATATAAGTTGACAAATAGAAAACTAATATTTTATTGCGAAACCAATCATTTGAATAAATTATTTTTTTATTTATAGTTTCAAAATCGAGTCTTCAAACATAAATCAAGTTAAACTTGGATTCATTGAAAACAGCTGTAATTTACAATGTCAAACTAATTCAAAACGTTTATACTCATCTTAAGGCATTGGATATACAAATTTATAATTTATAGTAAAGTTTTCGCTGATAGCATCTTTAGAAACTTTCGGTTTGACAACAAAATGATGTGGACAAACTCCTAACGAGAAAACCCTTAATTACTCTCTCATATCACCACATTTTGGAGACACTTTGGCCATTAAAACTAATTCACCTGGTCGCTAAATATCACCTAGCCGCCAGGGCAGCAATTCGTGTACTTTAATGATCATTTAATAATTAAACATGTGAAACAAATTAAGATTATTCTCAATCGAGCTTTATCCGAGCAGTTTACCTTTGATTAAAATTCAATTCCAAACATTCAGTTCAAACGATTTAACTTAGAATTTGAACATTTCTAACTAAAACAATGTTATACTAACATTTAGAATGGTATGTTTGAAATAAACTGTGTTTTATTGTCGAGAATAATTTTATTCTTTAAGCTTCTTGGTTAATGATCGTGGTCTCTTTGCATATTAAAAAGAATAGTCATAATTGTTCTGATGAAGAATTAACCGAAATAGTTATCAACTATATATCTTAAAAAAATTGTGTAACTAACATACATTTCTATTTTTTCATCGTATCATAATTATAAACTTCATAATAACATATTATGTACAACAATTTAAATCATGGGCTTAGTATGTAAATTTTATTTTTCTGATATACCTGTTATCTGTATCAATAATAAAAACGGCGAGCAGAGGTAATAAAAGGCTTAGTTTTATTTGCAATTTTTGGAAAAACAATAGATTTATTGCGAGCAAGAAACAAGCTAGGTCGTTTAAACAGAAGAGAAGATGTATTGTGTACCTTTTCTACACAGCTATATATAGATAAGCAAATATTCGTTTAAGCATAGTTCTGACGATGGCGTGAGCCGAAATAGCTATCAACTATATTTAAAAAAATAATTTTGTAGAACTAAAATACATTGCTATTTTTTTCATCGTGTTATAATGGAGTTCTACCAAGTGAATGCCAATTCAATCAATAATGAGATTTATTTACATAACATTTTTCAAAATTTTCTTCATAGCTTAAAAATAGCTATTATATTATGCCCTTAATATGACCATATATTTATTAATATAACAACTATATTTAAAAAAATAATTTTGTAGAACTAAAATACATTGCTATTTTTTTTCACCATGTCATATATTTAGTTTTTATTAAAAAAAATAAACAATTTATGTATTTTACTAAATATGAAAACGGTTTTACATTATGACATAGATTCAGTTAAAAGTATAGTTTTTAAATTGTTTATCCATATAGTATTTTTCGGTTAAAAATAGCTCATCGATGAAATAAAAAAAATCTTTTATTAAATTTAATGATATATTGCTAATCAATATATATTTTATATTTACAACCAGATTTTTTTCACGTATAGAAAAAAAATAAGTCAAAAGTAACAAAATAATGTTTCGAACTGTTTCTACAATTAAATATTTTAAGATCAGGAACAGTTTCGTTCATCGCGATCATCATCTATGTCTGAAATCGGCTATGATCGTGAAAATATATAATTGTAGGAATAGTACAATTAATTGTGTTTTAATATTTATATACAATACCTTACCACCAAGAAGTGTCACTAAACATCTTAAACTTATATAACAATGTTTAAATTAAAATAATTATAGCACCGTTTATTTCAATTTTAAAATTGTTGAGAATCAAATATGTTATATACAATGAATAGGATACCAGCTTTGTAACGTATTCGGTAGTACAGTCTGAAGAACTTTCGTCGGTCACATATTTGATTTGCTCAGTTCATTTTTATACTATTGTGTATAAAAAAATACGTTTCGATAAAATCAGACATTGTTTGACTTGTATATTTGCTATAAAATTTTAGATCAAGCACTAGATGTCACGCTTTTTCAAAAGAAAAAAAAATGTGAATTTAGAAAAAAAATGTTAGCTTAGATGTCGCATGATTGAAAAAAAATATTTTCAATACATGTGTTCCATTGGGTTAAGTGTTAAAGTAGACGGGTATAAGAAAATAAAGTTTCGCATGAACTTAAGAGCTTTTGACGTTGCAATGTGTAAGTGAGGAAGGTATTAACGTGACCGTTATATTAATTCCTTACATTAAAAAAAATGTAAGTATTTTGACACCTAGACATTTTTAAATCATCTACGTTGGACCAGGTAGCTTAACGGCTACAGAGGATCGATAAACGTTCTACAAATAATTGATGAAAATTTGAATTGCTAAACATTTTTATGATTCCACATGTTTTGTCACTAACGACCCGGGTTTCGCATTTCGGCATTGTATCACAGGTATGCAACAGAACTGACTAGTCAGTTCGTTATCAGTTCTGTTGCATACCTGTGATACAATGCCTGAAGATGCCGAAATGCGAAACCCGGGTCGCAAGTGACGAAACATGTGGAATCGTACAAAGTTGTAACAATTAAAATTTGATTTTGAAATAACATCTAGCACCTTGAGTTGATACCATACATTATTAAATAATTGATGCTTAAAATCAATAATTGTTTAGAAATCAACTTATAAGACTAAGCCTTTACCATACATTTATTTCAATATCTTTGACTAAAAATCTGCTTCGAAATAGAAAATATTTTATATTTTGAGAATTTTTATTACAGTAGTTGATTAAAATTAAGTAGAAAATTGATATGAAGTATTTTTAATGTGTATACCTCCACTTTTTGATGGAAATGCATAATTTTTTAAAAATAATAAAAAACACATATTTTAGTCCTATTTACACATTATCCCTTATACTCAGGACTGATTTCTCTCGTTACAAGCATTATAAATTCGTAGAACACAAATTCAGAGGCATATTTGTAAGTTTGTGTTTGTAATATTGAAAAAGTAATAAAAAAAAAATTGTTTTACTATTATTAATGATATAAGGTAATCTAACTAACATAATGATATAAAGCTTTGTATGAGACGCCATATTAAATCACAATGAAAAAGCTAACAAAAAAAGCATTCTTATTATTCACAATTCATATTTGGAAACAAAGAAAATCGATCAATCATAGAAAATAATTCTTCCGTCAAGTTTCCACCTTGTACTAACAATTCGTCACCTAAATCGAATTAATCAAATTTTCCAGTAATTTAGAATACCGCTCCTAAGTACTCTGACAAACAGTAGCATGCGTGGCTTGGGAAATGATCTATTTAGCTATTGCCTTGGGGTCTGTGTTTTTCTTTTATTAATACCTTTATATATAGACGATGGTAACTGTTTATTGTGCGTCAGACAGAGTGCCTGAAGATGCGAAAGGCGAAACCCGTGTCATTGGTGACAAAAAATGTAGAATCGTACAAAGTTTCAACAATTCAAATTTAAAAATGCGATACATAAGATTGAAAGTTGAATGTAAACAAATAACTTAATTCAAAATTTTAAATAATTAATAATTTATACAGACGAAGTGTAAGAGCTGTCGTATTCAATTATCTCTCCTAGAAAGTGTGTGTAGTTTGCCCTTAGCTTTAATGTATATATTTTACTGTGCACCTTGTATATAACCGATACAAATTATTTTGTGTCAGTTTTATTGCATCAGTTTGATTGAATGCCTGAAGATGCTGAAAATCGAAACCTGGATCGTATATGGCGAATCATGTAAGAAATATACAAAATTTCAACAATTCACACTTAAGTTCTTCAACATTATTTGCCGTGTTCGTGACAAATATGATCCGTAAACATTAGAATCTACCTTAAGATACTTATTGTTTCATTATCTAATTAAGTTTTCAGGTCGAGAAGAATTTAAGTATATTATAATGTAAGATTATGCCAGATTAAAATTTTATTAAGACGGTTTTCTAACTAGTTAACTCTTTTGTGTTTTATATTAAGAATTATGCATACAAAAAAATACACTAATGTTAGCTTGTGACGACTAATCGAATTAATCAATACCGATCAGTATATATTATATTTACCAATAGACTCGTTACGAATAAAGAATGAGTTTGAATCTAGTACGGGCGAAGTTGTGTTGTTAAAAATATAAAATATAACATCTTATATTGATTCCTCTCTTCCATTTACACACTTCGCCATTGCAAGCAAACAAGCACTCTTTCGGTGGGAAGGCGCCTTCTTAATGCAGGTTTTGTGTTATATAAAACGTCATAAATAAACCAAAGTCACGCGACCCTGTTTGCAAGGGCTGAAAATAATTAATTCTTGCGCCCTCTCTTTCATGTACGAAGCCATAATGGAAGCGAGGAAAATAATGTCTTTATTTCACAAAGTCACAACACAACAACCGCAGGTTACTGCGAGCGATCATTTACCGCGGTATGAGTTAACCATTAACGGAATATTAAGTGAAGCTTCATCTGGAAAACTTCGTATGAAACCCTTGTAATAATTTTTTATTTTATATAAAATAAAGTGTATTTATATATTTGAGGTATAAAGAAATGAAAATATCAACCCTACGACTTCTCAACCATTTTATAATAATATAACACAATTCCATGCCTCGTTGTCGTAATTCAATTTTTTTATCATGGTCTGGATTCACGTAATCAAATTAAAATCAAAATTTACCCTATAAATCTTCCAACTAAAGGTAGAAAACTGTAGAACTATCAATTTTTATTTATTTCTAATGTGGAGTTAGTGGTTTTTTTTCTGTAAGAATTTCTTGTTAGATTGGATTAGGTTAAATTATATTTTTTTGCAAATAAATGAATAGATAGTTCACCTTTGTAAACGACTTCGGTCACTCGAATACCGACCCATCTACACGTTTGATGATTGTATAAAAAATATTTTAAAAAAATTACCTGATAAAACTTTAAAAATAATTTAATAATTCGACTACTGTTAAAAATAAAACAGGTTGTATTGATTTTCCATTTTATTTCATGATACTCATTTGCAAATATTTATCTGTCATTCATGTTTGTAATTGTTTAGCAGAACCACTGCTTCAAATGAAGTGTAAAATTGTTAATACTAGTAATTTAATTTAATTTTGTTATATGTTATTTAAAATGTACTTGATCTGTTAAAACCGTTCCAATAATTCCATAAATATTTTTACTCAACAAATTTAAAAATACTAAATATTTAGATTTTTATGTTTTTGATATTCATAATGAAAAATTCAGTTAATTGCTCTGAGGACTTGTATGTAAAACCAAACTTCAGAACTTGTTAAGTATGAGGTAGATGGCTTACTAAGGAAACATGAACAATATCTCAATCTAATTACACTCATGGGAAATACCAGAGCTATGCTGAGGCGTCGACAAAAGTGACATCTATTTATGGAAAAAAATAGTATTTTAAATAAAGATAAATATTTTAAGAGGTTAGTGGAATAAAGATGTAAATACAAAAATGGCTGCTCTGGTTAAAATATTTTAGTGTGATAAAGAATAGGGTTTTGTGAGTCATAAAAAGATGAATCTTGTAATAATCTTAAAACTAACTAAAAATTGTATTAATAACTTTTCAAAAATATTTATACGAAAAATAATAATTTTAATAATGATTATCGAACTTCTGTGATAATATAAAAAATCGTGGAAAAAAATTGTATTTTTTTCAAAGTGTAGAACCAGTCTACCAATCGTAAGAGCGATCTCAATTTTCAATAGTATTGCTTTGGATGTCAGCATATTTCTTGTGAACGAGAGTGAGTTCAGACGAACACTATTTTTTATGTATTAAAGTAGGTTTTCCATTTTTTTCATTCCATCATTTTCTTCAGTACAATATTTTGAAGTAATATTTAACCTCTAAATTAACCCAAAGATCAAATTGAACGTTTTTTTAATTTGTATGAATTTTTTTTTTCAAAAAGTATTGTTTCCAATCTAGTATTTGTACTTTTTGATTTATATGATTTGGCAGTATATAATTGAATTGTTTCTATAAAGATTTCGTCTCTAATATTAATATACAATTTATAAGAAATGTAACGGGTAAAACCTCGTATTATTTTTGTAACCATATTTTTAAGGAGCATTTTCCGTAGCAAGTTTTACAGGTTTTAAAAGTTCATATTTTACCTTTGTTGATATTTAATTATTTAAAAGAAATTTGTTTTTAATTTATGCAGTAAGGAAAAAATGCTATTAAAACCGTCTTAAGTGGTTTTTGATATAAATTCAAACATTTATTTTGTTAATTGTAGAGCAAAAACAAATAAACAATTTTTTTGATAATTGACTGCTAACGGCAATTAAATTTTCGATCAACACTATCAAAACGGATTGTCAAAACAATTTAATATAATGAAAATGTATTATATTAAAAATGGCATATTTGGCTCAATATTTTATGATACTGTGATTATGAAATTTAAAAAAATAAAAAAAACGCTTTAAAAAGCGAATTTTGAATTGAGAATACAAATGTCTCTTTATTTAAAAAATATTTTATTTTTAAAAAAAATCATGCATCCTCTATCGACAAAAATTCGAAGTTAGAGAATTAAAAAAACGGTTGTAATATTTACTATATTAATTGAAAATATGATATTTATATTAAAATATCGTTTTTCCATAATTTTAAATCAATCTGAATATTCAAAAGGATTTAAAATGTATTTGTCAATACAGTATTTTATAAAAAATAAAACAAAAATTTTGCTACTATTTTATTATACTTCATTTGAATATATTTTGTTTGGTTATTAATTTTTTGTTATCGATCAATTTTAAGATCATTGATGCTGCATATTTTTTAAGTTTTTATAAATAGCTTTGTTTTTATTTGCATTGGGTAAGTTAATAATGGTCGTGATAACCGAAAAATAAATGTATGGCAAAATTAAATATTTTACTATAAATCTTTATCTTAGCGATATGATGTCGATAAAACCAAATTTTAATACCGTTAAAAGTGTAGAGGATCTTTAACCGGTTAACTGCCGGCAGGTACATGTATGACGGTACCCAGCACGCCGCGAATTTTACGACAAAAATAAAACCTTCTAAACATATCGTTATTGAAAGTGTAATAAAGTTTATTTATAAAACTTACCAAATAAATGAAGAGCGCGCCAGTCGTCACTATGTGTTCAATATATTTGTACATTTTAAATAATTGATTTTCTTTAGTAAAAGCCCATTTAAGACGGCGCGTCTTAAGACGTAATTTTTGTATGAGCGGCGCTCCGTTCACAGAAAATTATGCGTCTTAAGACACTTTTGGCAGTTAACTGGTTAAAGGATAATATAGATTGATTTTATTATTTTCCTGCTGAATATCGTTAACGCCCTAACGACATACTTTGTATCTTATTTTAAAAATAAATAATTCTCGATATTATCGTTTTATTTATGGTGGGTTATTCTAGATACATAATTAATATTTAAAAGAAGGAAATTACTGACATAAATAATTGCGCCGATGTTGAATATGTTTCTAAAAATAAATTCGTTTCATAAAATATTTTCCGCCATTTTTATGAAATTTTATTGTATACTGAAGGTAAAGACTTTTTTAAAAATGGAGATAAATATATATACAGTTAAAGACGATACTGTTTGTAATAAACAGTACGTGGTAGTAAAAAGTCACTGTGTTTTATAATGAGTCTTCTTCAGAAGTGGATAACCTTTTTATATGTGGATACCAATTTTTTACAAACGTCAACGCATATTAATTCTTTGGATGTGTTGATAATTATATTAACTTATCATATACATAGAAATGGAATAATTTTAGTCACATTTTGGTAAAATATTGGATTGTGAGCCAATATTTAATGACAGCATATAAACCATGATCATTTAATTCTTTAGTTAACAAAACAAAGTATTCAATTTCACACACAATTTTTTTTTTTTTTTGTGCGCACTTTTCTATTTATCTTTGTTTTTCCAAAGGTGAAATGAGATATCTCTCAAAATCGAAAAAAGATTTGTCGAGATCAGTAGTGTAACATGTCACGAAAACAATTTTCACATAAAATCTCTTACTTTGTTTATTTTTTGTAAATAGAGACAGTTTGTTTAAAAAAAATAGCTAGACAGGATTAATTGGATATCTAAAGTTAAATTCTCGTGCGTATTATCAACATGCAAATATTTTCACTGCTTGGATATTTTACATTGTAAAATGTTTTTAGTGAAATTATTTTAAAACAGTGATAAACGCCGTACTAAATGTTTAACTGTTTAGGTATATTCGTTTAAATAGCGTATACCCGCAGACTAAAACAAAAAAACACAATATTTTTTCGTTTGATAATGATGTAATTACATGTTAAAATATTCTTTACTCTTATCAACGGTGTACAAAAGTGCAATATGGGAATATATTTTACAGTACAAAAATTAATGCATATTAAAGCAAAAGGTGAAATTCAAAAAAAGTGGTGTAAATATACTACATAAAAAGAATACGAATATTCGTTAAAAAAATATTTAGTTACTTATTCCGGGTAAATAACAGATAGCTGGGAAGACAATTTATCGACTGTTGACTCTAAAATTTGAAGAAAAAAATATACATTGGTTTAAAAAATTAATAAACTGTAGCAAAACTTTTCCTGATAATTAAAATAGTAACCTCTCAACTCTGTTAAAGAATGTATAAATAAATTATTAAATTTTAAATTAAAACTTTTTATAGACAAACATTTCAAAAAAATGTCATATGACATTACTCGAGAGACGGAAATGATGCCGAATATTTTAGACGTCTTAAGTAAAAAAAAAACGTTTTTAACACTATTTCCACAATATATTTTATGATCAATGTCGATTTCACTTATCGCTTATTTAAATGATCAAAAAACCATTGTAATATTAATTTGATTATATATATTCGTATATTTACTACAAAAAGGTAATATTTTTCATATTTTTTTGAAAAAATGATATTACGTTTCTTATATTTTATAGTATAAATACCGGGACGCCCATGAATAGTCATTTATTTTCATGTTTCTGACTGCCATTAAAATTTCATAAAAAAATTAAGAGCAGGTTATTTTAATTACAAAAATTTTCCAATCATAAGTCTTGCTAATGAGTCTCTTAATGGTGTCACAACTCTTAATAAGTTATTCATTTTTATTTATTTACTTAAAAACTATTTCAAAGAAATTATTAAAGATTCAATTTTAATTAATTTATTAATTGCGTATATCTTGTATGATTTCCTGTTAATTATTTTCTTACATCTTGACCCATTGTTTTTGCATACCTGCTAGCTATTAAATATATTGTTTGTTTAAATAGGCTCATGAAACTAAACTAGTCCTGATCATAAAACTTACAATGAAAATAATACTTTACAACGTGTTTTTAATATTTATAAAGTGACAGTAAAATTTAATGCTTTTTCACCAAGAAGTGTCGATACCTTAAAAGGTATTATGAAATAAGATCTTTAAATCTTCGCTCATTGAAAGTATTGTCTGACTTCTGCAGGTGCAACGTGGTGGCTAAAGCACTTATCTACTTCCTCTTGCCCCTGTCAGTGATTGGCTGCTTTTACGTGTTGATGGCTCGCAGGTTGCAAGCGAGCGCCAGAGAACTTCCAGGCGCTTTACACGGAGCTCAGAGCGCTTCTCAAGCAAGGGCCAGAAGGCATGTGGCCAGAATGGTACTCGCCTTTGTTTTAGGTAAGATAAACTGCAATATTAATTTTTTTTTTATTATTAAAATGATGGTCCTAAAATTAAAATAATCATCCAGTTTTTATTAGAAATCTTCCGTCTTTAATTCCGATGTAAATTGTTATGTTTCATCACTAAATGTTTGATATTAGGTATTCTCTATATGAAAAGGAAAAAAAAACCCGGTGAAAAAAATAGCAATGTATTTTAGTTCTACATTTTTTTTAATATAGCTGATAGCTATTTCGACTCACGCCATCGTCAGTAGTTCCAACGATGGCGTGAGCCGAAAAAGCTATCAACTATATTAAAAAAAAAAAAAAACTGTAGAACTAAAATACATTGCTATTTTTTTCACCGTGTTATAATGGAGTTCTAGTAAGTGAATACTAATTCAATTGATAAAGAAAAAAATCCATTTATATTTTAAAGTTAGTCGATTGATATTTGTTGAAAACCCCTTTCAAGAATGACCAGATCGCTAATGAAAATTATCACCGGCAATTGTGTTAATTATTATTAGATTAATATTATAAAAATCGTTTTAGCTCTAATTTACTGATTGCCTTGGAGTACGTGTTTTCCTGTAATTAATAACTTTGCTATATAGATGATGCTAACTGTTTATTTTACGTCAGCTCTGTTGCATCCGTGTGATAGAATGCCTGAAGATGCCTAATTAACAATTATTATTCTGTCTTAAGTTTAGCTAGTTAATTATAGATTGACCACGTTACTTATGCGCGTGGAAACGTAGCGCTGTGTGCATTTCCGGTCTGACACAAAAGTTGCAAGAGTTTCAAATTTTAAAATTCCCTTCTTTTCCATAAATACTTCTACATAAAAATATTAATTTTTATTGCTTTCAATTTTCATAAGCACCGTGACTTATCCGGAGGTTTCAAATTTAGTTTCATCATCCACCGCATTTCCGGGCGCACTGTTATAGCGGTCAGTCAATATGTGTAAATTTCACAGTTTAGCCGTGAATTGGAGACATAATAACGCGTTAAATTGAATATATTTAATACAATTGTTTCTATAAATGTTAAACAAAACGATTAATGTGTAAGATATCTAATCAATTTGCTTTTCATTTGAACGCATATTTTATGACATTAAGTGGAAAATATAGTGTCATTCAAATGTCCACCCCGGCTGATTTTGTTGGCACGTATTCGAATGGTCGAAATTTCAATAATTTTACCGCATATATCTGGTCTAATTTGTTGAATAGAGGTTGTTTTATTAATTTTGGGGGTGTCCCTTGTTTGTGGTTTATTTGCAAGGCCTTGTGACTTAAGTTTTAAAATTGGCTTCAAAAATGGTAGATCAATGGCCGATTTTGAGTGTGATTATTTTACATTGATTTTTTGAGTTTTTTCCAGGATTACGGTACATGCGTAAAACCGACGAATACTAAAACGACAGATCGGAAATTGACTATGACATTTTATCAAAAATATATAAAACGCCTGAAATATTACAAGTTGGTTGTCCCACCTTCACTCGTTATGCTATACATATATACTATACAGCCACTGTTATACGGCCACCTTCCAAAACGCAAAACTGATAAAAAATTATCGATTTTAACACGGTGAAAAATTAGCAATGTATTTTAGTTCTACAAAATTTATAAGATATATAGATATTAGCTATTTCGGCTTATGCTCTCATCAGAATTAGTCCTAGTAATTTTTGTAGAACAAAAATTCATTGATATTTTTTCACCGTGCTATACATATATACTATACAGCCACTGTTATACGGCCACCTTCCAAAACGCAAAACTGATAAAAAATTATCGATTTTAACACGGTGAAAAATTAGCAATGTATTATAGTTCTACAAAATTTATAAGATATATAGATATTAGCTATTTCGGCTTATGCCCTCATCAGAATTAGTCCTAGTAATTTTTGTAGAACAAAAATTCATTGATATTTTTTCACCGTGTTATAATGGAGTTCTACCAAGAAAATACCAATTCAATCAATAATAGTCGATTTAACTCTATATTCTCTTGGTTGGATTCTGAGCTCTACGAACCGATTTTGAAGCTTTGCAATATTGTGCTTAAAAGAGTATAACGATAAAAAAAAGAAAGGAAAAGAAAATATGACTTGCTCAGTCACTTCGCTTACGTGATATCCTGTGTATGCTGAAAATCCACCGTGGCGCAAGTGTTTAACCTGCTCCGCGTTGAATCTAAAGAGTGATTGAGAATATCTCGCTCCTCGTATGATGTTGCAAATTTATCGACACTTATGCCAAACATATTGGACTTAACATCCACCTGATTTATATAAAATTAAATATTAAGCCGTTTGATAGACGTATTGATATCACGGAAGCCAACAAAGTTATCGATACGTGATCTTTCAGCAGAAAAAAGCTCATTATGTAATATCGTAAAATTTTGAAGAATAAATAAGTAGTCGATAATACTTACAGAGCCATTGAATTTCACGGAATGACTAAAAGTGATTTAAAAAATCACTGATCAATTAAATTAGACCAAAAATCCATTTTGTTTTCGCAATTTACTGCGAAGTCCCATCAGTCCTCAAACATTGACGAGGAAGCTATTATGACTTGAGTCAGTGATCTCGCTCCACGTGTTTATTCAGACACTTTGTTTTTGATTCCCGGAAAACAACAATTATTTACCCCTCATCTTGTCCTCCCTACTTACCCTCTAACTTTCCCGTTGACATATTTCAAAATCACGGATGGCTTAAGAAGTCTGATAATGTTATAAATAATTTGCTGCCAGCAGATGGCGTTATTTTCTTCAAAATTATTTACTCAGTTTTCTCAGAAGTATTTTGAAAATATTCCTTCGTGACATTTGAGCGTAAAGATTACTTTTTATTACGTTTGACGTAAGAATCAAAATGTGACTTCTGTAGACGTTTTGTACTAGGCACCAATTATCTGCCGTGATTTTGTTTTTCTATTGTGTACGCTTCTATTCATATATAAAAATAACAACTTCCATTGTTTTAATAATTGACGCTTTTTCTTTCACTAAATCCTTATTTTTTCATTTGTTACGTCGAATAAATTCATATCTTCGTTTGCAACCGATGATCATACGATTTGTTTCGTTATTTTCTATCTCAAATTAGAGTGTTTATGCTTCATATATATTTAATGAAGAGTTGTTCGTATTTTATTTTATTGATTACTGTTTCTGTTATTTAAAGAAAACAAGTCTTGACTATAAGAAAAACAAAACAGTTCTCAAATTGCTACTATTCTGAAGTATTCAAAAATAAACAAAAAACAATCATTTTGCAGATATTTATTAAAAATATTGTTAACTGTGCTAAAAAATTTGTGTTAAAGTGAATTTTTAATTATCCCGATAATATCCATAATTTTGATACATATAATTTTCTTATTATTTAATCCGTTTTTGAAACATTTAAAGTCAGAATATCCTCACACACTCACCAAGGAAAAGTTTGGTTATTTTTTTTAATGATTCACAGAAAAAAATTTAAGCTTAATTAGACTTGACTGAAAAAAACTGGCTGTACTACTGTGATAAAAATTTAACAAAATTTACGATATCGACTGAAGGTGCTTGATGGGATTTAAAAATCAACTTTGAATTGTTGAAACTTTATACGATTCCACATGTTTTGTCACCAATGACCCGGGTTTCGCCTTTCGGCATCTTCAACAATTCAAAAAAAAAAAAAGTTTAATTTATTTACAAATCAAATTTACATTAATCCATATCCTTATGTTTTCATCGGTGAATAGAAGTAAAATATAAATTCCAAGTGGTAACCAAATCTTTTATCAGGAATCGAATTAATAACAATTCTACCACATAAGCTTTGAACACAAATATGTTCATTGACTACCACCCCAAAATTATTCATTTAAATTAGTTATCCTTGAATGTTAAGACCCATCTCAATTTAATCAAATACGAAGCCTAATGGAATAAAATTCCTATTTAATTAATCCGCAACCCTTGCTTGTGTTAAATTTCGAAAATAACTTACTTCAAAAAGGGTACATATACTTTAGTACTGGTTTTCAGGAAATTCTACCATTCTTTATTGGTAAAGGCAGTACTATTGTCCACATTGTGATCGAATTTATTTAATTATTACTTAAGTTTTATTTTGTAAATATTTTCTTCCCTCTGTCATTTTTTTTGTATTCTTTGACTTCGATACAGTTGACAGACTAGTCCCGGCAGTGCTAAACGCATTTATGAATAAAATAATATACCAACCCCTTTAAGCCAGCTATAAATAAAATTGTATTTATTATATTGGGTGATCTATGCGACATATATTATATTAACATTCTACGAGTGATTTTTTTGTGGTAGTTTTATTTCATACAATCTGTAAAGAGACTAATATTTGGAAGGAACGGTAGATTTATAAGACTGACCGTTATCAATAATATTAGCTTAAGTTCTTCACTTGAATTAACGGTAAAAGATAACCACGTCCCCACAAAAATGTACTAAAGATTTAGTATTGAATCAAAAATTGAAGCTTCTAGATAATTAATTATTTATTTTTACTTTCTTAAATATAAGTTTTAAATTTATTATCAGAAATTATAAATAACTAGCAAGATTCCGGCATGTGTGCAATGCCAATTAAAGAAAGGAAGTGTTTGTGCTTTAATTCTTTTTACTGAAGTGCTTGAATATAAAGGATGTATTTTTTAGAGGTATAGAACTTTAAGTTGGCAATACTTTTTTGACAAGGGGCCATTTGTCAGTTTTCAAATGATTTAAAGTAAATTTGGCTTTGCATTTTATTATGAATAGACTGACGCCTGAACAACGCTTCCAAATTGTGTAAATTGATTTTGAAAATCATAGTTCTGTTCGAAACACGAATTTTGCTAAGCAATGATGCTCACTTTTGGTTGAATGAATTCTTCAATAAACAAAACTGCCGTATTTGTAGTGATGACATTCCTCAAGTGTATGTTGAGACACCGTTATATTCAGAAAAACTGACTGTTTGGTGTGCTTTATGGGCTTGTAAAATCATTTGTCCGTACTTCTTTAAAAACGACGCTGGCCAGAACGTTACAGTCAATGGTGACCCCAAATAGAGCCATGATTACTAACTTTTTCGTTCATCAATTGAACAACCATGACGTGCAGGAGCTGTGGTTTCAAAAAGACGGCGCAACACGTCACACAGCTCGTGCCACAATTGATTTATTGAAGGAAACGTTTGGTAACCGCATCGTTTCACGTTTCGGACCCGTGAAATGGCCTCCAAGATCGTGTGACTTAACGCCCCTAGACTATTTTCTGTGAATATATGTGAAGTCGCTAGTCTATACTGATAAGCTCAAAACGATTGACCACTTGGAGGGCAACATTCACCGTGTTATTGCCGAAGTTTATTCGTGTTTATTAAGTATTAAGTACTATTATTAAGTGTTTATGAAAAAATCTGTTACATTCAAATAGTGGCGGGCACACACGAATTGTTCCGGGCGCCATGGTGCCTGCGGGCACGGGGTTGAAAATCTCTGCTTTAATGAATAAATCATTTTTCTTTATTCGGTGGTTCAGTGGTAGAATGCTCGCCTGCCACGCGGGCGGCCCGGGTTCGATTC
Organism: Himalopsyche japonica; assembly: GCA_028555115.1. NCBI lineage: Eukaryota > Metazoa > Arthropoda > Insecta > Trichoptera > Rhyacophilidae > Himalopsyche > Himalopsyche japonica. Next base: position 2,328,936 of record JAHFWJ010000412.1, on the reverse strand, counting down.
CCGGCCGATGCAGGTTTTTTGCGAAACCATTATATTTATTCCGCGTGAGCAGGCCACATCAAGCTGTTCATGTGAGAAGTATACACACATGGTCCAATGAATCAGTTGATAGTGTTCGCGATAAGCAAAACCAGTCCTTATCTTGGTTTTGGTTGGTTAATGGTTGTCCTTATTCAGAAACCTTCACGAGCATGTGTCAGATAACTTTTTTATCGCAATCAAATGAAAAAGGAAGTTTATGATATCGACTGAATGTGCTTGATGAAATCTCAATATCAAATTTGAATTGTTACAACTTTGTACGATTCCACATGTTTTATCACAAGTGAACCGGGTTTCGCCTTTCGGCATCTTCAGGCATTCTATCACACGGATGCAACAGAACTGACAGTTCAACAGGACGAACTGATAGTTGACGACGAAACCCGAGACGTTAGTGACAAAACATGTGGAATCATACAAAGTTGTAATAATTTAAGTTTGAAAAAGTAAATTTTCGCAACAATCCAATAAAGTTTTATCTCAATCGGATAAATGGTATATGAACGCATACATGACATGCTTACAAACATATATTTATTTTTAATATTTTAAATTATATTGTACCCAGATTGATATTAAAAAAAAAAAAAAACAACTCTGTGAAAGTAAAAATAAATAAAAAATACCAAAAAAGCCTAATTTAATAAAAATGAAAAAACATTCAATAATCAAAAGAAGTAACGGTATGGAAAAATAGTTTTGCTCACAGTTGATATCACATAATATTAAAAAAGTTATGTTTTGCAAAATTGAAATTAGTTTTGCTTTTATAATTGTTATATTAACTAAATGACTTATTATATTTAACATATTTGTTGCTTAATCTTGAAACCATTTATCTTCTCTACTTTATGAAATCATTGTTAGAAATAAAGTGTGAAATTTTATTTTATCGCTTATTTTTTTCGTATTTCTGAAAGGTTTACTCTTGCAGATTAAGCAGTTAATATTGAAGACAGCAAAGTTCAAAGCATGGACAAATTTTAAAAAATATGGTTTACATCCCTTTCTTTAGTTATCAAGGAGTAAATAAACATCATTATCTTACTTTTCTTGTAACTTTACTTTATCATACATTCACGGCTCTGTCTTCCCTTTAATAATCCCTTCTCGCATAATTTTGACGAACGTCAACGAAACAATTTACAATAGAATGATTTTATTTACAAGCAAAATTTTGATACTTATCTTTTATCTATGTTTGGTATATAAATTTAGTAGATCCTAAAGTAGAATTTTTACTACACTTTGATTTGACTTTTATCACCTGATTATCTTCTTTAAGCATGCATTATGTCATATGGATGCATTTGTACTGATACCTATTAAATATCAAATATATAAGACAAACTAAAATGATACGTTAATGGTCAGTTCTTCTGCATCCGTGTTATGAAATCCCTGACGATACCGAAAGGCGAAATCTGGGTCTGTAGCAACAAAACATGTAATATAGTACAAAGCATCAACAATTCAAATTTGATATTGAAATTCCACTAAGTACCTTCAGACGATATCATTAATTAAACAAATTATAGGGTTATTCCTTTGCAACGTAAAAACGTTTTATAAAAGGTAGCATTGGAAATCAAAAGAAAACAATAACAAAGACGAAGAAGTCAACCAAGCAAGCTCAGGAAAAATCTAGTTTAATGCATAAAAAAATTGTATTCGTCTAAGCTCATTCTCGTCTACGTGGAATATTTTGACATCAAAACCAATACTGTTGAATATTAAAAATATCTGGTCCAAACAGCTTTATATTATCAAGGATAGAAAAATTCTCATTTTGGCCTCGTATAAATCAAAAGAAATATTTGGCATTGCATATTTCTCTTTGATGGATGTTTTTATTGCATTTTTTTTTTTGATAATATAAAGAGATAGCAATAATGTTTGACAAACACTAATTTTTAAATGTGATTAATTGTGAGCTTTTGATATTTTTAAGAGAATTTCATAAGATTAATGAAATTAAAAAAAGAGACAAGAAAACTACAATCTTATATTTGTTGTAACTAATAAACAATTTTTTTTTAGTTATTCAACATGTTTTGTTTACACATCTCAGTTAAGTTCAAAAGGACGTGTTAACCGAAACTGTTAAGCTATATTTAGTATAGAAGTTATGTATCCTTAAGTCTAGTATAAAGTAGTATAAATATCTTCCTTTTATTCTCACGTCAATGACCATCAATACAAAAAGGCGTAAACATTATTGAATAAAAAAAGGCAAGCGAAAGAAAGCGAATAATTGATTGTTTTATTCGAAAATGGATGTCAGTACTTTGTCAATAAAAATAAAAAATATGTTTTGTCTATTTTGTATTTTCCCTCCATCCTCAAAATATAGCTTTCAATATAAGCTTTGGCCGACGATCAAAGACTCCACGTCCTGCGTTAGGGGATTTCACAGAGTAAAATGTTACCGCTATAAAATGTGTTTATTTCAGAATAATCAATTTCATATCATGTTATATCTCCGTCTACAAAATCAAGTCACAGATAATAAAATATGAACAATACTTTGATGTATTTTACTACGAAATCTTTTTTTTAATATTATTTACAATGCAGTCAGATCTTATTTAATATTGTTTTGTTCGAGAAAAAATTTATGTTCATTAACCTTCATTTTTCACACAACCGAAATTTATCAAAAGATAAATTTCCTTGAGATAAGCGCAAATACTGAAACGTCCCAAAAAAGAAGGTTTTAAAACAAAAACATTTATTTAATAATGCCGTGTACCACACAAACATAAATTTACTCAAAAAATAGTTTATTATTATCAGATAGGTTTTTTAGCTTTTTGTTTTAAATGGTATTAATAATACCGGACCTTTATATTCGGATAACTCGTGACCCTTAAAATGTCTTAAAATTGTTATAGAAAATAAACTAGTCCTTGTTTTACCAAGGACTAAATACCAAATACTAATATATACTAATACTAAATACTATGCCTTGTGTGGCATATTTTTTTTTGCCGTGATCCACATATTCGTGAATTAAAATCAAAACTCGTATTAAACATATGTTTTCTATAATTCTAAAACTTATTTTTAATTTTTATTTCTGATTCATAGCGTCTCCACTGTTGAGATAGTAGAATGCACTATGTTGATAGCTAAAACTCTAAGACATTAAGACTGTTAAGATTGTTGATAGTGTGTTAAGGTTTTCGAGAATGGGCTATTTGATTTGATATAATATATAGCCTGATTTGTATAAGGTTTGATTAACACATTAATGTACTATTTTTTTTTAATTGTAATCGAATCCCCTTTCACATAAATATTTATTAAAAAAAGGTTGAAATTGAAACATCAATTTTTCAATATTTAGGATCCATTTTGAATACTCTACAAATTCTAAAAAATAAATTGTTCATAAATAATTTCCTTTCTATCTATCTTTTTGAAAAAAAAGTTATTTATGTTGAAAATGATTTGAATGTTATATTTTCACTTTTTAAAACTATTAAATATGGCAACATTGAAATAAAAATTTTACTAACGATTACAACAACATTTAAGAAACGGTAGATCAGCTGTGAAAGATAAAAGTTAAGTTAATAAGGCTCATATTTTAAATAATAAAAACACATCTTTTTAGTACTTATTTCCACAATATATTTTTTGATCAGGACCGGTTTCGCTCATCGCGAGCATTATCAACTGATAGAATACAATTTACAAACAAGTCTATTTATACAAAACAAAAAAATCCATTGGGAGCTATTACTGATTTACCATAATTGTAATTGTAATTCTTAACAAGTGATTGTGAACATTTAATTTTTATACTAATTTACTTTATTTGTATCAATATTGTATGATTTTATGTAAATTGTTTCCTAGTTCTTGAACCCATGGCTTTGTACAACTGCTACCTTTAACTCAAATAAATTTTTTGTTTTGTATAAATAGACTTGTTTGTAAATTGTATTCTATCAGTTGATAATGCTCGCGATGAGCGAAACCGGTCCTGATCAAAAAATATATTGTGGAAATAAGTACTTAAAAAATGTGTTTTTATTATTTAAAATATCATGCCTTTCCATCAAGAAGTGACAGTTAACACTTTAAAAGTGATTAATAAGGCTCAAACAAAGTGGTTCTTTCGTAAGTAATCATAACTATTAATAATCATAGATTAAATGTAAAATACAAAATAAATATGGTGCAATTCTACAAAATACTTAATGAATAAGATAAGATTATATCGGAATTCCATTTCATAATTAATTACTAAATCCTTTTGGATTACATTTTGGAAAATTTTTGGTCTGCATTCATTGTGATGTGTCGAAAGCATGTTGGGAGAGTGTCGTTCATATTAAAGAAACTTTTGTGATTACTTAAAAACACATAATGTTTAAAAGCTGAAATTTCCTGCCTAGAGGACATTCGGAAAGTGCTTTTAGCTTTCAAACAAAGCTTGGGTAGTACATCGAGTGCTTTAGAAAACTATTTCATCATTAGTATTATTTAACACGATAATAGCTACTTAGTTCAAAAATACACATATATTTTATCGTTGATCGTTAATGTTTTATAATTATTTTTTTTAAATTATCGTTGCCCTTTTTTCTGGATTCTTTTTTTTTTTAATTCAACATATGAACAATCTCAAAAAGCTTATAATATATATATAATGACTAATGAAAAAATTAATTAAAACTATATCTGCAAGCAAAAATATATTAACAATACGATAGCTTCATAAATCACTTCTGTAGTATTTACTTTCAATCACGAGTGGAAAGAAAATTTAATGTATCAGAATACGACACGTTTTCACATAATTATAAAATCAAATGCTAATTATTACTTTAAGAGAGATTTATTTTAACTGAAACCATAAGAAGTTGGTAATTTTTGTTATGAAATAAAACGTTACAATTTTTAATTTAGCCCCTTGAATCCGAAGTAGATGTCCGTGACCATGAAATTTCCAAAATCATTTACATGGTATTACAATAGTATGCTATATATGCAAAGTGACCTCTGTTAAGAGCATGTGTAAATAAAAAAACAGTCAAGTGTATATTTCGTAAGAAAGAATGTTATATTTGAACGTGTCTCGTGTGAACGTGATTACTTACTCACGACAAAGGCTGCCACAATGTCAACATTATCTATTACGAATACCTCAATTTTATCTCTATACGAGACGCAATTCATATGTTTAATTAAATTTAAATAATATCATTAATTGAATATTATAAAGTTTATTTATATTTAAAATATAAATATTTTTAGAAAACAAAACTTTTATGGAAAAAAAATGTATAATTGTTAATGTTCTGAGCCAGCCCAGATGTTTTTTGAAAAATCTTCGAAATTATAAATAAAATATAAATTTATCGTATAGTATAGAGATAGTAGTAAAGTATAGTTTTAAGGTATTTAAGAGGTTGAATACTTAAACAAATAGCAACTCAATTCAATACAACAATTTGTTGAATACAAAAAAAACTGTCATATGATAAAAAAAAATATTACCAAAATAAACATTAAATGTTTTAAAAGGCCAGAGAAAAAAAATAGAATACTTCAATATATTATGTGATACTATTTAAAAGACGAATCAAATAAAAACTGTCAACTGCCGTAAAAAAAGTCATAATATTTCACCAAAAAGACACACGATCGCATAAAGTAACGTTCATTTTTTTCCTGTTATCAATAAAAAAATATATATTGAATAGAATTTTTCGTGGAATCAAGACGCCATCGCCTCTGTCAATTACCATTTTGTCAATTCTGACGAAACATATATTTCAAATGCGTCTCATGTATAACATTCATCGTATCAAAGCTAAAAGCAATATGCTCTCATCGAAATGTTAGATGAGAATAATAGTTTTATATTTTATATCTTGTTATTCACCAATAGAGTTATATACGTCAGTACAATTAATTAATTATATTTATTATAGATCGTAAAATTTCATTTATAATATTGAATAAAGGCTGAATTTGAATTGTTGAAACTCTGAACGATTTCACGTGTTTTGTCACTTACGACCCAGTTTTCGCCTTTCGACATCGTCAGGCATTTTATCACACGAATACAACAATTAAAATTCGATAAATTTAAGCTTGATAAAATTTGATTTATTGGCATTGTACTTATCTGCTTCAGATCTTACAATTTATATATGTATCATGAAAGAATATGTAAAACGACTAATGAACACACTTTTTATTTATTGAATTGGCATTCACTTGGTAGAACTCCATTATAACACGGTGAAAAAAATAATAATGTATTTTAGTACTACAAAATTATTTTTTTAAATATAGTTGATAGCTATTTCGACTCACGCCATCGTCAGAACTATTGACCTAAAAAAATAATAATTTTGTCAACAAAATATTTTATTCTAACAAAATATTAAATATTTTGTGATTGGAACCGAACTGATGTTTGCGATGAGCAAGCCCGGTCCTGATCATAAAATATATTCTGGAAAAAATACAAAAAATTTTTGTTTTTATTATTTAAGAAAATGTATAAAATGACGTTAAAAAAATTAAAAAAAATAATATACTGCTTTCCAAGTTTAATATGATATAAAGTGTTAAAATATAATTCACAGCTGTTTTACACAATTTTGAGTCATTAGCTGCGGTCTCTGATTCATGAGATTTTTAATCAACAGTCGGAAGATGCTAAATTATTTTGGTAAAACGTAGTTTATGTGATTTTATGGAAATTCTAATTGCTTTTGCTATAGGCACTTGAGTTAAGCAAGAAATTAATTTAAAAAGCATTTTTACTTTGAAGAAGTTGACTTTTGTTCACAATATGAAACTTTAGTAGTAGAGATAAATTTCGAACTTATCTAAATATATATATTTTTATTATTTAAATTACTACTTTAATCTTGCCATTGAGAGGATATATTGAACTCATTTAAAATTATTAAGTAGTACAGTAAAATCCCGATTTACAATAAAGTTGAGAACGTGTAATTTGAAGTAATATAATTGGGGGAGAGATCTCATAGAAAATTAGAAATTTTGTTTTTTTTCCGCGAAAAATGCAAAACCAAAACCAAAAAAAAAAAATATAGAGATGAAATATTTAACACGGTGAAATAATAGCAATGTATTTAGTTCTACAAAGAACTATAGTTCTGACGATGGCGTGATCCGAAATAGCTATCAACTATATTTGTTAAAAATAATTTTGTAGAACGAAAATACATTGCTATTTTTTCACCGTGTTATAATGGAGTTCTACCAAGTGAATGCCAATTCAATCAACGAAATATTTAGTTACTAGGTGATAAAATGCATAGCGCCCTTAAAATCCAACACACAGACAGTCGCCCGGCTGTGTGTGTTTATATCCTGGCACGTGTGTAATACACAGATGGTAGCTAACATTTGACTGTATACATGTGTGGAACAAAGCGATCGTGCAATTGGGGGATTTTTGGCAAATATATTAAGCCAGCACATATTTCGGGGTAGTTCAAATTGGGGTGCAGCTGTTTTATATTATACTATTAAGTTTTGTACGCATTGTAAGTCACTAAGTAAAAATGTTTTTGGTCAATTATTTTAGCAAACTTTCACTCATAATATCAACGTAAAACTCAATTGAAGTATTTTTTTAATCAGAACTATTCTTTCATTCGTTACTCAATCTCTCTTTCAAATTTCAACTTCATTTCAAATTTAACTTCTTTTCAAATTTATCATTCAAGTAACTCAATCATCTTCGCGATGAACAAATACGTTGTATGATTTTCTTTATCAGACAATTAATCATTAAATATAACTTTATTCATAACGGATTATTAAAATACCAAATAAATCCTATTTGAATTGTTGAAACATTGTACGATACCACTTTCTATCGATATCATAAATTTACCTAGTAAATAGTTAATGTTTATCGTTGAATAATGCATTATTTTTGACGCCACGCTTGGTTTTGTCTTCCAATTAGCATTAAAAAAAAACCTGTATGCATTTGTTTCAGATACAGTAAAAAATTGTTAACGATTCGAATAACGAAGAGAAAAATAAACACAACTCGGTTCTGTCTATAGTGATGTTCAGATTCACCTTCCGTGAAATTAAACGTTGGAAGAGGCAGTATATTTAACTATTATATACTATTTCAATCTAGATTCTTAATCCAATATCATTTACCGTGTGGAAAACAATTGCAGTTTTATTTAGTCGAGGCATGTTTTGTATTTCTTTATATTCCATTTGAAAATATTAACTGTTAGGTGAATACTGTTATGAATTGCTTACGCCAGTAGAACACGGAAAATAATTACAGATTCCAGATCTCAAAATCATGTTGAGATTAATAATCGAGTATGGTTTTAAAAACAAGCTCTTCTGTTAGTATGTAATTATTGGAAAATAATCACACATTTATGATGGATATTTTGACACAATGTCATTGCCAGCACTGTGTTTTAGCAGTATTGTTTTCACCGACTAATTTAAGAAATGTATCAACAGTTTTTCCTACTCTAATATCGTATTTTTTTTATTTAATAGCTTTCAAGAAGTGACATATCAATTGCTGATTAACGGGAAGTTTCCATTTAATTCAAAAATTAAAAAGAAATCTGTGTATACTTGTTCAAAAATTTTATTGATTGATATATACCATAGTTTCTCAGCCGTTTTACATCCACGGACCACCAAAAAATCCAAAAAAGGTTTGGTGACCACAAATATTGGAATGAAATCACCGTATGCCGATATAATATTATTTAAGTATATTTGAATAGACAGTAACAAAAAAATACAATTAAAAAATGCAGCATGGAATTCAATTGTTTAGGCTCATCCAAAAATCTTCATGGACCACCCAAATATCTCTTTAGACCACCGGTTGAGAAACTGTGATGTAGAGTATTTACATTTATTGAAATCGCTCGTCAGATAGAAAGTTTTACGATAGTTTATCGACGGTTCTAATCATTTGATAAACTTATGCAAAGAGATCAAATAGACTGTGCTCTGTAAATAAATGTTTATCTTTGTTATGTAAATAAAAATCATCGAATCCATATTTAAATCAAAGTGAATTTATCTCATATCTATTGTTTATAATTAACCCGTTTCATACATTACTGTTGACGCCGTTTACATTTGACAAATTATCATCTTAATTGATTTAAGTGATCTACTCGTCAAGTATAAAAACATGTCATGAAACGATTTATTATTAAGGTTAATTAACAAGTTTTTCCCTATGAGATATCGTGAAATCAGGGAATTTTGAGCACTGAAATACAATGTTTGTCAAACGATTTAAACATGAAATGATACACATATAATACTATCGAACAACCAGACATTTTTCTGTCCTATGTACAATGGATTACACATTTAATATAAAACAAGACAATTTATAAACATCATCGCTTTTGAGTGTATTTTTGTTTTATTAGTTTGTTTTTAATGCATATCTTCAAAATACTGTAAAAGAGATTTTTTTAAGCAAGTGTATTTTTTGATATAAAAAAGCTACATACTGAAAACTGTTTGCCATACAATATGAACTTAATTTGATATACTGAGGAATGATCTAAAAATAAAGCTTTCATTTTTGTACTCAAGCTTAAAAAAAAGATAGATATTTGATCGATTGTGATTGTATAGTACATACTCTCATCTATATATACTATATTTGACATAAACAAAAAATATATCTGGTATATACTCTCGCTCTGAGTAGAATGTTTAGCATTTTATTAGATCAAATATCGAATGAAATTCTTATACCAATATCCAGTATTTTACCTGTGCAAGAGTCTGTCGCTATTCACACATCCCTTGAGAAAACAATGGCGAATAAAATATTCAGTGTACATTGTTGCGTGATAAGTAATTGGACGGGTTGGATATCTGGCTGAATTAGTCAGATGTTCGAATACAATGAATGAAATGAGAATACTTACTTATATTGTGCTGCTGCGTTGATATATTGGTGGATGTTTTATGTCATTTCACCTAGTATGTATGTCAGATGTTAGTAGGGTTTCTGTACTAAAGGTATAAACCGACAATTATATATATCATCTGATTTGCAACGGACGTAAGTTGTCTATTGATAGTAACTTCTCTGAGTAAACGACTCACGTAAACTAAAGGTTTACTTTAAATAAAAACAGCATAATACTTTCGACGGATTTGGTGGTAACTAAATGGATATTCATTGTAATATAAAACTTACAACTACTTTTTTCACGATTTTTCCACGTATTGTGTTACTAATAGTGACACGTGTTTTGCCTCTTCGAGAACAATTTTTAGACATACCATCAAAATGGTTGATGAAGCAAAATGACAGCATATTTTTACTATTTTGACAATATATTGTATGATTAAACCGTTTTCGCTCATCAAGAGCAATTATATTATAGCAGGTTAATTAACTCATTTTTTGTATAAATATCCTTGTTTGTAATTTTTATTCTATCATTTGATAATTATTACGATGAGTGAAACCCGTCTTAATCGTTTAAAATTTCAAAATTTATTATTTAAATAGTATATAAAATGCGTTTTTATGATTAAAAATAACGTCTTTACATCACGAAGTGAGAGTTAAGACCTTAAAATAAAATACTCGTCGTTTCAAAAAAAATATAAATATTATATTATAATAATATGATGGGCAAAATCCTACAAATATCTACGATTTGAATTTTTATTTTTTTGAATATTTAAGTATTTTCTACATGTAATATAATAATGATCGGTTGACGAAGAATTCGGAAAGCGAACATAGTCTAGGAACAAATTATATTCGTCAACTGATGTTATATATGTTTAATGATAAAGGTACTACCTCATGACTAGAAAGCATTTACATTCATACATTTTGCTGATTTCAATCTCTTTTAATGTGTTAACCGTCACTTATAGATGGATTAACATTTTATTTTAAATAACATATTCGTTCTTTATAACCAGTATCAGTTGCAAAGTAATGTATTTTTACGAATTAAATCTACTATGTACTATCTATTAATTACAAAACAATCAGATTTGTCGATTTACGCAGAGAATAATATTTTTTATACATTTAATACTCGTTATATTTTATATGCTAACGCTACTCAGTTGACCAGACGGATTTAGTCATGCTTGATCACAGAATAGCAAATTTTTCATTAGAAACGGATATTTGCTGAACTATTGTAAAATTGTATCCAGGATATGAAACAATTTTGCCAATAGCACACAACATAACAATGGACATGTCAATTAAGCGAATCGAGAAGCTTGTTGTTATATTTTTGTTCCACATGACCGTAGTTATCAAATTATCTACGGTCAAATCCTCAGCAAACATTATGATTAATCAGTCATGAAAAGTAATATTATTTTCATGAATTCGCAAATAATGTGTCAAATAGTATATGAATCACTGTCATCTCTAGTTCTACAGTCTATAGTAAACTTGAACCTGTTTAAGACGCTATGCTTAGCCGTCCATCTCTTTACTTTCAATTAGCGAAATATAATTATCAAATCTTCTAAAAAAAGATAGAAATCTTTACATAAGGTTTCCATTTCATTGTATAGCCACATGTGCAATATTTGTAATTTTGTTACAAAAATATCCTTTTGATCATATGTGATATGTGTTTAGAACAGTCATATTCAACCTTTTTTTATTAGGACCACACACATGCGGTTATTACTCTATAATATACCATTATAAATATCGTAATTAAAAAATAACGATAAAAACACATATAAATCCAAAAAGGTTTGATTTTTGTTAGTGAGAAAAACTATAAAAATCAAATCAGGTTTATGGCTTCTATAAACAATTTCCTTGTATTTTTTTAAATACTGATTTTCTGAAATAAACGCATTGTATCTTTATTGGTGCGAAAATTTTAGGAATTTGCGAGTCCAGACATTTTTATGCACTCTTCTATTTCGTGGTCACTGCTCAAAGCAGTATACGAACTGCACGTTTATTTAAAATTTATTTTTGTAAAATAATTGTAATAAATATAAAGTTTATTTTTTATATATTATATTTTTATTCTATTATATTATGGTTTGCAGATTGTTAAAACAAATGAATCGTTTTTTTCAAATAAAAACACTTTTTTAGTACACATTTCCACAATGTATTTTATGATCAGGACTGGTTTTGCTTACCGCGAGTATTATCACTGATGCTGATCATATATATATTGTATAAAAAAGTTCTTAAGTCTTTCCATCAAGAAGTGACAGTTAACACCTTAAGATAAATATATCGATATTCGCAAAATGATGATATTTCTTAAGAACTTTCACACGTGTCATTTTGACAAGCAGAAATTTTCTGTGTAAGCGCATACAAAATATACTCAATGTTGATGTTTCATTACGTTTTTTTAGTCCAACAGGAAGTATAAATAAAAAATTCTCCTTTTCTAACATTTTTTGACATACACACATTTTCGTAAAATCCTATCATGCTCGTATTGTGTCTCAAAGCGATAGCTTAATGTCTTTTGCAACGAAGTTTTGATGTCGTCGTTTGTTTGGTGGATCTCACAACGACTTTTTTTCTTGTCGATCCCTTTGACAGATTTTAACAACGATTTCTTCCAAACGCCTCAGAGTTTTTCAGTACCAAACCCAAACACATAATGTTGGAAGAGTTTTTTTATTTGTGGGGAATCCAATTTGCCGAACGGATGAGTTTTTTGTAATTTTACTTTTAGCTGGATTGGTCGATACTATTGCAAGCCATCATAATAAGTATGGTTAATGACACATTGTTAGCATTGATAGAGTATAGTAAAAGGTAAAAGCATTAAGTTATTTCTTAAAGATTCTAGCATTTGTTAGAATGCGGCTCTTTTTTTTATTCCAAAATGCTCAATAGCAGGAGTAATCAAGTTTTTCTGTAGATACCAGTGGTGAACAATGATTTTTACTTAGGGATGCTTAACAAAAAAAAAAAAACTGTTTACTTCTTAAAATCTTGTTTAACCTTTTGCTTCTTTTTTCAAATTGTATCAATAATCGCATCTTTTTTTTCCAAATGCAATGTTTGTTTTTTTCAATATTTTCAACAATAAAATTTTTATCCGTATTTTTATTCATATATTTTGTTTTTAAAATGTCTTTTTTATATATATGTTTCGACTGAATGTATTATGATTTTTATCAATTACCTCTTTTTGAGGGAAATAAATCTTCTCCAAAATATATCTTCAACTACAAAATTATAATTGTCATTTTTATTACCTTCTTAACAACTCCAAATCAATACATATTTATATCAGTTATTTTAGATTGTTTCTGAGCCTTAGGGTCTATTTTTCCAAGTCATTGCTCTTGTATATAATCGGTGTAAACCGTTTCCTATGTTCTTGTTATATTGCATCCGTGTGAAAATACGAAGATTCTGAAAGGCAATCCCGAGTCTTGAGTGACAAAAAATTTGTAATTTTACAAAATTTTAATGATTTAAATTTAAGTACAATTGGTTTAAATTGTCCAAATTTATAGTTCACAATAGACGTTCGTTCATGTTCGAATCAAGAGTAAATAATTAAGTTGAAAACGGTGTTTTTAACCTATATATAATAGTATTTTTCGTCTAGCCAAAATTGATATCAAATTTAATTTTGAAAAAAGGTGTATTTTCAACAGCTGCAAAAGTTTGCTTTCAAAAATTCGAGTACAATTATTAAAAACTATCGATAACTTCACATGTTAGGTAATTTATTCTTTTATTACCAATATTTTTTTTTCCATTATTCAATAAGCCGATCAAAGAATATTCACCACAAAAAAAATATTAAGCTTTTAAGCTGCGAAAAAAACACTTAAAAGCAAAACGTGTTGAGCTTTTGTAAGTTTAGAGTGATTTTTATAAAAAAAATCTTTATTTGAAAATAATATTTAGTATTTAGCTTTTATTTTGTACAACTTATGACATGTAATAATAACTTCAGAGACGAACATTTTTAAGGTATTAACTATCACTCCTTGTTGGAAAGACGTTATATTTCAAGAAACGGAAATACATCGGAAACTCATCGGAAATATATTTAGTAAAATATATTAAAATAATTTTAAATACCCCAGATAATTATTTAGGCTTCAAGTATCTCAATAGAATCACTTTAATTTGTACATAATTATATTTTTGACAGTGAAGAGATTTTCCGGTAGAATTGAATCTATGAAGTTATTCTCATCTACATTTAACGATTTTTAAAAATAGTCGTAGAGGAATTGCAATACGATAATTATAATGACATAAACATTTCTTTGTTCTCCCTAAAACAGGAATTAAGTGGTTACTATGTGAAGAAATACTATTAAAAATGTTTTTGGGTATTATATCTACGTATTTTTACAGTGGATAAATAGCACAGTACTTAAAAATTTAACTTATCAGGGTTGTCACAAGAATACAAATAAAACTTGAAAATAATTGTCAAACTCAATGCTGCTATGATATGCCGTTCAAAAAATACAACACACTTTTATTTCTTATTCTATTGGTGCGATCTGGCTGACATATGTTTCGCGGATGCCATAGGTAAACTTCTGTCTCTTCTGCCGACCGGATAGATTCCGCCACAGAGAGGCAGCTGACAATTATCTATGAGGTTTATAGGGTAAAAGTGTTGGACTTCTAGATAGCTTGAGAGGATGCGAAATTACAGCAAATTTCGAATGTCTATACACTATGAGCAAAAAGCGGATATCATTAACATAAAAGGACTAAAAGCTCAAATTGATAAGTAGACACGTTGTCCGAATTGAAAAAAAAACATGCTATTTTTCTACATAGAATATGTAACGATTAATAGATTTAAAATTCTGACAAAATTTAATAAGATTAGAAGTTAATTTTTTTGAATATACGTAGAACCCAATAAACATAACAATTACAGTCATAGGGCGTCGTGTTCAGTTAAAAAAAAAAAACGGATAACTAGTGACTAAAAATACACATGTTTACAACGAGGATCAAAGTTAAGACATGTTACTGAGGTGGCAGAGAAAAAAGACCCAAAAAAACAGTTAAATTAAATCCAGCATAATAAAATAACATTAAAAACGTTATACGATGTATGAAATGCCTATTTTTGGAACTTATAAGTGTGACGTTTTTTTTTATGATTTGTATTAAATCACTTCTAGTACGGAAGATTATCCTTGGTATCAAGGTTTCTTTAAGCCTCTAGTATTTTCGTTTCCGCTTATCTTAAAAGCATAAATAAAAGCAATTCATAAATAAATACACCTTAAAGCAATCAATAAACAATGGAATGGTCAATCTATGATAATTAATGTAAAATTAGTTAGCTTTGATAACTGCAATTGTTACAATATATGTTACTTTCGTGAATTTTGTTGATAGGCTTTTTAAAAAATCGTTTGTGTATAATGCGTATAATCGAATAAAAATAGCTCATGTTCCATAAGATTTTTTTTAGGAGATTAAAAAATATTTATGTTATTATTCACTATGAAGCACAATAAATATTTTTGATTAAAGTTTTATGAAAACTTAACGTCAAAAAAAAAAGATGTTTATTTTCAAGATATTGGATTAACATCTTTTGTATTTTATTTTCACTTTTCACAATTTCCATTGTTCAATATATAGATAAATATTCATAGAAAGTCTCACAAAAACAAACTTTTTTTATATAAAAGTTGCAACTTTAAATCAAATATATGATATTATACAAAAGCTATTATATTTTATGGTAGAAAAATTTTCAAAACACTGGTAATTTGTTTAGGAATGAAGACCTTTTCCAGTGTTTATATCCATTGGATTATATTGTTACCCATTGTAAAATGATACAAATAATAATTAGCCCCATCAAAAATACTATGCAACTAAAATACGAAATCTTTTTCATCCCTTTCTCTTTTGAAATAAAAGATAATGGACCTTTATTTTCAGCGGGGTCTATCGACCGTCATTTATTTCGGGACATGAATTAACCCTTTAGGAGACTACGCTATTCATTAACAAGAATGTATCACAGATTTTCCCGTATTTTGCTAAAATGTCCTTTAATTATGACATGAATGATATTCTCTATCGGGCGCAATTTTAATTATGCCCTGGGATCTGACAAAATGAGCGTGAATTGTATATTTTTTAATAGATTTATATCAAAATTAATTTTAAATAAATTTTGATTGAGTTTAAATAACTTCGATTCAAGCAATTGTTTTAAATAGTTATTATTATAATTTAATACTGACGGGTATTTAGACGAATTTTCAAAGCTATGTGTTTCTGGAATTCGAATTTTTTGGCACATTAGGGATTTATGTTGAAGTCCATTCAACCTTTCAATAGGCGTTTCGAAAGCAATTATTCAGCCATCTCGCCTTGTCTTTCTTTAGAAAGGCTATCGTAAAGAAGCTTTTGTTGAGATGAGCTTAATATGAAGACCGTGTCACACATAAGGAGCTTAAAGCGAGAAATATTATTAAGATTTATATGCACAATATAACTTATAAACATTTTTTATTTGTTTGGATTTACTCAAATTATTTAGTATATGGAAACCGGTCGGTGGATTTCGCCCAGGTGGTGTTTTTCCTTAAGCCCTGTTTACTAAGCGCGTGAAAAACTCTAGTCATCAAAATTATATGATAAAAAAAAATATAAATTTTTAAACATTTTATATTAACTAAGGAGCTATTCAAAGCTTTGAGCCAAGTATTGCTTACATATAGAATTGTATAAAACTATTAACGACTCACAAATATTTTGAATTCCAGTTTGTTCAAAAATTTATTAAATTTATATACTTATATATATCAAGCTATAAGGTTGGATACAATATTAATGTACCATAGATATAAAATAGCACTAGGGGCAATGTATTATCGAACCGCTTTTAAAGTACAAATTATACATATATATATATATGTAATCTACTGATTGTGCTTAGAAAGAGAATGAAAGATGCAACATAGTCAAATCGCTTTACGACAGACCCCAAGGGGCGATCTGATAACAAGGAATTCCACTGCAATTGTGTGTGTGTAGTGTGCCCGAGGGTGGTTGGAAAGGTCCTTTAGATTTTCAACATTTATAAAATTACAATGAAAACAATTGAACAAACGTGTGTGAAATACCAGATTTCGGCAATAGCTTACGCGGTCTTGAATTTACAGTAACAGTCAGACAATCAAGTGTAAAACGTAATATTGCGTGATTTAAACTTTGATTAATAAAATTTATGATGTCGACTGAAAGTGCTTGGCGAAATTTCATTATCA
Source organism: Himalopsyche japonica (assembly GCA_028555115.1). NCBI lineage: Eukaryota > Metazoa > Arthropoda > Insecta > Trichoptera > Rhyacophilidae > Himalopsyche > Himalopsyche japonica. Next base: position 2,311,608 of record JAHFWJ010000412.1, on the reverse strand, counting down.
AATATTCATTGTTGAAACTCGCTTTGTCTCAAACGACCCATGATTCGCTTTTCAGCATCTTAAGAAGTTATTTCAGATTTCACTTGTGTACAACCGGAGAAAATATTTTGTTGTGTATCGGTTATTTTGCACTCAAGTAATATCATATCTGAATATGCCAAAATGCCAAACACGGGTCGTTAAGGACAAAATACATGGAATTGTACAAATTTTTCTAACTTATATTATTATAACAGACACAAAGTCCGCATAATTCAGAATGAAATATAGCGGCTATCTAACAGCGACTGACACCTTGTTACAGACATATGACTTAATTCTACAATAACCAAAATATACGACTCAAACAAAATAGCAAGATTATAAATTGTTTGTTGATTTTTAAATCGTTTTTTTTCCAACAAGAATGGCTTTTTTAATATTGCCATTAATTTTTAAAAATCACCGCAAATATTTATTTTTTAATATGATAAAGTTTCTTGACGACAGACTGTCGAAATATTGTTTTGCGCAAAATCATTTATTTTTATACTAGCAAACTACTACAAAATAAATAAAAAATCATTTGAATATTCGAATAATTTTATAATTTTCGTATGAGGTAACACAAGCTAATGTATTGTATATATATATATATCTTACTTTTTTTTTGTTTTTACTATCTGTATATCATTTCTTTAAGAGAGGATTAATAAATATATTTATAGGCTTAATTAAAATTGTTTCAGAATTTGTCTTCTTGCGTTGATTAAAATTTTTTAATAAACTATTTCTATAAATTTGATTTCCTTGACTAATAATGAGAAAATCCTCTTTCAAGGTGATTATGATCAAAGGAATATTCAGGAAAAAAAAGAACTAAACCGATTTTTTGATCAGAGGCTATTAAAGACCTTCGCCAAAGGTTCACTAATCAAAATAAATTGGAAATTCTATGAATAATGAATAATTAAATTTTTCTTGAGTATATATATTTTCGCTCGGTATAAATTTAATTTTAACATTTATATATCTCAAGGGGAAAAAACTTAATTACATATTATGCTCATATATATCACTCGTAACTTGAAGCCTGACTTAATCGATTTTTTTATTGATTTACTATAATTTATTATCTAAAATCCATTAGTGAATATCATCACAAACATTTTGCACAATTGCAATCGATGGCAATTCAAGCCAAGTCTACGATGCACTTGTTAAGGTGGCTTTTGTTACTGATTTTTAGGTTCGAGTGTTAATACAATTTTTTTTTTAAATCTGTATATTGATTGCATTTCGAAGGAACGACTGTCCTAAAAACAAGGCTTGGCTACTTTGCATTCCTACTCTCTTCAGAAAAGACTACGTTTAACAATTTAATTCACACAATATTGTTGCAGAAAAAAATCGTTTAAATACGTTAATTGGGATGGAATTGTATGCTTTGGGTAAGAAGTGTACATGGAATAAAAAAGACTGCCGCTTTCGATTTAAAGTCATTACCAATAAAGAGAGAAAAGTAAGCACTTACCATCATTCCCAATTATCATTACTATAATAGACAGACAACGCTCAAACAATTTACAATTTTAATTTTATTAACTATTGTCGATTGTGTAGTTCATATTATCAATTATCTGTTCGATTGAAATGCGTAGAAAATAGAGCTTTTAATAGAGACTTTTGAATAGTCAATTAATGTATTATTGAAATCTAATGTAATTATGTATTGTAATAATTATCTTCAATTATAGGTAACTAACTGTGATAGTTGAAATCCTTAACCATTATTTTATCAATAGTCATTAATCAAATAATTCACCTCAATTTAGAAAATATTTTTATTTATCAATATTTTAGTGAGTTTTTCAATGTTATTGCGTTGATACAAATTCATTTGAAATCCACAAATAGTAGTGCTGATAAAATATTGAATTACAATCTAGGAATCTCTTTATAATAAGAACCACTGATTACAATACAATAAATACATACAGTTATATTAAATTATTTTAACAATTCAAATTTGATATGGAAATTCCATTAGGCACTTTCAGAAGATATCATAAATTACTCAATCTGTTCATTGAGCTCAATCCAACTTTTAAGTTTATTTCAATGTTTCCGCTTTTCAAAATAGTCGCAAGACATTTTATGATTACTCTTTCTTTAAAACTATGAGATGAATTTTACTAGAATTCATACAAGAGATTATTTTTAAATCTAAAATGAAAATTTGTACGAAATATTTGTGTAATTTTACTTTTTATTTTCTTTTAATTACCACAATAGCCGTACCAGAACCAAATTGATTTACTTGTGCCATACATCACACACTTAATACTAATTATTTAAATTGCTTATTAATTGGAGTTGTTCATGACTAATTTTTGATACCTAACCTGCTTATCATTGTATTTCTTATTTGATGAAATATAAACCAATATAACAGCTTATTTTTTAGTATCATTCATAGTTACTAATAAAACTTCGTCATCAATTCTTAGTATAACATTTTATAATATTTGTACAGGTTAACTAAATAGGAAATAATATGTCTTTCGTAAAGATTATTTCGTGTGATAACATCTGTGTAAATTGACAATACTGATTAAAGACACGAAATAATGGTTTTTCCACACGCAGGAAATTTTATAACTAACATGCCACATAGTCTACCAAGGAATTGTAATACTGTTCCCGGTGTTGTGGATTATATATACTAATAAAGATAATGAAAAGAAGAAGTTGTGGTATGTGATATCGACTGAAGGAAATTTGTTCGTATATTATATTATATATTTACAATCATGAATCGATATGTATTTGAAAATATATACACAAGTGGACCAACCAATACAATATGAACATACCGCCGATTTATCAATGTAATATGAGACGCAAAAATGCTGAAGTCGAGTTATTTGTACTTACCGACGGTCTCATTTATTGTCTTTAAAATAACGTATATAATTAATAATTTGCTCTACATTTTTATAATTCAAATGAATTCAGCACGTCTTTTTGTATGGGATTTTACATTAACGGTGAAAACGTTAATGGACATTCTGTATATATATTATATATACAATAAATTTATGATATTAATTTTTTCAACCGAATTCTAGTGACAGTTGGTCACGATCATAATTAAATTAAGCTTACATTGTATTCATTTATAATTATGGCTGTCCATGGCCATTTCTACTTCGATTCATATAAAATAAATATAATATTACAAACTGCCACGCAAAAATGTTGAAAACATCCAGGCCATTTTATACAGAGACAGTTTTATTCGTGAGCCGAATTTATATGACACTTGTGAAAAAAGTTTTTTACGACCGAAGACTTTTACTTTAGAATATATTTTTAGATAATATGTATGGATAATTTTGTAGAGTTTTATTATTAAGACAAACTTTTGATATATTCGCCGAGAAGAAGAATAAATCTTTTTTTTTCTTTACTTCCCAAGTTCTTGAAAGCAGTGATATAAGAAAATATATAATTTCTAATATAACACAAAATATTTCAGAAATAAATTGTAAACTAAATTGACAGTTAAGATCTCAAAAAAACTTCTAAAGTTAGAGCTATTAAATGTCATAAACTTGCAAAAATCTATGAAAAAAGGTGTGTGTATGTTTTAAATTCCGTGAAACAAGTATATTATAAACAAAGTCAACAATTCAGCTTGAACAAAAAGAAAACAGTCTTGTTATTCAAAATTATTACTTAGTATATTTTATGTTGTCAAGATTTTAGTTTCTCCGAGAAAAACGTGTATTTTTTCGGTTATTTATTTGTATCTATAATGAAAAGTGTAATTTTATCTTGTTTGTGAAAGAAATTTTTTTTTGAAATGATTTTATTTTTCTTTTTACGGGAGAATATCTCGTAAATTATTTACATTCTATCATGATACTACTTTTAAGAATTTTTTCTTTGGTTTAATACTTCAAAATACTATTAAACTTTGCTCCTTTTTCCTATTTTCACCTAGAAAAAATCGAAATGAAATTTCTTGAAAATTCAAGTTGAAAATAAAAAGTTATTTAGATAACTTGTCAAGTTTTAACTTTTTGTCGAATAAAATTTCAACATTTTTTTTTTGATAATTCATACTCAATTAGACTCAAAAAATGCTTTTTATTTGGAATTGAATTGAATATGCAGAATCGGAAATACAGACTGCCAGAAAATTTACATAAAATAAGTATTCGTTTGAATTTTCGAAACTATAAAATCTCACATGCTTTACCACTCACAAGCAGGGTTTCGTCTTTCGACATATATAGTCATTTTATCACACGAGTGCATTAAAACTGATACCGACAGTAAATTTACATCACTTACTTATGAAACAAGATGAATTAAACATAATATAATAGGTCCTATGGATAGCAGTTCAATAAATTTCATATATATTTATAATAAAAATATATTTTTTGAAAACACGAAACAACATCACGGACCGAGTCGAAAGCATGCCGTTTTCAAATGTCTGTCGAATGCAAAACGTCGATTAGTTTGGGACATATAATAATAGAATTATAATAATCGTTTTTTTATTGAATTGGCACTTAGAACTCTATTATTACACTAAATTAGGCATTGGTAGAACTCTATTATTATACTTCAGAATATATTATAGAAATATAGTTCTGATGAATGCGTAAGCCGAAATAGCTATCAAAAATATTACGTGTACATTCTGTCGAATTAAAATATGTTGCTATTTTTTCAGAATGTTAAGATCGTTTTAGTTCGTTATCTGAATATGTGTTCGTTGCTTAGAAAAAAAACCTTTCGTGATTGTGTCCGTTTTTCATTTCTTTTCGCAGTCCAAACTGTTCCTTAACCGATCACCCACTGTGTTATGCAATTAGTAACAAAAATATATTTTTATTAGTAATAATGTAAAGTTTTTTTCACTAAGAACTGACAGTCATCACATTAACAACAACTAATGATTTGATTAAAATGACATTCAAATTGGAAATATATAATCTTATAAACAATACAGTCCAGTGGCTTTGCTATGAGAACTTTTCAAAATAATCGTCTACGATTCTGTAATGGGTACTTATACTAAGATACAATTCTCATTTTAAATCGGTTAAATTAAAATTTTAACCCATTCACAGAATTCATTTGTTGAAAAAAAGGTTATGTTACAATCTAATTAATAAAATGACTTCAGCGAAACAGTGACTTACCCCATTGATGAATGACTAATTAATTAATTCTGAATCAATGATCCCTTTGGATTAATTCTCCTGTTGTGTCGGGTATTGTTGGCTTACGTAACATCTCGAGTGATTAGGTCGATATTTATTACTACGCTCGTCCCGGTCAAGCTATGTCGTATTGAGAAATCATCTGGGGGTGTTGACAGATTGAAAACTGAATCTGTAAAATGGATACATAAAACACCATAATGACATGTTGTAATTTGTCGATTGATATATTGTATCGCTTGTTTCAGACCGTTACAATTAAAAAAGTACTAAGCAGGTAACTTACTTTTGCATGTTTAAATACGCTTTATGAAACTACTATAGACTGAAAAGTTGTTCAAATCAAGAGCCGCTAATGTTTTTTTAAATACAAGAAATATTTTGGCTCAATATGAAACTCATGGAAAAAATTCTGGTTAATTCTGAGTAATAAAAAAATACAAATATACAAATTATTTTTGTGGCTGATTATTTTTTTTGGTTTAATAATATAAAAATATCAAACTATCAGCACTCTATTCATTCATTGCCAACTTGGAACACGTGACATGAAAGCTCGCAAAACATACATTTTTCTCATAAAAATTTGGAAGTGGCATAAACTATTTGAGGCCTAATTTTTAAAAATACAATTATCATGCTAACATCAAAGTTTTTATACGAAGAAACCATTTAGTGCCATAAGTATTATGTATATTTTACGGTATAACAATGAAGAGTCAAATAAGAGAGTATGTTATTATACATTACAGATTATTTGTATGAATATATAATTTTGCTTGAAATATTCTCTTCTGAAAGTTGTAATTGAAATATTTACTTTGTCTTTATATCCATAACATTGTCTGCCAAACTGTGTACCGCAGACAGTCTCTGAGTGTGTCGCCAAGGAAATAAATTGCATCAAAACGACTCATTTTAAACAATGTCTATTTATTGAAATTTGTTTCGAGTATAACAGTGGTTGACGTAAAAATGGGATATAGTGACGAATGTTTGCGTAGAGTAGAGAGTTTGTTTTTTTTTATTTCATCGAATAAGGTACATTCCCGTTTTTTTGTGTATTTTCACTTGGTGTGCCGCGGCAAAAATTCTAATCACCAGTGTGCCTCATCAAGTCAAAAATTTTGACAGACACTGATACTCACTGTTACATAAGTCAAGGGAAATTCTATGACTCAAATATGATAAAAATATAATACGTACCTTGGGTTAAAAAAAGTTGTGGTGATTTTATAGAGCTCCATTGTTGTTTTATTCACAGAATATTCAAATGTCGTTTTCATTACAAAAGGCTTAATTTTAACTGCCTAATTTCAGATTAAATCACAAAAACAAGGCCTTTCCTCAATCGCCGTGAGATAATTATATGGGATTACCTTGAATTGTTATAAAAAGACTTATTTTTCTTCGTTATTTGTTAATGACATGTCATATTTAAAAAGATATATTGTCTCACGAATACAATATAACAGTGACAGTCAGTTCTATAAAATTCGTGAGTAAGAATACCTGAAGAAGCGGAAAGACAGAACCAGTCAGTCAGTGACAAAACATATAGAAATGTACAAACTTTCAATATTTTACTTAAATATTGATATTCATCATTTTCAATCATCATTTATTAAAAAATGTGTTCTTCAAAATAGTGAAAAAACACGAAAACATTTACTAAAAACTGTATCACAACATGTTGAATGATATACACTTCCAAAATTCGTTTCTGTTTTAAATGGGTTTTTAATCTATCCTATCTAAAGAGTCATATCTAAAAGAAAGCTTAAAACAGTTGGCTTGTTAACCACGAAAGAGTTTTTGATTAAACTTTTCCAATGCTTAAGTGCTTTTTGATGAGCTTGATATGTCATTATTAATGTCTTTATATGTCAATATTATTTAAGCCCATTAGATTAAGAAAAGCGAAAAAAGTAGCTTGTATTGAAATAAACCAAAGGCTTTTAATCATTTTAATGTCAGAATACTTTAATTTTCCGTGGCAAAATAAAATTCAATGAATAAAACTGTCGTAAACTTTAAAATATTAAAAACCGAATCAACTTATTTGAAACTATGCAAAACTTTTCCACTATATATTGTTTTTGTTTTTTGCAGTTTTCGTTGCTTGTTTTCTGCCGTACCACGTGTTCATGCTGTGGTTCCACCTCCACCCGACTGCGCAAGATGACTACGATGAATGGTGGCACGCTCTCCGCATAATTGGATTTGTTTTTTGGTAAATATTCTACATATAAAATGGATACTGATACTTCAAATTATTAAATCAAATATAATAAGAGTACTAACAAGCAGTGGCGGCTCGTCCATACGCACTGCGGAACTGCGGTACCCCCAAGGAAATTATACTATACAAAAAAATATGTGTTTTATATGATATTATAAATATAATATAAGCGTGTATTAAGCACACCTGCGCACCAATAAATCCAATTAAATATCATAAACCAAATCTCATATCAAAAATATGACGCATTTTAAGGTTTTGTGCAGTACTGTTTTCAATGGAATATTTTTGATTGTTCGAATAGCGGTGCGGGGAGGGGAAAGTAGCAGCTAGAGCCTTCACCCGGTACTACCAATCCGACAGTATCTTACAATATCCTCCACATAATCATATTATATTAAAAGATTTATTTAATCAATCATCATGAAACGAAAAATCATAAAATGTTTGATTTTAGTAACATCGTTGCTAACAGTAATAGTAAAATAAAAACTATTTTCTTTAAATTTCCGATCAATCGCAGCACCCTCAGACATGTTATCCACTAGCCGCCACTGCTTATAATTTACAACATTACAATTGATTTGTTGAATCTTTGTACATTTTCACATGCTTTGTCACACACGAATCGGGTTTTGCCTTTTCGCTTGTTCATGCGTTATATCACACGGATACAATATATTAACTGAGCGTTACTGTTATATTGCATCTGTAAAATATTTCAACCATTCAAATTTCAAATCGAAACTCTATCAAGCACTGCTCGATCGACTATATTTATAATATTGTTAAAGTCATGATGTGTACTAAATATTTATTGAATTTTTTTCATGAGTATTTTGTTACTTCAACGTTATTTTTATAATTCAGGTCACATATGGGTTAAATTTCTCGGTAAAAATATTTATCCTTTAATCCTGTTATGAGTAAGCATATTTTTTATTAAATTTGGAATTAAATTCTACAAATATTCATTACATATAAAATAACAAAAAAAAATGATTTGTCGGCTTTAAAAAATATTTTTTTCTATGTTAATCCTTATAATGGTGAACAATATTGTGCGAAAAAAGTATATTTCGCCCTCACAACGCTGTTTTTTTCAATATTCATTCTGCAGTTTATACATCATTATGATTCATGGAAGTCATAAAAATGATATTTGATTAATGTCGTCAATAAACTCACTATCATGGTTATTCGTTTCAAAAAATAAACAACATGGCCAAAAAAATTAATATTTAAAATTTATCTATGGAGTAATCTGGGTCATGACAAGAAAAAAATGGTGGCAATTATTACGAAAACCATTTATATTAACTGCAATAAATAACGAGAATCTGCATACATTACTATGCAAAACACATTTCGCCGACAAACGCAACGCATGTCAGATTATTTTTATCTGCTTACCCACGTATTTTGCTAAATGGTTTTTTATTCTTTGAATGGCAAATGCAACTATTATTTCTTTTTGAAATTTGTTTTAAATATATTTTTGCACTCTACTTCTTTGCGTTTGTGCCGGAGAAAAACAAACGTGCAAATTCTAACATATTTAGGTTAATGTAATTTATTATATCAACTGAAGGTGCTTGATGGAATTTCAATATCAAATTTGAATTGTTATAACTTTGCACTAGAGCTGACAGCTCTGTTGCATACGTGTGATAGAATGCCTGAAGATGCTGAATGGCGAAACCCGAGTCGTTAGTGACAAAACATGTGGAATTGTACAAAGTTGTAACAATTCAAATTTGACTTTTTTTAAGAATATTATTTTGTAAATATCTATAAATTACAAATTGAACCGCGAAATTTTGGTCAACAGTTTTTTGGCGTTAACTATCTATCAGAAATGAAAAATTTGTTAATTTGTTCAAATTCAATGATTTATTCTTATAACTACCATAATCATATTTGAATTGTTACAACTTTGTACGATTCCACGTGTTTTGTCACTAAAAACCCGGGTTTCGCCTTTCGGCATCTTCAGGCATTAGCTGCAATTTACCGCTTGCCTCGGGGTAAGTGTTTTCCTGTAATTAATAACTTCGGTATATAGACGATGCTTGCTGTTTATTTTACGTCGGTTCTGTGGCATCCGTGTGATAGAATGCCTGAAAATGCCGAAAGGCGAAACCCGATCGTTAGTGACAAAACGTGTGGAATCGTACAAAATTGTAACAATTCAAATTAAATATTAACTAATAAAAATTTGAAGCAGTTTCACTCATCGATTGAATTGGCATTTACTTGGAATAAAACGATTATAACACGATGGAAAAAAATTGCAATGTATTTTGGTTCTACAAAATTATTTAAAAAAAAATATAGTTGATAGCTATTTCGGCTCACGCCATCGACAGAACTATGCTTAAACTAACATTCGCTTATCTATATATAGCTGTGCAGAAAAGACACACAACACATCCTCTCTCCTGTTCCAACGGCCTAGCTTGTTACTTTAACACAATGACAGTAAATTTGACGATGACGATGGCGTGAGCCGAAATAGCTATCAACTATATTTTTTTTTAAATAATTTTGTAGAACTAAAATACATTGCAATTTTTTTTCACTGTGTTACACTGCTATATTTTATGAGTTTCACTTTTTTGATTGTTAAATTTTATTGTAATCGAGATTTTTTTGATAATCATGATATTGTCACCAGTTTCCTGAACTCTTGTATGAATCCTGTGGCTCTGTATTGCGTCAGTGGCGTGTTTCGTCAGCATTTCAATCGTTACCTTTGCTGTCGACGACCAGCAGGCCAGAGGATGTCCCGCCGGTCGCGATCCCAAGCCTTGGAGACCAGCTTCAACTCGACTTACCGTCGTCACACTCAAGATACTCATGTTGGTGGAAGCTATCGTTCTCCAAGACTCCTCACAGCGGATAGCGTGGTCGTCACCACATTCGATGGACCAGGCAGCAAACAGAACAACAGCTCGTATTTGCTGAAGAATATGAATATGGGCTCCAATATTCCTCACAATAACAAAGATGGATGTTATCTGACCTCAGCAGGAATGACGTCCAAGAACACTATCCTCAGATAAAATTATAGTGATGAGATATCACAAAGGAAACAGTGTCACAAATCTTCGAATAAAGTTGTTACTTTCTCGTAATTGATCATGTGAGATTTCAATGTATATCAAAAAACAAATCTTTAAAACAAACTTCCACGAACAGTGGACATAAGAGTTTTGAAGCTGCTATCGTGACATGTAGAAAAACCTGAACTCTGAACGATATTGATTACAATAATGGTTTTTAAAATTATACGTAATGTGTTGGATTTACCGCGGATGATAAACATAGCAGGGTAAATTGTTGAAAAGACATTTCTATATTAACATGTGCGTATAAATAATTCTTTAGTAGATGCAAGTTTTTACATTATAAAATGAACGAAATTACATTGTATTAAAAAAACTATAAAATAATGTGTACATTGATTTTATTTTAATTATATTCGTTTTATTACAGAGCCGTTTTCATGATAGAGTTAATGATCATATTACAAAAAAGAAAACATTTTATTATAAACACTATATCACATGTAAGTCGTTAAAATATTTAATTGAAACAAAAAAGTCACAGAATGCAAAACTAAGATAATTCCATAGTTTTCATATGGTAAAATTATTATTAAAAGTCATCTCATCGAATTATAACTATTAAATCGTTTCGTGGGTTGTGATTTGATATTTTTGTTTAAGATTTTAAATATAAATAAACACATTTCAGCTGTTATGAATTTTTGTCAAGAAAGTACTATAAGCCTAGTCAAAACAACCCATTTTTGATTTAATTTATGCGAAGCAGGATTGTCCCATTATATGACAAGATTAAATGCAGGTAAAATTTAATAGCGAGCCTATAATAATAATTATTATTTTTTTTATTTTATTATAGTTTTGAAATTCAAGTAGATTTTTGGTTCAAATAATTATTACGTTAAGAAATTCTTTAAGTATATCATTTCAGAAAATGATGTTAGAAAATCCTGATTCGTAAAGTGAAATATAATTTAATACAAACAGTTTCAGAGTAAAATAATAATGCGAATAAATCAAATGTATGTTTTTATTAATAAAAAAAATGATTTTAGAATTTTGTTTTAAAATACTGAAAAATAAACAAACAATATATTGCGTAACATGTTATAGGTACAACAATAAGAGATACCTATTTGATACAGAACAAGTTTTTTAAGGAAAACAATAATACGTGACCTTTTGTTTCGAATGCAAAGTCGTATATCTCGCAGTATGATAGTTAAAACGTGTTTTGAACAATAGTTGGAAGTTTCTTTATTTAAAACACGACTTGGTCATTATTTTTACAATGAAATTATGTCAGCGAAAACTGTTATAATAGTCGGTATACAATTTAATTTTTGTTTCATATTGTATAATATAATAGAACAATGTAATATATTTTGTAAAAATTACATTCCAGTTACAATTACTTTTATTTACAAATAAAAACTGTTAATTTACGTATATTATATATTTATATTTAAAAAATATATTTTAGTAGTTTTTTTCACGACTTGTCTGCATTGCTATTTTTTTCAAAGACTGTCATTTTCACTACATAATTTTTTTTTGGACCAGTGATTTTCAAAATTTTCCATGTCAGACCCTCCTGAACAAAAAGTATTTAGAATGTTTTAAAAATAAAATAATGCGGCCCGCAGTATAAGTAGCACTGGCTTATACGGACGGTTCAAACAAGTGAATCGACTACTTGATTAAAATTAGCGAGTTGAAAAAGTATTTTTTTACTTAATTGTCTGAAAAAAGACAAAATTATGAATCTGTAACATATTGTATGTTACTTACCACTCCTTTATCAATTCATAACTAATTTTTTAATCCAATGTTGCCAGGTACATATTTTAAATAATCAAGCTATTTTATTTATATTAGTTAATCATTATTTACGGTGACTTGAAAACACTGATGTTTAAGCACTATACGACAACCGAAGTATTTAAAAGAACTGTATCCTTTGTATTATAGGAGAGCGATGTGTAGCCATAACTTGTATAAGAAACAATTTGTTTATTCATAGAATAAAATTTGTACCGTAATGCAATTTTTTAAAGTAATATATACTTTAAATTTTAAATACTGAAATGATGTGGATACATGTATATTACACAAAATCAATGAACTCAATAAATGTGTTAACTTTTATCGTTTCTATTGTACGAAAATCAACGGCTGAATTCTTTTCTACATCAATGAATTCGATACAACTGTCAAGCATCCTCTCATGTTAATAAAGACAAGATGCAATACAATAAAACAGTACAAAAAGTGCCATCTATTAATTTTATTGTGAAGCCCATTGTCTGTAAAGAAATTGACTTTTTATCTTTTTAATAAATGCTATAGGAGAAATATTTGGATCACGCCATATTTTAAAGTACTTGTATATATAGATGCGCTTTTATTAATATTTTTCTGTAATTAATTTGATCTCAAAAATGCATTTTGATTGTGTACATTAATTATTTTAACGTCAAAAGTATGTTTATCAAAATTTTATTAATATTAAGCGTCGTTAGTAAGAGCTGATATTTTTTTCTGCCACTAGAATAAGTGTACATAAATAATCTTTTCTTTTAGAGGGGAAAATAAAATGCTTTTCACTATTGTATAGGTGTAGAATAATTATATGCATTTTCTCACTTTTAAAGCTTGTGCGTATAATTTAAAAAAATATGTATTTTTAAGAATTATTGCTTTTCTTTTCAATGTATAAATATTTATTAAATATAAAGTGACTGGAATAAAAAAATCATTTTCAACATGATTCAATTAAAACTGTCACCTGAAATCACCAAATCTATACCAAAATCAAGTATTATTTTCGATTGGGACCAACAAAAATAATTGCTATTTTCATGCAACACTAAAGAACATTTTTTTTAATGAATAATTAAAAATAATAAAAACGCTGATTTGAATAGTTAAGACTTTGTTCGATTCCACATGTTTTGTCTAATTCTAATACACGGAACTGACAGTTATGTTGCAAATGTGTGAATCCTTGAACATTAGCGAAAAAAAATGTGGCAACCTTCAATGTTTCGATAATACAAATATGATATTGAAATTTCATCACAAAATTGAAACACACTCATTCGATATCACAAATTATCAATTAAAACCCTCTTACAAATAGTTAAATGCCCTTCTTTTGTACATAATGCCGCTGTTAGTTTAAAAATTAAATGTATATAAAAAATGATTGTTCCTTGAATATTTACTATAGGCTTTAAACAATTATATGGGCTTGTCAACGAAAATATATTGATGTAAAAAAAATTTTGATAAATATAAAATTTGTAACCTATCTTAAAATTTATGTTATTATTAAAAAAAACGTTGTTGTGTTATGAGTTTTGGCTTACAAAGATCTCAAAATATTTATAAGAAATATTTTCATATGTAAATAAAATATGTGTCTAACACAAGAGTTGGTATTAAATAAAATTATTCACTTAAGTTTTAAGGACAAGTCAAAACGACTATAAATAATTATCAGTAACTGTGATGATTGGTAAGATATTTTTTTATTTAAACATATCTGAAGTTCTTTTTTAAAATAGTCATCTATTTATATATAAACTATGTATAAAATTAATTGAATAAAAATAGAAGGTACGTGTTGCATAAACAAATACATTTAACTCTCAAAATTTTGTCGTGCTAATGCAAAAGAAATTTTTATGAAAATATTTTTTTTCAATACTCGTTTGCTTTTGAAGTTTTACTCGAAATCGCATGCAGTGAATATAAATTAATAAATTGCAAACAAAACGAAAACGCTTTCGTGTGTAAATCCATAGAATATTGCATTTTAAAATGTCAAGAGTTTTTTTTTTATAAAAAATACATTTATGAATTAGATGTTTAAATGTATTTACGAAAATTATTCATGTATAAATAATAAAGTTTTAAAAATGTTTTTAATAAATAAATCATAAAAAAATGTTTTCTTTTTTTTCCTATTTTGTTTTTTACTCTTTCGTACACAAATAAGGTGGGACGCCATTGTTATCATCATAAAAAAGAAAAATTATGATTTTCTTGTTTTAATTGTTTTAGTGAATTAATTTAATTTTTTGTCTATTGCTTTCCAATGCATCAAAATTTTTCAAACCATCATTTTAAATGAAAGAAGTGATAATTTCAATCAATATAATGCGCTATACATAACTTTTGTTCATTTATATTATTTACAATATTGACTTGGCGGTTTGGTCTATATACACGTTCCTACAATCGGCGCTCGAAAATTCAAAAATGCATATTATGTAGCAAACAAAGAAAAAACTAAAGCTCATACACATAATCGTAGATGTATCAGTAATCGAGAAAATTTTCAAATTAAAATGTCTCACTGAAAATCAACAGTACAAACAAGCATATGAAAACAACGATTATTTACAAGTACCAGGAAGACAACAGTGTTTATAATTTAAAGCATATTAATGTAGCATTAATATTTAGATTGGGTATCATCCAGTGTTTGTTAAAATTAATATTTTACATCGAACGTTATTTACACAAATACTGGAGCGAACACCATATGTATTGTGAAGTAATTACCATTATATTGTATATATTATACATAAAAAGTTATTGCAAGTAATCCACGGTGAAACTACAATATTTCGCGAAATCAAATTCATTATTTTCTACTGACACGCGAGAATTGAGATGGGATTCCTTTTAATCAAATTAATCAACAGGTGTATATTGGTCTTGAATAATCTATCTGATTGCAAAGCGCGTTGCACCAGATGAAACATTTACATCTACCTGTAGTGCAGACTATCACAATCAGGCTATTTCGCCACTCGATAATTTGTAGAATTAGATTTATATAATATCTTCTGAATATTTAAATTGTATAATTATATCAGTTATATACAAGGAGATTACACAGGGAAAAAAACTCATCCTTAAGGTTTTTCCTGTGTAATTCCATTAGGGATGCCAATGGTAATAGCATTAAGAATTTTGTGAAAAATGAGTTCAGGCGAATACTATATTTTTGTGTATTAAAGAAGGATTTACGTGAGCTTGCTTGGTGAACGTCCTTCCTATCATTGATTTTTTTTCTTCGTTAATTTTCAACCTTATTTTTAAGACTTTTGACGTTTCAAAAGCAATACAATAATCATTTGTATATTTTTTAACGTGTATGTACCACATAAAATAAATACATAACTCATATAGTGTCAGTTCTATTTCAAATGTTTTATAATGCTTGATGATGCTGAAAGACGAAAACCTGATTGTTTGTAGCACCAAGGAGCACACACAGCTGACATCGACAGCTGATAGCATATATAAATAAAGTGCTTAACAGCCAAAACCTCACATGCCTACTCAAAAATGTAAGAAGAAAAGTTTATTTTTGTATTTGACTATGATGTTACAAAAGACGAAGTCGCTATCTTTATATATATACATTACGCTACGGTTAGAAATTAATAGATGTCAGAAATTCAATGACATTATTTATGAGAAAATCCATCCATATAAATCCATCACCGCTTCTCAGACCATTACGGAAGGTTAATACATTTTTTTAATAAATCAACCTAGTACAATACTTATTCAATATTAATGTTCATTCCCACGGAAATACCCAGATTAACTCTCACTTCGAGAAGTACGTATAATCAATTTTCCACATTTAAGAATTTAAATGTAAATGCTTAGACAAAAGAGAGGATAAATGTTTTGTGTATATGATATTTTCTACACCGTCATACACAGATAAACAAACATAGGTTTTAACATAGTTATGATGAAATAGAAATCAACCATTGTATACCTATAAATTTTGTAGAACTAAAATACATTGCTATTTTTTTCACCATCATAAAAATAAATTTATTGAGAAGCTTATTACGGTATCATTAAAAACAAACAGGTATCAGATATATATTTATTTTCAAAATTTTCCTCGCTGCTGATATCTAATTATCATTTTCCTTTTGTTTTATTGTTTTTATTTTACATATAATAAGTAGAGGTATTTCTATATTAGTTGAACACAAAGTGATTCACTTAATGAATCAGACAGTATTTTTGCATCGTTGGAAACTAAAAGCATTAATGCAATTTTTTATCTGCGGTTTTCCTTTCGATGTGGATGAGCATTGTCATAAAAATTGCATCGCAGATTATCCTATATACGACCCGATTGTATTTGTATTAAAAAAAGATTTCAGAGAATAATATGTTTACTGCCACTGTTTGATGGAAAGGCATTATATTTTAATTATAAAATACATTGTTTATTAATATTTCTACAATTTTACGTTATTTATCAGAAGCGATAAGTCAGTTGATTATCATCGTAATGAACGAAACTCATCCCAACCGAATTGTGGAAATATAATATTTGTAATATCGATATATTTAAAATTTAGATAATATTAAAAATAAAGCATTTAAAAAATATTTTACACTATGTCCCCAACGGTGTTTCGTCTCTCATAATATCTTATATACAGAAAAATATTTTTTGCACAACAATAAAATTCACCCATCAACTAGACCGAAATTATGACCAGCAGGTTTACACTCACAACAAACGAATAAATAGAATTTGTTTTTTTTCTAAAATCTCATTAATCATTTTGCATTATGTAAAATTTTTCTTAATTTTTATTATAATATTATTAAATGGTTCAAAATAATTACCGTGGATTACAGGTAGCATTTAATATTATACCCCCTCACCATTGAAATTTGTATAATTGTAGATTACTCAGATAATCGAAGAGAAAATCTAAATCATTACTGCCTAGGCTGTATTATTGTCTCACTACTTACTGATATAATATTGTATTTATTATTAGAACTGACAGTTCGATAGTTGCAAAACGGACAGATTGTCAGTTCTGTTGCATCCGTTCGATGGAATACCTGAAGATGCCGAAGGGCGAAACCCGGGTCGTTTGTGATAAGACATATGGGATCGTACAAAGTTGTAACAATTCAAATTTAATATTGAAGTTCCATCAAGCACCTTCAGTCGATATCATAAACTTTATTTATAATATTGCGTGTAATTATTGTGAAGTTGAATTAAATTACGTTTAATGAATTCTTCTTTCAGATTATTCTAAATTACAAGTATTGGTGTCGGTTCTTTTTTCAAATAAATTCACTTAAAGTTTAATGCAAGAAATTCCCATGACGTTCATTTTCAATGATTTCAATATAAAACTTCTGGTACAATAAAACAGTAATATTTTTAAACGCTTTAATTTTTTGTGTTGTCAAGAAAATGTATATTCATGGCAACATTTTATCTTTGTGAAAATAAATATTTTTATAATAATGTAAACAAATTTTATTAATATCCCAATAACAAAACTCTTTTATACTAATCATTTATTTGATTCTGACGTAAATTAATAATATTTAACTCTATTTTTACAAATTTCTAGTAAAATTGATAACAATGTCTACTATTTTCTACGAATTGGGTCTCCCTTTCATTTCCATAATGACTCAATATATTATTTGAATATTTGAAAATTTACTCCGATAAAATAATTCTAGTTCAAGTACAACGCCATCTAGTGAATCTGCGATAAAAAAAATAAACCAATAAACAAATTCACTTTAACTTGAAAACGAACAATATAATAAAAACAGCATTTAAATTAATCATAAAATGGCGGGTTTTTCCGATGTATGGAAACCTCCGTCCGTATTAATCGGAATATCCGATTATATTGCGCACGCGCATTTCGAAACAACCAATCAAGCCGCTAGAATATTCCGATAATGAATATAAGTATCGACTCGTGATCAAGCAGTGAAATCGTTGAACCAGTGGAGAAACTTTTTGATTGACAACGCAAAAATTTTATATTTGCACTTTCTCATATAAACACAATGCCTCGTGGAGGAGCGTCAGTGAAGTATTTTGAATCGTTCCATTTAGACGTGCAGTACAGCAATTCTATAATAGTTTATTTCTTGTTTGGATATATCGATTTAAAGGTTGGTTTCACGTTTTTTTTTATTCATTCTAATAACTTATTTATTGTTATAGTGCGATCATAAAATTAACCTAATCAGAAAAATTGATTATATATATTATTAGTAATCAAAATGGTTTAATATTTTTTTAATTCAGATCAAATTTTATTCAATTCGTTATAAAAATCACTGGACAGTGTTAATGTTTAAAAATTTTCGACGTTATCAATTATCTTTTGTATTAATATAAAACTATAAAAAAATTCACACGACGTTCTGATGATGGCGTGAGACGAAATAGCTATAATATATAATTATATATTATAAAAAAATAAGTGTAGAACTGAAATACATTGCTATTATTTCACCGTATAATAAATTCTACCAAGTTAATGCCAATTCAATCAATAAAATAAAAATATCAGCTATCCAGAACATTAATTTATATTCAAACGATTAATTTTTCAAAAGAAAATTTTTTAAAAGTAAATCGAAACTAATTTTTACGTTATTGATTACTTCAATTAAATTTTATACATATTTGTTTCTAGCTTCCTTGGTTTTCCAAAACGTTGCCGATAGAAATCAAACCACAACAACATCGATTTCATTGATGTTGCAATATATTGATTATTAATCATATGACCGGATTTATGAAATTATTTCTAATTCAAATGACGCATTCAATAACAACATTATATTTTATGACAGATAAACAACATACAATTATCGACTTTCTTATTACATACTAAAATCATTATCACGTACAAAAATTTCTAAGAATACTCAAATAAAACAAATCATTTTTTGGCTGAACAGTTTGTAGTAATTCATCAAACGATATCGAACGACCTATGACCATTCGCGATCTAAATAAAGTATTTTACATTCATTTAAATGCGCAATAATATTCACGAATTTGATAGCATATGAACATTTTTATAATCATAATTTAAAATAATACAAACGTAACAAACTGTCAACATGTAAATAAAATAAATCAGACAAAGTTTACATATTATTTAATAAAGATATACAGTTAAAAAAATCATACACCTACAATTTTGTTTCGCAAATAGAAAACAATAATATAACTTAGTATTAATAACGATTCCTTATTCTTTTTTTTTTTTTTTATTATTTTACGCGTTCTTTTCTTAAACGTAATGGTGGATTTTTTCACTAAAACGTCGTAATACGTATTTCAACCCAGAACAAATTTAAGTTTCCATACTTAATTTGGCATTAAAACAAAATGTTAAATCTGTTATTATAAATATCTGCTATAACTGAAGCCTACATTAAAAAGTATAGTATAACAAATAAATAGTCGAATAAATAAATTTGTATCAAAATCCAATCGAAAAAGTGGCCTCAAAAGCAAGGTTAGCTTTTTATTGATTACTTATTGTGCAGCAAAAACTCTTCAAGGAATGTTTCAGATTGAATATTAATTAAAGTTATTAGATTATAAAATATGTATCATGGATCTATATATAACAAATTTAAATGCATTTTACAATAAAAAAAAGTTGATCGTTACTATAAATGATTAGCCCTGTATAATTTAATGTCACATAAACTAGAAATTTAAGTAAATATAAATGTTTATTATTTGATAGCATATCTTTGCTTACGTTTTGTTTGGGTTTTTTTTATTGTAACGAATGAAGTCAATTTGATTTTATCAAATTATATACATATTCATAACGGAGTTTATGTTTTCATGTATGTAAGCGATGCGAATTTCTGTTTCAATAGAACACGCTAACAATATATCCCGCAAAGTCTATTTTCATAAAATCCATAATTAATGATATATTTGACACCTATAAGCTCGGCGAATTTTTGACTAAGCATACATCGACAAAATTTTCGGCCATTAGCCTTTGAAGTGGTAATAAATTTGACTGACCAATATTAAACAAGTTTTTTTTCGTTGGAGGTAAATAAAAAAAATGAAGTGTTATGTCTTTTACGGCCGTCTGATTTTTTAAACTCAATATTTTCGCAAAATAAGATATATAATTGTATATTAAATGGTTTCATATTGACCTACTGTCTGCTAACGTCTCAACTATTCAAATGTTTGATTCCAATAAAAATGTTGAAAGTCTCGATACGGTTGTTTAAAAGCTTTCATTTGGAAAATATCCAGATTTTTCCAGCTTACCTCCGCATATTGGCTTAAAAAAAACATTTCTAAATTCTTTCTTGTTTATTTAGTATTAGAATATCATTTAATCGGATCAGTAGAACTTTTTACATTTTTCAAAAATTCATTCATCAAAACACATAAAGTGTAAGAGTTAATACGTTTTATTTTCTTGATTGAATAAGCAGAACTCCATTACAACACGGTGAAAAAATAGTAATGTTTTTTTGTTCTATAAAATAGTTTTAATAATTGATTGAATTGGCATTCACTTGGTAGAACTCCATTATAACACGGTGAAAAAAATAGCAATGTATTTTAGTTCTACAAAATCTAAATATTTTGTAGAACTAAAATACATTGCTATTTTTTTCACCGAGCTTTAGTGATTTTGCGATTTATTTTTATTATGTCTCAAAAAATATAATATTATAATATAACCGTGCTCTTTCATCGAAATTTTAAATGACTTTTGTTGAGTTGTAATACTGATTTTATATTTTTTTCCATCAGTCATAAAATGAAGGGATTCTTTGTTATTGCTGCACTCACCTTCGTCGCATTGGCTGAAGCCCAGCGACCCTACTACGCAGGAAGACGACCAATCGGCTACCCTGAACTCGCAGACAGATTCAAGACTGACGAAGATACTGACAGCACCACTGCAGCAAGCCTCGCAAACCGCGTAGGAGTAGATGGCGAAATCATCACCACGACTACAATGAGGCTACCGGTTGATGCTTTGGGTGATCGCGAACTCGTGAACCGCATCAGCAAATGGCCCGTCGACAAGCAGCCTTATTGGTATATCAACTGGAAGCAGATCGAAGCCCAAAGGCAAAGACCTCAGATTCCTCAAGCTGATGTTGAATCACGATCCTCATTTGCCAGACAGCCGAATAATAACTGGTAATACATTCTTCAACAAGTCAAATATTGATAATGTTTTCTGCTTGCGAGAAAAATTTAATTTATCCTTAATATGTCTGACTGATCCGTTGTCAATTATTATAATCATACATCAACTAGATAAAGCTTCATATCGACAACTTTTGACCTGTATAATTCAATAGTCAGATAATTATTTGCGTGCTTAGCATCAATAATAGGTTGAAGAATGCCATATTTATTTTTTTAATTATCAAAGCGAAAACAACAATAATAAAAAATCAGTTGTTAAAACAAACTTGTTTGATTAAAGATTTCGAAATTTATTCAAATATTCTCAATAGATTGTTTTATATGAAAAAAAAATTATAATAAAATTCTCTCCGCATTACTACATTTCATACAGTGATTATTGTATTTTACATACAAAATGAATAATTTTATTTGAAATAAAAAAATCTTTACCACGGAAAGGTCAATTACTAATAAGATTAAATAGTTTCATTTTTTTATATTGTCATAGCAATGTTTTCATGTTATATTTTTTGAACCATTCTTTTTATATGCATGGAAAACATCAACACTTTTTTTACAATTATTTTGTATAAATGAATTCAGATAAACAATCAAGATGAATGTGATAATAAAACCGGGTTTATCGTGTAAAACACAAAAGAATCGAATATGGTTTATTACTTCTTGCCAGTCGTTTAATAATTTTCTATTTAAAAAAGAATGTTTTTTTATTTTAGTTACTTATTTTAATGATCAAATAGCATCGCATTCCATTTTCAAAAATAAACTTCCAAAGATGACATATTATCTATTAAAATTTATTATATCATTTTTATTTATACACAATAATATCGTGCTTAATTTATCTCTTAAGAATTATAATTTTATATTTGACAACTATATAGAAAAAAACCTAAATATGAAAATAAATGTGATATTAAAACTCAATTCGTAATACGGATAGTTTTAAATTTATATTATATATCTGATACTGTATATATTTAATGCCGAAATACCGGTTTAATAAAAAAAAGATAAATAAATCGTTGTTTTTTATTTGACTGTTTATTATTGTATGATTTATAAGCAATAAGTATTTGTAATCTGAAAAGTGGTGCATATTAACAAAAATAAATTTATTTTATTAAAATATTTAGATAACAAATACTTATAAATAGCTTGTGATTAAATATATGCATTATGAAAAAAATGTGACTAATTAAATTATTGCTGACCTCGAATGAAATTTATTTTGTGTATTAAATACTAAACTATAAAAAAAACTGATATATTCCCATCTTATACAAATCATGTAAAAAATATGTGTGTTTACTACAATCATTTCATACGATTACCTGACAAAATCACATGAAGTGATTTTTGTAAGCCTTTGACGACATGCAGAACCAGGTAAATATAGCGATTACAATCAAACAGCGAAATGTCTAGTAAAAACAAATCTTATAAAAATTAGTGATTAGTTTTTAACTAAAAATATGCATACATTTTGTTAATTGGAAATAGAGTAAAATGTAAAATGTATACTACCAAAAAAACTAAATATGTTGACTGAATCACAAAAAAACGCCGATTACTACTAATATTACATAAAGGGTATAGCTAGTTTCGTTTTTAAATGACTCATATAACCTTACCTGTGCCTGGAGGTGCATTGTATTCTTTATATTTTTATAAGCAGATAACAGATGCATCTTACTTCTTTCTTATAGGTAAGGCCTGCATGGTATCATATTATAACACATTGTAAGTGAAGTATTACATTTCTGAATTTTGTCTTTTTTGTGATTTCAAGAAGATAAATAATTGTAATAAAATGAACAAATATTTCAGTACAGTTATCTCAGAAATTATTGATTTACTCTAGTAACTGAACGAAGAATCAAAGAAAGCGAGATATGCCAAACTTTCGTATTTTCTTTTAGCTGTCTGTGGAACGATTTCGTTGTGAGTTTTTATTTCTGGAAAACCGAATCCTTCTACATCAATCGATTTTTAAAAAAACAACCATGCAACTTCACCCATTTCCTTATTCACTTTTGCTAACTACACTAACAAGCTGTTAACTGTCACTTCTTGATGGAAGTAATGATATTGTAAATAATAAAAATACATTTTTTTAGTACATATTTTTACAATATATTTTATGATCAAGAACGGTTTTGCTCATCGCAAGCTTTATCAACTGCAAAACCGGTATACAAAATGTTTTTTTATTATTTAATACATTCGCTTAAAATAAACTTTGTTAACATGAGCTTTTATATAAATCTTAAAGGTTGCTATTGTACTTAAAACAAAGAAGTATATACTGTAAAATCAAAACAAAAACCGCATTATCTGTTGTTTCTGGTTGATTGATTATAAGAGGATTTTTAATTTGACATTATTTTATTACGAATTATTAATAAGAGATTATATTTCAATTTAATATCTATTGAATAATTAGCTGTAAATCATTTTCTTAGTTCTTAAGCCATCGCTTATTATTTGACTCAAAATGTTATACATAATGTTTTGTTTTTAATTTTTATTAAATTAATGATATCCACTGAGGGTGCTTGATGGAATTTAAATATAAATTATTGAAACTTTTTACGATTTTACATGTTCTGTCACTAGCTTCGTCAGTTCTGTTGCATCCGTGAGATAGAATGCATGTAGATACCGAAAAGCGAAATCCGGATCGTTAGTAACAAAACATGTGGAATTGAACATAGTTTCAAAAAATCAAGTTTGTATTGAAATATTTGAGAATGCTCGCGATGAGCGAAACCGGTCTTAATCATAAATTATTTGTGAAAATAGATATGAAAACTTTATTTTATTATTTAAAATATGTAGTAACTATAAAGAATATGAGATATTAAGTGAATAATTGATAATTAAAGTCATCAAACTGCTATGAATTTAAATTTGAACTATGACGAGGATGTTTTGTATGGGTATTTTTTATTCAAATAACCATTGTGTAAAATAATTACATCCACTGCGACGAAAAATGATGACGTACCATGAGAGGAAACAAAAACGGCGGGGAATTCCAGGATTCCACATGAAAGCCATTTGACCCAGAAAAAATAGCGAACACTTTAAAAGAAACGAAAAAGTTTCAATACTGCATTGTCCGTGAAAACAGGTTCGGTATTCAAAACGAACTCTTTCCTTGTATCGTAAGTATAATCCGATCCAATGTTGACGATTCATTATTGTTGGAACTGAGTTTTTTTGCAATGACAAAGTATTTTTATAGATTATGTTACTTTCACCACTACCCATTTCGGCTTCAAACCCTTTCTATAATGTTTATTTTGCAGCGCATCAACGTTAAATAAAGTTCATATCTTTGTCTGAAAAGTGATTAAATGGTCACATTAAACGGACACATAATTTTCCAAAAAATCGTTTTCTCAAATTTTGTTTATTGAGAACAGTATCCAATTGCGATCGATAGATAAGCTTAGAATAGACACTTCTTAAGAATTAATATTTTTTTCAGCTGATATTCTCGTCCGTCGTGACTTAGGCTTGTGTATATCTGCTTAATAGTTTTTTCTTCGGAATCATTTACTAAGCTACAAATATTGGATTTTTATGAATTCTTACTGACTTGATAAAAAATCCGATTAAATCACGCGTATTAATGGAATATTTTTCCAAATAAATTTACCATGCCAAAGTTTTACGATTACTAAAAACGAACTGCTAAAATTTATATTTATCAAAATGGTGACCAAAAAAGTAATAAACCTCTTATCGAACATCCTGTATTTTATATTCAGAATTTTGTTTTGGCTTATTTTTTAAGGTTTTTGATTTATTAACACTTTACGGACCGAGAACACACAATGTGGCGTCTTCGGATACACGCAGCTATACTGTCAAAAATTAATATGAATTTCAATTCTTACTTTCTAAATTTATCGATAGATCGATGAAGAATATACACGAGGTCTAAAATTAAATAGGAAAAACTATTTCGATGTAGTTATTTAGCGAAAATGAGCGGAACGTAAAATGTCAAAACTAATTTTAAAATTCAAGCATAGCATTAATCATTTCATTTAAGATCATAACACTTGTCGTTAATTTCAATACTAGCATCGATAAAATAATATATATATTTAAAAAATCAACGCCATCTATTGACAATACCGTTAAAGTAAGCCCATAAATAAACAACTATTTAAATTTATAAAAAAGTTTTAATAAATCGTAAAATGGCGGGTTTTTCCTCCTGGAACTTCCGACTGCATTAATAGGAATATCCGACTGTATTACGCTTGCGCATTACGAAACAACCAACCAGACCGCTATAATATAATAAAACAACCATGGATATAAGTACTAACCTGTATTCGCACGGCTTATAGGGTAAACCAGTGGAGAGACTTGTTTACCGTCGATCCAAAGGATTTTATAATCACATTTTTTTATAAAAACACAAAACTTTGTGGGGAAGCTTCAGTGAAGGATTTCGAATCAATTCATTTAGACGTGTGTGAAATATTGTCATTATTTACTTCTTGATTGGATATTTTGATTCAAAGGTTAGTTAAATTTTATATTTATGTACATATTATAAACATAATATCTTCTAATAACCTTAATTTCTAGCATTAAATGCAACTCTATAAAGACAATTTTAGCAGTAAATTTATATTATTATAAAAAGAATACATAGTTAGACAAAATTGATATTAAAGAGACTATTTATAAAAAAATATTTATGATCGTCGTTTTATGTTGAGACAACTAAATTGCAATATTAAATTACTAAAAACGGACATTAAAAAGCATTCATAGCGGATCATAAATGTAAATATAAAACAGCACTTTTTAAACATCATTCATTCGCCATTTTTGTGTGTATTTCAAAAAATATTCAATGAGTAAATATATTGTATGGTAAATACAAAGATCTAACGTCATAGATAACTTTTTAAATAAATTTATATGATAATTTTCCTACAAATTAAACCCAACTATTTTTTGGAACTAATGCAATAATTAAAATAATCAGTAATATAATATGATTTGTTTATAAAAATAATTAGTCTTTTTGGATTTTTTCTGTAAAAAATCGTATGAAAGGCTTCAAAATCACAAAAATATTTCTTTGCAATTAAATTTATCTTTTTCGTTTTACTCGTAAAAAACCAGCTTATTATATATCGAATAATTATTAGCCATTTACAAATAAAATTAAGCTTTTTAACACACAATTTATGGTGCGACATTCAACAAATTTTATCGCGGGGAAATAATTTGAATAACATTATTATTACACATGAAAAATAAAGCATACCAAAATTTCTTCGATAAAAAGCATTTTTTATTTATATTTTTTTAAGCCACGATGCGATATACTCAAAAAAATAACATTATTTATTCAAGATTTATCAACTGTTGATCATTTTTACAAAATTTTATATGAAGTCACTTTTAAGGTGTTAACTGTCACTTCTTGATGGAAAGGCATTATATTTTAAATAATAAAAACACATTTTTTTAGTACTTATTTTCACAATATATTTTTTGATCAGGACTGGTTTCGCTCATCGCGAGCATTATCAACTGATCATCATATTGATCATTGAAGAACGATGTGGACTGATATAAATGTATTTTTCTATAAATATTTTTTGATAACAACACTGGAATCTAAAATTTGTCAGGAGGCTGTTTTTATTTTTTTCAAAATCAGTTGATGAAACTTTGCTAAAGTAAATGAGTAGAACGGATACTTAAAAATAATATATTATATATACTATATCCACAATATGCATCAATTTCACAGAAAAATTGCAATGCTGCTGAGAGCCGGCATTACTGACTTCAAATAATTCGGTATCGAATAATAGTATTTAGAATAGGATTTTCTTTTGAAAATGTAAATTTTACTTAAAAGGATATTTAATGCGTAACTAATCAATCACAACTAAAAATCCGATTTTTTTTTATTTCATGTGCAGAATCATATTTAAACAAATTTATTTTAAATTCTTATAATTATAATATATATGGAACACTCGCTTAATTTATGTTTGTCTGTATTTTAAATTTATTTTCTATTATTTAAATAACACATTTCTGCAGTTAAAATAATTTTTTTTTCCATATTTTTTTTCAATAAATGAAGAAAGGTGATTTGTAAAGTGTATTTGTTTTTTAATTAAAAGTTCTTCCATTTTTTAGATTAATTAAATTTTGTATTTCATATTCCGTTGATCTTAAACAATTATTGTAACGAGTTATTTTTAAATAAATTAACTAATTGAATCATAAAACTTTTTACATAAAAAAAGCATACCGAAAAATGCATGTGTATTAATGAAACTATTAAAGTATTAGTGATCTAATTTATTGACTAACCACAAACACAAGGTTAGATTTTTTTGATATAAACCATTTTTTTAAGCAAGCGGATGCTCTGGTTAGAAACCTCAAATAATAAATTAAGGTGGGAATAATCTAAAAATACGATAAGGAAAAATGCATTTCAGAGTCACCTGATTCTTTTGTACTGTATTATGTAAGCTACAAATAAATTGCAATACGAACAAATTCAATATATTTGATAGTAATATCTCTTACTGAGTGAAAAAATCTGAAGAATTCCATTTTCAAAAAATTATCATTTCATCACAGTATCATTTTGAAAAATATTATTTATGTTTCATAATTTTATGTTAATACATCGAACAAATTTACACTTTCAAACTCTACGAATTCTTTACGAAGTTTAGTCTCTTTTATATTTATATATATATATTGTTTCAAATATTTTTAAAGTGCATTAACTTGAATGTAAAGTTCATTTTATAAGTTTTCCGTTATTCGACATAGTTTTGTGTAAAATAAATAGAAAGTAATATTATGACTTTACTTCAGTTGTTTTTTTTAAGTTCTAAGTATTTGCTACATTTATGTTATGTTATTTAAATTAACGTTTGATTTACCAAATTGTTTTTTTGAATTTTATTTTATTCTTTTCACCATATTTACATATCAGGTATTAATGCTCAATAGTGACTTCAAATATAACGAGTATTACTGTTTATTAATATCTCGATAGCAAGACAAAATTATAAAAAAATAATTGAGAGTTTTTTGCGCATAATATTTTTAAAATACAATAATTTAATGAGTATTTATATTTTTACAACTTTATACGATTCCACATGTTGTGTCACTAACGACTCGGGTTTCGCCTTTCGGCATCTTCAGGCATTTTATCACACGGATGCAACGGAACCGACGTAAAATAAATAGTCAGCATCGTCTATATATACCATAGTTATTAATTACAGGAAACACTTACCCCAAGGCAATCGGTAAATTGCAGCTAAAAGAAATTTTATAATATTAGCCTAATAATAAATAGCACAATTGCCTGTGAAAATTTTCAGTAACGATCTTGTGTTAATCAATCATTCTTGAAAGGGTTTTACAACAAATATTAATCAACTAAGTTATGATATCGGCTGAGGGTGCCTGATGGAATTTCAATATCAAATTGTTACAACAAACGTTGGTTTCACCTCGACAGTTCTGTTGCATCCGTGTGATTGAATGCCTGAGAATGCCGAAAGGTGAAACCCGGATCGTAAGTGACAAAAAATGTTGAATCGTATAAAGTTGTAACAATTCAAATGTAATCAACTAACTAGCAATATAACTAAAATAAATGGGGAATTTTTTACCTACTATCAAACATCTTCAAAAATATGGTATTTATTTATATTACGAGTTGTAATATTCATTGTTTTTTTTTATTCCTTACATAGGTTAAAAAATGAAAGGCTTCTTGTGTTTGGTTGCTGTACTTGCGTTCGTCGCGGTGGTTGAATCTCAGCGATCCCCTTACGCTGGTAGAAGACCAATCGGATATCCTGAGCTTAGTGACAGGTTCAAGAATGATGAGAATTCCCCTACTTCTACGACATCAGGCCTTGTGAACCGCGTAGGAGCCAACGGAGAAGCTATCACTACCACGACTATGAGGCTTCCGATTGACGCAATGGGGGATCGAGAGCTGGTGGACCGCATCAGCAAATGGCCGGTTGATAAGCAGCCATATTGGTACCTCAATTGGCAACAGATTGAAGAACAAAGAAGAAGGCCACAGATTCCCCAAGCTAATGTAGAATCACGATCTTCATTCGCTGGAAGGAAGAGCAACGTTTGGTAATTTTTTTACGAAAACGAGAATACTTTATAATCTATAATCCAGTAGGAAAAAGTTACGCTACCTTACTTTTATTGAAAATATTACGTCAGAGTAATCTAACGTCAGTTGATATCGAGAACTTTTGACCAAATATTAATCAACTAACTCATGATATCGACGAAATTTGAATTTTTAAAACGTTGTACGATTCCACATGTTTTGTCACTAACGACCGGGTTTCACCTCATCAGTTCTGTTGCATCCGTGTGATAGAATGCCTGAAGATGCCGAAAGGTGACACCCGGGTTTTTAGTGACAAAACATGTGGAATCGTACAAAGTTGTAACAATTCAAGTTTAATCAACTAAAATTAAAATATAAATGAATCAATCCAGTAGGAAAAGTTACATGCTTTATTAAAAATATTATATCAGAGTTATCTATCGTCAGTTGATATCGTGAACTTTTGACCTGTAGATCATAACAAACAGATTAAGATAAATTTATATTGAGATTATACTAATCAATAATGCAAAGGAGAATGTCATTTTATTCTGTATCAAGATTAAAAGAAGAAAAAAACTCAGTGACTATGTATAAGTTACTTCGAAAAACTTGTTTGAAAAAATATTTTTATTTTGTCTTTATAAACATCGTTCTCAGGACCGGTTAATGATACACCTAAAATTATTTAATATGTTCGATTGTTGTCGAGCAACTTTATTAACACACTTATATTATAATATGTTACATGTAAATAACAAGAAATAAAAAAATTTTATACTGTTCAAATTTTTCGACAATAAAATTTTTAATCGTATATAGAATATTACTTCTTGCCAGTCGTATGATACTATTTATTACTATTTATTCACAAAAAATATTATTGTAGAAAAAACATTAAATATCACATACTATTAGCATATTTGAAATTATTTAATAAAACTATTTGTTTGTACTTAAAATTCAATCTACCTTACAAAGTGCTCATTACATCTCATGTATCAATAAAAACAACCTGAATATATATAAATAAACGTAATATTATAACGTGATTCATGTAATAAATTACTTGAAATGTTTGTATTTTATAAGAAATCGTGTATTTTTACATAACCAGTCTAATAAAAAATAACAAAATGCAACCATATGTTGTTATTTGACTACTTATTATGAACACATTATTCATAAGCAATTAAGCGTTATAAAAACAATAATAACCTAAATAGTGGAATCTGTCTACAGAACCTAAATGATTATTAAATGTTGACTGTATTTGACTAAGCACTTTTATCTATACCACTCACCAGTAACGTGTGGTTAAAAATATCTTTATCATTAATTGTTTTAGGTAAAGGTATAAATTGAGTGTACTTAATACGTACGAATTATTTTTTTAATAATGTGTAAAATCAAATTTTATTTAAAAAAAAATGTAGTTCATTATTTTTGTTGAAATCTCAGAAATAAACACTAAGATAAGCTAACAAACTGATAGAAACAGTGGAAAGTATTCCTTTCTTTTAAAATTTCCTGTGGCCTGAAAGAATACAAAGTTTTAGTCGTAAGTAGCATTTGGTAACGTATATAAACAATATGCTCTCTGTTGAATTGGTAATTATAATTTACAATTATATGATTACCAAGATAGTCTAAGGAGCAATCATCCAAAATGTGAGTGCTTTTAACTAAATTATGATAAAAATTTAACAGTCTGTAATCAGAGAAAATTTTTGAATTGATATATTTTTTCTTAATTTGAAAATTTGAAGTAGATTAATGCAATATAATTCAATACATTTAGATATAACAAAAAAAAATCATAAATGATTAGTAATTAGTATTAGGTATTTCTACATTAATAGTCACATTATCCATTAATGTTAATATGTATGAACATTTTTTATTTTGATTTTATTGCATTAAAGTTGTTAGCATAACATAAATACGATTAAATACTGAGCAATTAAATTTACCATTCCATTAAAAAGAAAAGCATGAAGTATGCTAATTGGTTGCTAATTTGTTTGTTGGTCATTTTTTATTCTCTGGAATTATTATTTTTTTATAAATTTAACTAGCGCCTTAACATCTAGGTAAATTTTGGAGATGTCGATAATGCATTTCGATCGACATAATGAATATAATGATCTGAAACAAGCTGTTGCAGACCGACCTTGGCTAAAACAATCCAATAGCAGGTTGGTCATTCATTAGATGACTCAATTTAAAAATAGAATATAAATACAATAAATTTAAATTTGTTAAGGTGTTCATTACTGTTTTTCACTGTCCCTTCTTTTACACAAATGTAATTATAATAAAATAATCATTTGTTTTTATAGATATCACTTAACGATAACTGTTTTTGTAGTACGTTATCATATAAATCTTTGATAGATAATAATCGAAAAGTCAATGCGTCATACATATTTTAAAACTTGTATGGTTATCATAGCTTTTGCTTTTTCATGTTTGTCGGCTTGTCGGAAACAAAAGAAACTCTCACTTTTTTCAGAGAAACTTCACGAAAAGATCACTATTTAAAACAAACAAAAAATGGATAACAGATTTAATTACTAACCCTGCTTATGTGTGTAAATGATACTCCGACTAAGATAACTTCAAAAGAAATTGAATGCTGATGTTAAACAATCGTCAGGGCATTAATGTGGATATCATGCTTATTTTAACAAAAAGTGTAAATGAAGTTTAAATACTGTAAAAACTTTTTTTAGCAAAACCTAAAACACATAGCAATCAGCCATCTCAACAGTGGAGAACTAAGCAAACAGAAAGTTAAGTTGAACTACTAAAACTGGACTACTTGCTACAATCGATGGTTTGTAAAATGTCATTCAAAAATCATAACCTCAAAGTGTGACAGTTTCGCAAAAGCGGTACCTACGTACCTATTTAGAATTAAGTAATCGAATTGGGTAAGTATTTTTTAAAAAGCGTTTTCATTCAGAGAAAAGTTTATTCCAAAATCAAATCTAGTTTATCAACAATTGACAGTATGCAAAAAGTAATTCTCAAAGTGTGACATGGTTGACAGTTTCAAAAGAGTTTTTGTATTGGTTAAAAAAACTTTTCAGATGCGTTGTCATGTAGTCGTAGTAATCCAGAAAATATATTTAGAAAATTTCAAACATTTATTATGCTTAATATATCAATACATAAAAGATATATGTATATACAAACAAACAAACGTTCAATTTATAACATTTTTCAACACCTGCTTTAAAATAAACCAAAAACGGTTAGAATATACAGATCACCGTGTTGCCTAATTGATTGAGTAATGAGTTCATTACGTTTTTATCTATATGTTCCTGACAAATAAGTGCACAATGTGTGCGTATAATTAGTGTTTATCTTGCTTTATTACGATTTTGTAATACAATTCAGTGTACGTTGTTAACCTGGACCAAACAGAAGAAGTTGCAATAAATAGTCTGCCTGTGGCAAAAGAAACACACAGATAATATAACTTTGTTCTTTCCTGTTAAAATATTTGTTGTGTTAACCTGTCATTAAAAACTGGTATTTATTCTTTTTATCCCATTTTTATATTTTATTTTAAAGCGACATTATATTGATGTAATAATATTCTTTTTTTAAATTATTTGTTCTATAACGATTAATTTGTTTTTCAATATAACTTGTAAAAGTGGTCGTGCTTTGAATATTCTTATATCGTTCAATAGAAGAAGGTGAATTGTTTAATATGTTCATATTTGAAATAAACAACGTTATACTGTTTTTAAGATGTTTCAGTAAAATTAAACTAATTCTTTATTTCATAAATTCTTGATTGTAACATTTTTTTGACACACTAAGGCTAATAAACAGAAAAAAAAATTAAAAAGTTAAAGCTTACGTAAAACAAAATTAAATATTTCTTTCCTTTATTTTTAAACAAAATTACGTAAATAAAATAGTGGCAGTAATTTATAATATATAAAAAAGCAATGTGGCAGTTTCCAAAATTTTTCTAACTTACTATTAATTGTTGTTTTTTTAAGGAATTTTAACATGTGATTTTAAATTGTTTTAGATGAAAATTTAAATTTTTTTCTATGTATACCAATTCACGAAAACTTTTCTTTTCAATTTACGTTTCGTACAGTGTCACAATTGTTAACATTTCAATTACAATTGAATAGAAAATTGATTTTTATATGTGCTTTTTATATACTAATAGATCTTCATTTAATAACAGTATCTGGTTATAGATATTAGACATTTTAGTGTATGCCCTGATTCTTTTGATATAAGATATTTAAAAAGTCAATCCTTTGTTAATTATTTTATCGATACATGAACAATAAATATTCAGTGACTCAATTTACTACATTTAATAAAATGTTCATTAAAATTCTAAATATCATTTATATAAACATGTAAATTCAAAGAAAATATAATGTAAAATTAGAATCTGGTCAAAAAACTGAATCAAAAAAAGATACTAGTAATTGAAATTTCTAAAAAATAAATTTTAAAAAAATAATGAAATAATGTTTAAATTAATACCTATTATTTTTAGTTGAAGATGAAGACTGCAATTATTATTTTAATTGCCATTTCACTAAGTATGATTGCGGCTCAAAGGCCACCGTTTGCTGGATTACTTCCAGTCGGTTATGGAGAGCTAGCAGATAGGTTCAAACCCCTAGAAGAGAATGAGCCCATTTCCTTGATTCCGCAACAACTTCCACAGTCACCGTTTGAAGACAAAGAGTTGATTGAACGCATCAGCCGTTGGCCAGCTGATCGCCAGCCTTTCTGGTTTCTTAACTGGAAGATGATCCAAGAATTGAACCAAAGACCTACTGGAAAATTATAAATATTTCCATATAAAGTATATAATATATTATTAACAAAAGATGTACAAAATTTGATATTTAAAATATAGATTAAAAGTCATGAAACTAGTTGTTTTTTTAATTACATACTTTTTTAAATACAAGAACTGTAGAAAACTAAAAATATTGTAATGAATCGAAATTTAAGCAAACATAAGATCATAATCATACACTGCTTATTATTAAATTCTTTATTTTTATTCTAATATTATCTCTCATTCTCGTTTTAAAATAATAAATACACAATTACCGATGCTCGCGACGAGAGAAAACGGTATTGATCGTTAACAAAATACAATTATAATAGTAGGCAACATGTAATTATTTTTTTTCAATCTTTACACCAAGCACCGAAAGTTAACACCATAAAATGTATTTATTTTAGATACATATACCATTTTTGGTAGTAATAAAGACATTCACTTATTACGATATTCAAGTTTTTTTTAATTTGGAGGATTTATTTATAAAATTCAATTGGTGTCGATAACTCTTCTAACTTGAAGGAACGTATGAATAAAACATTGCAATCCATTATAAATTTCAGTAACTGGGAATCACATTGTGCGTAACAAAGAAGCAGAAAAAACTACAACAGGAACTTGAATAATCACGAGAGTTTTATGTTACTTATTGTTACTAGTACATCTTCTGTTGTACCAGATAATATCATAATTGAGGATATATCATTCAGTTCAACTTTCATTTAATATTCCTCATCTATTTATTCTCGGCTTAAAAATCATCAAAAAAAAGTACATTCATTGATAATCGACTGTCAATTTGTGCGTTTTCAATGTTGATATGACTACCTAGAAACATGTAACACAATTAAAATACTATTATCATTTAATGGTAACGCAATAACAGCTATTAACTAAACTTTCTCAGAAATATATGAAGATTCTGGGGAACTGAATACCGACTAGTTCACACTAGACAATCTCTCCGTATATATTGTATAATATTATAGTACGCGTTGATAATGAATATGGTAAAAAAAATAACTTAAATCGTTTGTCAGTCACTACTTTAATTTGTGTAGTCACAAAATGATATACGAAAAAAATAATGCAATGAAAAACGATAAGCTCTCAATAACTCGTAAACATAATGAGTTTGCTGCAGCCAAATCAAATGTATTATTAATTATAATTAATTTCGAAATTATAATATCACAGTGAAAGTTTTTCAAAATTTTAATTGAACTTTTGAATAAACGCTATGTATGTTAGTAGGTTTGAACGCTTTGAGAATCCTGCTTTCTAATTAACAATAATAAACTATTATTTTTATAAATATTAAATATCAACGAAAGTTACCTATATTGTTATTGAGACTACAGATCGATAACAAAAAAAGTTAGGAGGTAACTTCTTAATAAATTTATATGTTTGGTGATTCGAAACGACAGTATCTTATATATGTTAGCAAAAGGTAGAAAATCCATATGATACTTGATTTTAATAAAGATAATCTGTATTAAATTAAATTGACGATTTTCAATACATTAGAAGATTTAAAAAAGGCAATGTGCTTATTCAATAGGGTCGCAAAAAGTAATAGAAATCTTTATTGCCTATTTACATTATCTTTGCGATAAGCTTGAATGAATTTGAATTTTATATGTGTGCGCAATATTTAATGAAATATAGATGGCGCCACGATTATTTTGTGCGTAGTAACATAATATGTAAACACATCAAGGATAAGTTTAGTGTAAACAATGACATCTTGTAATGAAAAAAATAATATTAATTCTACAAATATTCATTTGACTCCTGAACACATTGAATCCCGGAAACGTGTTTTGACGTGATTGACCAGTCCTTTGAAAAAAGACAAATTAGATACATTAAATAAAGTATTTGACAAAGAAATTTGATGTTGTCTTATTGTTAAGGCTCAAAACAGTTATTCAATTAGTCTTATCACCCATGAAAGTATTGGTTTACACGTTCTAAAAACACAATCGTTTCGCGTGCAATACACTACACCAGGGATTCCCAACCCCATGCTCGCGGGCACCATGGCGTATGCGGAACAATTCGTGTGTGCCCGCCACTATTTGAACGTAACAGATTTTTTCATAAACATTAATTAAAAGTGTAAATTATTTCCATATATTTGTTAGATTTTTAATTTTTTTGAGTAACTAGGTTTTTTTTATTTATTAATCACGTCTAATTTTAAATACCCGTAGAAAAAAATGGGTGGTGCCCGCTACCCTACTGATATTTTAGAATGCGCTCTAGAGTACAAAAAGGTTGGGAATCCCTGCACTACACCAACATTCCCCCTCATGGAGACGAAATAAAAGTGGCACCGAGTCCACTCCAAGGAAAATTTTTGCCAAATTCATAAAAAACGATTGTTTTGGGAACATAAAAAATAGATTAAGATCCTTATACCGGCAACAGAAAAAATAGCTCCTATAGGGCTTGCGAAGTGTGTGCAAACCAAAAAAATAAGTGAGACTCGGTACACGTATAAACATTAAGGTCCAGCTCTACACATGGGTAAGTGTTTAAGTCAATTTTATCAATCTAGGGCTATTTTTAATAATATTGTTAACAATCTCAGAAAGTTTCATCTGATTTTATCAAATATTACTATAGTTATCACACTTTTAGTAAACACTTAAGAAAAAATGAGTAAAGAAGACTCGATATTGATACAGCGACATCTATAAACGAAAATAAATTCAGTGAATTATCGATTAACGAACATAATTTGTTCCAAGACTATTTTCGCAATCGCAAGGAATTGAAATTTTTTAACAAATAGACATCTTTATACAAGTCATAAAACTAATTACATATTAATTTTTCAAAAAAAAAGAATGACACTAATTTATCTAGTCATTACTTCTTAAGCACATAAATCAAGTAATGTGTATTAATTAGTAAATAACAGCTATGATGTCACCATTTAGTAAATGGAATCAAAGCCGAGTCCTTATATTATTAAAAAACAAAAAAAAACATTATTTTTTAATATAAATGGCGTTTACTATTATCATTGTAACATTTTCTATGTCCGCTGAGAAAACTTTGATTCAGGGTGGGATTCACGTC
This sequence comes from Himalopsyche japonica, assembly GCA_028555115.1. Classification (NCBI taxonomy): domain Eukaryota; kingdom Metazoa; phylum Arthropoda; class Insecta; order Trichoptera; family Rhyacophilidae; genus Himalopsyche; species Himalopsyche japonica. The sequence continues at coordinate 2,273,902 of JAHFWJ010000412.1, read as the reverse complement.
CCGGACATATTTAAATTTCCTTGATCAATGTCCCAGAATTCTATTTGGTGACTTCAACGAAGTTTTTATATAGAATGACCTTAATGTATTTTTGTATAAATTATTTTTTTCTAAGAATTTATTATTCGTTAAAATTGTTCAACACATTTATTTATCAAATTAAAATTTTGCTTAATAAAGTTTTACCTATTTATATTTAATTTACTTTTTTAATCAAATGTTGCTTATCTTTCGCTCTCATTCAAAATGACTAATCTCGGTTATGGTTGCTTTTTTGGATTCCTGTGTGAGCCATCTGTTTGCGTAGGTAAATTATAATCAAGTTGTTATCAAAAGCTTTTTAAAGTATCTCTTAAAGATTCTCATAGAGGCCGTTAAAATATGCCATCTTGAATAAAAACATTTAATAAACTTTATTAAAAAATATACATATATTTGTAATTCTGCGGAATCACATGAAGCATTTTTAAAAAAAGTTTATTTCCAAAAAAGTTTTGTTTCAGAATTAATTTTAGACTAATTTAAAATTGCATATTTGTTTTTAGTACTATAAAATTTTCATAGATGACAGTACAAGCAATAAGAAATTCAAATTATTATGAACATTAATGCAATAGATAAACCTTTTGAAAATTTTCTTTTATAGGTTATTTTAAATATTTTTTTTACACTTTTTACACAAAACACATTTTTTAGTACTTATTTCCACAATATATTTTTTGATCAGGACCAGTTTCGCTCATCGCGAGCATTATCAACTGATCCGAACTGAACTTCAGTTGATAATGCTCGCGATGAGCGAAACCGGTCCTGATCAAAAAATATATTGTGGAAATAAGTACTAAAAAATGTGTTTTTATTATTTAAAATATCATGCCTTTCCATCAAGAAGTGACAGTTAACACCTTAAAAGTGACTTCATATAAAATTTTGTGTTTTTTGTGGTTCAATCTAGAAAGAATATTTATTATTATATCACGAAGTAAATAAAGTTGTTCAATTGAGACACGCATAGTAATAAATGTAAATAAATTTATTCATTATGAATTTTCTAGAAACAATTACTTTAGTTTGAGCCTAAAAAAATAATTGCAGTCTGAGTAAACATAGTTTGATATTGACACTGATTCCTAGAAAGAAAGCGGTTGAACAGACAGTAAATTTTTTGATATATGATTAAAAGTATAATTTCTTTTAAATTTTGTTTTCGTAAAATTCATTTATTAATTTGAAACAAATAAAAAATGTAAGCTCGACTGCTTAGAATTATTGACAGATATGTGCAGCATGAATATCTGAAGAAATTATAATTATTCAACAATAAATACGGAAATTGCAATTGATAAAAGACATCACAATATTTGGACTTACATACTCCTCAACGAATAAATACATGTAACAATTTTTAAACATACGACCAAAAAAAATTGAATATCAATGACTGTGGATCATCGGTTAGGAGACACTGATGTCGATGGTTGAAGCTAAACAATATAAAAAAATTATGATATAATGAATGATGAATAAAAATATATTTGTTTTTCCCTTTTTTGTACATATAGCTCGATGTAGCGCTCCAACGTCTAAAATTGCTGTACTTTAGAGCATAGTTTCTCTACCTTTTTAAATCCACGGACCACCAAAAAATCCAATAACGTTAAGCGGACCATCAACATTGGAATAAAAAATGAAGATCTTTAAAATGATTTTTTTTTAAAACAATCAATTTGCATCACCGTATGCTGATATAACAATATTTAAGTATGTATATTAAAACAGACATGAACAACAAAAATATAATTTTAAAATCCATGAAATACAACATAAAATTCGATTGTTTTTCGAACTAATATTACAACGCGGACCACGCAAAAATCTCCGCGGACCACAGGTTGCGAAACTAGGTTTTAGAGGGTACGTATATATACTATTTATTTGTTTCTCGTTATAACCCACAAAACCAATCAATGCTTCTTCCAAATATTACAGAACTCCAATATTTTTCTCAATAAATAATCCTGATAAATTTTAACTGACATTTATTTAGATGGAAAAGCAGAAATATGTACAGTATGTAGAATTCTTGCCAATGGAAATGTTAATTAATTTGTTTCTTTTTTAATTACTTATTCAAATGTATGCAGGATGTAACAACGGCGAACTTTCACAAGTATTCAAAAATGCAATTTGTAGTGCCTAATTACTTTTTTGCAAAATGTTAATTGAATTGCTTTATACCCTTGAATAGCAAGTCCACGTCTTTCGATAATTATTCCACACTTTTCTGCTTTCGGGTTAGTCAATTAGCATCAAATTCTGCTGCTTTAAATTTTTGCATATGCATTTTTAAATTCAGTTTTTTGCGGTTGTTATAAAAATAACAAGAAATTTCATGTTTCTACAGATTAATAATTTGATTTGAAGTGTAGCTCATAATATGCTATATACATTTATTATTTTATTTATTTAATAAAATTTGATGAAAAAAATGTCTTTGTTGTAAACAACAGTGCTTCTCTCAATAAATCATCCATACCGCACCCCTTTCCCTTAAATTTAATCTGATGAATCAGAAATTTTATTTTGGTGCAATTGTATTTATACTACCTTAATATATCTGTCAAATGTATGAAATTTTAACTAGGTACGAATATAAAATACACATTCATATAATAATCGTACCAAAAACAAAATTTTAACAATACCATGAATAATCGATTGCTTTTAGATATAAAACGACTGTAAATATACAATGATAAAATAAATATAGAAATAAAATACTTGTCATTCAAAAGAAACTTTTTACGACCTTTTAGCAGAAGGTTTATGCCCCTCAAGGACCAGAACCTTTTATTTGAGAAGGAATGGTCTATGTGGCCTATATAATGCACTAGCTATTGGTCAGTTTCTATAAGCTTTTGAAATTCTCACAATCGTTTGATAGATTTATTGAACATATCGCTATGGAGATCGCACGCGATTTTTCAATCATTTATTAATACATATATGTTTATAAACATTATGCACAATAAACAATTTTAAAATAAACCTTCGTATATAAAAAAATGCTTTACCCACACCTTAAATAAGGTTGCGGTTAGGAATTTTACTGTCAGCAGAGTGGGCGATCATAAAAGGTGTTTCCGTCGGAATTGTGACAAGAACCTCCTAGCTTTTAGACTGTAGAAGCTTTCAAATTGAGATACGTGTTAATAAAACATAAATCACTACAATATTAAACTATTTTTTCATTAGTCTACCTTGGCCGATTTTCATAACTTTCAGTGACAAATTTTCCTTGCGAAATTGGTTTATTTTTAGCTTTATACGAGCGGAAGGTGACAAATAGATGTTCATTAAATTATTAATTAATATATGAGGATTTGAAAAACAATGTGTACAAATACTTTAACGATATGCCAATTAAAAGATTTTTAGTACAGCAAGTTTAATGTTTATCAAAAAACGTTTTTTCTTTGATAAATTAACTGGTGTCTTATGAATTGGTTATTTGTAATTAGATTGTCTTATGTTATTTATTCTAGAAGGTTTTAAGATTTTTTAAATTTACAACGCAAAGACCTGTCATCAAAAATATTTTATATAATTTTTCATCAATCTATGCTTAGAATTAAAAAAAAAACGAACCACTTATAAATATTTTAAATAATAAAAACACATTTTTTTAGTACTTATTTCCTTATAATTAAAAAAAATTGTTTTTATTATTTAAAATATAATGCCTTTCCATCAAGAAGTGACAGTTAACACCTTAAAAGTAACTTATAAATAAGTGATTTATAAGCACACAGTATTGTATTTTTGAAGGCGGCCGTGTAACAGCGGCTGCACACACATAACAGATGAAGGTGGGACAACCAAATTGTATTAATAACAATTACATTTTAGAAGTACCGTTGCATTTAACTATTTCATAAAAATATGCCTTTCTCTAATTAAGTGATGGGCAACCTTTTCGGAGACCGAGTAAAAATAAAAAAAATATTTGAATAGTGAGTAAAAAGTTTATAGGAGATTTTAATATGGGTACTAGTAAATAGTAGTTTGAGAGAAATCTGTAACGGCTGTGTTGCTATCGTCACCTCAGTAAGGGAGTGTTGCCACTTCACGTTCAATGATAACGCAAAAAATACCTTCGGTTACGTAGTTAAAATTAAGAAGTGATAAAAAAATATTTTTATTAATTAAAATTTCTTTTTGGAATTTGTATTATCAATAAAATAATAATTTAACAAAAATATATTTTCATTTTCTCTTGACGTTACCCTCAAAATTTTCCGGAGAGTAGTTTGCCGACCATTGCTGTGCGTACATTATACATCGTGTGCGGGTGTGATTTAAAAAATGCGTTGTGTTTATTTTTACGAGCATCATTTTACTAAAATATACAATAATGTTTTTTTGATAATGATGATGGTATATCAGAAAAATCTTTTGAGACAATTAATAAGATCGGAAATTTGCTCAGTTCAAATTTGATTAAAAATCAACGCAAAATATTTCAGTGTTATTATTCCTATCATAACTAGTATAAAACACTCACTAGCATAAGATATACCATCCGTCAATAATTGCAGCAGTTCGAAATGGTGTCAAGAATTGAAAGAATTAAAATGTTTTAAATTTTCCACGTATATATATTATTTTTGATAAAATTAAGAATTAAAATTGAAAAACTCTGTCATTACTTGTTGTATTGAATGTAATATCATCTACAATAGAACAGCCTTGACATTTCAAATTTGGAAACAGTTTTAATGGCCGGATAAAAATATTCGAAATACAAATTATGTGAGAAAATGTAGTGCTACCAATAAAACATAGTTGGTGGATTATTAGTCGTGTAATGTAGGGATTGATTACATCATACGGCTATATGGATTAATTTTCCAATAGTTCTTAACCTTGAATTTAACCCTGAAAATTCGCCAAATTAGCGTACGCTCTAAAAGCCTTGTTTTCTTCTTACACACTTCAACTTAAAATTATTAGGTTATACAACATACGCCTCGAAAAATAGTGGCAAATAAGCACATGGTGGCAGGGAGTGGTACTAAAATTTTCTAGTTTCTAACAGTTTTCTAGTAAGTATAATTATTTTTTGAGCGCTAAACCCAACTAAATACGTTCCAAAAAAAAAAAATGCTTTCCATGCAAAAACATTTTTTTAATTTGAATTGTTTAATCTTCACAGGATTTCACACGCCTTGTTATGGATGTTTGGATGCACCAGAACTGACTGTCAGCTCTATTGTTATATTGCTTATTGATAGAATGCCTGAAGATATCGAAAGGCAAAACCCGGGTCGTGAATGACAAAACGTGAAAAAATATACAATATTTTAATAACTCAAATTTTATATTGAAATTCCTACAAGTGCTCTCAGTCGATATTGTAAAATACTTAAATACTGTACATATGGTGCACTGCAGTTTTTTTATTGAAATTGTATATGATAATTTTTATATTTCCTTAAAAAAACTCTTTTTTTTACTTAAAAATTAACAAATTTACAATATTGAGTTTAAAAAATTCAGACTAACTACATTATTTTGTTTCTTTTCGTCACGTCTATATGCTAGTAAAATTTCTTTCATAATATACTTGAATAAAACCGATTAATCGATTTATTTCGCTACTTAATTTTTTCAGTATATAGATTTGATTCAAACAAAATGTAATTGTAGTTACACGCCTTGCCGTTAGGTTCGCGTTACTTTCGATTAATATTATTTGGTATAGATGGGCTTAAGGCACACGTGCAAATAAATCCGTGGCTCGCGATTTATCCTGCGATTACATCTCGCAAACGGAAGGGGGTTAATTTATTCGACTATATATTAAAACTATACTGTACGTTTAGCTACGATTTTTAGGCAGAATATTCCACGCAATCATACGTAGTGGCTTCAATAAAAGTATTTCAAAGTCAATGACTTTATGGAGATTGACCTTCACGTAAATCAGTATGGTAGCTAATTAAACATTAAAACGTAAGTTTTTCGTAAACTAGCCAGAATTAGGGTAGCCTTTTTCATGCAATATTAAAAAATATGTTAGGTTCATTGTATATAATATATATGAAGGTTAAACATGATCACTATCATTAGCAACCCCTATAAGTACCTTCCTTTAGGAAAATCTTATATATATAGTTGTAAATACTTTATTTAAAAAAATAGATATATGGTCAATTGAGGGAACCATTACTGTATTTTCTTGATTATATAACGCATGCCATTTAAATGTTTTGATATATTTAAGCTTAGTTATGTTTTCATGTCTTATATTCAGTCGTGATACAAATCTTTAAAAAAATATATGAAAGAGTATTGGCTTCTTGGGAGAAAATCCTTGAAGGTAACTGATATACTGTTATTAATAATTATATAAAATGTTTAATTTTTATAGCTAGTTAAAACATACATTATTTTTTTATTTATTTATTTATTCGGTAAATACACGTTACAAAAAATACAAATTATTATTTATTATATCGACCGAATGTTCTTAATAGAATTTCAATATCAATTTTAAATTTGAGTTTTGTCACTAACGACCCGGGTTTCGCCTTTCGACATCTTCAGACATTCTATTACTCGGGTGCATCAGAACTGACAGCCATTTCTATTGCATCTATATCATCAATGGCAATAAATGTGGAATCGTGCAAAGTTTCAACAATTAAAATTTAATGATTGTTTTTATTTGGAAAGCACACTTTTTTTAGTAGACATGCCTTTGATACCACTTGCTATTTTCGTTTTTGATTCATTATTTGTATTAACTTAATTAATTTTAATCTGTATATTAAAAAAGATCTTATACTTTACGGGTCGTTAGTGACAAAACTCGTGGAATCGTACAAAGTTGTAACAATTCAAATTTAATGTTGAAGTTCCATCAAGCACCTTCAGTCGATATCATAAATTATATTATTAATTGTTTTAAAATATAAATATGCAACTTTCAATCGATAAAAAAGAAATACGATTCATAAAACAAAATATAATGTCATAATCAAAAAGAATATGTATCATTGCAGTGTTTTTAACACAAAATAAAAAAATCAGTGAAATATATTCTTTTTCATACAGCTACACCACGTAAGTAAATATTCAAAATGGAAATGTTGAGTAATAATTATTTCAATTATAAATCCTCTGTGATAAAATATGCTATCAAGCGACGTACGTGTTATGATAGACCAATCTTCACCTAATTACTTTATCTAAATTCTTTTTACAAGATCGTAGAGGAGACGATTGACAGGAAACGAAGATACTATTGTATTACATAGATTAAATATTTCTAACGGTTCTCAGAGTTATTATATATAGCGATAGTGAGAGTTTTTATTATCAAATAAATAAATGTTTAAATTTGTATCATATAATGAAAAAAATCTTTCTGTTGTGTACGCGAAAAAAATCATTATTATGACGCGTGAGCAGGCCATATAAAACTTTCCATCTGAGATGCATATCCACATAGTACAGAATATCAAGTAATAGTCTAATGATAAGCGAAACTGGTCCTGTTCTAATGGTAAGTTTAATTCAAAATCATTTTCGAATGTGTTTATATATCCCATTAAAGTTTCATCTCAATCGGATAAACGGTATACCAACGCGTAAAATACGAAGAAACAAACAAACATTTAAAAATTTTAAATTCTGGACTGACACCTAAAATCTGAGTTAGAAGCCGGTTTAGTATATTTACAAATTACGATTGTTTTTTGTATAGAGGCATTAAGATTAGATTTGGTTTTTTGGCATAAATATAATTTTATTCATACATATTTAAAAATACATCGTTTATCTCAGTTTATGCAGACAACTGTAATCAAACCAGACGAATGAAACAATATGAAATACTGCGTTAAATCATTTAAATGACATTTTACATGACTGAATATCCTAACTTTACATTCTTGTTGGAGCGTAATTAATATAATTCACTCAAAAATATGACATAAAACGGAAGCCCTTGAGCGTATCTTAAAAACGTGTTTCAGTGTAAATTTGTTTAAAGCTTCCGGAAAAAATCACACGGTTTTTTGAATGCCAATGAACTCATTTTATACTGAATGCTACTTGGTTTTTATTTTCGTGATGTATTTTTGATTGTTGTAAAAACTATGTAACGTTAGATGTAGACGTACAATATTCAAGGTGATTTTAAATTATTTCACAGATTTGCGATATGGTAGTTTTTAAGATTCTCTCAAGGAAAGAAAGTAGTATATTTCAATTAAAATTATTTTATATCGACGCTAAGTTTTGACTTTCATATTCAATTTATTTTTTAAGCACAAAAACTCACATAATATTTTGTTGTGGAGACCTTGATCCCTTTCGTAAATTGTTTTCTTTAATGGATTTATGTGTTTGTGTTTAATGTATTTAAATATTTTATATTTTTACAAAATTTAATCTTCTAATCAAAAAAGAAGCATTCTAAACGTATTTTTGTGGATTTTTTTTTGTAAATTAGGCAACGCTTAGGTTTGAAAAAGCCTGGAATATGCGTCCTTATAACGGATTGAAGATTATTTACTCTGAGAGTAATTATTGTACAGAAATTTGATAGATTTAATTTGGTTTTTATATTTGATTCTCGCAGGCATTACTTTCAACGGATAAAATGTCAACCTTTCGAAACCAGCACAATTTGGCTTATTCAATACATTTTTGGATGTTTGTCACAATCAGTTGATGATGATTTATTATTAATTAAAAGTGCTTGTGGTGACAGAAATCGGTCTCAAAAATTTTAAATTAGAAGTGATACAAATCAGATCATACTTTTTTAAAGATGCTTGCAAGCAATTTCTTTACTTTTTTGTGTAATTTACGTAAAATTTATTCATTATAACAAGGACTGTGGAGTGATAGTCGGAGTTGTGAAAAACGAGTGACTGATTACTTTTTTGATTGCACCATTTTGAAAAATAACTCATTAAACAATTTTCCAGGGTTAGCTGATTGATATTTAATTTATTGCACATAAATAGGAAAAGCAGGACCTTATAAAATGACAAAATTAACTGTTTTTAGTCAGGGTCATGTTGTTAGTTAATGTCGGAGTCGAAGTTTGTTTATGTTTTTGTCAATTTTGGAGTTCTAGTTATGCTTTTGGTCACTCTTGCAGCCAGTAATATTTTTAACTTAACTAAAAACTACAATTTCTTGAACAACTCTGCAGACCTGATTGCGATTAAGAAACGTCAAGCTTATGGTGTAAAATCTAGACTAAAATTTTATGCTCAATGTGAAGAGCAAGCTTACTCTCAAAAGCAAGCTGCTCCTCTATACAGCTATAACTCGGCCAATTATGGTGTACGCTACTCCAGCGTGGGCTTATGCTCATCAGAAGCATCTGAAGACACTTCAAATTGTTCAAAATAAATCATTGCGACAAATTTGTAATGCCCCGTGGTACTTTCGCAATTCGCTGTTACATAGAGACTTGAAAATGCCTACAATTCGAGAGTTCGTTTGTGAAATGTCTCGAAACTTTCACAGCGATATTGGCAAACATTAAAACCCTACAATTTCTTATCTACTTAATTATGATGAGACAGTACCGAGTAATCGTCTAAGACCGAGAGCGGTTCTGCTCGATGACCCGCCATAGGTTTGTTGTTACAGATCTTAATCCCAACAAGGACAACCTCGGCATCTGAAAATGACTTTCCTATTTTATTTCCTGACGTATTGTATATGCATGCGTGTGGCTGTGTGTGTGCCTGTATGCACACGTATGCGTGAGTGATTATAATGCGTATGGTGTCCGCGTGAGCTGCAATCATTGTGAGTTCCACAGTTCAGCTGCGACCTAATATCGTCAAAAATGATACAAAAATTATAACAAAATTAAATCTATATATGAGAGATGGAGGAGACCTGAAGAGCTCTGATGCTGACGCGTCATAGATATTAACGCTCCATGAATTTGATATCCCAAAAAAAATAACTTTGAAAAAATCTTTATTCATGCTTATTTAATTTACATAAAGACACTCATATTCGTATCCACAATCTTACCATTTATTCATTTTACAAGTTCCAAGGCGCAGTTTTCGTAGATGACGTTTCCGTAGTAACCGCTACGGCCACCCTCTACGCTGCTACGGCACTCTTAGCGAGAGTCGCGAGGCTTTTTGTTAAATTTGTCGGCAGTATTGTGGCTATTCTCTCCCCATGAGCACGCCTCAGGGAAAACAGCGTATACCATAACGCCGCGAAAGTCTTATTTATCCCAATATTAACATAAAATCTCATAGAGTTATTATAGTTTAATCAATTATGAGATAAAATAACATAATACACCTCCACTTGTCATCTTTCATACTAACACATTAACATTAAAATAAATATTTCCTTAAAGAATAATGAAATTTGTCATCGAGAAAACAATTTATTGTTTTTATGTATAAATAAAACACTTGCAATAAAAAATATTGTAGTTTAATTATTACGAATTTAAAATGGATACCAAAAACATTTTTATAATATTATCAGTAATTGTGTTATCATTATTTGGTAATGTTCAATCAGCAAGAGAACCTCCTACAGTTAACCTTCCTGGTCAAGGAATTGTTATGGGAGCTTACAAAACCTTATACAGAACACAAAGAATCATAGCATATCTTGGACTACCTTACGCTCAACCACCGACTGGTCAGAGAAGATTTACTCCACCTGAAGTTCAAGAGCTTCCGATTTGGGAAGGAACAAGGAATGCAACGCTTCCCGCTCCATCATGTCTTCAAGATACTACTGGTAGACGTCCGCTAAGAAAGCATGATGAACTATTTGCCAAGTTATTGGAGTCACAGGCTGACGATAGTGGAGAGAAATTGTACGATGAAGATTGTTTATATTTGAATGTCTACATGCCAGAAGGTGAGACTTTATCTTGTTATAATTGAGTTGATAACGCGTTGGAATTAATTCAGAATGCAAAAAAAAAATCAATCAAAGTATTTATTCATTTTTAATCATTATTCAAAGACAAACATTGGCTTATTTAAAGTGTTATTATAATTCATGATGTCTTGAAATTGACATGTAAATGATATATTATATTTACAATCAACTATCTGACCTTGCTTGCAGCGATCTTAGAGTAAAGAAATTCATGGAACCTCGTTATGACAACAAACAATTTAATTGTAAAGAGTGTAGTTTTTATTCTATTTATTGACTATGTGGGAGGGGTTGGGGAAGAAGTGGTATGCTTAAAACACTTGCAATAGTGTATTCATGATTTTTGTAGAGTTTTACATCGATCGGATGAATAGTGTAGTAATGCATAAAGGACAAACACATAAATATACTATATCTAATTTTTGTATATAAAAATATAGATAAAATTAGTCTTTACTATTTACCTTATAGACTGATTACAAATTGAATAAATTAATGACCCACGTCTTATTAATACATCTTTATCAAATTTCACGAAGAAAAATTATTTGTTATAAAAAAAAAACAAATTTCATAAGATCACTCAATCATTTTTTATATTGAGTGAATTAGCATTCACTTGGTAGAACTCCATTATAACACGGTGAAAAAAATAGCAATGTATTTTAGTTAATTTATTTTACATTTAAGACTTTTACTAGTTTTAACTATTTTATCATTTTTTTAAACATTTGACAGACCTTCAAAAGACTTTCGAAACTGCTAAAATAATTAAGAAAAATAATTCAATATTAAATTTAGTTTTGTACCTGTACGATATTATTATATATAAATTATATTGCAACTGTACGTACGAATAAATACTCAGAAATATTTAATGTAGGTTTTATAGTATTTTTAGCAGTAACTATTCATAGGCTTATCCTGTTGACAGTATTAAATTTTCAGCAACTAATTTAGTATTAAAACCATACATAAATATTGCATAAATAATAAATGATGGTATTTAATTATAGACGAAAGCTCCCAAACACGTTCATGTGTTAAACAAATTAAAGCCACCTGAAAAATATGGTGTACTCAAAGGACCGAAGTTTATTAAATAACCATAATCTTTTGCTTTATTACGTTTCATTAACCCCGGCCGTAAAAAAAGTGAGCGATATGGATTTGAATATTTATGAGGGCTGTTTTGCATATTAAGTTTAAATATTTCAAACTTGCAATTGAATTAAAGCAAAAAACGTTTTAAGACTTTTCAGTTTTCTAAAGTCACTTTTCAAATTCGATATTGCGTCAACTGTTTTATTAAACGTGTAAGACAAAGCGCAGTTGAGAATAAACATTAATTAGAATTTAAAGAAATTACATAATTGATGTTAATGGTAAGTGACTTAAAAACTCTTGGCCCTTTAAAGAATTAAGAAACAAATGAAATGTTGTCTACAAGCAATTTTATATTTTTAACGAAAAAATTGCTTTATTTCTAATTTAAGTTACTCATAATGTCATTCAAAAAATTAATCAATAAGAAAAATCGTTGATTTAAGCAAAATTTTTATAGATTTGAAATATTTAAGTCCTCACATTTTTATCGATTTTTTAAACGCGTATATTTGAGCTGTATGATTATAAATATCAATCAAATGCAATATAGTATAAAAGAAAAAAGCTTGAATTGTTCTTTTTTCTATCGATATTTCGATAAGTGGCTTGCACTATTCTATTTAAAATAAATGTGTTTACTAAACGAAACAAAGTTATTAAGTATTTATTCAACATATTAAATATTGATAACGGCAACATTATTTATGCCGAAAATAACTTGAAATCGAAGCCACTTTTAGTTAAAAAATATAATTATCTTACAGCAAAATCTTTATTTCACCTTATGACTTTTAGGTATTTAGTTACTAAATAAAAAATGTTGTAACTGTGCACATTTCCACATGATTTTTCAATCACGATTCGGATTTTGTTTTTCGGTATAACCAGGCATTTTAAGGCAATATTAATCCAGGTCTTGAATGACAAAACATCTGAAAATGCACACAGTTTTAGAAAATTAAATTTGATATTGAAACTCTTTCAAGCTTCAATCGAATATGTAGCAAAAATAAAATCAATATATCAAATGTATCTTTAACAGGTTATTTTTTTTTGCTAACGAATAACAAAATACAATCAATAATCAGGACACATGCTATTTGAATATTATATGGGTCAAAAAATAATAATTTTTAGTAAATTATTTAAAAAATTACCTACTGTTAAAGGATAACAGGGAATAATGGTGCGCGTGTTGCAAATAAATAATTGTAAAAACTTTCATTCGTGACGTTTACTAAAACCAAGCCCATTTTATAAATAATACTTTAATTTTGTGTTGGAAGATTTATTTCACTTGAGTTTTTCCAAGAATTGTTTTGAATACATCATGAAAAATTATTATTCATGAGAATTAGTGGAATTGTTGTGTTTTTTGTTGAGAAAATATTTTTTATTGAAACAATTATTCATGAGTACTTTTATTTTTGTTGAAATTAAGTTTTTGATTTGAATACTATTTGCATTATATTTGTAAAATATCAAGTAACACTCCATCTTTCTATCAAAATGTAACGAACGTTATATAAATAACCGAAAAGACATTTCTTCATAATTATTCTACGATATTTACATAATTTGTTAAAGCCATTCTTATTTTCGCGTCATGCAACTTTCGGTTCGGTTTTCACATTATTTTTGTCTTGGTCGTTGAAAAAAAAACAAAAGGAAAAGATGTCTTATAAAGTTATTACTTGATCGAAAGCTTAGTAAAAACATATTGTGTATGGTTCTATTTTACATATAAAATTTTTATGAAGCTCGTTAGCATTTGTTTTATATAAATTTTGGCTTGAATGACAAACAAGAACGAACCATGGCTTGAATAAAAAATATCTTAAAGGGCTTACGATTGAGAGCATACTCGGTCCAAAATCAAACAATAACGATACCTTGACTTCCAATTTCTAGTACTGACTGCTCGTTTCGATGAATTTTAAATTATTTATTGAATTTATTTTCAATTTATGAAGTTTGATGAAATAGATGTCGTTGATATTTTTAGCCCCTACCTTATCTCAAGATCAAGATGCAGAGAAGATGATTATTTATAAATCGACTTGCTTTATAATTTATCATATCTACTGAAGGTTTTTAATGAAATTTCATTATCAAATTTTAATTGTTGAAGTTTGTACGACTCCACATGTTTTGTTACTAACTTTTAACTGTCGTTTCCTTCTATTAATACCTTTGGCATAGAGTCGATGATAACTGTTTATTGTGTATCCGTTAGATAAAATGCCTGAAGAAGCTGAAAGGCGAAACTCGGGTCGTTAGTGACAAAATATGTGGAATTGTACAAGGTTTTAACAATGCAAATTCCATCAAACATCTTCAGTCGTTATCATAAATTATATTCAAATAAAATTTTGATGAAGTCCCTATCATATATGAAGATTAAGGCGCAAAGAAGAAGATTGTTCATTAATTTGTTTGGATATTTTCCCTTCTGTCCTCTTGGTTGATTAGCTGGTTTTATATTGAAAAATACTCTATAAGGAGTCAATCAGAAGTCCGATCTTAAAAAAAACGTCATCAACGTTTCTATGCTTTAATATGGTCGCTTAACTTAGTAAAGAAACAAAAAACTATTCTCATGAGGCAGTTAATATATTTTCGGTAAATATTAATTTATATGACCTCATATTGCATTGGACCATAAAATATCCAGAGCATGAAAGAGCAAATGAACGAGCTATCTAAATTTCAAAGGTTGTGATATTTAATATTCACTATTTTGTACGTACCAAAGCTTTGTTACTTGTTGACAAAAGTCTCATTCGCCTTAACGCCTTTTATAAAGGTCAGTAAAATTGCAAAGTACCGTTAATAAATTTTAGATCGAGCTTTTGTTAGATACTTACTTGTTCAATGAACGGATGTGAAAGCTCATTAAACGTACTTTGTCTTTTAAGGCTTCCTTACAGCGCAGATTGTAAGCTTTTGCAGTAACTTAAGTTTATGTGTTAATCTAAGGTTTTCATAAATTTATTTTGATTTCACACTATCCATTTTAAGTATATAAATTGGTGTATCAAATCAATTACAATATATACCATTTAAGATATCGACTGATGGTCATGATTTGATTTCAATATCAAATTCGAATCGATGAATCCTCCAGCACTCTATCACATGGATGTATAATAATAGAACAGATACAAAATAAATAGTTTACATCTGTTAAATATAAAAGGAATTACACAGAAAAACACAGCCCTTAAAGCCAGGAGCTAAATATGTTCCTCCAACAACTCGATTATTTTGGATATAATAATTTTGTTAGTATATGTACAAAAAGCTCATTAATTTTTGATTGAAGCTTTTTACAATAATCAACTACCATTAAAAATAATTGCGTAATATGATTTTTAAAGATATTGTACACACTTATTTTAAAGTAGCGGGCTGCGGTTGTATTAAGTATCATTTTTTTATTATTTTGACGGCTCATTGAACTTACTTAATGTAAAGAACATTTAGGAAGGAAGATTTGAGAAGATTTAGCTGATAGCTAAATATAAATATTGAATTTAGTTGAGTCCTATTTATTTTTCCGCGAAAAAATAGTTTATGATTTCCCGTATTTCGATGTGATAATTTCACACTGATACCGACTACCAAATTTTGAATAAAAAAATACCTTTGTGATATGCTCGAGCAGAAACTAAAATATTTAATCTCGATTTAATTTGAGCTTATCGAAATTTAATTCAGAAATATTTTTATCGCTGTATTGACAGAGAAATTATTATATAATATTATAAATTTTTATTAGATCTAAAAACATTTTTTGAATTATTAATGATTTGGTTCTTCCGCCATGTTAATTATATATATTGATAAAATTTATACATAATTTTAATATGGCAGCTTAAGCTGAAACAACATTGCAAGCTACATTTATTTTACATAGAAATGCAAGCATTTTTATGATACTGCAAAAGCAATTATATATACATTATGAGTCCCTTGCTAGTTCTACTTATAAACAACACCACGTAAAAGCTTCCATGGAAAGCTTTTCGTAAAGAATGCTTTAACAAAAATATTTATAAGCCCGTCCGACATCCAGAGTGAAATGAAATTTCGATCGGTTCAAGACTTTCTTTTATCTAAATTTGTAAAATTATTAATTTATTTGTCTTTTCATGTTTACCACCAGTCAGTAACCGTGAAAAAGATTGTGAAAATCTCACGGTGAAAAAATAACAATGTATTTTAGTTTTAGTAAAATCTATAAAGTATTTCTACTTACCCCTAATGAGAAATATGCTTAAACGTACATTTTCTTATTTATATATAGTGATGTAGAAATGGTAAACAATACACATTCTCTTCTGTTTTAACGTCTTTGTTTTATCTTGTAATAATAAAATATTAGATGTAAATAGAACGGAAAAGAAGATGTGTTTTATACGTTTTTTTGTCACTATATAAAAAAATAAGTAAGTGTAGGACTAAACATTATTCTGCCGAGAGTGTAAGCCGAAATAGCTATGAACTATATAGTATATAGTTTTGGTAAAGCTATAATTCACTGCTATTTTTAACCTTGTACAAATGTTATTCTACTACGTAAATGCCAATATAATCAATGTCAACTGTTTTTATCAATTGGGCAAAAGACTGCTGTTTCAAATTTGTCTAGATAAATGAGCTGTTACAATCGTCATATGCTAAAACCTTGCTTTCCAAGAATCATCCCTTAAAATATTAGTTAGAGGAATTAAATAAACTTTTTCAGTGATTGCTAATACGACTATCAGTTATGAATAATATTTTTTCAGCCGTGTTTGTTGTCATTATAAAAACTATTAGACTCGATATGATTGTGTTTTTTAAGATATAGAACATTTATAATTCAATAGAAGTAACGAATTAATTGAAATAACACTTCATTATATACGCTTTTAGATTGACTAGAAGATTAAGAAAATCCATTTTCATTTTATTCGATCGTTATTAAAGAATATCAACGCCATTACAAACCATATTTTTAAATGTAAAACATATAAATATTTGCACTACCTGTGTATCCATATTATCATGAAAATACAATCCAAGTCAAGTAATGCTCTTACGTGACAGAGGTAATTTTCAGGAGTCAAAGTTTATTTTCGATTTTTCAATCCATCAACCAAACTGATTGATTGCTTTGGTTAGCGATTCCCACGTCACACCAAAATTACAAAAAAAAAAAAAACTTTTTGTTTTATTATGAAACAGCGTGCCTATTTATAAACAATACTTTTTAAAGGATGCAAAAATCTCCGGATATTACTCCAAGACGTGAATCGTACAATTTACCGAAAAGCTTACACCATACAATGGTAGCCCGTTCCACAATTAGCCGTCAAATGTATTTATGATATATGAAAAAATAGTATCAAAACATTATATTTTATTATCCATAAGTAGCGCACGAAAAGTTATTTCCAAGTTTAAAGTTCAAACGATGTATCGATCTTTGCAGCTATAATTTATTATTACCTTTCATATATTTAACGGTGAAACATCTGGAAATTGGATTCAAGTTAATACTTGCTTGGACGGAAAGCTCTTGAATTTATAGATACTTAAGGCCAGCTGGTAATCAATTATTCAGAATTTTCCCACCGGCAAAAGGTATAGTGCAACATGTACATCAAAGCATTATTTAATTTAATTCTGGGTCAGAGAAATGACAGCATTTTCTCAATGTTTTAAAACAATTTTATTTATTGTCTATGCCCTTGAAAGATACAGAATTAAAGTATATATATAAAATGACAAAATACATGTTTTTGTAATATCATTTCCACATTTGATTGTTTCATGATGAGAACTGGTTTTATTACGACCAATATAATCTTGTATATTATTTGAATTATTTTAGATGCAATTAATGTATACTGTTTTTGTTACTATTTTATATTACAATCAGTTGATAATGCTCGTGATGAGTGAAAGCGGTTCTGATTACAAAAATATTAAATTATGGAAATAGTACAAATAAAAATTGTTTGAATTAATTATGTAATTATAGTACTAAAAATAAATGATTTAATATACATAACGCATCTAAATATTATATTTAATATATCTTGTCAGAGTTAGACTAGCTTACAATCTAATAAAATAATATGGCGTTGATACATTAATATAAAAATAAAGGTTTAACAGGCAATTACAATAAAAATTCACATGGAAACATATAAGATACTTTATAAAATGCGTTTGTATTTAAACAATTTTATAAAGCACCTCCTCGAGGGGAATATTGTGGCATTTTAAATAAAAATGCTTTCTTCGAGCAAATAAAATATTTGCATGGGTAATTGACCAGATGGTTGAAGACCTGACTAAGGCGTTCACCCGTCTTTGCCCTCTAAGGTAAGGGAGCTTTTCGCCAATGGCCAGCGAGCTTTCTGAAGACACATTTAACACATGCAATGAAAAGTGCCACGATAAAATCACTGAAAGGTTATCAGTAAGCACGAAAGGAAAGTGACTCACTGGCTTGTGACTCGGTGCTGCAAAATAAATAGGTTTTGGCGTAGCTCTTATGCGCTTCGAGAATATTCTATTCTCATGGTAAGTTAACACGATAATTGGTTTTAATAAACTATAATAAAAAATTAGTAATGTTTTATACAATATTTTTATCATTAAAAGAATAAAGGTTAAAGTAATGACTTCTAGTAAATTACTTTTTTTGTATTAATGAATTTTTATTGAAAAAACTCAAAACAAAATGTCTTGAAAAATGAATGTACGTGAATTTATTTTCCCAATACGTTTCAATATAAATTGTTATAATTAGCACTTTTTAATTTGTTATATTTTATTGGATTTTTTAAAATATTACAAAAGAACAATAGATCTTGAAATAGAATTATAAATTTTTAAAAAAATCCATCCAAAATATTAAAAACGTTTTTAATATTTTCAAAAGACTCTTAGTTAGACTTTTTTTCAAAATCATGACTTATGGTGTTTTTAACAATTAGTAAAACACTATTTAGAATAGGTAATTTGTCGATTTTAACGTAAATAGAACATATTCTTCTCTATATAAGTCAATAAATGAGTTAGTCAACAGCCACGGCCAAATCAAATAAATATTATCACATGCTTCGGAAGGTGCATTTTTTTTTACTATTTTTTTGTTGTTTACTTCTGGTGTCACATCTGTAAAGCTCTATGATATAATGATAAAATATGAAGGGTACACATGTTTCACTAACGGTTGATATAATCCTAGTGCAAGATTGGCTCATAATACATGTTTATTTCTTTGAGATAGTCATTACTGTAAAATATTTACCTTTGGAATTCCAATCAATCGAAAAAGTCATAATGAATTATTATTTCATGATATGTAACATTTCATTTGATATGTTTTTTTATTTAATTAAAAAAAAAACATTTATGTGCTTATTTCCACTATACATTTTATAATCAGGACCGGTAGAAATAATTTGAAAAAAATGTGTTCCATTAAGTAGTGACAGTCAATACTTCAAAAAAGAAATATATTTTTTACTCATACCTTTTCCTTAGCCAGCCAATCAAATACATATTATAATTAGCAAATTTTAACTAACATTGGTGCTGTCGATAATAATTCAATAATTAAGATTAACGAATTTACATAAACTAAAAATTATAAACAATCTTCGTTTTTCAATTGGTGCTTAATACGAGCATTGAGAAAGAATATAGCGTGACTTTTAGACCCCTGTTAAAAGATTGTAAATTTAGAATTTCAAACATTAAAATATTGTATCTATCATTATTAGGCAAGGTACTTTTTTAAAATTCAGCAAATTAAAATCACCAAAAGAAGATAAGTAGCTTTTAAACGAACATGCAAGTTTTTTTCAACAAACATTTCACGTTACTTTTTGACAAAATTTCTACCGGATTTTTTGAAATACAACAATTAAGTAGAACATAATGTTTCCGTGACAATATGAACATTCTTTTTTTGGATTACTGCATGTATAATGTTTACTGTACAATGAACTTTATAGTGTTTATAAATAGTCTTTCTCTCATAGAAAATCCATTTTTAAGTTAAAGCGAGCTTTGTTGTCACTTTTAAATTTTTTTTTTTTTACAAGAAGCAGACATTGTTTAATATTAATCATAGCAGTGCTACATTTTTCTGATGGATATCAAATTGAGATTACCTCAATTAACGATATTTATATATTTTAACCCTTATTCAGACTACGGTAAAGAAAATGAATGAATATTTCTTCAAGATTATCCAAGTTTAACCGAGCAACGATATGACACTAAAAAGCACGGTGTAATATAATATTTTGAAAGTTTTCTATAAACTTTAACTTTTTGCCTCCCAGAGTCTTAACTATTAAATCAATTAATTTTTTTGTATGTATAAAACCTGTAACAATTGTTAACATTCGGATACAGCTTGTCTGAAGATGATTTTAAAATAAACGAAACACGTTTTAAATATCTTCTTTTTAGATATATTCTTTATAGATTTTTTAAAATTGATATAATAGATTCAACAGCTGATTTTTAAAATCATTTTTTGAGACTGAAGTCTTTACATATGCTCATAACTGTTTATGGTTAATGATAAATATTATTCTAAAATTTTGATTTCAATTAAAAAAATCTCTTGAAGATACAATGCTAAATTTTACTAGTTAATGCAGAATACTGCTAAAGACACAAGTATTGATTTAGAGTTAATGAATTGAAACTATTTAAATAAAATATATTTATACGATCGGTCGAATATTTATAGAGGTTAGTAATATGGAACGGTCTTGAAAAAGCTATATTAACGTCAATGGCAACCTATCTTCGTGTCAGCGTTTCGTGTCTTTGCTCATCACGCTATGTGATGTAAACAGTTGTTATAGCTATTGTGAAAAACGCAGACATTTGTTACAAAGCTGCTGTAACCTGCTGATTATTGAATTGCCACTTTGTATTGATTGCTGTGATCGTAGTACGTGACCAATAGCTATTAATTTCTGCATTAGTTGCTTACTTCGACGAAGAAAAATATGACCGTCTGTGATAATTTCGGCAACGAACGAATTTTCGTAAGTATATCAATATCAGTGATAAAGGTGAAAAGGTATTCAGATTTTTATGATGTATTTCTTACGTTTTTTTTAAGCTTTTGAAATATGAAATATGATTAGAAAGCTCATTTAATTGTGATAAAGACATAATAAATGTATAAAATTTGAATTGTTACAACTTTGTACAGGTCCGCATGTTTTGTCACTAACGACACGGGTTTCGCTTTTCGGAATCATCAGGCATTCTATCACATGGATACGACCGAACTGTGTACAATAAACCCGGGACGTCAGTGACAAATGACGTGGAATCGTACAAAGTTGTAACAGTTCAAATTTAATATTGAAGTTCCATCAAGCACCTTCAGTCGATATTTATAATATGTAGATCAGGACAGATTTCGATCATTACGAGCATTATCAAATGATCCACTTCAGATGCTCTGATCTTAAAAATATTAAATTGTTGAAGTAGTTCTAAGCATTGCGTCTTTAAATAAACCTACAGCAGGGTTGACGGTATTTAATAATTTGAAAAAAATGGTTTTTTGTTTCTCACCTTGGCGTCAAATACACAAAACCTTCTAAATATAATAATTTCTTAGAAGACTATCGCCAAACAAAGTACAAAAGGTTACACTTTCTTCTCCGTGGCGGATGCCTTTTTCCAGACTGAGACGTTGATCGCGTGACTCCCAGCATTATAATATACAATCCGTGGTATCGACCGGTGCCATTCATTTGTTGGCATTGCCGTAGCGGGGTCCCGAATAACGCCCTCCGCTAACGGGGCACAACCAACCGTAAAACTGTGACTTACTGAGCCGCGTAGAATTGAGCGCAATGCAATTTTACAAATCCATATTTCTCTTTGTATCGACTTATTATATTAGTTATATTAATTTAGACAAATCACACTGTTTTCTTCATGAATTGGTTGTTTAATGTTCTATCCTGTTTCGTATTTCAAATTAAAAATGTACATAATTTTATCATATTGATTCAAAAACGTAAAATTCTAATGATTAATGATTTATAATATCAATTTTAATGTATACTATTATAATTTTGCTTATCCAGAAGAATTATTCCAAAAAAACGCTATTCAATAATACTGTTTATAAAAGTTTTTTTCTTCCACTCTCCAAATACTTTACTGTAATTAAAAAAGTGTCTGTCAAGTATAATTGTTTTATCTAACTACATGTAAAACAAACCTGCCAATGATTATACCAGTGAGAATTTTTTTTGCATTAAAATTGCAATTGTTTTAACTGTATATAATTTTAAATATTCTTCCATTCACGACACGAGATTTTATTATCGGCATCATCAGGCATTTTATCACATGAATGCAATAAATTTTAACTTTCAAGGCGTTTTTTTTTTTTGATATCACAAAAAATTGAGCGTCATGATCGTGTCAGTTTCATAGTTTGTCACGTCTTCGTAATGCCTTAAGTATACACTTGTTTTTTATATAATTTTTGTGTCAGTGTTGACAAACGTAAGTCGCTGCAGATCTGAGCAATTCACAGTGAATCCGATTTACGTAGACAACACACGCATAATAATTATATTTATCTCCCGACATACAAGCACATAAAGAGATATGCATAAACAAAACATAAGAAAATGAACTAGCAAAGTCATTTTGCGATGCCGAGGTTGTGTATTTTGAGATTAGAATTTTAAGATTTACTTTAACGCTTGTAAAACTAAGTGAAAGTTCTCAGTAAACATTTAATTCAAGACATAAAAGTATTTTCTTTATTTTGAATATTTTTCAAAACTTAAACCACTTTTATACTGCATTAGCAAGGCAATTCAACAGAATATATGTCACTTGGCGACAAATTACCAATCAGTTATAATGATACCTATACCGCACGATTTGTTCCACGTAATGATGAATCAGGGCACATTTAGTAACGAACGGCAGTTCGTGTGTGTGAAATTTGATTTTAATGATGGGGTAGTCACTTTGACTTATCCAATGGTGATAATCAGCTTAATGATGGATGACTTAAGTCAAACTCTCAATAAGGAAGTATTTAATCATTCGAAATGACATTCAAGGCTAGGATCGTTATTTTTAGCCGAAAACAAACAATATTTTCCATGTATACCATGGTTATTTTAGTGAGTTATATTCTCAATATAAAAATAACAAATTTACTGTTCCGACTGAAGCGAAACACGTGACATGATTTTTTGTTAATTTGAATTGTTACAACTTTATACGATTTCACATGTCACTAAGGACCGCAAGGCAAGCACAAAATAGCAGCTAAAACAAATTTAATAAAATTGATATATTGTAATAATAATTAACACAATTGTTTGTGATAATTTTCATTAAATGAATTATCTTGTTAATGAGTCGTTCTTGAAACGGTTTTACAACAAATAATAATCAACTATCATTAAAATATTATTAGTTTTTTAAGGGATTATTTACTAAATATTGCTTGCCTTGGGGTTTTTGTTTTCCTGTAATTTATACCTTTGGTATATATACGATACTAACTGTTTATTGTACGTCAGTGCTGTTGCATCCGTGTAATGTAATGCTTGAAGATGCCGAAAGGCAAAACACGGGTTGTTAGTGGCACAACGGGTGGAATCGTACAAAGTTGTAACAATTCAAATTTGATATTGGAATTTCACCAAGCACTTCTATATAGGAATTGATTGTTTTTATTTTACTATCTACGATTTGACTAGAAATATATATATTTTTTATTGAGGTTGCTGATTATTCATATAAGAAACAAAAATAAATTTGATTGAATAAGTCATTTTGTCTGATTAAACAGCGTAAATCTGATAATTACATTGAAATAACATAGAAACAAAATTATTCGTTTTTCGTATTACAAACAATTATTTCATTCATTATTTGATTAACTTTATTTCTCATGTGATTTTCATTAACACAATATTGATAGGGGCTCGCCATATTTGAATTAGATATTTATACGTATTTTTGTATTTTTTTTTCACATAATATTATTATATCATTCAACCAATTAGGAAGTTTTATTTTTAGATTCTGCGAAGTCAATTAGCAAAAAATAATCAGCGTCTATAATGCTACGAGTATATCAATGTAAACAATCAAACCATTTCCGAAAACAATGTTATATTGACAGGAAGTGCCTAATACAAACAAACATTAAACTATAAATATATTATCTTATAATAAATCATCTTTCGTAGTTTCTGTAGTTTTTTCAAACAATTTTCAAGCAGTTATCTAAAGATTTTGATTGGGCTTAATTCTTGATGATGCAATATGTTTTAATACTCTTTTAATTGAACATATAATCACAGACGTAGAATGTTTTTTCGTCATGTATTTTCTCTTAAAACATCTCGTGTTAATTTAATAAAAACTTTCCTTATGTACGTCTTATGTTTTCTTATGTACTAGTCCAACACTTGGACAACCACTACTAAAAGTGACTGAATAACAAAGTCATTAAAAATACTCACGCTTAAAATTTGTAGCGAGTAAGTTTATAAAAATCGGTGTTATAATAACACTAGGAACGATTCAATAATTTACGGGCAATACCCTTTACATATCGTTTAAAAGATACCGATATTAACAATAGAATTTTCTTTATTCATTCAAAATAATGTCTCAATTTCATGTTTGTCCAAAACGGATACTTGTGTCTTTCACACACGCGCTTAA
The DNA here is from genome assembly GCA_028555115.1 of Himalopsyche japonica. Lineage (NCBI taxonomy): Eukaryota > Metazoa > Arthropoda > Insecta > Trichoptera > Rhyacophilidae > Himalopsyche > Himalopsyche japonica. The sequence goes on along the minus strand of JAHFWJ010000412.1, from coordinate 2,249,077 downwards.
AGCAAACATAAATACATATTTTTCATCCGGGTAAACATCTCAAACGTCACGCTGTTCATAAAAGCACCGAACTTACGTATCAGTTTCATTTCCATTAAAACTTGTCACTCACTCTTCATTTAAAAATGCGTTGTTTTCTGGAAGGCGATCAAACATTTTGACACGATGACTAATGAAAAAAGAATTTGCACCAGTTTTCAATAAATTTTATGTCCGAATCTTTTTTAATCTGCGTTGTTTTTTGTACGTGTCATTTTATTTTTGCGTGTTTGAGAGAATTTTTATCTGTCACTATGACATTTGGGTCACTTCAACACTACCGTAACTGTCAGAAAATAGACACGAAAAAGGTTAAGCATTTTGACATTTTTTATCATTAGATGACGACGGCTTTAATTTATTACCTATTGTTTCTAAAATGTGTCAACAATCAAATCGATTAAATAAAAATGAATTAATATCGGTTTTGATAATTTCCACAGCATAATTAAGACATATTTTGAAGAAATTAATGACAAGGTAGACTTATAGCCTAACAGCTCATATTATTTAAATCAAGAAATTATTGGCCAAAAAAAATGATATAAGGCCTCTACATTTTTTAGAAAAACCTTTACAATAAAGTTCAAAACATTTTATTATTGGCATATACATTTGATTTTATTTATTCTCAAAAATATCTAGCAGAAATAGACATATCATTTTAAGCCGATTTAAAATTTTAATATTTAACGTAAATAATTTTAGCGATCGCTCATTTAACGCCAGCTTATCAACTATAATCGTTGACAGATAAAAAAAGGTAATTAAATAAATAAAAAACTACTAAAAATAACTTTGAATAAATCATTTGTTTTTAATGTAATGGATATTAATTTCTTCATTCAAGCTCACGAATAAATAAAACACTTATTTTACGTTTACATAATTCATTATTATTAGATCAATATTATTAAATTTGTTATTATTAATTATTGGTCTGTGTGTTTCCTTTAATTTACTCCTTTGTTATATAAATTATGGTAACTGTATATTGCGTCAGTTTTGTTGCATCTGTGTGATAGAATGCCTGAAGATGCCGAATCACGAAACCCGAGTTGTTTGTAAAACATGTGGAGTCGTAGAAAGTTTTAACAATTTTAATTAAGTAAAAATAAACTTCTATATAGATACCTTCAAGTCTACCAAGAATATGTTGTAGTATATATTGAAATTTATTTTGTCTATAGTAGAAGTCGGATTTTATAATTATTACTTTTTTCTTGGTGAAAAATAAATTTATTGGTGAAAGTAATTTAACGAAATAGTTTTTTTCTAATTCGGTATGATTTAACTAACTATGTATGACTTTGCATAATGAATTAGTTTCAGCACTACATTTTACTCATAAGGCATGTGTACGTAGAACCCTTATAAAATAAATGAAATCAGTGTCTACATACTTTTATAACTGCGCCCTTTAACACGAAGCACGTGGAAGGAGCTTCATACACGATATATATTTTTTTATTCACGCATATAAGACAGTAACTCGAAACTGATGGTTACTGTACTAAACTTAGCTTTACAGACGAAATTTTAACAGTGTACGAATATTTTAGGGATAAAAGTTTCTCACACAAGGCTTTCGACGAGTTGTTCAAATTGACTTTTTCAAGCAATTATAAATAATAGGATAGGCATCAAAGAAAACAAGTGGCTTGTTTATCATTTTTATTGCACTTCGGGCTTCGAATATTTCAGACCCGTGCCTCGGAATAGAAGTGCATTAATGGTCAGGACCGAAATCAGTTGATAATGCTCGCGATGAGCGAAACCGATCCTGATAAAAAATACATTATGGAAATAAGTATTAAAAATATGTTTTTATAATTAAAAAATCATACCTTTCATCAAGAAGTGACAGTTAACACATTGAAAGTGAAAAGTACATTAATTGATTTAAACAGCCAACTTAAGAAACTATTCATTGCATTTGATAACTTAACCTAGAAGTAGGTATAATAAAATGTGTATTTTTCATATTATTATTGCGACTAATAAATTTAACCAATTTTTTTATTTGGCATAAGTAGGGCGTGACGCAATAAAGTGAAAACTTCATACGTGGATCTTTCTTCTTAACTATCAAGAGACTCGAGTTAAAAAAAAACTCTCACAATTGACTCTAAATCTATTACACATAGTATAAGTTTACAATTTAAAATATTATAAATAAGATTTAGTTTTTAATAATGCTGGTCATATTCAATATTCACAAGGTTCAAAAGAAAAAAGGTTATACGTCACTGATTTGAATAGATTGGCCAAAATAGGTTGGCTTTACTCCCTTAAAAAAATGTTGCGTTGCGTGTATTGCCGGCTAATGGCCGCAACGCTGACGACAAAGTTATCTTCTTTGTATTTAGGCATTTTGCCAGACGACGTGATTTTGGGTTTGACCTTTATTTATAGTTCGGATGGAATTGGGCCGACCCTATAAGGGACGGAAAATGTTGAAAGGGCTATCGAGGAGCCGCACCTTGCAGGACATTAAAAGTGAAAGCTCGCCAGAGCTTATTTAAGCTTTGCGATTGTGAGACAATTTGGGTCAATGTTTCATCGTTTCGATTCCGCCGTCACTCCTAGAAATAGAAGAAGATAATAAGTTTTCATTGGTATTTGACAGCACTTTACCATCGATTTGTTACTTTTTGCCAAGAGATTTCCGTTTATCGTGAATGGCTACGTCTACAAACCTTATCCGTTGTATTATTCAATTTAAACCTGCAGTAATGAAAAACGACTTCAATAGCTTTTAAATTAATTTTGAAATGTGATTCATATAATATATATATATTGATTGAATTGGCATTCACTTGGTAGAACTCCATTATAACACGGTGAAAAAATAGCAATGTATTTTAGTCCTACAAAATTTTGTAGAACTAAAATACATTGCTATTTTTTCACCGTGTTATACATATATGTTATATATATTTGTTTTTAATATCGGATAGGTATTATTTTATATATATTAATAAAAAGAGTAGCAGATGGAGTCAAAATCCGATTTTTTTGTAAGATAAATAAAAGTTTAAAGATAGTTCTGATGAAGAAATAAGCCAAAATACAAACTAAAATATTATAACACGGTGAAAAAATAGCAATGTATTTTATTTCTACAAAATTATTTTTAACAAAACATTGCTGTTTTTTCACCGTGCTGGAGTTACATTGATTAAATAATGTCTATACTCAACAGCGTTGGTGTCTATAGTATTCTCATGACTTCAACTCATTATTCTGAAATCTGTATAAAGAGAAAAAACAGCATTTTTATAAATTTATTTCTGCTACACTCATTTTCCTTCAAAGGTTTTCTTTTTAAATGTAGATAAACACACGAACAGTTTTTCTTTATTAAAACAGTAGTTTCCGCTAAAATACAACATGAAGCATCCATATGACAAAAATGTAATATGTGTTTAACACAATGTATGAAATATCTCTCAACTACACTTCTTTTTGCTATTTTATAAACTAACATTAGAAGTCTCCCAAATCAGTGATAATTCATAACAGGAACGTTGTTCAAGAGTTAACATGAAAGGATTGCGAATCCACAACTTCGACTACAACTCAACAGTTAATATCAAACATCAAATGAAAAAAAAAATACTTAAACTTACCATTTCTTTTATGTAAAATTTACTATCTGTCTTACAATTCTATATCGCGTGTTGTATTCAAGCGAATATTAATTCGTAAAAGAAGAAAAACGTGGAAAAAACGCCCAATTTGCATACACATCAGCATGTGCGGCATTTCCTGTGAAAAAGTAACATATCATTTTTTTCGGCCTGTTCAATTGACGGGAAACCCTCCTGATTTATTCGGTTATTATTAATGTCCAGCATTTAGTGGCATTAGATTTGCTGTGGGTCAGTATAACTGTTTCACCCCAACGTAACAGCCACAAATATTTCACCGACTCCTGGACAGCAATAGCCCGGTTGCCACACGCCATGGGATGAAGTAGTAAAAAACATTTTTTACATTCTATTTTAAAATACGATGCAGTAAATCGCTCTTAAAAATATCAAATGGTCATGAATATTGTGTTGATCGATTTTAAAGTAAACAACTATTTACAATTGTTATACCATATGCAATTCTATGGTTGAATGAAAAAAAATCAATTAACTACATTATGTTATATATGAAATGTATGTTATAAATAATGTGAAGAGTTTATAACGCATAAGCTTTTAATTGATAATGAAGCGTTTTGTTTATTATATTCCTGATATTCAAATATTTCCTGTTATATCAAAATATCTAACAGTTTTTTAATTATATTTTAAATTAAAAATTGCAGTTGATAGCTCAAATGTGATTTATTTAGTTATTATATATATATATCATTTTAGAATGACTTATAATGGAACAAATAACTTGTTAAAAATAGTTTTAGCGTAAGCATTATCTCATAACTTTAAATAAAATGATGAATATAACAAAACATTTTGTCAAAAACATCGAAAAAATCACCATGAGAATTCGATGAAACGTCGATAGAATATTTCTTATATTATCTATAAAAAAAGACGATAAGAATTGAAATTTAAGAAATATATCTTTTGTCTAAACAGTTTCACAGTATTGAAGTTATGTTATTTTATTGTTGACTGTCGTCGAATAATCCAGAAGTTATATAATTAAGAAATTTAGACTGTGACGACATCTGAAAACTTGAAAGTAACTACGATCGCGGTATAATTTGGAGGGCGCTACGCCGTCGTAGACCGTAGGCTGAATAAACCTCCGATAAGCGATAAGGAACATTTTCTTTTCTTGGCTTTACTCCCCTTCCGCATAAAAATCAATACATTACAGGGGTATGTAACAACCAGTTTTTAATCAATGTTTTTAAAAAAGGAGATATGATCGAGGAGTAGACCTTATCAATTTACATTAACACATACTTGATTTATAGACTTAGTAATAAACAGAATATTTAAAAATTATTGGAAGTATCCTTGATACTGTTTTTAAATAAAAAAACGCTTAACACATTCAGAAAAAAGCCTGAAACGAAATCCTATTTGTAAGTAACAAATTATACCAATGTTAACCGATTTTGAATGGTTCAAAATTGATTATGAAATATCATTAATCCCTCTCAGTTGATTTTTTAAAATATAAAAACCTTTTGTCTAGTGTCAATACAATCATTAATATGATTGCATCATGATCACACACATTCAAAGGACAATATAATACATTTATAATTTTTTTTTTTTAAAAACGTTCTGAAAAAGAGTCTACCGTATTTTTGTAATTTTCAAATTCGTAAAGACGAACAAGTTCATCAAAAGTTCAGTTTCTAGTTAAGTAACTAAAATTAATTTTTACTTAACCAGAAACTTATAATGATATCGTAGATATTGTAAATTATATTTTCATGTTAAATTTAAATTATAAAAACTTCAAGTTGACAGCGATTCTGTTGAAAATGACTAACATATTAACTTGCCAATCATAATTATGAGCTTTACTTCAATCACCTCCAAATTTTAGTCAACAAAAACCACAGATCAATTTTATTTTTTGGTGACCAAAAGACACATGGTGGATAAAATAACCTTATTTTAAGTTAGACTGGTTCTAGTTTCGAAGACGACTGACATAAAGATGATTAATTATTAAGCATTTATTTGCATTGAAAAATAAAAAAAATATTAAATAATCAACTAATCTGATTATAAATAATATTAATTAATCAACAATACACTTTTTTCAATAAATAAAAATAAAAACTTTAATAGAATGCCAAGAAGTCAATCGAGTAATCTCAGTAAGTCAAAAATAGTAATCGTCTTTTAACTCGTTCTCGTCTACGCAAAATAAGTCTACGCAACATTTTCAAAGCGTAATGGCTGGAATTGCTCTTCCCAAATTCTCGTTTACAGGCTTTTCGAAAAATCAATATCATACAATTCACATTTTAAAGAAAAGCAACATTCTCATTTTGGTATCGTGTAAGCCGAAAGAAGTATGTAGCCAGATTTATATTCAAACTTTTAATTTTAATTATCGCAAAGAGAAGGATAGATTAATAAATCCATGGGCTCTGCATTGAGTTAAAAAGTCTCAGTAACAATATTTCAACTTAATCCATTGGTGTTTTATATTTGAACCTTTAATACAATAGAAAAGTACTGTAATTACTTCAATGCAAAAAAAATCTGAGAAAGTTAACCATATTGTTCTACTGAAACTTTTGTATAAAATAATGAACTTTCTTAGAGTAATTTGACGTGATTCATATATTCACCAACAGAAGTTTAGAATTATTCCTCGCCAACTTTTAAATCGATAGTAATTCACAAAATAATTTGCATGCCGCATATTCTTATGATTTTAATTTAACAGTTGGATCAATTGTATACTCCACTTTTTTGAAGGCTAAAATTCTTTGTCTATTTATGGAATTTCCCAGATGATTTTTCAATACAGTTTATACATTTTTTTTGTTAAATTTCAATAAGAATGAATTTTGCTGCATTTCCATATTTTTTCCTATCGTAAAAAGTTTTTGTTATGCTGTAATTGTATGTAATTGACATATTATAAATATATTTTGTATGAAAAACTTATAGTATAAGTGCAGGGAGTAAAAAAAATAGAGTAGTAATTCATTAATAAAATGTTGGCATTTATCTTTTTCAAACAAGCTAAACTTTACGACTTAATTGATTATCACTTTTAAGGTGTTAACTGTAACTTCTAGATTGAAAGACATGATATAAAAAAAAAATTTACACATTTTTCGGTATTTATTTCCACAATATATTTTTGATCAGGACCGGTGTCACTCATCGCGAGCATTATCGACTGATAGAATACAATTTATTTACAAGTCTATTTACACAAAATATCTGAGTTGAAAGTAGTAGGTATACAAAAACCAAACTGGTCCTGATCAAAAATATATCGTAGAAATAAGTACTAAAAATGTGTTTTATTATTTATAATAATTAATTATGTGTAGGATAAACTGTATTGGCTGATTACTATATAAAAAATGCTATTTTTACTTACAGTTATGCAAAAATAATTTAAGCAAAATTATGTTTGTCTTTTTATAGCATTTCATGAAATATTAAAAAAAAGACAATACATATAAGTAAATCATCACCGGGTAAATTTAAAAAAATTGTACTTCTCTCTATGGGAAAGATAGTATTATAGTGTTTATTCTCAATTAAAAACTATTTTTTTTAGCTTTTAATGAAATATTAATATTTTCGTCATCTACCGTAAACTTTTGAAATCTTTATGGTTTTAAATTTACAAAAGCACTTTTCATGCAAAAAACATGTCAATTAACAATTAAAGATTTTTCCGTTAAACGTATATTACCATTTATTCAAAGCGCAAATGCTGCTTTTTTAAGTGAATTAGCAAAACAAAGTATCGTCGGCAGTGCCGTGACATGTCGCAGTGAGGACGTAACTGACTAATCGCCCATTTCTCTTTGCCATACGTCACTCCACCGCCCTTTTGTCTTTTCTATTTCCATGTAACTGAATCTAACTTCTCAATACCTATTAATTTATTGGTAAACATTTAAAATGAACTAAATTAAAATACACGTTTTACTTGACGAGGGAATAATGTTCATGTATTTATTTGAATTTACAATGGTTTAAATTAGAAAAAAAAGCTCATTGGTTTTTTAATTTAAGCTTATATATCGATTAATCGTATTTTTCAGATTAAAATAAATTCAATGAATATGAATCAGTCCTCTACTGTTGACACTTTAATATTATATAAATACACCTGATATGCAATTTCCCTAAATGTATTATAGCGACTAGCCTGAGTATTTTTTTTTCAAACATATGAATATATATATATTATAATCTTAACTTTGCTTAAGGCAGTGACATGAAGATAAATGATCTTAAATAATTGAAATCTACTTCACACAAAAACACCCCCTTCAGTGTAAATTGACGTATTCATTACACTTATATTTTTATACATGAAAAACGAATATTTTATCTATTGCCAAATCAAGGATATTAAATGTATGAAACTTTCAATATACCTTCTTTTTTACCTTGCAAAGGTTTCTAGGTAACATTTGAAAAGTTTTTTAACCAATACAGAAACTCTTACGAAACTGTTAACTATGTTAAACTTTGAGGATGACATTTTGCAGGCTTTCAATTATTTATAACTTATATTTGATTTCCAAATTTACTTTTCACCGAATGGTACTTTTTAAATACCTCTCCAATTCGATAACTTTGAATCTTATTATAAAATATTGGTATTTAAAATAGGTTCTAGGTACCATTTTGCGAAAATGTCGCACGATGAGGTTATGCATGTTTAATGACATTTTGCCAGCCATCGAAATCTTCTTAAAGTAAATTCAATTTTTGAATGTACACGTAGTAGTAGCACACTTTTTTTTAGGTAGCATTGCAACACATACCGGGTAGCCAACGCATAAATGTAGCCATTTATTTAATGTGTCCAATTGATAAAATTATTTTCCATTTTTTGTTTAAAAAAAAGGTCATTTTATATAAAATTTCTATAGAAAATAGTCTTTGTTAAAATTTTTTGAAATATCATTCTACTTTGGTTAAAGAGGTTTTTGTGCCAATTTTTAAGCTTTTATTTTATTTCAACATAAAATTCAGTTTGACCGTATGCCAAAAGTGATTAAGTGAAATGTCTTTCAATTAGATAAATACTGTTTATCAGACGAAAATATTTATCTAATGAATACAAATATTATGGGAGCATTCAGGAAGAATTTCATTTAAAGCACATACGCTTACATAATTCATGAAAAGCTTCACGTTAATTTTCTAGTGCACATTGAATTAATAGGAAAACCACTTTGATAGACATGTGTTTTCCTACAGGTACGTATTCGTATTGCAAGTGATTTCAATTATAACTTAAAATAAAACAATTATTCAAACAAAAAATATTTTATTTTGTTATATATAAAGCCGTAAAAATTGACTTGGTTCAAGACACAATATTTTAAATCAATATTCAATAAATTGAAATCTTTCATTTCATATAACTTACGATGTTGACTGAAACTACTTATTTGATGTTTTTCCATCAATTAATATTTATTTTTCAATGCCATATGAACCAACTGTTTTCTATTGCAAAACAATGAAAATATTTTGACCCCAGTATTTCTTCGACTACCATTACTTTCTTTACTGTAGTACTTCTTTACTGCCATTAATTAATCTGTAAGGTGAAAAAAAAAATGATTTTGTTACTTTTATATACAAAACCCTATTATCTCTTGTGGAAAACTTTTGAATTTCTTGTAAAGTATATTTATATTATCTTCTTTCTGACAGTAAATAATTTAATACGATGAAAAATAGCAATGTGTGTTCTAAAACAATTATAAGCTATCAACCACGAAGCATATAAATTTTTAGAACCATAATATATTGCTATTTTCCACCCTGTTATAATGGAGTTCTACCAAGTAAATGCTAATTAATAAATAAAAAGAAATATCTTACTTATCAATGACCATCCGAAAATGAATAATTAAAGATTATTTAAAATTTTTAAATTGATTATGCCTGCATCCATTTATTCATGTCTCGATTTATATATCAAATATTTTCTTAGCAGAGCAACTAAAAAGTTGTAATTGAACATTTTCTCAGGACCACCTCCTGCAACCGGTTTTCCAGCAATGGTCTGGTTCCACCCTGGAGATTTTGTACGAGGCAGCCCCTACGATATCAACCCTTTTCAACTTGTCTTCAAACATAAGGTAACCTATAAATTCATTAAGTTTTAACTGGCAAGGCTTTCCGAACGCCTTTCTACTAACTGATTTAGTACTTACATATTAATCAAGATGAAATTTGTATTTTTAACACAAAATATTTACACAACAATTTTCAATTAACATAATTCAAAAATTAACCAAAAGCATCACCAAAATTAAAAAAACCTCAGTGAGTTTCTATCTGATAGCTTTTGCTTAATAATTCAATTTTCATATAAATAATTAAAGTAATGGTTGAAATCAAAAAATATCCTTGTTTCTTTATAATAAAATCGATAATGACCTTTAACCAATAGCTTAGAATCGGTTGTTAAAGTTATTAAATTTATTCATGGCAACGTGTTTAAAACGCGATTAAAGGAATTTGTACCGGTTTCGGTAATGATTATAGTCTTGTGACAAATCAGAAGCAAGGTAACAAAAGAAGTTTCTTTATTTTTCTTAGGAAATGACCACTACAAGCAAAACCATTTCTCGTTAATGTTTTTCTTTATCAGATAAGGATAAAAAAGTAGGGCAACGTGTGCGTTGCAACTTCAGAGTAGAGCCAATAAATTGTATTGTATTGTTGCAGGTAATCGTGGTAACAGTAGCCTACCGATTAAATATATTCGGATTTTTCACAACTATGGACGGAGAAGCTCCGGGAAACTTTGGACTCATGGACCAAGCCGGAGCTTTGGAATGGGTTAGAAACAACGCTGAAGTTTTCGGAGGGAAGAAAGATAACATTTGTATTTTTGGTTACGGATCCGGAGCAGTAAGCGCCGGACTACATTTACTGTCCGGAGAATGGTCTGATAGAACATTTCAAAGAGTAATCGCAATGAGTGGAAGTGTACTAGCACCCAATACCGTAAAGCCAGCTCACAAAGAGTTTAAAACAATAAATAGAGTAGCAGAAGCTTTCGGATGTTTCAGAACACCAACATCAGCTTTGATCACGTGTCTTAGAAATGTTAATCCACAGATAATGCTAGAACAAGGAGAGTCTTTGACGGATTGGGGACCTATCATCGATTTCGGCCTGAGTAATTCAAGTAAACCTTTCATTCCTGACTATCCGGAGAGATTGTTTGAGCGCGGACAATTTGTGCAAGTTCCAATTATGATCGGATACACTGATATGGAAGATGCTTTATTATTGAACAAAGAAGACGTCGAAGATGCCGGTATCACTAAACAAGAATACGATACTATGTTGAATGACATTGTTTTATCAGACTTGGCTGTTGAAAGTACCAATGATTCGTGCTTCACAAACCAACAACACGTATTTGATACCGTATCATTCTTTTACAATCCTGTTCCTCCTACAACAAATGAGACTGTTTTACGGAAGATGTTTTTGGATTATTACATGGAGAAAAACTACGGGGCTCCCGTTTACATGATGGCGAAACATATGAGTAAATATGTTCCAACGTACACGTACAGATTTGACTTAAAGCCTTTGTCGGCAGCTGTAAATGAAGGCATTCCGTCGTGGATGGGCGTCGTACATAATTTTGATCTTGTATTCGTTCTTGGATTACCTTATCTCGCTTCGCCGATTGAAATAAGCAAGTGGCAAACTTCAGACAAAAGAATATCAGATATCATAATGAAACTATGGACAAACTTTGCGGCTTCTTCAAATCCAACAAATTCCGATGTCTTCATCACGTGGGAAGATTTTAAGCCTGATAATCCGAGGTATCTTATTATTGACAGAACTTTTAATATGAGTGGACCGAGTAGTATCAATTTTAAGGCTTTTGAATTCTGGAATGATTTTTTTCCTAAAGTCATGGACCTTTCGACACAATGCTGTAATGATACGGACTCAGGAACTTCTATTGTAAGGACATCGTACTTAGCCACAACTGAAATACTTTGTGCAACTTTTACCGTTTTGTATTTCTGCAAAGAAATAGTCGAAAAATCGTTTGTAGGAATCGCTTAGTACGTAAATTTTTCCCGTTATTATTTTTAGTTTTAACTGAAAGACCATAACTATATGCCTTACGAAGTGTCTTTATAAAAGATATCTTATTTGTTGATTAAAATGTTTTAAATTTTAGTACAGATATGTTGGAAATACACAGTTTATATAATATATTACAGATATAAACTTTTTATTAAATTTTTTATTATATAAACTATATCAGTGGCGTAAACAAAAGCTCTATAAATAGTTTTGTCCTATTCGAAGTTAACTAGAGGTAAAATAATATTTATTCACTCTAAAATCTATTGTTACGTCACTGGCGACTTTCACATATCAAGTAGCAATAAATATACTTTTAATCAAAATATCATTAAATCAAAAAAATACAAATAGGAGCTAAATGTAAAATATTTTTATATTTTTGTTGAAAAATGCACAAGATAACATAATTTTGTAAAATATATGTATGCATGACTTAAAATATTTGAAAAGTTACTTATTATAGAATTTAAATTGTTGCACCTGGGGAATAAATTGTTTTAGTGTACCTAATGAAATTTGGAATTTTTGAGCCACAAAATATTAATTTTATTCCTTGGAGGTTTTTAAAGGCATATTTCCTAAATTCATCGAAACGATATAGTTTTATAAGAAAAATAAAATTTATAGTTAGATATGCATTAGGTCGAGTATATAAACACATTTCTTCTTTGCATTAATGTAATTATTTTAATATTTGTGGATGTGTGGTTAAAAGTAATAAAACTCTTTTTAAGTGTACAAATGAGCGATAAAAAATTCCAATATTTTAATAAATACTTCCATCTTAATATATGAATGTTGTTTTATTATTTCCTTTCTTCAAAATCTTTCATAATATATAAACTCCCTAATTAGCAATGTTTTAGGACGCCATTATGATGTAATATATCATATTACAGTGCTTAAGGGTACTGGATGTTGTACTCACCATAACCCGCTACGGTTTTGTGACTTTTTATATTGTGAATTCTTCAGCGTATCAATCTAATGTGTGTTTCAAATTTTACAAAGAATGTCTGAAGAAAACTCCTCAAGACTTAGTTGTATGCACTCATGTGTGGATGAAATTAAATAAATATATAATAAACTAATCAATTTTATAAATTTGAATTTTTGAAACTTTGTACGATTCAAATTTACCTTAATTAATTTAATTAAAAACGTGACATTACAATTCCATCAAGCACCTTCAGTCAATATCAAATCTAAAGACCAAAGGTGCTGATAGATCTGGCTGATAGTCGCATCTACTTGAACAATTTTTCTCGTTCGTTGTCGATATCAGGATATTCCCAAAGGATATAATCACCATCCTGAATCATATTGCAGCATTTAGAAGAACTTGGCAGTGATGTAACCATAGCCAGTTACGAATTAGCTAGCTCAGAAATTACGATTACACACTTAGGTTACCTCCTTGCACCACTTAAAATTATTTAAAAAATCTGTCGGTCTGCATGCCCTTGGAAGGATCTTTCCCAACGGTTTTGCCAAAGTCACGTTGCAGTGTTTATAGAAATATTACGGGTAATTTAAGGATCCAGTTGAAGATGTGAAAATAAAGCCATCCTCTCTTGCCTGAAACTCGACGACCTTGTGGAGCATCGCAGTTGGACCTCTCATTGAAGTATATCGAATATGATATTTATTATAAAAATTGTACAAAAATATTAACATACGGTAGAGAAATAAATTGTATACCAAAAATTAGCTAATAACAGGAACATTGACACAAAAATCTACACCTTCAAATCATCGATTCAAATAATTCATCGAACAGTGACCTTCAAGTCCAGTTCCAAAATTTTTGTTGTCCAGCTACGTCATGATTTGTAAAAACATAACCAAAGCTGTAAGAGGTGATATTTCTTGATGCAATATGCTAACTAATAGCACCATACAACTAACACTCACTTAAGTTTTCTTCAGAGCACAAGAATGAAATAAAAATCGCTACATTTTAACCATAACATCAATGTGACTCGACAATATTTTGCTGTTTTAAATAACTGCTGAATCTAGAATCCAATGTTCTAATAAACGGCTGGACAGTGATTTATCGTATATTCGACTCTCTTTTTACCCTCTTGCATAAATTCGATTATAAGTCTATAAATTAATTGCGAAAAAAACTCACAAAAGTAAGTATGTAATCATTCAATCTAGACGAGAACTACTAATTAAATTTTATAATTTTGATTGCCTATAATCTTAACTTCGTATAAAGCAAAATTAAGATTGTGAATAACGTTAAAATCTCATATAATACACAATCGGAAAGTAACATATTTATATAGTTAAACAAAAGTTCATATTTAAAAATAATTAAATAATAAATTGGAATACCATATTTATTAAGTTACGTTATAAATTTCAATACAGCTGAAGATAGTTTGGTTCTATTGTATATTAAAATAAAGTAAATCCAACCCGCACAGAAAAAATAATTTGAAATGAAGAAATCGAAAGAAATCGAAAGAAAATCTAGAGAATTCTAGATTTTTCTACAATGCCAAAATGAGCTCATCATTACTTCTTTTATTTGTACCATACAAAAATGTCATAATGTATTGGCCTTAATTTCATTGGTATTCATCATTAAGGTCTAAATCAGTGGTCGGCAATTTACTATCCGAGGGTAATTGAATTACCCTTTGTAAAATTTTCAGTTTCCCACCAAGAAAATATGAGAATATTTTCGTGTCAAATTATTCATTTATTAAAAATTCGAATTATTAAAAAATGTCAAATACATGACAAATATTTTTTTTATATTCTATTAATTTTACTAAGTAGCTGATGGTCATTTTTTAAGGGAATAATACTTAATACTCACTAACCAAATACATATTTACAGAAATATCATTAAAGGTTGCCGTTCACTGATCTAAATAATAATAAAAAATCAACCTACTTGCATATTGAAAACTTTTACAAGAATTGTTTTTTGTACAATTCTGATTTGTATTTTTTATTTCCGATTTTTTTAACTTTGGTAAAAAAACACACAATTAAATCTTTCTTATATTTACCATATATGAAACAATATTACACTTATTATATTATTGAAAGGAAATCGATAATTTTAATTTTAAAAACTTCTTTAAGGCCTAGAAAGATTTCTGTAAATACAACTGAAAAACAGTTTTCCAAATCATGTATTGGTTATTCAAATTCTTAAAGTATACTTCAAAAATGCATTAATATTATGTAAGTGATTTCAGTCATTAATCAAAACAATTTTTTACTAATGTTTGCAAATCTTTTTAATTTTAAGTGCTATTTTTAATAAATTATTTGCTGTATAAGTTGAGTTTATTTTTTAGTTAAAATATACGTTTATTTAATTTAAAGAAATAACTTAAGACAATTGGATAATTTTAATATTGCTAGCAATTTAAATCACTGGCTGCCCTTTTTTTAAGAAAGAGAGAATTTAAATGAAATTTTCCTTAATACTTTTAGATCAATAACAATAAAACAAGCTTGCATTTTTTTGTAAAACTTAAAAAAAATTGATTTACTAAAAAATAATGAGCTGAAAATGCGATATGGCGAAAGAAAATTTCCCGTTTCGTAATGATGATTTAAAGCACATGCTAGATGTTCGCCAAGTGGTTTGTGGGAGGAGTCTCTCCATCGAACCCAAACTCTTCAATTTTCTACCACTCAATAAAATACACTTACCCAAACCTCTTTTACCACCCTCTATGTAAATTTGTTTCGCCTTTTGGTCACGAAATTATTGGACCGGAACGGTCAGGGTGTTTTGTTTGTTGTTGCAATAGTATTATTCATTAATGATCCTCAAATGCAGCTCTATTTATTACTTTTTAATTTATTTTTTTCTAGAATATGCTTCAACGATAAATTTTAACCGAGTGATTTTATTTTACCATTCTGATTTTAGTCTTATAATTTTTGCTCACATACATGTAATATAAATAAATATTTGAAGCATATATGTTACATACAAAAGTAGTTAATTTTGTAGAAAAATGTTAACACTGAAACGCTAGAATGTCAATAAAAATTATTAATTTACCTTTCTATATCACCCACGACTGCTTTTGGAATCAAGTAATTCTGCAGTATTTTTTTTTACTTCGAAGTGTCTTAGGAGCAACTGCCAATGAATTGGTCCAACCAAGGAGGTAAAAAAATAATTTTATTGCAACGAATCACCGATTAACGTTTAAATTAAGAAAATATTTTATTTTGTACAAAATATATGCTAAAAAATAACATTGTATAGAACCAAAATTTTAGGGACCTCTTAAAAATAAATAGCACTAAGTTTTACTCAAAAATATAAGCAAATTAAGATTTTTTAGGAATTAAAAATAATCACATAATCGATTGAGAATTTGTTTTATCAATACGGACGGAAATTAATTACGTATTCTTTTATAAATTGCCTTGTTTTAATGAAGTTCTGAATATGAATTTTGTAAAAGTAAAATTTTAATTACTTTGTTAAATTATGAAATACAAATCTCGTGTCGTTTTTGCATTCTTGTGACATTTTCGGAAGCACGGTGACCCATTTTTGTAATCTCGAATTAACAGCCTTGGCAGCATTTTGAAGTCCTTATATCGTATTTGACAAATTGTCGCCGTATATAACGTCATACACGTGGAACGGAGGCCAACATTGAAACAAATAATACATTTGATATTAATGTGCTATTTTCCCGTAAAAGGTTTTCATTAATTTAAATGCAAAAGAGAGACATGATTCTGAAACAAATATTTGTTTATTCAGCGAAAGCACAATATACATGGCACTGACAATTTCAGATTTTAGAGAATAGGATGTTTTAATTGGTATGAGTTTATACTCTCGATACGGTTAAAGATTTTTAGTAACTTGATTCAGAATACAGCCAAAATAAACAAAACCATCATTGCAAAAATTATACATTGTCAACTTCTTTCTATATAAAAGAGTATTGATTGGGTAAATAATCAACTGCAGATGAAAATTTTCAAATCAAGCTCGAATAGTTTATAAATCAATTATTTGTTAAGAAAAGTTTTAAATTTCAACACAATTGTGTAGTACAGAAAATATTTTTTTTTGGTAAAATTTATGTGAAATACGGTTTTTATAGATAGAACATGTTTATTTTACTAATATTATAAATTAAAATGAAAATAAATTGAATTGCGTAAAATTAGACAAATAAACCGTTAATGTATTTACCGTCCTAAACTAAATTCAGTTTATTTTACGGCATTGCAAATATTATCTCTATTTTTGAATATCACTCTCATTACTTAAACCTTTTACGTTACTTGACTTTCTCACGCTTAGGGATAATAAATAATTTATTAGAAATATAATGAAACTCATTTTGTTTTAAAAACATTCGTGAGCTGTGATGATTTAATTCATGCAAGGTTTTACAAATACCTGTATTGGACAACTGTTATTAATGTGAAAATTTTTGGTTTGAATGGCGAAAATCTACTTCATTTGCATTTGACCATGAAATAAATAACAGAGCATTTTCACGGCATGTTACTGCTACGTTAAATATAATAAACACTTTACATAACGTTTTTACGTAAACTCTGACCAATCCAAGCCAATATGAATCGCTCAGTTTCAAAACTTACCCAAAATAAAACGTTCATCGACAAGTAATATATAACTTTAAAACTTAATAACTAAGTATTCAAATGATAAATATATTATCAAATATCATTGAAGTGTTCCTGAAATAAGCGAACATGTCACACAAAATATTATAATACCAATGATAAATATATAATAATAAATTAAAAAACTTTATATATAAATATAGTTCTGACGATGGCGTGAGCGTAAATAGCTATCAACCATAGTTGTCCATCTTATAAAAAAAATGTAGAACTGAAATGCATTGCTATTTTTTCACCGTGTTTATATATAATTTCAACTTTTACCAAAAATGATTAGTCACACATTCATCATTAATTTAGTAGCCACGTGGAGTTCACACAACTTTGTTTTGCAATAATGTTTAAATTGATACCTTCGTGAAAAAAGCCTTTATTAAGCTTTTTTTGTCGTTAATAATCATTGAGTTTCTGAACTTGGTCAACGTGTACATATAGTAACATCTCTGGTAAAGAAAAAAATGCTTCCAATCGAATTTCAATATTTACCAAAAATGTTAACCAATGAGATTTGGAAATGATAAAATAGTAAAATAAACGTTTCAATAATTTACGGTTGTCGTAAAGTGTGGGGGGAGTGTCAATAAGCAGTGGTTATTAATTTGTCAATGCTCATGCATTGTTAATAATTTATGTAATTTGCATTAAAATTTGTTTTGAATTTCAGCGGTTCACTTATGCGAAACTATTAAGCTATTTAAATGGATACAGAAACAATACGAAAATGCCAGTACCACTTAAAGTTTTACAGGGACCATACAAAATTATTTTGTTCTTAAGCCGCCGTTTGCTTTTTAACCTTTTGACTCAGTCGTCCATACTGTGATCATATCTTTGACCTTTAAGTTATCAAAAAGGTCATTATTAATATAAGCGATTCGCATAAATGAAAGAACACACATTGATTTTTAATTTAGTAGCCACGTGCAGTCTACAAAAGTTTTATCGCAATGAAGCTTAAATTGATACCTTCGTGAAAGAGAGCTTTTTTAATCTTTTATTTGTCGTTTCTGTGAAAGTACTTTATGAGTTCTTGATAATTTAAAATTGAAAACAACATAGTAAAATTTTATGAAGAAAATAAAAGAATTGTTATATAAACGGCACACAATTTATATTATGAAATATTCTCGAAATAAAAAGCTCTATTTTCCATCATCTGTTAATCGTCAAATGAGACAAACTCAAAAATGGTGTACGAATATTATATTTTAGTCAGGGAAATGTCATGAAAAAATCTTGTGTACTTATTTTTTATTGATTCGAGTCTCGGGACTTTATTTCAAGCATCGTTACAATAAACATTTCCGTAATGATTATTCATGGAAAAGCTTTGTTAAATATATGATGTAATTCATGTAATAGTGTGAAAACTTATGCAAAATTCTTAAAAATGTCACATAGAAACACTTTCAAGCGTTTTGCTTTACATATGAATAATTTAATTATTCACTGCTAGATTTTTTTGTCATCTTGAAAATTGTATAAAGAAAATTCGCATACTGAATGAAAATCAAATGAGCTGTTTTTCTATCCAAATTTAACTATAATATATAGAAAATACCTTTAAAAGAATAAGTAACGTGAGATACAATAATCAACTTCAAATAACTTTGATTTCCAGAACGTTTCTGTACGTCTAAATCACATCTTTAAATAAGAAACTTTACGATGAATCATACAAAAAAAAAACAACCAGAATACATTTTGTTAATCACATATCGAAAGAATTAATTTAAAACATCATACATACAATCTTTAAATGAAGTTTTTTTTTATTCAAAATTTTATTAGCCTCTCAATTTAGTTTCAAAGTGAACAAATAACTGAAGAGAAAAATGTTTGCGGTTTTTTAGGCGCAGCCTTCAACTTAAGTGTCAAGTGATTTAAAGTCCAGAAAAATACTTTTAATGGAGAATGACATAGCTATTATTCCGTCACAAGTAGAGATGTGACAACCGAACGCAAGTATCGATACTTAACCGAATAGACTGATTTTAACTGATTATATATATTTTATAATAATAGAATCATTATGGAGCAATATCTGTAATGCAATGAAATAATTAAAGTATTCTTACATATCCCACTTATAAGCGTGTTAAAAACTTAAGGATATTTTTATACAAGCAGGTGCAGCAAAGTACGGAAAATTGCTTTAATTGTGCAATCACACTATTCATATGAAATAAGCACATTCCTTTCTTTGCGTCAGTGTATCTGAACTTTCTAATATAGTCATATTTAATAATTATGAATGCGGCCTACATCATTTTTCCTGTATGATGACTTGATATGTTTTACATTGCGAAAAAATATGCAATTTCATAACTTCTTGGTGGAAGGACTTGACATTTAAATAATCAAAACATATTGTTAACATTTTATTGAATCAGAACCGGCTTAACTCATCGCAAAGAATTGATCATCAGCTGATTTTATTAGAAATAATCGAAACCAGTACCGACCTTAAAAATATAAAATTGTGGAATTACGAAGCTAGATAGATACAAATTACATATGATTCAATAAATTGTAGACTATAACTTGTTTATGCAGTAATTAATTGACGAGCGATTAATTGACAGCGGTAAATTGTGAGTAAAAAAAAGTCTTACCAAATAGTCAAATTACTCTTTTGTCTGTTTTAGTAAATTATCATGTTAAAATCGTATTGAAATCATAAAAACACAATGCTTAGCACTACTTCAACAATTTTATATTATTAATATCAGTACCGGTTCCGCTTATCGGGAGAATTATCGATGAATATCATTTGATAATGTTCGCGGTGAGCGAAACCGAGACTGATTTTAAAATATATATTATTGTGAATTTAGAACGAAACAATGTTCTTAAATAGGAAAATAGAGTAATAGAGTAAATACTCGTCGTGTTAACCGTCATTTCTTGATGGAAAGGCATGATATTTTTAATTATAAAAACACATTTTTGAATACTTATTTCCGCAATATAATTTTTGATCAGGACCAGTTTCGCTCATCGCGAGGATTATCAACTGATGCTCTTATTATTTAAATATAATGATTATAACCATCGCATTGACGGGAGATATAATTAAAAAAAATAAAACTTTTATGAAAAATTATCGTCAGTTACACCCGTTTATCATTTATATACAAAAAAATGAATTGAACTTTTTCAGACTATTTTTCCAAATTTAGAAACGACATAATTGAAAGACACTAGACGTATGTAATAAAATTGATTGCAAAATAATAAATGAAACTCGATTAATTTAGATTATGCTCGAAATACTTTATCGGCAGTAATAAATCAATGAAACATCTCTAGTAGCAGGGTTGAGCAGCAGTAAACTTGTTCACATAATATAATTTATCCAAACTGCCTTGGTTCATGCCAGTTAAGGAGTGGCTCGGAAAATAAACCAAGGCAGGTTGATGTTGAATTTTATGACCTGGAACCAAAGCACTGTGAAATTGTTATTGCGAATCGCATAGAAGTACATGGAGGACATTTTAAATGTCCCATCTTTTTAATTTATATTACGTCATCAAAATTCCTAATATTGTATTTTTGCTGCTACGGTATTAAGGGGTGAGGTTATATCGGTCGTTAAATGACACGTGTTGTTGCTCTTTTTAACGTTTTATATGCCGGTAGGTTTTAGAACGGCTGTACGCTTAGGAACGCAATGTTTTTCGCGTGGCACAACCCTGCTAGTTACACATTTCGGTAATAAAACTAAACTGTTTTCAAAATCGATATCATATTGATTATAATACAAATTAGATTAACTGTTATTTTAACAATGTGATTCTTAGAGATGTCGATATGTGTATAAAATATTTGAATTATCAAAATTGTCGACGTTGTCCGGTATTGATGAACCTAGCATGGACCGTATATATACGCGCATTTTCTATGGCAGCTCCTTCACTAGCGTAAATATAGAACGTATTTATACGCTCGTGGCTCACAATCAGTTAAGCATCTTGAAATTTGATTAAAATAAAAATATGATTCAAAGTGGACACACTTCTGTTGCCAAAAATTTTTAATATTATATTGTTCTTTAATGATTTTTAATTGAGTTTTGAAATTACCGAAGTGCTTGTTATACCGACACATTTCTAATTAAATCGATTTGTGGATTTTTACGCATACAATACGAGACTATCAGAATTCTCACATATTATATTTAAACTTGTAATGAATCGTATAGTAAATGGTTTGTTAAGTAATTCTAGTTCTCTTTGACTTGGTCTTTTGATCCTTAATATTCATTATAAGATATATTGTCTTATAAAATGGATTCCAGTTACGAATAATAAGAGATATTAATCAAAATAAAAAATCCCTATTTTCAAAGCTCTTATTTATCTTCGTTATAAGCGATACCATCTGTTTATGGTTAAAATATCAAATGAGTCCATGTTCTTGACTGCTTGGTGATGTCAGAATGTGAAACTTTATCTCATGAATGGTAAAAAACGTGAAAGTGTTCAGAATTTTAATAATTCAAATAAGATATTTAAGTTCCATCAAGTAACCTTTGTCGATATCGTAAGTTAATTCAATTAAAATTCTTTAGACGGAATGCATATATTCGAAGATAATTAAAGAAAAAAATATTATTCTGTAGTGACTTGTATTTCATTGACGTTATTGTTTAAAATAAGTAAAACATCTTTCAATTTAACATATTTATCTTTATTAAAAATAACTAAATAAAACAACAATTTTTATCGTTTATGTAATGATATGTTTGAAAAAGATTCATAATTATATTTACGTGTGTGTGTGTGAAAGTGAAGAATGTGTAGTGTATTTTTGAAAAATGGCAAGATTTAAAATAAATTCTTATAAAAAGACACGTTCACATTATTTCATAATCTTGAACAGATTCCATGTATACATGCCAAAGTTAGAAATTCAATTCGAAATAAGGTGTTCAATGATAACAAACATTAACTTTTCCTTATACAAAATTAATATTAATCCGTTTATATTAAAAATGTATTTACAATATCTCACAATAATAACAAAATTAGTGTCTATAATTATATGTTACGTTTTTTAAGTGTTTTGAATAATAAATCGATATATATTGGTGGAAGGTAAACACTAAAACTACCTGCTTAGAATATTTAAAAAAAAAACGTATAATTGTATTCGCTTTACCTAAAAAATAATCTTAATTAAGCAACCGATTTTACACATAGTCAAAAAGAGCATAAAACAAAGTTGCAAAATAAAAGTAGAGGTTGGGCATTTTAAGCGTTCGTAATATACAAAAATGACAAATAGCGCTTTATCCAAAACTCGCGTTGTTTAAGAACTTGCTTTAATTTCTTCAAAATATTTTATCTTAGTGTCACAAAGTATACAGAACAAGTTCTTCTAATTACTCTATTACGGCTTACTGTCGTTGTTTCACTTATAACGAAAGTATTTTTTACAAAAAATGCACTGTGAGTAATATCTACAAAACATGTCCAAATATAGATCGCTACAAAAAGTGCGGTCATAGAAATAAACATTATGTTTTATTATTTCAATAAAATGTCTTTCGACCAAAAAGTGACATTATGTAACATAAAAGTAAAAATGTTTTAAATAGTGTTTTTGTCTATTATAAATGCAACGTATTATATTGTACCATTGCAAGAAAATAAAGACGGCTTCTTTCAAGATATAGCTATAATACAAACATCAAAATCTGTCATCTAAATAAATTCATTTATTTATTGTAGTACGTCAACTCATCGCTAGAAAACTAAAATAACACTATGACTGTCTTATTTAGTTTTCATTAAAATTTCATTTTCGTAGTTTTTTTGGAGGTATGTGAAAATAATGTTGTGAGATTTTTTGTCTTCACATAATTATTTATTTGTAAACAATATCACTTTTAATTTATGACAATTTTCTTGGTTTATTCTAGTACTTAATAATTCAATATTGATTCCTTGATCAGCTCTTTAACTCATAATGAGTTTTTCTTTAAGAGTTAAAGACCTTAATCATCCTTAATAAAACAAGAAAGTATGCAATGCCAATTTCATTAGCATTATTGAAGTTTTTTTTTATAAGTTGTTAAGCATTAATATAAATCACGTATTTATATTAAAATGAAATAAACATTTATTTTAAATCTTTGTGAGGAATATTAATTTTACATAAAAAAAAAATTACACGTTATCAAACTTAATAAAGCTTGTCTCTATTTTGTTCCTCAGAATTAAAATGTTGTGTATATAGTTATAAAAAAAGTCAAACACTACTGCGGAAACTGAAACGGGAATGACTGAGGAAAAAGTGTTACTCTTTACGACTGAAACGGGCACAATTAACACATTAAAATAAATAGGTTTGTATGGTCATTTTGATCATAAAAATTACGAATTGAATAAACTTAACATTCTTAAAGGTATGATTACTTTTTACAATACATATTATTTAAATCACAGACAAATAAAATATTTAACATGACAAAATAAGGTATTTTCAATGATTTATAAATTGGACGTTTAAACCAGCGATATATACATTTGAACCGGATACGTGTATATCAGGTTTTTGAATTTATGATGATAATTTTATTGATGGGGTGGGGTTACCTGAAAAGATGCAAGGAAGCTGTTATGATATAGATAGTTTTTGAGGTAACGTTTGGTGACCATATCTGCTGAGTAAATATGAATTATAATATATGTATGACATCAATGCGAAATATGGATATAAAATGATTATTTTTTTACAAAATTCATAAAAGCTAACACGAATATATACGAAATTCTTATTCACTCAATATAATATTAAAAGTTGACTCTTTAAATTAGTGTTTAAATATTTCACTGCACTTCTGAATGAGCTTTTGTTAGTTTTATAACACCATATTAATTAATATGTATTTGGAGTTTTCTTGTCTAATTTATCACAAAAACATCACTTGTCAAAACTGTAAAGTGTTTGTAATGCAGATTTTTTGTAAATCCGAAAAATATTCTTTCACAAAGCTTTCGTAAGCTGTAAGTTCCCATTTGTATCAAAACGAAAAGTTTTGATCGTTCGCTGGCAATTTTCAATCGTACTCTTGCCAGCTGAAAGATTGTCCTCACATATTTCCTGAAGATCGTTTTTGTTCCTCTAGTCGTCCGTTTCGAGTGGCGGTCATTGCTGCCATTTGACGGTCGTTGTTTTCCCTAGTAAAACAAAACACAATTACTTTACATTTTATCAAGTAACAGAAAATAAATATAATTAATCATGTGAACGTTTTTTTTTATATGTTGGACCAAAATATTTGCTGGGATTTAGAAAGCTGAAAGACGGATGGATGGTAGTAAATCTGTGTTATTTTTTTGTGAAAAATTTACACAATAATACTTTCAGACGGATTTCAAGAAAAATTCTGAAGATTACTAATTTATGTGATGAAAAATTATATTTGTATTACATTAGATAATTTGTTTGCCTGCATTTCCAAAAAGAAAAACAAGACATTACATGACGTCAGTTCTGTTGCATTCGTGTGATTCCAAAGATGCTAAAAGGCGAAACTTAGTTCTTTAATGACAAAACAAGTGGAATTGTAGAATGTTTCAACAATTCAAATTTGATATTGAAATCAGATAAAACACCTGCAGTCGATATTATAAATTACAAAAAAATATATTACATATCATATGTTGAAGTATTGATTAAAGCCACGCTTTCTAACTGGGAGCAGCAAAATAATTGTTCTGAGGGGGTAAGCGGCATGAAAAAGTTTTAAAAACATTGTACTAATAAGTGTCCACAATAAATATAGTGTTCTATAATGAGTTAATAGTTCTTTTGTTTTACTAAGGGACATCACGTTAGGTTTTTCATAAGGTGATAAAAATTGCCTTTTTGCATTTCAGTGCAACAAGAGGAAAACGGCTGTTGCTTCAAATTCAAAAGCGTAAAATAACACTCCTTTTTCTACCTGTCTATGATGTGGGGTCATAAATCAAATTCGCATCGGAACATGTTATTTTCGCATAAAATAGTTGAAATTATTACATCCACCAAGCATTAATGGAAAAAAATAATTAATGGACTTCAGACAGCCTATTTTATGATTCTTGAATTTCATTCGACAATTTTATGGTAACACATATTTATTATTCTTATCTGTTAGAGGATGAGTTCGAAAGGGGAAACCCCACCCTAAATTTAAATAACGTTTTCAACAATTACATAATAACTGTTGTAAAGACAACCACAAGTATATGTTGATCTACTATTTGTTAAAATTTCTTGCAGTAATTTCGCTGCCGGTATAAGTTTTTTCTTTTTTTATATATAAAAATCATAATACGTTGATTCTTCGATCTAAAATTAGCTATTGAATCTTAAGTGATAAACTTTTTGGGCCAGTCCTTTTCACACGAAATTGATAGAAAAAAATGCCTAGAAAATGGATACCATTAAAAATTACCTAAAAATTTATTATACTTAAAATATTCGTAAAATTCTTCACGCCTAAGATTTTGATTTTTTAATTGAAAAAATGCAATAGTATTTAAAAATTACTGTGAAATCTAAATACATAAATCTGTAATAATACTGTAAATATTTAATTATATTTTATATGAACGAATACATAATATTTAATTATAATGTTTTTATATTAATGGTAAAAAATTGCCCAAATAAACATTTATTTTTATTTTTAATCAACCGCAGTACCTCCAGATATTCCATCCACAACCGCCATTGTGAAAAAGACATATATTATAGTAGAATTTCACGTCAATTTTATCAAAGCCGAGTATATTATATGTACTGTTACTAAAAGTAACGGTATATAATATGTAATAAAAAATGTCTGACAAACCTCATTTAACACATACGATTCGACTGACGAGCGGAATGATACAATTTTAACAGTAATAAGAAATTTAATCATATATATTGATTACCGTATACTATTTTATAAATATTATGAATTATGATTACTTCTTTGATTATGATGAAACGTTTGTGGTCAGCCATCCTGTCACCTTATTTTAAGGACAATTTTTTTAATGATTATCTGTTTCCCACATCCTTAAGCTAAACTTGTGGTCACTCTAGTATTAATAACACCGTCAACATTGCGGTGTACTTTGGACGATCAAGGAACTAATTTTATTTATTGAATTTATCTACTACTTAAGTATTTTTGAGTGACAAAGTTTGGGATTGGCTTATAAAATTTAGTTATATTGAAAACTTTGTATCCTTACTCTGTTGAGCATTGTAAATTAGTGATTCCCATGTTGAAATGTTGTATGCCACGGCTCCACTGAACAACAATAATTTTGAATAATAATAAATTTTTTTTTGATCCCATAGTGTAGGAAGCGCTATTGTAAAGGATGAGCCATCGATGAATGTTTCAAATATTAATTCAACAATATTTGTGCTAAGCAAACTTTTTGTTTTGCAAATTTATTAAAACAAATTAGACAATACTTCAACATACATATAACACCAAAGTTAACACACTACATACAAGTATCACCTATTAATAAATTGGAAGAAACAGTCTGAACAGTTGAGACACTAGCAATCAAAGGGTTAAAATTCTTGAGCCCTCTCTTTGTCTAGATACAAAACATACATTACATTACAATATATTACTTGTAAAAAATGATACAGAATCGAAAGTTGAAATAAAATGTTTTTTGATTTCATATTGATTTTCAAATTAAAATTCGATTGGGTATACAAAATTTGATAATGACCATCGATACTCAACTTTCTCAATTTTCTATACCCGTAGAAATTTTGTAACTCCCGAGTCACATAATCACACTGTACTTTGTAATATATTATTGTCGCTTTTGTCAATCAATGACTCGTTGACATATATGTGCATAGCAGCGGTTGCCAACTGGAGGTTGGCAAAGTTATTACAATAATGTAACGATAGCTAACAATCGATCATATTATTGTTAAAAAATCGGTTTGGTTGACAATCACTGATCGTAAAAATTTCAAATTATAATTCCTTGCGTTCGTTTCGAAATGAAGACTTGTTTCTATGAAATCATTTTACTATATAATTTTACATATTAAAAAAAAAATATATAAAGACCATAACAATTTTTTTTTAGTTGAGTTGATAGAAAAATTCTGAGTTGTCATTTTTAGGACACATGTTGAAAACGAAGAATGTTTGGTGTTTGATAGAAACTATAAAACGATATATATAGGAAAACCAAGAATGGAAGCGCAATAAATTAAATTTAAATACATAACTTTTTCATCTTAAATTGTATTCTTTTCCGTTGCAAATATTAATATTAGACATATTAAAATATTTTATAGTTTACTTTCTTTTGAAACAAGCTCTATTTAGTTTTTAAACACAATTTTTTTATTGGAAAAATAATAATTTATACCTTTTGAACTCTGCTAACGCCATCCCACGGAGCTGTGTGGCATTATGTTTGTTCGCAACTGATAAAGAAACTGATGTCCCTCTGCAGTCTCTCGCGCTAACTGCTCGACCACTCACTCGACATAGCAAATATCTGTTTTAACATAGTTTTATTATAGAAGTTTTATGAAATTTCGCTAGATGACCTGTATCAAACTACATCATTTATTTTTTTGGGAAATAAATATTGTGTAAAAGTTATGGTCGTAAAACAGCGGGAATTCTTTTTTTTTGTGAATTCAATATATTAAATGAATTCGATAGAACAATGGGGCTTTTTTGTATGAATGCCACTGTTCATAAAATTCCCCGCGTTATTACAATATAACATCCATCCAATAAAAGATAAAGAGGAATATTCATTAAAGAACATTTGACACCCATTGTTTTTTTGCACATCAGAGTAGAGTCAAAGTATTTTAATTACAGTCTAACAAAAGTATCTTTTGCTGAAACCCAATACTGAAGAATTGGCATTATATTTCATCGTGTAAATGCTTACATCATATAATATGTACTTAAAAAGACTTTTTTTATTAATTCATAACTGATTTTTTCGATATTTATCACAATTTTAAAACTAAGAATATACATATATTTTTTTTATATTTAATCTAGAAACATAAATAAATTACATCAATTTTTAGGGTACAGAGGGACTTAGAATATTATACTTCTTCTTCTTGAAAAATAATATTGACTTGATTAATTAATGACGTTTTTTACTCGTTTAACTTTTGCATAGGAAAGATACGTTAACACTCACCTACGTCTTGATTAACCATAAAAGTTATGTTTTGAGTATCAATATAATAAAGATTTACATAGAAATACGCAAATAATTACATTCGGCAAAATAGTGTTGAGGGCTATTACCTATGCTCTATTAGTATCCGGTCTTAAATAATTACGAGAATACTTTTCAAAAACAAAATAGTTACATGATATTTATTAACAAATCCTAAAAAAACTAGACTAATATTCTCAATGAGTATTCAAAAAGTATATTTTAGATGGGAATATAGACATGCTAGACTATGCGATACTATTTCTCGTGAATAAAAAAAACAATAACTGTCATTATACTAAAAAATAAAAATTATGAATCGTTGATGTTTTATTCTTAAAAAATGATTAAGATTTCTTTTTCCTAGTTTTAGAATCGTAATAGTTAAAGTGAGTTAAAATGGAAGATACATTAATTTATTACTTCTTTGTTACATAATTTAAAAAATAATGGATAAAATACCATGTTAATGAAACAATGAGGACATTTTTTTTGCTGAGTTTATTTACGCGTACAGAGAGAAGCTACGCGTTTGAAAAAGCAATTCTTATTTCTATTAAACAAAAAAATAAATGAAAATTAAAAAAAAACGTACGGTGTCATATTATCTACGGTTGCTTTATTTTATTTCAAATTAAAATACAAAACACGACTAACATTCAATGTTATGAAAATTTTAGCATAAACAATTTAATTTTTACTTTATTTTTACTATGATTATTTCACTGTGATAATAATCCGAAATAGAAGCAAGAAGCTCTGTGATAAGCTTTGATATTTACCAAGTATGAAAACATATTTTCAAGGAAATTATTTTTTCAAAAGAGAAGTTTGCTAACAATAATATTCAAACACTATTAATATTATGTGGGCTTATTTGGTAGAATACAAAGCTATTATTAGATATATATATAGTATATATTATAAGCTATTTCAATGATTTAATATACAGAAATGAAAGTAATTTTGTTTTCGTGTTGACAATGTCGTAATAGGAAGATGTGACACATTTTTTTACGATACACTAGTGGGTTTTTGTGATTGTTTAAAAACTAATTCCAAAAGAAAATTTTTTTCAAAAGCAATTATTTTTTTGATATGTATATGTTCAACATTGAGAAAAGTTGAATATTTTTCAATCGCAAAAAAATGAGATGTATCGCAAATATTCCATCACGAGGATATCATTTTCTCTCTTCTAGCTTTAATAAACTTTTCGATATCCAAACATTCCAAACTACATAATCCCTACTAAGCTCGGGTTATCACAGTTCTGCTTTATTTCATAGTAATACCGCATGGGTGTAGTCCATGGCAGAAGTTAATTAATGCCTATGAATAAAATTAATTTCAACTAAAATTAAAGAGCAAAATCTAACCATATCTTACTTAAGCCGACCTTTAATATTTGACCCGAAAATGACTCCACTAAAATGGGCGTAAAGTAATATGTTATGAAAGGAAAATCGACAACAGATAAGAGTTAACAAAAAATATTTATAAATAAAATAAATTATATTCTTATTTTTTAATCAAACATTAATTATTGAATTATGAAACATTATTAAGTATATATTTGTGAATATTTGTATATTATTGGTGACATTATAATATCGTTAACGTTAATCAAATTTGAGGCAATATTTTGACAAACGTTGAAACTCATATAAACTCATTGTTGTTACTTAAGCATAGATTAAACATCAGTTTTAGTCGTGTGTTAGTTCATTTTTATTTATCGTCTTTTGTTTGTGTCTTAATATCCCCAAAGGATGTGATCAGTATCCTGAATCATAGTGCATATAAATATGGGACAATCTTTTTAAGACCACGCCGGAAAATCTTAGAGATTTGTCACTAAAGCTTGTTATGATCAGTTTGGTTATCCAGTTATCAGGAATCACGATTTTGATTTATTTTTGGAAAGAATTTATAAGATTCTATCAAATCTACATCGCATTTTCGATTGCTTACAAAAAATCTTTACCCTAAATTAAAGCAAATTTTTTATTCCTTATATGCAGTTACTTCTCATGAATCACTTTACTATTATTTTCATAGCGCAGTTTGGACCGCGAGTGAGACAAAAATATTTCATACCGAACCCTAGATGTTAAAAGGTACAGAATTCAATTTAAGTATTATTCTTTGAGGTTGTTCGTACATTATTTATGTGTTTCTGAGGTCTTTGGTGAATACACAAACCCTTCGCTTGGGGGTAAAATAAAATAATAAATATTAATTCTAACGCTACACTGCAATATACAAAACTTTCAATTCCTAATTTTTTTTGAAGTGATAACATAAAAATTTGTCATTTTATTTAAGTAAAATTAGGTTATATATATTTATATATTGTCGGCTTACTGTAAGAATTTGTAAACTATAACAATGTTAGTATTTAAATAACGATTATTTTTTTACTTATTCAAGTGTCATTAGCATTAAAAAATGTTTTGTATTCGCTACAAACATACTTCATTTTGCATAAATCATATAGGTTAGGAGAATATCTCTACCAATTATATTTTTATTTAAATATTTGAACAAATTTTAAAATTATTATATTTTATAAACATCCACCTCTATTTGCAAAGGAAATACGTTCCAAAAACCACCATGCAAAAAAAGGGAGAGGTGCCTTTGCAAAAATGGTAGACAAGTTTCATTTATTGAGTTTCGCAAGATATAAAGACAAAAAAAAATCAAATTTTTAGCTTCAAATTAAATTCAATATAGAGAAATATAACACATTAATTCAATTTAGTAAGTAACTAAGTAGTTAACTTGAAAATAAGCACATTTTAATTATATCCGACTTTGTCAAATACATAATATACCAAAGTTTTGTTTTTAACCTTTTTTGATCAAAGGCTCTGACATCTTCATATATAACTATCAATAGCGTGATTTATTTATTTCATAATACCTTTATTCTTGGATTTGATCTCTTCATATAATTGAGACAAGTTGATAATTTGTTTAGACGTTTCACGATCTCAAATACAATAGGACGAAAAAAATATTTAACTATTAAACAAATTAAATTGTAAGCCCAAAAAAATAAACTTCAGTAAACTACAGCGGGTGCAACAGTTTATTGACTTTACACCAAATTACCTCAAATATTGCCAAAGTTATTTTGAATTTAAACAATTGCTGAAATCTGTTTTTAAAGTGCTGTTATTGGTCATTCTTATTCTGTATACATAACATTTAAGTGAACAAGTCAACTTACTCATAACTATAAGTGCTTTTTCAGGAAACAAACACTGATAAATAATTTATGTTATATTGCATATAAAATTACTCTAAAATGTTAAGTGCTGTCTTTTATGGTGTAATATTATTACGGCTAGGCTATTTCGAAGATACGTGCATAGGATGGCATAGCTTTTATTATAATGCATTTATAGAAATAAAATTAATATTTAAATTACCTGAAAATGACTCTCTTTAATTTATTTATATATTTTAATTAATTCGTACAAACAGGAGCAAAATTTTACTTTGTATATTTGAAAGAATTCTTTGTAAAAAATATTCATTCATTACCCAGCACTATTACCCAAGGGAGAGAGTTTAATGGACTTGATAATGATGGTAGGAATCGTCGCTTTTACATTATTTAATTCTGACTACTTTTTAATGAAAAGTGCTGTGAAAGGTTCACTTTTTTAATAGTTTTAAGCTTAAAATAAGGTGAAATATGAACGATAATATAGCAATGATATCTTATCTAAACTACTATATATAATAAATGATAATACATATAAAACACTAACTTTTTCATATATTCCTTTACATAGAAACAATATGTTTTTATTTTAAATTGCAGTCTACACCAAAACGTAAATTAAACATGTTTTTTAAGCATTATATATCTTTTCACAATTTTAAGACAAAATTTTCTTGATTCGTCTCAACATTGTAGATGTACAACAAGTATTACCGTTCAGATATCTGTTTGCTTCAAATCCACCAACAAATATTCACTCTTTGTTACGTAGACTCTAAGCGGATTAACAAATTGCATTGAAATTATGAAAGAAACAATTTTTTCACACAGGTCGTTTGAAAAATTATGTATCTATACTAGAGGTATGTAAAAGATATGAAATTCTCTGGAGTCAAAAAAAATGAAGGCTATAGTAAATCCTTTTTTTTTTTTTTTGATGAAACACTTTATTTATTTTTAGCAACATTTTTGCTTTGTAGCATTGATCTGACTCGTCTTTGTGACGTCTCTTTTCGTCGAGCGTATCAAATGCTTACTGGTAAACACAAAATTCACTTACTTCCAGAACAGATAGAAATTTTGAGACCCCCTAAATCACTTTTACGGTTTAACAGTCACTTATCATGGAAAGTTTTGTTAATAAAAACAAATGTTTGTTACTAGTACCATTATATATCTTATAATCTAGACCGGTTTCGCTTATTGCAAGTATTATCAATTGATTGAATACAAAAAACAAGCAAATATATTTTTATAAAATTTTGAGCTAAAAGTTAGCAAGTATACAAATCCGAAAGTTTAAGAACTAAAAAAAAATTTGCAGGAAGTCATACAATAGACAAATGAGAAAAATCAATTGATAATGCTCACGATGATCAGAATCGGTCCTGATCATAAAATATTTTTATGAAATAGTATTAAAATTTGTTTTTATTGTTTAAAAAAAGGCCTACTTAATATTTTTTGATTGTCTCTTTCTTATTATATATTATAGACGACAATTTATGTTTAACACCATGGAAAGTATTCCATTACACCCACGATCTCTTATTTTATATGTAGTGTTTACTCGTAATGTTTCGTTTTATTTGTTTTTATCACCAGTAACTGCCCGTAATCATTTTAGTATCATATCATACATTGATTGTTTAAAAGACAACTCGTTTTATATTAAAGAAAAAAATGAAGTAATATTAGATTATAACTTTTTATTACAAAAAACGTAATTTTATTTGTATACAAACCAACAAGCCACATTTTTGGCAAGTAACATTTTTTAAGAAAAATAACGTTTTTATTTTAGCGGTCTATTGTAGAAATAATTAAATTTTTGTTACAGAATGTAACACGAAATAATATGTAATTTTTCACCCGGAGTTGAATCGCAACACCTAAAATACGCATTTGTAGTAAATATAATAATATAATATTTATTACAGTGTTCATCATATATATCGCTTTCGCAATCTTTCTACCCTTTCAATAAAATAAAACCTTTCAATATGAAAGACATATAAGTAAATGGCAAAAGCATAAAGGCAGTAATAATATTTACCTGTTAAAATGCTGTCTAAAGCTTCCGCTGACGCAATATAGAGCGAGGGGGTTGACACAACTATTCATAAAGGTGAGGCAGAACCCGACAATGCGGAAAGTATGCCAGAAGGCATTGTAGTCTTCCTCTGCACTAGAACTGTTAACAATTTTGATATTAGATTTAAAAACTCTTTCCACCTGACACGTAAACTTTCATAACATAACTTTTAAATTAAACAAGAGCTTGGCTCAAGTATTCCACACGCTTAGCAGGTAAATGGGTAAAATTTAATGTACAAAAAATAAAAACCTTTTTCATAAAAAGTTACGTGATAACCTATTTATAGAATGAACGGTACGTTGTTGATAGCATCCATGACATATTTTTCCTAAAGCTCAAATCTCTTCTCGAAGAAAAATCGAACTTTTCGAAGAAATCACTTGATTTGATATTTTATGCCTTTGAGATAGGCACTGATTTATTTTTAGTATAAAAATGACTTTCTTTTAAAATAAAATCATAATAAAACAGCAATTCGTGTTTCTGTCGTGTACACACTATAAAATATTGTGTATAAATTTAATTTTACCTCCTTATTTATAATATTTTTAAGGTTTAATAGCATCAACAAAAGCTGGTATCAAATTGTGACGTCGAATAATACCTCATATAAAATAATAAATAATTTTTTTAAATAAAAAAAAATATGTGTATTTTTAAAACTTAATTTTGTAAAGCATTCCAAAGCATACAATTGCCAAATTTTAACAAGTGTATCGGATATTATGCGAATTTATGTTTTAGGGTGTGTAAAGAAATATAATGCAATTGCGTGAAATCATTTTTTTTAAGCGATTTTTTTACGCGCCTTTTTCTGGAATCAATGTATCGCGTAAAAAAAGGACTCGGTGTAGTTCATTTATAATGTTGCACAAGAACTATCTAAAACGATTTTCAATACATAATTTAATACTTTAAGCAATAATAAAATATCAATGACTTTATTCTCCAAACACAGAATGAAAATAAATTCATAAAAAGTGACTGCTTTTTTTGTCAGCTTAGAGATAAGCTAAACGTAAATCGGAAAAAAATAATAAAGCACTCATTCAATTATAAACCCTTTACGGTATACGAAACGTTATGCGATCTTGAATTGATTTTAGTATTTGATTTAGAATTATGTTACAATACAATCAGAAATTTTAAAAGGTCG
This sequence comes from Himalopsyche japonica, assembly GCA_028555115.1. Lineage (NCBI taxonomy): Eukaryota > Metazoa > Arthropoda > Insecta > Trichoptera > Rhyacophilidae > Himalopsyche > Himalopsyche japonica. Next base: position 2,213,877 of record JAHFWJ010000412.1, on the reverse strand, counting down.
AACAAAATAAAGGTACGTTTCTACCGGAATATTCGTTTTCAATAAATGAACGATGCTTCGGAAATCCATTATTGAGATTACAGTGAAACACCGTTTTAAAAATTTTAAAGGGACCGAATTGAAGAAACTTAATAAATATGAATGTTAAAACTAGAAATATATAAAAAAAAAAAAATTTTATATTATATATTTACCCAAATTGAGTTGCCATATTTTGTGTGCAGGTTATACGTACGTTATCAAATACGGATATGGTCAAATAAATTTTAAGGCCCTCGATATGCATCATAGCATCTTTTTTTGTCGAAATTGGATGAATCAAGCTTACATCTTCTTCGCTAGATAATTTTTTTTTTTAATATGAATATGTTTATAAATTTATTTGAAATATTTAACACGTAAAAAAAGCGAGAGCAAAATGTAATACTACGCAAATAGTATATTTGATGTACAATAGTATATACAATCTGTATACATTTATATATAAATAAATAAAATATGCATACGAACTTGAAATATTGTGGACTTCTCACCTCTGTAGCGATTGATACCTATTGATTATTAGTATCTTTACAAATTTATTGAAATTTTAAATATTTCAAACGTTAACTGCGGGAAATATCATTAACGCAAAAGCGTGGTTTCATTGTAGTTATAAAGAGAAAAAACTTCTGTTATGTTTTCTGTAACGTCTCTGTCTTTAAATCGTAATGATTTTTACAGTATTTGCCAAAAATATTCTGTATAATTTCGAAATAATAATTAGAGAAGTTTATTGGAAAGAAGACCGAAAAAAGTTTATAATTAAAATACTCGAAACCATTCACGGTTCATCATTGTTCATTTTTCTTTCTAATTAATAATACATTTTGTACAGTTGACGTGGGTTGATTTTTTCCGTTTTCATTAAAAGTAATTGCAACGTTTTATTAGTTTCAGTGAGTAATGAAATGGCAAGTCGTCACGCCCCCCGTAAATTACTGTGTGTGCGAAATTGACAATTTCAAATTTATAGACTTACCATACTTGCTTAACCAGAGACAAAAGGTATAATTACAAAAAAAAATCAATTACCCAACACTTACTTACTGGACCAGTGAAACCGTTTTTTTTAATAAAGCTCAAATTGATCCTAAAACGACACATATAAAATTAATTAAAATATATATTTTTTTAGCTAGTTGGAATATCAACTTTTATTTTACAATACACATCGACTAATGGTGGAATGAGAATCTGAATTCACTCGTTCAAATATTGTACATTAGAATTTGCTTTGTCTCTAATGATTCAGTTATCGCTTTATTTCATTTTCAAGTATTCAAGAACACTAATTATCACGAACTGAAAAGAAATATGCACTTTTAATAACAGCCGATTTCGGTAATCGTTAGTATTATCATCATTCGAGTAAGTGTAAATATTACATAGTATATGTAATGATAATAAAAATCATATATTTAATTCATATAATAATCAAATGACTTTCAATGATTATCAATATTGGATGTAAAAAATGTTTTACAATGAACATCAAAATTATCAATTTAGATTGATAATTCTCGCGATAAGCGAAACCAGTCCTGACCGTTATATATGTTGTGAAAATAGTACTGATAATATATTTTTAGTGCTTGAAATATAATTTACAGTGATCACTTTAAAAGTAAGTAAATGAATAGTTTGTATATACCGTATTGCCTAATGCATTGAACAAAAAATGTGTGCACTGCATCTAGGAACTATGGGAATATTATTTTGTAATATATAATTATTAGAATACGTAATATTTAAGTATTTATTTTATATACTGTTTGTCAGCTAGAAAATATTCGTTATTTTGAATGTGGGTGGTTTTTTACAAAATCTGACAAGATTGAAAATTTTACAAAATTTGAACGATTAAAATAAACGATGACGAATGAAAAGCAGCAAAACATTTTGTCTGCTTTGTACATTCTTTTTAGAATACATGTATAATCATAAAGTTTATTTGGCATACTTTCATTCATATACAATTTAAAATGTATACATAATTCAGAATTGAATGTTAATGTAGTTGCTACTTGAAGAACGAAGACAAAATATATCATTTTACCTAACTATGGCGTAAGTTATATAATGATCAGTTTATTAAATCCTGTTCAAATGACAATAAAATATATTAGAATTCACCTTTTAAACTATATTAACTTTCATCTAACAGTTTTTATTTACCGACAAAAAAACGCTGCTTTCTATTTACCGACTTATATTTGAATTGTTTTGTATATTTAAAAGTTAATTTTTATATAAGTATTCGTTTTAATTTAACACGCTATTTTTAACTGACTCATTAAAATTGTATCCCACAACACTGCTTTAAAGCGTTACCCACATGTGATTTAAATGTTATTACAACGAAATTGCTATAAATATATCATGTTATGTTTAGTATTAAAATATAAAACACCAGTTTTATCCATCATAATTTAAAAGCCTTCAGGGAAAAGAAATTATCAATCTTAAATGTAAATACTTCAAAGCGATTAATTTTTAAAATTGTTTCTTGTTTCAGTCACAAGGTGAACATATTTGATTTTCAATTTAATTAAAATAATTTTTTTGTGAAACGAAAAAAAACCTGTACGTGACATAATTCGTCGATAAAAGCGCCACTTTCTAAAAGTTATAAAAATTTCTTACCTATAATAGAACCATATCATAAACACGTGATATGGTAGGAAGCAGATTGCGAATACAACAACGAACGCAAGCACCATTATTGCCACTTTTCTTCGAGCTTTCACCTGCGAAATAAAAGAAATCGTATATCTGTAAATTATTCAAATTTTAAATTCCTCCCTCCTCGGTTTACGAGCGCAAATATTATTTTATATTAAAAACAGTAACGGCATAGTAAGATATTGTACATTTAGCCTTATCACACTACTAGATAATATTCATATTAGATCATTTGATACTACCAATAATTTCCTTAAAGACTTTTCTTAAAACTATGGCATTTATACATTTTCTTTTGACGTTGGTTTGGTTCATTTAGGTCCATTATCGAAAATCAGTTCGTTTCTTTTATCGTTCACACATTCCACACACAGCTACTTAATCTCTTTGATGTAAACGGCTCGTGTTATTCGAAAGTGTCCCAAGGCTTGAGTACCAAATGGCATTTATTCATAAATGTTGTGAAGAGCCTTTTATATTTATTTCTTTTAAACGAATTAAAACTTTTTTTCTAAAATACACCAATTTTCTATCGCTTAAATAATAATATTATCATTAAAATAAATATTGTTAAATAACACTAACTGTTTGAGTTATATAATTTTTCATATCCCATCATAACGAATCTTGGTTTTAGGAACAAAATTTTAGCTACACATTGCGAGTAAATTGAAACAGCTAACATGTAAATCTTATATCCAATAGGTTTACGTTTATTAAACTAAAAGCATAGCTAAACCGACATGCATTAAATTTGTTTTTTACTTCTCGAAAACAATCGAAAAATTTACATTTTTAATAGCTTTGTCATTATAAACAGAAACATTATTAAGCCTGATTTGATTAACGTATGTATGTATTGAGATAAAAGTAGTTAATTTGATGAGTTTATTGATAGTTGATTATTATTTATTGAAAGGTTCTTTTGTTAAAAGTTTGCACTATTTATATGATAAAATTATCATCAAAATTATTTTAGACCATAAGTGACAAAACATCTGGTAATATACAAAGTTTCCACAATTCAAGTTTGATATTAAAATTCCACCAAGTGTCCGTATTGATTTCGTAAATTAAAAAATAATATTTCACACATAATTTCTTCAAAATTTTTGTCTGTGTCTGTTAAATTGATTAAAGTTCAATTTTTTTTAACGGGTTTTGAAATCATTGTGTAGTATATGTTCGATTAAAATTACTGCCAATTGTATATCGAACAAAGAGAATAACCTACGGCCCACTCTCAATAATTGCAGAGTGCCCTTAATCTAGCTTTAGTGTAGCCCACGGGATGTCTGGCAGTTTCTGATCTATTATAAATACGCAGACACTGAAGGTTTCTTCCTTTGATGATGGATTTTTATCTCCCACAAAATTGAATATAGTAATGCTATCTAAAAAAAAAGGGAATTTTGTTAATGTAGACTCTACGTCAAATAACGTCTTTGCTGAAAAGTATTCAATGTTATAAGTAAGATTGAAATGTGTACCGACATCGATTTAAAAAGCTATATATTTCAGCGAATAAAAGCACTGTCAAACACAAGCCGAACTCTGAAAGGTGTAGTTGAGAATCACTTTACTGAAGTGAATACTTTCATCAGTTATTTTAAAACAATTATCATTGTCATTTTAATGAACCTTAATAATTCTTTTTAATAAAAACAACAAATACTGCATATGATTTTTATCGACCCAATTGAAGAAACGTTTACTTTTAAGACGTATCAATATTTTTTCAATTTGAATATAAATGTATTTTGTCAAATAAATAGTTATTTAATTTATTGATGTGGCGTAAAAACAACAACGTACTTTGGAATAATATTTTTTGTATCTTTTTCTTGATTCCAACGAAATATTAAAGAAAATCTGTACTTATTATACGCAGGTATATAAATAATAAAATAATAATGATGATCGTTCAGTCAGACGCTCAATCTTATATTTTATGAGCTATAACAATACTAAAAAATTATATAGGAACAACAGATCTAATAAGATAGTATTTTTCGCTGACGAATCTAAAACGTTCCCCTTTTCAACTAAGCCAGAGCTTTAAAGAGCTTTTACACACAAGAGATACAATTCTCATTTTACTCACTTCAGTATTATTTCAATTAGTTGTTACGTTGTAAAGCTGCAACGAAAATTATACTGGTAAAATAAATCACCTCATTTTCACGTTTTTTGCTAATCTGTCGTAACTTCACCATAAAATCTTTTTAAGACCTAAATTTTTTTTGTTTGGTTTCGTTAATTGATTGCTATGATATCTCTTCAAACAAAAATATAGACTCTACACAATGACGTCTAATTGTGATCTCATTTACACTAGACAATGAGAGAGATAAATATTCACTAAAAAGTAGTTGATTACATTTAAATTCAGTTAACCCTTAACATAGATAAATTGTTTCATATGATATTTAACGATTCATTAAAACTCTTTTGTTTGCAATCAGTAATTTACGAATATTAAATAAGTACTGATGCCTTTTGTGTCTTTTTGCGTAATAACTTTTTGATGAGCTTTGTTTTCATGGTTCAATGGTGTAATAACCATAACTATATATGACTTTGTCATTAACATTGTAATGACATCATTAACAAAAATAAGCTTCCCAGCAAAATATCTCATGAAAAGTAATTTTATATTCATTGTGGATTACCCAGAGCACTTTAAGATAAAAATATGTTTTTGAATGGAACAAAATAGTAAATCAAAAATGATGAAGTCTCAATAGAAATAATAAAGTTATGTTTATAGCCAATGTTAATATTGGTTTATTCTTTAGCGGTATTTTTATTTGATTCAGAGTTTTAGTTTTCCCTATAAACATATTTTCAGCAATGTAAATATTTTAATAAATGATTTTCATGATAGTTTTGTAACGGGTCGACCAGAGTTTTAATATTGATATTAAAAAAAATCTTAGGCAGGTAGAAGAAAATTCAATGATATATTATAACTCAGGCTTGCATTGTTGTATTGTTCCTTTGTGCTTTAAGTAGCTTTAAGTTTTTTGTTAACTTACTATCGAAATCACTAATATTTGTCAATTACAACTTTTTATTGACAAATTAGTAGCAGTGAATGAAATTTAATTAACGCTTATTTTAGTCTAGTACAATTTTAAACTTTTTAATTTACAAAACTTTCCAATCTAAATCCATTTATCGGAGCTCGAATAATTTAATTATAGGTGATAAAAGACTTTACAAAAGAATTAACGATATATATTAGTATTTAAAGGTGTGTTAAATTCATACTTTTGCATATAAATGTTTGATGAAATCATAAAATCTGATATTATTTTTATATAAGGAAAAATATTCAAATATCTGATAAAATATATTTTCGTTTAGTTTGATTCGTTTAGAAAATCCAAAGCTCTGCAGCTATCACTTTATAACCAAAATACAATATTTAAAGATAACTAAATTTTTTGTGAAATTGTTTTATGTTCACTGCTAGGCCACTCTTCAAGAAAGATAAAAATTGTATAACGTTGTTATTTTATCACTAATTTAGCATACTTAAACTTATATCAGTATATTTAAAAACACGGACAAACGTACTGAAAAAAATTCATTATTTTCAGCATCACCTTGAATTCAAATATTGAAACTCAATTAATATGCTAAATAAAATATTTGCGCTAATTAAATAGTCACGTTGGTTACGATCCGCTACTTACGGTTGGATTAAAGGGCAATGGGAAAGCATAAGCACATCACTAGTACTTTTTTATGCCTTAGAATGTACTCTGTTAATAATGAAAGTTTTAAATTTTCCATTCAGACTTTCAAGCTTGAAAAGTTGAAAGGAAAACTTATAAAAATACGAACAGGTTTCAAACATATAATACGGTAGTATCCATTCAAATACGCCATTTATACTTAGGTTAATTATCTTTGATAGTGTCGATTTATAAAAACTAATCGTATTTATTGTTGCCCATCATTTCTGTCACTTAAAAATCACTATTGAATAAAGTTAAATCGTTATAACACTCGTAGTGCTTACACAAATTTTAACTTTTACGCAGCAAACTTGAATCAATACTTTGAAGAATATTTTACTCAAAAACTCATTTTGTTAATTATTAATTGTTATTGGATATAATTTCGAATAAAGGGGCATGAAGGAATTTCAATATAAAATTTAAAGTGTTAAAGCTTTGCACGATTCCAAATTTTTTGTCACGCACGTCCCGCGTTTCGCCTTTCGGCAACTTAGGAATTCTATCACATGGATGCAACAGAACTGACAGATTCAGTACAAAGTAATCCCAAAAGAGTTTAAGTAATTCAAATTTGTTGTTGAATAGAATATTTTTCTCATTTGAAAATAAAGAAGTATTTAAAGTAAAAAAATACGTAAATGTAATTAATAGTTTTATTTCCAAAATAAATATGAAATCTAATATGAGTATTCATTTCATTCAATACTTGAGACATTTGTCAAAGAATATTTTGTATTTTGGTGGACGAGAAGCTTTTAGTTCACAAATTTGTAGTTGGAATAAAATTCATCCTGAAAAAAGGTAATCTATCATATTTTGGTATATTTTATGACAATTTGCAGTTTATCAAAATTGTGGTAATCTTATAAAGAAAAATGATGTGACAAAAATTGCTGCGTCTTTGATAAAAAAATCATTGTCTCTAACAGTGCCAATTGAATCAGAATTCTTTTCTGCTATTTTGCACTTTATATTGTAATGTTTATTGGAACTTACTTTTAAAAATAATATAGTAATACAATTTCATTAAAAAATAAAAGTTTATTAATTTTTTCTTATTCACAATAAAAACAAAAATCAAATAACAAAACATTAAAACCAACAAAGACACGAATTTTCATTTACGATAAAGAGGGTCTTCAGTTTTATTAAAATTCCGAATTTTAAGCACAAATATGGTTAATAAAAGTAATCACATGAAAACGCACAGCTTTATTACAATTTACGAGTATAAAAATAGTTTTCTTGAATTTCCAAAAAAAAGATTCATTTTGTATATTAATGTGCCTTAATTTAGTAAAACTCTGAATATCCATCAAGTATTTACCAACGCACATAAAAAAAATCCAATTTCCAGGTATATGATATTTAAAATACTTTTTAAAATAAAACTTAAGAGTCTTCCATTACTCTAAGCAAAAATTTTGGCACGGCTACAATCTGTGATTTTAACACATTTTTTTGCTTTACACGAAAGGTGTCATTATTCTTTTGGCAATAAAGTAAACACAAAAACGACGCTACCTAGTGCCGAAAAATATCAGCACATTTTGTCACGATCGCCGTTGAGATCGCAGCGTCATAATGTCGGGCTCCTGTTTTATAAGAGCGCACTTAAATGTAGTTCTACGGCCTACGCCGTAGCATCTACGAGCGTTGAAAACATGTGCCAAAGCTTCACCGATCGATTTAAATGCTTCGGAAATGTAACCAGTCATCTGCGAATCTTACAATAAATAAAATTTATCTCGAAGGTAAAAACGATTTTTTTTATTTTACTTTTTTAGCTGATAACTCACAAATATATATTAAGTTCTCGAGTTAATTTTTCATAACGTTGTGTCATAATATTCAATATTTTTCATCATTTTAAATTTAATAAAAATATAAGTATCGTCTGATCACTCAAGGAATACTTTTAAGGATTGATTGCTTATTTAGAAAAGTAGGTTTATTGCAAGTTATCGAATTTTCACAGATCCAAATTGCAATGGAAAATGTTGGCAAAGGAGCAAAAAATTAGAAAAAAGCTTCCGTCTTTAAAAAAATAATGATTGAAGATTTTTTTTCGTAAATATTTAGTAAACATTTCCAATTAATACTGTTAATTTTTCAGTTGTCTATAATATCTTAATAAAATGATTCTATTCATTCAATATTTGATTAAATTGAAATAGTTTTTTTTACATCAAATCTTCTCGCTAATCAGATTTCAGTTTACCTATGAAACATTTTTATGACGTGAAAACAATTCATTTTAGTTTAAAACACTATAGTTTTTCTATTACGTTAGAAAAATTCCAAATACTTCCGCGTACTTTCAAATATTTATTTAAAATGGCAATAACAGATGTGGGGCTTTAAAATACTCAAATGTACCCATTTCGACGATATATGTCATTAAGCCTTTCATACAGATCCGATTTGATGTAATACCACCACCTAAGCTTTCCTTAAAAGCACTCAAGTCCATACAGAGCCTTAATAAAAGCGAAGAAAATTGCTACCTAGATCAAGATAACAGTTCCTGAAGCGACATTTAAGTTTATGAAAGCTATTTTGATACAATTTAAAAAAATCTATTGTACCTATTTAATTATTTATTCAATTCATTTGAACTGATTTTGCTCGAATGATTTGAAATCATTTGAGTGAATGAAAACCGTGCGAAAACAAAAGCTTACATTTTATAAGCTCAACACCAATATTAAATTTATACCACAACTAAATTTTATTTTCAATTCGAAAATTGATATAATACAATTACATTTATTTATAGTGAAAGCATATATTAAAAAATCCTATTAAAAGTACTATCAAATACTCTTTACATACTTTGATGTTATCAAGAAAACTACTAAAAGAGCTTTTCACGATATCCTTCAGAAACCAGTAGAGTTTTCGGCCTTTTAAATACAAGGACTCAATTTAAACATCAAAGCTTATCTATTAACTTATCTATTACACTGTTTTTGCACTATCAACCACTGACGAAAATCTATTCGAATTGATATTAAAAGTTTTCATTTTTAAATCAATAATAAGATTAATGGCATTTTGAAATGTTTTTCTAATAATTATTTTTTTTAGTTTTATAGTGTTACTATTTTTCGTGTGTAAATGTGAGTGCATGTAATGTTTATTCTTTATTAACATATTCACAAAAGCTTTTTCTCGGAATACAAAAGAAATACTTACGTTAGTTCTGTTTTTTAAATTTATGGTTTTGTAACCTTGTAAACTACTCTATTCAATTTAAAATGACTGCAACACTTTTAAGCAACAATCAAACCAAAAAAAAGCCGCTTCATATAGTTTACTTATTAAAACTAATAAAAAATGAAAAAAAAACTCAAATAATATAAAAAGAATGTTTATTTTGAAATAAAATTAAATTCAAGTGATGAATGATACAAACAAATTGAACGACCGCATTAAAAAAAATGTAATGAGAAAGTTTGTTGACTTTTTATTGCATTTCATATGTTATTTTTAGCTATATGCCATAAATAAAAATGTTATCAATTTAATTTTTTTTAAATCTAAACGCTCTACTAAGGCATAAATTGTGTTTCATTATTTAACAATTATTAATTGAAGTAATTTAAGATTTCAAATATTATTCGTAATTTTCGCGCTCCATTTTTTTTTCAATTTTGACAATTTTTCTTTCAAAAGATGTAAACAATCATAATTTGATGTAGGTATATTTTTTGTTAACATAAAAATGTTTTTTAATACCGAAATTACGAAACAAATATTCATTATCTTAATAAATTAAGAACATTTTCATGTCTACTTAGACTGTATTCTAATCATTTATAAACTACGCCTGTAAGGAATGGCCTCGTAGAGCGTTTTGCTTGCTTGTACTTTAGAGGCCAATCCGTAAAAACGGGCATCATTTATGCATAGCTTTAGAAAAAAGTATGAGCAAAAATGAGGGCCTGCATATTTCTCACAATTGCTTTTTCGTAATTCGATTGTTTTTTGTAGTAAATAGTATAAGTTTGGTGTAATGTATTTTTATTTTATTGTCACCTATCATAGTTAATTTTTTTGGCTTTTAACGATTTGATTATTGTTATTTTAAATAAAACAAAGTCGTATAATTAATGTATAATAATACAATAACCGTTTAAACCATGGGTGGCCAACCCGCGGCCCACGGAGTGTTTACTTGTGGCTCACGGATCCCATTTTTTTTTTTAATTTAATGTGTTGTGATGCACAGTTCAAGGATAAAACCAATCAAGCTGATTTGGAAGACTTTTAAAAAACATATTTGGAAAAGGAATAATATCCTAAATTTTACGAACATGGTGTATCGATGATTTCGCTATTGTAAATACACGTGTGAACAATTTTTTAGTTGAATAAAGCATGTTTCATCTCAAATGAGAACACAAACTACTAATGAGAATATAACTGTTTGTGTGTGGCAGCAACAAAAATCGTTACCAACATTGATGCACATAGTTTTGACATACTAAATCAAACATCTCACTAAAATTCAATATATTTTGTTTAGCGTAAATCTAATCTAATAAATATGTTTAATTATCATTTTTGTTACATCTTCTTAAAAAAACACTACGTTAGCTTTGAACATTAAAAGAAATTTTGTTGTACGGCCCGATAGGAAATCTCATTTTTAAAATCTGGCCCGGCTGTTGAAAAGGTTGGCCACCCATGGCTTAAACAATAACACTATCATAAAATACACTATGTTCATCGTTTTTATATTTCTTTTTTACTTAACTAAACATTTGAAAGGGTATTTGGAGGAATTTCATTTGTCAAATATATTGATATTTCAAGAGAGAAAAAAATGTGGTTTTCAATTACATGTGCATATTGTAAGAATATTTTCATCACGGATAAAACTACTCGTATATGTATATCACATAACCAACCGAATTGGGATCATAACTATATTTTTAGATACATGATATCATTCCAACGACGAGCCATAAAGCGAAATGGCTATCGAAACGATCATATGACAATGTCGTTGATCTAGTATCACATATAGTCTTGTGCTATTATTGGTCCCATTTTGTAGCTTTATTAATAGAATTATTTTTGATGGAAATTTTACGAAAAATGCGATTGCCGGTACACTAAAATCAAGAAAATTATTGATTGAATTGGCATTCACTTGGTAGAACTCCATTACAACACAGTGAAAGAATTAGCAATGTATTTTAGTTCTACAAAATTATTTTTTTAAATATAGTTGATAGCTATTTCGGCTCACTCCATCGTCAGAACAATGCTTAAATTAACATTTGCTTATCTATATATAGCTGTGTAGAAAAGGTACACAATACATCTTCTCTCCTGTTTTAACGACCTAGCTGGTATCCTGCTCGCAATAAAACTAACAATTGTAAATGAAACTTAAAAGGCGGCTATGTAAATAAGTTTACATATAGCACGGAAATGGTCCATTACAGAAACAAAGAGACACCAGTCAGAGGATTCAATAATGGTGACCGACATATATTAGTTTGTTAAGAATCCTTTGTGATAGTTGATGTCTATTGATTTCCAGCTGATTCATGAAAATTAGTTGTTTTAATACTATATAATAATTTATAATATCGACTTAAGGTGTTTGATGGAATTTCAATATCATAATGTTGTAAACTTTGTACGATCCACGACAAAGTTTCAGCATATCAAATTGGTTTTGATATTAACAACTCGGTCAAAGCGATGGAACATCATTACGTTACTGTTCAATAAACATAATTGCATAAAATAACTCATTTTTGAGAAGCAGTATGAAAGGCAAACACCTTCTTATAGTTTTTAACTGTTTTTGTTTCCAAAGTCAATTTGGAAACTTCGTTCAGAGATTTGTCTCACTTTTTCACTTATTAGTTGTTAACTGTCACCTTTAGATAAAAAATATTTATATTTATAATAATAAAAACACATTTTAGTAGTTTTTTGTACAATTTTGTTTATGGTTAAGACCGGTTTTCTTCTTAACGAGCATTATCAACTGATTCAGTGCAAATTTAAAACAAGGTTTTTTATACTAAATTTCGAGATGATAATTAACAGGAATACAAAACTAAAGTTTCATGAATTAAGAAAACAATTTACTTTTTATTATATAATATATCTTTATGGAGTAACATGTTTAGGACTTCTTATTAATGAATTGAAATACAAATAAATAGAACTGAAAAATCTTTTGAGAATTCTGAAACAATCATGAGGAACTCATTAGCAATTATAATATATTATATTATAATTTGAAAAAAAATATTATAAAATTGCCTGCAATTAAAATTTGACTCCGATGGTTAAGTCTCAATAATCTCTATTTTCCAAATCCACTGAAATCTCTTCTCGCCTGTCAGTTGTATTGGTATATTGATGTATAATTACAACTAGTATGACAACGCAAACTTTGTGAAAGTCGTGAGTGGCAAGAATTAATATTTTAAACATCACAAACAACAAAAAGCAAACCATTACTGGTTCGTTTTTTACCTTTGTGATTGATATTCTAACCATGAATACGTCAAAACGGAATTCTGTAGCGTTAGTGCTAACCAAACATCTGGAGGTTACAAGACTAAATAAGAATATATACTAACAGAAAAATCAGCTCACCCAAAAGTTTTAACACTGCTTATTCTCCTATATATTATACTGATAAATACATGATCAATTGATGGTTTAAATCAGTGTTCTCCAATCTTTTTACTCATATGGACCGGTAAAAAAAACTAATATTGAAAAAAAAAAGTTTTATTACAGACAGATATAACTTTAACTAACCAAAATACATATACGAGTCTGATTAAATTTAAATTAGATTAAAACAAGAGTTTTTTTTTTGACAAACAAATGCGAAACCATGTTGCATTTTTGTTAATATATGGGATATTCTTGGCTGCAGTGCTGTCTTTATCAGTTATTTTTAAAGTCCTTGGTGTTGGATCATTCTACTGTGAAATACAAGTAAAGTGCAGGAAACAAAAATCCTAAATTTAATATTTTTGCATGGCGAATTTCTTGAATTTTGACATATTGTTTTCTGATCACCGGATGGGAAACACTGATCTAAATAGTTGAGGCGTTATGTCAGGTAGTTAAATCATAAACTTTACATACAAACGTATACGTGTTTATTTGACTAAAAATATGAAACAAAAAAACATCTTTTCGATTAGATATAAAAACGTAAGCTTCTCAGAAAAACAAAGCAATTTTTCCGACATTTCTCAAATATGGGTATTTTTAGTAAAATTCTATGTTTTGTCGAAATTTTTCATGCACTGCTTTTGTAAAATATGATAGTTAATTCAAAAAAATATTGAATAATTAATATTATTTTCTTAGTAGAGAATAATAATTTAACAAAAAAAAAACATCGAAAGGATATCAAATATATTTTTATGTGCTTACAATACGCATGTTTGATTTAAAACAATAGTTTCTGACAAATTGTAATATTTTATAAGCTTTTTTTTGCCTTATATAATTTACGACAAAGCCAAATTGAGCTCAAATTGCTAGAATTTCCATTTGTTATCAAATGATTGAAGATTTATTTTTCTCAAAAAAAATTTTTTTTGGACCTTTAATGAATAATTTATATATAATGATAAATATTTTATTTAAAAAAAGAAGAATGTAATGACAATGTACGAAATGAAAAATCAATTTTTGATATTATTTTAAAATATATTGTTGAAAACTTTTCTTTTAAATAAAATAAATTATTATCATTAGTATTATTTTAAACAATTTATATTATGTATTGAAGATTAGACTTTGCTTAGCTAATCGCAAGCATTTTCAACTGACTCAGTAAATTCAGTTATATCATAGAAAATTGCAATTTTAGTACCAAAAATTGTGTTATTTTATTTGAATATCATGCATTTCTTTCAAGAAGTGTAAACTGTCACTTTAAACATTACTTTACACATTAAAAGTTTTATACAATTGTTGAATTGATTGATATTCATCAAGTTTATTCAATATTTTTTTGTTGTTTTTAATTTGCTGAATACAAAATTTTGATAAAAACAAATGCTATTAAAAAGTTTCTCAATGCGTTAATATGCATTATTTATTATCTTACAAGATACAGTTTTTATCTTGTTGTTATTAGATATAATAGTAATATGCCAATAAATCTATTTCTTTAGCAAAATAGGCAAAATATTTTTCTCTCGTAAAATTATTCCCGAAGATCAAAAGGTAAACTTTTCTCGAGCGCAATTATTTATGAATTCGCTTGCTAAAAGAAAATATAACTTAAGATCATTCCTTCTTATTTAGAATGGTTTATTTATTTTCTGGCAAAAATGCTGGAAGTTTTCGAGGTTTCCGTTACTCTGTCTAAGCGCAATTCTTTATTGCTCCTTATTTGTTTGATTAATAATTTCATGTTTGATAAATAAAAAAGTTTTACACTGCCACACGTAAATCATTTTTTATACATCAAAGGTACGATATGCGATGTTTTTCGAATCTTTCGATTCAGAGCACTGCAGAATATTTATTTAGAATTGAATCAACTGCATAAAACAATTTAGCTCTGCCTGAAAATATTATACATTCATGATATAAAAAAAGCTGTGTTGTTTCTTAATTAACAAGCTAAATCTGAAAGTTAGCCAAAGTTTTGGTAGTTCTATAAAGATCAAAAAATCATTTCATATTTCAAATAGACCCTGTCTAAAACTACATAAAAATCAATCAAAATATAATTTGTTTATTTCATTTCAGTAGCCAAATTTGTAACGTGATATTAAAAGTTCATTGTTGTATACGGTCTGGCCATTTAAATGCTAAATCGTCGAAATACAATAAAATTAGGTTGTTTAATGTCATCAGTGCAAAGTTGAGAAAAATTTATAAATGATTGTGTTGAATAAAAATATTTAAATCTTAGTGCCTAAATGCTACAAAAAATACAGAATAAATTGTTTTCTATCGACAAAGCTTAAAAGAAATGACAAAAAAAGCTCATACGTTTTACAATACGGGAAAATTACTATTTCAATTTTGTACCCAAAAGTTTCATTTCAAATAATCCGTTTTATTCATCATGGTGTATTTTTCGTGGTTTGCGAAGGGCATTCACCCAACGTCGACTCGCTTCTTCTGAAAATTAGCATTCAGACCAAGTCCGGAATAATGCCCTTCTGTATTGAATAAATGTTGGCTTAATGAATGTTTATCACATACATCCCGATGCTTACATAATGGTACTATACAAATTTATCATGATTTATGTCACCACAGTTACTGTCCATTTTTCCCGGTAAATATCAATCTCTGTTTTGAAATTATGCAAATTCGCAAAAATGGAATACCATTTATAAACATTACCCATGATTTATGCGGAGAATAAAAGCTTTTTTAAATATAACCACTGAATTCTCAATAACTAATATTTTTTCACAAACTGAGTGGCTCTCCAATTTTATATAGTACCATTTAAATCATTCTCTCTCTCGACTCACAGCAATACTGCTTGTATCAAAAATATGAAATATGTAGCATTGAATACTTAAATTTTAGGATTTTTTTGGCTGGGTATTTAGGCGAGTGGTCAACGTCAACAGAGATGAGCCCTTCGAATTCTAATACGAACAGTTTGATAAATTGAACATTCTTTTCTCTGATTTGTATTTGAAACTATGGTGGTTTGAGTTGTATAAAAACATTTCTATTTAATCCATCCAGTCTTTAAAACGGTGAATCAAGAGTAATTATTTAGTTACTCGTTATACCCACGCCTTATTTTTCTGTGCAAACTACTTTATAAAAAAAATTGTTTCTCTATTTAATTCTTGCTTTAAAAAATATTCGTAGAACAGCTTTACGTAGAATTCATACGCATTACATTTTAACAGTTATTTGGATTTAAGCTTGAGCTATATTACAGTTTCATTTTTTCTTCTTAAAAATATAAAACACGTGCTAAGTTTTATAGCCAAACGAGTTATAAATCTAATTTAAAAGAAACTGAGATTTTCAAGAAATTGTGTTAGTTAAATTGATTAAATATTTTTATTAAGAATAAAGTGAGTTTAAATGAAAAATCTCATGTTCTTGAAAAATTTATGGAGACAAGATACTAATATAAATATATAAAAGACACCAAACTAAGAATGAGTTGATATTAGCTGCATTGATACCCACGTGTCATTATGAACGTTGTCAGCAGATAAAAAGTAAACCTTTAAACGGTTTTTCAATGGAGTGTTTTGACTACTAAAGTAAAAAAAACGCACTCGTGCATAAAGTTTTCTTGAGTGATTTTCAAGTATAATAAATCTCATTACAGCTTTATATTTTATTTTAATTGAAAATTCATTCACTAGTCAGTTTTCAACCCTAAATAATTAATAACTAAACAAAATTTTATTTTTAAACATTCAATTTTGTGATTTTTCAAATCTCTATTTCGGATATTATGAAAAAAGCACATTATTTTATTTTATCTACTTTTGTCTTTTACGTGTATGTTTCAACTCATTAAATTATTAAAACAAACGTATTTTAAAATATCAATATATATTTAAGTGCTTTATTTCTCATTTTTACACTCAGATTTTTGCATTCATTTAAATTTATATTAATATATTTCGTTCCTTTACTCCTTTTTTCGTTCCTTACATATGAAATAACTGTTCATGGCTCTATTTTTTGTTTTACTCTTTCCTTATCAATTTGAAAAATTATCGAGCGATAGAGAATGTATAACCTAGTTTATCGTACATTTAAAAGGATAACTGTACAATGATACATGTTCAATTATTCAAAAGATCACGCTTTTAGCAAACAAAAACAAAGCAAGGAGGAAAATAACAACAAATTAGCTACAGTTTATTTGTTTACTTTATTATATTTGAGAAAATTGCTTTCCCATCAAAAATAAAGGGTTGAAATGTGTTATAATTTAAACAACATTTTCTTTCAAGCTTAATTTGAATAATTAATAATAAAAGGGAAAAGTGAGCTAAAAATAAATTAAACGGAATTGAAAATGAATTCTGATACTTTACGCACTCATTTATGAGATTCTACAAATTTCGATATTTAATAAAGATTCTTCGATATCATAAATCCACCCACACAGTATGAAAGTGTAATTAAAATTTGAATTCAAATTGCGGTTGCAGAATCAAGCTTTTGAATTCGAATTCTGAATGTGTGATTGAAAAAAGCTTTTGATAAATATATACCAATATAATACCGAAGCTCTTTATATTATACAATAGTATTGGAAGAATAATTACAGGTTAAATTGGTTCCAGTTTAATAAATATTCTATGATCCCTTGAATATCAATGAAATATGTAAACTTAGTTAATTAAATAACATCATGCGAATTTATTTTCGTAAAGCAGTTAATTAAAAATTGTGTATTTGGAGTAAATTTATTACATTTTTAATTTTGAAAACTTTTCTGGTCTGAATTATTGCTTTGAGTTTCGTGACGTGTTAAGGGATGATTAATACGATTTTTCCACGAACTGTGGGATTTTAAATTTAAATGTAATATTTTTTTATTAAAATAATTAATTAAAAAATACTGAAGCGTTATAAAGTAATATTTTTTACTCAATAACAACTGCGAAATATCCTTTTGTAATTTGATGAAATCATAAAATACAATTTAAAATTTCTAAGTGTTTGATTTTCAGTTATAATAAATAGTTCAAAATAACGTCAGATTTTTTTTTATCAAATGAGACTTTATTACTATAAAGTGAATTTTTGTGAGACTTGACTTTCATTCATAAGAGGTTCTTTCCCTTATAATGAATGAAACCTGAAACAAGCCTCTTGTAACTTAGTATACAAAAGTAAACGCCGTTGACTTAACAAATTGATCCGATATACACGCGCTGTTCTCAATGTTTGTTTGGTCCATTCATGTCGAATTTACAAGATTCATCGAATACTAAGATTTGCATTGGGAAATAGTAATATACCCAGAAAATAATAAAGTGAAGATGAAAAAATGAAGGAAATTTCAACTACAGTATCTTATATTGGTCTGATTTGCACATGGCTATAGCATCTTCAACATCATTTTTCTTTATATAAAATGACATCTTCAGTAGTTCTGTTCATTTTGTTGGATATGCAATTTTTTAAAAATCAATTAATGATATTCTTAATGGAAAGTAGGTTTTAGGCTTACGGAATTCACTCATACAAACTAATGACGGATGATTGGCTTATCTTTTCTTTAACTTTTTTAATTTTCTTTAAATTTCTTTAACTGGACATGGTCAGTGAATATCAACTAGCTTGAGGACTGTGTGAAATAATAGTATATGAAATAATCATATCGCCTGACATCTTCATTGTATTGTTTAATTATTAAAAAATAATTTGTCAACAGTTTTTATTCTTATATATATAACTGATTTATATAATACTTTCTGACTATTTGATTTTTTTCTTGGTCACGACAAAATTATTGTCATTTTTTTCCTATACAAAATTATTATCCCTTTTCAAATTTTAACATTTTCACATCGTCATTACCTTCGATTTCATATACAAGCAAATATTTGAAATAAAGAAAAAAAAGCTATACTTTATTAAAATTGTAGTATTTCTTGTGTTTATGCCTAAAATAAATGAAGGGATAATACATTATTGAAATATAAAACCTTGCCTTTGTTCGACAAGTCCAAATAATATTTATATCATTATGTCAAATTAATTATATTCCAACACATACATTTTAACAGATTTTCGCATTTTCCTGTTTGATAAAAAAAGACTATTCAAAACATTAAATTGTTATAAGGACATTAAATTATTATGTTACTCATTTCAATTAAATATTATTGCGTAGTTATATTAAACATTTTTGAATTAATATAATTTTAAAAAGTTTTTTTTCAAAGTGACACGTCACAAACACACGTAACATACAACTTCAAAGGAAGGCGGGCTTATGTACAATCTTATTGCTAATTGATTTATTGTGAATTTTTTTCAAAGTGAGTGCCGTTATATATTTAACACTGTAAAAACAATCATAAATAAGTTTCACGCGACATAAGAAAATGAGCTGTTTTTATTTATAGAACTTGAATTATTATTTGAAGTATTTTCCTTCAAAAGCTTATTCCAGCATCAAAATTAAGTAAGTAGACAGCACTTCAAGAAATCTTTCGAGTGATAAAATGTTCCAACATTTTCTATAAAAGTCTTGATTAAAACGATTTCCTTGACAACAATCCTTTATTACATTCTTCTTAATAGCTAAAATTATATTTATATATATATAAATAAGGCGTCGCATATATATTATCATTAATTCCATTATATCATAGAATTCAAGACATCAATACTTAAATCGTAATGACTGGTTGTATTTTTAGAATTACATAAATTTTTTAGTCTAGTCACCAACGCTCTCAAACTTCTGAGTTACTCTGTAGTTGTTTCATCAGATTTAAAGTTATCTTAAATTAATATGGTGAAAAAAATAGCAATGTATTTTGGTTCCACAATTTTTTTAAGATATAATTTATTAGTTGTTTCGGCTCACGCCATCGTCAGAACAATGCTGAAACGAACGTTTGCTTATCTATATATAGCTTTGTAGAAAAGGTACGCAATACACATTGTCTCCTGTTTTAACGACCTAGCTTGTTTCTTGCTCGCAATAAAACTAAATAATGTCAAAAATTGTAAATGAAACTAAAAAGGCGGTTATATCAATAAGTTGACATATGGCTCGGAAATGGTCTATTACGGAAACAAAACAGCCACCTGTAGTGGGTTGAGCAATGACGATTGACATATATTAGATTGTTCGTTGAGAACCTTTGTGATAGTTGATATCTACTAGTAGAAATAGATATCAACTATATCTTTAAAAAAAATAAAAAAATTGGAGAACTTAAATACATCGCTATTTTTTCACCGTCTTATAATGGAGTTCTATCAAGTGAATTCCAATTCAATTAATTATCTTAAATAGTTTTTTTTTGTGTGATACGTAAATGTTAGCTATCATAGCTGACTAAAAAATATGATTATTCTAGTCATAGAAAAGTAACAACTGGTGCGGCTGAATTAAAAAAATTCGTAAATTTTACAGAGACTTCTTTCGGAGTCAATTAAACCAAATGAAACTTGGTAAACAGTTGGCCAAAACAATTGAAGTCTAATCAATAGATGCATAATAGACTAGACTAGATAAATGAGTTTCATAAAGGCGTTCAATCTTTCATTCGAAAAGGGTTTGCGCCGACATCGCCGGTGAGAGAGAAATCGTTTTACATATTACTAGTAAATACTACATGTACATACTTTATCTCAACAAGGTCTTGTTAGAAGGACACTTCATTTACATTTTGCTTAGAATGTTCCAGACCCAAAACACTTATCAGATGCCTTATCCTTATTTATGGCTTACGGAGTGAAAATAAAGGCCCTCCCTTTATAAGAGAATTCTGAAATCTAATGTTAGATGCCGTACGACTGTCAGCTATCCAGGTGTAATATAAACATTTTCGAAAATAATTTGTGGGATCGAAATACAAGATGAAATAAAGATTTATATATTCATGTATTGTGGTGAATGTTAGACAATATAGAATATTCATAGATTGTCAATTACTGTGTAGCAGTGGAGCAGAGGCGTGGAAACTTTTTGAATAAAATACCACATTAATGAATAAAATTCAAAATTTACATATACGTTATTTTTAATTGTGAAAGCATTTTTGAAATTTTATTGTGATTTTTCGATGAAGTTTTTTTTTTTGAACTTTGTGAATTTGAATTGTTTGAAACTTTGTCTCTTTTATAGTATTCAGTTTTGCTGCATCCATGTAATAAAACGCCTGAAGAAACCGAAATCCAAAACCATGACGTTAGTGACAAAACATATGGAATCGTACAAATATTAATAATTAAAATTTGGTACTGAAATTCCATCAAGCACTTTCAGTAGATAATCATAAAGTAAATATAGATCATAAAGTTTATTTTCTTGTTAAGATTCTTAAAAGTACTTGCTGTATATAGTATTAGCTTTAACCAGCTTCTCTCAGATTCGAACTCATTCTTTATTCATTACGAGTGCATAATTACAATATTAGATTTCTACTCAATCACTAAAACGTAACCTGTTAATAGGAAACGACACTTCATATTATTGATAAACCTTACTGCCCGAATTCACCGTGGTTATATTGAACTAACAAGCAAATTAGCCCTGGTAAAAATATTTTTTCTAGCTTACTGTGGTATAATTTCCACAATAAGATTTGTTTATTGTAATTAAAGTGATATTTAATGAAGAAAGTTGAAAAAATAGCTCTGGGCCGTACTTCATATAATAACCACTAAATAAAGTATATCAATTAATAATGTTACGAGCCTAATATTTTAATGCACGTCAATTTGGTACGACGCTACTGTTCACTGTTTTTGTAATAGACAGATAGACAAATGCTTTGTTTTACGTTTTATAACATTTATTAATAGACATTTATGCGTACAGTAAAGCAATCAATTTTAAAATATTGGATTCGTTACTCAAAAATTCAATTATAAAAAAGGCAAACTCATTTGTTTTTTATGTAAAACTATTTTTTTAATGCTGTATAGTTTTGATACTAAATGCGTATTAGATTTTGCTCAATACAGCTCTGAAGGAATTGTTATGATGTGTTTTTAAAGAGACATCTTTATTTCGTGTGGGTAGTTTTAACGACCGCTTGACTATTATGGTTTTCAATTTAAAACGCTTTATTTTTCATTAAAATCGCTTTAAGCAAGGTGACTTTTCTTTTTTACGTTCCTTTATTTCGATGGGAGAAATACGTGTTCGAAATTTATAAATGCTTTTAGGCTCAAGTGCTCTCAAAGAAACGAAAGCTTTTTTAATAAAAGAAAAACAATCCTGGAAGTTTCATTATAAAATATTATTTTCACTTTCATAGTGTCGTTTTAATAAAGTGAAAGGATTTACATTATGTGTATAGTAATTTGTATAGATAGTGGTATAACTATCTACTTTAATAACAACAAGAGTGCTATTTTCTTTTAATAGTTTTCGACTCGGTGCAAAATAGTTATCAATATTTTCTTTAACGTTAAATTTTCAAAAATATTAAAATTGTTTGTAAAAAATAAAAAAATATACGCCTTTGAATAAAAAAAATATTTACCACTTTTACATTTTTTATGACTATTCAAACATCTATAAAATTTCACTTGTTAACTGTTTACACACGATATAATATCACTTTCAATTCAATTCAAAACACGTACAATTTGCAGCAATACGCCTGCAATTATCTGAGTATAATTGATGGCGAAATTTAGAATCAGAAGTAGTGTTTTAAATAATGAATTTTATTCAAACAAAACAAACTTAAGAACATCGTTTGATAATGCCGAACTGTGTGAAACCGGTGCTGACCATTGATTTTTTTTGTAAAAATATTACTAAAACATGTGTTTTTAATATTTAAAAGAAATAAAATATATTTTAATAAGCTAATTGTAGTAAGTAATTCATTACTTTCAAGAAATACGTAAGCTTGCACCATCTTTTCTATTTGTCGCTGTTGTTATTTAAAATAGTGTGCCTTTTCATCGAGACACTTAACGTTTTAAAATACATTTTTTTTTATTTAATGTTTCCAAAAAGTGTTTTTTTTATGAATACGACGTTTTCCTTAATTATTATTCGTATTTTATGCCATATTTTAATCAAGGGTGAAAAATCAATTTATTCACCAATTTGAAAAATAAATAATCTCATAACACTTTTGTTATATACTAGTTAATACATTACTCTATATTATGCATTGCTAAGTTACCATTTTTAATAATTTTATTGTCATTTTAACAATATTCCTGAAAGCGTTCATTCTATTTTATTGTATTAATCATCACGACAATCGAATAATAAACGTAATTTTATGGTGTGTTTAAGCCTTAGACTATAATCTTGTGTGAATGGATAAAATGTACGACTTCAGCAAAATAAAACGAAATGTAAATTTACCTGCCTGCGTGCCAACTGAAGTTCTCCTGGAATATTTTTCACGCTCAACACAAGGTGTCGCGCCATGAGGGCATAAAATACTCCAATTATTGTCAAAGGGATTGCGTAGTAGATGAGGAATCTCCCAAGAATTATGGTCTTCGCGTACTCTTTGCCCCATTGCTCAGGGAACGGATAACAGGCTTCGAACTGCAAAAAAAGCATAACTTAAGAAATCTCATAAAAGTGTCATCGAAATTCCTTAAATAGCGGTAGGTATTCATTGTAAGACGATAAATGAAAAAGTAAAATTATTATACATCTAAATATTTTAAATTAACTACTTAATATGTTTTTTCGAAAATGAATCAATTTTAGAACACATTTTCACATCTTTCAATAAATTGGGTATAAAATATAGATTGACTTAAAGTTTTCTAAAGGTAGAAAACATATAATTCATATATTCTTAACGGCCAACTTAATATTTCCAATTCTTCCTTATTATATCCTTTAGGTGAAATAAGTGTAGAGTCGACAATTTTATGAATTAAACTACTTTTGTATATTACGTCACCTGATGTTTAATTCTTTCCGTTAAGTGCCAATTTGAAATAAGTAGGTATTTTTAAGTCTAAAATTACCCAATTACATTTGTTGTATATTTTTTTCATAAAAGACTCATTAACAGTATTTAACGTTTGTAATATTAATTTCAGTGTTATTATTTTTAAATTAATATTTAAAAAAATATTTTGGTTGTAATGTTTGGGTTTTGTGTTTTCCTTTTTTAATTAACTCTGTTTGTATTTAACCGATTCTAAGTGTTTGTTGTGTGCCAGTTCTCTTGAATCAGAGTGAAAGAATGCCTGAAAATGCCACAATGAAGCCCGGGTCATTACTGACAAAACAAGTGGAATCGTACAAATTTTCAACAGTTCATGTTAATCACTTTTAAGGTGTTAACTGTCACTTCTTGATGGAAAGGCATTATATTTTAAATAATAAAAACACATTTTTTAGTACTTATTTCCACAATATATTTTTTGATCAGGACCGGTTTCGCTCATCGCGAGCATTATCAACTGATAGAATACAATTTACAAACAAGTCTATTTATACAAAACAAAAAATTAATTTGAGTTAAAGGTAGCAGGTGTACAAAACCATGGGTTCAAGAACTAGGAAACAATTTACATAAAATCATACAATATTGATACAAATAAAGTAAATTAGTATAAAAATTAAATGTTCACAATCACTTATTAAGAATTACAATTACAATATGGTAAATCAATAATCCATTAGGAGCTCTAAACAATCAATAAGGAAGTAAGGAGTGGGAAATTTTTAATGACGAAAATAACCCACAATCTACTTAATGGAACAAAATAAATTAATACATGAGAAGTCGATTAAAGATGAATCGATGAGATGGGAAGATATGGTCAGTCAGGGGCGTTCCAATATTTTCTGTAAAGAAATTTAAGTAAAAGGAGGCAATATCATTTTCAAAAAAAAAAAAAAAAATTATTAAATCTAATTTAATGAGTATAACAATGGTGACGACGCAAAAGTAGTTTGTTCATTTATAAGGTTAGAATTGGGCAAAAATTTATATCGATTAATTTCAAGGATTTCTTGTTTATCTAATTTTTTACAGAAAATATTGGAACCCCCCTGACTGACCATATCTTCCCATCTCATCGATTCATCTTCAATTGACTATCATTAAAATTCTCATATATTAATTTATTCTGTTCCATTAAGTAGTGAGTGTGGGTTATTTTCGTTATTAAAAATTTCCCACTCCTTACTTCCTTATTGATTGTTCAGAGCTCTTAATGGATTATTGATTTACCATAATTGTAATTGTGATTTTTAATAAGTGATTGTGAACATTTAATTTTTATACTAATTTATTTTATTTGTATCAATATTGTATGATTTTATGTAAATTGTTTCCTAGTTCTTGCACCCATGGTTTTGTACACCTGCTACCTTTAACTCAACTTAATTTTTTGTTTTGTATAAATAGACTTGTTTGTAAATTGTATTCTATCAGTTGATAATGCTCGCGATGAGCGAAACCGGTCCTGATCAAAAAATATATTGTGGAAATAAGTACTAAAAAATGTGTTTTTATTATTTAAAAGTTCATGTTAAATATAATTTAATTATTGATAACTAATAATTTGACAAGTACCTAAATAATCAAACAATCAATGGTCAGTAATAAGTTTATAAAACCAAATAATATTGTAAGAAAAAAATACAAATGATTTGTAAACAATCTATTTTTGTCAGTATTTTATTGGCAAACAGTTAAGTAATTCGTAGTAAGGGTAGATTCCATCAGCTGTCAGACTAAAATTAGGAATTCAAAAATATTTACATAAATTACTTAAATTTCAATTTAATTACTGAACATATTTAAGTTAGTACACTGGACACTGAAAGCTTTGAACTATTACTGATCATTAATTTAATTTGCTGGCCAAAAATTGATTTATATAATGACCCATCAAAAACATGCCCCTATAAAATATATGATACTATACCCTTTGTAAAACTTTAGGTCAATTGCAGATGTTTTTTCAAAGCTTTTTAACATTAAACATGTAGTTATATTATGTAAACTAGTTTGTTTGTTGTGACTTAATATATTTCAAAACAATTTAAATTGAAAAAATTATCGCTTTTTAAAATCATGTTGTTATGTGATATTGATATGAATAATGTTTATTTAATAAAGAAATAATCATTTTTTTTAATGGAACCTTTAAGTCATTATTTCAAAAATATTTTATAAAGCTGGTAATTTTCTATCAGAGGAATCGAAAGCCAGTAAAGAGATTTTTCAAGCCTCTACAAAGTTTTAAAAAGGTTTACTAAAACAATGTTGTATGCGTGAGGTTGTATTCGTAATTTTGATCCAGGGAAAATTTTCAAATTATTTTGAATTCCTTAGCATTTTTCACAACTTAAAAGACGTCTTTATAAAAAGAAAACACTTCGTATTTTTTCTTTTTTATAGAAAATAAAAACATTTTTATGCCGTCTACTGTTTGTACATTTAGAAGCCTTTTTTCTGACATTAGAATAAAAAACGTTGCCTTGAAATAAAAATAAAAACAATAGATTTTGTCCGTACGTAGACACATATTGCGTAATATATTCGAACAAGGGTGAAAACCGTTGCTTTCCCATCACACACCATACTTTACTTTAATGCGCTAAAACGGAAAGAGTCTTCTCCTAAAAATAGTACCGCGATAAATTTTACTACCCTAATAACAGGGTAGTAGTTTTCACGGCAAACTGAATCTTGTGAATTTTTATACGTCTAGTTAGGGGCAAAAAAACAAAAATTGATATTTGAAATATTATTCAGTATCAAGTAGAACAGGGCTACTCAAGAACCTTATTATGATAAAAATGGTTTGTAATAATTAAAAATAATGCTTATTATGTAAACGGGGAATAAAACAAAAAAAAACGTTAAAGATCAACAATATTTCAAGATAATTTAGTGTTTCGAGTCATCGTATAAAATAAAGAAATTCATTAAAATCAACCATTTTTTTTTTGAAACAAAAACTTTTTGTTATCTTTGGCGAAATTATCAAGGTTAAAAATAATACACAATAATAATAACTGGGGAATCATCACGAAAAAAAAATACTCAATCACAATATTTCATATATATCCATTTAAAAATAATACACAAACAAATAACTTTATCCCAAATTTTTGTTTGTCAATTTTTTAACACAACCCCTATATCTGATTTTTATACGGCTTGACTGAATTGTGTTTTACTCAAATATTATATTTTAAACTCAATCTTTCAATAATAAAAAGTCTTCTTAAAAATAAACTATTTAACAGTATATTATTTCAAATACAATTTTATTGACATATTAAATAATTCATTTATACTAATTAACAAGAAATTATCACTATTTTCGTAATTCGTTCAATCTTTACATTCTTTTATGCCTTCATAGTATACGTGTTATAAGTAAAGTTATGACATAATTGCTTATTTATTAGGGCGAATTGCCATTGATTCGATCAACGACTAAGATATGAATTATTTAGAAAATTTATCAAACTTCCTGTATTTAAGAGCTACAACGTAAATAGAACTCAGTAATAGATATTGTTCAGATTATTGTCTTTATTTTATAGATGTAGATTTGAAGAATAAAAGAGTGCTTGTAAGAAATATTTTATATTATATAGGGTCCGCCATCTATAGTTTTTTTTTTCAACTAGTGCTTATTTCGTGAATGGTAACACTTAGCTCATGTCTGATTTGACAGATAATTAGTTTTATCCTTCCGCTGAACGAATATGGTTGTGTATACGCTTGAACAACGCTGGGAAATATTGCGACATTACTTTGAAAATCATGGTAATGTTGCAGAATGTGTGCGAAAATTGGAAGAGAGGAGGATATTGGCAACATTTGGTTTCCACAGGACGGCGCTACATACCACACAGCCGAAGCTACACTCGATGTTTTGCGCCCTGTTTTTGAAGATCGCATTATCAGCCGCAGAGATGATGTCGTTTGGCCACCTCGGAGCTGCGATTTGACAACGTTGGACTATTATTTGTGGGGTGCCCTCAAAGATAAGTGTTACGCCGACAAGCCAGAGACAATTGACGCTTTAAAGGACAATATTCGTGAAGCCATTGGTGAAATACAGCTGCACACAATCGATAATGTGCTTAAAAATTGGACCGATCGTGTAGGCTACTGCATGGCCAGCCGAGGCAGCCATTTGAATGAAGTTATTTTCCATTATTAACCGGAAGGATTGTACTTTCAAATTTCAAAAAAATTTGAGAAAATATTAGTAGTTTTTTTTTATAGCATTTTCAAAAAAAAAAGTTATTTGGCGGACCCTTTATATGATAAAACTAGCATCGATTGACGTTATAAATATGACTGCTTTTGTAATAGCTTGCAAAAAAGATTATCAAAGAAATATACGTTGAAATTATTTTAATGATACAATTCAATCTTATTTTATATAATTATATTAAAAACAATTAGTGTACGGTTTTTTATGAAGCGTTTAAATCTATGACGCGTCAGCATCAGAGCTCTTCAGGTCTCCCTAATTTCTTATATATATAGACTTTTGTTTTATATAATTGCATTGTTGTTTTTGACAAACGCAAGTCACTGCAGAGCTGAGCAATTCACAGTGAATTCGTTTCACGTGGATACCATACCCATTATAATTATGTTTTTATCTCCACATAATATACCCACACACGCATACGTATACCAGCACAAACACGAAGTAACACATATGTATATACAATATGTATGGAAATGAACTGTGTCTCAATAGCAGTGAATAATAATAAATAGACAGATATAAATTCAATGTACGGTGATAACATCATACTATTCAAAAGTATGAAAAGCCAAACAACTCTATATAAGAATTATTTGGAACTGAGATGAATAAGCTCAAAGTTTGTGTATATTTGTGTGTAAATATAAATTAATAATAGCGTACTAAAGTTTTTTTTATTCTTGTAAATCTATCAGATATATTCTTATAAAAATACAAATAAAACAATAAAACAAAGTTATCTAACATGACGATGTAATAGAATAAGATTCACTAGACGATATTTTGTTGTGGAATATGCAGATATGACATTAAAATATTATGAAAATTGTTTTACAAGAAAATTGATAAGTGACAGAAGCAGTTAAATTTACAATTTTGATTTACATGGTATATGAATGCACTTATGATTAATGAATGAGCATTATACAACGATACATAATCAACTCATTTATTTTTTTTCATGTTGTTTATGCTGGTTTGGTCTTTAACAAGTGATATGAAACAGTGAATAATTATTTTTTTCTCCGCGTAAAAATAATATCAATGAAAAAATGTTGTGTTACATTCGAGAGTAAATATGCAAAGATACGTTGTTGTCATTTAACTGAATACAATTTTCATAAGATTAATAGCAGTTTAATTCAATTAAAGTGTGATTCCATTTAATAAAAATATGTGGCTTTTTTATTTTATGCGTTTCTAAATAATTTAAGTTCAGCCTATATTTTAATACTAACAAAC
The DNA here is from genome assembly GCA_028555115.1 of Himalopsyche japonica. Lineage (NCBI taxonomy): Eukaryota > Metazoa > Arthropoda > Insecta > Trichoptera > Rhyacophilidae > Himalopsyche > Himalopsyche japonica. Next base: position 2,184,259 of record JAHFWJ010000412.1, on the reverse strand, counting down.
GCTTCAATAACTCTTCAGCAAAAAAAATACGAATAAAAGTAAATATTTAATGGTATTGAAATAAGGTACCATGTTTTAATAATAGATTATGGACTATTCATAGTTATTTTTGTAACGATTTCCATATGCTTTATTATTTGCCATACGTCATTCGAATCGTGCCTTATAGAATAGCGTGCCAACACAGTAGGCGTTTTTTGGCATCCAAATATATCCAATAAAGTTTTTTATTTTACTTTAATGAACATCGAGATTATTTTTTATGTTCCACAATTTTACGATTCACGTGATAAGAATGAATAAAACTTTTGTGATACATTGATGTTTAACGCAATGATAAGAGCTGGATGGTTAAGTACTACGTGTATCGAACAAATCTGTCAAAGACTTGATATTTCTTGTAATTTACTATCGATACAGTGACCGATTTTGCCTTACTGATAACACATGAAATGAAGGCAAATCTACTCTACATATCACGCACAGATGACTTGTTCCTTTCAAAAATAAATTTGATGCTATTAAAAACAAAAACCGATATGTCCACATTGTAATGTAAATACAATAGGTAACACCGGCAACTTTTTACTCAAAAATTTAATATAAATTGGGTTGCTCGTATATTTTATCAGTTGATAATGCTCCGATGAGCGAAACCGGTCGTCTATTTTTTTCAGATTTTGACAAAATGTAAAGATATTGGATTTTTTATTTTGACTCATCACACATGGACAATATTATTCAATTCTTGTTGATTTTTAACAATATTTTTTTGTGTTTACGCCTATATATTTTTTAAATCATTCCTAATATTCAAGTATTCTCTCAACTAAAATAATCATAATGCTGTTTCTCGGTTATGGTATATACTTATTTATTGCGCTTCGTAGTGAGCATACAGGTAAACTTTTTTTACCTTTTTGTAAGCAAAGTTTTTATTTCTGTATTTTATACTGTTTTCACTTTTTTCTATCGTCACAGGTGATGTCAGTAACACGACATAAACTGGATAAAAAAGGGTATTTTCAATTTAACAGAAACCTTTCACTATCAACACAATATTATAACGTCTTTTTAGCAACTACGTTTTGATAATTGATAGAAAAGCACACTCGTCAATGTTAAATAAAAGCAACTATAATATCTTGGACGCACTAGTTTAAAATATGCAACGACTATGTTATATAATTAAAGTCTTACAAAACTGAATTTAACTACCTTCAAAAGGAACACATAACAGTTTTTTTTAATACTTCTCAACAACTTAAGCTGCATATACTCTATGAATAAGAAAAGAAGAGTTTTTACTTTTTTAAATCGAACTTATAAAATAAAAAAATACTAAAATAAAATAGTCATTTTTCAATGAAGATAGTCATAATATACAATATAATTGCAATATACACATAAATATTACATTACAATAAGATTGATTGTGCTTGACGACTTGGAAAAGATGATCTAGCATATATATTTTGATCATTTATGGATATTTTAACACCACAATAATCCTCTCTTTTATATTTTATGTACGCTACAAAATATATTTATTATCAAAGTTTACATCCAAAAATCATATTTCGTTTCGAGAATTCGAAACATATTGTTCACTCTACCAAATTATTCGAACTAGATGTTATCACAAGATTTACGCATCCACCTTTGAAGTTATTTTACACAAAGGTATTATAAAAGACAAAAAGGGTGTGGCGTTCACTAATTAGTTCAAAAACAAAAGAACGCGGAACACATATGACGGTTGTAATATCCGTTTCCTCCAACAATGTTGTGCACATACCTAACCAAATACCGGAAAGAGCTTTTGTTGAAAGTTTACTTTCAGCAAAAGCTCTGATTCAAAAGGGTCTTTCCTGGTAGGTACGAATGATGGTATTTTATTCATTTTCAAACCAAACATTATATATTTTTTATAGAATTAACATCGTTTACCATTTGTTGCTCTAAGTATTTTGTATACGCACAATTTGTTACATTGACTTATAAGATATTTCATATTTAAATATAAATCGTTTATTTGTATTGCGTATCATCTTTTTTCCTATCAATCTACTGGAAGAATCGAAACGTTTCGTTTTATTTAAAAATACATTAAGTGATACTTCGCTAAATGAGTAACTATGAATTCTAGAGCTTTACTGGGTAAAAATAAAAGATCTTTTATCAGAAACACGTGCCGTTTACCTCTTATAAAAGAAGTATACCTTTCAAATGATACTCAATTTGTTTGCTATTTATTTGATTTTAATTGATAGAAATAACTTAATTGAATTATAAACAGGATTTATGTTAAGGAGTTTACATTAAAGTTAAATTGTACGAAGTATTTAATGTTATTTTTATTTGAATTCAAATTGAAATAAAAACGCAAATTTAACAATAAAGTCTATCATTTAATTTTAGTATTTATTAAAAAAGTAACCTTTTTCTTGTTGTTACACACCAAATATAACAAATCGTTACTCAGATATACAAATAAAACAAGAAAGAAAGCTCGATTTCATCCAAAGTGGTTTAATTAATATTTCTGAATTATTGAAGTGAATTTATTTTGATTTATTAAAATGTTTCCGACGTTTGGTCATTGTTATTATCCTATATTACCAAAATAGCTTTAAGCATCTGGCTGTTCAAATCTGATATACAGTTTTTTTTACTTAGGCGAGTATAACGTAATCACTATTGAAAAAATTATGTGTTTTCATTGACACTATATCAGGAACTTGTATATTTCAAAGTATAGAGTTCATTTAACTAATTGATTTCTTGTAATAAAATCAATTATATACACTTATTTCGTAACAATTGCAAAATATTGAGATACCTGTGACTATTTTTTTTTCCCAAGAAAAATCACTTTTTATGTTTTATTTGTCATCGTTCGTTAGGCTAAAATTTTCAATATTATCAAAAAATCTGTTTCAAAACGTACAATACTCATTAAAAACTTCCAAATAATAAAAATATATTTTTCTGTATTTATTTTCACAAAATATTTTAGGGTCGCTCATTGCGAGTATTATCAACTGATTTTATAATCATCAGAAAAAAATCAGTTAATAATACTTGCAATAAGCGAAACCGATCGTGACCATATAATATATTGTTGAAATAAGTACTTAATTATGTGTTTTTATTATTTAAAAGAAGTTGCTTTTCCATCAAGATGTGAAAGTTGACACATTACAAGTAAAAAACGATGTAAAACAAAATGGTACAATGAAAATAATACCAACATTTGTCATGAATAATTTGATCAGGTATTGATAAAACAAGCTGTAGTTATTTTAAGTAGAAATATATAATATCATACCTCAGTAGTTGGATTAACTCTAAAAACCCTGACGTACGATCCTGCTGCTGCAGGAACTGCGCAGAGTAATGCCAGGAACCAAATCAGCGCCGTCGCAGCCACTGTCACACGAGTGGCCCGGTTGCCGCCACCTAAAAATGAATCAAGGATTTTTATGTGTAGAAGAGAACAAAAACATACAAGGAATATAAACGTCGGTTTCTAGAACAACGAATCTGTCGACCGATGTCAGTTCAATCGACCGTATATTTCTTAATAGACAGAAACAACACAAAAAATACTTATCAATAATCTTGCGGAATAACTAAATATATTCCAGAACACGCTTCAATATCAATATAATAATTACTACCATAAAAAATCAATATAGCAGTGATAACACGTAAACACATATTAGATAACCAAAGGCATCCTTCGTAAGAAAGATTTCATATCAAAAGATATTAATTCATTGCTATGCTATAAAAAAAAAAAACCAAAAGAATTTGTTTAATTTTTATTTTTGTATTATGGCTAAGGGTGCGTGAAGATATCATTAACCTATTTTTGCTGAGCAATAATCATGGTGATAAAAATAATATGAAGATTATAAAACTAAAATTATCCTATTTACAGCAGTTTTGGCACTATTATTTTTTTGTTATTGTCTATTAAATAATGTCTCGACGATTAAGACAATAGAATTCAGAAGGTTAATATTGGAAACCGCTTGAGAAACTAAATATGATTCGTAACATTACTTTCATTAACGTAAACAATTTGATTTCACAAAAAAATTATGTCAAGTTTAATGTATTAAATGTTAATTGAAAAAAAACCCAAATTCAGAGATATTTTCAAAGTTTCATTTTGCGATGTACATATTTACCAGTGTAGAGAGAAAAATTTATTATTGGAGGTAAACATAATATATTTTTTTAAAGTTATCTTCTTCTTATGTTAATGATGATAATTTTTAATTCATACTGAATAATGAAGTTTTTATAAATGATTTTTGCTCATAGACACTTAAATTATTTCTAGATAATATGATATAAGTATTACAGATGTGTTATATTTTCATACAAAACGATTTTATTTTATAGGCATATTAATTGACAGGCATTAAAATTTGTCTTATTGTATGTCAATGTATGTTAGAATTATTTTTTGTCAGCAACATCAAATCAGAACCATGCCAATATTTTTTGCTGTTTAACTCCTCTTTTATTTAATCGATGTAATATGTTAACTGATTTTTATATATTTAACATCTGCGTGAGCGTGAGCTACATATTTTGAACGATTCTGATCTAAATAAATAGCGTTTATTAGGGATTTATTTGAGTTGTTAGAGGCACTAATGCGTGAATTGCAATAATCTTTTGACAATAAGAGTATTCCAACGGAATAAATACAATCGGTAATTCTTAAAATACCATTTTGCTGGAGCAAAATAATTTCTTGAGCGGTTTGTCAGAGAGACAGCTTAGATTTTATCATGTTTGAACCATGAAACATTTGTACTATTTGTCAATATGTCAAGTTATTTTGAAAAGGACACTTAATTGATTGACATTTAGAAACCATGAATTGCTTAGTCATTGAGTGTAGTATTATAAATGTACATATTTATAAAATGGGGATGATCTACATTAAGCAATGCTGATGAATGTACATGGTGTTTACTGGGAAGCTTTAATACTTTTTTGTACAAGTTTAGTTTAAATAAATACGAAGTGGCTTAATCTTGATAAATTTTTCATTTAATAATAGTAGTTACGCATAAAAGATGTTTTTTCCTTGATTTCCGCATTAGCTTAGCTCATAAATTCTGGCCTTTTTGATAGTATTTTTCACAAACTTTTGTGTTTGTTTTTGAGTTGGTTAAGTACTTATGGTTTGTCGGTATACAATTTTATCTTAAAACACTCTAACAAGAAGAAGCTTGGAACTTTAACATGTGACAACCGTATATGCTAATTGACATTGACATGTTTCAAAATAATTTCATCTGAAACAAATTTCTCAATGATTCCATTGTATTTCTAGCTGAACATGAAAATGCTCGATTTTGTTTAAGCCGCATGTTTATCGATATCAATGCATTGAATTTTGTTGTCGAAAAGTTATAAATTAAGGTACGATAAAGTTCTTTATTAACAATAACATATTTTTATACATATTGCTATAAGTTAATTTTATCTGCTACATAACCTCTTTCTTCAAATTAATTCTTTTAACGATGATAATGTCGCAATTTTACTACCAAAAAATTCATATAATATTCTTATTTTTACAATCATTGATGATTAGCTTTTCAAAATTTTGTCACATTGGTAAATCGAATATATTCCATAATAAATTTACCATATCTATACTTTACGACAGTCGAATATGAGATTCAAATTGCTTTTTACGAACATGGCGTCAAAAAAAAAACCGATAACCTTCTCGACAAACACTCTGTACACATTTATTTATATTAAAAAAGATGATTGCATACAAAACATTATTTAATATATATATCTAATAAAATACAATTGACATGTCATTGCAAATGACTCAATCAAATATTATATTCAACAATTCATACAATTTTTTTTCTATGGTCTTCTCCACCCACTAATTTTACAAATATTTTTTTGCAAATAACGGAAAACATTATTGCAAAAGTACTTACAACTTACTTAATTTAGCAGAGTGAAAAATTAGTTTTTAGTTAGTATTTATTACCTCTCACAGAGTGAATTATTGACTGAATAAGAAGATTTTGTGGAATGTCTTTTGTTATATTATTTTAATTAGGAGTTCAATATATATTATACAATATATTAAATATTCGACGTATTGGAATATTGTTTCTTTATTTAAATACATATACAATAAGTTTTTTAAGATATTCTTTTTCATGTAATGTTATATTAAAAAAATTAAGTCTAAAGATACATCTTAAGAAAACAAAGCAGTTAATGTTTCCCACCTTAGGATATATGTAAAAAACAATTTTTTTTTTGATTTTTTTATAACTCGTTCCATCATTGTTATCTGTTAAAAACAGCATTGAAATAGGCGTTTGGAAAATTAAACAGTCTAATTTATATGGAATGCAGATAAAACAATTGTCAACGATACAATTTAAGAATGAACAAAACACATAATTTTAAGCACTTGTTTCAAATATTGTCGTTATTTTTAACTCAAAGCCAATTATTTATTTTGTAATAAATTCCATTACAATGCTAAGCGCATATTTCTGTTAAAAAAAAATTTTATGTTTGATAAAAAGAAATATTTGGTTTTCGACTTCTTGAAATTCTCATTTAAAAATATAATTGAAATCATGAATTGAATTAAACACAATAAAATAAATACTATTATGACATCGTGAGTTACACATTCGAACATCCGAAAATTATTAAGTGCTTTTTTGTTTTTAATTTAAGGTACAATACTAATTAACGTTAGCCACTGTGTGCAGTGATAATTCATCGACATAATAATTCATGCGAAAAAGACCCTTAAATTATGTTATTATTTTCAATTATTCCCTTCGTTTCATTTCTATGTGTTAAATTAAAAACAAATGACTGAATGGTGAGAATTGTTTCAAAGACAAGCGCGAGATACAACGTTCCATTCTAAATTAAGATGAGTAATATTTTTCGAGGCGATGATAGGACGATTTCGTGAAGTCCTTTGGAACAAAATTTACATACAAAGTTCTTAAGTATATCCGCCTCCCTCTTTGTACATCCACGAATTATATTATCTCACCAAGTTGCGAGGTATTTCCATTCAGTTTGTGAATGCTTACAATCATAGATGTCAGACGCATTTTGAATTGAAATTATCTAAAGTTTATGTTTATGTTATTTTACACAATTGCGCTCGGTGTATTTGCGGAGTTATTCGTGAAGACATCATAATCTGCCAACTCAAATTATTCAATTATTTATATGAACCACAAACATATCTTATTCCACAATGAATTTGAAACTGTATGACACTGATATAATATAAGTTGTCATCTTACATTCAGGGTTTCTCCATAAGTATTAATCTACCACCAAACACTAAATTGTGTGTAAATGAATCGAATTCAAAAATTATGAATTATATTAAACCGCGGAATAACTATTTACTTGTGCGATTTCACTGATATTATTTATTTATGAAATAGATTTCTTGTTATTCAAGTAAGCCTTTATTCTTGGTAAATAATTTATTTTTGTCTGATTTTCTCTACATATGTTTATGCTTTAGTGGACTTTTTTATTCAGAGGGATCTATTTCAGTATCAATCAAAACAACCCACTGTGTCAAATTTTCATATTTCATATTATTCATATCCTAAATATTTCTGAATATCGATAATTTATATTGGTTAAAAAATATTAGGTTCAACGATTAATAATTATTTAGACACAGTGAAATATTGCATCGTGATGTCCAAATACTTTTTAAATCAATTGAAAGTTACATTGGAAAGTTGAACTATCAATTTCATTCAGTGTTATATAAAAAAAAGTGCATAGAAATATTCTATTAGCAGAACTTTTATAAAGTAGATGGACTTATAAAATATATTTAAAATTAAAACACTTTATCTCTTATCAATAAATATGAACTTTTGATCTATTTGTCTGAATTAAAAATAGATGAATAGAGGAAGTGAAAATTTTCTCAGCATTCATTGCAAAAACGGTGCTGTATTTTTTTTTTAATTATCAAAATGATTTCAATCAACAAAATGATTATGAGAATGATGGTTATATTACGAAATATGTTTAAATATGAAAATCAATTCTCATATATTAAATATGGTTCTTAACTCGTTCCTTGCTGAGCCGTTTAAAGGATATTCTAACATCTAGACTTCAAAAATGTATTGAATAATATTGGTTTGAAATAATCTTATTGAGTTTTTAAGGACAAATCAAGCAATGCATTTACCCAAAAATTAGCAAGTACAAGGAGGTTTTAACCACTGTTAATTCATATATCAACATAGTAAAATCAACCGTTTTAACAGTTGAGACGTTAGCAGTTAGAGTATTAATGGTCCAAAATTATAAATGCTAGTAAATTTTCAAACTCTATGAAATATACAATTTTCTGAATACTAAGATACGAAAATGACGATCGAATAGCATTAGGTCAAAAGCAATATAATTAGAGATTTGTGAAACTACATATAATAAATACACGGCAATATTAGAAACGAATATTAAAAAAGTCATTTTTTCTTCAAATATATACTTTCTACATCTTTAATCAGCCAGCTGGTTGGCTTTTATGAAGTAAACGTTTGATATTTTCGAAATAACAAAAAACGCAAAATCCTCATTTCACATTCAAAGTGAGGAAAATTCTCTACAGAGGGATAGATTATTATTATGTATGCGAAGCTTTTCAAAATTAATATGTATTCAAATTCTGCCTTTGAATGTCTTTTATAGTCAACATGGTGAAAAATGACGCTGGGCTGTTAATTGAACACCGCTGAGATAATGGAGTCTCGTAGGCAGGGGGCTCTTACAGGTCATTGACTTTTTGAGTTTATGGAGGTTAAGGAGTTGGACAAAAACTAAATTATAATTTCCGGGTTCGTTTATCTTTTAATCTTCAAACTTTATTCCAGAAACAAAGTCAAGCTTATTCACTTTTTGAGAGTTTGTCCTTGACATTTAACATCGCAACTTTTATATGAAAAAAGTCGTTGCAAATAATATATTCTGCATGTTTTACATACAATTCATGAAAACGCTCAATCCAATTTTACACAATATTTTGGTTCCAGAAAGCGACGGGAATAAGAAAATCGCGTAAAAAACCTAATTTTCATATAACTTGATAAATTAAATTTGTTCCAAAAATAAAAATATCGCATAATATGTGTCAAAAGTTCATGAAAAAATAAAAGAATCTTCGAATTGATACAAAATTTTTTGAACAAACGTATTTAATTTTTCTTGGATTGCTTTAATGAAATGTCGTTGTTTTTTTGAAAGTCACCATATATTCTGAAAAAATAACAATTAATGTTTTTAAAAAGTAACGGTGCCGAATAAAAACGCGTAAAATTAAAATCGCACAGGAAAAATCGCGTAAAAAGGACTGGATATACTTTTAAGAAAAAAATATTCCATGCTTTTAATTGCTGAATTGAAACCATATGTCACTTGATAATACTCATGATGAGTGAAATTGGTCCTGATCATAAAATTTATTGTGGATATAATTTCTAAAATTTGTGTTTTCATTATTTAAAACATCATGCCTTTCCATCAAGAAGTGACAGTGTACACCTTAAAAAGGAAATCATATGGTTGGGAATTTCTCTATCATTTCTAATGTATTGTTGTGTTGAATTTCATTTCCAAAGTTCTTGAGAGAAAACTTCAATAGAGGTTAGATATCCATAATGAATCCAGTTCATCATATTCATTAGTATGTAATATTTACAAATGTTCCTCTTAATATACTACATTGAAATTCCGTTTTGAACCAACGAAATCCTGTTCCCTGAATTTACGTTTTCACGTTATTTTCGTATTTTTATAATTCATTGTATTTGAGTACATTAAGTAACCGATTGAATGTTTCTATTTTGCAGTTAGATTATAACCTTTTTAATAATAAATTACTCACCGGTACGTGGAGGTGTAAATTACATGAGAAAATAATTTAATGATAGTAGTGAGCAACTTGTTTTCAGTAAAAGGTTATTTCCTTATAATAGATTGATGTTTACTGAAGGTAAAGTTTCAATATCAAACATGAATCGTTCATATAAGTTTCTATAAGTGTTAGATTCAAATAAAATATTTGATTTAAGTCAGCTCAATTTTCTTGTATTACATCACATGTATCTATAAATATCTATAACTAGAAAAAGCCTTAGTAACGCTTATCTCATACGAAAAAATTCCACAAATCATATAAGATATTGTACATTTATTCCTTTCTTTATTTGTTACGTGATATATAGCACGTAGTTATCATAAAATCTATACGAAACATTTCCATGACACATTCTTGACATCTTCTTAGAATTTTACCAAATGTTGTGATCACGGAAGTTATTACCTTGAATACTAATATTCTGTAAGGTCTGTAATTTACAAAACAATTTCTATGAATCGATTATTCTAGTAATAATTATTATTTATCGATAATTATACTCTCATATTATTTGAACAGCTTCATAATTATTTTATATGAATAGTCTTAGTACTAATTGAAATCAATAATAACACATCACTCAATAAGTTCACGGGATTATATAGAGATGGCGCCACTATCAACAAATTCATATGCTTTTTAGACATTTCAAATTTGTAAGCGATGAATGTCAAATTTTCATGATAATCCGAAATATTATTAACAAATTTCCGTGGATGTACTGAAACCAATTTTGAACACTTTTCTTATCGAATGATGTTCGTACAAAAACCTTTGAATATCTTATTAAGATGTCAGTTATGTCCCTCGACGTCGTTTCATGATATTCTAAAACAATTCTGTGCACTATTATTTTTTCTAGAGCAACTTCCGACTTTGTGTCACTAGAGCGTTAAAAATCATCGGTGTTTGTATAGAAGCGCTTAAAATATGCAAACCACTTCTTAAGGATTTGACTAGATAGAGTAGAGTTATAATAAAACTTTACAAGTTATTGTTTTAACGGTATTTTTTTATTTTAAAAAAGTAATGCTTAAGCATCAAACATAATACAAAAAATTCCATTATTTTGAAATATATAAAAATAGCGGCACTAAAGTCATTGAGACATGTTAACTAATGGTCAGAATGTCATGTAAATTTGTTACTTCTAAAATGATTTTTTTTCCATAGTGGTGCAATATATATGCTATCCTACAATCTTCTGTATTGTTGTGTTATATATTCAAATTTAAACTTTAAATATTAAATTGTATATTTTTAGTTACCAAGAAAACTTCATAAACAATTACTGAACAATTAAGACGTCAATGTGATAATATGTACATTATTTAAATTAATTTACCCATTGATGCTTGTTTTTTTATTAACTAAATCCAATTTGCGTGTCGTTTTATGAGTAAAAAAAAACAATTTAGATTTACACGAATTGAACGTAAAGAAATATTCATAGTATGCAAAATTTCCTAACATCTACCAAAATCTAATGAAAGAATAAAAAAATCTTTAATCACCAACTAAAAGTTACCAAAAATTAAGTCTGCTCAAAAAGATATAATCAACTCACTCGTTTCCGTTTTTTTTTTGTCTTAATCTTTTGAAGAAACTTTTTTGTATCTTTTTAATTTGCAAAAATATTTTTGATGTTTACTTACATTATGTTCTTGATGTTTTATTGTTCAATTTTAGTAACTACAATCTTTCGCATATTTTTTTGATAAATATATTTCACAATTTGTTTTTTGTACCTCCTCTACTCAAATCAAGCCATAATTGAGAAAACAAATTCTGCTCATTAAAAACATCACATCATAAATATTTTTTATTTAAGGTTATGAATTTATTTTTACTGAAACTGTAAATTGACAATTTCAAAAACAAATAAGAATTTATAAATCATTAATAAAGCAGAGTCTCGACAGTCAAATAATAATTATTGGGGTAGTGATTAGTATCATTGAGTAAAAAATATACAATACAATCCATATTTTACTACTTTTTTATCTGTTATACAATATATCGCTATAAAATCATATTTGACATTATCCATGGCAAGCTTTACTTTTACAAGCCTCAGTTGATAAAGCATTCATAGAATATTTCAATACATCACGACCCTCATTAAATAATTAAATGTCAAAAATCCAAAGCATTTAAACAATACATTACCCGCTTTGGTCGATCAGGTACGAATGTATATAAAAGTAGAATGGTCACTCAGTTTCTAAAAAGTTATTAAAAATAAGAAAATTAGCAAATTTTAACATTAATCAATGAGAAATAAAGTAAAATTCAATTGAAAAATTTTGAATTGTTCATAAATTGTACATTTAAATATATTGTACATATGTTGTGACAGACCCGAGTTTCGCTTTCCAGAATCATTTTTTTTTTAATTTTTCTAATAGGTGGTCACTCAAAACCATTTTTGGAGAGTGTGGTGGATGTTGAAGCAACTCAAAGTGATTGATGAATTTTTCTATTGTTACGATCGATTTGTGACATAGTGAATTATCTTAGAGATGGAGCACTTCTTCTTTCCACATTTAAAAATATTTTTTCGCAAATAATTTTACATAATATTTACTATCGATCACTTTTCTCTTTTCAAGATAGTCATATATAGACTACGATGTTTTTCCATACTCATCTTTATTCTATGTTCTAAGAACAATGCTATATTTCAGTGACCAGGACGTTCAACTTCATCGGTGTTTAAACGATCGCGTTGAAAATCAGCAAACCACTTCTCTAAAATTTTTCTCGATAGAACACTCAGAATAACACTTTTCAATCTATTTCTTTGCTTGAACGGAATTTTTTCTCAATTAAAACCAATGATATTTTTGTGAAAGTCGCAAAAGTAGTTAATTAAAATTTTTGAAACATTTTTCAGTTTCACACCAATGACACTTGAAAACTTATCGTCGAAGTTTCAAGAAATTTTATGATATGTCGGTTGAAGGTTGTTAATATCTAAAAACAGATGAATATTTCAATGATCTATAAGTCATTCTATTCGTGCTATGATAATATATTTCTTAATGAGTATATTTTATTAATTGTAATAGAATAAATATTTTGTTTTACCGTTTGCATGCCATCTCTTCAGTGGATCGACAATCGCAAAAAATCGGTCAACAGATAGCGCAGTTAGTGTGAACACAGAAACTCCAATGGAAAGATCCTTGATGGTTTCGGAAATTCTGCATAATGCTCCTCCCCATGGCCATGATTCTACCGTATATACAGTTGAAGTGAATGGAAGACTCGTGGTGATGACCAGCAAATCAGCCAAAGCAAGGGAGAGAATGTAGCTGAAACAAAAACAGAAAAAATTCATGTAGTAAAGTTGTAAGTCCATTTCTACGGAAGTACAATTTTCCTGTAATTCATTTTTTGTTTATTGTAAAATGGTAAATGCTTTTCCAAGAAAATTGTGATATCGTTTATATTGAAGAGAAACGGCAATTTTTATTTTCAAGAAACTTTCTCAGAAAAACAGAAAAGATTTTTTCAATATTTATTATATAAGAATATACTTTTCTTTGACACATTTTTATTTAATATCAAACATTTCATTTTCAGGCCATTTCAAATATGTTATAAACAAATAACATTATCAGCTGATGAATAATAATTAAATTTTTTCCTGAAAACGAGAACAAAAATACACAAATGAAATACAAAAATCTTTCATGCATGTATACTTTTAAAACATTTTAGAGCGTCACAAAAAAACTTTTTTCGTTAATCATATACACAAGAGTAAATACCTTCCATAAATATGTTTTACACGAGAAATTTTAGAGAAAAGATAGTTTTTACAATCCTGAACAATGATAAAAGTGTAGCTTTCAGTGCTTTTGATATACGCGATTCAATTAAATTTACGATACTCAGCTCTTGTAAGAGATTAAAAAATAACATAAAAGTCGGTTTATTCAGAAAATGTAGTCAAAAATTGAAATGTTTTCCGACTAATAAATTCACCATAAAATATATTGAACGAACAAACTAAAGTAATCAATTTTGTTAATTGATATATATATCATTTATTAACTATTTCTGTTAAATTAAATAAATGTAAACTGTTCTTTTCTTCTAAAAATTATATAAGGAAAATTAAGTGTTATTAATATGTTTACTGTATTAAAATAGGAAATAGTATGAAAAGTTATAGATTTTTATGTAACGAGAACTCTCGCTGAATTGTTTAACTAATTGTACAAAAGGGAAAACGTAATCTGTCTGAAACCTTATCTTAAGTAAATACTGGAGTATTTTGTCTTTGAGTTTATAAAAATTCTACTGGTAAATAATTCATACATTGAAATCTGATACTGTACAAATGAAGATCCTTTTAACAGCTTATTGAAGGAATTTGCAAAACACATTATCAGAAACGTAAAACTTCCAATGTATATAAACACAGCTGAAATGTTTATTTATAGATTATGTAAATAAATTAATCGCATCTGCAAACACAATTAAAAATAAAGCAAGAAAGTCAAGTACACATGTATATATCGGTTTTATTTTACCAACAGAAATGACTCTGTTCACTAAGAAAATAATTTCTTTAGTTTGTTCAACTAATGAATGAAAACTTATAACAAACAGTCGAAAATGATTAAAGTTATAAAAGTTAAGGATTTTTTTTCTTATTTTTGAATACGAAAAATAATGTAAGTAAACCTAATATTAATTGTTTGGTTTTCGAATGTAAGCATCTCAACAGATGTTTTTGAAGTAAACTGGCTTATTATTCAAATTGTTGCTATTTATTTTCTGAAGAGAGTAACGATAATAGAATAGGGTTATGACAGATAGAAGAAGTGGTTAGCTAATCGCTTTCATTTTCAATATTTTTGGTAGCGTGTGAGAGAGAATCCATTTTCCATTTTTTCAAGTGATCAGTTAATAATGATCGCAATGAGCTTAAAGTGACTAGAATTATTTTTTAGTTTTACTAAAAATATAATGCCATTCATTTGCCATACATGTATGTATGCTTAACATACGATGGATGGATACGTATGGATGTAACATGTATGCTTTTAAAAATTGATTGGAAAAACAATTTATGAAAATACACGTACTAAGATTTAAAGTTGTGAGATTCATCACTATCTATTAATTTTGAGGTAAATTTAAAATTGTTTTTTTACATGCATAGTAAAATAATATCTTAGAATTTCAAAGCTCGAAGAATGAAAATATTTAAATAGGAAGTGAACTAACTATAGCTTGGATATTTCTTAAAATATGATGGATTTTTGATTTCAAAGTTTTCTGTTTAAAAATTTTAAATCTTGTCAATTTTATTTAAAGTTGTATATGTTTTTTTCTTAAATAAACTATTGTCATCTCCCCCTGTTTTATAGTTTGTGTTTCAAAAAATATTTTTTTTAAATATCATTTCACCTTTACTTACTATTACTCATAAATCGACAAAAACATATGTGAATATTTTTAAAATTTTCTATATTTTGTTTTAATAACGTTTTTGATTATTTAATTTTCTTCCTTTATTGAAGTTTATATTTTTTTGTTTCTATAAACGATTTCTTTCAAACACAAAATTTACGGAAAAAACTTAATAGTTATTTAGGATCATGAAAAAGCGACGAAAAAATTTTTTTTTTCATAAGATTACCATAAAATGTGGAATAAATAACGCTGATATCTTAATTTGGTTTTTTTTTCAAGAAAGCAAAACAAATGCAATAAAAATATTAAAGTGTAGGTTCTCTTTTTTCAGAAGTCATAATTTTTGGGTGTATCTAGTTTTTAGAATTTGGAAATTCTTCAAAATTATTACGATTTTTCCAAATATTGTTAAAAAAGTTTTTCGAATATTTAAAATTTTTAAATAAATTTTACAGTTCTCATTTATTTTATCTCATTTTGTTTATTATTTTAAAATCGAAAGATGATTTGTTTTCTAGGATATTTAATTTTGAAATTATACGTATTAAAAAACAATTGTGAGTAATTTAAAAGGATGATTTGCGTATATATAATATATATATATACTTGTAAGCACATATTTGAAAATCTGACCCCAAATATTTTTGTAGTTGAAAAACAAATGAATTAATGCATTCTTTTCAATTCAATTTTTGTATCTAACAATGGTAAGGAACACTGGAATCTGTACTACTACAATCATTTAAAAGAAAGATGCTCGAGAAAAAAAATCATTTATTCAGATATATTTTACACAATTATTTGTTATTTTGACAAAAATTTTCCGCCATTTTTCTTGACGTCGTTTTGTATTGAAACGATTCAATTTCAATTCAATACAATAAAATGAATACGTTATATATTTAAATATGCAATAGTTTGTATCTTATTAACTCAAAACTTTCAAATATTTAATTGATATTTTCTTGATAGAAATAAAAAAAAAAAATAAAGACTTATTAACTATCAAACCAATTTATAATAAATATTGCATTGAAAACTGACTTTCAATCAATATTTCGTCAATTGCTATTTTTTTGTTAAGTAAACTGATACTAGATAAAATAAATAATCGCGTTAATTTCGTTTATTATAAAAAAATAGTCTCAAGTTATTCCATAGGTGACAATTAATATTTAATTGGACAGATTTTGACAATTGGTAATTGCAATAAAATGGGATACAAAACTTGTACATCAATTTTTAATAATTCAATACTAATATATGCGTAATATGGCTCACATCTCAAAATTGTTTATTTCACATTTTTCATGTCGTCATAGCAACGTAATACGATGTTTCTTTGTAATCTTTTGGCAACCAAAAATATTTAAGTAAATACCACAAATAATAAAATACCGGGCTACACTTTTGAAGAATATAAAAATGATTCTTTACTCAAAACACGAAACGGAATGTAATCTTTCTTAATCCATTTTTTAAGAAAAATAACTCAAAATTAATGATACCTTCAAATACAACCATCAACACTTAAATAATATTATTAAACGTGACTCGCTATTTTATAACTCAAATATTCAGGAATTTTCCAAGACATTTTTGTTGAAATGAACTTTATTCCAAGCCATGAATCAACTATTAATAACAAAGGTATAAAAAAGCGTTAAAATAAAAATGATTAGTGCAAATCTTCAACCATTTTGAGAATAAATCTACAAATTATTTTGTATGAAATTACTTCAACAAATGGTCTATTTGAGTCAATGATTTCCTTTGTAGAAACAGACATATTAACATACACGTACATATTAATTACACAGATTATATATTTGTTTTCCTATAATACAGTTTTGTTTGTATTCATGGCGGATATAAATCAAGATTTTTGAAATTGCTAGAATGCTTAAGTTTTTGTGATAAATTTAAACAAGAAAATAATTACCGTGAAAGAGAATATTAAATTTTAAACATTTTCAGTCGTTAAATATTATTTTAAAAAATCATTTAAAAATCAAAAAATACTTTTTCAATTTTATTAATCAAGGCTGGTTTTTATAAGCACCAATACTTTTAAATAGATCTTAGCTTTTAAATTATTTACTTACTTACAGACAAATATTTTTGTCGGTTTTACAACAGAAAGAAATCTTTATTGGAAATATTGGATTTATATTTTTTTTTGTATGTGAAAGCATGTAGACTTAAATGATGATGTTTTTTCCTATATTATGACTTAACCTTTACTTTTTATCCTTTTTTAATCTATCTTTACATGCTTGCTCTTTCATATATACAACTGTTAGGCTACTGATCGACAACAAACCTCATAGAACCAAATATTTTTAAATACTCAGAATCATGCAACATATGTGCTGAGAATATGGCTTAACAATTATGGTCATTATTAATTACATTTATTGAGGGTGCTTGATATGATGTGAATATCAAATCTACTCGAGCTAAGGAACATGTAAGATCATTCAACATTAAAAAAACAGATTCAAAAATCGCTAATCACGCTATTAATGAATCACATAATATAAATTCAAACTCAGCCCCTAAATGTTTGCATCTTTCTAGTAAGGGTTGGAGAATCACGGCTTTGGAACAGCTGGAAATCATTAGCCACCAATTATCACAAAGGATTCTTAACGAACAAACTAACATAATAGCATCGCCACTTGTCCAGCCGTTGCACAAAGGGGTGGTCTGATTTACTTCCAGAAAAATCACTTCCGTCCCACATATAATCTTATTGTCATAGACACCTATTGTTTCACTTAGAATTTTGAAAATTTAGTGTCATTGTGTTAAAATAACAAGCTAGGCCGTTGGAACAGGAGAGAGGATGTGTTGTGTGCCTTTTCTGCACAGCTATATATAGATAAGCGAATGTTAGTTTAAGCATAATTCTGACGATGGCGTGAGCCGAAATAGCTATCAACTATATTTGTTAAAAATAATTTTGTAGAACTAAAATACATTGCTATTTTTTCACCGTGTGTGAATATCAAATTTGAATTATTGAAACTTTGTAAGTTTACACATGTTTCAATTTTTACCGTGTGATCGAATGCCTAGATCGTGAGTGAAAAAAAAAACATGTGAAAATGCTCAAATTTCAACAATTTAAGTTACATTTGAATTGTTACAACTTTTAACCCCGACTCGAGTTTCGTCTTCGGGTATTCTATCACACGGATGCAACAGAACTGACGTAAACTGACGTATGATGAGATTAATGTTATTAAATTTGCTTTAGCTGCAATTTACTGCCTGCCTTGGGATAAGTGTTTTCCTGTAATTAATAACTTTAGTATATAGACGATGCTGACCGTTTATTTTACATCAGTTCTGTTGCATCCGTGTGATAAAATGCCTGAAGATGCCGAAAGTCGAAACCCAGGTCGTTAGTGACAAAACACGTGGTATTAATTAAAATTCCTATTACTTTTCATGGTTTTGACTTAAAAATCCATAATCACTCACTTATTATTGAGAAAGGCAAACATTTAATTCAAAATATCTAATAAAATTTACCATGCTTAAGAATATACAAAAAATAATACTTACATATTCGGTATATTCCTCATCGCTCTGTGTCTGATGAAGACCACCACCAAAGTACCGTTTCCGAGTACTCCAATAACGAATATGATGGCAAAGACAACTGGTACAATGTAGGTCTCTGGCCTCTGGGAGTACGGCGTGTAGTCGTGAATGACAGGAAGGGACTCATTAATAACTCCGGAACCTGAAGCGTGTTCTCCAACAGTAGCAGGTATAAACATAGTTGCGTTCAATCCAAGAAAACTAGAACTCATAACTCCGGAATCCATATTTAGTTCAGGACGTGAATGTTATCACTGATGCCGATATCTTCTCCATCACTGGCAAATTATTATTTATATAAAACTCAAAAGTTAATATAACTACAGCACTGAAGAATAAAAAAATGTTATAAAAATTCTTTTAGACGAAAATTTAAAAAAAAATATTGTATTTTGTTGTAATACAGAGAACAAATACTTAATTCAAACGATGTGAACTTTTAAATATATTTATATTTTTCTGAAAATGAAAAGTATTGACTCAAATAACTTTTAAAATTTGCGTTGAAAATGGCATCATGTTGATTATCATAATTCATATAATATTTGTGTGTATCGTTTATAGGATTTCGGCATAAAAACACCGTTCCAAAATGTCATTCTTACAACAAAATTATACTCTATTTTTCTCAATAACTCTGAATATTTACCATATTTCAAAAATGTAAAAATGACTTCATTTTTATTTATGCATATAAAATTACATTTATAAAATATTTCATGCAAATTCGTACAAGGTATTAAATGGAAAAATTTACATTAAAGACGTTAAAAATAGCTTTTTTGCCATTTATTGTCTTCTTGATTTATTTTTGTGGTGTACCATCTATTTGTACCATTGTTCTTTTTCCTCGTTTCTCGACCACTTCTTTTGTTATTATCTAATGGAATGTTCAACAATGCATCGAGCCATTTACAAATTTCAGGACTCACAAATTGACAGACTTATATTGAACAATAAACGTGGTTTTGTTAAGTGAATTATTAATGCTAGCCTATGAATACCAGAGGACTATGATTTTACATTTAAATAATTCAATCTCGATTTTCATGTACACTTGAATCGTTAAAACAATAATTAACAGATCGCATTTTTTTACTCACACCTTTTCAGTAACGTGATTGATATTTTTTATATGCGTATTGTTAATTTGTTTTATTTTTATTTTCTAGATTTTTATAAATAAGATTTTTGCGATATCTTTAAATCCCTCCAAACTATCCAATTGAGAAAACGGAACGCTGTCATTTTATTCCTACTCAGTCAGCTTAAAACAAACTAATAAAAAGTCCTCATAGAAACATTCTGTTAAGATAAAAAAAATCATAATATAAAATATCCAGGCTTAGGAGAAAGTTAAAAAAATGATGTTCTATCAAGTGTTAAGCAATAATTGTGAAAAGTATATTCCAGAAATTATTAAAATTTTTGTCCAATTTTAGCAGATCTGGACACAGAAAAACCGTTTTTTATTATTTTGGTAATTTACAAGGCATCCGATCATCTCTTTCATATCCTAAAATTTTCGGATTCACATTCAATTCGTAGATTTTAAAAAAAATCCTTCATTAAAGATTTCTAAAATAAGCAAAATATGTAAGTTTTGCAGTTATATAAAAATATTCATTTGAACCAACCTAATTAAAACCTGTCAATTATCAAGATGTTTAACATTATGACCATAAATTCAATCCAAAAACTAGCACAATATATAAGACACGACTAGATTTTTTAATTTCATAGCTGTTTTCTCGACGTCCATTAATCTTAATTAGTTTATTTTTAGGGTCTTATTGACATTGATAAACTCTCGTCTTATTCACTTAAACAAACCAGACGTTATTTAATTACTTTACTGTGATTTGCAGTGCGCCATAGAAATATATATTAAGTCAACTTTCATAAAAACTGATAAGGGTTTGGCGCTACAAAATATTCAGGCTTTTTTAATCCTTGGTTTATTTTAAATTAGAACCGCAGACAATAATGAAAGATATTACATGCAAATTTATGAAAATTCTAATGAAATTGCGAGACATTTTGTAATAAACTTACTTAAAAAATAATACATAAAAGTAATACCACAAGAACGTGATGGTATTTTTGTCTTATAAAAATAAACAAGCTTGTGTCTAATGAAAGCTTATTTGAATATAATCTTAATCCAAGAATACAACACATCTTTTTTGATTGAAACATTATTTTCACTTTGAAGTTTTTCTAACATACTGTTTTGTTATTTATTGGGCCTATTCGTGTCGTATTGTGTAAGTGTTTCTAAACCTTCGGAAAAAAAAATCATTAATATTTTGGTAACAGTTTTTCCTGTTGTTAATTTGAAGCGGACTTTTCAAATGATTCGGTTTTACTAAAAAATAATGTTTTATGTAGAAAAAACATTTTTTAAACAATTAGCATCGGTTATATACAATAGGAACTAATTACTAAGGAAAGTTATTTGTTAACTTTTATATAATTCCAACTAACAAATTTAAATTTTTTGTTGATTCTTTCAGATCACATTGTAGGCATATTTTTAAACAAATGAAATTTTAGCGAGTCTGATCGTTAATTTGAAATATTTTTTCGATTGCTCAAACAAGATTTTTGGAATGAGATATTAAGAGAAATATTTTTTTTAGCCTAATGTCCAGTATTGACGATGACTTACAACTAGGGATTTCATTACCGGTTAGCCGGTAAATGGCCCAAAATGCACCATCGGTAATTACTGGTAAATTAAAAATTAACCGGTTTTTACCGGAAATATGTTTATCGCTAATTAATGCCAGATACAAGCATATTATAAGGAATTTTTATTATGATATATGCATGAGGAAGTTAGAAGTTTTTTTCATCTTCGGCAACACTGGTGTCATCTGTTATCACAATCGCAATCGCGGTCACCGTGATGCCCACTGCAGGCTGCAGCTGATTCTAGTTTTTGTGGGACAGATAGCGAAGAAAATTCGTATTAAGGTACATATAGAACTATGTATGTTTTCATTATTATACCAAAGAAAATACCCACTTATATATAAGCCTATAATCCAATACAGTGTTTTTTTTAAATATGAATTTTTATTAATAGATACAAAATATGCATACATGTATAATATATATATACTACATTAATTTGTTAATGGATATACTAATAGTTTATGCATGAACTTCTTACAGGCAGGTAAACAAAATTTTACATAGTCGTAATTTAAATTAATCAATCTTTGTGTGGCAAATAATAAATTATCTGATTTACTTAAAAAAGTACATTTAAAACATGAAAAAACCTGAAATATATTTTAAATTATTTATGTATCGATCCAGGATACCATTTTTAGTGAAAGTAGCCACGTACAGTTATATTTTAATGATATTATCCACGTCTATTGGTTCTTTCATTTACCGGTAAATTACCGGTAAACCGTGAAACCGTGGTAAGAGGTGAAATTATTTATTATAGTTTACCGGTTATTGAAATTTGATGGTAAATTGCAATCCCTACTTACAACTGACGTTTATAAAGCTTCGTTGTTAATTGAAGTCAGAAATTGTTTTAATATTTTTTGTGAGAAACCGACGAAATGACCTCCGCATCACACTAATTACTACTGCAAACTTGATCTCATTGATGTTATATTTCTATTTCAAAAATGTTAATTTATTTCGTTATTTTTTTTTTTTTTAATAAAACAAAATATAGAAAACTTACAAATAAAGTCAATTTGAAAATTTAATACGGCTAATTCTTTTAATATAATAACGACAGAACTTTAGAGGAGCCGACAGACAGAGAGGCGTGAGCCGAAATATCTATAAACTATATCTTAAAAAAAATTGTTGAACTTAAATACATTGCTATATTTTCACCGTGTTATAATGGAAGTCTACCAAGTGAATGCCAATTCAATCAATTGCTATTTTGTCACCGCGTAATAAATTGTTAACTGTTAAATTATTATACGTCATTAATTGCCAGGATTGAACTTTTAAATATATGGAAACGTCGTGTATGTAGTTTTGTCGATGATAGCTGTTGGAAAACCTATTCTCAGACTATCAATTTTTATATGATCTGTTTGTTGAATAAATCGATTTTGGAAACATTCTTTGCGGCCGAATTGAAGATTGATTAAGTTAAATTATGAAAAAAAATCAATCATTGTGTAGTGAATCTGATTCTTTCAGTGATAAAGTTATAGCTGCAGACATGTGAAGGGAGAGAGTTTAAAGGCAATGTCCTGAAAACGTGCAAAAAAATGTAGCACCTTTGTGAAAGATGTGCAAGAAAATAAAAGCTGCGTCAGGCTGTGTAATAGGATTGAGCCTTTTTTTTGGGAATCCCTTAACTCTCAGGGGCCACTTCTCAAAGTGTTATCGTATAGAATTAATGGGGGAGTTATATTCAAAGATTCACGAGACGTCTTTTAACATGGGAAATAAATTTTAATGAAGGAAATCCTTCGTTCTTTCATGTACTTCCATATTGTATACTTATTCACTATTCAGGAAAATTTGCTTAACGATCAAATGATCGATTTTATATCTCGCTACATATACATACTACAAATAGAATCTTCTATTCATTCTCTTTTTGGCACTTAATGAAATTGCCTAAATTTAATTTGAATAATCTTAGTATAATAATGTTATTAAATGCATAGAAAATGAATTTTTGTTATTAAATATTTTTTTTCTTTAATACTTTTTTCTTAGAAATTCATTTTTGGAGATGTTTTTTTAATGAATATTATTAAATTAAGAATCATATTTTTGGACCGTATTGACAAAACTTTTGTAAAGACTTGTCAAACTCTAAAAAAATTCACATTATTTACACAATTTTAATAAATCAATTTTACTATTACCTTTTATCTACGTCTAAACCGGTTACTCTAATCAATTTATATTTTAACTTTTTTTTATAATCGCCTCGTTTAAATTCTTATTGTATCCCTTGATAATATTTGCGAAGAGCAAAACCTTTCCTAATCTAATTATTAGAATTAATTTGTGGAAACTGTTATTTTTAATCACGTTTAAGATGTTAACGGTCACTTCTTGAGGGAAAGACATGATATTTGAAAAAATAAAAAAACAATTTTTTTAGTATTTATTTCCACAGTATTTTTTTGATCAGGACCACTTTCGCACATCGCGAGCATGTATTTTATCATTAAAATCAAATAATTCCACACCAATAAGTAACATTAAAAATCATAAAATGTTGAATAAACACATATTTAATTAAACATTGAAAATATATTTTTTTTAAATACTTAATTATTTTTTATTAAAAGATTTGTTATATTTTTGCTTTTTTCATACATATTTCACTGATTGGCATTTAAAAATCGATAGCTCTCAATTGATGTTTATCTGTCATAATGTTATACAACTATGACTTAACTACATGGGGACGTACATAAATACGCAAAATAGAGTCTAGTTTTAGTATTTGAGACTAATGTAAATGTATTATTCATCGATGCTGAAATTACGGTCACCGTGACAACCGGCAACAAACCAATTAATAACAACCGTCGTAACTACCCATCTTTAGTAACGGATAGCCATGCTGACGCAACATCTCGACGCTTCTGTATTGATTTGTGACATATCCACTCTTAGACCCAAGAGACTTAATTATTCAGAGCGACTTGATCTTGACGAAATCGAGATGTAATTCGCATTCGAAAATCTTCTCGTTGCTGTATTGTTTAACATTACTAAGAGTCAAGAGTCAATTGTGACAGTTAAAATTTCTGGCGTTTTTTAACATTGTAAATTTTTTTTCCACATATATTGTCACTCACGTCCTGAATTTCGACTATCAACATCTCCAAATATTTTATCACACGAATGTAGTATAAATTATTAAAAAATCATAATATTCATCATAAGGTCAAGGGTGTGATAAAAAAGGATTTAAATAAGAAACACTTTTTTTGTCAGTTTCTATGAAGGGATTATTGAAATATAAAATAATTATTGATTATATAACACAGATCATTTTTTCGTTTCCCATAAATTATAAAAATATTTTTTCAATTCACAATATCAATTGAGATTTGAGAAAATTTGAACTGGTGAATCTTTGTACAGTTCAAAAAAATAAATTCAGAAACGATGCGGGTTTTGGTATTCGGCATTGTCATGGTTATATTGTACCCGTGTAATAAAATTTATAAAGATATCAGAATGCGAAACCTGATACTTTTTGTATTGCATATGGTTTTAAAATCTCAAATTTAATATTTATTATAAGTTGTTTCAAACTGAAAATTTTAAAATGTCAGTCAACGTTTTTGTTTCTTGTAATAGCTACCTAAAATTTATTTTAAGTAAATAATAAATATATATTATTTATAAGTGAAAATATATGATTGAAAAATAATTTATGTATTCATCTGTAAGCACTGATTAAAGTGAGACATGATTAAAACTTATCAAATAAAAACTATCAATGATTGAGTAAGTATAATGTTAAGCATAATTAAGCTATCTGTATAATTTTGCACATAGTGAAGAAATTAAAAAACAATAATTTTACGAAATGCTTTAGGTTCGCTCACTATCTAATATTTTCTGCTATTTGATGCTTTTTTGTCACGATATCTTACTGAATTGGATGTCACTGAGATAGACTATAACAAATAACAGTAATAATGCTCTTAACGATAGACGTAGGCAAAATACAACAAAATGATTATTTCTGAATATCGCTCCATATAGCATGTCGTAAACGCGAATATAACAGTTGGAAAATATTCATAATATAAAATATAGTTTGGTGTTATCATATAAGTATTTTTACAAATAATATAGTATATTATATTACATTTGTACCGCAAATATTAATGAAATATTTTTTTTATCGCATGCAAATATCAATTGCTAAGCATGAAAACTAAATTTTAACGGAAATAAAAATCAATGTACGGTAGATTATTGATTCTTTACCCGGGGTGCGAGATACAATTTCTTCAAGTGCGAGAAAATTTCTATACATTGTATAAAATTTAATGTGGTTTTATGCTGAATTAATTATTTTCAATTTCGTTTATTGGATGCACTGCAAGTATTTGGTGATGTTAAAAAGCTATTCAATTTTTATACACCATAAATTGCATTAAATGTATAATTTTAAATTTATAAAGAAAATACATTCTATGAGTTGTGACAACGTATTTCCATATTTATTTTTGGAGATACCAAATTCTTCTTTCATTAAAAGTCCTAATATTTGTTTTAAGTTATGCGTTATAAACATGAATCAAATTATTTTATCTTCGATTTCTTTAAAATTTCAACTTACTAATCGATTTTTTCTTTTAAATCCTTGTAATCCTGTTCAGGTTATTGTAATATAAAAATACATAATTAGTGTTTCAATCAGGTGCATAAAGTGTGAGTGGAAAAAGGAAAAAAAACACCCGTATGCTCTTCAAAGCTTATCGAAATTTGAATATTGTTTATTACAGAAGTAAATCTTTTAACTTCAGATGAAATTCAGTCTACCGATGAAATTGGTAACACATAAATTATAAATTTAAGAATAGTATGGTTTGGTATATACACCCAGTACTTTTTTTACGCGATACATTGGTTCCAGAAAAAGGCGCGTAAAAAAAATGATTTCACGCAATTGCATTATATTGCTTTACACACCCTAAAACATAAATTTGCATAATATCCGATACATTTGTCAACATTTGGCAATTATATGTGTATTAAAAAAATGGAATGCTTTACAAAATCAAGTTAAATATACATTTTTTCATTTAAAAAAATAATGAAACGTACATGCCTAGCATCGTATATAAAAGTCTTCTTTACAACAAATTTGGGGAAAAGATTGCGTAAAAACGAGTGAAGCGCGTAAAAAATGTAGCGCTGCCCTCCAAAAAAATCGTGTATAATCGAATTCGCGTAAAAAAAGGACTGGGTGTACTTGATTTTTCTTTCAAATCTTTTTTTTCAATTTAAATTTTATTCGGTTGGTCACATATGATATTATTGTGTTGTTTGATAATAAGAATAACTATTTTGTAACCATTTACTTAAAAAAATAATACGTTTGAAATTTTTTTGAATTAACAATTGTCTACTTCAAATATTTCCTTTTTCAAAAATCATTAAAATTCCATCAAAAACCAACAAATGATTCTTTAACATTATCTATCACAACTTGAGTCTTAATTAAAACAAGCTATTTAAGTTAGCAGATTCACGCTTAATTCAAATTACATTAATAAAGTCAGTGACAGCTCAAAAGCTGGTGATGGTAGAAATTATAATTAAAAACAGAAACAACAAAACTTTTTCTTGGCAAAAAAAGTAAACACTTGGGAAGAATCAGCCATAAGTCGTTATGCAATTTATATCCATGGAACGTTTTTAAATTCGATTAAAAGTTGGAATCCAGAGCTGAGAAATTTTTCCTTTACAGTAGTAAACTGACTTGAATGCTTAAAGTGAATTTAAAGCGACGCTTCCGTTTTTTTATGGCAAAAGTTAAGAGTGCAATAAAATTGAATTGTAAACAATTTTCACCGTTGATCATTAGCAGCTTTTGAAGAGAGATCAATACGGTATTCAACTGTGAGATATCTTTGGAATATTTCATTCACACTCCGATTTTATTTGATCAAAAGTAACAATTCATTAAGTCATCTTTGAAATTCAAAAACTAGTAAAAAATAGCTACATAAAAGAAAAACTATTTATTTTTTCAGTTAAGAAATGAATAAACTATCTAAAAATGCTCAAAATATTCAATAAATTTAGTACTTTTATAAGCGGTATCCAAAAATCTTAAGCAACTTTTTGTGATAATATTCTTATAATCTAGACATGGTTGTCTTTTGGTGCTGACCGTCTGTTCTGATTCTTAATATGTAGATTTACATATTCGTCAATTTATAAAAAAAGCTCAAAATAAACCACACATGCTTAAAACTTTAATTAATGATTGTCATAGAGTATGTAACCTTACTTGGTCATAATTTTTAACTACTCTTTAAACAATTTATTAAAATTATTAAGCATTATATGTTACTTCGGCGAGCCATATTAACAAATTATATATATTAATTTTATAATCAAAATAAAGATTTCTTTTTTGTGAAGTGGAAGCCTTAATACAAAGGTCACGTTCACAGTCTATGTAAGCAGGGTAAACGTGGGACGAAAAAATGTACCCTTTCAATATCGTAAAATCGTACCCAACAGAAGTATTAGACTATGAATAAACCGGTAAAACAATTTTACCAAATTTACACGTAAATATGAAAAACCTTTTTATTTTAATAAATCAATCTTCAATGAATTTCACATGTGTATATCTATTTTTTAGTTTATGTCTGCGATAACTATCGCAGTAATTTCAATCTAACTAATTTTAAAAAGAATGCGATTAATATATTTATGCGATATAATTTTTATTCAAATATCAACCACGATGCAATCTATAAATATTTCAAAATTAAATTTTAAATAGAGCTTACTTTCTCAATAGAAGTCTTCGTATTTATTAATAATCCTGACATATTGGAGTCTGACAGTAAAAAGAAGAAAAACGCACAAAAAGAAACCGCGTTAAAAGTTCATCGAAACAATGTTATATAACTTGAAAACAATAACATGATATTAATATTCTGTGGCCAGGACGTTCAACGGAGAAAAGCGGATACAGTGTTATTGTAAGATAACTTACAGAGAATACAAAAAAAATCCCCGTTGTTATGTTATTCCGGAAAATGTCTGCCCTCTGAAAATAGTAACAGTAATAAAGTATTTACCTGCATGCCACAAATAACGTTTTCTTTCACAGTGTAGAAAAACAAAAACAATAACGGCGAGTGTTTATGGAAGAAATACAGTTATCGTTGAAAAGAAATTATAACACAAAAAACTTATTTTTGGTAAATTTGGAGAAAGGAGAAATATTGTTTATATACAATTTTCAGGCAAAACTTAATATTATATTCAATGTTTTACTCTAAGACAAGTTGAGATGATAATTTGTGCTTTTGATGTAAACTTTTTATTAAAATTTATATAGATATTATACAAAATAAAGCTTCCGGTTGAATGATAATAAAAACTTTTAAATTGTTAAGGATCGCTATCCTTGAAAATTTTACACCACCGTTAACTATAAGAGAAAAGCATTTAAAGCAGATTTACGTTAACTCAAATACGACATTAAAATTATTTCGAAAACTTTGAAACTAAAAGTAATAAATAAGACTGGAATTCATGAGTTTAAACTCTATTACTGATCATCACAACCGCCTTTGTATAAAGATTTTAATTTATATATATAATGACAAGCTTTCATGGCGGATAAAGTGGTCACGTCAGGCTGGATTTAATTTTATTTTTATATAAAAAAGACTCATAGAAAAAGTAGTATTATTCCGTTTGTTCCATCTTATTATACTGCCAGTATGTCAATATTGAATACTAAATTCTTTGGCAATTTGTATTATCCTCTTATTTTATTGACTTTAGTCATTCTCTTTAATATATTCATTGCACGATCCAGATATTAGAAAAAAAGCTTCAGTGTGCGGATATTTTTAGCGTGTTAAATAATGTATGGAAAAAATTCTACGAAAACGGTTAAAAAAAGCAAAGTATTTTAGTTTTACAATATTTATAAGGTGTATAGTTGATAGCTATTTCGGAAATAAAAGTTCAAACGTTAAATTTACTTATCTATATGAACTATGTAGAAAATGTAAACAATATATTTTCTCTTCTGTTCTAAAATCCAAGTTTCATATTGTGTTAATAAATTCTAAAATGTTACAGATTGGTTTTGTGCATTTCTAAAAGTATGAATCAATCTGGTTTTTTTGGGGAGTAAACGTACGTTTTTATGCAAATATTTAGCATACATTCATTATGCACAATTATAAAATTAAAATTGAATAATATAATCAAAATCAAAGATTGATTTAAAGTTTTTTTTTATTTGAAAGAGATATTATTTATCAATATTGAAAATTAAGCCTGTTGAAATTAAATGACACATAGTTAACTTTAATATACAAATCACTCAGATATCAAACTGTTTTTTTAGAAGCGTTGAATATATGTAGAAAAATGTTTTTTTTTCAACATCTATATTTAAAATAATTATATAATAAATTAGGACTGCCAGTAAGTTTATATTTTCTTGATTATTCTTTAAGTATTTATAGTTTTTTAGTATAACATAAAAAAGTGGTAAAGAAACAATGTTATGTAAATGTTCAATTAACTAGGCATAACAATTGCATGAAATATAATAGAGTATTTTAAAATTATTATAAAATCGATAATTAAATTAATTTTATATACATAGTCGAAAACTTTCAACACGGAATCGAGGGGGACAAACAACCCTTTTCGTGTGGAAGGAAATGTCAAAAACTTCAAGTACATAAAACTCGATTGAAAATTAAATTTATACTTAACGGTATATTGATGGTCTGTGTATTGTTAAATATTACAGTGCGTACATTATCAACTTTTAATTAAAATAATATATGACAATATACAGCAACGAAAATAAGAAAATTATCATTTTGTTCGTTTAAAATGTATCTTTTTTTACTGCAATAGAATTTGTCGGAACCACATAATTATTTCGTATACAGCGATATTTCTCGTTAAGTTTTTTCAATTGTAAATTGATACATTACAAAAAAAGTATGCTGATATAATATAATTTTTCTCATGTGCTACCTTTATTTTTATCATTGCATTGAGTTTATTCGTATCACGTATATGGCTTTTCCTTCCTCTAGGTTCATGAATAAGTTGATACAAATAGATTAGATGCAAATTTATCAAACTCTTGCTTCGAGCCAATCAATTTTCACCGAAGAAAACATTCACGTGTTTGCATAAATTGGAAAACTTAGTACACTAATATACTATATTTATTGTTCATCGTGTCATCTTAAGTTATTTACTTGTGAAATATTAAAAATGATAAAAACTTTTTTTTGTATGTTCTTATTCCCACAAAATAATTTATTATCAGGACTGGTTTCGTTCATTGCAAGCATTATCATCTGGTGTAATTGCGCCATACTTAGAGCTTTAAAGCAATCGAAGAACTGGACCAAGTTTTTATGTTTTGGTATAATATTGAGACGAAGACATTCTCTATTATGCCACATATGTTGAGATTTTAAAGACTGTATTAATTTGTGTTTTTTTAATAAGGCTGTAAGTTTAGTCTTACCCATTTCACTTATCACTTATGAGGTGTTAACTGTCACTTCTTGATGGGAAGGCATGCTATTTTAAATGATAAAAATACATTTTATTGTACTTGTGTCCACAATATATTTTATGATCAGTATCATTTTTGCTATTCGCAAGCATTATCAACTGATAATCAGTTCAGTGATATTTTACATCAACTGAAAAATTTTATCAAACGAAAAATGAAAATAGTCTCTTTAAAACTTGAAACTTCTCTCATTCTTAAGCTTTGCAAATTTTCTTTGGCTTAATAGATAATATTGTGTTGTGTCGATGGATTGAATATTTTTTTTATATTTCTAGATCATTCAAGTATATTGTTTCCTAAATTAACAATGTTAATCACATCTTATCGTAAAGTGCGTCATAGATGACGTATTAAAAAAGCCATATGTCGATTTCTATCGATCAAACATTGGATATTTTTAGTCAAAATGCCGGAACTTTTTCTGTTAAGATGACGCGACTTTTTCAGTATAAATTACTTCAAAAGGGAAAGAGTCAATATCATTTTTCGGAAAGGGTATTCAATGACAGAATAAATTCATATATGAGGTCATTAATCAAACTTTTTTTCGCTGTCACCACAATTTCGCTCAAACTCAACTGACACGGTGTTTACATAAATTGATTTCGGAAATCCTCCACATTTTGTCTAAAATAGATGCAGCGAAAAAAGAGTTTTATGTTGTCATGTTACTTGTACGTGAAATGTTACAATCAAGAATATCGATTGTTGGCATACATTTATGTGAACCTTTATGTGTATGATTATTTTAACTATTAATTTTTCAGACATTTTGCATAATATATTTGAGCCAGTCAATCAGCCATTTCAGAGTATTTTTACAGCGTAGTTTTCAACAAACGCCAAAAAATTGGCGGGTAAATATTTTTGAATGTCGAACAAATATCAAATACTCAATATGTATGACAGGTTTAAATTCAATGGTTAGAACAATCGTGAGAAAATATGTTTGAATTTCGAACAATATCAAAAAAATAAAGGGTCAAAACGTAGTTTTGAAAAAAATATGTTTGAATTTCGAACAAACTTCAACAATCGTATTATTTGGAATATTAGTCAAAAATTAGATGGAAAAATATTATAGAATTTCGAAGATAAAGTTTTACTATACGGTTTTGAAATACGTCAAAACATGGAATAATCAATTATTAAGTTGTATTATGACCAATATAAAATAACATGACAACCATTTCCGGTTACATTGAATTTAAATATTATTGGACAAAACCGAAGCACGTATTTATTTAATTTTTTCGGCTGGTTGGTAATCGAAAGTATTCTTGTAATTGATGAAAAAACGTATTCTAATATTTTTTATGTATGGTTAACCTGTAAATCAACAATGTACAACGACAATGTTAGTTATGCTATCGACTGAAGGTGCTTGACGGAATTTCAATATCAAATTTGAATTGTTACAACTTTGTGCGGATCCACACGTTTTATCACTGACGACCCGAGTTTCGCCTTTCGGCATCGTCAGGCATTCTATCACACAGATGCAACAAAACTGATTTACAATAAACAGTTAGCTTCTTCTATATACCAAAATTATTAATTATAGGAAAACAAACACCCTAAGAAGATTCCTAAATGGCAGCTAAAACATATTCAATAATGATAATCTAATAATAATTAACACAATTGCCAATAATAAACACACTCCAAGAATATAATTTTTGTTCATAACTATTATTCCATACTTGATAATTTGCCAACAAATTAAATATCACTCTTTTATGCTGTTATTTAGTAAGATTTTATTTAATTATAAAAAAGATATGAACAAATTATTGATTGAATTTTTCTAGAACTAGTTCTGACGACAGTGTGAGCCGAAATAGCCATTAACTATGTTTTATAAAATTTGGTAGAACTCAAATACATTGCTATTTTTTATGTGTTTTACCCGTGTTATGAACAAACCCAATTCAGGGTAACTTGAAATATGACAAGTCCAAAGATACGCGAAAACCCATTTAACATTGATCTACGCAAAAACAGTGTTTTAAGAGTACTTGTTTTCTTTTCAAAACTGTTTACACGAAGTGATAAAATCATATCACAATTTTAACAGCTAAAGTTACTTGTTCAAGAAAACAAAAGAAAAATACAAAAACAGCAAAAAAAGTATCCCTTATTAACCAAAAACATCTGGACGTTCTTTTTGAAAAAGTAAAAAAAAAGTGTTGTAATTAGATATATATTTTTTTCGTTTTAAACATTTTATCTCTTTATATGAAGCATGATTATTTATTTATAACGGTACATTAGAACTGAACAATTAAAAAAAATATATAAGTTATAAGAGAGGTAGCGAATCTCACGTTTCATTAAACGTGTGGACAGAATGTATAGAATAGCCAGTCCATTTTTTGTCTAATTACTCTCTTCTTAGTCTCTACGTTTTGTTATGAGACTATTTAATATGAACAGGGCAATGCAGACATTCATTCTATAGCAATAAATACCTTAACTCTTCTCTCTTTTTTTCTTTTAAATTTATAAAGAACCACAGAAAATTTGAATGAAAAATATTCTGCTTTGACTAGCAAAAGCTTTATCAACAGTATCATAATATTTTAAGTTATAAAAACACATTTTCAATACTTATTTCCACGATATATTTTATGATCAAGAATGGTTTCGCTTATCCCAAGCATTACCAACTGATAACAAATGTCATCAGTATGTATTCTGAAAAACTGAAAAATAAAGTATGAAATAGTGTTGAAGTGTATTTATTTATACAAAATCATTCCAAAGCTTTCAAATAATCAAATTTATGACATTTCATTTCTTACAATAGTTTGATTAATTTTGACAACTTTTTATTGATCGCTCCTTGATAAATGAAATCGATTAATTTAAAAGCTACAGTAATTATAATGTTTTTAGCGAAGAAGACACTAAGCATAGATTAATTATTTAATGGATACCTCAGTTATCTTGGCAATTTGTCAACGAAAACTTTAAATCTGTTGTAGCAAGGCTATTTGGATTTTGTAAATTTCTATTGTTAGAACTTACTTAAGCATCTAATAAGGAGTCAAAATATACATGTCATATTCAAGTGTGAAGCTTTTTCAACAAACTTTTAGTCAATGTATGCATTTGTTTAGAAAAATAAATACAAAATTATTTTTAATACTTTTGCACAATCGATAAATTATAGAAATAATTTTACATTTTGTGTTTTGTTTCATCGTGAAAAACGAGTGACTGACATATTTTTTTTTCAATTAGACAAATTTAATGGCTGTATCAATGAAAATTTTACTGGATTATTTTTTTGATCTTTAGTTTAAAGTATATAAATAGGAAGGTTAAGAAAAAACCTGATATTTTCAATTTAATTTTGTTGCCGGAGTCATACTTTACAGCCCTTGAATTTTCATTAAAAAATGATAAGTGAAGTAAATACTTTTAAAATTACATTGCCGCGATATGAAAAATGAATATTTTTTCTTTTGATAAACTATCAAATAATAAATTTATTCAAATACATTTGTATTTTGTATTTTAAATACTTGGCACGCCAAATGCGTTCAGTCGTTAAATAAAACAAGAAAAAATCATAAATAACACGTTTTCTAAAGCCAGAAAGCTGAGAGCGTTTTAAAAACTGTATTTATTTAAAAATTGACGATGTAATACGAATATCGGAAAAAACTGAATAATACCACAAATATAGACAAAAAATCCGGTTGTGTTTCGGGATCTAAAAGTCATTTCAAATGTTTTGAAGTAAAAACATAAAATGATATTATTGTATTGGTAGTGATAAATTTCATAATTCTGTTTTTCATAATTTCATTTTTAACTTTTTTTTACTTCTTTCTTATTCTCTCGTAAAATTTATTTCCCTTCAAAACTTTCATTAAAACAAATCGCCAAACCTGAATTTTCATGAGCCGTTAGCTAGGTGCCAGAAATCAAATAATATTAAGCTTCATCTTTACAAAAACATTTTCAATTTTCGATTATCCACTGTTTATATACTAAAAAAAGCTTTGATAATATTATTTATAAAGGTCTTTTGATTCCATTTCAAATACTTTGAAAGCTCTCAAGCGTGCCAAAATTTTAACACAGATATTCCATTATGAAATATTTAACCTCTAAGCTAAAATTTTTTATACGTCTGTGTGACTTTAACTATCATTGAAAAATACTTATACCATCACATTGATAGAAAGTGTTAACACACGTAACAGTTCAGGAATAAAGTTCAACTTGTCTGCTTAAAACTAAAAATTAATATCAGGTATGGGAATATATGAGATCAACCAGAACTTCAATCTATATTTAAAAATATCAATGGAGACAAACACCACAGTAACATTCATATGCATTTTTAAATACACAAATTTAATGACATTTTTACCCAAATATCTTTTCGTTTTTTTTTATTTTTATAAAAATGCTATGATAAATTTTAGAGTTCCACAATACTGTTCGAAAAATTTTAGATTCACATGGATGCAATAAAAGTTATACATAGTAAACAGTTTGCTTTTGTATACAGAAATATACAGGAAAAATATGAGCTCTAAAGCTACAAGCTGAACATCCATATATCTGAAACATAAAATATCTTTAAGTTGCTTAAGATATATGTTTGACTTTTACCCTTACGCTTTCTTTTTTCTTTTGTATTCTGCTTGTATATAATCAATAAAAGACATTTACTGTAAGTAATTTATATTGCACTAGTATAATAAAATGCCTAAAGATACTTGAAATGAAACCCGAGTGGTGAGTGACGAAATATGTAGTAATGTACAAAATTTCAAAAATCCAAATTTGATATTGAATTCTTATCAAACAACGTCTCTGTCAATATAAAAATCTATAAAATGATCTCCATTTAATGGCGATGACAGTAATAAGTTAAGTAGGATACGCTGTTTCGTAATATTATTTTTAAAAAATAGTCTTAATCGACATTAGGTTTTAATATTAACAAAAAAATCTTTGGAAAATAAATATTCCTGGGAGAGAACATCTGTTATAAAATCAATGATCTCATGCCACGGTCAATGAGTTACGAGTTAGTCACTGTAATATTGTGATACGAAACGTGCTTGGCGTCAAGGTTTCGTGTACCATCCCTAGGTGTCTCGTACATGAAATCGTGATTTTTTGACGTCGAAGAGAATTTTAATAATATCCTTGTTAATCAATTCGTCTTGTAAAATTTTGTTAAAATTATTCGTCACTTTGGTCTTAGTTATTGCGTGGCATAACGATAATTTTTGGTGTCTTAGATTTTTTTACGCAATACCAAAAATATTGAATTTAAAGTTTTTTTCTTAAGTCCGCCATTTTTTCTTTCGTATAAAGAGTATGGAATCTATTATTGTATGGATTCTTGTAAATTGGTCAATCAGAAGGTTATATGTTTTTTATTGAAAGATAGTATTTAAATTTAGAAAAAAAGTTTAATAAATAATTGAATATACACAAAGAACTGTAATACAGTCATTTTACCAAATAATGTTTATGTTTTGAGTATAACAAACGGTTGATATAAAGTACCCTTAACACCTTAAAATTATGGCGTAAATCAATAATACAATAAGTTGCTCGGAATAAATCCGGCATTGCAGACAAAAATAAATTCGGAAATATGAAGAAGGCTTTTGCCCTCGGGAATTGAAATTCGCAAGAAAAAATTATGTCACGTATGGTGAATTTCAATTTCCACTAAAAATAGAATTTTTTTTTCTGTGTTTTAAGAAAATATCTTCCTCTTTGAAATGTGAAAACTGCATCTGAGTATGCCAGTTATGTTTATTATCTAAATTATTTGTAGATCAACCAATTTCACAAAAATATTTAAATGTTTTATTAAGTTAAGAAATATTTCGAATTTAAGATTTTTAAAAATAAAAGGACATATGATAATTTTTTTCTGAAAATATTTAAACGAAAAAAGAAAATGTGTAGAACACAAATAAAAATGAATATTAAGCAGTGAAATTTTTCATTTAACATAGAACTCGTATTTTTATAACGGAATTACACTGGCAACTGCGGGGAAGAAGGATTTTTATTTCTTTATTTAAACAATTTTTTATGCACTTTGACGATAAAAAAAACATATTCGTATTTTAATTACTATAAGTGAATAGATTTGAATGATTATTTATTTGCAGATTAAAAAGCAACAAACTTTCAAAGCCTTAAGAAATTTAATTTAATCTCTAGAACAAAAAAATATTATTATTTCATGAGCAAATTTGAACGAATTCGAGTATAAATACATCGTGTTTTTACTTGATATATTTTGATCATACATTGTTTAGGAAATCTTCATAAATATTGATTTTAGTTATACTTTACTGGAGTTTGATGTTTATACATCATCGCCACTATTAAATAATATATAAATAACATATTTAAGGTCAATTACGCCAGAGGGCTTTGTGATTACCAACCAAAATAGTTTATAATAGATACTTCAGAGTTCAAAGGTCGTTAGAAAATATTGTTGCGAAGATAAAGTTGTTATTTTGCAATGTTCTTGACGTAGAAACCTTTTTCCATAGGCGAACCACAAAAAAGACAATTCACTCAATTAACACTAATGAGTTTAAGTAAATTTACTAAAACTAAGGTTGGACTTTCAATTAGATCAAAGGGAGTGTTTTTTGAAAGTCGTAAACGGCTGAAGCGTAGGTTAGTTGTTTAAATAAAAAGGTAAGTGCAAAATAGTGTGTACTTAGACAGCGTGTAGAGGAAGTCGTTTCCCTAATTAAATTGTACTAACAGTTTTTAATCGGAGTAAAATTTAAAGTTGTTCTATATTAAATAAACAAATGAAATCAGTCGTTCCCACTAAGGTATTTTTAAACGATGATTTATTTCCATGAGCTGTTATAGTACATTATTCGTAAATTTTTATGTTTCCAAAGGATTACGCGAGAGATTTTATTTTTACGCATTTAAGATTACGGTTAAGTAATACATTTACTCCTTCAAAATATTTTTAAAACTTTTATTGTTTTCTTAAAAAATTGTGGAAAAAATTGTGTACAGTGTGTATGTCACTATAAAGTATACATTTTCTACGTAGGTCTCGGCTTTATTATTTTTTTTTGCTTGCTGCATTTTGAAGTTATTTATACTTAAATACGACTGTTTTATCTCATGAATCATTTATTTTGAAAATTATAACTAATTCTTTCGGCAAGCGCATTAACTTGTATTTCATGAAAGAATTAAAGTTAACATTTAGTGTATAATATAAACTGAAACTTGTGGATAAAAGGACATTATTTTAATACGGTGAAAAAAATAGCTAACATTAAGAAGTAAGAACTATAGTATAGGATAGTTTTGACGATGGCGTGAGCCGAAATAGCTATCAACTATATTTGTTAAAATAATTTTGTAGAACTAAAATACATTGCTATTTTTTCACCGTGTTATAATGGAGTTCTACCAAGTGAATGCCAATTCAATCAATACATTATTTTACAATAATAAACGCAATATAACAACACTATTTCCAATTTTTTATATTGTTGAAATTAAAACCGGCTTAACTCATCACGAGCATTTTCAATATATACAGAAAAACACATTTTTTGCTTGTGAGAATTGACGTTGTTTTTAAAAAATATATGTTTCATGTGTTTCAGAAGTTACCGGAACTTCCTTGCCAGAGAATTACTTCAATTGTAAAATTCAATTGTGCATTACCTATTATAAAAACATCCTTAAAAAATTTTAGTGCATTTTCTTTTGTTGCAAAATCATTCCACTTGATATGATTGCTAATGAATATTTATTTCACCGTTCTTTTAAAATTTTACATGACTTTAAATATTCTTTATTTTTATTACAAATAAGTAACAAGAGGTCCTTAAAATTTTATATTTATTAACACATGGTTATGATTACTAGCAAATTATTCTATTAGTTATCAAACTATTGGTTCTGTATAACTGGTAATTCTAAATTAAAAATTTTGTATATATCAAAATATTTTAATTTATCAGAATATAATGCTCGCGATGAATAAAAACGACCCTAATTTTATTGTTTAATGACACGAATACAATACTAAACATTGTGTTTTATTATTTTTATAAAATTGAAAACATTTATATTCAAAATTTGTTTGACAACTGAAACGACTTGCGTGGAAAAAAAGTTCAACGAAATCCATTGAAAACGTACATCCATTAAAAATTTCTCAGAACGCCTTAAGGAATTTTACAAAACAGTCAAATAATGACCTAAATTAAATGAATGCTTTGTTTGTGTATGACTATGTAAAGTAACAAACAAAGATCGTTTAACAAGAATACTTTTTCTTTTAAATACTTAAAAAAAACGTGCCACCGTTTATTATTAATTTGATAAGACACTGTTTGGTTAATTGCCGGTTGTTTGTTTATTATACTAATAAAAAGAGCGAAAATTTGTTGGTGTACAAAACCGACTATTTTTTGTAAATATTGTTTTACGTATCGACAGATCTTGTCATTTTTCTTTTAAATAATTATTTAGTGTAATATGTAAATGCTTAGGTGAATATTTCATACATTTTTGAAATTTCATATCAGCATTTTAAGATTTAATAATATTTTTTTTAAGTTTTCGTTTACTATTTATATTTTGTAAAAATAGTACTAAAATATGCTTTTATTATACAAAACGTCATGAATTTCTTTTAAAAAGTGACAGTTAATACCATAAAAATGATTTAACGACTTAAAACTTTTGTTTAAAGAACTTTTGCTATATTTTCAGTACGATGATTTTTCAGTATCTGATGTTATTTTTAATTTATATTTCCTCTCTCATGTTTTAATTATGTCAGGTCAACAAATAAATGATGAATGTTTTGAACATTTACTGAACATAATTATTAAAAACTGCTATTAATTGTTTTAGTTATAAAATAAAAATTTTACGTATTGTAATTTTATATAGTAAAGTTAAAAAAGTATATTTTTACGTATTAATTTAGCAAATCAACAAAATACAACGATTTTTCAATTTTAAAGCTGCAACGTGAAATACACTGTAAAATATCATATTTTTTGTTTCAGATCAGAAACAAATTTTACTTATCTAACTTTTGAATAGATAATAGCAAAACTTATATTTTATCAAAGAACATTTTAGTGAGATAAGCAAAGAATATTAAACATTTTTTTTACATTCGTATTAGATTAAACCATTATGGACAGGTATTTCTTGAATTTTTTATAAGAATTTACAAGAAAAATTACTCAAATGGTAAAAGTTCAAAGCAAATACAGCTTTGTTATAAACCTGTTTTATCTTGAATTTTGCAATCTTGGTAAAAGGAAGAAATCTTTAGAATAAATATCAACTCTTTTTCCTTGCAAATTACAACCCTAAAAAATCGACTACAAATTTACCGGGGTCATTGAACTTCCCTTAGGATGGCTTTATTTTTACAAAATATAATTCTCCATCCGATCCACCTCTAGCTTTTAACCGAGAATCCTTTTCTAGGCAAAAGTGTTAAAATTTTGTGCAAAAAAAGTTTGTACAATTTTTTCACCAAACATATTAATAAGAATTTCGGACTTTTTTCCAAATACTAAAACAATACGATTTCTATCACCGTATTTTCACGAAGCTTTTTTTAGATCGAATAAATAAAGAAAATGTTAAATATTTTTCTTAACTCCATCATTTTTAACTAAAAACCACTTTGCAATAAAGTAGAAAAGTAATTTTCATATGTTTATGTAGATAACGTTACAATTTGTAAAAATATATATATAAAAAAAAAACAGCTAAACTATCTATGATTACCATATAACCGAAAAGGTCACAAAAGAATTAGTTGATCCTTCATTGGCTATAAGAAGTTATTGAAGACTACGGTAAGCTCGTACCTCTAATCTTGAATACCGCAATGAATAAAAATATATATTTTACACATTTATTATAATTATATATTTATTATATAATTCACAGTGTAATAAATTTAAGAGAGATGTAGTTTACTCTATAAAAAAAGACCATAAAATAAAATATTATCTTTCAAGGCTTGTCAATTATAAGCAGAAGAATTTTTTGTTTTGTATAAATAGACTTGTTTGTAAATTGTATTCTATCAGTTGATAATGCTCGCGATGAGCGAAACCGGTCCTGATCAAAAAATATATGGTGGAAATAAGTACTAAAAAATGTGTTTTTATTATTTAAAATATCATGCATTTCTATCAAGAAGTGACAGTTCACACCTTAAAAGTGAACTATTTCGTTCTATTGAAACTTCCTATTACATCGAGACCATTACCATTAATGAGCTGTATTGCTTTGAATTTCCACATATTTCAATTGGATTTCAATGAGTTCAGACGAATACTATTTTTAAATGTAAAATATATACGGAAGATTTTGCTTGAGCTTGCTCAGATGACTTTTTTATTATTTCATAAATTTCTTATGATACCTTTTATAAATCACTTTACCCAACAAAAGCAATAAATTTATAATTTGTAGTTTTATTGACGTATTTTGTATGAAACGAATTATTAAAAAAAATTATTTTATTAATAAATAACGTTCTATTGATAAGAAAACGCAAAGATTATGCAATTTAAGTGTGACTGAGTATTTTGAAAGGACAACATAAGACATTTCATACAACATTTCATCAAAGGTTTTAAGCTAGGCACTAGGCTTTTTTTAGTTAGGGTATTTATTAAATATAATAACTGGAAAAGACTGATAAGAATTCAGATCAAATGTATAGTATACAAATAACTATTTTAAGATTGATCAAATTATTTTTTAGCTTTTTCGAATTTTTTTCTATGACATCGATAAAAGCAGAAGCCTCTATAACGGTATGTATTAACTTTATTAAAGTTACCAATTTATGAGAATGAAACAAGAAAATTTTTATTTAAATTTAAACACACAATTGTATTGAATTGGCTTTTTCAGACAAGTTACATTTTATAAAAAAACTAATTTCGCCATATAAACTTCATATGTCAGTATGAATTCTCTTACAAGATACAAAATATATAAAAAAAAAAACAATTTTGACAATACAACTGTATATATTATATATGTATACATAAACTTTTTTAGAATTAACTTGGTAGAACTAGATTTATAGCACGGTGAAAGAAATGGTAATTTATTTTATTTCTACAAAATTTATAACATATAAAGTTGATAACCATTTTGAATTACGCCTTCATCAGAACTACAC
This sequence comes from Himalopsyche japonica, assembly GCA_028555115.1. NCBI lineage: Eukaryota > Metazoa > Arthropoda > Insecta > Trichoptera > Rhyacophilidae > Himalopsyche > Himalopsyche japonica. The sequence goes on along the minus strand of JAHFWJ010000412.1, from coordinate 2,141,698 downwards.
CACTATATATCTTTATCAGCATATTTAAGTATAAAATAAAATCGTAATTCAGTTTGTAATGAAACGACCCCAAATAATACATTTTGAGGCACTAAATACTAACGTCAATATATTGAAGTTAATACTTGTTGCTTATTCAATAATTATATACTTATATTTCAGTCTTTTATTGAAACTGAAAATCTTTCCCTTACCATAACTATTTAAGACGGATGAAACATGAAACGATTACTTTTATCTCAAATAAATCAAATAAATCTAAGCCAGTTTACTCTAGGGTAATTAATAATTGATTGGTAGAGTATCTTGCCATTAACAAGCGATAAATAAATTATTAGCTATCGTTAGAGATGTCCTCGGGGATCTATAAGAGAAAATAATTTTAGTATTTGAATTTATTGGCAAGATTAAACCGTTATCCTTCGTTATATTATTGGATGGATGTATTTTAATATAGAACATATGTTTTGTAACTATTTCAATCACTTTCGCGATTAATTAAAATAATGAAATTTTTAATTGGAACATTGCTCCAAACTTTTTACATAAAAGAAATTAATTAAATTAGAAATTATTTTCATAACAAATCCCGCGCTGTGAATGAAAAAACTTATAGAATTGTAAAAATTTTTGATGCTTAAAATTTTATTTATGATGTTGACTAAGGGAGCGTGCTTGATAGAATTTCAATATAAAATTTGAATTGTGAGTTTTTTTACAAGATTATGATAGAATTCATGAAGATACCAAACAGTAAAACCTGGGCCTTTTGTAACAAAACAGGTGGAATCAGTTGACGGTTTAAATTTACACGTAAAATGAGTGTTTGTAATATATACACTACAGATTTCAAATGTTGGAGAAAAAGAAATTAAAATCAAAAAAAAATTGTGAAACTATAGTATTTTTAAATAAATATTATTCTGAATAAATAAATAAATATATAAATATTATTCTCCAAAAAAATGTAATTTGACTTCAATAGTAAAAGCCGTAAAGCAAAACAAATCATAATTTTGTTCTTTATTTGAATTTTTGGATGGTTTTAAAGATAAGAGGTTTGTCATTTTTCAGATTACATTAATCTTTGAATATACATCATGTATATCACGTTGCGGACTATTTTTACCGTCAATATGAATTACTTAAGTGTAGTATAGCTTAGTTACAATTAAGTCTTTGTGGAATTAAAATATCTTAATCCCACATTCATGTGGGTAGTAATTCTAAAATCCACATGTTTTTCTAGAATATATGTGAAAATTCATGAATAAATATAAATGCTAATGCTATCTACTTATTCTTGTGAATTTTGGTATTCAAAGCACATTGTGAATTTGTTCTTGAATAATTAACAAATTAATATTTGTACGATTTCCCAAAGCGTTGTCACGGGTGCGTCAATATTTTATATCAGATAATTCTCAACGGTTAGTTAAAATATATTGAATTTCTTCGGTGATATTTATTTGCTAAAAATATTTTTGTTTTGCTTCTCAGGCTTTTTTCTTTATTTAACAATTTTTATTATATACTCAATATATTTTCGTTTGAATCTAATTTATATATATCATATATAATGCAACAAGCAGTCAAATGAAGTTTTTATCCAAACAAAGCTTAAAGCAAAAATCCTAAAACAAATAACAATATATAGCGCACTCAATTATTTAGCGGAAGTAATATTAATCATGTATAGGAAACTCAAATAAAGTTATTTAATTGACGACTCGTCTTAATCAAAAAATATTTGAGAAAAATCAAATGCTTTAAGCCATCATATACTTGAAAACAATATTCGTAAGGGTTTTTTTATTTATATTTTTTGCTCCCTTTCTTAAAAGCTTTTATCTTTTTTCACTAAGTAATTATGAAATTAAAATCAATTGTATAAATAATCTATTCAAGACAAATAGATTGTTCCTTCATTGGTTTAATATAAAATAGTTTGTTAATTCGAAAATAATTAATTTTTATTTAACACGTCATAAGACCTAAGATCGATACCTACTCGTATTATAATATAATGCAAGTTTTGAAATCATCTATTTCAGAATGTTTGATAATTGCTTAAATAATACTTATTGTAATAGTGAAATGTGCACATCAAGCAGAAAATGCTGCGTTACTAACTTTTTTGATGGTTTAGAATACATAATGTTTATGGAAAACGTCGCACACATGGTAATATCTCGGATGAAAAATCGTGTCTTTCATTCGTCACAAAGTGACATTTTTCCACACCCAAATCAGGTAGCGTTTTTTTTAAGCAGAATAATTTATTTTTGTGTACTTCAAGCGTACGTAAATCCAAATTTGAAATGAAGAGACATTATACGATACCATATATCTAGTCAATAACAGCTCGGATTTTTTTACCCATCAATTTGAAAAAATATGTATTTCTTAGTAAGAAATTACGCAATTGCATTTAAATGCTAATTGATTATTATTTATTGTAATATCCTGTCACCAAAGACACGTTTAAGAAATATATCGCTTATAAAACTAATCATGTGCAATTGAGTGTCATTATAACCAATTCAGCAATCTTAAAAGTTATTTTAGATGTATGTTTGCGTTCCAGTCTTAGAGAAAATATTTTTTGTTTTCAATAAAATTTTCTTATATATAATCGATGCAAACATACCGAAAGACAAAATCCGTGTCGTTAGTGATAAAACACGTGGAATCGTACGAAATTTCAGAAATTAATTTTTTTTATTGAAATTTTATTAATCACCTTAATTCGATATCATAAATTGTATATAAACCGTTCACTTCTGAACTCTATAGAGAATATTCCAACTTTGAATGTTTAAAATAAATAGTTTTGGTCATAAATTAACTAACGATCATTTTCAACATAAACCGAACCACATTTTAACACAGAAATAAGCTCCGTTTACAGTTGTACATTTTTCACCGTCCGGCATTCAATTCGCTGAAATCAACCGCATCAATACTTGAGACGTTGACAGTGTATGAGATATATTATACAATACTTAGGAGTGCACACGAAAATTTTATTTTCTAGTTTTTTATAGTGTCAACCATGAAGACGAAGTCCATCTATCATCTCAACGGTTAAGAAAAATCAGTTGGTTAAGTCTGCTCTAATTACATATTTGTTTTTTTAAGTATTATCTATTTCATAAATAAATATATGTCACAATATATTATATTTAAGTAAACTTCACAAAATATCGTAAATCAACTTTCGATAATGATGCCGCAAATGTATAATTGTAAAATTTTCTAGATGCATAACTACATTAATAATAACTAAATAAGAAACCTACATTTGTATTCCATTTAAATCATTCAGTTGTTTAAATTTATAACTATAGGTTTTATTGATTGAATTGACATTAACTTGGTAGAACTCCATTATATTATATAATGATGAAAAAATATCAGTGCTTTTTAGTTCTACAAAATTTATGAGATATATAGTTTGATATGTTATGAAATATATACTGACGCCTTCGTCAGAAATATAGAACAACACGTAACCTGAAATAGCTATCAACTGTATATCTTACAAATTTTGTAGAATTAAAATGAATTGCTATTTTTTGCACCGGACTATAGGCTAAGATCACGTAATGATTATACCTAATTTTATAAAAGAAGCACTAATGAAAATTTATGTTATATTTGATGAGTATTGTCAGAATATTTTACCGATTAATCAAGTAAAATATAACATAAATGTTTTTTTTTTGAAACAATATTATGAGGAGAGGATTTATTGAAAATATATCGTACATCAAAACGGTAACGAGGCTTAAATTAATCGAAATGGATTGAGAATATATGTCATAAGGTATTTATTTTTCCTCGCCAATTTTTCAAATTTCTTTACTCAGCATTTATTCCCGAATGATTTTTAACCAACAAGCGTGCTAAAATTAATTACAGAACAATTTTCGTAAATTTGATCAATGAATTGATTAATGGTAACAAATCATTTAATTATGACTTCTACGTAAAATATGTTTTTATACATTTTACATTACTTTGCGTTATTCTGAATACGTAGAGTAATAAGTTAACGAATCTGTTTAAATCTAAATAGAAACATGTATTTTCTTATTTCAAGACGTTTTTTTATCGAAGAAACGTGTTTGTTAGCCACGAATATATTTTTCCGTTATAGTCAAAAAAAAATCTCTAAAAAGCAAATTCAGGTAAAAGTGATTGGAGAGGAACTTCAATATTACTGACATCCATTAATTGAGTGAAATTTTCAATAAATTAATAATATTTCATTTGAATATTTCAACTTTACACTGGTCTATGGCAAAAGCCAAAAATAATTCGACATACTAATTACTAATTAATAAATTTAATGAATATTAGAAAACAAAAATGTAGAACGTGTAACGATTTATAGCAACTTTTATTTTTAATATTTTATTTCACTTTTAAGATATTGACTGTCAGTTTTTAACGGAAACGAATGATATTTTAAGTAATGAAAACCGATTTTTATCAGTTGATAATGCTCGCGAAGAACAAAAACGTTCCTAAACATAAACACATTGTGAAAACAGTACTTAAATGTATTTTTAATATTTAAGATATTTTATTTGACAGACGTCATTATTGCAGCTTATAAAATATAGGATAATATATTTTTTTACTGCTACATATGTAAATTAAACAATTATCATATAAGACGTTGTAAATTAAAACAAATTCTCATTACAGTTAGATATCAACATTACGTTCTTTAAGTCTGCGACACTTTGTTATAATTGAAATATTATAATCAACTGTTGAACAAAAAATAACTTAACATTACTGAAATAAAGACATTCGATCAAATGTGTTATATTTATGTAAGAACAGGATAAATGCGTGGGAATCAAAAATCCATTAAGCTTATCCAATTACTTCTACATTGAAGCTATCAAAAAATATTTTTATTCCAGAAATCGTCGTTATGATTTTGAGTAAATTGAAAATAAATGAAGATATCTTATCTTCAAATATTTTATCCTTTGGTTAGCAAAAAGTCAATTATTATGATATAATATCATACTGCCTGCACGGTTATTTAAAAGTGATAATTTTATGACATCTTAAAACATCGTTTTTAATTAAGAAAGAATGTCTTTTAGCTTTGGCAGTTTTATGAGGCTTTGGTTAGAATCGATTGACATGAAATACGTTAAAACTTTTCTAAGGTAAAGGAAAATTGTAAACCTTTTGTTTAAAACGTGCTTGGAATTTTCATCATATATAAAATGGTTTACATTAAATATGTTTACTTTCATGTCAGGTAAACATTATAGAGAATAAAAAGCAAAAATATTCTGATGTTCTAAGCAAAATAATGTCAATGGATAACAAAATAATATCATTTAAACGCGGCATTTTTAATAATAATAATGATTTGATCATTTTTGATATATGTATTCTAAAACGAAGAATATTGATTATTTGGTTTGAATTAAAAAGCTTGAGTTTTAGGATTATGAAAATGTCTTGATACATTTTTGTCTTGTATTTATTTTTGCAATTGGCGGTGAACTAGTCACTTACACTTACAGTACAATTATGGATCGTAATTTTATCAAACGTAAAATATATTAAAAAAAAAACTTTCCATCAATAATTAATAAAAACACCAAACATAAAAACATGTCAAGCTATAAATATTGGTTTGGTTTTTATTATACACCTGATAATACCAAAAAAGCTTTGCAATCTTTTTGATTGCAGATAAATAAATGCAACCTTTCAACACGAAGCGGTTTACCGTACACGACACATTTGTATATTGGTATTTTAAAAACATAGTGAAACCATAAAATTGCCATTTGAAATGCTATAAAATATATGAACTGGCTCACGTAGTAACACACTCTGCAAAGATAATGTTTTTTCGCAGTCCCCTTCGTCAAGTAGATTTCTACAGCATATATTTAAATAATTGCCAGGTGAAAAAATAACAATTTCATATTAAAGTCCAGAAGCATATTACTGTTGAAGTAATTGCACAAAAAATATATTTCACATAGTTTCACATATTTCACATATTTCACATTCGAATAGTTCTGACGATGGCGTGAGCCGAAATAGCTATCAACTATATTTGTTAAAAATAATTTTGTAGAACTAAAATACATTGCTATTTTTTCACCGTGTTAATATATTTCACAATTGAGTAATAAACTCGAGCACCAAAATGGATATTGTCATATTTTTTACACATTTGATAAATCATTCATCATTCTAAGGTAAAAAAAAACACGCATTATTTACTTTCGGCACACTTTTTCCTACGATGGCATTTTTTCCCTTCACACTATTTTCCAAAAAATTGCCATTTGTGAATTTTCACAATTTTTTTCAGTCAACACATTGCTGATTCAAAAAAAACTAACCGTCCATAAATTGGTAGATATTTGCTTTTTCAAGTGTTTCATTAATTATACAGAATGCTTAGCGATTAATTACTAGAAAAATTTTGAAATAAATACTTAAGCTTTTGATGAAATACAAAACACTGATCACAAGTTTAATAGTTGAAATCAAATAGCGATGGGTCCAATTTATTAAGTGATTACTTAAAAATGCATACTTTTTTGGATTGGAAATAAAAAAAAATTTAATGAATAGTATAAAAGTTGTATAAAAAATATTTTAAAGTCCATATAACAGGTTTTCATATTATGTGACTTTTATAGTAAAATTTTTAAATAATTTAAAAATTACTAGTTCTGATGTGAGAATAAGCCGAAATAGCTATCAACTACATACTTTATAATGTTTGTAGAACTAAAATACATAACTATTTTCACCGCGTTGTTATAGAATTCTACCAAGTAAATGCCAATTCAATCAGTCAAATGTAAAAATTATAATCATTTTTTCTTCTAGAAACACCACGATATTTTTCTTCTCTGAAAATATTATAAAAATGTTACAAAACAGTTCCAGTGTGAAAAATGACTTTTTATTTCGACTTAATAAATAATTGATTGAACTTGTAATGCTAGAAATGAAGCAAAAAATGATTATTTTAGGTGGTCTTTTTCATTTATGTGAGGCTAAGAAAAAGGTCACAGATGAAGAAAATGACGCAATAATCGACGGCTGGGCATACTTATTCGAATCGAAATTATCATCAACAAGAAGGTCGTGCTGTGTTGTATTGATAGTACTGTAAAACAATACTGTGGAGAATATTTTCAGATGAAAAATAAAACGAAAGCTGTATTTTTTTACACATTGAAATCATTATGAGGCAAAGACATTGAATATTTATATGCTTAATAAGTCTCATAGATTCATTACAAGACATAATCAGGTAAAGAAATTTGCAATTCTTAAATATGTTTAAAATATCGACTGGAGATTTTGATGGAATATCAACGTTCAAACTCTGTGCACTTGTTTATATTGTATTTGTGATTTTCACACAGGATTTTGAGGTATTTTACTACATTTCTTGAAACTGCCAAGAGGCAACATTTGGTTTTTGAACACTGGGTCAACTACAGTGTTTGAACGATTATTTTTCTCTCAATCATAAATCTTGAAATTAACGAGAGCATCGAAAGAGAAAAACGCTATATTTATTTTTTACTATTATTATTTATTGTAGTAGTCTTTATTTGAAATTAGTTCCTTATATATCCTACTGACTTTTAATGTTTTTTACCTATTTTTAGTATTAGAAAAATGTCATTTTTAAACTAAGTATTGCGTTTGTAAGCCAAAAGTATCAACAAAAAATGAGAGAAAAATAATTTTAGTACAAATTAAAAATTTTACTTTGCTTATAAAACCTTATCTTATCTTTCATTTTGTCTCGAAAATAAAATTTTATTTTAAAAAAATCACAATTAAGTAACTGTTTCACTTTTGCTACAACGTGTCACATATTTTTTGATAAAAAATGTAGTAACGTAATTCGTTTCGCCAAATGAAATTTTCAGTCTCGACATATTAATTTGGTAGAACGCAGCTATTTTTATTTGCCGTAGACCAAATTAAGGAAGAGAATTGTCTTAATATACTAGCATATCATGTGGCACACAATCAGTGGAGTAAATATTTACCATATTATAAATTACGTCTTTTAGTGAATATTATGAACATTATATTTTTACAGTTCTAAATACACAATTATACGATATATTGATTGAATTTGCATTCACTTGGTAGAACTCCATTATAACACGGTGAAAAAAATAGCAATGTATTTTAGTTCTACTAAATTATTTTTAAAAAAAAGTCCCTCCACTCATGGAATCATAAACTTTCGGCTTATAACGCTATGGTACACAGGTTAGTAACTGTACCTATGAGTCAGGCAGATTACGATAACGAACTGCAGACTATAAAATGCATAGCCCTTTATAATGGTTATGAGATAGCGACGATAAATAATTTATTATATAAAAAACGATTAAATCTGGCTATAAAACTCATTTACCCGGACACAATACAAGATAACCGCTTCTTTAAATTAATCAACTACCTAGGTAGCATTAGCGAAAAAATTCAACGGGAGATTAAAAACTCAATAAACGTAGCTTTCAAGGTCAACAATAATTTAGGCAAACATCTTAAAAATAGTAAAGATAATGTTAATAAACTGGACAGAAGCGGTATTTATAAAATGTCCTGTGGCTCATGTTTATCCGTTTATATCGGACAGACAGGTAGAAATTATCAACTCGAGCTAAGGAACATGTAAGATCATTCAACAGTAAAAAAACAGATTCGTAATTCGCTAATCACGTTATTAAGTAGTCACATAATATAAATTCAAACTCAGCACCCACATGTTTGCATCTTTGTAGTAAGGGTCGCAGAATGACGGCTTTGGCACAGCTGGAAATCAATAGACATCAATTATCACAAAGGATTCTTAACGAACAAACTAATATAATAGTATCGCCACTAGTCCTACCCTATTATAAAGGAGTGGTCTGATTTGTTTCCGTAATGACCACTTCCGTCCCACATGTAAACCTATTGTCATAGCCACCTATTGTTTCATTTAGAATTTTTGAAAATTTAATGTCATTGTGTTAAAGTAACAAGCTAGGCCGTTGGAACAGGAGAGAGGATGTGTTGTGTACCTTTTCTGCACAGCTATGTATAGATAAGCAAATGTTAGTTTAAGCATATTTCTGACGAAGGCGTGAGTCGAAACAGCTATCAACTATATTTTATAAAAATGTTTTTGTACAACTAAAATACATTGCTATTTTTTTCACCGAATTATACGATAATCACAGCTTTTACCGATTATTTTAAATATACAATTCTACTCACATATATTTTTGCTGCGCACTTCTTTTTCTTTCTGAAATTCTTCCAGATTATTTCTTAGTCATCGTCTTTTATAATGTGGGTCATAAATTTGGTCTCCTAATGCATCTTTAACGATATTGATGAGTTAGTTTATCGGTTGTTTTTCGCACACCCATTTCTTCTTTTTCGGAGATAAAAAAAATATTCATGAATGATACCTGGAAATCACTAGTAGTAAACAATCCAGTCTTTAAATTCAAATCAATACTGCTTAACAATCAATTATAAAACTGTTTGGGTCTCCATTCTGTAGTTACCATAAACTAAACCACTTTACGATCAAAGACGTTGTTCTCTTGGCAAATAATTAAAATGCACATACAGTCTCAATTCAGAGTATATTGCCATAGATTTAAAATAAGTTTTTCTTTTTTTAAATAATAAAAACACATTTTTTTGTACTTATTTTTACAATGTGTTTTATGATCAGGACCGGTTTCGCTCATCGCGAGCATTATCAACTGATAGAATACAACTTAACTCAAAATTTAATATGTATAGACTTGCTTGTTAATTTTATTCCATCAGCTAATAATGCTCGCGATGAGCGAACCCGGTCCCGATCATAAAATGTATTGTGGAAATAAGAAACTTTAAATTGTTTTTTTTATTATCTAAAACACCACGCCTTTCCATTAAGAATTGATAGTTTAATCAACACTTTAAAATAAGTTTTTCTTTAAAAGCTGCATATTATTTAGTTGCGTACCCTAATATTGCTTGGAAGGGTATGAAAAAATATGACTAGATCAGGACTTGTGATTGCTTAATTTTTCACGGTTTTTAAAGATAAATTACAATAAGTAAATAATACAATAAATTTTGAGGTAACACACGCCTTTAATAAAATCGATAAATCAACTGAAAAAAAACAATATTCGTACTGGGGCTTTACCCTGTAAGGTTCTCAAAGCAAGCCAACGATATTGAACATTTCACCACGGATTTGATTTGTCTATAGGACTGATATATAGTTATATATGACGAAAAATAACAATCCTTATCCTTGTTCAGATGTATATGCACTTGCACATTAAAAATGTTATCACCTTCCGAAGCACGTAAGCACGGAGCGTTGACGTGACTTGTATTGTGTAAGGTATTTAATGTCATAAAAATAAATGAAAATTTTTCCTGAACAGTTCATTTCAATACCAAAGTACCCCTATTTAGAAAATAGTTTTATGTATTGTATAAATAGAATAAAACCCATTGCTGAAAAGGTTAAAATATGACCGTGAAAGCAATACTAAAATTGAACATTTTATTCAAGATACAAAGTTATGTATACACGCTTTCACAATAAACATTTCATATTGGAATATTTAATAATGTACTTTTGTTATGTTTTCGATTATGGTTTTTTTATTTAATACATTTTCGTACAACATATTTGATGTAAAATTTTGTTTTGATCAAAAAAATCGTTTATACAAATCCAGAGTCATTTTGTTTAAGTGAGGATATAATTTTTTTACTACAAGTTTTTAGCTCGTGATTTAAATAGTTCAACATCGGATATTGCCTCTCAAAATATGGCAATACAAATAAAGATACCAAACTTCTTGTTCTGTTTAGCCGCATTCATATATGGTTACTCTGCAAAAAAAAATACATTGAATTATAGCTTTTTTATAAAAAAAAAAACACCCCACGAAATTTAAATCTCTTAAATGGCTAAGTTCATTTAGATGCGAATTCAAAGGTTTAGTTATTTAACGAAATTTTGTAGTGAGCGATCGCTAAGAGTGAAGTTTGACTGAAGTTAAGACTGAAGTTTTCAGATAAATTTTAATTGCTTTACTCGATGAAATGCTAAGAGCGTGATATGTAATATTAAACCAAAATTTGACATTTAAATACACAGGAAAATGTATGCCTTTTTGAGGGTCTTGGTTGTAATTAGAAAACAATAGTTTATTATATTTTCCGAGTAATATTAAACAAAATTATACTTTATATATTATATGATATAAAAAAAAAATAATATTGGTGATCTAGACAATGATGTCGTGTCTTTTATTTTATTAAATTTCACTTATTGATAGAAGGGCATGATATTTTAAATAGACAAATAATACTATTTCCGCAATATATAATATGGTAATAACCGGCTTCGCACATCGTAAGCTTTATTTATTGATAAGATACAAATTACAAACAAGCATATTTATACAAAATTTTGAAATAAATCATATATTTAAAAGCAAAGATTCAAGACCTAATAAAAAAAAGTTACTGGCAATCATATAATACATCATCTAAAGAGAGTAATTTTTTTTAAAAATAAAAATTTAACGATCTCTTAGTAATAATTTGCGAACAAAAGAAAGACAAATAAACATTCCATTCAGAGTTCATAAACATTCGTGAAAAATCATTAGCAGGAAAAACAAGTGGATCTTTTTTGGAATCAAAGTAGCCTGTACTTAAATATTTTATTTGACATATCACAATATCGAATGAAATTTTTATATCATGTTAAGTTAATGGTATAATAATTTATGACGTTAAAGTAACTCAATATTTATTTATTATTCGATCATGTTAAATATTTAACATATTATAAAAACTGGTATTAAATATTAAAATATAACGCGATAAAATTCACGCTTTTTTTTTGTTGAAACATAGTTTTAATTATTACTAGCGTAAAAAGCGTCCATAGTTTGAAAAACGCTTTTTACAAAAATCACCCAACGAAATTTAAATCTCTTAAATGGCTAAGTTCATTTAGATGCGAATTCAAAGGTTTAGTTATTTAACGGAATTTTGTAGTGAGCGATCGCTAAGAGTGAATTTGGGAAAATGGGTCAAACCCATTAAAAATATCAAGCACTTAAAAATGCGCTGTGTTTCATCGTTTATTGCCTCTATCAAAGTTAATTGTCATCCGACAGCTTTAAGTGTGCTGTTTATATAAAAGCTTAGCTTTTATGGACGATTTACTGTTAAAAGAATTGAAATATTAACTGTTATACATATTTATATATATATTGCAACTTACTAGATGTACTTAAAAATTAATTTTCCTTTTTTAATACTTCTGTATAGTAAAGATTATCCAAAAATATTTGTTTTATTTACTGTAACCATAAAATTATAAAAAATTTCAAGACATTTGAGCGAACTATATATATCATCATTAATTTCATTTGTTTATAAATAAAATTGAATGTACTCAAACTCAGAAATTGTATTGGATAGAATGATTTATCTACCAAAACCGGTCAATTGGGTTAATATTTTAAAGGGAACCATAATATTTAGACGATATTATATATATATACGATATTTCTTATGGATGTTTGACAGGACTAAACCAAATGAACGATCCATCCGGAAAAACATATTATGCAAGAACGATTGATCGAAGTTGCTCTGTAATGGTATATATTTTGACACAAAAAAGCTTAATTTATATAATATAATTATATAAATTTTCAAAATAGATTTCTTTTCATAAAAAGTACGTAGTAATCATTTATTTTTTTAAAACATAATTAGATAATAAACACAATGAAATTGATCTTTGTTTGAGTAAATACATAATACCGAACGACTATAAAATGTATTTAAATTTATAGAAACATTTTTCGTTATATTTATTGGATTTAGATGTTTTAGATAGCTGATTCATCTGTTGTAAAGTGCCATGATGGGAATATTCTGTTTTTTACTGAAAAAATGTGTTTACCATTAGATATGGGCGATATTGTGTCACCCTTGCTCGAATATTGTATATGTTTATATATATATTGTTATATTTTACGGGTCAAGACATTGTTGCTGCTGGCTTCATGTTTTTATCGCATAATATTTTCCTTTGAGGCTTACTCACGAGCGTCCTTTTTATTGAAATATAATCCACTTTGTTTTTGTCTTAAATTACCTACACCGCAAGATACAGGTACGCTACTTAATAAATTATTGTGTTATAAATAATAAACTTCACTTGTAAATGATTTATAATGTGTGAATAATATTTTATTTCAATATAATTATTTTTTATAGGTTTTCGAAATTAATAAAAAAAAAATTATTAACGCTTTTATTAAATAACAAAAATAAATATCTGTCATTAATAACTTATATGATAAATATATAGGTTGATCGGTTAACGAACAGTTCGTACCGCGAAAATGTTAGACAATGAATACAATCACAAAAGATTTTTGAGTTCGGATAACGAACTAAATGATCTTTCTATTCCTCATAATCTATTTGTAAAACCCGATTAACGAATAATTTGGATAGGATTTATGATATCGACTGAAGGTGCTTGATGGGATTTCAATATCAAATTGAAATTGTTAAACAGTTCTGTTGCATCCGTGTGATAGAATTACTGAAGATGCCGAAAGGTGAAACCCGGGTCGTTAGTGACAAAACATGTGGAATCATACAAAGTTGCAAAAATTCAAATTTGAATAGTGATCATAATCTAGGAACAGCACTGTATAGTATTTTTCGATAAGTAGAATGTTACTCATTTGGAATTTTTTCATATATAATCATATAGGTTTTATTTGCAAGTCGTTTTTCATAAAATGTAAATAAATAAATAAATTCCTTCCAGAATTGACATAAACGTTTTCATACATTTAAGTGATACCCTCAAGTTGCCTCTATGGATATCTATGATGTGGATAGAAGAATAGAGCCAGAAAAATGACTTGTAAATTAATCACCCTCACTACGGTCTCAGTGTTTTGTTTATGGTATGAGATAAATGACATGAATAGTATATCATAAAAAATCAAGGATGAACATTAAATATATAAAGTCATTAAATCCACTTAATTGCATTTTTATTAATCAAAGTGATGTTGGTTTCAGTCGTAATAATTAAATCTTCCTATGTTTCTATGAAATATTCAATTACTACCGCTAAAACCACGTCGACTGCACAACAACATTTCACGGCTTAATTTAATTTCAAACATGACGTCACTGGAACCAAACAGCTTCATCGGTATGCTAAACCACAGTAGCGTCCGAAGAAAAGATAATTTTAGCAATGCACTAATATCGACAATCGTATAAAGGCGTACAGTGACACAAATAGTGGAATATATTTTAGTATATAATGCTAAAAAAGTTATAAAGAGGGTATATATTAAATGAGATTTTACCAGTTGGTGATAATCGTTAAAAGCTAATCAACGCTTGAACATTATTTAACCAATTAGCTTCTTTATTTTACTGAAAAAGCAAAGCTATCCATTCTTTATTTCATAGATGAGAAACTTCTTTTTTCAGATAAATTTTAATTGCTTTACTCGATGAAATGCTAAGAGCGTGATATGTAATATTAAACCAAAATTTGACATTTAAATACGCAGGAAAATGTATGCCTTTTTGAGGGTCTTGGTTGTAATTAGAAAACAATAGTTTTATTATATTTTCCGAGTAATATTAAACAAAATTATACTTTATATATTATATGATATAAAAAAAAAAAATATTGGTGATCTAGACAATGATGTCGTGTCTTTTATTTTATTAAATTTCACTTATTGATAGAAAGGCATGATATTTTAAATAGACAAATAATACTATTTCCGCAATATATAATATGGTAATAACCAGTTTCGCACATCGTAAGCATTATTTATTGATAAGATACAAATTACAAACAAGCATATTTACACAAAATTTTGAAATAAATCATATATACAAAAGCAAAGATTCAAGACCTAATAAAAAAGTTACTGGCAATCATACAATACATCATCTACAGAGAGAAAATTTTTTTAAAAATAAAAATTTTACGATTTCTTAGTAATAATTTGCCAACAAAAGAAAGACAAATAAAAATTCCATTCAGAGTTCATAAACATTCGTGAAAAATCATTAGCAGGAAAAACGAGTGGATCTTTTTTGAAATCAAAGTAGCCTGTACTTAAATATTTTATTTGACATATCACAATATCGAATGAAATTTTATATCATGTTAAGTTAATGGTATAATAATTTATGACGTTAAAGTAACTCAATATTTATTTATTATTCGATCATGTTAAATATTTAACATTTTATAAAAACTGGTATTAAATATTAAAATATAACGCGATAAAATTCACGTTTTTTTTTTGTTGAAACATAGTTTTAATTATTACTAGCGTAAAAAGCTTCCATAGTTTGAAAAACGCTTTTTACAAAAAGCTTTTCTGGCTTGGTTAATACAGCGCTACTGTGATGTGAAGAACAAAATTTATGGAAAATTTCAGCCTGCCGCAATTTTCTATCTCAAATGATATATTTGCTTACGATGTAAAGTTAATTTGCTACATTATACAAACAAATTTTTGCCATATTTGTTTGAGGTACGATATAGTTAACCTAAACTGTGTTATTTTGTGTTTAGCAAAACCCGCCTGTATTGTCTAAAATTACATATTTACCTATCAAACATTCTGAAAATAGTGAAGCATTAAATCCTCAAAATTTCTCCATTAAATTACTTACACATGATGTAAATAATATTATGTCAATGAAATTAAACATATTTTCTATGAAAAAGTGTATAAAAGGTAGAAGTAATTTCACCAACTACCCTTTTACATAAAAACATGCTGAACCAAAACTAATTGTATTGCTCCCAATGAGTAAAACAAGGACGATATTATAAAATAAACGCAGAAATATTTCAATTAATGTGTTTTTATTATTCATAATAAATACAAGTTTACTTAAATCATTTCAGCAAAGTGTTGATGATGTATCGTAATTTAAATTAATTATAAACTGTCTAATACAAATTTAAAAAAATATATTTTCATCCATTTTTATGGATTGAAAGATGACGTTTTAAACTAACAATAAAATTGCGAGTTTATCAAAAGCAAAAAATGGTAACTATATTTTACCCAATATAAAATTTGTAGTATTAACAACTTTTTTGTGATATTTGTTAGGTTATACCAACCTTCCAACTCACAACGTATTAAATTTCCATTTTATATTGATAAATATCCATATGTATCGAATTTATGAAAACGTTTATGCTAGGAAAACTTTTGAATTTTTCCGGCGCTACCTACACAATCGTCCACATACTTCCTAAATTGATCAATCGCTACTCCATTTAGATGAAAAAATACTGTTTATTTATTTTACATAAAAAGAAAGTTTACGAAATATTTTATGCTTGGAAAAAATTTAGGTATATAAAAACCATACACATTATTGAAGGCTTCTACTTTAAAACCAAATATTTTCTTAAATATTTGAATTATATCGAAGAATTTCCTCCTATTTAGCTTGTTTAGTGATTCATATAAAACAAAAAAATGAATGACTGATTCCATTCTAAGTCAATTACAAGAGTTGATTGCCTATCTATTAAATTATTTTTCGATATCTTAACTATTATCACTGCAACAAACGTCTCGTGTTCTTAATAATTAACATTCATAATACTTATCAGTTAATTGTACCACTTTGTGTTAGTGATCTAATTTAATTAATTTATGAAAACTTGACTTGGTAAACTGACCTTGTCCCATTAGTTTATGGAAATAGAAGATTTATAAATATTAATGTAATAAAATGTAAAAAAGTATAATAATCATCATTTTTCAATGTTAATTAAATGAAGTTATTTTTATTAAAATAGTCAATTTAATTCAAATTGACTTTTATTTGGATCGAAAAAACATATATTACATTTTGTCTGCTTCAAGTATGAAATATGTATTAACCTGATATTATTTATCTTGGAATATTCGTATTTATCAAACTTAATTTTTTCGGTGACAGGAAATAAATAAAGTAAGAGTCAAGATAGAATCATTGATTTTCTAATCGTTTTTGTATCGTTTTTGTCCAAGAGAGAATCTTGTACATCACAGACATTCATAACTATTAATATTGTTCCATGTATATATTTTTAACACCTTTTTTGAAAACGATGTCCTTATTGCGATTTGAACCTCAAGCACCGCAACAAAAGCTACCAACGCTGATTACTTGACCACGGATAGAAACATAAACTAATTTTATTACAATCGTATCAGTATAAATATCACTGCTATGTAATTAAGTTACATTATAATTTCCTAAGGCTATCATTTATATTGACCTAAACATTTTTTTATAAATTTATACATTTTTTTTTAATTGAGAAAAAGTTAAATAAAAAAATATTTGTGGTGCAATAAATGCAATATATTTTTGAAAGTTATTTACGAAATATAAAAATGGCATTTATTTCACCATTTTATAAATATACGTTTTTCAAAGCATTCATATCGTTTAAAAAAAAAGGAATTGCGTAACCGATATTTCTGAACAATTTTAGAAATATTATTTTTGTTCGCATTTTTATAATAATTTCATGAAAAGATACGAACCTTTTAAGTTTCAAGATTTTTTTTTTAATATATTTCTTTGATATTGCATTTATACAGTGAAACAATTTCCGGTATTGTAAGATCAAACATCAAACTTAAAAATCTCATTTGAATCATTCAAAGTATGTTACGTTTTCCCGTTTATTTTTTACTATTGATCCATGACTTATTTTCTATTTAGAGCATTTAAGTTCACTAGTTATTTTACTGATTTTTTTACTGGAAGTTTACCGGAACTGGTAGTGAGTCAAAACTAAGTCCAACGCTACTAAGTACAAAGTAAGTCTAAGAGCTTCTTTGATATTTGAATGTTATTATTATCTACAGATTTGACAAAAGTGACATCTTAAATGTATTGGAAAAAAGTTTTATAAACATTTTTAAGCTACAGGAACTCAAATCAAATCAGCAATCAGAGAAAGTTATCATTATATTAGTACAATTCAAACAAAGATGTTCAAATGAATAAAAATAATTTACTTATTAATTAGCTGAAAAATTTTAAACAAATTACACAAGATGTCCTATCGAAATATTATATTACAATATAATAAATATATATATATTTATTTTCTTCATAAATAAAGCAAACTTTGCTAGAACTGTCTCAGTTGATTATTAACCCAATTTTAAATATACACTATGTCTGTATTAATAATCCAAAATACACAACATTGGCATATGAAAATGACATTTCTTTTATTTTCCTATTTATTTTATATGCATAAGTGTATTTGTGTGTACGTTTGAATGCATATGTATGCGTGTTTGAGTATTGTATGTAGATATGTATCATAAGTATATTTATTATACGTGTGGTGTCCAAGTGAACCGGATTCATAGTGGATTACTCAGCTCTACAACGACTAACGTCTATCAACAACAACAACAACAATATACAACAATTAAATCAATACACGAGGGATGAATGAGACTTGACCTACATTTACAAAACATTGTTGGTATGATTTTATATATAGAAATTAATCAATAAGAAGTGAAACATAATAGTTCAGTTTATAAAATTGTAAGTTATGGCTTTTTTACATGAAACCTGCAATACATCACTGACTGTATTTGTGAGAACATTGATTGTAGCACCTCACTATCTGCCTTTTGTCAATGTATTTAATTTATTAATCTCAAAGAGAAGTCGAACAGTATTCATTGATTATTTTGTAAGCTGAGACAATTTAATACAATATTTTATAAAAAATGAGCTTTAGTTGTATAATTTGTGCAGAAATAATCTGGTGGTTGACTTCTATCTCAAAAGTGAGCGATAACCTTCCGATCGGTTCAGATCACTGTATTTTTGGTTTTTTTTTTATGTTTTTAATTATCACATAAAACAACAATCTTTTATGTTTATTCAATAAAATGCGTAACAATAGAAAGCGCATGATTTTGCCTATCAATCGAAGCAACTTATATCCTTCACTGGTAAATCTCGTGATTTGTTAGCCATTTTTTAAATTAATGAATATATTATACCATCTTTCTTTAAACGACAACGGATACAATATCTAGCTAGATCAATTAATATTATAAGGGGGTCATTTTTAATTGAATACGGTATTTTTTAAGGAAATTTATCTCATTTTATTAGATATTTTTTAAATATGTTATTTGTATAACTGTGTGAAAACAAAAACTATGCTATTTTTGCTTACGTGTATAAACAAACACAAAAAACTTTTAACGATCAGATTTCTTACTTCCTCTGACAATGAATGTGACTGAATTTATTGCCATAACCCCTGTTACACAAATATTTTTATATGGATATTTAATAAAAAAAAGAATGTTAAGTTATCCATATAACTTTATAGCTTTTTGAAACATTAAAAGGGCGTTATTAAAAATAGTATTAAAACCGTAAAAAAATAAGTCTCGCAATAAAATAAATAAAACAATTGCAATGAACCAACACCTTCTTTATTGTTCAATGGAAAATATGTATTTAATTGATTTAAATTGTAAAAACAATTTTAAAATATCGATAAAAATGTGAGATATTTTTTTCACTCATTTCCATTTATATCATATTGATTATTATAATACATAATTCGGTGAAAAAAATAGCAATGTATTTTAGTTCTACAAAATTATTTTTAACAAATATAGTTGATAGCTATTTCGGCTCACGCCATCGTCAGAACTATGCTTAAACTAACATTCGATTATCTATATATAGCTGTGCAGAAAAGGCACACAATACATCCTCTCTCCTGTTCCGATGGCCTAGCTTGTTACTTTAACACAATGACACTAAAATTTTCAAAATTCTAAATGAAACAATAGAACAATGAAACAATCCATTTATATCATTTGACGCATAATTGATTAATGTTGATAACAGTTATTTAAAAAACAATATTGCTGATATTTAAAAGTTTCCATTAGGATTCCATTAAATGATCAAAAAAAGACATTCTAAACTTATTTATGAAAATATTAACATTAACATATTCCGGTAACATGATTTTTTCCCAATCATTTCCTTAATATTATTTACTGAAGTTTAATAAGCCAAAAATTTCTTTGATAGAAACTTTTATTTCACAAAAGTTAATAATATGCCAAATATTTAAAGTATTTTGAACGTTTTAATGAATAATATGTTATAAAGATATCTCAACTGCAAAAAAAAAATGCTCAATATAAGAAGAGTCTGTAATATGTTTTAATGTTAATAATCCAAGTTGATTCCCAGGCTCATTTTTAAAAGTCTTGAACATATTCTGTGGTGCTCAGATGGAAAATTAAATACTAAATTTATTCATTACTTTTCTATTTAAAATATAGTGTATGCCTTATTCTTTTTTATTAAATTCTTGGCAACTGATTCACAAAAAAATCTTCAACGTGTTTGATACTGATTTATCAAATTCATCATTTTTTATTTTTTAAATTGATATGAAGATTAAATGCGTAGCAACTTGTCATCTTGAGTTTTAAATTGAAATAAAACTTGAGCTTTCTGAACATTGATCGGATCATTCACATGAGCACAGAAAAGCTCTTTTATTACTACTGAGAAAACGTTTACTTTATTAAAACGATAATGATTTCTCTGACGATAGCTTTCAAAAAAGCTTTGGAACAACAATGTATCATTATCTTCTAAGCTTTAATCCTAAAAAAAGTTACTAAAATAAAAACAATAGTCCTCATTTAACGAATTGTAAATTATGGAAAATTCATAAAATAGAATAGCAGCTTTATCGTTATTAGATCAACAGATATAGTTGTTTCTGAATGTATTCTATATCCTAGAAAAATTGTGGAATATTAAAATATTTGAATATCAACTGGTTCCATAGATAAGTAAACGTTTTCAGTGTACCCAAACTTTTGGTCTGAATGATTTTCTACCAGTTTACAAACAATTTTTATCACCTTAGCACCTGACCGTGTTATAGAATGACAAATGAAAATCAAATGGCAGGTTTTTCACTCAAAAACACACATAAATAAATACGAACATTACGTCAATTATATTTATCATTGATAAATTATATTCTTCTTATTTAATTGATTGAATTGGCATTCATTTGGTAGAACTCCATGAAGCACGGTGAAAAAAATAGCAATGTATTTTAGCTATACAAAATTATTTTCAAACATATAGTTGATAGCTATTTCGGCTCACGCCATCGTCAGAACAATGCTTAAACTAACATTTGCTTATCTATATATAGCTGTGCAGAAAAGGCACACAACACATCCTGTCTCCCGTTCCAACGGCCTAGCTTGTTACTTTCACACAATAACACAAAATATTCAAAAATTCTAAATGAAACAATAGGTGGCTATGACAATAAGTTTAGTTATGTGGGACGGAAGTGGTCATTACAGAAGCAAATCAGACCACCCCTTTGTAATAGGGTTGGACTAGTGGAGATACTGTTATATTAGTTTGTTCGTTAAGAATCCTTTGTGATAATTGATGTCTATTGATTTCCAGCTGTTTCAAAGCCGTCATTCTGCGACCCGTACTACAAAGATTGAAGCATTTAGGTGCTGAGTTTGAATTTATATTATGGTATTCCTTAATAACGTAATTAGCGAATTGTGAATCTGTTGTTTTACTGTTGAATGACTTCTTTGATGACTTCGTTGAAGAACTTATTATTTAAGTTTAAGAAGTATTAAAACATCCAGTAAATTTATTGATTGTTTATTAATGTTAAGACCGACATAACCATTTCCAATTCCATTTCAATTAAGCACTTTGTCACTATTTACAAAAGATTTTGAAGTTTATTTTATATACATGGAATATAGATTTCACATTTTTTTTCATTAAAATCTTTTCAAATTTGAATTATTGTTTTATCACCAACGACCCGGGTTTCGCCTTTCGGCATCTTCAGGCATTCTATCACACGAATATGTGGAATCGTAAAAAATTGTAACAATTCAAATTTTATATTGAAAATCCACCAAGCACCTTCAGTCGATATCATAAATTATTAAATCTTTTCCTTGTTATTCATATAAAAAAAAATATGTTAGTTAAACTTCTAAAAAAAATTTTTAGTAGCTTTATTGGCATTCCGTTAAATGTTTTTTTTGCATTTTAAGCTATCCACGGGTGTACTATATATAATAGTTTTAATTATTTTCACACAAAAATACGTCTCACATGTGTCATTGCACAGCGTTGGAAATTTCCACATATTCTTCGTCACAAATTCTTAATTTTCCAATTAAATCGCAAATCTATTTTCATTGTCTCAAATATTTTAATTAATAAACTCCAAAGAAATTACCACTGGTACTGTTGATTGCTGACATATGTCACCTTACGTCTTATTTGTCACTCTTCAGATTATATAATAAAAACATAATAC
Source organism: Himalopsyche japonica (assembly GCA_028555115.1). Classification (NCBI taxonomy): domain Eukaryota; kingdom Metazoa; phylum Arthropoda; class Insecta; order Trichoptera; family Rhyacophilidae; genus Himalopsyche; species Himalopsyche japonica. The sequence goes on along the minus strand of JAHFWJ010000412.1, from coordinate 2,119,140 downwards.
CAAGTTCTATTTCCATTTTATAACATTATGTTCTTAATATTTTGGCCAGTTTTTCTCACCGCGAGCAATTCCAATTGATCAACGATCTTTAATGGAAATAATACTGAACGTTGTGTCTTATTATTTAAATAATGTCTTTCAAGTCGAATTCTTTCTATTCTCACTACATTTGAAAAAAAATATCAATCTAAAATGGTTGGCTTCCATCATTTTATTTATTTTAAAATCGTCATTGCTGAAAAACTATAATATAAAATCTTTAAACCTGTGATATTTAAATTTTTTTGACCAAGAAACATTCAAACAAAAAAATTTTCAACATAAATCATAACGTCGCAAAACACTTTTGGGTTCATACGATAACCTCTACATTGTGTTTAATTACAAAATATCCACATACGTAACACGCACTAACTCTCAAGTGAAGTGGATCAAATTTGAAATTCGGGGGCGTAATCCTTAATTCCTAATTTACAAGATACTGAGAGCGAACAAGGTATCAATCTGGATTATTGTTTACAAAATATAAGCTGATTTAACTCGGATAGGCGTATCCGTCTCAGGTAATAAAATCAAGATTAATGAAGTATCGACGTCCCAACGAAAAAGTTTTCGATTCTTATTTGGAACTCTTTATTTTGTATTTTTACACAATCAAGGAAATAGATAAAGTTAGTGACTAATATTCAACGGTTCCCAAGATAATGAGCTCATAAATTTTAAAGTTTCAACGTAAAAGCATTGTTTTTAAATTTTACAGTAAAATAAATTTTGAACGTTATACTCACGATTCATGTTTCCTTTATATTGAAGTGTTTTTCTTTGAAATAATCAACCAATAAATAAAATTAAAACACTTGAAAATTTACCTTAAAATATTCAGGTATCTTTGGGTATTTTGAAATAATATTGAAGATACATTACTTATTCAATAACCGTTCTGCTAAAAGTTTTACCAACAGCACAGAAAGTACAGTTCAATCTGTAATAATTTTGCTAAGTGAAAACATGATGTTTTTTTTTTAGTGGCAATTATTTCCACATAAAATTAAAAATAATATAAATCAAATTGTATATTCCGGATATTTTTTAAGAAATCGTGGACATGAAATGTTTGTTTTTAAAAAGTGTAGAACCAGTCCGCCAATGGAGATGCCAATAATAAGGGCATTAATAATGTTCAACAGTATTGCTTCGGATGTCGACATATTCCATGTGGACGAAAGCGAGTTCAGGTGAATAACATTTTCAATGTATTTTTTGAAGTAAATTTTCCATAAGCTTGCTTGGTTGACTTTCTTGTTATCCTTATTTTTGTTTATATTTCTTTAATTTCCAATATCAATTACTTAAATATTTTGACGTTGCCAAATCAATAAACTGTTAATTTGTAGTTTTTGTGACGTGTATATGTTAATAAATAAATAATAAAAATGATATCCGTGTCTATATCCGTATGGATTTTTTTTAATTTGCCTTAATGGTTTTACTGTAAATAATTATGTAATGACGTAAAAGGTTTATATTACTTGTTAATTAATGAATTTAAATTAATGTTAAACAAATTTAAGCACAGTTTAATTCATACAATATTTTTAGCCTGGCCAAAACTTTTTCGAGTGCTAAATATACTTTGTATTCATAGCAGGTGATTTCAACGCGCTATTTAAAATTCGCAATGTCACAAGCATACTACATCACCCATAGTAATTTCAAACATTACCATATAATAAAGGGACGAATTCGCCCCAGTAAAGTGTCAAAAAGCTATACAATAGCTTTACTGTGACATCACATAGTTGCGTTTTATGCATAAGAACAATCCAATACCCCAGAAAAAACAATTCTAGATTGCTGTAATATTCTTTTAAAATAAATATTTTACAATAAAGTAAAGTATGGATTTTTTTAATACGTACTGCATTCACTTATGAATAATGTGAAATTCATTTCACGTCAATATTTTTCTTGTAGCTTATATTCGCAAAGAACATTCAAGAAAATGTTTTATTCAATCAATGAAAACAGTTGTGTATTATTGTTTGTTTATTATTGCGTAATTATGCGTTGTTTATTTTGTAACATGAACCATTCATGCTTTTACAAGTTCAACGATAAATATTATACCGTGTTATTTTTACCACAAAATATTACCAATAAGAACAAACATTGACAGTATTCACAAATTATTGATTAGTACAGTAGTAGTAAAAAAAAACAATACGTTAAAATCCTAACACCGTTACTTTCAACACAATTATACAGTGTAGTTCTACTTTTTCTTGAAGAAGTAAAGACTAGTTTTATACTCTATTACATTGTTTGTAATCATATCGAAGGATTTTTTAAAGGCATTTATTTAGAATTGAATTTCAACTTTAATTGGATATTAAATTCACTTAATATTCTAAAGCAATATCCGTCTAATAAAATAAAGGGATTTGAGTTCTGCCAACTAAATCTGTGGAAAAATATATATCACTCAATGTTGATTCAATTTTATTAATTTTAAAATACACCGTACAATAATGACATTTTTATATGTTGATGAAAACTTAAGTGAGTATGTTTTTTAACTCTTGGATTTTATAAATGTACAGGTTTTCATCATCGTATTTTCGCGTTTGATCAAAATAACACGTTAGCCATTTGGTGAACTACAAATGATTTTACGACTTTCATTCTTTTTGGGGTGGTTACATTTATTCGTCGATCATTTTCAATGAACAGTTGAAAATATATGGAAAAATTGGTGAATTGAAATCAATATTAAAAAAGCTAGTTTTGGTTTGTGTTTAATGTATTAGCTTGTATTTATAAATTTACAACTACTATAAATAAACAACATTAACTATCTTGTCTAATTAATTTTGTTCAATCGGAAAGATTTCATAATAAAACTTGCTTAATACTCTGAAAGCTTTCTCTGAATAAAAAGGATAATTGTGTGTGCTACTGATCGATTTAAGTATGTACATCACAAATCTGAGCGATGAAAATTCGAGCAGGAAATTATCTTTTCTTCCCTTGACTCATCAATTTTCTACTTTTACTGTACAAAGAATAAAAACTGCGAAAAAGTAATAAATAATCATTTATTATTGCTTGAAAGAATAACAAAAAATGGTTTTAACGAAATTCAATTTGAATAAAGGCGGAGAACGGAATGGAAACAGAAATTATTCTTGTTGAAATTATTGGTATTTTCCGGTTGTGAGTACTTATCTATTATCATAAAGCGTTACTAAAAGCTGTTATTTTGAAAATTAAATTGATTATTGGATAAACTGAATAAAGGCCAAAAAAATTTGACAAAAATCTCTGTCTTTGATCATATTCACTGCTCTAACTATTTTTATTTTCAGATGCTAATTGCCTTTGTTTCCTCCCACGACATGCCTCGAAATCTCGGCATTTTCGACGACATCGTGTTGATAATACCTAACGGACGTCCAACATGCTGAAAATCTACTAGTTTCAACAGGACGAACAGGCAAGGAGACCCACAGCGTGTAACACAACCAAATCCAACGTCTCCCCCCTTAAGCTCTTAGCTTGTTTCTGTATTCTAAACAATTCATACAGTCAAACAGTTTTCACCACTGGTATCGGATGCAAGTATTTATATTTGAAGCTTCGTATAAAAGTTTATTAGTCTTTTTTTGGGTAGAAAAAGGCATTTGAATTTAAAATTGTAAAACTTCATGTCTTAAATGGTCTGCATCGAGTGAAATTTTGCTCTATCGGGTAGCAATCGTCTTTTAATTGATGTCTTCCATGCTGTCTAAACCACTGCATTTCTAGCTGTCAAGTCTATCGTCCGCTTTTCAGGGTTTTTTCAGAATCAAGACCGGATGCAACAAAATGGACATACCTGAAGATGCCGAAAGGGGAAACTCGGGTCGATAGCGACAAAACGTGTGGAATCGTACAAAGTTTCTAAAAAAATATGTTTTTTTTTTTATTTTGTTAAGCTTTCCAACCAAATTTTCGTGATACCTAAGGTACTTAAGTATTATAGAAATGATTATTGTATGAATAGTTAAAAGATCATGTGAGGTAAAATCTATAAATACTATGAAAGTGTTGAAGGTTTTCAATAACCCTAAATATTCAATAATAATCGTATGTTTCAAAGAATACAACACATTTCTTGGTGGAACTTTCAAATTTCAGAATACAACAGGAATGTTTACTTAGAAACAGATTCGGATTAAAGAGTTGTACAAAAATATGTTTAAGGTAATGAAATAATCCAACAAACTTTGTACTCATTCTATGAACAATTTGCAAGTTGATATACATAAAAATGTAAATATTTATTGAAAAGTATGATATTATAAAATGAACAGCCGCGATCATATTTAATGTTTTTAATATATTATGAAAGGACATCTCAGAAAATCACGTGACAAAATATTGAAATAGTACTGACGTTGATTTATTATAATATTGAAATAACCATTTTATTTTCGCACGAGCTTATGAAAGAATATATTAAGGTCTAAGAATGTGATATTTGCGTCACCACACTGTTTGCAATATTTTGATATTTATTATTAAAACAAATAACGTAACAATTTATCTTCGTTGACAATTTTCATTTATTTAAGATTTTCAAATATATTTCTGTCGCATTTTATCTTTTTTTTTATTTTCTACACTTCATTCATACATTTTAGAGTATCAATAAATAAATAATTTTATAAAAAATAGTCCAATTATGACTTTTGACTTTTTTGCAAATTTATAATCCCACTACAATAAAGAAAGAATTTTTTTCAGTCGCGACATTTTAGTACACGGATGCACTTGAAGTAACAGTTAACAGAAGTGAAAAATCTGCTATCTATATATAATTAAAGAATTAAGAAGAACGAAGCGAAAAGAAAGTATAAGAAAAACAAATTATGCCAACAAACAAGGAAAAAATCCAGAAAATAACAATAAAAACCGGTTGAAATGAGTAAAAATGTGATGGAAAATTTTATAAAACAATCTGCAATTTTTACGCTTACAAATGCATAAATTCAACTGACTTCGTCTCACATACGTAGTTTCCAATTTTCAATTTTCAATTATCATAATCATTCTTAATTTATCAAGAGAAAAAATTAAACAGTGAGCCTTCACTACAAATACCATGCATAATTTTTTTTTTGAATAAATTCATCGTAGTTACTGCAAGTTTAATTTAATGATAATATTCCAGTTCTATTTCTAAAATATATTGTATGATTGCTGTCATCGGATCATTGATCATAAAATTTATTGTGAAAATAGTACCAAAAAATGTGTTTTTTTTTTTAATTGAAAATATCATGCTTTTCTATTAAAACTCACACTAACTACAATTTGATCCTTCAAAGTGATGTAATAAAACTGACAAGAAATATTTTGTTCAATGAAAATAATGTATTCCCATCATTTTTCCGTTGTTGAATATAATTTAATAAATTTTCTCTGAATAACAAATTTCGGCCAATTAGTTTGATCAAACAAGGATTAGATTTTAATGACCATTTTGTGACACGTGATGAAAATATATTCGTTATATCACACATTGAATAGTATCAAAATAAGCGATATCCCACAAATGAATTTACAAATAATCTACATGGTTAATTCAAATATTTTAAAAAAAATGTTTAAATTCAAGGACTTAGACTATTAAATTGACAATTTAAATTTCATAAAATTAACATTGAAAAAATATTTTGCAGGTAAAATACTATTTCTCCATTGATAATTTACGATTCATTTCAAGTCCTGCTTGCAATCAAATTAAAAATCTTTTTTAAATTGAATAAGTAATACATTTTATCAAAATTTTCATGCAAAACACTCAAAATTTTCTTTTCCAATTTATTGTTTCAATAAGGTAATGCATGAAATAAAATATTTATATGAAAAAAACAACTAACCCTCTAAGAATATTACGGCCTCAAAAAGGGTCGGAATAATTTTTACACCGTCGCTTCTAGCAGTAAAACTTCCCTGTATTATAACTTACCAATATAGTTTATGGTAAAACCATGAATAAAAAAAATCCACTTCTTAAAGCTTTTATATTACACTTAACTTTTTTTCTATTCACAAAACTGAGAACTTTATGCCGTCTCTCTTCCTTTAAGCATTCAAACTTTGGTAAACATGATAAAAGTTATTAACATTTTATTCATATGTTTGATAGCACTATATGAATAATAAAACCACCAAAACACCAACAATATTTTTATCTTCACAGGAAAAAAACCTATTTTTAGTGTTGCACAATCATTAATTTTTCACTCGTCTTCGCTGGAAATAGTACTAATAATACTCGACACCAATTAGTGTGGGCTAAAACTTTTTGATTTGTGGTTGAAACTTTTTTAGAGTTGAAAGCTAAAACTTTCCATCAAAAAATCGTCGCAAAACAAAGGTTGTGTGAAAAACAACCTAATTGGTCGAGCGCGGGTGCTTTACTGTGCTCAAAAGCTCTGTTTTCTTCCCCTTCCCCTCATCGCTCTTTGGGATACCTCCTTACGTCTCTTGCTGTCGATACTATCATGTGCAAGGTTCGCCGATTTTTTTTTCAAGGGGAAAATAAAAGATCTCTTTACTTTGACCGTGTCAAATATTGTGTTTGTGCAACGACGTCATCAAATAAGATTTTTCAGCAGTTTATTTGCATAGCTCACCTCATGTTGCAGAAAAATTGGTGAATATTTTTTTACGAATTTTTTCTTCAAAAATGCAAGATATCAATAATTTGCATTATAATACATTAATATTTTCAACGATAGTTTTTTCGAATGATTCATTGGTATTTTTTTCAAAACTCTTTAAATATTTATTTAATTGTATTTATACACGTGATTTCATCTTGAATGAAGCATTTTCAAGACTTTTAATAGCAATTACTTAATTTGTTTAAATCTAATTTGATGACTTGTTTGGTGGTGAATTTTTAATGCATGTTACGTGTTACACATAGAGAGCATATCAGTTAATACGTAGGCTCCCAACCTTTTTCGGGCGGCGACCCCTTTTCATAAAATCCATGTAACCCGCGAATCTCCATACAATCTAAAAGAATACAAAAAAAAATTTTTTAGTTGACCGCTCTAAGTTGGCGACCCCTCCCCCGCCCCAAAACCTTTCGCGACCCTTAGATTGGGAACCTATGAGTAATAATAAATACAAATGGTTATATACAAATAAAATTCTTGTTCCGGTATTGTTCTCATTTGTATATTTTACAATACTATAATTTTAACTAATTCCTCTAATAAATAATTCATTAAAAATGTTTTTCGATAATTCAAAAACTATATTATTTATTTGATAGAGGTTATTAAACTTAACATAATTTAACAGTAAATAGCGAAACATTAAAATATTAAGTTTGCTTTTAGCTTACGTTTACTAACTATTACTTTTTTTTTTTTTTGGGATACCAAATTCATGGAGCGTTAAGATCTATGACGCGTCAGCATCAGAGCTCTTCAGGTCTGCTCCATCTCTCATATATAGATTTAATTTTGTTATAATTGTTGTGTCATTGTTGACAACATTAGGTCGCAGCTGAGCCGTGGAACCCACAATGAGTGCAGCTCATGCGGACACCATACGCATTATATTCACTCACGCATACGTGTGCATACAGGCACACACACAGCCACACGCATGCATATACAATACGTAAGGAAATAAAATAGGAAAGTCATTTTCAGATGCCGAGGTTGTCCATGTTGGGATTAAGATCTGTAACAACAAACTTATGGCGGGTCATCGAGCAGAACCGCTCTCGGCCTTAGACGATTACTCGGTACTGTCTCATCATAATTATGTAGATACGAAATTGTAGGGTTATAATGTTTGCCTATATCGCTGTGAAAGTTTCGAGACATTTCACGAACGAACTCTCGAATTGTAGGCATTTTCAAGTCTCTGTGTAACAGCGAATTGCGAACATACCACGGGGCATTACAAATTTGTCGCAATGATTTATTTTGAATTTAATTTATTAAATAAAGTTCCATTCTACTGCTCCTAAGTCACTCATTGCACTATATTGAAAGTGGATGACACTCAATTTTGTAAAACTAAAATACATTACTATTTTTTTCACCGTGTTATAATGGAGTTCTACCAAGTGTTCTACCATTTTAATCAATAAATTAAAAAAGTTCACCCAGCAATGCTTGTGATTTTTTTGTGGCAATTTTTTTTCATTTACAGCACACAGAAGTGGGAAAGGTTTTAACATAACTATCACCGTTAAAATTAGTCAACATAACAATATGTAAATTTTGTGCATTAAGTCTTTATTTTAGAACCAAATTTACAATTTAAAAAACAAGGATTACATTTAGTTTGGTTAATAAGAATATTAAATAGCGTAGACAAAAATATACATATTTCAATATATGGCCCAATCGTTAAAACGTTTTTATACATTTTAATGAAATAAAAATCAATCATCCGCAAACATTGCGTTAGGTTTGGAAATCTGATCGACCCAAAAAGGTACGGTGTTAAACATTTAAATTATCTGATTGTATTGGGTTCGATGAAGCAAATATAAATTATTTGATTCAAATAACACCTTCAAAATTAAATGAGATTTTTTATAATTCAACAAAATAAACTGTCTAGACTGGATGATCATATGAAATCTATGAATAACATATTCATTATTTAGAAAGATATTTATATACTTTTTGTCTCTGCTATAAATTATATTACAAACTACGGGGATTTGTCTGTCTGTCTGTCACAAAACTCCTCCTCAACGATATACACTACAGACGCGCTATTTTCACATATTATTTTAAGTCAACAGTTGTATTTTCAATTTATACTAAAATAATTGTAGAAAACGATTTACTTTTGACGTTTAAATTTGAATCAGATATCAAAAGTCAATATTAGAAATATATTTTATGTTAGCAGCTATTCTCGTACTACACTCAAATATTCGTTGAATGTCAGATAAAATAAACAATACATGTTTTTTCGTAAGAATATTAGTAAAATATAGAAGATATTTATGTGGTATTTATTGTATGTCTGTGGTTTTGGAAAATTATTCAACCCTTAAAAACTTCACTCATTCATTGGCATCGAAAATTCAAAAAAAAATTTATGGATTATTCGTCTAAGTAATTTGATCACTTTTCGAACATTCTTTTTAATAAATAATCCATCAATATTTTTATCATACGTCAAATAAAAATCCATCTTCTCACATGTCTTGCATTAATATTATAAAAGTATTTTTCTTTTCTTTTTTCTGGGTAACAAGCGCACAATTTTAGACACTGTTTACTTTTAAAAAATCAATTATATCATTGTTTACACTCACACAGTTTTTTGAATCGATTCAAATGAAGCGTATTTTTAGAATTAGTTTTGATAAGTGCTACATCATGAATAATTTTATAGTACGTTATATGAACATTTTTCGAAAATAATATAATATTATTTGTATAAATAAAATAATAAGCTTGTGCTTTATTTTTGATAATTTTTCATATTTGAATATGAATTTTCGAGGTGTATAAATTTTTATTAAATTCAAGTAATAATTAGTTTAAGACGTAGTCATTGTTCCAATTGAATTCTGTCACATGATTAACTTTTACTTTTAACATCTGAAGATTAATTGATTGAATTGACATTCACTCGGTAGAACTCCATTATAATTTAATTTAATTTTTTTTATGAAACTAAAATGGCGACTTTATCAATAAAAGCTTGAATTTGGCACGGAAATGGTTTATTACGAAAACGAAACAGCCCCCTGTAGTGGATTGAACAATGGTGACCGACATATATTAGTTTGTTCGTTGAGAGTTTTTGTGATAGTTGATATCTATAAAAGTAAACCATTTACGTGCCATATGCAAGCTTATTGATAAAGCCACCTTTTTAGTTTGATTAACAATTTAAATTAATTTACTTTAACAAATTATTGTTTTATAATAAAATGGTGACAAAAAAACAACTTCATACTGAATTTTAACATTGCGTATTAAGTGTGAAATACAAATATTTATTAAACGAAAAAAAACAATATCGTATACTAAAAATAATGATTTTTACAATATAGATAAACGAATGTTAGTTTAAGAATAGTTCTGACGATGGCGTGAGCTGAAATAGCTATCAACTATATTTGTTAAAAATAATTTTGTAGAACTAAAATACATTGCTATTTTTTTCACCGTGTTATAATGGAGTTCTACCAAGTCAGTGCCAATTCAATCAATAAATTTTTACAATCAGCTCATCTTTTCTAAATCTCCCCTGCTATATTGTTTGAATCTGAAATTAGTTCAATTAGTTGGCAATCTCATAAATTTAATTCCTATATTACACCACCTGATGTTTATTTCTATCATCCACCAATTTGAAATAATTAAGTACCTTTAACTTTCAGTTTATTCAAATGCATTTTAATGATAGTTGAATATTTTTTCTAGTAAAATCCTTTAAAAGACTTTAGCGGTTTTTATTGTTTATATAACTTATCATATGCTATTAATTGCGTGTCGTTATAACGAATCCAATAGTTTTGTAAGTTATTTCAGATTTAGATTTGGACCCTCGGACGTTAGGATCTGTGTTTGTCTTTTGAAATTGATTCCTCTTGTATATAACCGATGCACACTGTTTATTGTGTCATTCTGTTGCATCAATGTGATAGAATGAAGGAATAAAACGCAAAATACGGATCGTTAATGACAAAACATGAGAAAGAAATTCCATTAAGCACCTTTAGTCGATATCATAAATTACTAAAACTAAATTATTATTATATAGATAACTCGATACCAAATTTTCGTTAAATACGTAGAAGCTGTCATCAAATGGATTTTATATAAGTGATTGTATACTTTAAACGAGGATAGCAATATAAATACACAGCACTTAATTGAACGACTGAGTGTGAAATGAAAATGATTTCCCGTTTTTATTCTCATGAACCAACGTAGTTCTCAATATATTTAGCCCTAGGGTTAAATCAAACCTTAATAAAACTTTACAAAACCCCTCTAGATTCAATCTTTGAAAATTACGCATTGGAATGAGCGAATTTCGACAACGAAATAAGGTCGGATATATCACAGATTGAAAACGAGGTAATATTTTCAATTATTTTCAGGAAATTTGTGTAGATTAGCTACAGTAATATTTTAAATTGAACATTATAATACATGAACACTCTGTTACGACAACAGATTTTCTTTTTTCAGAGATGTGTCAATATTTTCAATGTGAGTTACATGATATAACGATTTATTTTAAGCAGGTTTGTCACTTACGTACCGGGTTTTGCCTTTCCACATCTTCCGGCAATCTATCACACTATCTTTTATCCATCTTATAGGATATCTAAAGATGCCAAAGATTTAATCGAATAACGTTTGAACTATTAAAATTTGATATTCAAATTCGATCAGACACCTTCAATTGATGTCATAAATAAAAAAAGTCGATTTTTTTATATAAAAATGCACAATCATTTCCAAAAATAATATTTTAAAAAGATGTAAATTTCAATGTGATAACGTTGTCATTATATTTGGAGTGTAATAAAATATGAAACGTATCTCTCGTCTTTTATAAACATGTAAAGCTTAACTGTGTCGCAAAGCTTTTTCTGTTACTAATACTATGATTATAACTCTCCATTTTATAACTTAGATAAATTGGGAAAATTCATTTGCGATAGATATAGGGAGAGTTAGACAAACTAAAAATTAATTGAAAAATTTTATCCGTGCGGGCAAGACTTAAAAAAGTCACTTTGCCAAAACTTTAAATCATACTTTCGTATTTAAAAATTTTTACTTCATTATATATGTTGAATATTTTTAACTCTCATATAGCTGATTCTTTAAATAATTTTTTTCGTAAAATAAAAATATATATATATATTATCAACTTATAGTGCAGTGACTGTAATCATTGTGGAGATAATAGATTCATTTTAAAGAAAACTTCTAGAACAATGTTAATGATACAAAAATTCAACTTTATATTATATTCAAACTGAAATAATTTTACAAGCAGAATTAAGTAGTTTTTCTAAAACTCATGAAACTTTAATATCGTTGATATTTGTACGCCATTTTATTTTCATGTGTAAAAAAAATCCAGACTATATTTTTTCATTTTTAATACGCAAACATTAAACGAGTAATATTTTGAATTTATTAAAACTTTCTTTGTTGCAAAAGCTACTTTCTTTCTAAATTCCCACCTGTAATTCTGCTTTCATACTTGTTCTTCTTTTATCTGTAATCTAATTTTTCAAATGCAATTTAACTTGAAACATTTTTAAGCTTTTATAATGAACGGGCAGTGGAATGTGTAAGCCTGAATAAACGAATTGCGAGTATTATTTAACGAGGCCATAGAGAATTTTGAACATTTAATTATAAACGGAATGTATTTATGAACGTTTTTACGATTGATTTAAATTGAATACAATATATAATCACGTAATTACAAACCATTGTAAGATGTTTAATATTATCACTTTCTTAGTTGAAAAAATCATTTATTATGTAATATTTATTTTTAAAACGAGTATTGCTTTATTCTTAGGGACATTTATGTTCTTAAAATTGTCAATTATCTTTTGATAAGAATATCTAAACAAACATCCATCAAGTTTTTCTCTCTGTTATTACTTGAAAAGAATTAACTAGTGCAATCCCTCTTTTTGTTAAATTGCTACAACTTTGTACGGTTCTACATGTTTTGTAACTAACGTCCTGGGTTTCGTCTTTCGGCATCTTCAGGCATTCCATCACACGAATGCAACAATTGAAAATTTGATATTGAAGTTCCATCAAGCACCTTTAGTCGATATCATAAATTATATCAATCCCTCTTTATTTGCCTGCAAAAGTACACTACTTTATACTTTACAGTTTTGTTTTTGTTTCTCACATCACACACATACACACACACACATATATATATATATAACCTTAAAAATGGAGAAAAAAAACACACCCTTGTTATAATACAGAGATATAACTCGTAGATTTGAATGTTTTTTTTTGTATGAATGTTATATTATAACTGTTTTATCATTAAATTTTAATACATTTGTTCACGTACGAATACCTTCATTTGATACTTTCAACTAAATATCGATTTAAAGGCTTTAAACATTCAGAAGAAAAGTAAATAGCCAGTGCATTATTTATTACTAGATTTCAATCAACTCTAGAAAAAAAATCGAATTCGGTTCTACGACCTTCTTGCTTACTAGAATGAGCGTTAAACGTAGAATAGAAAGCCAAAGAATGAGACGAGAACTCAAAGTTTTAATCATTAAACATTTTTCAATGACAGCGTTTTAAAATAATTTATGTTTAATGTATTCGATGATTTCGGCGAACGGTAACCTTGCCAAAGCTCATTTTTAATATTCCATTTGTTGTACCACATCTCGCAATACATCAAGTAGAATAAGAAAGCTATAAATTTAAGCTTTGTTATTAGTATTCATGTTTATCAATAAAATTATACAGTTATGTGTACTTATATATACCATTGACAATTTTTAACGAAGCATCATCACAATTTGACAGAAAAAAGGCATTAAGGTGACAATCTTTAAGTCGTTACTTACTACCAACAATCAAAAGAAAGCATTGTCTTCCGGTTTTAGTATATGCGTAAAAAACAAAGTAATGACATTTTTCAACTTATGCTCGATGTGGGTGTCATATAAATGACACCATCTGCGTCCACGAAGCTTAATGATAGCTTTTAGTATGCTCGTTTTTAAAAAATGGGCACATACTAATATCGAAGTGTTATGCTCTTGTACGATTTTTAAAAGTGGTTTTCTTTTTATCATGATCGATAGCTAACTGGTACTATGAAATTATTATATCAATCCTGATTCGAAATTGGATTCTAAGCCCTCCTATAATATGTTTTTAAAAAATTCTGGAAATCGGAAACTTTGTGTAAATATTTTTATTCGTCAATTTTTTTTCATTAAACAGTGTAATCAATCGGTTCAATAACTTATGGCAGTCTGAAAATGTTATTTTTCCATTGAAATTACTTTTAAAAAATATTCCAATTTATACCGACCCGAATATTTTTTTTCATTAGTAAGAAGAAGCATTGCATATTATAACAATATCAAACTGAAGTTATTCATGATAAATAGTATGACGAAACCATTTCTAATAATTCATATTATATATGACTTAGACGACTCTTTGAGCTTTATTTTGTCAGGTTTTTTTGTATCTTTTCTATGTTAAATTAATTTGAATTAAATTGAAGATCAACCAACGTCGAAAACGAGTCGCTCATTTTTCATGACTTTTCACTCCAGCCTAAGTACAATGACTCCATAACTCCGACTCTACAACCATGAAAAGATGAACTAATTTTGACTTCAAAACGCAATATCACAAAATTAAAAAAAAATATATATACATAGGCGACATTCCTACATTTGTTTATTATTGTTTTTTAATGAATTTTGATTCAAAAACACACATAATAAGACAACATAAGAATTTTCGGGAAAGCACGCTAGATAAATAAATTGACAAAGCTTGAGTAAAGTAAATTTATTCGTCATTGAAATCAACGATCTGCCTAATCGAGATTGCAATATTTAATATAAAATAAATATATGATATTATATAAACATAAAAAGCTCTTCTTCACAAATATCTTAAACTCATCGTTATTTTGCACTAAAATGATGATTTTTAAATGTGTCAATCTTAATACAACATTTGACAGTTGAAATATGTTGATCATTCGCCAATGGTTTTATTGAAAAATCTTTTGATCCAATCACAATAAAACGTTGACTTTATTTCAGTATCTACAACGGATTTAATATTTTTGAAAATAATTTTTCAATAATTTTAAACAGCTAGAAAAGATTAAATGCAATTGTTGATTTTGTCAACTAATAACAACAATCGTTTGTTCTAAATTTAGGGGAAATTACCGTCAAAAAACACAATGTCACTTTTTTTTTTGTATTCCATCTAAAAACCATAGCAGAGATAAACTGGCAACATTAAGACCGTTCGGGCTGCCGTTGTTACTAAATAAAAAATGCCTCTCACAATTGATGCTAGATTCACCATCTTAAGAAGATAACTCAAGCAGTGAAACTAAATTACATCGTAAGCTTACTGTTACTTCTTATTCGTATGTGTAGCATTCTAAGATCAATTGCTACGAACTTTGTAGAACTCTCCGTGGCATTTGCTAGTTTTATTACTGGAAACGACACGACGTGCATTCTGGTAAAGTATGTCGCCATTTACAAAGCTCTGGTAATATCGCAAAACTAGATCGGAATATAACATGTGACGAACTTGAAAAATAAAGATAGCTGTTACTTAAAATATCATATATATTTGGTGTGTTTTGACCGCATGCTGGAAAACTTCCAAGAACAGTAAAATTTATATTGAAAAGTAATTACTTTGACTTCCTTAATAATTATTCTAATTAGTATTATATAATATGTTTTTGTTTTATTTGATTGCTTGTAAGTGTCAGAGGGCTTTTAATAATCTCCAAGCAAAATTCGTTCAGGGACAATAACGCCATAATTAAAAACTCTCCTTATGATTAAATATTCTTTAGATACTTTTTGACAAACCCATTTTACAGTGTTATTAATTGCCATAACAAAATATGATTTTTTTTTTTTTGGGATATCAAATTCATGGAGCGTTAAGATCTATGACGCGTCAGCATCAGAGCTCTTCAGGTCTCCTCCATCTCTCATATATAGATTTAACTTGTAGTAATTGTTGTGTCATTGTTGACAACATTAGGTCGCAGCTGAGCCTTGGAACCCACAATGAGTGCAGTTCATGCGGACACCATACGCATTACATTCACTCATGCATACGCGTGCACACAGGCACACACACAGCCACACGCATGCATATACAATACGCAAGGAAACAAAATTAGAAAGTCATTTTCAGACGCCGAGGTTGTCCATGTTGGGATCAAGATCTGCAACAACAAACCTATGGCGGGTCATCGAGCAGAACCGCTCTCGGCCTTAGACGATTACTCGGTACTGTCTCATCATAATTATGTAGATACGAAATTGTAGGGTTATAATGTTTGCCTATATCGCTGTGAAAGTTTCGAGACATTTCACGAACGAACTCTCGAATTGTAGGCATTTTCAGGTCTCTATGTAACAGCGAATTGCGAACGTACCACGGGGCATTACAAATTTGTCGCAATGATTTATTTTGGACAATTTGAAGTGTCTTCAGATGCTTCTGGTGTGCATAAGCCCACACTGGAGTAGCGTACACCATAATTGGTCGAGTTATAGCTGTATAGAGGAGCAGCTTGCTTTTGAGAGTAAGCTTGCTCTTCACATTGAGCATAAAGTTTAGTTTAGCTTTTACACCATAAGCTTGACGTTTTTTAATCGCGGTGTGCTCATAGAATTTTAGCCTATTGTCTAGAGTGAGTCCTAGATACTTGACAGTATTGGACCACTTGATTTCTGTATTTTGCATACGAATGCAATCGAAATTGGGTTTTCTAATGAAACCCTTTGAAAACATAACTGCAGCGCTTTTTTCGGTATTGATTTTAATTCGCCAGTTTTCACACCAGTCCGCTATGGTATCAGCCAATAGCTGGACTTGTGTGACAGCACTTTGCCGATTACGAGATTTTGATAAAATAGCAGTATCATCGGCGTACTGAGCTATAACTGCTTCGCTTTCCCTACCGCAAGGAATGTCATGCGTGAATATATTATACAGTATGGGTCCCAAGACGGAGCCTTGCGGGACACCAGCCTGGATCGGTCTGAAGGAGGATCGAATTACACCCATTTTGACTTTGAAATGTCTATCCGTCACGAACGAGTTGAGAATCTTTACAAGTGGTAATCCTATGCCAGCCTTCGACATTTTGAATACGAGCCCTTCGGTCCATACCCTGTCGAAGGCTTTAGCAATATCTAAAAAGAGGCCCGCCGTGACCTCTTTATGAATGAATCCACTTGCGATAAACTCTACTACCCGAAGAAGTTGGTGGTTTGTCGAGTGATTCGCGCGGAAACCATGCTGTGTATCTGGGATTATCTTTTTCTCTTCCACCACTTCTTGCAGTCTGGCTTTAATCACACGCTCTAGAATTTTGCTCATTGCGGGTAGCAAGCTTATTGGTCGATGGTTTATCGGAAGAGTGTGATCTTTCCCAGGCTTTGGAATTAGAATAATATCCGCTTCCTTCCAACGTGATGGAAAATATAGTAATCTTAAGCACGCGTTGATAATAGTGACTAACGAGCTAATACCTTTAAGCGGTAGATGTTTTAGAGCCTTATTACCGATTCTGTCATTTCCCAAAGCTTTTCTGTCAGAAAGCGCTTTGATCAGTCCTTCCACCTCGGCAAATGTAGAAGGACAAATAGGTTGACAGTCTACAGTTAAGGGTTGTTCTAGGATTAGCTTAGCGGTTGCTTCTATATCTAACACGCTATTTTTCAAGCGTGAATTACTTGTGTCAATTGAATTGGGTGTAAATTGTTTCTGGAGGCTATCCGCAAACTCTTCTACCTTTTCACTGATGGTGAATACGGGACCCTTTGCTCCGTGAAGTGGCATCAAGGGGTATTTTTCTGCGCGGAGAACTTTGGAGAGAGCCCAGTACGGGTCGCTTCCTTTGACGAGTTCATTTAAGTAGTCGTCGGTAGTTTTTTCGCGATAAGCCTTCATGGCTCGTCGGATTTCTGCTGACAATCGGTTGACGCGTTGTCTTACTAAGGGGTTGCAGAACTTTTTCCATTCCTTTCTCGCGCTCCGTCTATCATTTATAAGCTGTCTAATATCTGCTGGAAGCGCTTTACTGTGCGGTGAATTTTTTACCGTTTTACTGGCATATGCAGCAGCTAAATTGATATTTGTGACAAAATATGATAACATACAAATTACTGATTAATTTAAGTTGTCATATAACCCATTTTAATGGACCGCATCTATAGCACAAACTAAATTTATTATTGACAGAATAGTCAATGTAAATTAATATGATAAACAATAAAAATCAATAAGTTATATCATATACTTTTTATTGATCTATATAATCTTGTATACTTATGTAAATCTGTATAAACACAATATTTACTAATAAAATATATGCAGGACACAAACACATCGCGAAAGACAAAATTTGTGACTTAAACTGTTTTAAAATTAAAATACATAAATAAACTGTTGAATTTTGTACGATTCCATATGTTTTGTCACTAACGATCCGGGTTTTGCCTTTCGGCATCGTCATGCATTCTATCACACGGATGCAACTGAACTGACGTGAAAGGCGAAACCCGGGTCGTTAGTGACAAAATATATGGAATCGTACAAAATTGTAACAATTTAAATAAGTTAATGAAATTCCATCAAGCACCTTCAGTCGATATCATAAATTACATAAATAAACGTCCATTGTGCAATTTACGTAAAAAAATCGTTTTTGTATTTAATTATTGAATCACCAATTTCGTATTATAAAATAAATTCCTTATAAAAAAAGTGTTGCCAAAATATACGGCCTTTTTTCGCGTATTTAAAAATGTTAAATTGGATTAATTGGACAGATAATTGTGTATACATAATTTTTTTCCGCCAAGAAGTGATGGTTAACAGTTTAAAAGTTATCTTATTATATTGATTGAGTTGTCATTTACTTGGTAGAACTCCATTATAGCACGGTGAAAAAATAGCAATGTATCTTAGTTCTACAATTTTTTACGAGTCTTATTATCTATACTCCAAGTCTTCCATAAATAAAGATGGTGTTCTGAACAACAAGCAGTTTTTGTAGTAACATTCTAGAGAAATAAAATTATTACAGATAAATCTTTTAAATACTTCGTGATCTAACAATATTCATGCATTTTATACTTGTCTAGAGTCTGGAACAATTCGGGTTGCTTTTATTTAAGATAAACTATTTTCAACTGAATAATTTTTGTCTAGCCGTAGTGTTTTCAATTTGATGAACCTTTTGTGCAATCAGTTATTGTGTATTATAAAATTGTATGCGAAACACATTTACTCAATACGTGTGAATATTTTTTTATCTTACCAGACACTAATAATATGTCTAGCAACATCTCAATAATCATAACAGGCGTCAAATAATATTCGTGGTATAATCTTATAAATATTATATAACAATTGTATGAAGTATCCCATAGTATATGCCATTTCAATTAATAAGTTTTATAAGATTTTGAATTTAAAATGATTAAATATTTGCCACTCTTTTATGAATATGATTGTATTTTAGAAATGTTTTATGTTTATGTAATAATGATAGTAATTATGTTGCCTTCTTACCTATCAAAACATATTTCCTGTGGGACTGCAGTACGTGACCTGGCCTTTCAATCAACTTGGCCATCCCAAATGATTTACTGTTGAACTTTACTGTGTATCAAGATAGTTGAAATTAACTGCATCCATTCTGCAACCGAACAGTTTGAATTGATACAGATCAGTGAGTATGATATTAAATCGAATCACATGTTCATACAAATCATAGTTCTGACGATGGGTGAGCCGAAATAGCTTTCTTACTATATCTTTAATATTTTGTAGAACTAAAATACTTTGCTATTTTTTCACCGTGTTATAATGAAGTTCTACCAAATTAATGCCAATTCAATCAAGAAATCAAATCATATTTTATCCACGTAAGCATAAAATTTAGCTTTGATTGAATTGATAATTTAATAAGGCGGCACCCAGATTTTAAATTAAATGATATTCAATAAGTTAAATTTGAAAATTACACATTATTTTAGAATTATTTTTGTAAATTATCAGGTCATTTTTGCGATTGCTTCTTAAAATAATTATGTATACTTTTTTCTCTGCAAAATATTAGACCAATCCAGGTTCGCAAATACGGAAATATTCAGTTTTAAATTTCTCTTGAACACTAAATTATACTATTCAAAAACTGAGCTATCAATACATATTTTAATATAAACACGGTTCAGTTGATCGACATAATAAATTAATATATACAAACAAACAAAAATCGTCTATATTTATTGCTAGTATCAAAAGTGGATTAACTAAAAATCACCGGCCGTCTTGCAAGACCTCCCGTAATCCTTATTGTTCAGTAACATATTTTCCACTCTACTATATCTTTCAAAGCAATTTAATCCACTCAGATAATTTATTCTTCTACGCACTACATTATAAATCTACTTCGAGGTTTTATGGATTTATTATCCCATGCCACTTCGAAGTTACGATAGATTCCAGTATCCAGGCAACGATAAACTTTCCGTATTCTTGGAATCAAAAATAGATTTTCTATCACAGACGTCATGTTAAATATTTCATATATTGTATGTTTCATATTTATTAACCTTTCAGAAATTTAAGAATTTCAATTTTATACATGTTAATAAATGCATTTAATTAGTTTTACATTTGTTTGCTGAGTTGGATTATTTGAAGACTTTGAATATAAATAACAAATATTTAAATATGTCTAAAGCTAACCACCTACCGTTTCATCTTTCTCCTACTATTTAACTTACGTCTAGCTATTAATTTCAACTGCAACTTTATTTTTAAGTTTTGTAATTTATCATTATTAGATACCGTTCATAAGTCACTAGTTTTGTCTTATACTTTAAATAAATACACTGTTAATTGGTTACCAATATGACAAAGTTTTTTTTTTAAATAATATTCCAAAATTATAATATACACGCATATATTTTACTCATATATGTACGATCGTGTCTAAGCGTCCTAAATAGAATCTCCGTATCAAACTTGAATTGTTGAAACTTTGTACATTTTTTCACGTTTTGTCACTCTCAACCCGGGTTATGCTTTTCAGCATCGTCATTCATTCTATCATACAGATGCAATAGAATATCACATAGTAAAGGTCTTATAAAAATTACAAGGACAATAAGAAAGGAAAAATTATTATACATACACACTAAGATTTGAATAAAAAAACATTAATTTTTATATATGAAAATTTTATAATAAACACTTACAAATTATGATTGAAGGTCTTTGCAAAAAAAATATTAACTAAAATTCAATTTAAATTGGATAATTTTGCACGTATTCGATAAAATATTGAGTGGTGTACTGTAGGACTTTATTTTTTTCTAATGTCAAATTATAAATCTACCTGAATTAAATGAAACGTAAAATCCAAGTTGTGAGTGACAAAACATGTGGAAGTGAGTAATGTTATAGCAAATTTATTTTGGATCTCATATTTTAAAAACTCTCTCGAAAATGATCAGGGGACAATTTATTGCTGAGCATGTCATTTCACTTTGGGACACAGTCTACCTGGACTTTTATTGAGAGACTCAAAATCTCCATGTATCAGCGGGTATCACAATATATGGCAATTTTCGTAAAGGTCTCACTTTCCAATAAAAGGGAACTCAAACAACCTTTCACAAATTCTCTGCAGGGCCGCGCAAAATATTATTCAAATACTGAATATTTAGAAAAATCCAGTAATTTCGGTATCAATCATTTTTTTATAAAAATATGACTTAATTTTTACATAATTTTACATTTTACATTTACATTTTGACAGCATTCCAACACTATATTCAAGACAAACTAAAAATTATTTATTCTTAAAGATCTGTGAGAAATATTAGCATCATATCAGTTCTATTTGTGTTATAAAAAATTACTTATTTTTCTTTCAAAATTAATTGTGCTTAAAAAATTTGTTGAGATGGCTTAACAACACTTATTTGTTATTATTTTGTCTAGCTTAAGCATAGCATTTATCGTTCTGCTTGATGACCATCCTTAGGTTTTTTGATAATAATCTTAATCTCAAAATACACACCCTCGCCATCTTAAAATGACTTTCCTAATTCATTTCCTTTCGTATTGCATATGCATACGTGTATATGTGTGCGTGCTTATATGCATACTAATGCGTATGTGGGGAGATAAATATATGATAATTTTAATGCGTGTGGTGTTTGCAGAATCGGATTCACTGTATTGCTCAGCTCTGTAGCGACTTACGCCATACAAAAATAATCTATATGTAAGAGAAGAAAGAAATCTGATGCTGACGCGTCAAATATTTTAACGCTTGATCAATTTGATATCACAAAAAAATCATCTATATGTTATACAACATGATTAAATTTTTATTACTATGTGATTCTCTCGGGTTATTTAATGTATTTTTTTATGATGATAATATTATATTTAAAATGAGTTCTAATAAATTAAAATGACTTTATGTATGGCATTGAAAACGGGAAAATATGATCTATCATAAATTCAATCCAAAAATACAAAGCCTGATCAGTAATAAATTCATTCATCATTAAAATTGACAGTTTTTTTTTTGATAATACGTTATGGAAGAATACATTTTAGAGAAAACTTACCAGCTCTCAAAGAAACCATTTATTTTAATAATGACAGTTTAATTCTAACTCTGAATTTTTCATATAAAAAAATAATGAGAGGCCCATTTACCTAAATGCAATGGATATTGACAGACCAACATCTTTACTAACCAATTAATTTGACATTGAATTATTCATAACTTGCCCATATTTAAGAACTATAACATGTTAATTATTTCGATAATATTTCGATTCTTTTGCTAAAGTTTTTTTGCAAATTACAGACATATATGAAATAACGTCACATAATTATGGCATACACTTATCCCACTCTTAAAGCAAAAGTTTTCATTCACAAAATCTCCTTTTAGTTTGCGCACCCAGCTTAAATAATTCGAAACAAAGCACGTCTGGCCCGTGGGATGTACAGATTTATGTGAAACTTTACCGATGAGAAATCTAGAGCTGTTCTTGATGGAACCAATTAGTGATTATTGTTACAATGAGCATTAAAATAATATGGAGAACTTCAAAAGGACGAATACTTCAATGAAAAAAACGATGCGTAAAACATTGTTGTGCCAATCGTGTTATAAAAAAAAATACCAATTCAAATGTATGATATTGACTATAGATGCTTGATGGAATTTTAATATAATACTTATTGAATTGTTAAAACTTTATACGATTCTATTGTACATGTTTTATCACTAACAAACCAGTTTTCATCTTTTGGCATCTTAAGGAATTATATCACTCGTATGCAACTAAACTGACACAAAATAATCAGTAAGCATAAGTTAAATACCAACGGAGTTATCAATAGTAAAAAACACATTCCGTAAAGCTGAGATTAAAATAATAAAAAAAACATAGTTAATTTTAATAATATTGATTTAACTTGCTAACCCTTCGCACGTTGCTGTGATCTCAGAATAAGGAAATGCAATGATATTTGTTATCATAACACTTTAATTGTTAATAGTTTCGTTTTAATTCTATTTATTTATTGATTGGAGGGGTAAAGGTGGTATTAGAATGCTATAAACATTTGCAGGAGAGTACATAAAAAATATAATGTTTCATATCGATCGGATGAATGTAGACGTAATGATAAATAACACTCAAAATTTGACACTAATTGAAAAGCGAATCAATTTGTATATGACAATTCTAAGTGTTATGTTTTCATAAACAGCTGTATTTCAACCGGTCATAGAAAAATTAAACAAATAACTTTTATCTTTGATCTGTTATCTGTTAAACCGTGTTAAGAATACTTTTGTACCACATATTTCAAAAATAGTTTTGTAATGTTGGTTTTAAACAAACAAATAAATACTATCATAACAGATCCGATAATAATCAAGTTTACACGGAAATAGTTTTAGAATTAATTTACAGGTAATTTATTATACGACATATATTTTACAAAGCTAAATAATTACAGAACCTTTTCAAATAATAATCTTATTTATATATATAAAACGGAGGCTTAAATCCGCCGAGTGATATGAAACGTTATTAGCTACTCTTATCAATTTCGTAAATCATTTTACATATAATACAAATCATTCTGTTATTCTCAGCTCGAAATAGAATGCTAAACCTTTGAATATCTATGTCACTATGTTACACGTGATATATTATCACGTAAACAAATTTCATTATTCATTTTAAACGAATGAGATGTCGCAATGTTGTATTTTCATACAGATTTCCACCCTTGCCGTGCTAAGACAGATTCGTCAAGATATCTAAGGGTCTTCTTTTATTGTGATAACATTTTCTCAATAAAAATCTATATCTTTTTTATATGAAGGTTATTCGACCATAACGTAGTAAAGCACATTTTGACTTCAGGGAATCGTTTCCCTTACTTCATTTCATATTTCATACTTTTCATAATGTAGCTTTTATTGGTCTGAAGTTAACTTTGTTTTAAATTGTGCTTGCAAGCTATTATATACATGTTTTTCGTTGTTTATAAATCAACAATTCATATTCTGGTCAAATAAATCGGCAAATCACCATTTTTATATGTGTAATTTCATTTTTGTTCTAATTCGACAAGCTTATCGAATGATAAAAACGATTCCTATTAATTGATGGAATTTGTATTTACTTGCTAGAACTCTGTTATTATAAGTCGGTGAAAAAATAGCAATGTATTTTAGGTCTACAACATTTAAAAATAGTTTGCCACGAAATAAAAATAACTTAACTTAATAGTTCTGATGAAGGTGTAAGCCGAAATAGTTATCAGCTATAAGTTTTTTCAATAGTAACATCTGTCAATTTTCTTTTCAATTGCTTAATAGACTCCGGTAAATCAACATGAAAAATTAAACTGTTGAATAACATGTGCGAATCCTCAATTTTGGATAGACACCGGCACGATTGACTTGAGGGCATGGAACTGGCCATTGAGATTTCTTCTTTTGGGAATATTTTTAATTGCAAGTCTTTACAAAAATAAACAACTAACACTTGACACCATCAAAGTCACAATAACAAACGCTATACAACAGATTCATGCAACAAAGTCATTGAAAATCGAACCACCCAAATACGTACCACTAAACAAAGACGCAGCGAACATTTACACGACATTGTATTCTATATTTGACAACATAAAATATGCTTTTAAATGAAAACAAAAATAATTAGATTCACACACAACTTGTTTCATTTACTTTAAAAAAAATATCACGCCTATTGAAAGATCCTGTATATGCTTTATAAATTTTGTGGTATTAAAATAAATTTGTATTCCCTCATCCGAAGCCAAATAGCTATCAACTATACACATTATAAATTTCTTAGAACTAATCTTATATTGTAAAGCTATTTTTTGGCGTTTTACATTTTCTATTTTTTAGACGAAAATGTTAAAGAAACACATAAAAAATGATAACAAATATATATTTTCATTAAAATTTTACAATTAACATATTTGTGAAATTCACGGTCACGCAATAAGACAAAATAAAAAACAGTTACACATTTTCTTCATTTCGCTCGTTTGAAAATTTCTGAATTATGCCTTACATTCTTTTGGTTGTTCTACCAGAATGTATTTCACGGAGGTAAAAAATGATACAAAATTCAGCCATTCGAAAACATAAAAGAAGTAAGCCAAGGCAATGATATATGGATGAGCAAGTCTGTCACTCAGGATACATATATTAACCACTGGCTTTTTTATACGAGTATTGATGTGAAACAGTGATATCAAACTTATTTTTGTGTGCATTGTTCTTTTCAGCTATGAATAAGGTCTTGTCTCGAAGTACTTTTCGCAACCAAAAATTGATTTGAAATGAAATCCGTTTCATTTTTAAGGTGTAAAGTTTCACTTGTTAATGAAAAGGAATGATATTAAAAATAATTACAAAACACATATTTTTGTACTTATTTTCACAATATGATTTATGATCTGGACAGGTTTGGCTCATCACAAGCATTTTTAAGTTACAGCATTGTGGTAGTCCTCGCGAAAAACCAAAATGAACCTGATAGTAAAATAAACTATGGATATAATTACTCAAAAATGTGTGGGCTTATTATTTAAAAATAATAAATTTCTTTCATCAAAAAACTATGAAAACTTTTACAAATATTCATTAAACTTTCTTATTACATTTAAAAATATTTGCTACATATTTTTTTTAAATATCACAGAAACCTTCTCTCATCAACAGTTCAATGTATTGTACGAGAATTTATCGCTTTTTAAAACAAAATTTTGATTCATTTTCATCGCCACTTTTTGTCAATTTTTCAGTTGAAATTTGTCAATGTTTGTCACACAGTGCGTGACTTTTATTCTTTTCTGAATGCTGTGGCCCTTTTACTTTGCGCTTGGTTTGTATTCTAATATAATATGTTCGTTGTTTTTTAAGAAAAAGTTGTCACATAAAATAAAATTATTGCAATAAATTTAAAAGCAAGGCTTATTTTATTTTGATAAATTTTAAATCAAAATTTTATATTTCACTTTAAATGTGACATATTGATGAAAATGCGTTGTACAATATTGGTTACTTTTTTCGAAAAAAATATATTTTCCAATCAGGACCGGTTTCGCTTATTGCTATTATAACTAATATCAATTAAATCATAATTATCATTATTTATTTATTTTGATTGTACCAAACACTATATTTTACTATTTAAACAAAAGTTCATTTCTACGTACAGTGTTTTTTATAGTGTTATAAAATTAATATGTTATACATGGTAAATATGTATTCGCTAACAATTTTCTTAAAATAAAATAAAACTATCTATTTTTTCCATATGTAAACTGAAAAAGCTATTAATACTAAATTTATATAATACTACTTAAAAACTTTTTCAGAATAATTTTTCAAAATGATTCTTAAAAAATTAGATACTGTCGCGATTCAAATAAAACCTTTTTCATTAAAAACTTCGAAGAAACATTTACATAACCAAGCACATCTTAAGTGGACATTAATTCTTTCGTTATACTTTTTTGCAGAAAAAGCTTTAGAAAATTAACATTTTTTTAATATTCAAAATTTACCGATGCGCCAAATACGTTCATGAATAAAAACAAAATATATTGTAAGATATTAAATATTTTTAACACGGCATAAACGTATTAATAGATATAATATTGCATATAATTAATACACAATCAGATTTAGTGTAATACGGTACTTTTATATCAATATATACATATATTTTGAACATCTATTTCAATTATACTACCATTATGAAATAGATTTTATATACAAGGGGGATTCAAATATTGATCGGTTTCTAATTAGCCATATGAAAATAATTTGTGTTCCACGACAATTTTCAAAAACATACACCACTGTTTTACAATACTCATTATTATTAATACATAACATTTTCTAAACAATGGTCCGCGGACCAGTGCCGGGCCGCAGAGACTTTCCGCCAGGTCGCAAATATTATGCCAAATTTCAAGAAATTCGCCATGCAAAAATATGAAATGTACAATTTTTTCACATACTTTTTTATTTGTATTTTTAGTTAATGTTAAATAATAATTGGTAGGATGATGTGACTCACTTCACTTTTTTCGAGCACTATCACATAATAACCTCACTAGTGATATTTATAAGAAATTTAGTTTTATAATTACTAAATATATGAAATGTTATTTTCAGAGGAGAAAAATGTTTGCCAGCGCTTATTGCAGATTTTGGTATGTTTTTGACAAGAATATTTTATCATCGTAAAAAAGCTGTGACTAAAAAGTTATTTTGAATGTGCATTTTTGAACCAGAGTTTTTTTATAAACATCAATATATTGAAATGATATTGTGAGAAGAAAATTTATACAGCTTAAACATTTAGTTGTTTTTTTTTTGCTACTTGAGACTGTTGTCAGTAATCTAAATAGTCATTTGTCTAACTGTAATTAAATATTGAAGATATGCACAAGAACGGGAAACACTAGAATCTATTTTAATGTGAAATTTTAAATAAACCAGGTACTGCATACAGGTTGGAAAATATTCTAGTTCTTGACAATTTTTATGCACTGCGGATCGTAAACAATAATTTAAACATTGATCAATCAATCAATCTCTTAAATAAATAACAATACAAACGGAGTAAGACCAACTTTTGGGTAAAACACGCCATTTTTTTACAATTGAGTTCAAATGCATTATACAATTCTACCTTCTTACATTCACAGTTGGTGTTGAACAAAAGAAATAAGGCTTGCTTCGCTAATGAGAGGAAAAAGAATAAATCAATCACGCAATGACATCAATTCATTTAGGCCCATTCAAAAGACACGTTTATTGCAGTACTAATTTAAAATTGTAAGAAATAATCTCTTGAACAAGAAAGTGATTGCTTTCTGGACCCGTGTATGGTGTTACAACTACCCGAGAGCCTCGTTTGGTAAGGCAAAAAGATTGCTATGAATGAGATCAGCTTTGAACCTTGAGTTTACTTAGTTGAGTTACTTTGCTCGGTAAAAGTTCTGGCAAATGCTTAAAACATTTTTTCTAAATATATATCAATCGACATAATCAACATTTTTTCAGCAGTTCTACAGAACTTTCAAGTTTTTAATGCAGTGTACCACTTAAATCATCCAATACCTTTTTTACCTCCGATATTGACTATACAAATTTTCATGTGATTCAAAAACGAGTCTCCATAGTTTGTTTTATTATGTGAATAACAGAATATGATATTAACAAAACATTTGTAATAACAGAATGATCAAATCAATCATATTTAATTAAGTTCTATCTAATTAGGAAACTTTCTTATGAAAAATATCACGTAAAATCGACTTATTTGACCTTATTAATAACGAAAGTTGTAAATAAGCGTATAAATCTTAAGCCGATGTTGTAAAACAAACTACCAAAAACTAACAAGTCAAATTTAAATGTTTTACAATTCACTTAATTTTATTTTCACACATCACTTTTAGTGGGTCATAATAGTTTAATCTCTTTGAATAACTTGTCATGTCGTTTGTAATACATTACTACAAACACTTGTTAACTAGTTTTCTTAGCTTAATAATTTGCAATTTATTTAACGATTTTGTTTCATAGCGTTTAGCGTTTAGAATTGTTAATGTGTATATTTTCATAAATGCTTTGTTATGGAACACAAAGTTGGTAAAATATCAAAGAATTGATAAAAAAATACGCTCATAGCTATCATAAAAAACGTACAAAAATAATTTGATCTTAAAAGTAACAAAAGATTTCACAAGTTACTCTTTAATAAATGAATATCGATACTTATTCTTATGGGGTTTCAGGGTTTTTTTTTAATATTTAAATCAAAGTATTATTATATTATCATGTTCTAAAACATTATAAAATTATAAGTTTTGGTAAAATGTTTTTACGAACCAAAACGTTATACCTTATGTCTTAAATAATTTATATTTTGCTGATTAAAAAACAAACTGAATTTTTGCATTAAAAGACCAAACGAAAACCAGAAATTGTTACGAAATATTTTTTGAATAACTCCCTTAAATATTCCCTCGTTATGAATAAATTTTGAATTATTGCGACATTTAATACGAAAACTTTATTAAATATTTCAAGTTGATTAAACTGATACTTGCTTAAAGTATACTTTACCAATGTTGGAAAATTAATTCGTTAGGCGTAATTTTGGTGATATCTTAAGTCCTAATTTAATTTGAAATAAATACGTGCAGATTAATGCAGCTTGCGGAAAAATAATTTACTTCGAAGAAATATTCGCGCTTTACTTTCAATCCGCTTAAATCAAAATTAATTTGATCATCTCTATCTTTTTAATAAAAATGTAATTAAATCTTAGAATTCAATTATAAAATTTGTTTAAAATTAACTGATTCTAATAATCTTACATTTGACCAATTAAAATAGCTCGTTTGCAGTTTTATAGAGGATTATTAGTAATTTTAATTCTGTACAAAACGCTTGGAAAGGAGAGTTGTTTCTGAAAATCAATTGATATAAAAAAACAACTGTTTTTTTTTTTAATCAAAAACTTATTGTTGATAATGTTCCCGATCAGCAAAACCGACCCTGATCAAAAAATAAATTGTCGAAATTGGTACCAAAAAAGTGTTTTTAATATTTAAAATAGCATACATTTCCATCCAAAAGTGATAGAAAACACATAAAAAATGATCAGAAACTTATGCTTGAGCTTCATAATTCTAAGCATAAAGAGAGGATAAATGTGAAAATTCTTGTATGAATAAGGAGAAAAAACATAGAAGACATAATTGCTTTGGTAGTACTTACTGTAGGCTTTTATGGATATTTAAAATAACTCACCAAATCATTGCTGATTGTGAGTATTTGCAGCTTATAGCAAAAGAAATTGATCATAAAAATGGGAATAGTTTCTATAATAAGTATAAAAGAAAATGTTGAAAATTTGTATACGTCTTTGAATTATGAAAGCTTTTGGACATTTATTAGTGTATATGTTAATTAGTTTAGACATTATTTTTCATCAGTAAACTTTACATGTAAATATTTTTAGAATAATAATTTCATCAATAGTTCCAAGGTGCTGATAAGATTTCAATCGAATTTGAATTCAAATTACATGAAAAAACCTAAGTTGGTTTACCAATGACCGCACTTTGATCCAGATACTGTGTCACCATAACCAAGGAAAACTCTTTTCTTTATATGACATTTTAGTACTTCAAAATATATATTTTTAATAGCAATTTGTGAAGGAAATTTGAAAAAAATTAAACATTTTTGAAAGATGATGTCTGTATTTTAAAACGTTAAAATGTGCCCGTCGAATCTTCATGCATTTTTACAGCTGATATCCATTTCAATATATCCATTAAAACAACAACCTGAAAAAATGCTCCAAGCGTTTCCGTTGAAAGCTTTTTATAATGCTCTTTCGTTCTATGGATAATTGACTTGAGTGATAACTGGTATGCAGTATTTCTCCAATGTCATTAAAGGGTTACATTACTTCACCAAAAACAATATACAGCATATTCTTATACGTTTCATATTCATATTTATGAATATTGTTTTAGTTTTTCATATCATTTTTTAATTTAGACAAACTACCAAAGCAAACACCAAATTTACCCTTTTCTTTCTACTGGATCTAGGCCCGACAGTGACTTTTATTATTGTGTATCATTTTCGGGAAACGTAATAATGCAATAAAATACCAAAATTAGTATCACTCTCATTGTGTATGCATATACAGCAAGCCACAAATTTGATCGACATTTTATTACATATGATCTCTTTAAATATTTAATACACAGTATATTATGTGATGCAAATAATTTTCATATCAAATTAGGCAGAGCAGCCAAATGAAACGATAATAACAAGTTATTTGGAGCGCTTTTAAAAATACAATAGCATGGTTCATTGAGTACATTTATTCAATAGTTATAATAGGCTATCACGATATCAAATATAACATAAATATTCAATATTTTTTGGTTTTACAAGACAAAAGATAGTCCACCGTCGTGCGAATTAATCTAAAAAGCCGTAATATTATAGAATATTCATAATTTATGTAAATATTTCATGTTTGCTATGAATATTATAGCTCTGAGTTTATCCAACCGATTTCTTTACCTCTATCTATCTATATCTTGAATGGAATGAAATGGCAACCTACAACTATTATTTTTTTTTTAATTGAAAAAAAGTTAAGGTTGATCTGATCCATAAATGAACACGTGCTATTGGCATATTACGATTAAATTCAGTACTGCATGGTTACTTAAATTACAAATACCTGGAATCTTGTAAAAAAATATGAAAAAACATTTTGTAGAAATATAAATTGCCTTTAACTTTAGCCAAACGGATGTTGGCATAATACCTACAGTAGGCTGCCTCATGGATCAGTTCTAGGGGCATTGATCTGAATTGTTCTGTGTAATAACTGATTGCCAATATCTCTTCCAGCGTATTGTACAATCATTGCTTTTACACTGATAACGCTTTTCTAAACATAGGGGCGGATTTCATAGACTTTGAATGAATTGTTTCGTGTTTATCGATGCTTAGGAAAAGGCAAATGAATTCACCAAAAGCGATGAAAAACATGTTCTTATACGTTTCGTATAAGTATTTATAAATATTGTTTTAGTTTTTTATATCAATGATTCAAAAATATAATTTCAATTGTAAATGCGAAAACAAAATTCCTTAGAATCAAAAAAATAGATTTAAACTAAACATTTCGAAACGAATACCTAATACCTGCATTAAACATAAGCTGTCTGTAGGTACATGAAAGCAAATTGAGTTCTTTAGATTGTTTTATGCCAAAGCGTATAAATACATCTATCGAAAAGGCTTATCTGGATTACGATATATAACTTCAAATAAAGGACTGTCAACATAAATATGAGCTAATTTAAGCAGGATTTTGATTTGTGTTATTTGTAATTTGTATCAAAATGTACCTCGAGGGTGTCATTGAATAAATGATACTAATAATGTAGCAAAAAATAAACAAAAAAGAAAACTGATGATTACACATTCACCCATAGCTGTTTTTTGAAGAGGTTACCCTCTTCCATTCTTACGAATATGATAGTCTTACTTTAAATAATTTATTATTCAGTACAGCTTATAAACCGTATTCACAGAGTTCGCCCTGATTTTACGATTAATCAATTGTTCAAAAATAGCATAATCAACATCAGTTATCCATATCATCGGACAAACATACATTAGCTAATTAATAAATCTATTTTTATCATCTTTCTATTTCGAGTCGAAAGCCAGTGTTACTTAATAAGACAAACCTCGCAAAGAATTGCCACGTCTTTCTATTACGGGAAAAAATATCACAATAATGGATTTTTTCAATCTACAAAACTTCTAATTAAAAATATGCCAGATTGCCTTTTTTATTACTACAGATAAAAATTCAAGCATAGATCAAGATCTTTTTTGTTAAGTAAGTAAGTAACAAGAAAACAAAGAAAAAACACCTTTTTCGTGACCTCAAAATTTACGTGTAATAAAAAAATACACCAAGAATTAATCTTGCCAGAATTAAATCAAAAAATAATATTTACTGTAGATTTTAATTTAAATAATAAATTTAATTAACACGCATGGCTACAACTGGAAGTAAAATCATTTTTTTTCAATTTTCACGATTAAATAATGTATTTATGATAAATGTTTTTTGTTCCAATTTCACATTGAGATTGTATCTAAAAACGACGTTATGTAACGCTTAGTAAAAAATTGCTTTTCTGTTCATGAAAGTACAATAAATTACTGCAAACATAAAGTTTATGGGATAAACATACTATGGCCACATCATTTAATTATGAAACGGAAATTATTATCACGTTTTATACTCATATCACGTATTATTTATACGCGTAGAAAATATAATTTAAAACATTGTATTTTAAGCATAAAATGTTTCTCAAATATCAAGTTGCCTTCAATAATTTTAAAATACTTGTTTACCTTTATTTACGCTTTTAAACAATCGTAGCAAATAAATCACTTCCGGGAATATTTATTAATCGATTCATAAATGAAACCTATTTTAAAAGTATTTTGATATACATAAAAATGCAGTGAACGTTTCGTGACGTGCTATACTAATTAATATAGCATAATGTTTGAATATTCAAAACAATTGGATTAATAAAAATAAAGTAGTTGGTACAAGGTTTTTTTACGGAGTGATAAGGGTTAGTAAAATAAACCATATCCCATAGCGTCTCATTGATTTTTCTTTATATCTCACAATCCTTAATTTATTGCGTTATAAAAATTATGACAATAGTCATTTTCCATAATCTTTTTTTTCATTTCATATAACTATAGTTTTGAATACTATATTTGACAAACCAAAATAAATAGTATGAATATTTAACTTTGTCGATGGATAGTCTTTACTTGTGACAATTGTTTTCTGTGTTCGCCGTTTATAAGTTTATAATTATTAGATTATCATCAAATTTAGAAAGATCAAAAAATTGTTTTTTTTTTTTTAAATTTTACTTAAGTTTTAATTCAACCATCTTTTCAGTTCTTTTAAACAAATTTACACAATATGTTATTGTATTCATCTAAAAAAGTACAAAACATATGTGTATTGTAAATGCGAGTCAAAGTATTTCTATTGTAATCAAAGAAATAACAGGTAAACTTTGAAATAATCTTTTTAAAATGTGAAAATCACAGTTTCAAACCAAATTTACCCATGACCTAAGGTAATTCAATAGAACTATTATTAAATAATTTAGCTTAGTACCAATCCAAATATGGTCTATTTGGAAAATTGTTTCAAACCGTTGCGAAGCTTTCGCTTTGTTTCGTGTCTGCCGAATAGATGGCATTGTATTGTAATTTTATATTCAAAAGTGAGCTTTAATTTTGGTTGTTTACTGTAAGTCGAAAATATTTCTATTACGGAACATATTTAATTCTATTTACTTAAATAACGACATTTTAAAATTTACATCTTCAGTTAAACATTTTTTTATCTTTGGTTTTAAGAAATATTTTTAATATTTAATTGATCTCAAATATAATAAAAAAATCATAAGATTGTGAATTTATTAAATATTTTGTTTATTCAAAAATCGTGTTAAAAATTAAGGAATACTTTCTTAAAAAATATATTTTTAATTTTGAAATGATGAAATAATTACATTTAACCGAACTATTTTCAATTATATTTTATAGAAATCAAATTGTGAAAATAAACAAAATCAAAACAGGTTTATTTATAAAAACCATTTATCACAAAATAGATAAAAATTTTGTTTGCCTGACGAAATATATCTTTTAAAAATACTTAATAAATACTGTCATTTAGATCCGAGTAAAATAGTTTATTTGCATAAAAATACTTTAAATTTTTTTAATTGATCTAACTTTTATTAAAAGCCTGAATAAACTTGTAGATTTTTGCGTTAAAATATAATAACTTGTGAGATTTTTTTTGACATCGGTTCATTAAATTTTATATGAAAATTGAAAGTTGAATAATCTATAAAAATGCTATAATATCATATTATTTCAAAGAGCGTATAAGATAAGTTTGTAGACTTTATGAGTTTCAAATCAAACTTTTTATAAATTGACATTATTGATTTGTAAATATTTATTAGAGTTGTAATTATAAAGGTTCAGGAGAAGATGCTGGTGTAGATGTCTCACTAAAACTAAAAGCTCTGTCTATCTTCAGGGATAAAAACTAGCATTCGTTAAGTTTTCTAATCACTCATGTGTGATATATTATATTAGCATAGGCATTAAGTTCAACCCACTGCCTAGTGCTTGTCAACTAGTGAGAAGATTGAATGCAGGACATTGATATTTGATACTCAAGCACAGTAATCATAATCATCATCAGCCGGGGTCGATCCACTGCTGGATGAAGGCCTAAGGCCTCCCCCCCTGCTTTATTTTTCAGGGGGGTTTGGATATAGAACACCACGCTTCCCAGACGGGTTTGGTGTGCGGTTTTCTATCTGGGTTTTCCTTCCCATAGCCAAGAGAATACGGCACTCGGTGTTCCCAAGCGGTCACCCATCCAAGCACTATCCGCGTCCAATGCTGCTTAGCTTCGGTGATCGGACGAGAACCGGTGCTTTCAACGTGGTATGGTCGTTGGCTATCAAGCACAGTCATACAAGTATTAAAACTTTCTTGAATAAACTAAGTTTTGTAGTTGAATACAGTTTAATATGTTACAATAATTATAATTTTTTTTATCTAATAATTAAAATTAGTTAAATAATTTAAAGTTGTTTTCAAATATGCTTGTTAAGCTTCTCGATAGCCGTTTTTCATACATTATACCAAGTTACACCAAATTATTACACCAAAAGCACACAATGTTGTTACTTCTGTATAATATAATAAGTTATTTAATGGGACAATGAAAAACAAAATTAATCTTGAATAAGCTTAGTTGTTTACTTAAATATGGTTTAACATATCACAATAATTTAAAATGTTGCTTAACACGTATACATCTGAATCAAATGTTGCTAAAATGGCGTTTTCTAAAAAAATCTCAGTTTCTATATTTGTGGTTTAGTTAAGACAAAGCATTGACAAAATTGTATTTCAATTAACTATTCCGTAAGAATTTAGGACATTCTTTATGAATAGCTTTTACATTTTTATGAAATTCAATATTATCAAGAAATTTCCATAGTTTTTCTATTCGTGCATTTAAAATTAGATTATTTTTGTCAAAATCTATCCAATATTATAATAAGACAGGCAGATGGAGCGTGCCTTCATAACGCTTGAGAAAATCATAAGAAAATATGAGAAAAATAAAATAACATATTTTTTGATTAAAAAAAAACAGAAAAAAAAATCCGTATGAAATTCTTCTTTGCTTTTTTTATTGTAAATAATGAGTGATGGTACACTGAAAACATTGTAATTTTCTTGATTTAAAAACAGCATTCCTAAAACTGAAAAAACCTCCTTTGCAATGTATAATTTGGCTACGTAGGTATATTTTTCTTTTGTTTTTAAACCGCTCAAATGATCGAATAACGGTATGTTAATTCACTTCTAGGGCAAAATAATACAGCAATTATATGTGCTTTATACCGTGTGGGGAATTCTAAAATAAAAATACGTGTAAATGACACAAGGCGGATAAAAATCGGGCGAGATTTCCCTGGTGGCCTCCTAAAACCGTCTATGACACGCCTCACTGTAGATGAGGCCAAATAAAGTGAGAGATCGACGGAATAATTTGCAATTTCGCACAGTCGATATAATCTTTTTTTCCGCATTGCAAGCCAAAAAATTATTTCGCCCTATACGAAAAAACTTTATGACTATTATTAAATCATATCACGTCATCATAACTTTCTGTACTTTTTTTGTCATTGGAAAGTTTTCGAAATATAAACCAATGTTATTAACTTAATATGTTCACATTTTTATTTCGTAAAAAAATATACAATTTTTTCCGTATTCCGCATCCAAAATTAAAATGAGTATTTTTTAAATTAGACAAAACATTTGGAATGCTTATTTTGAGGGTGGATCAAATCATATTTTAATAAATAGATCTATGTAAAGTTATATGTCCGTATTCAGATTTTACACACTTAGATGTCGTTCTTTTCTGGCTTGGTCGATTGTTACGTAAATATTTTCAATTGCAAACTCAAAAATATGATTCAGAATGATGATTAAATCAAGTAGAAATTAATATTTGAATTTCAACAATAAATGTGAAAAAATGCTCAAAACTACTGACTCTATGTTTTTGGACTGCAACTTGGGTTTAAAATTAGTTTTACTTGGATATAATATAAAATTTTCAATTAAAGATAAAAGTAATGTTTTTAACTTATTTTCTTCCCAATTTCAATATATATATATTTTTTGAATATAATATTTAATTATGAACTAAAAATTTATTTTTTTATTGAATTCTAGTTCAATCAATACAACATTAACTATTTGGTTATGTTGATATAATATAACGGTTGTTGAACAGCAATTAAAGAAAATATCAAATTTTCTTTACTTTTATTCAATAATTTTATATATAAAACTATCTGTATTAAGTCAACACGATTAAAAAGCTTGGGGTTCAATCTTATGTTATTTTTTTGTCATAAGAATTATACTAAACGTAGAATCTGTGAAAAAAAGCAATTATTAAAGAAGTTTATTTCCACTGGATCTACATGTTTAAATATTTGTGTCGTTTCTAAATACAAATGTTGATTATGTCAACAGAACGATGACTTTTATTATGTGTGCTTTTTTCTACCCTTTGAACTTTACACCTTACATCGAATGTAAACGTTTTTTTGGGTGTAATATTTAGTCAGCATTATTGCTTATATATTTTACATGGTGAGTAATGATAAGAATTGTAAATGCTTGTGAAAATTTGTGAAGTGAATACATTTGAATCTTTTTAGTATTTGTTTATTGGTACTTAATAAATAAACAATTAATTTAATTATTTTTTATTTCATTTTCCACAGCCCAGAGATATTTTGATGTCTTATCTTTAACTTATTTACTATTAGCTTTTTGGAATCTCATTTATAAAATAAATTAAAGATTATAGCTTTGTTGTTCCACTTTTTACTGTAAGTGACCTCTGTTTAGTTTCATTTAGAATATCTTGAAAGTTACTTCACCTTTAAGCTATTTATTACAATGGTAAGCAGTGAATATAATTCTTAACTTTACAATGAAGAGTGGGGTATGATTTTTTTCTCACCTTATTGAATGTGAGTAGCTGGCGAGAGGTGAAAATTCAAAGGAAAATAAATTTGATAGTAAAAATCAATTTGTTCTTTTAAAAATGTTGTTAACTAAAATTTGATTGCTTTAATATTTTTTTTTATTTCTAATAAACAAGCTATTCGTTTTAACGACACTGTAATTTACTTGTGGATTATTTCTTTGTTTTGTATGTGTGTAAACTTATAGATTCACTGCTAAACTTAGTAATGAATTAATTTAAGCTTTAATATAATTAGTCTTAAAATGCTTAACAAAACAAGTATCAAATCTAATAACGCACATTGTGGAAGAAGAAAGCTATTTTTCACTTGACACGTTAATTTATAATCATGTTTTATAATTATTGGTCTTTTTTAG
Source organism: Himalopsyche japonica (assembly GCA_028555115.1). Classification (NCBI taxonomy): domain Eukaryota; kingdom Metazoa; phylum Arthropoda; class Insecta; order Trichoptera; family Rhyacophilidae; genus Himalopsyche; species Himalopsyche japonica. Next base: position 2,080,572 of record JAHFWJ010000412.1, on the reverse strand, counting down.
AAACAACTGAAATGAGTTTGTATCAAATTTAAGTTTATTTCCAGCGAGTGATGTTCTTACCTCATCTATACAAAGATACTTATCCTTGATGATATTGAGTGATTGAAGTTCTCTTCAAAGCGCCATTGAATATCCATTTTACTTATATTTGGGAAAAGCCATTAATTTCATGTTAATGTAATATTAGTACTATGACAAACATAATAGTAATGTATAGAAGTTTATAACTGCTCGCTTGGTAAGTAGCTATTTTTATTTAAAATTTGAAACATCTTAACAGATAGTTACATAGATATTCAATATGTTAGACAATATATAATATCGTATATATATAAACAACTCCTAGAGATATATTTCAATGGTTTGAACTTACTCTTAGTACTTTCTTATACTTTTATTAACGTTTTATTAACTGGTTTTAAAACATCATTCAATTGATGATTTTATTAATAGTTATCGAAAGTAAAAGATTTTATTTTACCAACAAGTTATATGTTTATTTTACGATTCTCTGATAGTCGTTTTTTATAACATACATTATACGCAATCCTTAACGATTTTAAATTGATTGTTCACTGTAACTAATTTTTATGCCACTTAAAACTTTTCAAAATTAAGCACGCATTATTTTTACTTTTTTTATAGTTTAATAAGTTTTGCAATGAATCAATCAAAAGAATCTGATGAATATAAAAAAACGATGAAAAACAAAATTAATCTTGAATATTTCATTGCGAAAAAATACGATAACAGAGGAATTACGATAATATCTTTGTTGGATTTTATTTTTACACACTTGAAATCAAACAATCCTTTTTGACGCTTAAAACATTTTCATAAAAATATACATATGTATAACATAATATTTCCTTGTCGTTAAAATTGATTGCTTTTCTCAATTTGTACTTAAATCTCTTTTCCTGTGTTTAAATAGTTCGCATTCATTCTGATATATAAACATTTGCCAAATTATTTCAATTTCATTTACTCTTTTTGCCGTAATTTCAATTTTGAAATAATTTAAAATTTCCCCTCCCACATGATACTAAAAACGAGGCAAACTTAACCACTAGTTCTGTTTTGTTAAACTTTTTTCTTACTCTTTCGAAAAATAAATCAAGCAACTAAATAACAAGTAGTTCTTAAAGCAAAACTTTATAAAGATACAATTGAATAAAACATGAACGTATTTTTTTTGTCTATGCTTTTGTTAAACGTATTACTTTCACTAGACAATGCTCATTAAAAAAAGATTGAATTTACAATGTTTACGGTAAATATTCAAAATTTAATTAAAACACATCTTTATTAAAATTTTGACCTTTATCTGTTTATGATGATTGTTGTCTTTACATCAATTTATAAAACAGAATAATTTCGTGTGCTGCCTACGAACAAACAAATTTTCTATATATTGAATATAATGAGAATAAATTACATACCTTTAACAAAAATAAACTTAAATATTATGGAAATGTGTGTTATTATGAAATAATAATACACATTAACGAAGGCGTTTAGCTTTCGTTGTAATAACATTCTACGTTCAAAGTTTCGGCATATGTTGTGTTCCTAAGATTTGTAAAGTTATCATAATATAAAATATGATATCATATTCTTTTTATCATTAAATTTAAAATAATATTTTTTTTTTAAATAGTTGAAAATGCTATTTATTATTATCCTTCAACAAGTTTTATTGTGATATATAGAAACTTTTGCATTGCAAATAAATCTTGACTATTATTATATATCAATTTTTTGATTCAATTTACATTAAAACTTTAAAAGAGAAATATTATGAATGTATTTGTGAAAGAAATATTTATCTAGCTGTAGAAAAGAATAATTTAAAATTATCATTGTAACCTAAAAATCATTTTATTGATTTTTTAAGTAATCATAGATTAGAAATGTCTTAATACGTGAGATTGGTCGCTTTTTGACTAATACTTTGAAATCAGTCTTAATTATACGTATAACACAATGTTGTACTGTTTCTGTAAATACTTGAAAGATTAAAAGCTTTATCAGCAAAACTAAACCCCTTTAAACCCCTCAAAAAACACTTTTAATGTTAACCCTCATTTCTTGATGAAAAGGATTGTTATTAAGAACGGTTTTGCTCATAAAATATATTGTGGAAATAGTACACTTTTTTTTATTTGAAATACCTTAAAAACTTTATTAAAGTAATACTTCACTAGATCTGGCTATTTACTGTTATTTGAATTAAAGCAAAAAATATTTATTTCTAAGCTGGTCAAAAATAAAATTATATGTTTTTAAAGAAAATTTGGTTGAATTATTTTCTTTCAGTCATCGATTAACAATTGACAAGTTTTTTTTCCTATGTGAATTCAAAATATATTTTTTAATTCGTCTTAAAACAAGCTTCGCCAATAATTTCTCTTGACTTATTTCTCCAGTGCTTTCTTAGCATAGAATAATGCTTAGCATAATGCGTTAATCTCTGACGTTTCTACGACTCCTTTGCGGGTCCATAAATTTTGAATCTCCCATTGATAATTGTTAACATGACCGCCCAATTCAGGTTTGCTTGCTCTCGAAACAACAAACCGTTCTCAACAAGATTCGCAAAATTGTTGTCATTTACACAAACCTCGCTTGTGAGAAGTGCCGTCTACAGTTCTAAATTAATTTAAACTCCGACCCAGGTAGAGGTTTCACTCCATTCTGACAGATATAAGCATTGAGTAAGCCTTCGTCTTAATATTATGTATTGCTAAAATTTGACGAACAAACACATTGATGTAATTTTATTCGATAATTAAATATATGTGATAATTTTCTTGTACAGAAATTTTTGATTTTTTTTGTTACGTTTAATGAAATGATTTGTTATATCTATCTTTGCCATATAATATTAATGGTACCCAAAAGAAATCCATTTTTTTGCATGCCTTATTTGAGTACATTTTTTTTCCAGACAACGAGAAGTGAACACATTTGTGAGTTGTTTTTTCTAGAGCACTATTTCTCTGCTTTGTTTTGGTTTTTTACAATTTCGACTGTAAGCCACTTTGTCTAATTTTAAGCCTGAAGCAACAAAGGAACATTTACGACACGGCATGCTCCTTTTTTTGATCAAGGCTGGAATGCAAAAAAAACGGCCGTACATCTCATTGAAATTTATGGAGCGGTAATAGCACCTAAGAGATGTGGGTTTTGGTTTCGGCGATTTAAATCGGGCGAAAGAAACTTGAAAGATGTGCCGAAACCGGGAAGACCTTTGCAATTCGACGACGACATGCTGAAGGCCATGGTGGAATCTGATCCTCGTCTAAGTATCGAGGAGTTATCACAAAGACTCAATATTCCGTGATCCACAGTGCAAATACACTTAAAAACATTTTTTAAATTAACAGAATGGGTATTTGGATTCCCCAGAGCTACCTGAAGACGACAAAGATGCGCGAATAGACGCGTGCAATTCGCTTTTAACAAAATATAAAAATCATACAGTTTTAAACCGGATTATCACTGGCGACGAAAAATGGATCGTTTGCGACAATATTCGTAGAAAAAAAACAACGGCTTTCGAAGAATGGGGTACCTGTTCCGACCCCCAAAGCGGGACTCACCCTTCGCAAGATTCTATCGTGTATGGTGGGATAGCAATGGAATTATCCATTACGAACTCTTAAAACCGGGTAATACAGTGACTGCTGTAGTTTATTGTGAACAGCTAGACAGAATGAATGAAAAATTAAAAGTGAAACGTCCTCGTCTGGTGAATCGAAACGAAGCACTTCTTCTTGACGACAACGCACGCCCACACAAAGCATTGATGACCCGTGAAAAACTTTTGGAACTGAATATTTAAGTTTTAAATCATTCTCCATAATCACCAGATCTCTTGCCATCTGATTATTATCTGTTTAGGTCATTAGAGCATTCACTAAGGAAAAAAAATCAATAGTGTGAAAGATGTGGGAAAACCATTTAACTTTGTTTTTTAGATCAAAACCTTCCAGCTTTTTTAAAAGGGGGATGAAAAAGTTGCCTGAAAAATGGAAGAGTGCTCGATAATAGTGGCGATCATATTTTATAATTTCTATGTGCCTGTAAAAATATATCAATAAAATTTTGTTGTATTTAAAAAAATGGATTTATTTTGGGTACCCCTAATATTAATCAATTTCAGCTCATAATTTATATAAAATCTATTGTACTGTACTTTGTTGAGCTTGAGTCCCGAAGTTGCGGTGTTTTGATCGGAGTTAGAGTCGTGAAACACGAGCGACTCCAAATACTTTTTCAAAAAGACCAGAGTTACCCAAACTGTGGTTTTTCGCCGAGGCTGCTCATTGGGGCACCGTGAAAATTTTTCTTTACAAACTATTATTATAGTGTTACTGAATGTAAGGTTACGTAAGGCTTGTCATGAGATAACCAATATTTAGACTTGGGGCGCCATGAAAATTTTTTGAAGTTTTAAGGGCACTAGAAACCGAAAAAGTTTGGGAACCCCTCCATAAGACCATTATGAAGAATATTTCAATGAACAATTTGCCATTTTACTTGGATGATCCTTAATTTAATACACATACATAGGAAAAGTAGAAAAAAACTTCAACTTAAAAATAAACGTCTTTTAGTAGTCGTATTAAATTTGGTATTTCTCAAAATCAATGTCCTTTTTCAAATGAAGCAAAAAATATATTTATCATATTTATTTTTAGTTTATTTACCTTAATTCTAATTTTTATCAAAAGATATAATCTTCTTCCATCTCTCAAGTATTTTTTATTCATAAATTCCGGTAGTATTCTTTTTAGATCGTCTATGTTTAATAAAAAAATCTCTCTCAAGTGTCTTGCATCAAGCGAAATGAGAAAACAATTCTTACAAAATAAAATGTTTTAACAGACATTTGATATTTAAAATCTTGTATTGAAAGGTAACATCGATATTATATTGAACAACTTTGTACAATCTAAAATATTGTTTGTTGAATAAGCTTTAAATTAAATCTTATTGTTTCGCTAACCTCTTAATTCATTTTTGACATATGATTATGACGAATCCTTTTGATGACTGATATAAAAAAGGTTTCACATTAATAACCGTACCACGCGATTAAAATCATTCAAAGTATTACATATTTCAAATGTTGAATATCGAACTCAAAAGTTAAATTAATCAATCTCTATTTCATTACGTATTTTCATTGAGAAAATATATAATTATTCTTACCTTAGCTCTTATCCAACATTTCATTTCTATAAAATGGTTCACATAGCACTTGATTAAATTGCTTTTTTTAACTTGCTATCACGGACAACTAATATTATGGTTACTTTCTTATTTGCTTTATGTTTTCTTATAAATACAGTTTATAAAGTTATTTAATTTCATCAAAGCTGAGGTATTTCAATCAGTATATGTCATAAATCATGTTGCATTTATATAATTCATATTCAAATAAACAAAGGATGAATAAAACTCAAATGTATCAGTCACTATCGAGTATTTTTATTTCAATAATTTAATCTTAATTTGTATAATTTCTGATAAAAATACACAATTCTTAGAGTAAGCATAAAAAATATATGTACATAATTAACTATATTTTACATGTTTGATGTAATTGGTGTAATGGCTGAGTTATACTTAAATAACATTTAATTCACAAAATTCAAATCCATATAATTAGTTTGTTCACATAATTTATTTAAAAAAAATATTTTACGATACTTTTATATATGATTTAAAATTTAATAATTAACTGCCTTCCATTGAATGGAACATAAAGAAATTCGACATTAAAAAAAACTATAAGTAATTTTACTTCACTAACATTGAATGTGTTAACTGTCACTATTTCGAATAAAATTCATGAATTTAATAATCAGGATTGGTTTTTCTAATCGCGAGTATTATCAACTGATTTTGTTATTATTTAAAATAAATAGTTTAAGCTTTTTTTACGTCTACATGTGTAACTAATAATTTTCATGGAAAGAATTCCTCTGTACGTTTTATTCATATATTTTTATGACACCGACTACACTATAACAAATATAAAATTCATTGTTTCGATGCATAATATATTTTTTTAAATTTAAGAAAAGATTTTAAATCTAAACTACTTCAAAAGTTCATACTTGACAAGCATACAAATTAGTTGCACTCAGCTGTATATTATTGGAATATAATGTGTGATGACATAAATATATCAAAAGGATTTACTTTAATATAAAAGGGCTATCATAGGGTTGTTGGTAAACACTTTCTTAGCGATCATTATATTGTAAGGTTTCTTAGACACGAAAATTAATCTTTGAAGCACAAGGGAAAATGATTAAATTAGGAAATAAAATTTAAAAAATCCACACATAACTACTTTTTTTTTATGAACAAAATTTGTTCTGAATATCGATGTTAATAAGCAAGAAGTAAATCTATGGCAATATTGATAAAGTTTCTTATTTATTATTAACACTTGGATAAATTATTTACTAACTATTCCAATAGTATGTACAATCCGTTAATTTTATTAAGCGTTTGGAATCCCACACTTATCACTGGTTAAACTATGACATTGATAAATTAACTGAAGTATTGTACTTTTTAAAAATTAGTTATTTATTTTTTTATCGATTTTTTCTGACAATTCTCATTTATGTAAAAAAATACAAATTTTATCAGATAAACTTTCAATTTGTGACAGAAATTAATAATAATATGAATATTATTTTTTTTTAATAATATTTATTTATAAAATTTGGTCCTACAACAAACATTGAGCTTAAAATGGTTAGCTAAGCATGAAGCATAATTTAAAACTAATTTTACAAACTAATATTTTTTCAAATAGACGAGCTTTTGTTTTGAATAAAAACTTCATTCAATTCATATATTCAGTACCTGTGAAGGTTTGAAAATTAAAAAAAAAAACAAACAAGAGCTTTGCAGAAAAGATCTACATATTCTTAAAAATATTTATCTTTGTGCTTCTTGTCATAAAAATCATCAAGTACTGCCAAATGGAATAGACTTGTTTTCTTTTGTTGTATTACATAAATATCAATGATAAATTTTAACAGTTTACAATAATTATGTTTGTCCTGCAGCCTGCTATTAATGTTACATTTAGCCTACTTCTTGCTGTGCTACAATAAAGGTAGTCCATTGTCGACTAAATTTATGGGAAAATTCAGAACAATATAAGCTATATATGATTACAAAAATTTGCTTACATCGTAAACATTCTAATGTATTTAAGTGTCAACAATCAACACAGTGTAGTCAACTGTCTCAACAGAAGATGGTAGCAACTAGACAGTTAAGGAATAAAAAAAGCTTGTTTCTATACCGGTTTATGAAAAAATAATGTATTTATAAAAATGGTTTTGTCAGATATTTTTTTTTAAATTATTAATATGCGTTAAAGTATAAAATAACATTGTCTTGGTATATTGTTTATGCAGTTTATTTATAAAGCTAAGCATATTCTTAATCAATATCTACAAATAGTGGTGTATTATTTGACTTTAAGTTTATCATCATTGGGATTACAAATTGTATATCAATAGACAAAGTTTGATAGCATAACTAATTTTAACATCCGAGTTCCATCTGAGAACGAAAACTTAATGCAAATATGATTAGAACTAGCAATTGAATGTGTAATAAGCCAATTGGCTATACGTACATATTAGGGCAATCGCTTTGTGAATCGTATTTACCAAATGTATTACGAAAACGTATTCCGTATCGATGAAAAATAAAACTCAACATATCGAATGTAAAAAGACAAAAGAACTTATTACACACAAAAAATACAAGAGATATAAAAACATTAATTTAATGATTTCAAACTGAAACTAAAATAATAAATAGACACAACTATGAAATATATTATATCACAAAAACAGGCGATTGATAAGCATGGTGGTTGTTTTATAGATTATTTAAGAAACCCGATAACCGTGCTCTTTTACTGATCGTAAAATTAACAGGCTCTTTTATTTATTAAAATTATAATCAAAATTTTGATGTTTATTCATTGTGTGAAGCCTACACCTTATTGACAGACGTTGAATACTTTTTGATACCACTTTTTTGAAAAAAAATAAAGATATTTTTTTGTCTATTCACGGTCAATCACCTTTTTGCATGAATGAGTTCAAAAAACTCTCGTTATTTCAAATACTTTCTACATTGATAGCTAATGACAGCACTTTTGATACGTAGACGTTATCTCATAGCAATATGTCATTATTATATTTTGACTAACTAGAACTTCGCTTTTTATATTGTAATTATGATAAATTTTTACAAAAATCGTATCTCATACCATAGAAATAATAAATTAGTTGACTCAAAGCAGAAATAAAATTACGCAATGTTTCTTTTTACCTAACAACATTTATTCCAAGTTAAATTCCACTTTCGTCGTACAGTGCATCGCAGTTACCTTAAAATTATTCTTTGAAATTTTATTTTTAGCTTAAAACAATGCTTACATAACATAATTTTTTTAGTTTTTATCGAGGCTTCTTTCACAGAACAGAAAATATTATTGTTCATGTATTCAACATATTTTTTTTTGTAAAATTGGTCGTATAAAGTAAATCGGAAAGCTTTCATTGCACGAAACAAAGAATATTGGATCTCATTTTATTTTTATCACGGAGTATTGTATGTACTTTAATTCTAAACTTTCAACCGGCTTTTTGCAATGACATGTATATATTCACAGAGACATTTAAAGATTCAAACTTGAGACAGTTATTATTTTATAATCCATTTTGACTAATTCGTACTATCGCCTTTCTTTGACGAACTTAGTTAAAAGATGTTTAATATATTTAATAAATAAAAATACAGTGCTTTTTAGTCAACGTAAAAAAAACTTATCGCCTTTTTGAATAAGCGGTTTTTATTGCCAAAAAACCTGTTTTATTTTGAATTGTAGCAATAGAAAAGTTAATGTAAACACATATTAAAATAAAATCACATTAATTCTCTCATTTGAAAACAAATTTCAAGATAAACTTTACTATTCGTAAAATATTTATTCTATACAAACATTAATTAACTACACTCTATACATATAAGGCGTATCGATATTTCATATTTTAAAATGACTTTCGTAAAATATACTTTACGTGGAGCGTAACGTTTTGCCTCATATTAAAATAAATAATACAAAAAACAATTGTCTGACTGTTCAGTATTTATCACCAAGTATTATTCATTCGTCCACTATTCATTTCTCGATGTTATCATTAAACTTCATCAAAATTTTAAATACATCTCTATTTAAAATATTTTGTGTTTTGTTTGATTCAAATCTTTAAAAAATCTGTAATATTTGTGATAAATTTTTGTCATATTTAATTGAAAAACTTACAACAAATGTCAACGGTACATTTTTTAATTAGAATTATAAAATGAAGTATCGTAAAAAAGCCTTTCTTCGTATATAAACAACATGTGATATAAATACGTACCAGAAATTCAAAAATCAGATAATTTAAAACATACTTAGTAAATTTCAAAAAAGTTTCATATACATATTTTAAATTGTAACGATTTTGACAAAAATGATAAATATCATTCGAATTATTATAATGATGATCATTTTTAGACATACATCATGAAAAAAACATTTATCAAAAAAAAATATTTCTACTCATTAATCATTTTATTTTAATTCAAATTTAAATAATGTTTTTTTTTTATTAATGTATGCTATTTTTATAACTTTGGATTACGCTATTTATTGCTATACTAAATCAATATCGTTGGACTTATTCGCCTACATTTTACTGCAAACTACGTCATTACTGAAAGTTAATGGCATATTTCCATTTCCCAATATCGTGACTGATGTTTCTGGGCCGCATCTGTAACAAAAACACAATTACATGTAAATATTATTATGTAACGGAAATAAACGTAATGTTTTCGAAGTAAATCAGATTTCAATTTTTATATTCAAAAATGTCATACATTATTCATTGAAAGAAATTGAGATTTTGAAATAGTTTTTTTTTCTCTAGTAAATTCTTTTGAGAAGCATCGTTTTTCACAGAAAAATTTATTGCTCTTATATAACTTTGATTGATGGAAAAGATTTGATAGAAAAAAATCAATTTCTGTGAATATTTTATCTCTTATATATATTTCGTATACGAAATCAAATATTCAAACATTACTACTTTTTTATGGAATAATTTGTAAAATAAGAAAAAGTTTTTAATACAATATATTATTCTAATATAATTAACGTCATCAAGCTGTATTACCAACGTATTTTATAATCAGTTTGACAAGAATTATGAAGAAAATCATGCTATCTACATTTGACTTGAACATATTTAAGTAACATTTTGTTGTTTTGGAGTAAGGTAAACCAATATCATTTTATATTCTTGATTATTGAATTGCTCAAATCAAGAAATGTTGCATGGTTTGATAAATAAGAATTTTAAATTATTGTATTTCAATTATATTAAGTATTAAATTGATCAGTAGTCAAACATACGAAGCTTTATTTCTAACACGGGCAAGCTTTTTACTTCACTAGCAATGTTCGAGTAACAATACATTTATTGTCAACTACAGCTTTTTCTCCTCGTATGTCGTTGTTTTGTTCGCATGTTAAAGGGTTTAAAACAAATTTATATTCGACACGCGTTGGAACGTCACTTAAATAAAGTTTTGTTTAAATTAAATGAAATGAAAAAAGTAAATGCTCGCGATGAGCGAAACCGGTTCTCATCTAATGGCTGTTCCAATTTAAAAACTTTTGCGGGCGTGCTGATCACAAATAACTGACGTTTCATCTCATTCGTAATAATGATATAGGAACGCATACATAGCATACATACGAACATTTATTTTTGTATAAATATAAAGATACTATAAGCTTGCACTGCAAACTTTACGGCTGATATTGAATTATATCACAAAACATTTGGTTTATTTTCTAATTGTTACCAAATTAACTAAACATTTGTGATAAAATAGCGCCAGTTAAAATTCAGCCAGTGATGAAACTTTTTCCATTTCAACAAATTTAAATGACATAAATTATTTCAAATTAACGTTCATCATCTTAATAAATCAACTGCCAATATTTGAGCCGTTTGAATTGTGTTTTTATAACCACCGATATCACTTTATTTGAAATCAAAACAAGGTTTTAAATGATGTTTTATTTTTTGATAAAAACCGTCTTAATATAATAATGTTTCATATAAAATAGCAGTTAGGAAAAATATTTAATATTCAAATAAAAGCTCTTAATTGAAAAATGCCATGTTAATAAATGACCTTTTTCTTTAATAGCTTAAAAATACTGAATCTATATATTGTCCACCTACAAAGCATCTTAATCAATCCCGGATTTGCTGTTTACCTTTGCTTAAAAAAACAAATTGTAATGGAAGTTAATATAAATATTTATGAGATTGATAAAGTTCATCTGGGTACATTGTCGTAAACTTTTTATTTTTTTTAGGCTTTTTTTGTAAGCTGAGGGGTAGTGACCATTATTTCTTGTTGGTTGTTTTGTCCACAGTTACTTAACAGAAAAACATTATTTTTTAATCTACATACATACATTTGTCTTAACTTTTATCGGTCAGTTTGATTCAACAACATGTTAAAGCGAATTCATTGATACGTATATTACAAAAAAAAATATTTCAATTAACAACAATCATTTCTCGCTTAGTTGATAACCTTAAGATTTTTTTTCTCATATTAAAATTATTAACTGAAACAACAAACATTGCAAAAATTATCAAAATTCCATATGGTATTTCAAAGCATACGCTGAAGTATAGAAGCTTTGGGCTTTATAATATGATGTTTTTTGCGATGATAATATTAAAACGCTTCAGTTGTTATACGCTTGAAATTGATGGATATGTTACACCATTTAAATTTTTTTTTTTTTTATGAAATTATGATGATAGCTCACGTACTACATTTTTTGAATTATTCTTTCGAAAATGAGATTTTAATATACTTTTTTTATACAAGTGAGCTAATACTAATCACACTCCGGTGGGAATTCATGATCGATTACTTTTTCATTTTATTGGGCACATGTTTTCTTATACGCTCTAGAAACCATCTACTTACAAACTTCTCACAAAACATTAAATGTACGTAATCGCCCAAAATTTTGGCAAAAACCATACTTCTTTTCTTTATCTTTTTACAATAAACATGTGTTTAACTGCTATGACGTATCGAGCATTATTTATTAACCACTTGATTATATGTACATAAAACTTTTTTTATTTATTCCAATATAAAAAAGGCATATTTCAAAGAAAAAATTCCACAGTAGATTTTTATTCTGTAATAGTCAAATAAAAGTTTCGACCTCAATGCTTTGTCGACAAGAAATTTTTGAAAGTGGATTTATTGAATTATTTTAAATTCATTGCTTTTTATCAGTTATATTTGTCAATATTTTTATCATTCAAATTATCTTTTTTACTTTCTCATTTCACTAGAGTAATGTGATTTGAACTTAGACTCAAACTTACGAATTTGTATTATTTATTTCGGATTTTACTTAGCTTGTTCCCAATTTCTATATAAAAAAAATATTTGATGTTTCAAAAAAAAAAAAAACACTTTTAGTATGTTAAATATCACGTCTTGGTGGAAATGCATATTTTTTAAATTATAAAACATAGATTTTTGTACCAACAACATTAGATCACTCATTAGCACTAGAGCTCTACGTCTCTCGTATATAGACTTTTTTTGTATATATTGTTGTGGCGTTGTTGACAGTCTTAAGTTGCTACAGAGCTGAGCAATCGACAGTGAAACCGGCTCACGTGGACATCACACGCATTATTGTCATATTTGTCTCCCCACATACTATGCTCATACATATATATATATATACACGTATGCATACAAGTGCACACACCAATACACATGCATATACATATGACTTGTCACTTTGCGAAGGGAATGTCATGGGTGAACATATTATACAGTAAGGGTCCCAGGATGAAGCCTTGCAGAAATCCTGCCTAGATCGATCTTACAAAGTGTCACCCATTTTGACATTGAAATGTCTATCAGTCACGAACGAATTGAGAATCTTTACCAGTGGTTATCATATGTCAGACTTCGATATTTTGTATACAACCCTTTCGGTTTATGTCTATAGCCTGTTGAAGGTTTAAGCAATGTCCAAAAAGGGATCCGCTGTAACTTCCATAAAAAATAATTCACTTGAAATCAACTCTACTACTTTTAGAAGTTGGTGGCTTTCACGATAATACTCGAGCAAAACCGGTCCTGATCATAAAAATATAAAATTTTGGAAAAAAAGTATTAGTCGCTATGCGTTTTATTATTTAATTGCAAGAAAAACGTCTTCTCAATCGAAATGTTATCAACAGCATAGTAACGTTACTTTAACCAGAAAAATCCTTCAGTTATTTAAGCAGCATTTTTAATTTTGTCTACCAAAAAGTTATTTTTGAAGCTACGTATCTTTTATTCAATGTTTAAGAAAAATTTGCCTAACCCAATCAACTTTGGTGACGTTTTTTTCTTAAAGCATTTCAAATGTGAAAAGATACAAATTTAAAGTGATATTTTTGTATTACGGTAAAATTGTGGCAAATAAAAGAAAAGCATTTATTTTCGGGTGGAGTGTGCTGAAGAATTTTCTAATGTTGAAATGTTTTTTTTTTTAAATACTCAACTCTTTCGAGAAATTAAATTATCTCAGGCTGATCGATTTGAGACGAGTTTTAATAATAAAGTCTTTTTTATGGAATTTATCAATTTTCTAAGTTAAAATAATTGTTTTAGAACCATTATTTGAAAAGAATCAAGTGGATATCAAGTAATATTCAATAAAATCACAACTGTATATTACATTAAGTTGTGTAATTGTTGGTTTAATAATTAATTTGTATAATTATAATATAATATGACAAACTTTTAATCATCCATAAAAGAAAATCAACAATCGCGTATCTCAATTTCAATTTCCGCAAAATTAGAAGTCATTAACTTATCGTGTCGTAATAGAACCTTCATAATAATGAAACCGATACACTGGATAAATTTTGATTGATTGACTTGGGTTAGAGAGCCTTTTGGTGACAAAGATGTACAAATTATTTGTATTTCCCTTCCATCATAACTAACATAAATTAAATATTCATAACCCGATATGACAATCATAATTGATTCGACGCTAGGTGTGGCAAGCAATTTTGTCTAAGGCCCCTTTCTTGGATCATAATATTGATCACTCATAAATTATAAGTTTACTCAATAGTTGTTCCAAGTTACGCGCTTTTTTATTTTATATTTTAAATATACACCACAAAAATGATGGAAAAATCATGAAACAAAAATTATAGCTGCAAGTATGATTCATTTTTAATGTGTTAACTATCACTTATTGGAGTTTAAATACTGAAAGATCAAAGTTTGAGATAATTAAAGTCATTTTATATTTGTAAACTATTTTTGAACGACGGTCACATCAAATATGACTTAAAACTTGTGAAATAAATATAAATTTCTTACGAATTGATTGTTTGTATTTTAAAATCAGTGTGGTTAAGACCATCTTGTAGAGAAAACATTACATTAACAATATGGTATCGACCTTACTAAAAACTCTCCGGAAATCTAACTGCTCAAAGAGATTCAAAAAATATAAAAAAAAATCTTTGAAAATTAAGTGATTTTGATTTCAGTTGAAAAAAAGTATTTACCTTTATAAATATTATTTACCACTAAAATCATCTGTTATTTTTGTAGCCTTGGTGTGTAGTTATTTGTAAGTCTTATAAAGAAAAAACCAGTAGATTCTTGCCATTTTGTTTACATCTGATACATCTCAGTAAACGTGTCGTCCTTGATTATTTCAGGCGCCATTATATACAGCATAAGCAACTTTGTAACGGCCTGTGAACTTTGATAAGGGGAGGCTTGACTCAATATATCCGGCGAAAATAATATTCTCGTCACTCATGTTGACCCTGAAAATGTGTTTGTTGCCAAGTGTCAAACACATTAGGCATTTTATTCACTCTGAAAAATACATATATTATAATGGTTTAAATCTGAAAGTAGATTTTTATAGATGTCCATTTACACGCGAGGTGGTTTTAACGACGATCTGCAATAACAATACATCACGATTAAAAAAAAATTATTGTAATGCTTTGTTTATCAAACTGTTAATGAAAAGCGAATTTACTACATCGACGATGGTACTTGATGGAATTTCAATATTAAACTGACGATTAATCTGTGTGTTTGCATAGCAACACAGGTACTTAATAAATGAACGACAATTATTTTATAGATGAACGAATTTTTCAATAAACTCTGTCAAAAAAAAATGATCAAAGAATGTACTTTAATAAATCAAATTACTTATATTATAATTAATTATTTTTATAGTCGTATGCGACTTATAAATTATTTTTTTAAATCTTATCATAATTATAGCTTTATGTTTTTCATTGAATCTCCATCTTTAAAACTCTCAATTGACATATTTTCCTTTACAACTATTTAGTGCAATACAACCAGCAGCATATTTCAACCAATGTTGAACGAACCAATTTCAACGAAGTTCATCAACATAATCTTGTTTCAATACCTTTCATCTATATAATCAGTATTTAAATCAGTTCAAAGACAACAAATATATAGTCAAATAAATCAAGGAAGTTTTCTCGACTTAATCAGCTTAAAATTTGTCTGAATTATTCTCATCGCTGTTCTCAAAATTTATTAATTTTTTCGTAGCTTATTTTGCAGAATAATAGCAAAAATATATTTACTCTTTAAAACTCTTAACATTTTTTTCGGTATCGTACTTAAATAAAATTGTGTAAAAAATAACATGACAAGAACAGGGTCTACCCACAACAATACATTTTCAATATCAAAGACTTTTTACTTAACTTTGAGAATTTCAAACTCCCGCGATACTTAAGTTCTACAAAAATTCTCTCCTAAACATTTTTCATCTATTTTTACCTTCGTATGGAGGTTGCCATATTCCTTCTGTTATTTGAAGTTCTAGAAAATTGTCTACGGGAAGTTGTCAATGAAAGGGAAGTGGCTCTACGTCCGGTCATGGTGTCTCTGTTGGAGCCACCTTTACACAAGAGGTATCTGAAAATAATAGAGCCTTATATTAGTTTGACAATAGATACATTAAACATCTTTTTTTAGTGATGAGTACTATTTTTAAAATGATTTTTTGAAAAAGATGATTTTTTTATTCTGTTTACGATATATTGCTTTTGTTCGGCTGGAACTTATAGAGCAATAAGCTTATTAAGCTTTACGAAAGCTTATATGAAGTGATTTTTTGTTATATCTATAAATTTATACTTTTAAGATTCAAGAAATTTCTGATAAAAATCTGGAAATGGTGTAAATTCATTGGGCTGTATCAGTAAAAATGTATCTTCATGCGTATAAGTATATTTCAACTGATGATGATAAATCTTATTTGTTGATTGATTGATTGAATTGGCATTCACTTGGTAGACTCCATTATAACGCGGTGAAAAAAGTAGCAATGTATTTTAGTTCTACAAAATTATTTTTAAAAAATATAGTTGATAGCTATTTCGGCTCACGCCATCGTCAGAACTATGCTTAAACTAATATTTTCTTATCTATATATAGCTGTGCAGAAAAGGTACACAATACATCTTCTCTCCTGTTTTAACGGCCTAGTTTATTTCTTTCTAGCAATAAAACTAAATTTTTCAAAAATTGTAAATGAAACTAAAAAATTCGGATATGACAATAAGTTTACATGTGGTACGGAAATGGTCTATTACGGAAACAAATTAGACCCCTCCCCCGTGGAGCGGTTTAATTAATGGGCTAGACAATATATTAGTTTGTTCGTTAAGAATCCTTTGTGATAGTTAAAGTCTATTGATTTTCAGCTATTCCAAAACGGTCATCCTACGACCCTTACTGCAACGATGCAAACACTTAGGCGCTGAGTTTGAATTTATTTTATGTGACTCCTTTATAACGTGATAGCGAATTATGAATTAGTTTTTCTATTGAATGATCTTATATGTTCCTTAGCTCGAGTAGATATACTTCTTTCTATCTGTCTGTCCGATATAAACGGATAAACATAAGCCACAGGAAATTTTATAAATACCGCTTGTGTCTTGTGTTATAAGTTTAGTAATTTTACCTTTACTATTTTTAAGATGTCTTCCTAAATTATTGTTGACCTTGAAAGCTACGTTTACTGAGTTTTTAATTTCCCAATGAATTTTTTCACTAATGCTACCTAGGTATTTGATTGATTTAAAGAAGCGGTTCTCCTGAATTGTGTTCGGGTAAATGAGTTTCCTAACAAGATTTAGTTGTTTTTTATATAATAAATTATCGGTCGTCGCTATCTCATAACCATTATTAAAAATACATAGCCCTAAATAAAATCAAAACATCTAATATTTGATGAATTCATCAGTAAATTGACTGCAAGCAAAAATATCAACGAGCTGATATTAATCTTTACTCTCTATAAATATTTCGTGGTTATGAAAATACAGAAGTTCTTGTTAAGCAACGTCAATATTATCAGCGTGATCTTTCGCTGGTGTAAAATGTTCAACGCTTTGCATTTGACAAATGAGGGCAAACAATTGAAGTCGTCACTTAAGTGAAATTACAATAGCTTAAGAAGCGTCAGTCTTCAATGCAAAAAAAATATAAATAAAATCCGATTATAATTGTCGAATAAAAATAGTAGAAATTGCATAAAAAAGACTTGGCACCGTGAGTGGTGACTCTTCGGTTATAAGAGAAAAATCGATATCGATAAAGAATCGATTTATTTATATGGAAAACTTTCAAAAAATTACACATGGTATAATTCCATTTTCTTCGATGTGGATTTCCGTAATATATAAAAAGGAATTATATTTTAAATCGTTAGATTATGGCTCGTGATTGTCAGATTTATAGACATAATTTCTTAAAAAGAATTAAAACCGAAACAACAAATATTATATTAATACTCCTGTGAAACAATATAGTACAAAATTCACAAGACATTTACCGAAATTTACATATGGTATAAAACGCATGATAAAGTTCATACATTTAAGCTCAAGCTGTTAAAATAAGCAGTAAAATTTAGTCACATAAATTTGAATACTGTTTAATTTGGGAGTGTTTATTTTAAATAGATTTTGCATTTGTCTCTAAATTTGCCATGTTATCATATTAAGGAAACACAGTCTCTTCAACATGTGTTGCTATTTAGCATACGTAACATTATCATTTCAAATGAGAATTTGTCAGGTATTCAGGTGAATGAAATTTATCTTAGTTAGTTAGAACTATTTCATAAACGTTATAATACTATGAAAATTTACAATATATATTTATTTTTATTTTACATAAGAATACCAAAAAACACTCGTTGTATATTCCGTTTTTTGTTCGTGAAATATTACCTATTAGTATTCATTCCATAATTTTTATTTTTACAAGAATATAAAAATATAGATAAAGCATTTTTCATTTATCATCAAGCTAAACTTTTTTTAACAATATAAATTCAAAACGATTTTTTTCGGTGGTAAATGGCAAATTTTAGTGGTAAGCATTTTTGTATAAAAAGTATAACACAATTGAATTATAAAACTTCGAAAGCTATCATCACGTTATGTTTGGTTATGGTTGTCGAATTAATAATTTCATATAAACGAAACCATTATTCATATCATTTTAGGAGTATTTATTTAATCGGAAATCAAATTCTGTGGAATTTTAAGAAAAATCTTTAGCATCTTCAGACATTCTTTCACACAGATGCGACGGATCTGGAGATGCCGAGAAGCGTAACCAGAATCGTTAGTAAATAATCATGCGTTAACGTACAAAGTTTAAACAAATCATAATTAAGGTATTTACAGTCTAAATAGTCTATTTATAAAATAAAATTATTTGAAATCTTATGAAACAAGTATTGCGTTTTAAAATTTTCTTTTTGCAATCGCACAATATATTGAAATATATACAACTAAAAAGGCTTCCGTATGGAATCACTTTTAATGTCACATTTAATATTATCATAAAATGGTCTCATACATCATTTATTAAGTGGTTTTTCAATACAAAATCGATACAAATTATCTTTCATGAGATTCAATTTCCTATTTTATGAAATAAAAATCCTACAAGCCTATGACATAATCTAGTTCTACTGATCTTGAAAATTGTTCAAGTTTCAACATTGTCTGAAAAATCATCAAATTCACAATTTAAAATTTAACAGCTTAAAAAATACAATATACTTGATTTTCAAGCACTTTTCA
Source organism: Himalopsyche japonica (assembly GCA_028555115.1). Lineage (NCBI taxonomy): Eukaryota > Metazoa > Arthropoda > Insecta > Trichoptera > Rhyacophilidae > Himalopsyche > Himalopsyche japonica. The sequence continues at coordinate 2,061,208 of JAHFWJ010000412.1, read as the reverse complement.
TCGTGTAAATGAATACTATGAAACCTATTTTCCATTACATTTCAATGTATATTTATCTAAAAATATATGCTTTAAGCTTTGCTAATTTCAAAATACCCTTTTGAAAAACAACAAAAAGCTTAAAAAACAATTTCAAATGCATAAAAATATACATATTTAAATTTTGATGTCTCATCGTATCATTCATATGTTTTTTGATTCTTGTTGAACGCTGCTAACATATAATTTTAATACAACATAATTGGGATTGTTCGTCGTGAGTAAATATTTTTTTATATATAGACATAAGATGTATTATGTGTGATAGTTTCATCTTTTTATCAAATTATTGACATTACAATTGGTTGCTACCAAAATAAACATAAATTCATATCATTATTCTCACGAAAATTAATTTCAGTTGAACTCTGCGAAGTTCAAAGTAAATTCAATAAATACAATAAATTATTTGTGAGATGCTATTTGCTTTATAAATTAATTTAACATTGAGATTCGATAGTACTCGTTCCCAACCGCTGAGTAGTAAAATCTGAATAAGAAAAATATTCAACATATTGAATATCCTCTTGCAACTCTTCAATTTTAGTCAGTTAATATTTTTTCATGTGATATAATAAACATTTATGAGTAATTTTGTTAAAATGTAAAGTTTCAAAATCCGCTAAATGCAAGTTCATAATAGTTATGATGTCTAAAGTCATCATATACTCGAAACGCAAATAACTCATAAATAGTTTAATATAGGAATATTAAAAAAACTCATTTTCTTTGTTTGTAATTAAAAAATTAAATGCATGTTACATTAGAATCGTAGTAACGATAACAATTTCATGTTTTTGACTCAAAGTAATGATGACGATTGTTATTAGTGAAATTAAATTATGTTTAAACTAATTGATAAAAATGTTTCATTACTGTCTCGAAATCTGCATTATATTTTTTTAAATTCAATTGTTGTCTAAAGTATTTGGATTCAAAGGGTAAATTTTGATTTTCTTTTTTGGATAACAAAAAAAATTTTCAAATAATCAGCCAACAAATAATTTTCCGTGAAATGTTGATTGGTGGATCTTAAAACCGGACGTTTTTTTAATTATCAACAATATTTATTGAATAATACCAACTTCGTATCTTCTATTAACAAAAGCATTTTTGAAACTGACTTTGAAAAGTCTGCTCGCGTATCAATATCAATAGAGAATAAAATACATCTAGCTCTAGCAAAATAAGTATTTGAGGATGAAAATTGGCTGTTGGTGTATGTATTGTAACCAAATACTGATAATATAGAATACCTTCGACGTTTTCTTTGTGCGTACTTTTTTTCTTGCAAGCCATTAGTCATGCGTAGTGACACGAGAATACTTTTAATAAAAACGTTATGAAACTCGCAATAAACACTGTGGGAAACATCAAAGTATATTTTTTCATTAAAGCTATTCGATGGTTAATGTTACCCATACATTTAAACAACTGCGAATGAAGTATACTAATACTACATGACACCATATTCGCTAAAATGATGAGTTTTTTTGAGACGCTAAATTTTTCTCCTTGAATATTGTAAATATTTGTTTTCAATTTTTATTTAATTTATATAAACAGCGAGTCAAATCTTCGGAAAATATTCTACCTAAAATCACAACTTTTCCTAAGCAAAAAAAAAAACAAAAAAAAAACTCTCTGATTAATACTTATATTATTTAATTTAATATTAAAAGACTGCAGTCATAGAGTAAAATTTTATTCTATGATTTATAGTCACAATTTTCTGATAAAACGTCGCTTACAATGCAATGTTTTATATATAATGTCATTAGTCATTATTTCAAAGTGCTTAGGCTTAACAAAAATATTTCATTACCATCAGTTGAATAAATTAAAAAATACAATAAATTTCTCATCAAACTAAAACCAGGAATCAAGACAAAATTTCCGTAATATATCAAAATATTTTTAATACATTATTTTTTATACTGGGAAGTTCAAATAACTAATTTTAAAAGTAATTAACATACAATGCCTTTTTCAAATTTTTTCGAGGTTCTTGTGAACTGTTAATTCTGTTGCATCCGTAAGATAGAATTTCCAAAAACAAAAGGTGAAACCCGGATCGTTTGTGACAAAACATGTGAAATTCGTGCAAAGCTCCAAATATTTAAAATTTATATTTAAATTCCATAAAGCACCTTCAGTTGATATCATTAATTAATTAAAATATATTTTGAAAGACATCTGATCATAAAATATTCATTATTTTACTATACACTTGTAATGATACTCATTTATTTTTGGTGAGCATTTTAACGTATAAGTCGTGGTTCCTCATTAAACTATTTTCCTTAATAAATTAAATAAAGCACAAGGTTTTTTTAGTTTATATCAAAGCAATATTATAGATATATCGAGAATAATACGTCACAACTTAGGAAGTGAATATTATTTTCTGGGGTAGAATATTGGAAAAGCTTCCGATAAACGACATGCTTGCGTGTGTTGCAAAAGGAAAATTGGGGAGGTTCGAGTATAATAAACAATGCTTGCAATACAAATCTTCATTATACCATAGATAAAATAACTCATTATTCTGCTTGGTTACAAGTGGAGAGCGCCAATATTTAAGTATCATTAGACTTTGTTTTGGTGAAAGCTCATTTTGAAAATGACATAATTGACACAATTTATTTTAAAATTAAATTTTTTTATTAATGCACTTTATACACCTTGCTTAATTCACAAAATATAAACAAACAATTAATGATTTTCTTAAAAGCTCAAAGTTGCAAATGCTACAGATGACTTAAAAAATGATATATCCAAATTAAGGGTTGCCACTGTACACATCTTGAAATAAGTTCTAGTGTGAGACATACAGAGAACAATATATTTTATTTCTGACACACGGTATAAACGAATTATAGAAAGGATTATTATAAACACATACTTAAAAATGGTTCCCGAAGTAATTTTGAATTGCGTCGACGTTTCGAGCTAATTTTCCATTTTCAAATTATACACGGAAGCAATATAAGTCAATTATATCTAAATTACTGTTGAAAAGGATAAAATTTTACCCTAAATTTAATATAATTGCGAATAGAATACCATCATTTTATATCTACTGAATTTAATCACACATATAACACTCAACATTGTGTTATCTTCGAGAGGTTTTTATGGTTTTACACTGCATCAAGTTAAATTAAGACGCTACGAAAAAAGTTAAAAGCTTTTTAAAGATAATGATTATATTTTTAAAAATTTTGATGAAGAAAAAATGTTTTGAACGTTTAAATTAAAAATTAATATAATTGAAAACATGTCAATTCGCATACCAAAAATTAATATAATAAGCGTGTATTTATGAATTCAATTATGATTAACAATATAAAAACAACGTTCATATGGCGCAAAATGTATCAAATAAGACCAGCATAGTTAGGCTATATTTTCAAGTGAACATTGAAATACTCATAATTAAAAAACTTATCAGCTGCAAAAAAATTTTGAAATTTTGAAATATATATTTTGTGTAATAAAACAATTTTCAATTTCAGTACGAATGTTTTGATATTTTTTTTTAAATTAATAAAAAAAAATTCTTATCGACCATCTGTTTTCATCATTGCTTAATTTCAAAGTTTCACTTCTCTCATAAAATAAAGTTACGTATGTTCATGATGTTTCCTAAGAACAAATGTGTATGATTGCTACTACACTGTCGTTAAGTTACTACATGCTGTACGTTGTAAAATGTACCATAGTAGCAAATACATATTATATTTAATACTTACACTAATAATTTATGATATTGACTGAAGATGCTTGATGGAATTTCAATATAAAATTTGAATTGTTAAATCTTTGTACGATTCCACATGTTTTGTAACTAGTGACCCGGATTTTGCCTTTCGGCATCTTCAGGCATTCTATCATACGGATGCAACAGAACTGACCTACGTTAAACAGTTAGAATCGTCTATATAATAAAGGTTTTATTACAGGAAAACAAAGACTCTAAGGCGGGTACTAAATGGCAGCTAAAAAAAATTTAATAATATTAATCTCATAACAATTAACACAATTGTCAATAATAAACACACTCCAAAAATATAATTTTTATTCATAATTATTATTCCATACTTGGCAATTTACCAAAAAATTAAATATCATTCTTTTATGCTGTAACTGAAATGACTGTCAGTTCTGTTGCGTCGATGTGATAGAATGCCTGAAGATGCCGAAAGGCGAAACCCGGGTCGTTGGTGAAAAAACAGGTGGAATTGAACAGGTCAAAGTTTTAACAATTCAATTTTTTTACACAAATAAGTTTGAGAGATAACCAAATTGTGTATATAAACTGTGAAATCCGAATATAGTGAGAAATAAGATCAAGCCGAAGCCAATTTGCAAACTCAGTGCAGCTCTGTGCATGCGGCATCAACTTCTTTGCATTAAACGCGATAGCAATTTCCGTTACAGTGTTATCGAATGTCGCAGCATGATGTATAAGGCCATCGAAGATAATGGAACCGCACTAATTAGGGCGTGAGGCTCATCACCGGAAGCATAGGAAGCGGAAGACTGTTCATTTAAGGTAACTCGATCGGCAGAGAAAACAGCGTTGAAGTGTGTTTGAAAATCTCCGTGCTATTAAAGCGAGAAATTCAATACACGGCTTATACCAAAATAATTAAAGAAAATAAAGCAATTATTGGAAAATTTCACCAACTTCATATGATTGCCTGCTTTTAAATGTTCTTTTTTTATTACTTTTTCAAGCAAATGTTAATAATTCATCAAAGTTTTTATAAACAGACAAAACTAGTCCAAATTATTTTTTTGTAATTATTGTGTGCATATGAAGAAGCCATAATTTTATGAGTAATTTATACTACAATAATATACTGTTAAGCAATCAAAAAGAGACTGGAAAATAAATGAATCTTTTTGTTCTTACTGTATTTAAAACTTTTCTAAATTGACAACGTCAATCAAAATGCATGGACATCGTTTTATTCAAAGTGAAAAGATAGGAACAAAAATTATTTCAAATATGTTTATATTCGTATAACGGTTCTTATTGCACTTCATTAATAAAAAAATCTCTAATTTTAATAAATTGTATAATAAAAATACACATGGTAAAATACACATTCACGTGTGTGTGTATTCTACTACATTGATGAATTTATTTAATTTTGTTAAACATGCATTTATTTCACGCATATTAATTTGCGCTTAATTTTTTAATCATCATAAGTTTATTTGCTATCTATAACAATATCTGTAAAACCTTTTTTTATTTGGGAAAATATATCTTTTATAACATATTTCATGATTTTTTATTCAATTAAAAAATGAAAGTGCGTTTAATATACGCAAATATATGGAAAAAAGTTTATAAGACATACTTCAATGAAGCTTAAAACTTTAAACCTTGAATGCGAAATTTCTTTTGCATCTCCGGAAATGGTTTTACACACCACAAAGCAACAATTAATTGTGTTTAATGTTCAATATAATTCCATATGCGTTTATTTTTTCGATCGAAATATATATTTTTTAGAAAATAGTTTAGAACGGTAACCTAAGATATAACCATATACCACATACATCAAATATATTATATAAATCTTTACGATACGATGCAATCAAATAACACGAGCGTCGCAAAACCATTATGTAACTTCACTTTTATCATATCATGTATTTTGAAAAAATAATCATGATCCTTCAATGTATTAACAATTTATATTTGGAAGGCTTACAATTTAATAGGAAACAGAACTAATATATCAAAAGCCAGATAGCATTAATTCTCTTTTGATATTTTTAATAAAAATTCTTTTTTCATGTGTTTCGAACATATGTAATCAATTAATGTTATCTCTGATGGTTATAATATATTATTTTTTCGCATTGTATATGACTATCACATTGAGAGTTTACAAAATAGGTTAACATTTACAACCATAAAAACATAACTGTACAATAAAAATTCGTTTGAATCAGAGAGAAAAAAATTGATAATACGATTTCAACTACAAACAACGACAACGAGAATTGTAGACGTTGTTTGCTTACAAATGCGATTAGTTTGTCTCAATGAATTTCAAGCTCGTCAATTAAGGAAGCTACTTGAAAAATAAAATACACGAACAATATAGTCTACCTTGTACTCTAAACAAATCTCGAGTATTTCAGGAGATGAGTTCAATGATGTTAATGAATGTATATTTCTGTGTATTTTTTTTAATGTAAGCAACACAATTTTCCATTTAATACTTCTTTGATGATCAATTCCTTCTTTACAAATTATTTTACGCTTTTTTCAGTACTTACAATTTCCGCTTCAGTGATTACACTCCACATATTTGTAAGACCGTGAGCAAAAACTTTGCATCTGTTGCTTGTGTAAAGACGAACAATTTCCAAACCTACTTCCTCAGGATATTCATATGAGAATTGAATTTTTTTTGTGCTTTTTTGATAGCTTATATTCACATGAATTAATAAAAATAATAGCAGGAATCAACTATTTGTAAAAAACTTTCTAAATATGATACGTATCTCAAAAATATTAAATTTATTTACCTATGAATTTTTACCTACAACCAATTTTAGCTTGTCTATGTAATTGGTAGTGTTATGACAATGAGCAATATTTTTGTTCGATTTTAAGCCATTCTTCACTAACCAACCACGTGCATCAAAATCAAAAAATATAATCTCAATTTTAAAATTAAATCAAAATATGTTATGCTCATCTTAGTAATGAACAACCTCACTATACACAGTCCAGAAATGATCCAGAATGGCTCACGCCATCGTCACACAATAGCTATCAACTATAACCTTTGAAAAAAATTGTAGAAATAAAATACATCGCTATTTTTTCACTGTGGTATATTACGTCTACTAACATACCAAATCGTCACAAGTCATGTCTGATCTTTTTTTTTCTAGTCAGATGACAATAATTGTTGATTATTATCGCTGAGTTAGGTGGTATTTAAGCTTTTTATTTTTGCATTATGAATATAAAATAATTTATATGTTACCTGTTAAAGTGTTTCCTAAAAGCTCCGCTGACGCAATACAGCGCCACTGGATTGACGCAGCTGTTCATGAAGGAGAGACAAAACCCGACGATCCGGAAGATGTGCCAGAAAGCGTTGTAGTCGTCCTGCGCCGTCGGGCTGTCAAAATCAAAATAAACGAGGAATAATTAATATGACAATAAATAATCAATCATACTCCACGTGATTAAAACGTCTTTAAAATCATAAATAAAAACTTACGTCCCTTAAATCCTTTTATCATTCATGATTGGGATGAGTGTGGCTTAAATGCTTATTAAAAAATCAGAATCACTAAATAATAATCCATAATTAATGATATCGACTGAAGGTGCTTGATGGAGTTTGAATTGTTACAACTTTGCACGATTCCACATGTTTTCTCACTAATGACCCGGGTGTCGCCTTTCGGCATCTTCAGGCACTCTTTCACGTGGATGCAACAGAACTATAACTGAACTGACTGTCAGTTCTGTTGCGTCCGTGTGATAGAGTGCCTGAAGATGCCGAAAGGCGAAACCCGGGTCGTAACGAAATAATAATGCTTTTTTTTCAAAAAAAATTACAATTATTAAAAAATGCTTTCAAATCTTTAAATAAAATCATTTCCCAAGAAAATCAAGCTCCGTATATTTTTGAAGCTTTTGAAAAAAACTAAATTCTCTAGGCACTCTTTTGCCTCAATTTTTGATTGATATATATATATATATAATAAACATTCATATTTATTTATAAAAAAAAAACTATCTTCCCTTACTAAGCTTCGTGTATCCCTCGTATTGAAAATTAAATAAATTCATATTAAACATTGCCAACAAAATCCAATGAACGCCAAAATGTCAACCGTGTCTATACGTTTCACTGTCGCAACCTAACAATAGAAAGCTTTAATTACAAAAGGAAATGAATCCCAAAATAAATTTCAAGTAAAATAATATTTAATATAAAATATTTATATGGCTTTACTTCTTTGCATATTAAAACGTAATGCGTATTAATTTAATATCTATTCAAATTAATTTTGATTTTAATTCAACTTACAATTTTCGTTAACGTATAAATAACATACGCTCATGTTTTGCATAAACACTCATTATAAAAGCAGCAGTCTCAAAAAATTTTAATCTTTCAGTGTTATAGTGAGATTTTTTTCAAAGTATTCGTTGTTTGTCAAACGGATTGATTAACCCAACAACAATACAAAACTAATGATAAATCAATTATCGATAATTATTAGATTATGCTGAGACGTAGTTAAAGATACGACACACGAGATGATATTAAAAAAACCAAATATCATTAAATCTTTGAAAAAAAAATTAATTACAATAATTAGTAAACAAAATTGTTGGAAGATAAACAATGTGTGATCTACTTTGGATGTGAAAAATATTATCCGAGAAACAAAGTTGTTATTCCATTGAATGAGTGACTTGACACTGTTCCGTGAGAAAAATAATAAAACTGTTGACTTGACAAAATTCTTTACTACGTTAGTTTTTTTGACAGCTAAAACTTATTCAGAAAATTAAGTAATTAATATAATTAATGAAGATCTGCAACTTAGCAAAACGCTATAAAAACTATTTCTGTTATAAGGAAAAAAGCGATAAACATTCTTTGTAAACGAGCTTCATTGGTATATATTTAAGATAAGAATAACAAATAAAAGGGCTTAAAGAACGTTTTATCAGACGCAGTTAACTGTCAAGTCTTTCATCTCGCCTCTGATTTATGGCAAAGTTTTCAAATGAAAAGCTCCTGATGTAACACAGCATAGAAAACCTAATACTCTTAGTCGAGTACAAACTTAAAGAAATAAAAAAAAAATGTTCGTGTGTTTACACATATTATTGTAAGAAAATATGTTTTCCTCAGAAGAAAAACCATTTACATCGATAAATTTTCTCGTCACAGTAACATTTGCTCATTGATGCTGGTGACGTTTGATTAATTCAATATAACATAAAATGTTGTTTCAATGAAAAAAAAAATACATTTGATAAATACATACACATTTATTCTGGCGTCTTTTTATTTAATTATTTTCAGATGATATGCCGGTTAGGCAGACATTTGGGGGAACGATTTAAACTGAAATCAAATCGTAAAAACGTATAAAACTTTATATTTTAAAAATGAATGTTAAGTAGTTTTTACGTATTTTATGACCAGGTTATAAATATATTATAATAGAGAATCGAAATATTTTTATATTCTTATCGCGAGCATTATGAATTAATATTATTTATGTTATAACTAATTTTATTATTAAGTTATTATAAGTTGATATAATATATCATGGAAATAGTAGTGAAATTATAATTTTATCATTAAAAACATAAAATCCCTTGTGACATTTACCTCAAATCTAAAACATTGCGTACGAAATTAATCGCCTTCGACCAGGAAAACAACGGAGCGCATAAGCATTTTATTACCACACTAGATTGTCATTGATCGAATGAAAATTAAATTATTGAAAGGAAAGAACACGACAGATAAATAAAACCAGAATGAACAAATAAAAAGTCTTCAATTTCTTTAATATAAATGCTACTGTCATAAACACATAGAAGTGACAACTTTTATGTTGTCAATTTTAAAGATTATCAAAAAAAGGAATAGCCTTTTCACAAACAAAAAATCTCATCATTAAAAAACATCTAAAAAAGTTACAAACGAATATAATATTCACTATAATAATAATCGAAATAAAAATATACAAAATTTAACTTTTTTATTATATTGACAAACAAAGATATCAAGGACATTGATTTCATTAAATATAATTATGTTTCCAACATCACGGAAGCATTTTTTCATTCCTTTGAAGGTGTTGTTGATTAATGCCTCTATTCTAAACAAACTAAGCTTTATTCAGTACACTTCAAACATTCGTTTTCCTCTGTATTTACATTTCAAATTATAAAATGTTTGCTATGGTAAATTATTCAAGCGTTTTCACTCGGTAAGAAGATACCTAAGTGCGTGTTTTTATTTACTTCCGTTCTACCGAGCACAAATTAATTGAAACGTGATATTTTTCGCGAGACCATTTTTATTCATTTTATTCGATATATTCTTCAACTTCTAATACCTAGTCTTGCAATTTCTTCAAAAAATATTTTAATTCAAATCAATAAATGCTTATAATATAATAATTAATGTTTAGTAATGTAAACAAAATAACAGATTAACATTTTTGGATACTGTTGAAGCTGCAATGAGTGCCTTGTATCACTAGCCTATGGTCATTGATTTATTGACTATTGCATACTTTTTTATTAAATTTTAATTTAGATGGGCATTATTTTTTAACACTAACTAAACACGTTATTTATATTTCGCTAGCATATTTTTTTCGCTATAAATAATGACAAACTTTGTTATATTTCTGTAACAGTTTATGTACGATTTTATGATAGTTTTCTGCTTACTTACCTTAACTTCTTTACATGCTTAATTAAATGCCAAAATCGTTAAGTTGTTAAATTTTGTAGAACAAAAATATATTCAAATATTTCATATATAAATATTATATATATTTGTATATAATATTTTCTCACCACTTGAAATTTAATAGAACTTGAAATAAAATGATCAAATTTACTTTCAATCATTTTCTGCATTTAAAAAAATATGCTGTGTTCAAAACTGTCAACTGGCTAATACTTTATATAAAAAGAATTGAAAGCTTTTTGATTGTAGATATAAGCTTATTTCAAACACATTATTCATTGTAGAAAAAAGCTCTTCGTTTTTTCAGTAATTGCTTTAAATCAAATACTCAGATTTCATATGATTTCAAATTGTTTATGATCAATAGTACCGGTTAATAATATCATCGTCAATAAAAAACAAACATTGTGATATTCGGGTAATTAAGATTGTCATATTTTGATAGGGAAAAGGAACATAAATATTTTATAATGATTGATGAAGCTTCAAAAACCTTTTTTGCAGTAGTACTTTCAATATTTGTAAGTTAATTTGCTTACAATTTTCGACGCCTTGAATTTGTTATTCATTTGATTGGTTATGTTTAAAAACAGAAATTGAATTAATTTTATAAACAAATCTAACTTTTAAATAAATTAACCTAAATAAAAGAACACAAAAAAAAATAGCGTTGTGTTCATAGAAACATCCGAAATTATATTTATCATGTATCATTATGTGTATTACACATATTCCATTTAAATAATTAAACAGAAAAAAATTCTATTTCTAGTACAATTTGATATTATTACGATCAAGACTGACTTTGTTTGTAGGAAGCATTATCACTACAAATTAAAAACAAAATTCTTTGTAGAAAATTTTCATCTAATTACTACCCAGCGTATAAAATAAAAATTTTCAAGAACTAGAAAAATAGTTTACAAATACATTTCTTATGGCCTCTTAAAATAAAATGATTATTGAATTATGTGAAAACAGCGCTGATCATAAAATTATAAAATTTTTGAATTATTTTAGAACTTAAGAAAAATATGTTTTTTTGTATTCAAATCTCATGCCTTCCCACCAAGAAGTGGCCGTGGTAAAAAATTGTGTTTAAAAATATTATTGTAGCGTGTTTTATACTTAGAATTCAACAGGGCGTGAACGTATTTCGCTCTCGTACGTCACGTAGAATATACATATTAGAAAGCTCCTTCGTCATTATAAAGCTTAATTGTGTATAACGACTTTCAGACGAGGTCGCAGTATCAATCAAAATCATATAATATTAATTATACATAATAGAGGCGCTAATTTTACAAACCTGAAGTAAAACCACATCATCGTGACGTGGTACGGCAGAAAGCAAATTGCGAATATGAGGACAAATGCCAACACAGTTATGGCTACTTTTCTTCTTGCTCGAACCTGAAAAATAAAAAAAATATTAAAACATGTCAAATTATGCTGAAAAAATGTTTAAAGATAAAAAGCTCTATTTTTTGACCTTATGTCAACAGTCGCAGTTTTAATTTTTCTCATTACTTTTTACTTGTATTCATATCAACTGTGGAAATAATAATCAAATAAAAATGAAGTTAGTAAGTTTTCCGGCAAATATACGTCTAATAATATAAAAGTTTAATCTTCAATAAGTATAAAGTGCAGCTATTCTTAGCGGTAAGAATAAATTAACACATTACACCGTTGGGACACAGATTACATATAAATTTAATTTATTAAATGAATCTTCATTTACTTGGAAGAACTCCATTATTACACGGTCAAAAATATCAACGAATTTTCGTTCTACAAAATTTACAAGATACGTAGATTATAGCTATTTCTATACAGTTCTGATAAGGGCGTAAGTCAATTTTTTCAGCGTAGTATAAATATAAAACATTTAAAAATTGTTAACAAAACGTATTAGCTGACTCTTTTCTAAAAGATTATTTTATTCAACCAACTGTTGTCATTTTTTTGTTCAATATAATAACAGTAACTTATTAGAAATATGCATATTATTGAGCATTTTCTCAAAGATAAATCACATATGAACCAAATTTATTTCTCGGTGTAGTACATAAACCCATTATAAACATTACTTTCATACAAAATAGAAACTGTGTGAAACGTTTAAGGAAATATGATTCTCTTGGTCATGCATGAAAAATAGTCATACAGAATTTTGAAAACAGCAATTCATCTGCATCCTGTGCACATCACGTTCATCTAAACCTCAATGGCTAAGCGTTTTATGTTTTGTTATAACGACATCTATTTATCAAAAGTTTCAAATCATAATTATACTTTAAAATAATATTGCGCTCTTTCATATAAAACATCATCATTAAATTATGTAAGAAAACTTAATCAATTTTTATAGTGAATGTTGTTTCAACCGAAATAATTTTTTTGGATATTCATTTTGATATAATTATTATCTGATACTAATAGATGGATTTGAATATTCATTGTTGCTACATATTCTGGTTTTTAATGCACTTTTTCATATAAACCCTTTAGTTCCCGAGCTTTTTTGGAAAAACATTACGAAGAATTTCCTATCTGACACAAAAAGTGCAAATATAACATTGTTTGTAAACAATGAACTACAACAATACAACAGTAACAGAAACAATATACTAGAGACTTTAAAATATACCAGATGCACTATTCATGTGACGACGGCTCTGTCATTTTTCCGATATCGTCTTTCGGCAACCAAAAGATTCAACAAGTACAGACTGAATATATTTCAATTGTTTTGAGATATATTTGTTGTTATACTAAATTCGTTTTATTATCAATGTTCAAAAATAATATAGCAAATTTAGTGATAAAACACATCGCCATAACAAACACATTCTAATTCAAATAATATAAAAGCATGAAATGATTATTCCACCATATAATTACGATTTCGAATATAATATTCACTCATACGCAAAATTTTGCATTGTTCTATTCTTGTCCTCAGTTCATTTCAACGCTTTTTGTATTCAGAAATTTAATGCCCGGAACCTGAAATGAATTCGGATTCATTTCAAGTTGCAGGCGTATATAATTACTAATGTGATTCATGTTATTCAATCGTAATTATCCCAATGGGCGTATTACGGAATTGTATACAACAATTTTCAGCTCATTTCGATTCAAATTTTCACACGAGTATTTTGGATAATATCAAAATACATTATTTAAAGTTGATTTCTCTCACGTGCATGCATTCATAATAATAGCAGTGTGTTTCAATAGATAATCTTTATTGATCGGTCATTCAGCAATAAACACAAAGAATGGACATTTAAAATTATTAAATATGGATATAGTTTCATACATGTAATCTGCAATATTAAATATGTGCAATCATCTTTACTATATCATACACTCCAATAGCATTTTTTTCTATGGGGAATGCGGCAATTTTTTATAATGTGAATGTTGCAGTTTTTCGTATAGCGATCCTTCCTCTGACGAATTTTTGACAAAACGCCAAATATTCAAGGTAAGATTATAATTTTCGTAAATATTTTATCATATCTATGTATTATATATTAATTAATGTATGTGTGTATGTTTCTCCTTAATGCATTTCTACACTATTCATCCCATCGATATGAAACTTTACAAATATCTTGAGTTCACTCCCGCAAAGATTTGGCATACCAGCGGTCCCCAATCACCCCTCCCCCCAAAACAAAATAAAACTTTGCGAATTTTTTAAGTCCACCTTTGCGAAGGTTTCTCGCATATCATCCTCTCAAAAATCGATATATAATCTAATCTATATGATAACTATTAACACTTGAATTGTTTGATATCATAACGAGTTTCTTTGAATTTCTTTACTCTGAAATCACAGCAAATCACGACGGGTCAGTTAGTAAATATATAAGTAAAAGGGTCAACGCTCTTGACAAATCTTATTTGCTTACAAACTAAATATAGAAAAAGGTCATTACGTTTAAATTTAAAAAATGTTTGATTTGGTGATTTTGTTCAATTTATAAATTATAATTAAAAAACATACATAACATACTTTGTAAAGATGCCTAATCTTCTTTATGGAACACTTCTTAAGCATGGTTTCTATCTTTACGTTATAAGAGGGTTGACTTTAAATTATTATATATTTTTATGTATTTGTGACAGCATAAATCTTTATAACAAAGAATACACATTTTTTAGTATCTAAAAAGTACGATAATGGAGTACGTTTTTTTTTATTGTGTTGTTAGACATAAAAATTTTATTCAGTATTTTTTAAATTATAAGTCTTAGTTATATAATTTATACAGAATAAATTAACGACCGACCACATTCTGGAAAGCGATCAATATTTTTTTGTTTTGTTTTCTTTTTTAATATGACATTTGATATTATCAAATATATAAATAATCATAAAAATTATCATGTTTGTTTTTTATTGTATTTTTAAAATATGCGTTTCAATAATACACTACTGTGAATGCTGACGAAAATCTAACAAAATAAATCATATACTTAACTGACTGATCGCCGTACCTGTTTTACCTGGCGTATTTCATAAGGGTTAGTTAAATTACTTTCAATTTAAATAGAGCCAACATTATTGTATTGTGTATAATACTATAAATCAATGTTGCAAATAGTTTTACTCATTCCGTGTAATCGTCTTGTCAATCTCTTATTGTTACTTAATGTAATATATACAATTATCCGCTCCTTCAAAATGCTTTTAAATACTCCACATAGCTTACATTATGAACAAACACTCAAACAAACTCTCATTAGGTACAAGCAAAACAAAAAACAAAACGAAATGTTGCAGCCACCACCTCGAAAGTTGTACAAAGCAATCTCCTATTGTTTGCCGCGTAATTTTCGTTATGTGACCCATATCAATGAAAATATTTCGGGAGAGAAAGGATAAAATGTTTGCACGCTTGTGTGGAAACATATATATAATCATTTAAGGTTGCCCTTTTCCAACATTATTTCGTGTTATACTAGAAAATCCTTCTTGGGTAGTATTGATAGATAAAAGTTTGTTTCAGTCTCTTTTCATTTACGTTGATATTTATTTAAGATTTTTTCTATTAATAATTCAGTGACATCTTTTTTGAAAGCAAAACATATAGAATCCAAACATATGTGTTCCCTCAATCAATTGAATACCAAAATATACAGATATATTAGTAGGTTCTTCGTTCATTTCTGAAGTGTACCAAATGATTGCAACATGTGCATAGTGCTTGAAACAGTTCCTAGCGTTTTCAGTGTTCAGAAGTCCATAAAATTGAATAGCTACATTGAATGCACGTTTTGGTTGTCATTAATAGGCTTAACAAAGACTAATTCCAAATTGTTGGGAAAAGAGATTAGCCAAGCTTAGCCTCTTCAAGAGTATACGCAGATCATGACGTAGTCAGATTTTGTATCGTCTTATTTTTATTATCAAGGGGTTGTGATATATTCTAAGTACATATATTATTTACTACAAGCATTAAGTCTCAATAGTGAGCGCATAATTATACGTTTCATATCTTTCTTCATTAAGCAAGGCCAGCGCTAAGTACAACGCACTTTTTTATCAACTATAGTTTCATTGTATATTGGACTCTAATTTTGTTTTGAAAATGTTTGTGTCTTACATACTTTACGTAGAACCTTTGTCGTTTTGTATTTTATTATTCAATGAAAGTTACATATACCAATTAAAGAAATCAGCAGTAGGTGCTATTAATGTATACTTAGAGCTTTAGACGACGCATGATGAATTGGTACATTCAAGTTTGTATCACATAAAGTCTTAAGTGTTATTCCTTATAAGAGAAGATGTCGAAAGCTTTTATTGAATACTGAAACGCACTGTTATATATGATTGTTTTTTTTATTCATTTTTACTTTAATTCTTAAAATCACAATATTTTTAAATTTTATAATAAAAAACTAATCTAAGAGCAATATTTATTGTAATTGATAACCAATAAAAAATTAAATACATAAGCGTGTCAATCAATTAATTACTGTAATCTAATTACGTGAAATAATAAAAAGGAATTAATTTTTAATTAAATTATTCAATGCATTAACACTAAAACCATTAAACGTACTGATAATGTATCTCTACATGAATTATTTATATTTAATTAAAATTGCTGGTGTGTATAATTGGCGAACAAAGACTTTTAATTGGATTACAAAATACCGCATATTTTAAAACCAACATTGTCAACATGTATGCCTTTGAAAAATCACGATTTTAACTAATGGAAAAAATCATTTCTGCGTGTGGAGCTTTGCATCGATGGTCACCGCGAAATATGAGAAATACCGAAGAACATTCAAAACCAACAAATAAAAACAATTCATTTTTCTTTGAAATACCGCATGCTAAGATCATAGTATATATTTGAGTTTACATCAGTTCCAGCATCAAAATAAAATATTCAAATGATTAAATATCCTTCTTATTCAGGGTTTTTATCACTTTCAATACACATATGTGTGAAAAAATAAAGTTTTTTCAAGAAACGTCTTCGTGATAAATATTACTTTGAGATGTTGAATCATATGGGAATATACAAATTTTTCTTGTCGTTTTTTTTAACTATCTTTTCCGTTTCAGGTAGTCTTCTTTAAACTTCTTCATGCAAAATAAACCACCCCTCACGATTTAACATATACAGACGCAGTATAAACGGCCATGTATTTAAAATTCTGTATATACCTGAGAACGTCGTATTGTTATACCTTTTCGCTTATTAGAATCTCCGTAACGGTGTATTATGAAATTATTTGAATAACCCAATTTTCCCAACCGATTTATTTTCAACATTTTACGTTACCCGTTTATGGATGTTGTTTTTTTTTTGCTATAAGAATATTAAGGCTTTATTTTTATACTTCCTGTAATCTTTTAAAACTTTTTGGTTTTGTTTCTCTTTCGGTTATATCTTAAAACTATTTTCGTTACTATTGACAAATCTCGATTGTAATACGTTCAATTTTTACTTGTGTGAATATTTTCAATGCTTAATCCCTTTACCTTATAATATCGATTTTCATGAGATTCGAAATTCGTGAGATAAATTCAAATAATATTTTTTGAAATTTCTATACCAAGACTCAAGGCTTAGAGCACAGATGTCAGGACGAAAGATTCTCACCGTAGCAGCAGGATTACAACCTTTCCTAGGCGTTATATAGATATAGATTATACAGCGGTTCATGTTGACTACACACGTACAGGCAAAGTTGTAAGCCATGTTCGCCTCTTCGGAAACCTTAATTGCTTAAAACTCAATGTTTGAAACAAATACGACAAACTATTTAACTATTAAATTTGAAACTAAATGACTTTCAAATAAATTTTAGAGAATAAATTAATTTTGATAACGTTAATTGAAAATGTATGTAAAAATCAACAAATAATCTATCTACAATAATTAATCAATCATATTTTATCAATTTGTTATTCTAAGCATTTTCTAATCGAAAGATATTTAACTCAATGTTAACTTTCGCTTCTTAGTGTCTTGTATCACATAGCAATATAATTTTATTATAAAATAATGTTTTGATCCAATGAAATAAAAAACATCCACCAACTGTTCATCGAAACTAGCTCATAGTCTAAGTGTCAATATTCTACAATCTGAAACAACTTTTTTTTAGATTATAATATACCGCTAGATTTTCTGTAGAATAATATGTTTTTTTGCCTTTATTACATTCAAAATAAACCCATTTTAGTGACAACAATTTTATTTATGGACTCTGTCTATCTCTTATATAAATGATTTGCAGCTGAAAGTTCGCATATCCAAATGATTTAAAAAGAGTGCTTCATATTATGATTTAGGTTCATGCTGTTATTGTGATTTTTAAATTGAGCTTATATAAATGATAAGCTCGGTCCCGTTATTACCGATATATAGATCCTCAGTTGTCTTCAAAAACTTATTAATTTTGAAAAGGGTGCGGTAATTACAACATATTATTTCATTTATGATATCGAGTGAAGGTGCCTGTTAGAATTTCAATATCTCTGAGTGTCAGTTTGTCCGACATATGAGTGGTCAGTTTTGTTGCATCCGTGTGATAGAATGCCTGAAGATCCCGAAAGGCAAAACCCGAGTAGTTAGAGACGAAAAGTTTGGAATAGTTTAAAGTCTCAACAATTCAAATGAAATATAGCTTAAATTCTTAGAAACCATGAAAATAATATCAAAAGTGTACGCACTGTATTGTATAAGAAAAAATACTTTTGTGAAAAATTGGGTTTGTCATTTGAATTAATATGCAGCCTCTCCAAAGACATGTTTAGTCATATAGGAAAAGTTTAATTGTTTGTTTATCACATGCAAATATCTCTCGAATACATGTATTTTGTCGTGATAACTTTGTGGAATGGAATAGCATTTATATGCTCTAGATTCTTGGTTTGTGAGTTGCACTGACGACTACTTCAATGAAATTTATTCTTTTAAGTTTAGAGTGGTTGACTACTTTAGCATTTCCAATGCAACGTACTGTGAAATGCTTCAAGTCAGCAATTTCATTGACAAACTTGATACGCAATCAGTTTCGCAACAATATAAATGTTGAAAACTGTGTGATATTTTTTTTTAAACTAAAAAAATCCGTTTTTCAACACTTTAATTGTCTGGAATGTCCTACAATCCAACAGCCATTACTTCAATCATGAATTTTATTAAAATTGTGGAGTATGTAGTACGAAAAGAATGAGTCATATCAATTAAAATTTAACGCCTGTTCGATCAAAATAAACAATCAACACAGTAAAAGTGATTTCAATACATGTTAGTTGACCTAACTATATTATTTAAATATGATATATTAAATACTTCATTATACGTGTGACGAATGCCCTTCCCTTTTAAAATCTTAAATAAAATTAGCCCATTGAAATCTGCCCATTTTTTGTTCCTTAAAAAACTTATTCATTATTTTTTGAATGTACAAACCTTAAAAAAGTACTGTTAAGTGCATTTTGACGGATTTAACTGTAATCGGTTATTATAAAGTTCTCTTCTAATATTCGTGATTTATTTTCAATAAATCGTTTAGTGCAGCCTTTATCTTTGCCAATCTATTTAATGACACAAATATATATATATATATATATATATATATATACATATAATATTTGTAGTCTTAATAACTTTAATGTTGAAAATCTTATAAAGAAATAATAATCTGATTTATTTTAATCGTCACATTGATTTATTAGAGTATTTACATATGGTTTTTAGTAAGCTTATGTGAATTTTGAATAGATAACGTTGAAAAGAGCGTATTATTGAATGTTGAAGTATTGGTTTGAAAATGGAGTGAACAGTATTATACGTTATTTCATATCATAGCAAGATGTCTTATGAATAGATTTCTACACTGCACTATATAAGTTTTTTTTTTTTTTTAAATAATAAAAACACATTTTTTAGTACTTATTTCCACAATATATTTTTTGATCAGGACCGGTTTCGCTCATCGCGAGCATTATCAGTTGATAATGCTCGCGATGAGCGAAACCGGTCCTGATCAAAAAATATATTGTGGAAATAAGTACTAAAAAATGTGTTTTTATTATTTAAAATATAATGCCTTTCCATCAAGAAGTGACAGTTAACACCTTAAAAGTGATATAAGTTTTTCTTCTATGATCATTTTCAAATAATATTGATACATAATATAAAAGTAACATTTTTAGTGATATACATGTAAAATCATATATTGAGGGATATTGTATTGATCATCATGAAAATCTTTTCTACAAAATATTTAAAAAAAATTAATGGCTTTGCGACTTATTATTACTACGATAAAATAATTAATAATGAAAACAATCGAAACTTTATGCTATGATAAAGTTATAAATGTTTAACGAAATTCTGTCAATTGCAGATATCGCATTATATTAACATTCGTTATCCATGGAGTTATATAACTTATTGATGTTTGTATAAATGAAGTTGTTTGTTCCAAATTTTGCAGCATTTCCCATTTATTTACTTATAGCTCCTTTTTCTCTCGTAGACTTCAACCAACTAGGAAGTTGTGAAGTAGGTGTGAATAAAGTTAAAGAAAGTTTTCTTCGTAATCAAACTCATCTAGGAAACTTTACCGCGTGTGGGAAAACCCTTCGAAAGTTAGGCAAAATGCTTTTTGTATACCCACTTGTTGCATAACATGCAAAGGTATACATTCATGGAAAGCTTTTTTTAATTTAAATTAATATTCGAAGAAAAAAACAATAAAAAATCAAGAAATAGACAAAAGTTTGAAAAAAACAACGAACAAATCTTTTTCACAATAAATAAGCTTCAAATGTGAATATTACTATCATTATTTAGCTTCTTATAATTTACATTTCATACGCATGAAGTAAATTAAACTTTCAGTCTTAAGTAACATAAGTAATCTTTGAAATCTTCAGCTTTTAAACGTGTCTATTGATCTGTAAGCAAAAGAACAAATTATCATTTGCAAAGGAAAAAGTTTTACTCTATTAGAAAAATTTATTATTATTAACACTTATTTCATCAAACTGAAAAAAATATTAATAATTTATATAAGCTTACGGTTTTTACACCTACTGTGCTTATCACATTAACTAGCGTTATAAATATAAAGTATGACGAAATATATTCACCATTGTCATAAATGTATTTTTTTTTGTTATTTCAACTTTTAATGGCGTCGTTAGACTGGAATCTACTTACGAAATATTTAATGAATATGGGAATATCTTCAATTTGCATATTGAAATGTTAGCTTCATTGGCAGAGCTTATCGAAACAGAAGTAAACTTTATCCATTATGAAACAAAAAATATTTAATGACATTTTCAGACTCATTTATTACGAAAGTTTTAATTTTATTTTTCTTTGATAGACTGGAAAACTTTTCTAAACGATTTAATAATTTATTTTTACAAATCACCTTTTTCAAAAAAAGCGAACTGCGTTTCCCTCATAACATATTCATACAATTGATAGCAGTGCTCTTAAATGCAAAATCTCTTATTATATTTCAAAGTAAAATATTCATATTTTACAAAAAAAATTTTTTTTTTCATTAATGACTTCAATGTCAAATAACCTTTGAAAAATCTATCTAACATACTTGGTCACGAAATTGGGTGAAACGACTTGTTTTGATACTGTTACAACGAATATATCATATACTCTTAAAGCGTTGATAAATTCCACAGACCAAAGTCAAGACTACTATTAAGACTTCAGCATACAGGAAAATTCTTCAAACGTTTTCGATCATATGTTACCGAATAGCAAGACTTGTTTTCGTAAATATAACCAATCTCAAATTAGCAGCAAACTTCTAGGATCTATCTAGGATACATGTTGCGGACAACGATATTCCTATTACTAAGCGAAATCACAGATAATATCATAGAAGTAGAAGATTCAAGTTTTTCTGATATCTACACCTCATTGATTCTCAATATATGTATCTTGACGGCTTATATAAATACAACATTTATTTCCGTCACAAAAAAAAATGTAGTAAAAATACAATTTGAAATTTATTTCACCCTTAAGTCTTGCTCTCCTTATAAAACATATGTTAATCATAAAAATGTGATCGCTTAAACATTCAATCATCGACTATTAAACAACGACAAAAAAACAGTAAAAATAATAGACCTTACGTAATTAATATAATATAACATGCAACTCGTCCAAATTTGTATATTAAAATACGTATGTCTATTGAACTAGATTTTATCTACGTTAGTAGACAATACATTTTTTCCGTAAAATCACGTTGTCTTTTTTCATGTCGTCCCTACATTCCGCAGCTTTGCGTAATATTTCACATTCTATGGTCAGCTTTGGCGGTATCTAAGGACGTAAGAATTTGCCTGGTATCTAAAAATGCAGACATGATTGCGGTTTTTCTGAGGTATCCATACCAGCAACGCGGTCACGGCATAGTCTTGGACGACGCTAAGAATTATTTTATTCATTTTTGAACTTTATAATTTAACAACAAAAATTTTTAACATTCCAAACATTTTAACACATACTATTTATTGCGTAAATAATAACTACTGCCGGTTCGAACTTAGACTGCAAAGAGTAACACACAGTTTATTGTTTCGCATTTTTAGTAACGATTTCAATATGCCACTTTAGTGAGGGTTGTTTAAAAAACCTCGTTCTTTATCAGAACGGAATAATATATTTTTCAGAGAAGATAAGAATAGAAAGACATGGTTGGCAAAATACTATTTGCGAAGATAAGCGAAAGGTTTTGAAAACATTACATTCATGCATAAATTAATTCACTGTAGGATTAGTTTATACATTAAAGCTTGCTTTGAGTCTTTTTGTTCTCAAATACGATGAGGAGGTACCGAAACATATTTGGGTACACATAAATGATTTCAGATAACGAGAAGCTTTCAAAAACCAATATCAAATACACGTTACGGACCATGTTGCCCGCATTAAGCAAAAGAGCCGCTAAAACCATAAATGTACGGGAGATGTTAAACCTTCTTATATATTCACTTCAACAATGATTATCAAACCTGACCTTACAAAACCTAATCAACAAGGCGATTCACGTTTATTCAACTTTACCAAACATCAAGGGTTTTTTCAATTGTTAAAACAGGTTATTAAATATCTTATTTAGATAATGCAACATTTTTTAGCAGTGCAAATTGTTTCTGTAATAAAATTGTACTATCGACAAAAAATCGTTATTTAATATAACAGCAATGCTGCATCATAACAGTTTCCCTAGTGCAGTACGAAAATAAAATTTCCATGAAACATCTGAGGAAAAATGCAATAAAGTTAACATTCGCTTACTTGTCTGTGTGCCCCACGGAGCTCCCCAGGGACATTTCTTGCACTCAGCACGAGATGCCTCGCCATCAGGGCGTAGAAAATTCCAATAACAGCCAAGGGAACAGCATAATACAGCAAAAATCGAAGGAGTACCATCAGCCTTGCGTAGTTTGGTCCCCACTTTTCAGGGACGGGGTAACATGCGGAAAACTGTAAACAAAAGAAAACTCTCCATAAGATTTTTGTTAATACTGTACGCAGTCGATCCTTACCATATCTCGTAACATGCATTCAATGTAATAATATTCAACGATTTGCATATTTTTAGTGTTACAGTTCAATAATTAACACCCACAGTTGATTTTGTTGATTGATTGCGAAGTTCACGGTTAAAGGATTCTTGTAAGGAATCACAAATATCTGCATTCATCTTTTATCCTTAACATTTCTTAACACAATTAACTCTCGAATAAAGCAAAATATATTAAGACACTCCACGGGAGAAATGAATATAATTTATTATACATATTTTAATTGTTGATACTTTGTGCAAATTCACATGATTTGTCATTAACGATCTGGGTTTCGCCTTTCGACATATTCGAGCATTCTATCACACGGATATGCAACGCAATTAACAATCTGTCAGTTCTGTTGCATCCGAGTGATAGAATGCCTGAAAATGCTGCAAATTTACACCCAGATTTTAGTGACTGTACATGTAGAATCGTTAGCTAACCACCATAGTCATATTGTGCGAACATATATACATTTATTTTTTGATACACAAATACAACAGACAATGTTTAATATTAGCAAGATTATTGTTTTTTGAGTAACATAGGCAGAAACTAACTTTCAACAGTGATTCTTTTCATGGTTTCCAATTATTTATATTTATTTGAACAATTCTAAAAACGTAGGTTTAAGCTATTTCGTGCACGTTTTCCGTTAGTAGTTATTTTATAATATTAATCTTTAATACTCGTACTATTTGTTGTTTTTATTTGTTTATTAGGGTTTTAACTATTCCTATGGAAAAGCCAAACCAATAAAGCAGGCAAACAATTTAATATATGTAAAAGATCATTTACTTGACTATCAAAATCTGTACAACGAAATAAAAGGATAAATAAGCTAAACCTTCGCTATTCCTGGAAGTTTCTTTTGAAAGACTTTATTAAAAAAAACAGATGAATAACAACAATATATTTGTAAATTCATTGAAAATTCTTTTATATAAATCGAATTTCTATTGCTAGAGAAAAAATATTGTCTTTTCTGAATTTTTAATTAAAAAGAAAAAGAATATAAACATAGCAGAAATATTTATTTAATAATAATTTGGCTCTGTCTATCTTTTGAAACATATAAAAAGACGATTGTATACATCTGTTGTTAGTGCAAAATTTTTTCTTTCGACTTTCATGACTAAACAGTTGCTATATATTTTTGCTCTACATACATCGAAAAATATCAATCTTACAATAGCAACATCGTCATGTGATATCACCAATTAATGTTATACCGTTTTCTAGAAAGCTATTTTACGACCCTACTAAAATTAATAAATTGTAATAAACAGATATAATTGTATAACCAAACACGATCAAAACTTTGCCATGATGATTTTATAACAATCTAGAATTATAAGAGTACAATTTTAATTATTACATCTCGAAATTTATTTAAACGAAATATAATTACATGCCTTTTTGTCGAATTGTTGTTTTTTTTCATTTCCATAATTTTGTTGCACGCTCGTCATTTTTGAACTAAAGACTTTTATGAATTGCAAAAATGGCTATTTGTTTGTTTGTTTTTTTTTTCGTTTTGACTGGCGTATAACTTTCACCTTTTCAAAAAATAAAGATAAAATATTCAGCATGCTTAACAGAAAAATTCAATTTGTCTCGTTGACCGTGTAGCTGTCATCAATCATTTAAATTTTATCATGTCGGTCGTGTATAATATTTTTCATTTTCCATTCATACGCCCACGTTTTATACTTTGCATTCGTGGCTTTTGTCCACGCACGTAAGCATTTGAAATAATCCGTGAAATTAAATAAACGTTAAAAAATGACAATCGAGGATACTGTCACAATAATCATTGGGCGTGAGATACTCCTTCACACATAGCTAAAACGTATCGTCATGCATTAAACAATACTTAAAATATAGTCGTTTTAAACGAAAGTAATTCGGCATATTTTCAAAAATCTATCACAATACCATTGACGGGATCCATAATAATCTTATTATAATTTGTGTTGAATTTGATTACCTCTTTCACGCCTCGTTTATGCATTAGATCGTATAAAAAATATAAAAAAATCATACATATTAAGATAAGCTCTTTCAATGTATAATACCTAGTTTGTTAACATAGACGTCTTGATACAAACATAGACTGAAAATCTTTGTGTTTGCAAATAAAATATAACTTAATAGACATGTGAGTAAAAGTTATGAATAGATGTTATCAGGTTCGTTTTATATGTTTTCAAAGTTAGATATGCCTATAAAAGTTTCGGTGGTATAGCTTGTAAAAGAAAAACACGTTTTTCGTTTCAAACAAAATATACTTATAGGCTTGATGAATTTTCGACATTATTTTATAAAGTTACTTTAAAAATTGTACATCAAGAATTAAATATAAAAAAATTTACTCAACCTTACAACGAGATCTTAAAAACGGTCTTTGGTAAAAGTGAAATTTTAAAATTGTTTAAAGTATGAATTTTTGTATGAAGTATTTATTTCAATAGATGTCGTATGCACAACTATTCTCGTTTAAATATACCATTCACAGTGGATTCTTACTTTAATGCTAAATGAATAAACTTATTTTGGGAATCGTTCAAACGAATGAACGAAAGCTTGTTTTATGATGCGAAAATCAATTTTCTTTAAAAAAAAAATATATGCTGGTAAATATCTTTGACTACATGATCTAGTCAATAAACGTAATAAAACGATGTAAAAACATTCTATAAAATTAGTGTTTTCGGAGAATATATTAAATGGAAATTTTTGGTATATTTAAAAAGATCAAAAAGTTTTCTAGCTTACATCTATCTATAGCAAACTAAAGTTATTTAGGTAAAAACATTCATACATGTTTATATATAGGTTAAATATTTTTTTATAGATATAATTATTTTCTGTGATCGTTATTTCCTTATCATACATAAGTCAACACTATTTTATTTTATTGCAAATTATGCAAAAATAAAGTACCAAAAAAAAGAAAACATTTTTAAATTGTTCATAGTTTTTTTCTGGATCCTTTTATTAAACAAAATATAATTCATTGACCTGCAACCAGTAATTATTTTCTGGTGAAATGTTTTATTAGAAAATTGGTTCTCTAATTTAATAAGATTTCCTGAATCTTTTTTTTTTAGTTTCAAAAATGTTTCCTTGAAAATTTCGTAAAATGAATGAATGATGAATTGTACGCAATATCCTTATAAAATCTCCTTGTTTCCATATACATAAAACTGTACCCACCGTTACCTGCTCTGAATTTCAATATAATCCTTTCTTGGCATACGCCGTAATACACCAGCGTTAAGCGATTTTAAATGCTGGCCTCTCTTGTAAGAAGCATATCGTCTTGAGTAGTTTCCCTTTTTCATGGAATATCTCCAGGTTTTTCTATACGATATGATTTCTATCATTATCAAAGGATGGCGTATCACTCAGCGAAAATTCCCGGTCAAACTCAACTTGAAAATGAAACTACTAAAACAAGATTAATTTACAAACAAATGCTAATAAAAAATACTTTCAACAGTCACCATTCAACAATACAAATTTTATTCAACTGTTTGTTACATTATTTGTAATATTTCCATTATGAAATTGATTTGCATTGAGATTACCATCACTGTCTGATAGTCGTCATTTTTCAATAGTGAAAAACATTCATCAATAATAAAACCCTAACTTTTCCTTTTTCGAATATACAAATTTTCCTTACTTAAATAGCTCAATAGTTCAAAGTGAAATAAAATTGACGTCTGACACTGAAATTTTTCTGGGTCAAAAGTTTTCCGATAAAATTTTAATTAATAACTTGACATTCAAGCGTACCATACTATTTTTTACGTATCATTTTAATTCGGTTGACATAAAATTTTGTGACATTATGATGATTTTGTTTTTACTTTTATTCATTGTGTTTGTGTGTTTTGTGAAGTGTTTTTAAAATAAAGAGAATAAGCGAAAATATTGATTTGTATTCGTTATCCCGTATACTATATCTAGCAAAAAGTTAATTGATAACAAAAATATCATGTTACGAAATAAATAAATGACACTCGAAAAAACTTTTCGAGGTATGTCTGCTTTGTTAATACGGTATACAGTTCCTTATTTAAATATCGGTCTTATTTTAACATAACTCTAAAACTGTACCCTAACATTTATTGTTTATTGAAAAGCAAAAAAATTAAACTCTTGCGAAATCACAATAAATCTCAAAATCGAAATTATCTTATCAGAAATATTTGTAATATTCTCTGTAGAAATTAAATTTTATTTCGATTTTCTTTTTTAGTATTTTTTATACGTCATATTTTACTTAACTTCATAATCGAACCCATTGAAAGACGGAAGACTTTTCTCATAATAATGCATTATTATGATTTATCTTTGTAAATAAATATTATGTTCCGCAAGAAAATGTTTGCGGGCGAAAATTTATTTTATAAGACCATTAGTAACGAACTTCATATGTTACAAAGAACACATTCTGTATAACGAGGTCGTTTGTTGGTGCAGAAAGCAGTGTTTCTCATTAGTGTATTTTACTATTCTCTGTTAATGTGGAACTACCATATGTCAACCTCTCAACTTGGTGGCCTAACTTTGATTAAAATGATATTTTTCTTACAGTGACAACACAAAACCAATATATTTGCTAATACAAACAATAGACCAGTAAAACAAATATTGAAGAATGAGTGAAAGAAAGGTTTTTTCATATTACTTTACCAATAAAACAGTAGAACTCATGCGGACTTGAAAGCTAATTTTAAAATTTATTACCCTTAAACTAGTTTTGCAATCGAAATATGACTCCGCACGTAAAATTCACTACCAAGTGGCAATTGAAATTGAAACGAATACATAATTGTAAATATTTATAAATACTTATATAAATTTATGATTATGAAATATTATAAAACACTCCAAACCATAAATTAATACAGACATATCAATTAACAATTTAACTCGTTCCCAGCTGAGCTGTTCAATGGATATTCCAACACCTAGACTTCAAAAATTTTGTAATTAACGTTGGTTCATAACAACATTATTGAGTTTGTCAGGGCAAATCAAGCAATACATTAACTCAAAAATTACCGAGTACAGGAAGGTTTTAACAATTTCAATTCATATATTTTCAGGTATCAACTAACAACACATTAAAACCAGCTGCCTTCACAGTTGAAACGTTAGCAGTCAGAGGGCTAAATATTAAAAAATAATAATTCAATAAAAAAATAAGTCAATTAATTTGTAAAAAATTAAAAACATTTAATATTTTATATAAAATGTACGCCTGTGTGACGAAATACTTTCTACTCAATTTAACGATAGCCTAACAAACTTACTGCAATGAGTAAGAACTTGTAATTGCATATTTATGTACATTGCTCTGTTATACAAAGCTTTGGTAAATTAACACTAGAAAGTTTCAACCCTATCCTAAACAGTGTTGCGGCTTTACCAAACAGCTTTATTTTCCCAGAACGTTGAAAGCACCACAGACGAATTAAAGCATTCATTATTTAGAAATGCTTTCATCCGAGTAATTGAACTTAATTTGCCAATCAGTACGTTTGACCAGCCTATTGTTAGTACACAACTATAACTTAATTTAAATCAAAGTTTTACTATTATAACAATACAGCGGATTCCCAAAATATTTACTTACTATTGTTGTTTTATTAAGTATATTGTTACAAACAAACCTGAAACTATCTATCAATAAGAGTATCGTTTTAGAGAGATCTCACAAATGAACTCTTGAATTGTAGTAACGTTCAAGTCTCTGTATAACAGCGAATTGCACACGTACCCCGGGGCTTCACAGATTTTTCTCGCTGGCATAATTTCGTTATGTATTTTATATGCATGTGTATATCAGTGCTCGTTTTTCTATGCATATTTCCGCATGTGTAGATATAGTATAATAGGAAATATATATAATGCGTGTAGTGTTCACGTAAACCTTATTCGCTGTGAATTACTCAGCTCTGCAGCGACTTATGTTTATTTACAGCGACACAACAATTATACAACCAAATAAATCTATACACTAGAGATGAAGGAGACTTAAAGTGCTCTGAAGCTTATGCGTCATAGATTTTAACGCTTCTGTAATGCTGATGTAAAATAATCGTTTTATAATTGTGATGAAATTCAATATTTGTATTTGGAAAAATCATTTCAGTGTGAAAATTAACGGATTTGATCCAGTTCCGTCATTTTTCGATCCTCATGAGTTCAAAAAAATCATTGTTACGTATTCACAAAATATGTGAAATATAGATCATCTTCAATATCCAGATTTCTGTAATGATTTTATTTTAAGCATACATTAATTACTTATGAGGACAAATACAGCGAACATTAATGAAAACTAATCGACCCTAAGCTATATCGTCCTTAAACAATAATATGTATCAGATGGCATGCAAATCTAAATAAATACTTTATGAAGTTTGAATTTTTACAATTTTGTACGATTCCACATGTTTTTTCACTTACGACCCGGGGTTCGCCCTTCGGCATCCTCAGGCATTCCATCACACGGATGCAACAGAACTGACAAAACGACGACTGAGCGGGCCGTTGTGGCCGCGACAAAACATATGGAATCGTACAAAATTGTAACAGTTTAAATATGATATTGAAATTCCATGAAGCACCTTCAGTCGATATCATACTTTATGAAGTATTATATATTAGTATTTCAACAAAACAATATTATGGCTCAGTCGATTGTATTTTAGACGTGTTTATCTGAGTAAAACCATTTCTATACAAGTGTCGAAAATGGCTCTTTTTATGTAAGTTTATTTAATATCAACAAAGGTTAATGTCTTGCTAATAAAAATAAAAATAAGATATAGAATGAAGAAGAAATAAAGAGGGTATAATATGTATAATGAAACAATGAGCTTTTGAAAGCTTTCACTCATTGATGTAATTATATCGCTAAAATAACGAAGTGTATTACTAGCTGAGAAATAGATGATAGCAATTATTATTTACTGTGATTTTTTTAATGTCGCATGAATTTGAAGTGAAATGCAAAAAAATGAGTCTTAATATAATTAAAGCTGTTTTTTTTACTAATAAGTTTTCAATTCACATACATTGGGTATTGTGTATATAAAGTAAGCCTAACAAACCGTGTGAAAGAAACAGAAGTCAGAACAAAATAGTATGAAGAAATTGCATGGCGCTGTCATAAATCATGACCTCACAATATCCGGAATGAAGTTTGACAGGCTCATTTCAGAATGTTTCCAAGGAAGCGTTTTTAATCGAATGTCAACCAACACTCCGCGTTATTGTTTACCTGGGTGGTGGGATTGACTTGGAACACTCTGACGTAAGACCCTGCCGCTGCAGGGGCGGCACAAAGCATTGCCAAGAGCCAGATCATGGCCGCTGCAAATATGGTCACCCTCGTCGCTCGTCTCCCGCCTCCTGAAAAAAATATGAGATAACGTTATATATGTGTACACAGAAAAAAAATAGTGTAGGTATATTAATACAAGTTGTTTCACCTCCATATTATTAGTATTGCGTTATGGAAGGCGGCCGTGTAACAACAGCTGCATGCACATAACGGGTGGAGGTGGGACAAGCAACTTGTGTTTCACTTCATGTATGTTATGTGTATGCAGCCGCTGTAACATGGCCGACTTCTTCTTTGATATAAAATTTATTTTTCAGATTATTTTATTTTCCTTAAAAAAGTTGTAAAAATAAAAGAATAGCATTAAATATTTTTTGTAAAATACTAAAATTGATGATTTGAAAAAATATTAAATGAGTGAGATCATAACCAAGAGTTCTAATTTTTACATTCTTATAAAAGATTAACATATCTCTAATAAACATTATTTACTTAAAAATTAATAAATCTCTAGCATACATGGAAAATATTTTTTCACAAAAACAGAACGTACCTGCTAATTTTAACGAAAACCGTATTTTTGTTTTCATGTTAAATCGCTTACTTTGTTTTTAATACGGATATTTTTAAATAACTGAATGAAACATCAAATAACTTTGTTTTTGTCATTGTTGTGTTCATTTTGATCTAACCTAAGCCATTTGGAACTTGTATTGCGGCTCTGTTTGGTAGACCAGTTGATTTTGCAAGAGCTTTTAGCTTCCCATATAATAATAACATGCCGTTAGGAAATACACGGATCGTAAATAATAATGATAAAGGCCTGCGTAATATAAAAAGAAGCAGTGATTTATTTTTTTCTTTAATGTCTTCAGTAGTGAGAAAGGTAGATATAAGTAATAATATTTGTAGTGTTGCACATTCAGTTTCAAGAAGAAATTTTGCTCACCGTGTTATAATAGAGCTCTACCAAGTAAATACCAATTCATTCAATAAATTGAAAGTAGCTGACATGATAACCCAGGAAATTACTTTTCAAACCACTGAAGATATTTAAAAAATTTATAAACATACATATTTTTTAATTAACATATTCTTTTTTGGTCTAAGCGTTTAAACCGTTTTTTTTTTCAAACAAAACAGAAATTTTAAAATTAAATGAATTATATTCAAAATTATAATATAATGGCAAAAACCGACTGTTTATCATAACTTATATTAGTTAGTTTGAAACAGACATGGATTTATTATGTGTGTACTTGACACTAATTACTTCTCGAGTATAAACTTTTATGACAGTATCAGTATACGATGCTAAATTTGAGTTTTGATATTAATCGTGTAGTTTTTTGTTGACGACTTTTTTGAGTTTTAGCTTGGTGGTCAGAGCTTTATGGCATTTATGAGAAGAAAACACTTGAATGGATCAATTCGAAAGGAAATATTTATTATCCTTTCTAGAACATGAATCTTGACTCACCAGGTTAAAATAAATATCAGAGAAGCTAAAAACAATTTGTAAAATAAATTAAGAAAAAATTGTCCACACGTTGTGGACATTGGAGATGCCAGTGAAAAATATTATATATGTCCACAACATGTGGACATTCGAGTACAAAGAGTTAAACGATATAACCATGGTTACAATAAATCTATTTCGTCTCATTCATTCAGCTTATTGGCAACTTCAGTAGCGAATATTTTATGGTCTCATGAGTTTAAATACAATAATTTGTTGATTCATTTTCAAATCTGTTTACAACTAATATAATCTTCTGAGGCTGTGCTTCGTTATTTTTTTGCACTCATTATGTATGTACCTGAGAGTTTGCTAAGATCCCACTAAAAGCCAAAATATTTTTGTTCATATATTAAATTACCAATATTATATATATATTAAAAATATATAACATTATATTATTATACCAATATTATAAATATATTAAAAATACCAACTAGAATTGATTTTCAATACCAGCTTAAGCCTTTTCGAAAAAGCAGAACATTTTTTTGAAAATTATACGTTATTCATAAATACATTTGAAAAAATAATAATTAAAATAAACTTAACCTTACTAAACTTTATATTTATAATATAAAAAGTCTTTCCTTTACCTATGCCATTCATTTGAAATTATTTAGTTAATCCTAGGCTCGGGATAAAAATTCATAACGCACAATAAAATAACGCCATTACGTTTTCCCATTTTTAATTTCACAAAAAACTATGAAACACATTTCGAACAGAGATAATTAATTGTTTCTTTTACCAGTATTGCTTATTTGATTGATCATAATAGTCTTATATTCAATTTAACATTTATAAATATTTTTAAATTCACGAATACTTGAGAAATATCCAAAACACGTACCATCATCTCGCAGTACACCAGTTGTGCAGCCGTTAAGCGTGGATGAATATCATTTTTTCATAATCTTCAAGTCAATATAAAAAAAGAGTGTTACAAGAGCTGTTAATGAGCTGAAAAGACTTTTTCTTGCCGCTATAATTTATATTCACTATGAAAAAAATTTGTACTACTAAATAGTATTCATCTGTCATGAAAAACTTTAAACTTTGTTACATGAACTGAATAACTTGCCAGTTCTTGTAACTACTAAATATATAAAATGGTATTGATTGAATTGGCATTCACTTGGTAGAACTCCATTATAACACGGTGAAAAAATAGCAATGTATTTTACCGAACTACAGGACTATGATAGTTCTGACGATGGCGTGAGCCGAAATAGCTATCAACTATATTTGTTAAAAATAATTTTGTAGAACTTAAATACATTGCTATTTTTTCACCGTGATATAAAATGATCTATATCGTGAGCGGAAATATGATTTGAATGGCTTTTATTTAAAAAAAAGGTTACGACAAAGTCACAGTGTAATTTATTCAGACGAACATTAAAGTCCACTTTTTCTTCCGGAACTTTTCAAGAAAATATTGAAAACTAGTTTTGAAAAATTATACATCGAATACCTTGTCTATCTAGTGTGGGTATTCTAAAACAGTAGTAGCATTGCAGTTTGTTCATTTCATTCCCGTTAGTTATAAATTTTTCATTAAAATTTATTTTTTTATTCGTGTTGCCCTATTTTTAAGGATTCAGTTGTTTATCTGTTTGGAAGTTCAATGTCACAGTTTATTAGTTTAATTTAACAAAATAAAGCTGAATCCATATTAAATGTTAACATATTCAATACGTCAAAACAGTTACATTTTGTAATACACTTCATAGAATTAGAAAGTTAAAAAATTAATTCATCAATATCATACCTACCCATAGAAAATAAAAAATTTATTTGACGATCTGTCAAAACAAAAATAATTTCGTGTTATTAATTTTAAATGTAGCTTGTGTTACTTCTTAGCAAAATTATGTTGCATTGAGTTTTGTCGAATTTTTATAGCTCAACATATATTCATAAAAACTTTTCAAAGAATGCAACTGTGTAAAGTTAAAAAATACTTTGTGGATCGAATTAAGTAGGTATAATAACATTGAAATCATGTATTTTAATATTCGTGATTACAAATATTCAGAATGAATGAAAAATCATTGCACTGGATGGCGTAGACTCAAAGTACGACTTTGTATTTACTGTCCTAGTAAATAAAAAAGTTGATTTATTTTTTTCCTCAAAATAATAGAAGTCTAACCAAGAAATAAGATATAGTTCAATTGGCTACAGAATGATCATGACATGATAGTTTGATAATTTTATTAGCACTGCCAAAAGGTCTAGTAAACGATTCAGCTGAATTTAGTTTTACTACTTAGAAGATAGTTTACTACTGAGCCAGTTGTATTTCTAATTTAAAGTTTTCAACTCTCGTGCAGAATATAAAATTAACAGGAATAATTTACAATATAACTTCAGTAATTTAAAGGTTTATGAGCAGAGGTTATATTAGTATAAATATAATGTTTAAAATTTACAACCCTGTATATCGTTTTCAGACACAACACAAAGGCATTGTTTCGTCAATAGTCTCTAATACGATACAAAGTTTTAATAATGATACGAAAATTTTACCAATAGTTAGTCAAAGATTGTTTAAAAATAATGTTTTCTTTTTGTGGTTGATTATTTAAAATGCAACAAAAGATCTTTTCCGCTAAACAGTGGCCATTTAACACATAATATAATGTATCTCTAGTCTTCTGATTTCAAATTGAAAAATCAAACGTTTTTGTACTTATCTTAAATCTTAATAAATCCTTATTTATTTTTTATTCATTTGTAATAAAAAATCTATTTAATAATAATTTATTTATACCTCATGAATATCAAAAACAAATTTTAAAATTACAAAATATTTTAAGCTTTTCAATTTGATTTAAAATGCTTTAATTTTTTATTATTTTCAGGCACGACTATGATCATTATAAATATGGAAGAAACATAAAATAAACAAGCTTTTTTTAGATGATAAATTTGAAATTGAATCTACAACAGTGGAGTTTTTACCACAGAAGAGATAGGAGACATTAAATAATCAGCTATAACTATGATTTTATTTTGTGTTTACAGTTGTGAGTAAAATTTATTACTTCGCATGGAAAACCGCTGACAATAAAAAACATTCCTGTTTATTAAAAATGAAAAATTACGTACATTTTCGGTTTTTCAATATCAGCTTCCTATTTTTTGAATATGTTTTATCGCTTTATAATTAGTCTTAAATAAGTTTTATTATTCTTTTTTGCATCTTTAATCGATTCACCAATCATTTTGTCGTAAAATTTTACAGGAAAAACAAATGACAGACGATAAAAAAAGCTTAACGTCAAACATTACAAACAGAGCAGTTTTCCATTTTTAAATAAATATTAATGTACACCTTCGGTGACCATAGACTAACTGTAACTTGACGAAGAATAGTGCTTGCATTTTAAAATTCAATTATTCATTGCTTAAAATCTTTCTGAATAAAGTTGGGTGTATATCATTCAACATCTTTGAAATTTTCTAAATATCTAAAAATCGTTCTTACTGGAGATCATCTGAAAATAAGTGTTTAGTACATACATTTTTTTTACATCTATATATATAAAAATGAATGTCTGTCTGTCCGTCCTTTATAAACTCCTACACGATTAATCCAGTCGCGATAAAACTTTGTCGAATTATTGCTTAGACTACCGGGCAAAAGATAGGATACTCAAAATTTGATTTGATTACAAAAATTAATTGAATATTTACGAAAAACATGTTTTCATACAAGAATATTGTAATACAGCATGGCCATTTATGAAGCATTGTTTCCATAGCAACGCCGAAAGCAAAAATGTCAAATCTGTCACATTCATTCTGGATCGAGTACACGTAGATCGTACCAGACGTACTCTGCATGCTGATTTAAATCATAGTGCTTTCCATTACGATCATAATTATGATTACAGTCTGCACCCAAGTATTGTTATTGGAAAAATGGACAAATTATGCGTGTATTGTGGTGCCTTTTAATTTGAAAATGAAACACTGTGCTGCGCGAGTGGAAAAGTGAAATTGTCAGAATTACATTCAATGCCCGAACCTTTATTAACGTTGGTATCGGGTGATACAACTGAATCAAAACATTTCTTGACAAACATACGAAAGTACAATTCAAGTTTTCAAATAATATCTTTTGGTACAACCAATATCGTACGCGAAGTTACAAACTTTATTCGATCAAAACAACAAATTAATTAAATTTTTAAAACTGCTCTCGAACAAATGTCATCTGATGATTACAAAGTTGTCGATATAGTTGGTGAAGAGTTTAACTCGCGTGATATCATTCTTCATTGTAGAAATGGTCATGTTCAGCAAGTTTCACAAACGCATTGATCGTACGATAGATTCCAATATCCGATTTTATTTTGGCAAGCAGAAGACGGATACAATTTCAACATCCCGTTGAGAAATCCACAAACAGATGAGGAAGCGAACAAGAAAGTCAATGCCATGAATTACTATATATCGATTGATGATTCGCGAAAACGCTGAAAATTATATCTTAAAATGTCGACATTTGTTCCGTCAACACATTGTCGATATGTATGCGAAAATAGAAACTGAACGACTCCTCTACATTCGATTAAATCAAATAAAGTTGCGTTCCGAAGATTATATTCATTTACACGATGCAGTTGTTAATAATGGCAATGTGAATCCCAATGATTTGGGAAAAATGGTCATACTCCCGGCCACATTTACAGGTAGTCCACGACACATGCATGAATACGCACAAGATGCAATGACGTGTGTTCGGGCATATG
Organism: Himalopsyche japonica; assembly: GCA_028555115.1. Lineage (NCBI taxonomy): Eukaryota > Metazoa > Arthropoda > Insecta > Trichoptera > Rhyacophilidae > Himalopsyche > Himalopsyche japonica. The sequence goes on along the minus strand of JAHFWJ010000412.1, from coordinate 2,023,893 downwards.
GCCGTCCAGATTTTTTTATTACATTTATCTGCAATCCGATGTGGGAAGATGTAACAGAACTTTTGTTACCCGGACAATCATCATCAGATCGTCATGATATTTGCGCACGAGTGTTCAAACAAAAACTCAAATCTTTAATGGATTTCATTGTCAAGGGTCATGTTTATAGAGAGACACGCTGTTGGATGTATTCAATTGAATGGCAAAAAAGAGGATTACCACACGATCACGATAAAACATTGCACTAGCAATCGCATCATCTGGAATTGCAGCAACTCTTTTGGATGGTGGCTGAACAGCAAATAATTGAGACACCAACATGCAATATTAACAAAAATTCTAAAACGGGCAAACCACTCACATCATGTAAAATCATTGTATGGGACGAATGTACTATGGCACACAAAAAATCATTAGAATCACTTCATCGCACACTAAAAGATTTAAGAGGAAATGAAAAACTTTTCGCTGGCGCACTCATTTTATTGTCTGGTGATTTTCGACAAACTCTACCTGTTATATCACGTTCAACAGTGGCCGACGAACTTAATGCATGTCTCAAATCATGCGTTTTATGGCGATACGTACATAGATTCACTTTGAAGACCAATATGCGTGTACAACTACATCATGTTGCATCCGTTAAACGTTTCGCAAAACAATTGTTGGATATAAGAAATGGGAAAATGGCAACAGAGGAATCCACACAATTTATCACATTGCCAGCGAATTTCTATAAAATAACCGCAACCATAGACGAATTGATTCACAAAGTTTTTTCCAAATATAGCACACTATCATTAAAATCATCGATGGCTCCGTGCACGTGCTAATTAGCAGCCAAAAACAAGGATGTCAATGTAATCAATTTCAGCATACTAAATGAAGTACCTGGAGAAGCGACAACGTATAAGTCAATCGATACTATAACGAATCAAGACGAATTCGTCAATTATCCAACAGAATTCTTGAATTCGCTTGATTTTCCAGGCATGCCGCCGCATGTTTTAACATTGAAAATTGACGTGCCTATCATTCTTCAAAACATAAATCCACCACGATTTTGTAACGGTACCAGGCTTTCAGTGAGAAAAATGATGAACAATATTATTGAAGCTACAATTTTAAATGGAGAATTCAAAGGAGAATATGTAATGTTGCCACGTATCCCAATGATTCCGACAGATATGCCATTTGAATTTAAACGTCTGCAGTTTCCAGTGCGAGTCGCCTTTGCATTGACCATCAATAAGGCACAAGGACAGTCGTTACAAGTGTGTGGACTAAATTTATAAAATCCATGCTTCTTACATGGACAACTGTATGTGGCCTGCTCACGCGATGGAAAACCTTCTGATTTATTTGTGTACGCACTCCAATAAATAAAAACACATACGACCGCTACTGTCAAATTTAGGTAAGAAAAACATAGCCTAAGCTTATCGCTTCTAATTGGCTCCGGCCTGGCCTCAAGTCCGACTTATCCAATCGGAAGGCGAGAGGCTCCCGACGTGGTGCTTCCATAAAGTCGCGGTTTCTTTTTTTTGAGTGGCATTACAACGCATGCCGGGAACACGCTAGTATAATATATATTAATATCAAATTTGAATTGTTACAACCTTGTACGATTCCACATGTTTTGTCATTAACGACCCGGGTTTCGCCTTTCGGTATCTACAGGTATTCTATCACACGGATGCAACAGAACTGACAGACTGTTGAAGATGCCGAAAGGCGAAACTCGAGTCCTTAGTGACAAAACATGTGGAATCATATAAAGTTGTAAAAATTCACATTTTATATTGAAATTCCATCAAGTACCTTCAATCGATATAATAAGTTATGTATTAATGTATTCCATTATTTTTTTAAACGTATATAAACATATTTTTATATTCGTGCTTTCAATATTAAAACATCATGTCACGTCGACTTATTCATTTCCAAGACCATCATAGATACAAAAACATATTTTTAAAAAAATCATAAATTTTCGTATAATCCGCTGAAGAAAAAATATGGAAAACATTATTTAGACGAAAAATATCGTTTTATATAATAACTGAACTGGGACGGGCTTTTCTGTGAAAAAAAAGAGCTTATCGCCATCAAACATTTATAATCTTTCGTTATTTTCCTTCTGCAATCAATCACTGCCAATCAATGAACATCCTTAATATTTCATAAAAATACATAGTTATTATCATTTTGCCTTGTCAATATTTTGTCGGAACGAAGATATATTTCAATATTCGAAGGAAGTATTATTTTCTTAGCCAAGTCATAAGATAATTTCATTTTTATTTAACCACAAAAATCAAACTTTCAATTTTTACTCAAAAGGAGTTAACTGTCACTTCTTGGTGGAAAGGCGTGATGTTTAAAATGATCACTAAACATTTATCAAAGCACTTATTTTCACAATATATTTTATTATCAGGACTGGTTTCGCTCATCGCAAAAACTGTCAATAGATGGAATAAAAATTTACAAACAAGCTTATTTAAACAACTTTTTGAGTTAATAACCAGCAGGTTTACAAAACCAAAGGTTCAAGAACTAAAACAGCGATTAGCATGCAATCATTAAACCTGTGGTTCTGTATACTTGTAATTATTAACAAACTTTTTTGTACAAATAGGCTTATTTTAATTTTTCCGTCATATCAGTTGATAATACTGGCGATGAGCGACACCGGGCCTGGTCATCAAATATACTGTCGAAATTAGTATAAAAATACGAGCTTTGTTATTAATTTAAAAAACATTTCTTATCCACAATATTTCTGTTCGTAATATTCTATATTGAATTTTTACACCATAAGTAACCAATCAGAAACTTGCTCTATTTTTTTAACGGAAGAGTTATCGTAGCCAAATAATATCACTATTTATAATTAATTTAAAAAAAAAACTTTCCATCAAAATAATCGCACATCATTTACTATCGCATTTATCTTATTTATCTTTAAAAATACTTCGGAATTCATTTAACTTAGATTTATAATTAAAAACTAATTGCACTTATTGAATTGCCTTATTTTGCTTACATACATGTATATAAAATATTTTTATGCTTTCATTTCGTCAATTTCAATGTGTCCATGTGGAAAATTTCCGTGTTTTTTTTTACATAGCCAATAAAGAATATTATTGCGTTAGTGTGAACTTTTTTATTTTTTCATTCGACAAACTTTTATGAATCACACCGAAGATTTTATTTCCTCTGTCATACGTTTTTGATACGTACTCCAAATGGCAATTTTCAATTAAAACAACTTGTAATTCTTTCGTTCTTTATTGTTCTTTTCAAAATAAATTTATATTACTAGAATTAAAATGTTGAAAGGTGTATTTTACTGTCTTTAATAAGACCTGTAGATAAGACATGTTTAATAAGACTTGACACAATAAAGAGAAGATGATAAAACTACAAGTATTTCTATTCTCCCTATCATTGTTGCATTTCTATTAAGATTTTGTCGGACAAAAACCCTTCATGTAAACATTTTTAACAAAGTTGCATTATTCAATGAGGTAGTTAGTACGTTCCATAGAAAAATGCAAAACTGTCTCATCGATGATTAAAAGCATAAAATCTCAAAAGTGTATTAGATAACAAAATATTAATCGAGCAACTTTTTGTATTTATAATAAGCAAATAACACCATTTGAAACCGTAATTGTATAACGCAATCTCTACATTTCCTTGATCAATCATTTGGAGTCCATATGAGCATTCTCATAAACCACATTTGTATGTAGTCGGTAATTTTTTTATCTTAATAATTCTTTTAAAAGCGTTAATTTCTTTTATACATATAAACTATGGCTTAGACATTTTTATGACCAAGTTTATTACAATGAAAATCTCAAATTATCAAAAATAATGCTCTCGATTTTCATCTCTGTGGTCGAAATAAGCGTTTCAAAACGTCTAATATGTCTGTCAATTCTTGGTGGAGGGTTATTTTATTTTTAAATAATAAAATAACTCATTATAATGTCAAAATTTCGTTTGAATTATCATAACTATTACCGCTAAGCAGTCGGTCATATAAGTCGCCAGTTTTTCTTGCTGTTTTGATTATCGTCGTTTTTCGTAGAGAGGTAAAATGTTTTAAATTTAATATCTGTTCTCTTTTCTTTTTTCGTGAAGTTTGATTAAAGTTATAAATATATTATTTACATTGCAGCTAAAATTCAAATTTCTTGTGAACATATTGGTATTGTAGAAGAAGATTCATAAAACCTTTGTTTCAATATAATCTTACATCATTGAAACTAGTTCTATAAAGGAGTTGAAAACAATTGTTGTGGTAAGTCGATAGTTTGTTAATAAAGTTGTGATTCATTTTAATATATATATATATACATCCAAGGAGTTTGAGAATGAAAAGTGAAATTTTGGAATGAGCAGTGAATGAGCGTGTGTTTGACGGTTAAACAATAAGGCTAGTGAAATGGTAAACTTATTTTAATATACATGATTCTGTTGAATCCTGTCTGCGAAATATAAACATTTATATTATATTTATAGTTTGATTTTGGCATGACACCAATATATTTATCAAACTAACGTTATGTTGTTTACTTAAATTTTTTGAAAACTCATATACAAAACCTTGATCAAAGAACTATTTTTTATTTAATACTAGCTGAACTGTCGTGCGTTGCTGCAATCTCAAAGTAAAAAAAGTTCTAAGAAACTTGTTTTGATAAAAAATAATTTAATTATTAGTAATGTCGTTTCAATTTTACTCATTGACTATTTTGGGGTTAGGGTGAATGTGATATACTACAAATATTTGCTGGAGTGTACTCAATAAATTTGTAAAGTTTTATATCGATCAGATGAATGGTGTAATAATGCATAAAGGATAAACACGCACAGACACATATTGATATAGATAATTTACGATATTAAATATGGACGCTTGATAGCAAGTCAAAAAAAATTCAAGCCTCGTTATGTACAATTTTTAAATTCCGTTTATAAGTTTTTTATAAATAAAATTATATAAACTGTTAATTAAATACAAATATTACAGTTTTTTTTAAACATCATTCTAAAACTCATATTTTATAATCAACCCATAAATATATAATATTACCTGTGAAATCTTAATAATAAACTTGAATTGCTGAAACATTGCTCATTTTTAGATACTTTCTTAAGTTTGAATCAGGTTACAACTTTTGGCATTTTCAGATATATTATTATATGCACGCAATGTAAATGACATTAAATATAAATCTTAGATTTTTCATACTACTTGGTGTGTTTCGCTTCTTCGATTCAAACTGTAGTAGAAGTATACCCATTGCAAGCTTTATCTTAACGCTATTAATTAATGCAAGGTCACTCAAACTTTTTCAGCAATGGAACACCGTTGTATATGGTCTGCTCACGCGTCGTATTTTTGCTGATTTATTCGCATATGCAACAGACGACAAAAAGTGTAATCATTATCATCATTTGTATTAAATCCAAAAGCACTTCGATGAATAGAATTAAAGCAAGAATACTTTCTTTCACTGAATTGCATTGCAACGCATGCCGGATACTCACTAGCTTAAACAACTTTTTATAGTATTTTATTTTTTGCTTTATTTAAAGAAGATATTAAAAATCTTCATCTGATAAACTATTTGCCATCATTTCAAGAAACAATTATACAACACCGAAGTACTATAATACTAAGTAAATAGTTACTTAAATATAACTTTCAAACGATTAAGTATAATTTTGAGAGGCAATATAGTACTTATTTGTAAACAATATTGTAATATGTCTCTAACCATTTCCTTTGAAACTCAAATACAAGAAGTCTCGTAGTTTAATTTTGCGGTAAGCATTATTAAGACTTACCGCGAAATTGTTTATGAGTAAACAAATAAACAGAGCAAGTGAAGATGACAGTAATCGGTCTTTGTATTTATTGATTACAACTTCTGAGAATTCGATCACCGCATTTTCGGTTAGTAACACTTTGTATATACAATAGTAATAGAGCATACATCGGGTCCGAGTAATGCATCTTAAAGACAAAGCGTTCAACAAAAACAACTTGTGATTATTGTTTCCGGAATAAAATAAAACATTATACAATTGCCATTGTATATGTATTTCGCTTTGCAAATATATAAATCAATGTGTGTGTTTCTGTTTGTCTTTTATGGATTACTACATCATTAAAATGATCGATATGAAACTTCACAAATTTCTTGAATACACTCCCACAAAGGTTTCTGGCCTTTTACCTATTCCCAAACAATCTATGTATTGTCTTATCTATATTTAATAAAACTATCAAAAACAAAAATAAATGCATTTGTGTCTGTTTGTTCTTCATGCATTACTACACCATCCATCCGATCGATATGAAACTTTACAATTTGTTTGAGTACACTCTCACAAAAGCTTTGTCATACCACCCCTCTAGCCCGCTGTAAGTTGATATGAAACTTTACGATTTTTTCGTAGTACATTCCCGCAAAGGAGCATATTTCTGGCATACCACCTCTCTGAAAAAATTGATTTATAACTTTATGTATATTATTACTTTTAACACTTATCTAAACTGTCATCAATTAACTTAGTTGTTATCATAACGAGTTTCTTTGTATATCCTTACTCTGAGATCGCAACAACGTGTGACGGGTCAATAAGTAGTATATAATTGCTTAAAAACTCTTTCGTGAAAATTATTAAAACACTAGTTTTGTGGCATCCGCAATTTTATTTATAACTAGTATATATTTTGAGAATCAACCGTATTGATCGTTCCATGTTATACCCAATTATTGAAGTTAATCAATAATTTATATATATTTTTTAAGTTTCCTACAAGTCACTAAGAGTAAAATAAATATGTTTTCTTTTAGATTTTTTTTCACAAGAGCCCTTATTGGAACTCGTTTTCATATCAAACTTTACACGTTCAAAGTTTAGTGGTTCAACACATTTTACCTGTCAATTTTCTTTAATATGTACATAAATAAGAAACAATTCTATAATTATTCTATAATAAAATTTTGGATAAAAGATATACCTACACAAATTAACTCTTCTCAGAATATTATATTTTTAATAAAGAGAATAATAATTTCAAAATTTAGCCAATGTTTCTCTGTTTTTTTCAAATATTACATTTAAACCTACGAAGACAAAATAAAGGTAACTTTTTCGTAATAAATTATATGTAGTTTTCCAATTTTTTAACTATCAGCTTTATCATTTGCTCACGAAATACGTTATAATAATATGTAATTTAGAAAATATATATTATTATAATAAAAATTGTCTTTTGTTACGAAAACATAATAAATACTTTGAAAGTAATAGATTATGAGCTATTTTACGATTTTTTTCTCGATCATTTCTTTAAACTTTATTCCCTCTTCAAAACTATTTTTGATTCGATCATGTGTTATGTTAAGCTCTTGCTTTATTATCTCTTAGAGGAATTAATTATTAGTGTTGAACAACGACAGCTAAAAAAATTTTTATTCAATTTAAACAACAATACTAACACGATGGAAAAATAGTAATGTATTTTAGTTCTATATAATTTTGTAGATCTAAAATACGTTGCTATTTTTTCACCGTGTTATAATGGAGTACAAAAATACTTCTGCAAGGTCCAAAAGAGATCAACTTATGTTGTATATTTGATTTAATTTTACACATTTTGCTATGAAAAAATCCCCTTTCTATACTATTTTCACATTGATGTTTTTGTATGTCCCTTTGATGTCACAATTTATAAAAGATTTTTTTGCCGATAATCAAAACATTCTAAGCCAATTCCTAGAATATTTGAAAGGTCGAGTAAACTTCATGAATGGAACAGCCGTAAAGCCTTCAACGACGTTACTCCACTTCGTTGCTCCCTTTTCTAGTAGATTTATCATGTAACTTCCCTTCTTCAGGGTAGTAATTTTATGACCTCAAACTGATTTTAGATTGGTCTTTTATGAAAGAAAAGAGGATTTATTTTCCGGATATTTTTTCAAGTAAGAAACAATCTTGTAATTTTTTTGCTCATAAAATGTTACAATCTATACTCATAATCTTATCATAAATTCTTGTATATTAATAAAACAAATGTTAAACAGAATCCAATCGTCTGATTTAAATGAAATTAAACAAATAAAAACATTTGAGCTCGATTTTCTTTTTAGCTAAAAAAATTACATGAGACAGTAAAACAAATAGTTTTTAAAAATATTTTAGTATATTTTTTTAAATATTATTTTGATATCTTCAAATAAACGTGTACGTAAAAATATTAATATATGCCAATGATCTTTTTTTTGAATTTGCTATATCTAGAGTGTTACTCGTCAACCAAATTCTAATCGAATATTTATTTGGAAAAGTATTATGTTTATCAGTAAATTGAATTAACAGGTCAATTAAAATCAATTTGTGGTGAAAAGGTCGCTAAGTAAAATCACTAGATTATAATGATTGATGGCCTTTTAATTAAATTAGTGCCAGAATATAGTATGAATTGTTGTACAATAAAATGCTAATTTACTGTTATTTTTTTTTTTTGAATTCTTCTTTTGATGATTACTTTACCTACTGACTGCTAACGTCTCATCTTTTAAGATTATATGTCTCAATGTATTGATAACTGGTATTCATCAATAGACGATTTTTATCAGTGGTAAGCCTTTTGTTAGCCGTATTGTATTGTATCTTTATTCTTTTGAACACAATCTCTATGTGGCAAGCCTGCTTTTTGTTTGATTCTAATGTGATTATATGATTATAGAGTCAATATTGGTGGTCAGGTCCTTGGTGCCTAGTGTTATTTGAAGGTGGTGACGCTTGCCTGATCAATGCATCGTGAAGAAAAGCAGAAATGATTTTGACTATAAATTTAAAAAAATATATTCTGTATTTATTAGGATGGGTTAAATATATGTTTAACCTTTTCCAATCTGTTACTTTTAAAAAGTGTTTTGTAATATTTTATGTGTATATTTTTTTATTTATGATATCAACTGAAAGTGCTTGATGGAATGTCAATATCAAATTTGAATTGTTACAACTTTGTACGATTCCACATGTTTTGTCACTAACGACCCGGGTTTAGCATTTCAGCATCTTCAGGCATTCTATCACACGGAGTTCTGTTGCATCCGTGTCATAGAATGTTAAAGATGCCGAAAGGCGAAACCCGGGTCGTTAGTGACAAAAAATGTGGATTCGTACAAAATTGTAACAATTCAAATTTTATGTGTATATGTCACAATCTTTATTTGCTAATTGCGTGATGCAATGGTAGCAACATTAATGCGAGACATATAAACTATATTTATAAATAAACGTACTGTTTTACTAAAGATTGATTTGAATTGCTTAATTACAAAAAAAAATTAAAAAAACTAAAATTTACAGCGTATTTTTATAATTTAATGTTTCATGCAAACGTTTGATAAAATTTTACGCTTGAAGTACTTTACCTCAAATATATATAAAAAAAGAACTTGAGATTGTTAAATCTTAATTTTTCAGACTGCTCGAAAGCATCATTAAATTTATTTAGTTTTCTCTTTCAAAAATACTCCTCCCAAAAATAGAAGTGTTTCCACTTCTGTATCTAGTGAAATGTCAAGACTCAAAAATTTTAAAGCGTTAATAATAATAAATCAAATTTTCACTTTCGATCGAAATGAATATTTGCGAAAAATCTAACGTTTTCTTGGAAGAATCAAAAAGGATTCTCCAGTGCTCCTTTTCACAGATTCATGTAAATCATTCTGAACACATGCTCACTTTGTATCAAAAAAAAGAAATAAACATACACGAGACATCTACGTTTTATGACACTTCGATAAACTGTTACGTGCAAAGCAATTTTGAAAACCAATAGGTTTTATTTACATTTATCAATGTTTTTTTTTGTTTGAATCCCACTGAAAAACCGAAACATCAATTTGTGTTAACTTTTTTTCTTATGCAAAGCGTTTTTTTGCCATACAGATTGTATTTTAAACAGTTTCCGTTTTTGAATAAAATTGTGAACAATGTTACAGTGAAATCTCGTTTCCACGTTTTTAAAGAGACCCTAAAAACAACGAAAAACGCAGGAACCGAGGAATTCGGGAAAGCTTTATACAATAATGAATATATATGTATATATATATATATAGTTCTATTCCTCTTTAATTTCCAAAATAGGGGTTTTATAAAAATTACTTAATAAGAAAGGGTTATGTAAAAATATATCAATTATATCTTATAAATTGAAATAATCTAATAGTGTTTTCAACATTTTCTTGTGAAATTCTTTATCAAAGAAATTCTCAAAACATTTGAGCGAACTATAAACTTCACATTAATTCCTTAGGTAAACATATAAAATTTAATGTGCTTAAACCCACAAAAAGATTTATCTACAAAAATTCGGGGAACTCTTATTGAAGGATTTTTAGCATTGTCCTTATGGGTGTTTGACGGAATTATAAAAAACGTACGATCCATCCGGAAAAATATTTACCATCTTTGCAACTATTTTTTGATTTCTTGAAATAACAATTTGCAAGTTGTAATAACGAGGTAAAAAAACAACACATTTTGAGAATCGAGATTTTTTTAATTTTTGAATATTTTTTTCTAGAAAATAAATAGATGTAATGATCATTTTTTTTCATAAATTGTTTTCTTAATTACCTGAAATCAAATAGATGTTATTCATCTAACAATAAAAGCATTTAAGCATTTCCCGCTGTTGACATCATACGAGTTAAATAATACGTTTTCACGAGAGATAGGCCTCTTCAAAGAGAATCAGTAACGCTCTATTATTAACCGAATCACTCGTCCTAAGACCCGATTCAAGAAACGATAAGTGGTTAGTGGGATGTCATTGAAGCACCACAAACATCCATATACACACAAGACGACCCATACTTGATTGAAAATTAAATTCATGAGTGTTTCTTATTCAGTATTCAAACCAATGACTACTAGCAAAAGAAATATATCAGAGCAAAACATCGTTCACTTAGATAATAATAAGATAGATAAGACTAAGTTAAGTTAAACATAGTAATGTGGCTTATTTCTCAGTTGTCTTATAAGAAAGGATAGATATTGATTAGAAAAAAAGTTTTACACTCGTAACAGATTGTTTATGACTTATAGTTGTTCTCAAAATATAAAATAAGAATAAATGCGTGTTTCCACCTCCTAATTGTTAACATTTTGTGAATTTCCGCACACAGTTTTACAGTCGGGATAAAGCTTCCAATTATTGATACATTTGAACCCTTTGTTATATCATATAATATAGATATATTATTTCAAAACTGATTTCAACGTGTGAGGAGACAATTTCAATTTGTAGTGGCAAATCACTTTTGATTTTGACATATTATATATAAATATATTTTTTTAATACGTATTTATTTATATTTATATATGAGTAACAAAAATTACAAATACCAAGTTGATTGCTTTTGCAGCGTCAAAACATTTAAACCTTTAGTGTTGGAAATTCAAGAAATTAACAACAAAACAAATAAGAAGGATAGCAAGAAAGTCAACCAAGCAAGCTAATAAAAAATTTACTTGGAATATGTCGACATCCGAACAAATAACATGTTGAACATTGTTAATGCTCTAACCATTGGCATCTTCATTGGCAGACTAAATCTACACTTTGGAAGGACCAACGATTCACGTCCACGATTTCTAAAAATTTCTTATTTCTTCGTTATCTTACTCATCAGAAGTATCGGGTTGTTATTTTCATATTTGTTTTTTTAATGAGGGCTTTGCAATACGTGCATGGTTATTGTACAACGATATTGTAGTTATATAGAGAAATCAACGAAATTGGCCATAAAAACAATTCAATATAAAATCAATTCATACACTCAAATACACGCACTGTGGCCATTTATTACATTAAATTGCTTATTATGTGGTGTCCTGGTTTTTGCACAGTCAAAAACAGACTAGAATTTGATCAAATTATAACAAAAAATGAGTTTTTTAAAAAGTTTATTGAGTTATAGTGGTGCTTCGTTTTGAAATTATTTTTTTTTGTTTTTACGTGTCTTTTTTTAAATGCATAAAAAAACATTAATTTGGCTATCGGTTAAGATACCTGAAATTAGGATGATTAAATAGCTGCTTAAAAAACATATATTATACTATAATTTTACTCTTGAAAATGACCCGCACATAATCTTTGCATTTTGATAAATTATCAAATTATCGCAATAAAAACGGCATTTGAATAAAAAAGGCTACCGATATAAAGTAAGGTTATAAAATTATTTAAAAATCTCGCCACTCAGAATGTAGATGCCGAGCATTTACTTACTTGGTTCTATTAATATCTAGTCACTAAGAATATGTGAAAAATATTGCATATAAAAAGTCGTTTTTGTCTTGATAAAAGAACGTTCCAAATATAATTAATATATAAAAATATTGCTATAAAGAAATAATAATCTGAGATACCTTTTATCAAATAAAAACTCAATTTATTTCATCAATTCGGATGGCCATTTAAAAAAAATAATTGCATCGTTATTTTTTCAATCTTAAATCTGAATATCTAAATTATTGAATCAAAATTCTACTTGATTCAAGATTACCGGCTCTTTTATCATTACGGAAACATTTACTCGAAATTTATTCTTTCCACCTCAAGTGGGTCGAGCGCACAGACCCTTTTTTGTAAGCGGTCCACTCAAATCTAAGTAAAGAACAAGCCTGAAAACATTCACTTACCTGAAGTGTGCAATTTTCTCAGAGGGTCAACAATGGCAAAGAACCTATCAGCTGATAAAGCAGTCAGGGTGAAGACAGATACTCCGATCGAAACGTCTTTTGCAGTCTCTGATATCGTGCAGAGAGGCTCTCCCCATGGCCAGGTTTCCACCGTGTAGACTGTAGAAGTGAAGGGGACGCAGGTAATGATTACCAGCAAATCAGCCAGTGCAAGCGATAAGATGTATCTGGAATAGAATACGTCAATCAGACAAATATTTTTTATTCAAATTCTGAGAGCTTTTATATCAAAGCTCTCACTTATGATTAAGTGAATCTAATAACATACATTTTACTTTATTGATTGAATTGGCATTCACTTGGTAGAACTCCATTATATCACTGTGGAAAAAAAAAACAATGTATTTTTTGCATAGCAATATAAATTTTGTAGAACTGAAATACATTGCTAATTTTTTTTTTCACCGTGTTACATTTTACTTTTTAAAATTCGACTTTTTCGATCAAATCGTTAATGAACAATGAATTTTTTTTTTTTATAATTAAATAAGATAATTTTCAAATTTGAATTGGTACAACTTTGAACGATTCCACATGTTCTGTCACTAACGACCCGGGTTTCGCCTTTCAGCATCTTCAGACATGTGGAAGAAAGTTGTAACAATTCAAATTTTATATTGAAATTTCATCAAGCATGGGAGCCAGTCGGTATCATAAATTATAAGATAATTCTCGATGACTATTTTTTATCAATAAGAGATAAAGATGAAATTTCAAGTCATTTAAAATTCACAAAGTATTTTAAATTAAACTGAGTTTCGTTGAAAAAATAATGTTTAATAATAAACATTCCTTTAAATCATACTACAGATTTATAAAAATTAATCACACATAACTTAAGAATATAACAAAATCTCCATAAACTTGAGCCAATAGTTAGCAATTAAGACTATCACATATTGAAAAAACAAATGTGTTTAAATTCTTAAGAACTGTGAGATATTTATTATAGTTTTACTTAGGCTTTCATCAAAATTACTTTCACTGTGTTATAATGGAGTTCTACCACGTGTATTCCATACACCAATTCAATAAAAAAAACACTTTCTTTATTTTAAATAGGTTAGAAGTACTTTTCAAGCTGCACTGCTAAAAAACCACTGACTTATATCGACTATTTCAAACTTACTAAACTTTAATATTTTACAGCTTATTGGATAAAGCAATGTCAAAATAATAATACTATTAAATTCTCTTTGCCGAAACATTTGCTGTAGAGGTTACTTTTCTTGCCGACGACGTTTCAAAAAATAATAAAATTGTAATTTTGTTTGATTCAAAAATCTTTCTTTTATCTCTATAACTTTTATTTGTTTCAATTGTTTTGCAAACACGCACTTCTGAATCAACACACTCCGAAAGTTTTTGTGTATAGGTACCTCAAATATGAAAATAAATTCACTAAATTATACATTCACGTCGACTGGTGCTCGACTCGAAATAACTTTCTCATTCAAAGAAAGCACAATTGAACGAAATTCTGAGGATAAAATACTAAAAATCTTCTTTTGTGAGTGATATTAAATTCAACTTGATAGTTAGCTATTTCAATATTATTTACTCGTGAAAATATTTCTTTAGGTATTTTCTAAGAAAAACTTTATTAAAATACGAAGGTTAACTTCTTTTAGCATACATACGTCCCTTAAAAAATATTGTTGCACTTTATTGAAATTGATTTTAACATTTAATATTTTTGTCTAGTCTGATAATGTGGCTTTCAATAAACATGTGAAATAGTTCAATTTAGTGTGATTTGTTTCATTTAAAGAAAATGCAATTTAACAATGTAAAAATTTTTCATTTTACTCTGAAATACCACTTTCCAGTTGTCTCTCATAAAAAAAAGACAAAATATTTTATAACTGTACCTTATTGAATATAATCTTACAAAAAAATCTTTAAAAAAACTTATTGGGTGTTTACCGAGAAGATTCATCAATTTGTTTCTTCATAATTTTGAAACGTGATTGTTACATTCTTTATTTAACAGTCGTCAAATGGCAAATTTACTAAGGAAAATATTTAAAGAAAAACAACGTTTTTCAATCGTACAACAATTTCGCGGAAAATTATGCATAAAAATTTGTGTTTGACAGATATAAGATAGATATAAAAAAAATCATGGAATAATAACTTCAATGGCTCTTACAGTTGCCAAATTATGCAGCCCCGGACTTTTGCGGGAACAAGTAGTTCAATAACAAAGCTTATGACATCGAACCAGAAGCACTTGAGCTACTCAAACATTTTGGTCAAAATGTGTAAAAAAATAAATCCCGCATTTCATGGTTAACAGTGATGAACATTTAGTTAAAATTTCTTCCAAACATAATCCTCAACATTCAGCAAAACATTTATCAGCATTGAACTATTTCGTATTCATTTTACATGAAGTTATACAAAAATAAAGACGTAAATCTTTTCGGAAAACAACCTGTATTATAATTTAGTTCAATACTTTCATGTAGAAGTGGCAGTTCGAAAAGTGTGATACATTATTTTTGACTGTAATTTCAACTTTGTTTAAACTATAATAAAATTTTAACTACTTGTTTAACATGTATTACATATAATACACTATCAGCCCGCTACTACATTTCAGTTTATATAGTGAAAAGTTTGTGCAATAACAACTCGCGTTATAATCTAGCACACGTTAGTATTTATTTGTGGTTTAAAATATAATTTACGACAAAAACGACTCTTGTCCAAAATAAATATTTTTTACTCGATAACATTCCTGAGTTTTTCTATAAGCTGAAACGGGCATTAATCTTTTCCTACTGTGTTTGACATATGCGATCATTAACAAACGGACAGCGACACATTGCTTTTTATAAACGGAAGGATAAAAAGAATTTCTCGCATTTCACGCAAATTATTTCAACGTAAATTATCGACCTCATGAAAATAGTACGTCACACGCTAAATGAAAAAAAATCGGCACTGATAACCTAAGGCGATTCTATACTTTTAACTACGCAGTTTATAAACGAATTATATTTTTAAAACAAAAATAATATTTAATTTACGATATTGACAGAGGTTATGAGGTTTCAATACCAAAATTGAAATGTTGAAACTGTGTACGATTCTAAAAATTCATTCAATCACGAATCGAGTATGGCTTTTTGTTTTATTTAAGCATTTTACCATAAAAACCTATTAAAAGAGCTAACAAGTTGCATCTCTTGTATACAAGAGAAATCAAAACAATAGAAAAAACCTGAGAGTGAGAGCTGATTGTATATCTGAAATATCTTCTAAACCTACCGATTTGAATGTAATGATAAATTATAATTCAAATTTGGAAAAATCAATCCTAAAACTGAAACAATTGAACTTTAGATAAGAGATAAAAAGCATAGTTTAACTGTTTGTTTTGTACAGGCATTTAACTCAATTAGACTCTATTTATATCTTAATAACAAAAAATATTATTGGTCATATTTTGATGCAATTTCTTTATTCTCATTTCAATATTGAAGCATTTTCCTATTATTCTACAGAGTTAACAATCTTGACACTCAAAAAACGAGTCATTAAACATTATGTAATAGGTTTATCCTTAGTAGAAAAAAGACAATATTTTTTTTTAAACGTTTACATATTACTTCCCAACACGAATTCAACTTTTCAATGCATTGAGTGGCAGATATATTCAGGGAAAATATTTTTTATTTATAGTTATATTCATAATAATCAACATATGTACGACGCATTGACAGCAGCCATAGTGGTTGATATATACAATAGATATATTGTAGTAATAATAAGCATTTTTCCATCAATTTTCATTTTAAATATCAATGTGAGAGATTGAATGATTTATACTTCAAATACAAATATAATAACTCTTCAACCTCTAACTTATTTTTCAAAGTACAATACAAACAAAAAAGCTTTCGTATTTGTCAACTCACAACTTTACTTCGTCCCATGTTAACACAGTGTCAAGCTTATAACTTAGACTTTTGGATTAACTTTGGGGATAGAGAATATTTTATTCAAGCACGCTTTTACATAAGAAAGCTTAATTTCGATTTAGGAGCTTTCGTCTTCATTCTGTTCCAAAAGCCCTTTCTTACCTACGTATCAAGTAGATTAGTTTTAATTCCTAGGGATATACAACAAGGTACTGTATTGTTCCGATGAAAGGGAAAAAGTTGCAATCTAGTAAGGCTTTCAATTCAATAAAGTAGATTGCAAGGGTATGTATTGAGGTTTGTTATATTTGAGATTTTTATGTTTTACATTTTTTTTAAATTGTTTAAATTAGATAATATTATAAACCAAAATTAATTGTTTTTTTTTAGTTTTTGCTTGATTTTGATTGACGTATAACATTTTCAAACATTAATAATTTTTATTTAATTTCATTACAATTAATATTTCTCACAAAAACGCATTGTTATAAAAAAAGTCAGCGTATAAAATAGTAAAAACAGGCAGTGGAGTTTTTTCAGGGACAAAACTTCACCAATACAAAAATTTCATTACGAAACATATCAATATTTTGTGTATCTCAATAAATATACAGTAAAGATAGGATATTAACCTGATTTCTTTTTGACATAAATTTGATTTTTATAAGATTTTTAAGTTAAGATCGATAAGATTTTGATTTTCATTTCAGAATATTTAGATTTCAATTTGACAGTTATCGTATTTTAATCTTATGTTAATTTAGCAATTATTATATTTTTATATATTATAATTAGAGATTCATAAAACTTTACTTAGATATTAATTTGATTTTAATAAGTTTTGAATTGAAGAAATGTAGGGGCAAATTAACTTTAATTTGACATTAATTTATATTTAAATTTCTAAAAGTTTTATTTGAGATTCATTTGATTTAAATAAGATTTAATTTGATTTTAAAGCAAGCTCAAAGTTAAGCCATCAAACAGCTTACGGTGACAAATAGTGACTCATTGAATCTTTCTGAGATTCCGTTCAAATTTCTTGCCAATACACAAAAAAATATTTAAGAATTTTTCGAAATCTTCAATCTCTCTTAAAAGAGAGTCTGGAGTTTCAAAAAAAATCATTTTTTTACATAAAAAAGCTTATTTCATTTTACTTTTGTTTATAATAAAATCAATAGAAATTTTGTGCACAGTATACATGTCTAATATTCAAATGCAAACTAAATACCACTTACTGAATAACTTTCGACGGTTTAATCTTCAATGTTGCACATTAACACCACTGGTGCGGCCATAAATTTTCAAAAGCAACCCAACTCTAACAAAAAGCTGAAAAGGTAGAACGATAGTAGCGAGCATAAATAGTTAGAAGGAAATAACACAATACATAAAGTATGTAATTCTATGAATGTTTTTCCATTGAACTTTATTTATTCCTGCTTTGTTTCAGCTATGATAAATGAGTTTATTTTCTTCATTGCAATTCAGTCACAGAATAAAATATTGCTTTTTTAACTCAAGTATAAATTTTGATACCAGTTTAAACATAGCACTTTAAACTGGTATAATATATAAATAATAAAAATATTTATTATATATTTATTCTAAATCTTTTTGCTGCGGTATTAATGCACCATTTGTGATTAATGAAATGATAATTTCATTTTAATTTTTAACTTTTGAAATAAACACAGTTCGTCAAAATACTAGATTCTAAAGGATTGGAATTATTCCAGCTCTTAAATTAAAAGAAGAGTTACGAAGAATGCAATAGCCAAAAAAAAAATGTTTTTTTTCTAAGTTTTATTGCTTTATTTAGAAATGGTTGTTATGTATAGACTTCTTATGCATAATTTATTCACTGCATACCCTTCGTTATTTGTTTTTCTCACGATCAAAAAAAATAATCTTCTTGCTATAAGTCATGCAAAAAAATCTTATTTTAAATCCAAAATATGCTGATATTTTTTTACATCTGGCTAATGAAAACAAAGGCATATGAAAAAATATTTAGAAACCTTTTACACATTGATGTATCCTGAACGGTTTTAATCGAGCGACACGTCTAGCAATAAGTTTAAATTTGTTATATAACGTAAAATGATTGTTCCAAATGAATGGCACAAACAAAAAATCTTCCACACTCAATTAGTCTTTATATTTTGTAATCTAAAAACATCTGATTTTTCAAGCTATGTGCTTTTTGATCAATTTTTGTTAACTTCGCTTAGAATTGAACGAAAAAAAATTTAAAATAAAATTTTCCTAGAGGATTAAAAAGTCTAAGGCTTGTTAAAAATAACTCAATCAGGAAAGGCAGTGTTCTCGTTACTTATCCACCCAGTCAACTTTTTCCAGAAATGAAAACTTTTTCAAACTTTCACTGTACTAAGTAAATAGGTACTTATTTGAATATGGAATTCTTTTTAGATTTTGTGGATTCTCTGTCATATTATAGATATTTTTTCTAATAATAATTTTAAAAAATATATTGCGAAAACGTTTCTTTTTTACTATTATAAAACTTTCCGTGGTCTGGAAATGAAAATTGTATTAATTTTTTCATATATTTACTATTTCTATAATTTTATGCTTTATGATAAGGACTGGTCCCGCTTCACGAAACCATTATCAAAATGTGTCTTCTAGATTTTAAATCAGAGTTTAAAATCACTATGTATACAAAACCAAAGGTCTGAAACAGAGAAAATAATTTACGGATTATTGAAACAGTTGAATGAATTTTCGATCAAAAGCAAGAACATTGATGTTTTAAATTTTATCATAATTTGACTTTCTTAATAATAGGGTGTAGCAAGAACGATTAGTCAATGCTGTTTTAGTCTATATTTGATCTTTATTTCGTTACAATTAAAAAGTTTGAGCAACTTCTTAACACTACAAGTTTCAATTTTTACGTAAAACATGAGGTAGTTTATTTTACTCTTTATTTTATCAAAAAGTGTCGAAAAACACTCGGCCAAATTTATATGAATACGGAATTATGTATAAGTCGTCGCAGATCAGCTCGTATTCAAATGTGAAGCAGGCACTTCTCAAGTTGTTAATAAATTTTATAAATAGCCTCTCTCGCAGTATCAAAAGTCATCTGTTCAAAAAATCACCCAGTGTATAGAAACACAGTAAAACACCAGGTGGGAAAGTATTTCACGGAAAATTTATGAGTGCCCTCACAACGCCTACAGTAGCTTATACATAGGACGTCGAAAAGACCTCGCGTTAACAAAATTCTATGCAAACAAAGTAAAATATTCTGGGCCACTACGCCATGTATCGAACATGTGTGAAAATTGAATGACTGACATTCAAATTGAAAAGAATCGCATAATGGATGATCAGAAGGGTATACTGTAAGGCTGCCACTTATCAAATATGTATGCAATTTATATATGTATATGTTGGGCGTCAGAACTTCAAATGCCTTTCGAAGACATACATCAATAATGTATACATGAAAAATTGTTGCCACTATAACAAAATCAAGTATTTTTAAATATTTTCGTAAACTATAAGCAATACTTCACATATAAATTCAAACTCAGCACCTAAGTGTTTGCATCTTTGTAGTAAGGGTCGCAAAATGACGGCTTTGGAACAGCTGGAAATCAATAAACATCAACTATCACAAAGGATTATTAACGAACAAACTAAGATATGTCGATCACCATTGCTTAACCCTCTGTGGGGTGCTTCTTTGTTTCTGTAATAGACCATTTCCGTGTCATATGTACACTTATTGATATAACCGCCTTTTTAGTTTCATTTACATTTTTAGTTTTATTGCGAGCAAGAAACAAGCTAGATCGTTAAAACAAGAGAAAAGATGTATTGTATACCTTTTCTACACAGCTACATATAGATAAGTAAATGTTCGTTTAAGCATAGTCAGTATTAACAAGTAACAATGGCGTAAGTCAGCTATCAACTATATTTTAAAAACATAATTTTGTAGAACTAAAACACATTGCTATTTTTTTCACCATGTTAAAAAATCGGTTTTGTAAATTTTATGAATCAACCCTTTATTTTTTCTAACTTCTACTTGCGAACTTATATAATCACGTTTAACGTGTCAGTATATTTATTTCAAAAACTCTCCTTTACATTGACAAATAAAATTGAGAGATGGGAATATATCTGACATACGATTAATTAGTTCTCATTTTGCCCCTGAGCGACGTTAGTCAAACACAATTATTCAATCATACAAGAAAACATATTGTATAGAAAATAATTGAGGTCGAAAATATTTTCAATAGAAAACTCTATCCAACATAAGAGAACAAAACGTCCAGACAAATTGGTATTAAATATATAATTTTTATATTTAACAAAGTTGTTTAATTTGATTTTTAGCACCAGCATGTTAAACCTAAAGGTAAACCTAAACATTAATATTCGATCACTGATTGAGTAGCTCAATGTAGAAAGAATGGATAAAAAAAGAAAAAAATATCTCCAAGGCACACGGCAAAAGGAAACCTGAGAGTGTAAACGGATGTTATGTGTAAAATTGATTAAGAGATTTCTAACGTTTTATTATAAAAAATGCTAGAAAAGAGCTTTCGAGAGACGGCCGAGAGCTTAAACCATTTATATCGTTTATAATCATCAAAGTAATCTTAAATTATAAAATAGTTTAAATTTTCACTAGCTTAAAATAAATGTTTATGAGTAAATCCCCCAAAGAAGATCAAAGCAAAATAAAAAAACTTAATAATCGTTTCCGACAAAGAAAACGCCTGAGCGACATTTTAATTAAAATTAATATAAGTTTTGCAAGTCATATTCTTTCTTTATTTGAGCTTTTAATTTAATATCGGATAATTTTCTGTCACTCAACATCTTTTTTTGTCGGTGAGAGGTTACTTGATCTTTTTTCGGTGTTGGCACTTCAAAAGCTTAATCGGTTTCAGGGTATAAACACATTTTTCGAGAGAATTTACAACAGCAATAAGTCATAACGATAAATCAAAAGATTATAATATTTATTTTACCGAGCGATTTCATTCATTTCATCACACAAATACCGGAGTTTTTTCTGCTATACGAAAAGTCGTACGTACACTAACGACGCGGGTTTCATCTTTCGGTATCTTCAGGCATTCTATCCCACGGATGCAACAGAACTGACCGACTGAACTGTCAAAAGGCGAAATCCAGGTCGTTAATGATAAAACATGTGGAATCGTATAAAGTTGTAACAACTCAAATTTAAAATACATTACTCTTGTATTTTCTAACCGTGTTATAATTCCATAATTTTATGCTATTTTTAGAAAAATAAAGGTTAAGAGTGGGTAGGTATTATGGAAATAATTTTTTTTTTTAATTTCTATGATTCATTACTTTTGACACTTTCTTTGAACTAATTTTATATATTGCAATTATATCAAGTAGTGCCAAAACATGGAAGGACGTACTTTAGAGTAAAATGTTCTATAATTATAAATATTCCAACATTTAAATGGGTTTTCGCTTTTGAATATTTTATGGCCATAATGGCGTATTCACAGCTTATTCTGGATTCGTGTTTAATTAAATTTTTATTAACGTTAATTAAGTTCGATAAATTACTCGTAGTCTTGTCGGAATAGCGTCTGTCGCTCGTAAAAATAAGCCTTGTCATCTGATTAACCGAAATAATGTTTTTCACAATAAATTAAATGAAGGAAAATAAAAAAGGCGAGTTTTTTAATTTTTAATTAAGCTCTATATCTTAATTTTCTGCCGTTGAAAATTCCGTATTAAAAACAAAAATTTTAATAAAATTTGAGTAATTCTTCTAATTTCTTTTCTTTTTTTGGGTAAAGTGTACCATTGTTTTTATAGGGCACTATTTTAATTTATCGTAACTAAATTTACTTGTCATTGAACTGTTGTCACTTATAGTTAATTATTTTTTTAAACTAATCGAAGAAGGCATTGGTCAATCAAACTCTACATAAACACTTAATCTTTAAAACGATTTTTGAAATACTACAATACGTTTTTAGCAAACAGAAGTTTATATATTTTATGGTTATTTTCTCTTAATTACACCATTGCTTAAGATACTATAAACACATTTTTAATACATTTTCACGATACATTTTATGATCAGGATCGGTTTCGCTCATCGCCACAATTATCAAAAAATAATAAATAAATTACAAACAAGTCTATTTATATAAAAAAGTGATTTAAGAGTTACCAAATGTACAAAATCAAAGACTCAAAAACTTTTCAAAAAATTACAAGAAATCATAAAATATACATTCAAATTAAGCAAATAAATTAACAATTTTTTTTATTTATTTATAGATTCAAATTTATTTGAAAAGTAACAGTTATCACTCATGGTTTACTTTTGATACTGAAAGATCAAGAAATATATTTCAAATAACAGGATAAATTAAGCAATTTTATAACAGAGGTTAATCACCATAAAAATCAGATAAATATTGATTAACAACGCAGTCCAATGAATTATTTCTTCGCTTAGTTCATTATCTTTCAAATAGTGATCACGACAAACTTATATTTTGTTTTACATGATTTTGAATCTCATTCGTTCAATTGAAAAAAAACTCGTGTACATATATTATTCTTAATGTTATTTGAAAATTATACATTTCAGATTAAGTTCTTGATCTTATCCTAAAAATCGTGTAAAGGCAATTGGTTACCAAACCTACATTCTTGATCGCACATCATTTTTGCTTATTTGCCCGGAAAAGTTAATCTCTTTATAGCTTTCAAAATAAAGCATCAATTTTATGTCCCGTGTTTCTTTTTGGTTCCTGAAAATCAATCACTTTCAAAGCCTAACAAAAATAGTGCTTTGTGATGTTATAAACAATATTTTATGGTTGACTCAACAACATGACTTTCAAATAGGGATATATTACATATAATCAAAGAACAGAAAAGGAAAATCGTTAATAACAAATAAATTAACTATTTGGATATTTAAATTTTTATATTAACTGATTTGTTTAATTAATAATAACTGTGAAATAGCAAAAGAGATTCTATTCTTCAAAACTTGTTATAAATATTTTTTTTATATAATCTAAAAAAATAATGGACTACGATGGCTTATTTGAAACCATCATTGTTTTATTCATGCAATCTTATATTTGAAAAAAAAATTCTCTCGGCACAATGTGTCAATTTATATTTTTTGTTTAATATTTAGCAGTGAGTAGAAAACTTAAAACAGCAAAATTTTGATCAATTTTGAAAAGTCTTTTGATTTGTTTATAAAGATATATAAATTTAAAAAAATATTTCTCTAATGACATTTAGAAGCTTAGCGTAAAATATTTTTTTTTATTTACTGTGAAAACATTTAAATATTGAAAAGAAGTATGATATATATATAATAGTTCTAAGATAAACTTTTTTCAGACAAGAGATATAAAGAATAATCGCGTACCCACCCTTGCAATAAATAAAACGGAAACTTAAGAGCTTTTTTGCGATAGAAGAATTAAGGAAAAAGCACTGTCTTAAAGCTTACTATTTTCCGCCGTTTGCGTAGCGTCCAGAAAATATCCATGCATAGTTTTCTTTTAAATGAAACTTGTGACCAAAAAGTTCTATGATAAAGTTGAGTTATAAATAAATGAAATATTCAAGGAATAACTGTTAACGTAATTTTATCTGGTATCAAAAAAATATATTTAATTGGCATTTACTTGGTAGATTTCATCATAACACGGTGAAAAAGTATTAACGCATTTTTGTTCTACAAAATTTATATAATATATAGATTTGATAGCTATTTTGGCTTACCCATCATCAGGTATATTAACTTTATAGATCTGAATAGTTTTGACGAGGGAGTAAGCCGAAATAACTATCAACTTTACTTCTTACAAGTTTTATAGAACTAAGAACCATTGTTTTATTAACTATTATTCAACTACGCAGTCTCTCGTATAGTGGTTAAAACTAAATTTTCATGGTCAAAGAAGAGTTTTCATGAATTATTACATGCCATTTTGCAAACATCGATTGTAACGAGTAGTACATGTTTATTAGTTCATTTTTTGAGTGGCATTGCAACGCATCCTGGATACTCGCTTGTATTTGATACAGTCATAAAACAAACAATAAAATAGAATTCAACAACTGTGTGCATGATCGACATACTTCTTCAAATATTACTGAAGTGAAAATTCGTGTAATGTTTATTGTTTAATTCTCTAGTGATGAAATAATAATTATCACAGTGGAAAACACTCAAGAGAAATCTTCAACGTCATCCGTTTTAATGAGACACTCATCCCAGCACGCGAGTATTATGCAATGCACTTTAGTCTCCATATAAATTGTATGGTACATAGATGCTCAACCCTTCAGCAATTAAAGCGACTGGCTAATAACATCGATATCAAAAAAAAAAACGCTTCAGGTGGGTTAATGCTGAGACACATTTTATATTTATTTATTTATATAAACACGTTACAAAAATAATAAAGATAGTAAGAAAATCATCCAAGCAAGCTCATGAAAAATCTACTTTAATACAAAAAAAATAGTATTCGCCTTAACTCACTTTCGTCCACATGGAATGCGTCGACATCCGATGCAATACTGTTTAATTTTTAATGCTTTTACCATCGGAATCCCCATTGGCAGACAGGTTCTACACTTTGGAAGAACAATCGATTCATGTTTACGATTTCTTAAAAAAAATATTCTGAACATATAAGTTGATATTATTAAGGTTGACAAAATTCTCATTTTGGCCTCGAATTAGTCGGAAGAAATATGTGGCTAGATACATTTCTCTCCGATTTTTCAAACTATTAAAAGTGAGCATACCTAAAAGAAAGTCAGTTGGATAAAGCCTGGTAAAAGAAAGTACATATAAAGACTGGTAGGGATATTTTGTCAACATTTTGCATATATTTAGCAATGCCTCAAGGTGGGAATCCCTAAAATACAATAATCATAGCATAATAATACTTTTATCAAAAAATACGATTTTTAGATTTATAATGAAAGATAAAATTTCAACTTTTAAATATTATGGTTTTAATTTACAGCGTTGGCTAATAAAATCAAAATTTTCTTTACAATAACAATGATTTTGTGTAAAGCAAGTGCTAGTTTGCGAATATTTATATTAATCAAAAACACTTTTTTATAAATATATATTTATGAGTTGATTATGTAACCCAATTTTCAATCTCACTTAATATTGACAGTTTTTCTATGAACGATAATAATTGATAGTCCATTCACATGGTTTGTTAAATTTTGACCATATACAAAAGCAAAAGTCTAAAATTTTTATGTTAATTCCTGTAATTTTTTTTATATAAAGTATGCAGCAATATAGCTTGTGAGAAAAATATGTTTTAAATGTAGATTCAGTCATAATTAATTCATTAATCTGTATGTCTCGAGTGTTGACTATCTTAAACGACACGAAAAGTGCGAGATATAATAACGTGCCACAATTTGGTCGCTGGCCAAATATTACACCAAGAGAATAATGCTCGTTATAGTTTTTTGTCTTAATTTATATCACATTACATTAATTTTAAACGAATAAATAAAATTAAACATGTAATAAGTTTCAAAGTTTTTTTTATATAATAATATTTGACAAAATCTATGAACATAATAATTTGTAATATTAATCTGCCTGTTTTATTTTAAATGAAATAAAAACATTTTATAACTATAGTAGTGTAAAATTGATAAACAGTAATGCCTAAAAACTTTTAAACGCGTTTAACGGAAACTTACCGTCTGGTGTGAATTATAACTTATAAATTTTAAAACCTGATACACTTTAATTTAAAAATTGAATGTTTCAAGGTTGATTCTATTGTATTAAATAAAAAAATTAGAATGAGTTATTTATAATCGAGATTTTGATAATGACGTTTTAATTGATACGAAATTAAACTTCGGACTTCAAATTCGTTAATAGTACTTAAGTACAAGTTAACTAAGAAATTATTAGAATAGGCTTTGTAGCTAACTACCGGTCGCTACTACATACTTAATAACATATATTATAACTTTATAAATACTACATAATCAAAAAAAAATTATTTGTTCAAAAGATTTTTGTAGTTTAAATAAACATAATTATAGAAGATTCAATATCTTCATGTCAGTAGATATTAAACTCAAAGCATTATAATATCAGCGTTATTGTATAGCTTGTAAAAAACACAATCGCTTGTACACTACATTGGAATTAACATTTTTCTGGTATTTGAATGCAAGATCTGTCTTTTTTTTATAACAATTTTCTTTATTATGCATCAAGTTTTGATGAAGTACATGATCGATTTATTGAATTGAAAGATGCTTTAACAAATATCCACATATTTAAATCAAGTCAACATTTATCCCAAATCAAACATTTTTTCTCTCTTTTAGTAACATTATCCCAGCCTCTTTAATAAGGGTTTCTTTGCATTACTGCGTTATTATATAGTTAATTTTTTTAATTAATTGAACGACTCTAATTTTGTTTTGAAAAATATTTGCAGTTTGTCCTGCTACTGAAAACTGTTTATGTTGTCACAGAAATATGAAACTCTTTAACATCTCTGGGAAATTAAATTATTTCTTGTTTGCCTGGCCATAATTATTCCGCTTATAATTACTATGGCAAGTTAATCTTCGTGTATAATAACAACAAGAGACTTTTCGTTGATAGCGTCACGGCGCCAAGTTTATGTATTTATGAATCCATTAAGTCCATTAAATTGTCAATGACAAGAGACAAAATGCCACTACGGAAAACCTAGAGCACGAATTTCTTCAGGAAGCTTTTCAGCTTGTTTACAGAATTTTTGAAGCGAAGATAAACTTTTTTCGTTTGAACTTAATTTCTAGCTATGTTTTCTGCTGTCAAAATTATTGTGGTCGTTTTTTAATTGAATTCTACCACAAATGATGCATTTCTTCTCGTTAACATATATATTCTCTCTCAAGCCCTGTTTAATAAAATCATATCTGAAATCTTTACTGTCATCAGTGGACTATTATCTATTTGTTTTACAGCTGTTGAAGACCATGTTTAGTTGCATAATAAAAACGTCCCTCTTCGTGATATATATCTAAAACAGTTTTTGACAATCGCGTCAGAATGCAATTACATATAAAATAACTATTCATACCAGCGTTATATAGTTAATCAAACCTCTTTACAACGACTCGTAATCATAGAAATCACTTGGTGACATCCATTAACCAATAGAATTTAATTTATGATATCGACTAAAGGTGCTTGATGGACTTTCATTATCAAATTTGAATTATTCCACAGCAGAACTGACGTCTGAACTGTCAGTTCTATTGTATCTGTGTGAAAGAATGCCCGAAGATGCTGAAAGGTGAAACCATGGTCGTTATTGAAAAAACTTGTGAAATAGTACAAAATTTTAAGAATTCAAAATTTTAATAGAATTTAGTGGTAGGCTTTTTGTTCAATGACCCTTAAACTCATTGAGATTGAGAAATTTATATTTATATACTCAAAATAATTAATATTTTCCAGCAATTAAAACAATCGTTGTTTAAGACCACTATCATCAACGAAAATATTTTTATCAGTTACTCTTCTATCAAAAACTCAAGCAAGCTAATTTCATACTATAAATTGTAAAAATCTAATCATGTACTAAAAACCAAATCCATGACCCGTAGTACAGAACCAGAATACCAGTATGTATGTTATGTAATAGAAAATAATAAAAAGAAAAAAATCCGTGAAAACTTTAACATGATTCTAAATGAGCATTTATCCACAGATACTTTCGCCTTAAAATTAGAGATTAATTACGTCTTAAATGTTTTTTTTGTCTCCGTTTGGGGTCATTCTTAAGGCGACGATGTTTTTTATGCACTCTACCCGATTGAAAATTTATCGCTTCAATTTACTAAATCTATTGTATATCCCGTGGGCGTCGGTGATTGTTTTCAAATCACCGTTAAAAAAACTTGCTTTCAAATCGAGATAAAGACCCGTTCACTGATGATTTTTTTTGCCATTCTAGCGCTTCATTACATCCCAATATCAAATCTATTCCCTGTGGTAGAAGTTATCACTCACTTTTGACAGCAGTGATTATTTTTTACATAATTTTCTCTATTTTACTTTACATGAAACTTGTATATTTTATTACAACATAAAGGCATTATAAATTAACTTCTTAAACCAATGATCCTTCTATGCAAATTTTTTACAAGCTAAAAAAATAGCAATGTATTTTAGACTTTATTAGTACAATATGAAACTACGATATTAAAACAGAAGAGACAATACACCTTTGTGTACCTTTTCTAGACAGCTATGTATAGATATGTTAATGTACGTTTAGAGAAAGTTGTGATAAAGCCGAAACAGCTATCAACTATATATTTTATAAATTGTAATGCATTACTATTCTTTCACTGTGTTAAAACTACTTATGTTGGTTAATCATTTTATAAAATGTTCATTTTTTTTTGAAAAATTTTCATATTTTTGAAACACTTTTTTATTTTTTTGTCATTTTAACGAAATCAATAAGATTAATCTTTGTTTGACGACAACATACATAATATTTAAAATATTAATAATATCAAATTTGAATTGTTAAAACTTTGTACGATTCCGCATTTTATCACACGGATTCAACATAACTGACTCAACTGAAAGCCTGATGATGCCGAAAGGTGAATCCCGGGTCGATAGTGACAAAATATGTGTAATCATACAAAGTTTTAACAAATTTCAATTTGATATTGAAATTCTATCAAACATTTTCAGTCGATATCAAAAATTCCATTAAAAATATTTTGGCGGTAGATAAATAGAGTACAATCCATAAATCGAAGCATTACAAAACTGTTTCTACAATTCGTGTCTTTATGAAAAATTCTTTTTAAAACTACATTTATTTATTATTAATGTTTTCAAATAACAAAAAAAAAACTTGAGTGAATTGAAGAATAATATTACCTCTTTAACGACAGAGGAAATTAAAATAATTAATGTTATCTTTTCAGATTCATGAAAATCGCGATTCTTTTACTTGCAAGACACGTACAAAAAAACTATTACAAAATATATTACTTATATTAAGAATGCAATCTAAATTGGAGAAAATTTGCTGTAAATAATCCAATCATAACTATTCTACTTTCATAATTATTAACGTATTTCGACTATTGTTTTGTAAAGTAACAGCGGCAATTTTTACTTTCTTATTTATCTAATAATACAGTTGAAATGACAA
The DNA here is from genome assembly GCA_028555115.1 of Himalopsyche japonica. NCBI lineage: Eukaryota > Metazoa > Arthropoda > Insecta > Trichoptera > Rhyacophilidae > Himalopsyche > Himalopsyche japonica. The sequence goes on along the minus strand of JAHFWJ010000412.1, from coordinate 1,993,874 downwards.
ATTTCTTTCGTAAACGTAAAACAAAACCTTTTTTCTTAACTTAAATTTATGTCATTATTAAAAAGAGGTTTTGTCATGATAAATTTCAAAAAGTAATTAAATAATGTTTTACTTGAAAATGTAAAGAAAACATTTTCTCTAAGTACGAAAAAATCTTCTATATATAGAATGTAGTAGAACGTGACAAAGAGCTCGTGCAAAAAGATTAGTAAGCATATCTTGACGAGTTAACAACTCACGTATAAGCGTGCTTATATAATATATGTATGAAACCATCCACGTAAGCCTGCAGTGGTGATTATAAAAGATCAATTTATATTTCAAACTTCGAAATAAGCTTCAATCTTTTATGGTAACTAATAAGTAAAGAAATTTTTTGTTATACTAATCAATAAATTACTCTTGCAAAATTAGCCACGAAATTTTATAACCAAATTCATTCCAATGTTAAACATTAAAACTGATGATGGATCTCAATAGAAGCTTTTTACGAAAATTAATTGTTCAGAATTATATTGATCATAAAGTTTATTAATTGGTACTTATAGGTAACTATATGAAGATATTATTTAGAAATTTATGTTTGGTGAAAAATAAAATTAGAGAACGTGAAAAGAAAATTAATGAAGAAGTTTTTTATTAATTTTTTATTCGACAAATAAATTAACAGCTGCTTATGGTTAATTAAAAAGAAACAAAGCTTGCTGTTTGAATGGGTAAAACAAAGAAAAGTTGAGGTATGGGATTCAAAAAAATATGATCCCATAACGCACATAAATAGAAACTTTAACTCGAGTTGTGATAGACATTAACTTTTTAAAACTTATCAAACAGTAACGGTTTTATGGTAATATTTGTTCTTTTATGTATAGTTAAAAAAAGACATTAAAGTTTTATGTAACTTATCAATCATAAAAGTAACACTTAAATATTTTCAGAAAGTCTTATATCATAATAAACTTGACAAACTCGTATATTATCGGCAGTTAAAAAAGTTGTCATTTTTTTCCTATGTGAATTTTAGTTGTTAAAATGTTTACTTTTATATTGAAAGTTTTTACCAATTCAAAGTATTTTAATAGAATGAAAATATTAACCCTTAAGAATAAGTTTTCGGAAGTATGAAGTAACCTATAATTTTTTTAGAATAGAAAATTGGTAAACAAGCTAGCGATCATCAAGTTTATTGGGGGCATTTCATCACGAAATATTTTATGTTCATATCGAATTTATGGTCGTTCAAAAAAATACTCACATTTTTACAGCATGGATATCTGAATTTTTTTATATCAATAGGCCATTGTACTCATAAATTTACAAATCATACTTTGTTTCAGAGGTTCGCAAAGTGTGTCTCACGCGACTTTTTGATGTAAGCTGAGAATGTAAAATCTGTATTATTTTTTCCTTCATATACAATATTGATTTTTTTATGTTCCGTTTGAAGAAATTCTCCTTTCTTATAACCCAGATACTGTTTCCGTATATATCTAGTTTGAATTTTAAGGTTTGCAAGAAAACGTGGAAGCAAAAGCATTTTGACGTGATAAAATTTAATTGAATTCTACAAACGATGTACACTTGGGGTATATCCAAATTTTAAATAAATTCCACGTGCTCTTCGAATAGCTTCATTACTTGGAAGTGTCCATATTTATAAAAAAAAAACATTTCTTTCAATGGATATCAATAAATCAAACGTGCGATCGAAATTTAAATAGCTATATCGCATCTGTTTTGCGTATTCACAAAAAAATATTCGAACCAAGATCGAAAGATTTAATTTCAAACAAACTATTGCATTAACTAAATGGTGAAAAAAAAATTTTTTTGTATAAATAATTAAAAAAAGAATAATAAAGAATATTCAGTTACAAAAATACGTTAATTTACGAAATATTATCGTTTGCCAAATATTTTTTGATAACAAATACTTTTTACAAAAGAAAAAGATGGCCTATCAAATATCGTTGATTTCAAAACTGTTCCTTTGAAAAAGAAGTTTGTGCTTTATTCGGATTTTTATTTTTTCTTCAATATTTTGTTTCATCTTACGAACTCGACCAAGGATAATTTGAAAACGTCATAACACCAATTAATGAAATTATCGATTTTTTACCCATTTACGCATTTTTATTCATTTGTGATTTCCACGAATTAATATCACAGTATATGCAAAACTGACTTTGATTTTTTATGGTTTATAGATTTATTATAATTCAGACATAGCTTTATATACTGTTTGATTTCTATAAAATATAATATTTCGTTTTTATTCTATCTTTATAAATTAAATCTCATATTTATATTTATGATATGGACTGAAAGTGCTTGATAGAATCACAATATCAAATTTTAATTATTGAAACTTTATACGCTTCCGCAAGTTTTGTCACCAACGGCCCGAATTTTGGCTTTCAGCATCTTCAGACACTATCTATCTATCACACAGATGCAATAGAACATCAGTCAATAACAATGCAAATTTAAATGTAATTATAAAATACAGATGTGTCAAAACATTTGCTCAAAGAAGACATACATACGTTCAATTGATAAAGCTGTAAAATTTATAATTTTTTTCAAAATTACGTGAGTTCTTATAATGGCTTAAATACAAGTGACAATTTAATCTTTGTTTTGTCATTTAAAAGATTTTTAGTTTGATTATCTCAATGTTTTTTTAACTATTTAAGAAATATGGTAGGGACAAGTATATTGTAGATAAATTGTTCCATAACCTAGATGTGTATAATTTCGGATAAACACTATAAATTGTTCAATAAAAATGTACAATGTAGTGGAAATACAAAGTTACTGATATCATACTTGGAAAGCTTTCCTTTGTAGAAGAGTATTCAATTTATCATTACAACATACCGTCACAATGAAAAGCACAACAAAAAGAATGTCGCATTTTTCAGCTTTGTCTGTACAACACATTACAAACGTGATTTCCTTCACATGGAATTTCAGCATTTGCAATTCGCATACATTCTTCTACCGAGGTATAAAAAACTATGCAAACGAATTTTAAAAGATGGCCATTTATGATTTTATGATTTAAAAATGTCTTATTTACAACTGTATTCGAATAATAATGAAATATTTAGTTGATATTTAAATATTTTAACTTTGAAATGTTTTTAACATGTTTATTTTTCGAGGTTATAATGAAAATTTGTTCGAACGATTTTTACATTTCAATATTAATTTTGAATTATTTTACGATTCCGGTCAGTTCGGTTCTTTCTAATTCAATAATTTCTGTTGTATTCGTGTGATAGAATGGCTGAATATGCCAAAAGCCGAAAGTCGAATCAGTAATCATGTGGAATCGTACAAATATTCAACAATTCAAATTTGATTTAGAAATTCTGTCAAACACCTTCAGTCGATATCATAAATTGTATTTATATATTTGTAATTAACTATTGTATTTCAGTTTTTATGAGAAAATTTGATCTAATCTCTTATTGAGTGGACACGGGTTAAAATTTCAAAAATTTATTTTTGACAAAAATATAAGGATGCCTGTGATTTTTAATTCTCTTTATGTTCTCAAACCTAAATACAGAGCGTATCAATAACGAAATTTTTTTAATATGTAATATTTTAAATATCAAGTATAATGAAACGTCAACGTTATTGATTCATCTAAAATCACGATAAACAAACTTTCTCAGAGCTTTTCACATCACTTTTAATACTAATTTAAAATGTATTAAGTAAGGTTTCGTTAATATATAGTGACATTTTTTAATTTTCTAATTAGCTGAATTAATTAAATTTTAATTACCTATTTACTACAAGTCTAACATATTTTTTGTATTTAAAATTAAAAACAAAGCCATAATAAATTTTTGAACACCGATTTGAAAAATAGTTTTTGAATTACTATTCTTATGTCGTTAGCTGAAGAGTAGATCTTCTCCAACAATAACACTCAACTAAAACCATACAGTCTTTCTAGTAAAAAGTGTGGTATTTCTAAGAATTTTACATTTTCGCTTTAAAGCATAACACTTAGAACAATCCTTTATATTTTATTTCAGCGTGGATTAAACAACCTTATTAATTTAATTTTTTTGAGAAAACTTTATAAATACCAACTAGTTTCGGCGTAAAATAAAGGTCTTAAAAGGTTCTCAGTCTAATTAAATTCTTTTTACAAGTCGTAAAAAGTTTTTTTACTCGAGTTCTTGATTTTTTTAATCGGCTTTTGTGTCAATGTTGATTACGAGTTTATTTTTGATTTTATTAATAAATACACATAAAAAAACATTCAGGAATATTACGATAATCTCTTAAAACGCTAGTATCTCCACACAATAGAATTAAATTATATTATATAAGCGATTAATTTTAAAGTGGTCAATTTAAAAACAGTATCACTATAGAAGCGAAAAGGAATAAACAGATGTTGAATAATATAAACAGTGAAACGAATAATTTGTTTATGGAATTTTGATACTTACGTGTTTGGTACATTCCGCATGGCTCTGTGCCTGATGAAAACAATCACAAGAGTCCCATTTCCCAGGACACCGACGACGAAGATTATTGCGAACACAACTGGGACTATGTACGTCTCGGGACGGGTGTAGTATGGAGTATAATCCTCGACCATAGGGTGACTGGAATTCCCGCTGCCAATTTTCCCATCCAGCACTAGTTTGGTAAGGTTTTCCTCTTTTTCGAAACTGTCTGTAATATTTTCAACAGTCATTGCCATTTGAAAGAAACCCATTTTGATTAACTTTATGATTCACTTTCATCGAAACTGTGTCACTTTTATATCTGTTTTTTTACACATTTTGTATTTTCTGTAAAAAAATAAATAATTATATATACCAACCCGTTGCCTTTCACGGTATCAGCTTTACGTGTTTTAACTTTCACTCGGCTTATTTTTGTCAGAAAAAAATTAAAAACTTAATTGAAAAAAACAATTGAATCTTGCTTTATATATGCGTTGACTAACTGGTAATATTTTTATAATAATATTATGAGACTTACTGATTGAATTAGCATTTACTCGGTAGAACTCCATTAAAACAAGGTGAAAAATAGCAATATATTTTAGTTCTACAATGTTTATATGATATATAGTTGATAACTAATTTGACTTATGCCTTCACCAAAACAATTTTGATACTTTTTCGTTGTGGTATGATATGATTTACTTGAAAACGGCAGTTTTTTTTCTTTCACACTCCAAAGCCAAAAGTGGTCCAGATTTGACAAAACCAATCAAAAAAAAAAGTCCATATATTTTTAGTTATTTCAGACTCAATACATTCGATTTCATTTGATTCACACTGTTTTATTGTAATAAAGGATTTACTGACTACTTGTTCAAATATATTTTTTTATACAATTCAATACAAAAACAAAAAAATATCGACAAAATTTACAGTTTATTGGTAACGACTAAAGCATGAAACATCGTTAACTTCTAACACTTCAAAAGAGAAATTGGTGCTTACTTTTAAGCACCTGAAGTATTTATAGGTTATATTTATAGCAAAAGAATAAATTTATTATTGATTAGCACTGGGTTAATTTATATATAAAATAGATGCTAAAATTTTATATCTCGCAAAAATAATAAACTTGTTGTTGTTCTTATTATAGGATATTTATTTTAATAGAAATAAAATTCAACTCAAGTAAACTATTTTAATTGAAATACGTTTTCACTTCATTAATAAATATTTTATTGATAAGTGTGTTTTGCAAATCACTATCTGGAGAAGTTAAATTGCCGATAAAAAGGGTAAGGTATAATCGATATTCTTTATATTAACATTTTTTTTACTGTTTATGTTAGAAGAAGGTTCGTTGAAACGATTCTCATTTTAGTGAATATAATATACAAGTAAATATGATCCACTGAAAGCAAATTGATTCAGTGAAACCCAAAAGTAACCGAAACATCTCGATTGTTTTCACTTCAAGAGGTATTAGAATGCAAAGATTAAATAAAAAAGCCATACACATCGTATTAACTATAAACTTATATTCTGAAATTTTCTGAGAATTGGTGTCTTATTAATTATAATGGTCACGATGACGAAAAAAACTCAAATTTCGTTTATTTACTCTGAACAATGCTTTTATTGTAGCTCTTCTTAACACAGATCAACTATTAAATATGTTAAAACCAATACTTTCTCTTCGTTTCTTTTTCTCATTCCATAATTGTTGTATTTTTTGTGTTTTTACATCATTAAAATAAATAATTATCATTTTTCAATTCTAAATACTATTTTTGTAACATAAGTAAATCTTCATATAACTTTATTTTGCATTATGTATAATATTTTTTTTCTACAGAATTTGGTGAGGTTACTACGTTTAAGAAGTAATATGTATGTTTATAAAGAAAATTAATCCCACAATACTCAAAGGAAAGTCTGTGAATTGACCTTCTATCCTTTGTAAACACAAGTAATGAGGCCAGACTAATTGAGAGTAGCCATTTTTTATTCGATTAATTAAACTACGCAAATCGTGTTAGCGGTACGCCAGATTTAATTATAGTTAACGGCTCTCGAAAAAAAACCGTTGCTTACCTCAGGTGTCCTTGATAAAAAAGCATCTTCTCAATACTTATCTAAGCTAGCTGTTTACGAGCTTTTTAAAATTTTAACGTGACATAAACTTTTTGCTCAATTTAAAGTAAGTGGCTTAGAAAAATCATTTAATATCATTAGGTTTCATTAAATATTCGGTAAGAAGTTTCTCGAGAGCTATGTAATAAAAATCGGATTGGTGTGTTTACTGTCCGTCTAATGAATTCACAAAAAAAAATCTAATGCCAAACCACCAAAGAGTAGGCGGAATGATTTTTTGTGCTTTTCGCAATTACTTTTTGGTTGTTTTATTAAAGAATCAACAAAGTTAAATTTCTTTCTTGTTCTGCGATATCAAACATGTCAAACACACTACCCACCAAATTCGACCAAGACTTAAAAAAAATCTGTACATGAAAACTCAAAGAATTAAATTATTTTTTTCGAAAATAATTAATGTATTTTTATAAGCAAGCATGTGACTATTTCGAAATGTCATTTTATGATGAAGTCTAATTGTAATATATAGTGATGATTTTTTTCTCCCTTATTCTAAAAAGGCGAAGAAACTTGTGCACTTTCAATATATATATAACACATTTTCAAGATTTTTTTTTTAGTTTTTATCGCAATTTCGATGAACCTATTTATATTATACTTAAAATTCACAGTTATATAAGAAAACAACAATTTTATCAAGGAATAAAGCTTATAGAAAATATTCTGGTCAATGACTTCAAAACTTAGTCTTTTTTTCAATTCAATGAAGTTGTACGTTAAAAATATATTTTTCTCAAAATTACACTAGTGATTGCCTGGATGTTGAGATATTTAATATATACATAATTTCCGCTGCTCAGCCTATTTCATTTTGCAAAAAGCACTTCACCCATTCAGAGAACACGAATAAAATCGATCTGATATTGAATTAAGAAAAATTATACGGAAATTTGTAAAACTGCTTCATTCTTATCAACTTAAATTATAAATTTCGTTATTCTTTAAGCAGCTTTGTTCGATTGTATTTATATATTTCGAGTATATGAATAATAAATCGTTAATTCATGTTCTTTTTGTTTATATTATAAACTCTTGTCACGTCAAAAGCAATAAATAAGTTAAGATTTCCTCAAGAGCTTTCGTTATCTTTAGCACCTTCCGCTCTTTGCCGGATATGACTTATTTTTTTATCAAACCCTTCATTCAATACTTTTGATTTTGCAATTTCCACGAGTTTGTTTTTCCAAATTCTAGGTTTAAGTATTCATTTAGACTCTAAGAACTTCTTCTGAGACATGAAATGGTGTTCATGGTTTATTTTATTGAAAAAGGCAATTTTGTATATAAACATAGTTAAAATTTTCTCCATGAATTAAAAAGCAATTTTATTTTGTATTTTTAATTAATATTTCTTTAATCGTGGGCACATTTACGTTTTTAAACCTTTTTTATTAAATAACTATATTTTCTCTTCTGCGAGTTTTTCTGTTTTACTAGTTATCCTATTAAGTGGTAATATCAATAGTTTTAAATTATACATAAATCAGCCAATTTTACAAATTCTTTTTTTTAAATCAAATTATTTTACCTTTTAGTTTTTTATCATCATTTTATTGATTCTAGTTTATTTATTCTATACCACCTGAAAAACCATCTTTAATAATACTGTTACATGTATTGGAAATGTAGCGACATAGTTAACATGAAATATTGATTCCATGATCAAAAGCAAAAATCTTTAAATTTTCATAATTTTCACCATACGATTGTTGTATGCTTATAAAGGGTCCGCCATCTAAAGTTTTTTTTTCAACTAGTGCTTATTTCGTGAATGGTAACACTTAGCTCATGTCTGATTTGACAGATAATTAGTTTTATCCTTCCGCTGAACGAATATGGTTGTGTATACGCTTGAACAACGCTGGGAAATATTGCGACATTACTTTGAAAATCATGGTAATGTTGCAGAATGTGTGCGAAAATTGCGTACGGATTTTGGAAGAAGAGAAGCACCGTCAGCTCTGTATGTTCGTTATCTTGTGAAAAAAGTGAAAGAAACTGGCATCCTCATCGATAAACCAAAGTGTGAAAAGCCAAAAACAGTGCGTACACCCGAGAATATTGATGCTGTGGCAGAAAGTGTGCGTGAAGCGCCATCAACATCAATTCACCGTCGTTCTCAACAATTGAACATTTCGGAGACATCATTGAGACGAATTTTGCATAAAGACCTTGGTATGACGCCATACAAAGTCCAATTGGTTCAGGAGTTGAAGCCAACTGACCATCCAATGCGTTTTCGCTTCGCTGAGTGGGCCTGCGATCGACTTACAGAAGATGCCGATTTTGCCAAAAAAATCATCTTTTCGGATGAAGCTCATTTTGATCTTGGCGGGTATGTATACAAGCAAAATTGTCGCATTTGGGGCACAGAAAACCCGCACGCATACATTGAAAAGCCGGTACACCCAAAACGAGTCACTGTTTGGTGCGGATTTTGGTCCAGAGGCATAATTGGGCCATTTTTCTTCGAAAATGAGCAAGGAGTGGCCGTTACAGTCAATGGCGATCGTTATCGGACCATGCTGAACGAATTTTTGTTCACAAAAATTGAAGAGGAGGATATTGGCAATATTTGGTTTCAACAGGACGGCGCTACGTGCCACACAGCCGAATGTTTTGCGCCCTGTTTTTGAAGATCGCATTATCAGCCGCAGAGATGATGTCGTTTGGCCACCTCGGAGCTGCGATTTGACACCGTTGGACTATTATTTGTGGGGTGCCCTCAAAGATAAGTGTTACGCCGACAAGCCAGAGACAATTGACGCTTTAAAGGACAATATTCGTGAAGCCATTGGTGAAATACAGCTGCACACAATCGATAATGTGCTTAAAAATTGGACCGATCGTGTAGGCTACTGCATGGCCAGCCGAGGCGGCCATTTGAATGAAATTATTTTCCATTATTAACCGGAAGGATTGTACTTTCAAATAAAAAAAGAAATTTGAGAAAATATTAGTAGTTTTTTTTTTTATAGCATTTTCAAAAAAAAAGTTATTTGGCGGACCCTTTATTTCACTATTTAAAAATTAATTAATAATTAAGTACATTTTAACAAACTCTTTCACAGTTTGCGTTCGCAGCTCGTTTACACGGACATCCGTAATGTACATGTAAACAACAGTCATGTGCCTCAGATTATATTGCAAGACCTTGCCAAATCAAGAAATATTAAACAAATGTATATTCCATAATCATTTCATTTACCCAATAATGAATCTCAAAAATGCATTTTCATAAGTCACAGTTTTAAAAACAGATCACATACTATCGAATGGCCGTTGAACTATATCTTCAGTAATTAATCTATATTCTAGCCTATCTCGTTTCTTAAAAAAGATAAATCATGAAATTTTGAAAAAATAAAAATTTTATATATGAAGAGTCAAAACACTTTTCACCAGTAGATTTCGATTTTAATTTTATCTGAATTACTTTCTCGTTGATTTATGAAATTTTGCCGCTCTATATTCACTAGATCTTTGACAGAAAACCATTTTTCGTCACAGTGCACGCACTTGTCATTGTACCAAATAGTTGCACCAACTACTAAGACTTGAACCGAACTTAATCTAATCTAAGAAATGCAGTTGAACAGTTTGATGATTGAAGTCATTATTCTATTGAGAAGTAATCCTTGGTTTTGATTCATAATAGATTTTCATTAAGTCAATGCTAGATGGTTAATTTTTAAATCACTTAAGATATAATTTACGATATTGGCTGAGATGCTTGATGGAATTTCAATATCTAATTTAAATTGTTAAAACTTCAGCAAGATTCCTCATTTTTTTAAATAATAGAGTATTCAAATAGAATATACAAAAAATACAATGTCTTCATAACACAAAATGATACTTAGTTATTTCTACAAAGATATTCAAGTAAAAGCTCTAATATTTTTATGATAAATCTGTCTTTGTACTATTTCCATATAATTATGTCATGATCGCGACATGTTTCGGTTATAAAATTTAGTTGAATCAGTAAAAAAAAATAAGGAGCTATTTTCGAGCATCTGATGTTGATTGTGAAGTTTTTTATTTTTCTATGAAATGTCATTAAAATTAGTGAATATTCATTTTAACAGCGTTTTTTGTTTGAATTTAAAGAAACAAATATTTGCGTCTAATAATATTTGGAATGCTTTATGTAGTAAACTTTTAAGGTAAAAATGCTTTCATTTTTCTATTTACTATTTAAAAAGTTTTACGAAAAAAACCTGTTTTCTCAAACATATCATAATATATCGGTGAGATATAACGAAGAGTTTTTCGCAATTTCCATACTATCATAAATTATTTTGTGGTTATTTTGTAATACATCACATTGTTGGGTTCATAAATTAAATTTCCCTTAGCGTTACCTAAATGAATTCAACCGACTGATACCAGGTACTTCATTTCCCGATGCTTACTTTGTTTATGAATGCAGCTTATGTTTGATGGTTTTTTGACGGAATAGGCTTCTTGAGATATAATTTATCCATCGAAAACCCATCTCATCTACATTGAATATTTATCACGATACACTCTTAAAAAAACATTTAGCAACAGTTTATGGCTAAATATATGTAGATCCCATCGGACAGTGGTCAGCTTTGATGGAATTCGTGTGGAATCTCACTGACTCGAATCCCAATACAAACAGATGTGATTTATCAATTTTTTGAAGGAACGAGTGTTTGCGATGGCAAAATATTCTCTTTCACCTATTTTGACCTAAGAATTGGTCATAGCAAAATTGGTGATCTAACTTCTGATATTTCTTTTCCTTTATCATTTCTTTCTCTGCCTTATATGTAGAAAGAGAGTATCAGAAGCAGATTAACAGAAATAAAAAGTGCTCAATATAGCACGATGAAGAAACAACAGTGTACTTTATTTCTACAAAATTGAATTTGTTGAATTTTATAGAACTTAAATACATTGATATTTTTTCACCGTGTTATAATGGAGATCTACCAAGTGAATGCAATCAATAAAATTTGAACATAAACTTCGTGAATCTCACAACGTCGACACATTTTTTGCACGAATGTATTATGATATTTAAGCTGTAGAGATTGACGTTAATTTAATAAGACAATATTAAATATATTGGTGCGACAATAACACACATCTTATTCAAAGTAAAACGTTTTGACGTACATATATTCTCATAACAAAAATAATTAAAAGCTCAATTTTTCACTCTTCTTACCTTCATCAACATTGAATATTTAATAATAACATAAAAACAGGTCTAGTGTTTAAGTGATTGAACACTTGACACTACGTTTAAAGAGCTGTTTAAAAATACCACAGTTTTATTATTATTCCAATAATGACTGTGTCAATTTAGTTAATAAAAATTCTAGCATACAACCTGACTTAATTAATTACTCGGCCAAACATCTCTTAATGTGTTAAAGACTTTAGTTATAAATGTAAATATTAAAAAAACAAACAAACAAAAAACGGAAGAGCATTTAATTATAAAAGTACAAATATGTATAAAGTAACAGTCTATTATGTAATAATAGCATTAAAACACCTTATTATAATGAAGCTTGAATTTTCCCATATCGGTTTCACTCTAGGGAGAATTTCTAAACTTTCGTAATCAACATTTTATCTAATTGCAACCCCGATGTATTTGAATTTAGAAAGTCGTTTAGCGCACAGACATACGTACTTTCTAATCATGAAATTACATCGTGTACAAGTGTTCAATTTACCTTTTCCTTTACATTTAAACGAATATCTAGTTACGATGAAAGTGTGACAACATTCTCTTTTCAGCAAATATCTCCCAACAAATCTAATCCACTTATACTACCAACACTAAGATATCTAGATTCGGACGGTGAACCTACCAGAGCTTTTCTTGTTCCACGTTTATTTGAAATGAATTAATATTTTAAGATACAAAGTTGTCTTTATCACTTAGAACAAAAAAAATTGATTTATTATTTTTGTCAATTAACACTTCAAATGCACTCTGAGAATTACAATTTAAAAAATTCCACAACTTATTATTTTGATGACCATGACTAGTTTCGCCTATCGTGAGTACTATCAAATGATACAACACAAATTACAAGCAAGGCTATTTATATTTAAAAAAAAACTTTAAAAAATGATAGGTTGTATTATTTTAAACGTAATTATACCCATATAAAATATATATGTACTTCTTGATTGAACACGGTGAAAAAAATAGCAATGTATTTTAGTTCTACAAAATTATTTTTAACAAATATAGTTGATAGCTATTTCGGCTCACGCCATCGTCAGAACTATGCTTAAACTAACATTTGCTTATCTATATATAGCTGTACAGAAAAGGCACACAACACAACCTCTCTCCTGTTCCAACGGCCTAGCTTGTTACTTTAACACAATGACACAAAATTTTCAAAATTCTAAATGAAACAATAGGTGTCTATGACAATAAGATTATATGTGGGACGGAAGTGATCCTTCTGGAAGTAAATCAGAGCAACCTAAATGTTTGCATCTTTGTAGTAAGGGTCGGAGAATGACGGCTGGAATAGCTGGAAATCAATAGACACCAATTATCACAAAGGATTCTTAACGAACAAACTAACATAATAGTATCGCCACTTGTCCAGCCGTTGTACAAAGGGGTGATCTGATTTACTTCCAGAAGGATCACTTCCGTCCCACATATAATCTTATTGTCATAGACACCTATTGTTTCATTTAGAATTTTGAAACTTTAGTGTCATCGTGCTAAAGTAACAAACTAGGCCGATGGAACAGGAGAGAGGATTTGTTGTGTGCCTTTTCTGCACAGCTATATATAGATAAGCAAATGTTAGTTTAAGCATAGTTCTGACGATGGCGTGAGCCGAAATAGCTATCAACTATATTTGTTAAAAATAATTTTGTAGAACTAAAATACATTGCTATTTTTTCACCGTGTTATAATGGAGTTCTACCAAGTGAATGCCAATTCAATCAATTCTTGATTGAACCTAAATTAAATTATTTCAGTAATAAAAAAACGTTTTTTTTATTTTTTCAATAATAAGCATGAATTTATTATATTGCCTAAAGGTGCTTGATGGTATTTCAATAAAACTTTTGAATTGTTGCAACTTTGTACGATTCCAGATGATTTGTTATTAACGTCCCGAATTTCGCCTTTCGGCATCTTCAGGCAATCAGCTCTGTTGCATCTGTTCGATATAATGCCAGAAGATGCCGTAAGGTGAAATCCGGGTCTCTAGTGACTAAACACATGGAATTGTACAAAGTTCAAACAAGCATAAAATCGTTAATCTTTTGCCAAAAATTTACTTTGTATCTATTTGATTTTGAGATAATCCATCTTATAACGATAAAGTCAAAAGTATTGCAGCTTTCTAGCCATATTCTAGGAAATTAATCGAGCAACAATGCCACAAGGTATTAAAAGTTTTCCAAAAAGTTTATTTGTAAGCTCTTGATAGTTTTGGACAAGATTTATTGTTTCGTATATCTGTCAACGTACTTTTTCGCTTTAGTTTGACCTTTACCCTGAAGTAAACTTTCTGACTTCAGAAGCTTTTTTTAGATTATTTATTTAAAAAAAAAACTTTGACCAAGTCTTTTGTTAACTTCAACAAGAACACTTATTTCATCAAAAAAATTAAATCTTTTCATCTGTAAAAACGACTTGAGTTTGATTAGATGTGAAAAAAATGCATGGACTATTTTTAAATCTTTAAATTTCTATGTTAAGTTCTTCAGTTTAGTTTTGGTAAAAATTGTTGGGGTTATATAACTTTTGCAAAGTAGTAACAATATTTTCATGAAACTTCAATCGCATTCAGATATTACAAAGTAAATTTGTACCATATTAATAATTCGCCATACAAAATAAAACCATTTTAAAGAGGCTTTATTTTTTTGTTGGTACGCTATTAAATATCATTTGAGTACACGTTGTACAATTCCTTTTTAGTTTTAGTAGAACAGTGAATCATACAAATTAATATATTAAATCATAATAAATGAGAAATTGACCAACATGGATATAATTGGATATAAGTATAACAAAAATTGTTTTCGTTTGTATGAATATAATAAAATGTCTTCCCATCACTTCTGGGTGAAAAGGCATTATTTAATGCTTTAATAATTTAGTAATATATAATATATTTAACACCTTTAAATTGAATAAAAAGTTTAGCTTTACTTCACTCAAGCAACCGCGCATTTTTCGATACTTTGCTATTTCTCGCGACATCAATTATTATGCTTATAACTTTTTACTCAGTTGAGTGAATTTAATAAAACAAGAAGTATTTTATAGAGTATTGTATAATATATATAATTTAAAAACAATTGGCTTAAAAATAAAATTATCAAGCTACAAATGCATGATTCATTTTTTTTTTCATAAAAATCGAAAAAAAAATCTATTAACACTCATATAAACCCACAAAGGAATGTCAAATTCTCTAGAAATCCTACACCATGTTACACATTATTGTGTGTTTATTATTTGTGGAGTTTCTCAAACTGTGGACATGTTTATTTGTTTCTGTTATATTCTCATATCACTCGGTTGTCTGGAGTCTCGAAAAATAGACTGGCCGAAAGCGAGCGTTTTTCGGCATACCTTGAGAGCCAAACAATATATTTTTTGATATTTTCAAAGAAATTATGTGTGATATTTGGTCATCATCGACTAAATAAAAAAAACGATTTGATTATGTCATAATTTCAGCATATTTCTAAGCCAAATATAAACATCTGTTTTTTAATTTTGTTAATTAGGTAAATGACACTAAACATATTTTCAATTTGAAATATTTAAGATATAGCGGATTCATGATATAGTTTAGTTTTAATTATATAATAAATAAGTATATATATTCGATATTTCTACAATTTCACAATCACTGGATCTCAAGTTGTAAATATTCGGGAAAGATGTTTCACATCTTTTTTTACGTAATGAATGAAACCTTTCTGTCTAATAACTCAAGAGTTTTATTGCTTTTGGTCAAAAATGGTCTTTTTCGGGTTGCCTCAACTAAACCATTCAAAATAAGTCACTCAAAACGGAATGGTTATTGGCTATCAATATGTTGATAATCAATCATATACTATAGGTCCCTGTACCTTTACTATCATGATTTTGTGAAGATATTTTTAGGGATTACGTCTTATACAATATGAATATATTCAAATAATAAAATACGAAACAGTCATCGACAAAAAATATTTATGGAGAGTTTTTACACTTCCGAGAATTAGGGTCAGGGTAGGCGCTTACTATTCATCCATCAGTGATTTACGACAGGAACAGGAGGCACAATGAGATACAAAATATTTCTTTTACTAGCCAATACATGTTGAAATATTTATTATTATTAAATATTATTTAAATGTCCTGACTGCCTTATAATAAAAAGTAAGTAGTAATATAATATCATTACTAATGCCTAATCATTAGTAATAATATTCTATTACTAATTATAATCACTTAAGTTTTATCAATAATGCTTTTTTGTATGATAATTAAACAATGAAAGTGTATTGCTGAGCTGTGATAAACAAAAAAACTTAATTTTTTACAGTCCAAGAGTAATTATAGGAAACTTTTGGAACTGGCAAATATTGTTTACTTCAAGGACGATTTGGAGCTATAAATTTCGGAGAAATAGAATGAAAGACACGTAGAACAATAAACAAAACAGTTCCAAGCCGTAAATTTAAAAAAAATATCCACATGTGTCATGCATTCGAACAGCAGACGTAAAGATGCAGCGCGAGACGAAATCCGTGCGAACGCGGGACCGGTCGTTAACCTTGGTAGAACTCCATTATAACACGCTTTAAAAAATAGCAATGTATTATAGTTCTGATGAAGGCATTAGCCGAAATAGCTATCAACTATAAATCTTCTAAATTTTGTAAAACTAAAATACATTGCTTTTTTTTCTCTGTGTAACATTTTTTTTTTATTATTTAAATTGTTTAGTTTTCTTTTAATAGTAATAGCGAAAACAATCAACATTGCACTTCGTGGGTTTTAAATATTTTTCAATTTGTTAGTGTTTTTTTTAATCATTATAATGATTTAAGTCGCTTTTAAAACTCATTTTAATCTGTGTATGTCAAAGCTTTTGTAAGGATAGAAAAGTCTCTTTTTACTATTCACTTTCACAAGCATCTGCCCCCTAGAAGCTTTTGTATGTCTTCGTGTATCTAAAAAAAACATTTTCATCCACCTTATACCTTTTATAGAGCGTGGCTTGTGTATAAATTCCTAAAGGAGAGGTAAATTTTATTATTCGGAATTCTCGGTCTCCTCACAAAGATGTTTCACTTAAAGGTTACCGGACCAACAAAATCGTATTGTTCACTCTTCTATTATGCTGTTTTACTATAGGATTCCATATTATTGCTCATTTAATGCTCAAGTAAGGGATTATTAAATCAAATATTAATTAGTCATCTACGAACCATATATATATAATGTCATACAAGTTAATTTCAGTAAGCCCCACATCATAATTATTCCAGCATTATATTATTACAGCACCTTACACAGCACTTCAATAAATATCGAATTGAAACGAAACAGGACAACGAAACAAAATCAATAAATTGACTCAAAATCAATTGAATATTTGTGTAATGTCTTTCCTTCAAATTTATTTTAGTTCTGGCGTAGCAAAGCGCCCAGGGTACAGCTAGTTTTAAATAAACATTATCATATTATTTTATTTGGAGCAAGTTAAGCAGTTTACACATATTCAAATTTCAAGACTAATTTAATATATATTATGTGAAGTTTGAAATGTTGAAACTTTGTACGATTCCACATGTTTTGTCACTAGCTAAAAGTTCTGTTGCATCCGTGAGATAGAATTTCTTAAGATTCCGAAAAGCGAAACCCAAATCGTGAGTAACAATACATGTAGAATCGTACAAATAATATGTAATTCAAATTTGACATTGAAATTCCATCTAGCACCTTCAGTGGATATCATAAACTATATATTGTGTCATTTAATAGTAATTCATGTAAATTTCATGAATCAAAAAATAAATAAAGACATAAAGAATTTGACAGTTATAAATTGTAATTAACTCGCCGAAAGTATTGATTTTTAATGCGTATAAAAAATAATTTTTTTCAGTAATCCTCGAACGTTTTCGTAATGTTAAAAATATTTTGATATATGGCATTTAATATCTGATAGTATAGTTATTTATTTTATCTATGCTTATTGCCGATCTACTTGTGATAAAATTGTGCTGCTCATTAAATGCAGGAAAAAAATACCTTGCACATCGTATTGCTTTTTGTAAAAATAATTTGACAATTTTAAGCGTTTTTATTTGACTTTGCATTGTGTCATTGATTTGTCTATACTTAACATCTATTTTTACTTTTACATTAATTGCGCGAAACCTGCCTTATCCAAAAAAAGATAATTTTGCTCCCGGCAAATTGGTATGCAACAATAATTATTTAATTATTTTAAAAATGATATCAAAGGTAAGACTATGGTACATTTCAATGACATAATTAATTAATCTCTCTGATACAGCTGCAAGTCAAATAATTATTAAATTAAAAACATGGAAACGTCTAGACACCCCGTTACCAGGATTCTTTAAAATTGTCCGAGAAATCATTTCTGGAGGCTCAAATATTTTTTTCAAGACTCCTGGGATTAAAAAAGTCACTCGACATATTTTAATTTACAGTTTAAATGTGTTTAATTGAATTTCGTAAAAAATTTGAATTGAAAAATATTTGGCTTTAGGTAAAATTAAATGGCTTTTCATAAACCATATAACATAAATATTATTAAGTAAGAAGTTGCAAAATTTCTATCACTATGGAAGACAATTATTTTTTTTATCGTCTTAATGTGATTGATAAAATTTCAAATCATTTATAAACATTGAATCATTCAAACCATGTGCATATATTTCCATGATTCAACTAAGACTTTGCGATTAAGTACCTTTAATAATTCCAATGCTTGGTTTACTCTAGTTGACAGTTTTTATTTGAAAAACGAATCAATACAAACATTTTTTCTTAATGTAAAATCTTCTTTGATGTTGGAATTTATTTAATAATTATTGACATGACATTCAACATTTATTAGATATCCTCAGACTCGGGAATCTAAATGACATAGGTTTTCCAATTTGAGATTATTATAAAAATCAAACACCGTCGAAGCAAAATTGAAATGTATGAAGTAATATTTAAATGAATAACAATTTTTTTCAGTTCAAGTTCACCAGTGTATTAATGCCTGACAAATACGAAATGTGAAACTCAGGTTAAGAGTGACAAGAAATATTTGAGTATACACCCAGTCCTCTTTTTACGCGATTTCTTTTACGCGAATTCGATTATACGCGATTATTTGGACGGCACCGTTACATTTTTTTACGCGCTTCTTCCCCAAATTTGTTTTACAGAAGAAATTTATATATGATGCTAGGCATGTACATTTCATTATTTTTTTAAATAAAAAAAAAATGGTTGTCTGTAAAGTCGGTTTACGGAAGATAGTTTAACGTGACAACGTCATAAGAAAACATTGATGAAATGATTGCATACTTTTATGAATAAAATGGAATCATTTTTATTGAATTATCATTATTTTGTATGGATACGAAGAAGAAGTGAAATGAAATCTACAATTTTTTATTGATATATTTTATTCGCACTCATTAATTCAAATATTTTTATTACTTTGATGAACAGTTTATTTACAAGTAACAATGTGCTTTTAGCAATTTATTTACAACTTTTATACATGTGTGATATTTAACGTCTTCCAATCTGTGTTATTTTGTTAAAGATAGGTCGGTGATAGGAAAAGTAGGAAATGAATGGGAGTGTTTCAACTGTAATGTGTCTCGAAAAAGTCAAATCAATGGTTGTTCCTCTCAGCGTTGTTGAATTATTTACATCTGATCTCTATCGCTTATCCGCGCTCTCGCTCGCACGCTTGCCTTCGGCGTAACGCGACAAACGGGACAATGAGTCATGTTTTTTCATGCGTGCAGCGGGCGTTCATCGATTTATAAGACGTTGTCACGTCAAAATATATGTATTTTTACAACTTAATTTTGTAAAATATTCCATTTTTTTAAATACACATACAAATGCCAAATGTTGACAAGTGTATCGGATATTATGCGAATTTTTGTTTTAGGGTCTGTAAAGAAATATAATGGAATTGCGTAAAATCATGGGATGTATGTAAACTTGTTTAAACACAATTAATTTATTAAATTCGTTGAATAGCACCTTTCTCGGCCTCTAATAATTCATATAAGTGTATATAATATAAGTTAAGATCATAAAACA
The DNA here is from genome assembly GCA_028555115.1 of Himalopsyche japonica. Classification (NCBI taxonomy): domain Eukaryota; kingdom Metazoa; phylum Arthropoda; class Insecta; order Trichoptera; family Rhyacophilidae; genus Himalopsyche; species Himalopsyche japonica. The sequence continues at coordinate 1,973,885 of JAHFWJ010000412.1, read as the reverse complement.
TATAATTTTTTTTTGCACGAATTTCAAAGAGCAAATTTTGGTTTTTCATACGTTTCTGGTACTTTTTTACGCGATACTTTAATTTTTGGAACCAATTTATCAAATTATCTGAAAGTTATGATTTTTTTACGCGATTTTTTTCACGCGCCTTTTTCTGGAACCAATGTACCGCGTAAAAAAAGGACTGGGTGTATTTGCTTTTTACTTATCTTGACAATGTTTACCACTCATCTAGAATAATTTTGAAAACAACTGTATTGCAAGAATTTAATGATAACAATGATATATAATAATTTAAAAAATTAACTTATAAAAAACGAGTTCAGAAGAAGAAGGGATTAGACACAAAATAAATACTTGTAATTAGAAATGAAATTCCAGTGGTTGGAGGTGATTTAAATAAAGTATGTGCCACTCGATAACAAAGGACAAAACGTGTATGACATTGAGTAACACATTAGCTGAAATAAAAAAGTTTTTATTTTATTTAAAAAAATATATTTTCCCATGAAATTACCGCTACTGAATCCATGATAAATGGTTACATTTTATTTGCTCAAGTAAAAGAATAACACTGAAATATCGTCAAATACACAAAATACATCGAGTAATTGGATTTTTTTTTTGTACTTTTTTACTAAAATCGGTAGAAGCATTTAATATTTTACGGTATATATCATATTTTAGCAAATTACGTCCGATGGCTTAAAGCTATAATTTCTCACTTTTCATCATTTCCAAACATCAATTAAGTAAATTTACCGGGTTTACTTAACAGATTACGAACTAAATTTATTACTTAAGTTGAAATGTATACGAATTAAGGTAGAATCTATATTTAACATTTCCTCATCGATATATGCTCAATAAGTTCTAATCACAATCGTTGAATCTAGTTACCTTCCAATTTACAAAAACCAATAACGTAGATTTTTTTATTATAAAATCGAAAACTTTTTGTCTTACGATTCGACCATAGTTGCATTTAAGTTAAAAATAACTGTCAAATACTTCATTACTCATATTTTATATGTATATCGCGTTTATTATAAAATTTAATCACCATAAAAATACCTTGTCCGTCATAGTATTATTTGACATCGCAAATAACCTTAATATTTTTTTTATTTATGATATCTGCTGAAAGTGTTTGATGGAATCTCAATTTCAAATTTGAATATAATGCCTAAAGATGCCGAAAGGCGAAACCTGGGTCGTAATTGAAAAAACATGTGGAATCGTATAAATTGTAAAAATTCAAATTTAATTTGTTTTCCATTTTTCTAACATGAGATCTATTCTTTACTTAGTCGATTCATGTCGTATATAATAGTTGTGTTGAATTTTGTTATGATTTATATTTTTTGACTGACGGTGCTCGAAGTTTTAAAAGTCACTATATTAAACTTACATGAAAAAGTATTTTTTACAGAAATAAAGTTACATATTTTACTTGATAATCTCAATCACATTAATTCATATTTAAAACACTTGTATATTAAATGATTAAATATCTTTTCATGACAATTGAATCAAAATTCACGTACAAATAGCAGGTAATCCGATACCATATTTTTTCAACATAACACCGCGTCTTACGTATACCAAGTAGACGCCTCGCTCAGCAACGCCCAACGCGTGACAAAGCTTTGAACCATTTCAAGTAACGTAAGCCAATTAATATTTTATGTTCATGTCGCGCCGCTTCGCGTTCGCATCTAATCCACTTGCGTAAGCTACGGCGTCATTTTTTTTCTAATATACAGTTTGAAAAAAAAAACTAAAACGTTTTCATTTGTAAAATAAATTCGTACAGTTTCACACGATTTCTCATCTGTATATATCTATTTTTTATATAACAAAAAAAGTTTTAAGCTTACTGTTGTGCCAAAAAAGGGATGAAAATACGGAAGCCCACTGATGCTTTGGACGAGCAATATCAATTGAAAGTATAAGGATCATAAATATTTCAGTCGGAAAATGGGTAGATTAGACGAAAATAAATGGGGCTTATTTCCGCTGGTATACAATAAAAACGCTGATAAAGTCGTAAATTAAAATGAATATAAATTGTAACTGATGTATTTTTATCGTTTCCTATGCTTAATCAATCCATCCGGTTCGTTATCGATTAGTGAAGTATTAATTTAAAACGTAATGTACAATATTATGATATCGGTGTAAGTAAATGCATCCAAAGTAGTGTTTTTTTGTAAAAGGTCAATGAGAAATTAAGCTATTTTATTATTTGAAACAAAATATTCCAATAATTTACAATATCAACTGAAGGTGTTTGATGAAATTTCAATAACACATTTAATTTTTTGAAACAATTTACAGCTTCATATATTTATTCACTCACGGTCATAGTTTTGTCTTTTCGGTATCTGACAAACATTAAATAGTTTGCAAACTGTATGTTTAATATGTATTTATATGTACAAAGTCTACGAATTAAATATATATGTCTACAAATAATTTCGATATCTACTTATTAATCATATAATAAGTGGGCTTTGGTGAGTTAAAATATGAACTGATTGTAAAATATCAATTGACGTACTATTGTAAGAATTAAATTATTCAGTAATTTATGATATCGCCTGAAGGTGCTTGATGTGATATCAGTGTAAAATTTGATTTTTTACAACTTTGTACGATTCCACATGTATTGTCACTAGCGGCCCGCGTTTCGCCTTTCGGCATCTTCAGGCATTCTATCACACGGATGCAACAGAACTGACAACTTGTCAGTTATGTTTGCACAAAATATGTGGAATCGTACAAAGTTGTAAAAATTCAAATTTAAATTCTTCAGATTGCTAACTGATAGAAATAATAATCAATAAAGGCGGTTTAGTTAGTCATTTAAAAGTAGTTGTTTAGTACTGTTTCCTTTTTTTATTAGGTTCAGTCACACCTTCATAATTCGCCGGTTTGCTTCCTTTTGACAAAACTAATTATCTAACGCATTATTTTCCCTAAAATATTAACATGCTTAACTTTATTGTAAATATTTACCCATTCGTCAATCTTGTTAATGAGTATTTATTTTTAAATCTTATTTGATTTTATTTTTTATAACAAATTAGCAATATTTAAATAGAAAAGTCATTAATAATTTTACTAATATGATTGACCGTTAATTATTATCTTGATTCATCTACCATTGATTTTCCATAACTGATAATCATAAACTTAGATTTTATGATTTAATTGACATTTACATGGTAGAACTCCATTATAACCGATGAAAAATAGCAATTATTTTAGTTGAACAAAATTTTTATAGTAGATATATAGTTGATAGCTATCTCAGCTTACGCCCTCATCAGAACCGTGTCGTAGACTTAAATTATTGTACCAATAGTTTATGAATATGTATTGTATCAGTTGAAAATGGATGCGAAGAGGAAAAACAGCTCTGATTTTTTTTCATATCTTGCCTTGCTTCCATGAAATGACAGTTAACAATCAAAATTTTTTTAAAAAACTAATTTCCAAACTCTTCTTAGTTTCATCGTAAGATCATTCTATCAACATAAATTTAAAGTTTTATTTCGAATATTTCAAATTGTTATTCCGCGGCAATGAAACATAACAGAGATTTTCATTTCAATAGTAGCCTTCATTAAAATTACACTCACACTACTTTTGAAAACGACTCTTGACAAACTTCGATGTTGAAAAATGAATATAACGCAATTAATTCATGTTGCTTTCAAAGTGATTCTTTCATCTAAAAAATAAGTTTTCATATCGTGGAATTTTCGTTTACACTGGTTTTAACGTTTTCTTTTAGTATGATTTTCAGCTTATTTTTTGTTTAAAACGACCAAACAAACGAAACAAATTTGATTATATTGATAAATAAATCATTTTTTCCGTAGTGATGTGTGTTTCGAATGAATATGAAAGGCTGGTATTTTGTATTATATACTGATAAAGAAAATAGTTATACCTGCTTTATAAAAACAGACGGAAAAAAGTTAAAAAATTCATTAGATCAAAGGTGATGTCAACTCTCTCTTTAGTGAATACATTTATATTGGAGTTGAATATTGATTGGATTTTTGTTAATATTTATAGTCAGAAAACATTTAATTATATATACTATTAGCATAAACAGTTAACAGTTTTCATGAACATTTTACACTTGTCATTTCTTTTGATTTTCAACGAGTAGCTTTGCTCTCTCGCGAATTTTACCACTGAAAGATTTTGTCGTGCAAATTGAGAATAATCTAACATACAATAATCACATCAACATTAACTGTAACAAAGCATTGCGAGTGTTCGGCTTTATTTTCCATACCCCAAAACTTTTTTGGACATCAAAATTTTTATATTTATGTCCGATGCTTTAATTCAAATTTAAATTGAGAGAGGGTCGATTATTTCTGCCCCAAAGAATTTGGAACATATCGTTATGTTGCAAAAGGCTCAGAAGACTTTTTTATATCTTTTAAACTTTTAAATGAAATTAACTTGGCCACATTTATTTGACTTTTATATCAATTATTCAAATTGAAGTAAATTTTTTAAATTTTAAACTGTATGCAGGGGCGATTCATTTTTTTAGAAGTCATAGACGTGGGATGTGATTAGTTTATTCATATAAAGTATACAGCCATCCCTCGATGAGAATGTCGCTGAAAAAAAATATTGCGTATTGATTTAAGGTACATATTTCACGTGGAAGAGAGTGAGCTCGTATGATATTTTTTAACCTATTAAAGAAGCTTTTTTCTGAGCTTACTTAGTTAATTTACTTGAAAATTTTCAAGGTGTTTATCATTATTTTGTTACAAAATCAATATACATATATTTTGAATTTGAATGTATATTATAAATGAATAAATAACAATACATTTTAAACAGGCTAGTTCAGCTACTGATTTTGGTCACATTTCAGAGCAAAGAAATTCGACCACAAGAAAAAACTTGATTGATTGCACTCACGTTAAATCTTATCAATATTTAATATAATATTCAAATATCCTTATTTAATATTTTTTAGACCGTGTTTTTGCATCGAAAGAAAAAGCAATCGTTTTGTTGGAATCTTAAATTCAGTACTATAGTATAGTAACGCCATATTGCAATCTGATCATTTTATATTTTTAAGGTTATACTGTATTTAGTCTAAATACACTGAAACAATATGGTGAATGGTCAGTTTCATTCAATTTATGCTTTATTATTATTACTATTTTCTGTATGTTTTATACAGAATGGTAATGTTTTATTTAAATATTAGCCCTGATTCGAATTACAAATACGATGTTTATTGAAGCTGGAACTACTTCTTGTTGTAATCTTTCCATCCGGAAGCTGTGGGTGAATCCCAATATTTGAAAACGATAAATAACCCTAGAGAGCTTTTGAATTCATGTCAAATAAACTATTATGACATATACATATACTATTGGCATTTTTACTTTAGGTCTTTTGTATTGTATACGTACAATGTATGTTACGAAGCTTATCATAATCGTATGTAAATGAAATAAAGAAAAAATTAAACTTCTTTTATAGGGCTAATACATTGTCTTGAGTAATTCGTATCCTTATTTTTTTATCTACATACTGTAGCTTTATTTATAATAACAAACCACCGGAAAATATATGGTGACAATAAATAATAACTTATTGGTTTGATCAACCATATATGCATTTGATACCAATGAATATAATTTTCTTTTATCCTAATTTATTGATTATATTTACATATCATATTAAAAGCCCGTTAGAGTTTTATTAATTGAATTGGCATTTACTTGATAGAACTCCATTAGAACACGGTGAATTTTAGCTCTACAAAATTTATAAGATATACAGTTGATAGTTATTTCAGCTTACGTCTTCATCAGAACTATATTTAAACGTACAATTACCTATCTATATATAGCCGTGTTGAAAAATTACACAATACATTTTCTTTTCTGTTTTAACAGCCTAGTTTCATATCGTGTTAATAAAGTCTAAAATGCAACACTTTGATTTTATGCATTTCTCGATGTTCGAGTTTATCTGGATATTGAGTCTTTTTTTTTTTAGGGAATATACCCAAAAAATCCAGACTACCTCGCAATATCAAATATATATCTTAAAAATCTTACATTACTAAAATTAATTGCTATTTTTTCACCGCGTTAGACTTTTGTTAAATTTACGTAATTAAATTATTTTTTGTGCACAAATTGCAAAAATGAAATGTGGTAAACTCATTTATGGATATTGATAAAACATTCCACTGAAAATGATTACATTCACAAATATTAATTTTAATTAATTGATCAAATTGTTATTCGACCTACTAGATGAGTCTGAATTCTTTGAAAAACGTTTTTGAACTAATTTTATAATAAGGGTCTGTATTACTTACGTAAACTATGACGACAAAATTAATATTTTAAGCCAAAGTGGTATTTATCTTCTAAAATGTGATTCCTGTGAGGCTAGGTATATTGGTCAAACAGGAAGATCCTTTCATACTAGATTTAAGGAACATTTAGCTTGTGCCAAAAAAGGCGATGAGATTTCTACTTTTGGAAACCATTTGTTTCAAAATAAACATTCATGTGATTTTACTATAAACTACAAAATCCTGCATTTCAATAACAAATCACTGAAATTAGATAAACAAGAAATCCTTGAAATTAATCGATATAAATTTTTGCCTAATTCTAACCTTATAAATGAACAAACTACTTTTGCGTCGTCACCATTGTTATACTCATTAAATTAGATTAATAAATATATATTTCAAATAAATATTTTTTTTTTTTTTTTGAAAAATGATATTGCCTCCTTTTACTTATTTTTTTACAGAAAATATTGGAACGCCCCTGACTGACCATATCTTCCCATCTCATCTATTCATCTTTAATCGACTTCTCATGTATTAATTTATTTTGTTCCATTAAGTAGTGATTGTGGGTTATTTTCGTCATTAAAAATTTCCCACTCCTTACTTCCTAATTGATTGTTTAGAGCTCCTAATGGTTTATTGATTTACCATAATTGTAATTGTAATTCTTAATAAGTGATTGTGAACATTTAATTTTTATACTAATTTACTTTATTTGTATCAATATTGAATGATTTTATGTAAATCGTTTCCTAGTTCTTGTACCCATGGTTTTGTACACCTGCTACCATTAACTCAAATTATTTTTTTTGTTTTGTATAAATAGACTTCACTTTTAAGGTGTTAACTGTCACTTCTTGATGGAAAGGCATTATATTTTAAATAATAAAAACACATTTTTTAGTACTTATTTCCACAATATATTTTTTGATCAGGACCGGTTTCGCTCATCGTGAGCATTATCAACTGATTATTATTATGAGCATTATCATCAGTTGATAATGCTCGCGATGAGCGAAACCGGTCCTGATCAAAAAATATATTGTGGAAATAAGTACTAAAAAATGTGTTTTTATTATTTAAAATAAATAGACTTGTTTGTAAATTGTATTCTATCAGTTGATAATACTCGCGATGAGCGAAACCGGTCCTGATCAAAAAATATATTGTGGAAATAAGTACTAAAAAAATTTTTTTATTATTTAAAAAAAAAAAATTCATAAATCGTACAATATTATTTTTAATGAATATTCTTTAAGCATATACAATTGTTGGTTAATCGAAAACATGTTTTTTCAACGCATTTAACGAATGTAACATTAAACTTACAACCCATTGATATATATTTAGCCGTTTTATTATATATTTATTCGTTAAGGTAATAAAACGAACCAGGTAAAAAATAAACGACTGTTTTTTTTTTATCTTAAATGTTTTAGTTGTAGTGTACAATGTCTGCAAAACTTCTCGTATTGTGGTATATATTTGACATGCTAATTAAAGTTGTCGCCAAAAAACTTCGCCATGGCGACAAACTATCGCCCTTAAGTGTTGCCGTAGTTGAGATAGTGCGACATTTATGCGAATGCAGACGACATAAATCGCACACACAATCTGGATGTGGTCTTATGCGTACTTTAACGTCCCACCGAAATGTTCTTTACGACATCACTTTGCGAGGATAAAACTGAATCGATCCTGCATAAATAATGTCCACATACGGACATCTAGATACTGATAAAAAGTTATCAAGTGTTAAGGGACTATGACAATATTTGTAGGAAAAATTGACCTTCGAATTATCCTTCGAATAAATTGTATCTTTTTGGCTATCCGATTAAGTTCTATATTTCAAGTCGCAACTTTGACTGAATAAGCAGAAAGATCAAATTTATTGATGAAAATAAAACCTTTTCGAATATATAATCGAACTCTTATTTAAATCAGGGGCTTTGAAGTCGGAGTCTTGTATTTTTTAATTACTCCATAGCTCTGATTTAAAACATTGAAATATTATCAATTAAAACATATTTATATTCACAAAAGGGTAAACAAAGGATTTCTATTTTTTTTCTACATAGAATAATTTATGCTTGAATAATTAAAACGATATTCTTTTTATCTATGTCGTCTTAACTAGAATATTGATTAAAGCTTAATTAAAATTTAAAAATACATATGATAAATTTGAACTGTGAAAACATTTTACGATTCCACATGTTTTGTCTCTAATGACCCGGCATTCGCGTTTCGGCATCTTCAGGCATTCTATCACACGGATACAACAAAACTGACTGAAAGGCGAAACCCGGCTCGTTAGTGACAGAACATGTGGAATCGTACAAAGTTTTGACAATTCAAATTCGAAGTTGAAATTTCATCTATCACCTTCTGTCGATATATTAAATTTTACATATGGTAATTCTGGCGTAAGCTGAAATAGCTATCCAGTACCACAACTAATTTTGTAAGAGCTTTATTGTTTAGAAATTTCCATTTACTTTTTATTATAAATGCCAATATATTTAATATTAGGTAAACTGTAACAAGGCGACGATAAATGGTAAATAATTTGTAAGTACTTCAATAATTACAAATTTTTATTAGTTAATTATTTTTACAAAAATCAACATCCATATAAGAAGATTGTTAATTATTTTTTTTTTCCATATTATGACGGATTTCTTCCAAGGAAGTCTCAATACAATAAATTAAATTAATTCTTTTATTGCATATCCAATTTCAGTTGGCAATTTCTTCATATGAATTTTGGTTCAGAAAAATATATATGCATTGCAGCAATTTCACATTTCTGTTAGTATTGCGAAGTAATATTGGTAAGTCTATGATTTATTTTGTTTATTTCATTTATTTGACTGCAATAATTCAACTTCTCAGGGAAATTAAAATGTTACACTCGTTCATATGATGTTTTCTTTTTAGTAATATTATTGTTAATGTTTAGATTATTTTCTCATTTGCTACCGATACCAACTAAGTTTAAAAATATTTATATACGCAATTGTTTCAAATCAAACAGCTTACAATTGTATTAATTAAAAATTATTGATTCGTGTTTTTATTAATTTATATTATTTAAAATCATTTTTTTTATTCAACGGCACAGAACCAGAGTGTCAGTGATCATCGATTACGTAAAAGACGAAGTATTCACATAGAAGTAAATGAGAGAGTAAAAATTTACTTTTGACTGTGGTGATACAGAAATGGATAGAATTTCTTCTATTAACAAATATAAATCAAAAAACGTATTTTCATACATTTTTTTCCAAGAAATATTCTTTGATTATCTGACATTTAAGAGTCATGAAATTTTCACAAAAAAAAATAATTTGAGAATACAGTATGTACGATAATTCAAGCATAAAAATTTCTACTCGATTAAATTTCCAAAACATTTGTCGATTGAAAGCTTCCCTATTCTTGAACCGTGAAAAGCGACAACTTACTATAGTAAGAGCTTAGATTTCTTATAGAGGTCTCTGTGCAAAAGCGGTTTACCGATATTGTCTTATCGGGAAAACGTTAAAGTTCACCCTAGAAAGCCTTTCCACATGAGCAGTAACGTCCACAAAGTAAGGATCACAAAAAATATTAGTCAACAAGTATAATAGTATATAATTGTGGTTGTAATATATCACCTGTTCTAATAGTGAATTTCGCACGACTTTTTGAGTTGCTGGACACTTTCTTTAGGATATCATTTGATTTATAAATTTGTACAAACATTTCGTTTTCGTCTCTTCGAATCTATCAATGCTAAAAAGAGTTCAATATATATATATATTTTTCAATTTAGTGAGTTCTTTTAAACTTAAATACAAAATCTCTCAAGATTACATTATTTATGAAGTCAAACAAAAATGAATAAAAATATTTTTTAGGCTTGGGTATGAAAATTTATTAATAACATTAATTCTTAATAATTTTAACTCTACAATACATACTAGAAACTATAATTGCTTTGAAATTCTTGAATTTTCTTATATTTAACGTTAAAATTGATTTGAAACGAAAATTATTTTCATCATATTTAGCCGATAAATCATTTAAAGTTTTTAATCAGCCAATAATAGTCAGGGGTTTATTGACCATTATTTTTAAGAGTTATACACACCTTATCAATTTATGTATTAAATCGATTTTTCATTTAGTAAGAAATTACGTTTAAGTAACAAATATGAGAAAAAATGTCTATTATGACATTTGTTAATTGTATACGCGTGGTGAGACTAATATAAAGTTTAGTGTTTTAAGTATTGTAATACACGTTACATATTGGTAGTGCACGTTACTGGATAGTAGCAATTATACTTCAGTGACTGTCTGAATGGAAAATTCCGTTTTGCTAAAACGTTTCTACCATAATTCTGAGCAAATGCAGTTTGAATAGAAAAATAGATCTTTGTACACGGTATTTTAGTGGAAATAGTAAGCCTGTTTTAACCCTTTGGCTGCCAAGAGCCGATTTAATCGGCTTTTGCAACATCCGTGGATAGTCAGAGCCGATCGGCTCTGCATCGTGAAAGAATAAAATAATGAGTCATATTTTAAGCGCCCTGTTGAAGTCTGCGCTGCCTATTGTCATTATTATTGCAGCGTATTGCTCCAGGGGTTCATAACATTTTTTAAATATATATTTTTTAATAAGTATCATTTTTTTTATCGTTCTTGTCGTTAACTTATTTATTTTTATTTATTTACAGGCAATGCCTAATAATTCATTTATTTATTTAAAATTACACTGTCCAAAACTAACAAATTATCAATTGCTTTTGCACCGTAACATATTTATATATATAGTATTGGAAATTCAACAATTACACGGTAAAAAAATCAATAATTTACGATTTCACAAATATAAATATATATATAATATTTACATATTCAAGATTTTTAAATCATATAATCTACATACAATCTACAAATTTATTTATATAAATATATTTTTTTATTACGCATACGCATTGTATATGTATACGAGTATGTTAAGCATACGCATTATTTTATCATTGTTGTTAGTTTGCGACCACTTCAAGAATATCCTGACTGTGCTAACAATATTAATAATTCGAGCTCGACGGGGACGAAATATTCGGCAAAACGGTGTGTCATTGTATATTGCTCCAGTAGTTCATAACATTTTTTTTTAATATATATATTTCCATTACCCAAAAGAATCTTGGTTGCCAGCATTATGATCTAAAGATATTTCAGAAAAATCTTCCTCGAAATCATGTTTTATCGTATCAAAATGCTCTTCTTCAGAACTATCACTCTCACTAACGAGTCTTTAACTTCTCTGTCGGGGTCGTATCAAAGCACTTCCATCCGAGTCCATATCTGAATCATAATTACTAGTATCCGTTTCACTGTCGTGATTCATTTTGAAGAGTTAGAATTTTTATGATCAAGATTTTCTAATGTAAATGGGCGCAAAGTTTTTCTAAAATTATATATTCTATTTCTATAAATATGCGTTTTCTTATTTTATTTCCGTTATTATCCAAGGCTAAAATAGTAGTTTTTAAGGTTAAGATTTTAAAATAAGCTAATGTTATATGTAAAGTAAATATTATATTATGTTTTTGAAAATGCCAAAGATTGACTACACCACAAAACTGTCGAACAACACATAAAACTGTCAAACTAAAAAAACAACTGACAACTGATTGCATCTGGTGCAGTGCATATTATTTGGAACGCAAATTTTTGTCAAAACAAATGGTACACACTGTTTAAAAATTATAGAACACATTTTAATATGTTAATTTTTATATCATAATCGTGACATTTCTGGCACATTCGGCCAAAAAGTCATGGCATCTAAAGGGTTAATAAAATCTTTACAACAGTAAAAGTATAGAGATTTATTCGTTTCATTACTCTAATCATTTCCAAATCAAAAGTTGTTATTATAGTACCACATTGTCTTTCCATGATTGCAATTTTGTATATGCTTTAATTTTGAGGTATTGTAAACCGCTTTGTTGCTTGAAAACTTTTTCTTATATAAAGTTCTTCTAAGAAAATGTAACGTTTTGGTAAACGTCACATTTAAAAGAGATTCGCATATTTTATTAATAGATTCGATATATATATATATACATTCGTTATAAATATCTTTTTTTTTACACAATAAATTTAAAATTAAAAAATGATTTGAAGCAAATTATATAAATCTATAGTATAAACAATGTATAGCAATTTAATTTTTTGGAAAAAATGAAAATGTAAAGAACCGTTAAAATCATTGATTAAATTGGCATTCACGTGTTATAATGGAGCCTACCCATTATAACACGGTGAAAAAAATAGCAATGTATTTTAGTTCTACAAAAAAATTTGTAGAGCTAAAATACATTGCTATTTTTTTCACCGTTCTAAAATCATTACTCAATAGAAAAACGTCTTTGACTCTTTACAATGAAATCGATATCAACTTATATATTGTTATGCCATATTTTTCTAAATGCAATGATATTTTTGACGTGAATAAAGTTTTTTCGAATATCACTCATCGTCACAAGGAGGAGAATTGTTTCTTTTATGGTAAAAATGTTTTTTATTATGTACGATATAATACCATTCCTCCAAAAAGTAGCAGTTAACAATTTAAAAGTGAGAAGAAAAATCCCAGTTATCTTGACAAAGATCTGAAAGTTTATTTTTGATCTGTGTTACAACATGTGAGTAAAGCTCTAATCGGTATTTCAAAGAAATAACAATATTGCGACATAGCTTTACAACACATTCAATTCCTTAATACGTAAACACGATTCGTTTTACAAAGCATTTGAAATGTAAACATTCTGTCCTTGTTTTTTGTAACATTGTTACTTGTCATTAGGATTGAAATCTTGCGAATAATCCATTACGTTTAACAGTGCTACTATTAACTCTTTCAATGCCTGCTTAAAACCCTAATATTGAGCCCTCTCTATATACAATGCATTGACGTTAATTTATTCTGCCATTTAAAACGGTTCCCTATTAAATTTAATGAGTCGCAATTTGTCTCTAAAAGCTTGCAACAAAATACTTAAGACATCCGTTTATACGTTTTATTGTCAGAGCTTTACTAAAAAGTCGCATAGAAAAATTTGAGTAGTGTAATCTTGATTGAAGAAGTTTTAGCTTATTTAACATAACAGTATAATATATGAAAAAAATCATTACGCACTGTTATAATATATACATATATTTGAAGTATCATATTTAATAACAAACATTTTTGTAGTGGTACAGTGAATGCCATTGATCTTCGTTATAATCATTTGCGATGACCACTCGTGTGAGTCATCGATTTAAAAATCAATTTAAACAGCGATTTGTTAAAAACAGTTCTGCTTTGGCATATTTTCCAACAATCTCAATAAAGTAATTTTTGTGTCACTTATATGAAAACAGTCGTCGTAGAAAAACTGCTGTTGAAATATCTCAGACTCTTTGTTTATTTCACATTATAATGACGTGAGTTTTACTCATTGCCATCAATTTCGAAACTATCAAATTTCCGATCTAATTGTGCTTAAATCATTTTCAAAAAATGCCTTTCTATAACGAAATAACAGTGAATACCTTTCATATTGTGTGAATACCATTGCATAAAAATAGCATTATTCATCACATAAGTTTGCGGCGAGAATATTTTTGCTACAAAAGTAACATAATACATATTTTAATATTTTTTTTTTTGGCTCTATAAAATATCAGAAGTTATTTTTACGACCTTTTTTTGTTAAATATAAACATTCATAAGCCATAACATATTTCATACTTAATCCAGTTTCCCGAAAAGACGTTATGAAAGCTATATTATGCTATGATATGTCACGTTTGATATTTAATATTTATTAAAAAAACATTTTGAAACGACCTATCACACAATAAACGAACAGTTTGTATGTGATGAAATTACGTTATTTTTTTCATATTATCTGCCATCAATAGAAGGGTAATGTTGATTGATAAAGTGGTGAGTTACTAAGACATTAAAGATATGAAAAAATATATCATTTTTTCTTTTGTAAACTACCCTATACTGTGGAGTGAACCTTTTTTGGCAGAAATACTGGCATTCGATATTTTTCTACTCGTTTATAAATAATGAAAATTTTATTCGTAGACAAATATTTCATATATTTTTCGTTTTTTCAGCCATATCCACACCAAATATTCAACGAATGGAATCTTAATTTGGTGTTTGGTGCTTGTTTTATTTGTCATAGAATTGGTCATTATTTAATCACTTAACTTTCAAAAAACAATTTGTTGCTGATTTTAAATAATGTTAGTATCACAAAGATCAAAACATTTAAACAAAATTTACATATCATTTTTTTTCAGACGGAATATTTACCCCGTGGGAGTGCAACGAATAACGATAAACTTCCCAAAAGCATTAACCATTAAACAACAGAGCCGATGTTTTCATGTGCACCTAAGGATAATAATAAATTTTTGTTGTCAGTAAAATATCTGGTGAAAATGGAGGTGACGACAACATTCGTAACAGAGTGAGACTGCACGTGATAGCTTGTCATTCTTTTAACAATATCATCTGTTAATATGGTGATATATTACAGAAATGCATTAGCCTTTCGCAATGGTCTGAGGAGCGGCGAAAGACCTATACCTACCAAGGAAATGCCAATTTAATCAATAAATTGTAATGTTATTCTTATTTTACAGTTACGTTCTCAGCCATTATATCAATTTACCAAAAAATGAATAATAAAGATTAAATTTTATAAAATTCACATAATCCTTACTTATGTAGTTTTGCCCTATGTAATTTAAAACTTCTTTTTGTGCTTAGCCTTTGGCTGCCAGAAAAAAATATGCGTCTGTATCCAGCACACCAGCTATAATTTGTTACAAAACATATTGAATTTTCCATTTTTTTTTTAAATTCCATGTACAGAAATAATTTATAAACTCACCAATTTTTTTTGTTATATCATCATAAAAAGCAGGTTTTCTTGAAGAATTTGAAATAAAATTGATTTTGGTAACCCTTAAACTATTGACATCTGTCAAGTTGCAGTTCGAACACACAAGGATATTTGAGAAAAATCGTTCTATAAATCACTTACAGCTATGATAAAATGTTTTCATACCTTTTTTATATCAGTGAGTGTCCTGTCAAGGAGTCACTTTAATATTGTAGAAGGAATATTTTTGGAGGAAAAAACGTTTAAAAATATTGACGAGATATCTTGTCTCAGGCATCCATCCCGTTAAGAATACTTTACTAACTACAAATTTTGAGAATACGTGAAGATATGTGAAAATGAGGAAGTAAAACATCGAAAAAATTTACTTATATGATTATTCACCACAATCATTAATGTTGTAATGTTGTTAAATATTTTACACTCATTTTGAACCCGAAGCGCAAGACTCGCATTAGTTTTCTGAGGAACACCCGTCTCGAAGCTTTAACGACCATTCCGGTCAGCTAATTTTTTTGGAGATCGGCAGAAAACGTAATAAAGTTTATAGGATACCTCAATAAAATAAAATAGTGTCGAGTTGTTAGTATGAATGTGTGAAAAAAGAGTGCTTCCCGCTGGGGAATGGGTAAGTTTGTTTTTCCCTTGGTTTGCCAAAAGGTGAGTTTCTTATTTTGCGGCTCTCAAGTCGAAATGATGTAAGCAAGATTTAATTAGGTAGTTATTTTTTACGGATTTTTTGTCGCCTATTGTATAAAGACACTTATCATAAAAAATACTCCTTCACATTCGAGGTTATATAATCTTAACTTATACGTTTACAAAAAAAAAAAAAAACAGTATACTATTAATTATAAATGTATTTTTATTATATTATATATTGTCATTTTCCGAATTTTATATCAATGAAATCACGACCAATTTCGCTCATCATGATCATTATCAACTGATAATTTTAGTCGTTATCATCTCAATATAAAATTTAAGATATAGCATATACCAAGCATTGTGACTTATTATTTTAATACAATGCATTTTTACCAATAACAAGAAAGTTCATATATTAAATATGGCTAACCTTTTGTAAAAAAGCCATGATATTTTTTATTTGAAGTTATTTTAGGAGTTGGACCAAAAACTAAGAACGCAATATATTTGAAAAGAGATTTTTACAATTATATCGTTATAATTGTTTGGCATTTTTTAAATAACAAAAAAATTATAGACAAAGAAAGGTCTGTTTTAATATTTAATACTCGAATTTCACATTTTTTTGCATTAATATTTTTCTAATCAACTAAAAGGAGGTTAATATTACCTGCCAACTTAAAATTATTCTATCGTATCAGGCACAGCAAAATTGATTTGATTCGTGGGTTTTGAGGGTTTTAAATTTATGTACGTGCTGCATGCGTGCAACATTTAAAAATTTACCATCACTAAAATTTAAATATGGTTTGTCGAATTGCTTCACCTCATTCAAATATATATTTACAGTTTATTTTTGTTTGTTTCAAAACATCTTATTATCAACTCGATCACTGAATGTGCCACGAATTAGAAAACGGCTAGTTCTACATAAGCTGTAATTATTTTACTATCCATCCATTTAAATTTTTAACGTTACTGAAATATTAATATTGGCTTGGTGATGATATTTTGAAAGAATAGTTTATTCCAACTCGGAAATTAGTCGCCACACATAAAATCTTGATGATTTATTAACGATGTTTTACTTGTAAGTATTTTCTGTATAATTTATGGTCACGCTTCTAATTTATTACTTCTAAATACAAATAATATATTAATTTGATATTATTGACAACATATTCATGAAGTCATTTTTGCCTTTGTTTATTACGTTATTAGATAAACTGACTATAGCTTATTAATGACCAAACAAGTATTTATAAGAATAATTAATACCTTTTAGAAGTAAAAACTACGATGTTGACAGTTTTTAGTACTTAACATAGCTTTTAAGTTTTCCTTGATTATAAAACCATAGAATTAATACTAAAAGCTTTCAGTCAAGCAATATTTTCTTTGATGAAAACATAATAATAATAACTTTTACTTCACTAAAACAGGTACTAACTTTATATTAAAAAAAATTGGATAATTAAATTGTAACAGTAGTACTAAACATTGTGTTTATATAATTTAAATATAATATATTTCTTGATATATTGATTGAATTGGCATTCACTTGGTAGAACTCCATTATAACACGGTATAACACGGACACGTAAGATCATTCAACAATAAAAAAACAGATTCACAATTTGCTAATCACTCAGCTACTCAGCAACTCAGCCCCTAAATGTTTGCATCTTTGTAGTAAGGGTCGGAGAGTGACGGCTTTAGAGCAGCTAGAAATCAATAGACACCAATTATCACAAAGGATTCTTAACGACCAAACTAACATAATAGTATCGCCACTTGTCCAGCCGTTGCACAAAGGGGTGGTCTGATTTACTTCCAGAAGGATCACTTCCGTCCCACATATAATCTTATTGTCATAGACACCGATTGTTTCATTTAGAATTTTGAAAATTTAGTGTCATTGTGTTAAAGTAACAAGCTAGGCCGTTGGAACAGGAGAGAGGATGTGTTGTGTGCCTTTTCTGCACAGTTATATATAGATAAGCAAATGTTAGTTTAAGCATAGTTCTGACGATGGCGTGAGCCGAAATAGCTAACAACTATATTTGTTAAAAATAATTTTGTAGAACTAAAATACATTGCTATTTTTTCACCGTGTTATAATATATTTCCACAAAAAAGTGATAGTTTAAGCCTTAAAAGTACCAACATACTCACTAAAAATAATTATTAACCATTACGTATGTGCTTACAATAACAGACCATAAAAATAATTCGTATGTTACATGTTTAAAAAAATAAATTCAAGCCTCAAAGAACCTCAACCAAACAGAAATATTAGCGAAAATAATTTTCAATTTTAACATATTCGAAGAGTTAAGCAGTGGGTGGTTTTGAAATAAGTATGTTTGTTTTTAACAAATGTATGATTTCTTTAGTCGCTTGAGGTTTCATTTATCCAATATTTAGAGACTGATTAATTTTGAGACGCTCATTTTTTTACATTAAAGAGTGCATACAAATGAGTGGCCAAGAAATTAAATAATTTAATAATTATTTAGAACTGACGACCGTTCTTTAGTTTTGATGCAACATCATTTGTGTTTTAGCGATATAAGTAACAGAATTATATTTTTCACATGAAACTATAATACAATATATTAGATTGTCTGACTTGGCTGGCTTTGAAATATTTAACGTCAGTATAGTTTTCTTTGTTTTACGATTGTTTTTAGGCATGACGTCAAATATCGTAAAATTTATTGTTGTGGACTGATCTTAAAAATATTTTGTTGTTTCTATTTTACTGATGGTCATATTTTATGGGAAATCGTCAACATTTTGTTTATACAGTCTACGTTTACCGTAAAACAACATCTACGGCAAGATTTCTTTACTTGCCGAACATTTTCATCTAACAAATTATGATTTTTAAAATTCTTTTGATAAAAAGAGTAAAGATTTAATTTTACATCATTATCAATTTATATATTTACCTTTTATTTTGAACTCTTTAATTGACTAGTCTCAAATACAACCCTTTGTAGTGCTGTTTTCAATAGCGCGTGCAGTAGTTTTTTTTTATTAATATAAGATTTAGATTATTTAATATTTAACATAAATATCTGCATTGCTGGAATATTTGTTAGTAGCTGTTTATCTTCTCACATCGTTTAACGAATTCTGCTTAGCTTATCACTACAAAAGTAAAATTCCTGGGTCTTACCATTGTATTACTGGTATATGTATTTTTAAAAAAAGACAAAAAATAACTCTAAATTCGTATTGGTGCCTAAACTGTAAGAGTAGTAGATGAGGCTTAATTTCAATGCTTTAGAGGGTTTTCTGTTATAAATTCATGGTTTCTTTAATAAGTGGACTTTTTTCAAGAAACGTTTAATAATTGCGTTAATTTCTTTAAGATCAGTTCTGAAAAGTGAAGTTCTTGATTATTTAATCGATTGTTATATTGTTTTCCTAGTGGTTTTGAATACAATTGTAAGAAAATTGTGCTTGGATGAGAAATATTTTTGTTGAATAATCTAAAATTTGTATAAAATTACCTTTCTGAGAAAAAGATTGTCTAGTGAATTTGCCTGAAACAAATGCTGTAATGTAACCCATATTTAATTTTCGAATATCTTAGTTATTTTCTCTGAATTAAAATTTTAAGCATATATTAAATAAAAATATTTTTTTCATGCTAACAATGAACTGACAGATATATTTTTAAATACCTGTCACAAAAAGATTTATATAAGATGTAGAAATTTTTGGTTTGTCTCTTAATCTCTGGCGCTTTTTTATTATCCGCGCCTCTTAATCAATTTAAAAAAAACTGCTTATTCATCAAGAGCGTTAAGATCTATGACGCGTTTACATAAGAATTCTTCGAATCGCTTTTTACCTTATGTATTACTTTTTTTTTTTTTTTTGTTAGTCGCTGTAGAGCTGAGTAGTCATTAGTAAATCCGATTTACTTGGACACCACCCGCATTACAATTGTATGTTTATGCACCACACAAGCATACATATGCACACGAACGTACACACAAATACACGTATGCATAAACAATAAGTTAGGAAATGAACTAACATTTCATATACCGAGGTTGTGTATTTTGGATTATTTATTTATTTGTTATATATACACGTTACAAAAATTATAACTTACAAGTTTGCGTTTGAAACTTCAAATATTTTAATATTGGAAATTAAAGAAATAACATATCAAAAAATAAGGATAGCAAGAAAATCAACCAAGCAAGCTCATGAAAAATCTCTAGAGTTCTAAGTAAAAATAGAAAAATTATTAAATACAAAATACCTTATGGCGGCGTGGTTATTATTTAAACAATTGCTACTTGAATATTCCATGAAAATAAAAATTTTGAAAATGCTTCACGTGCAAAAATAATGAAAGCTTTTTCATTAACAGAAATAATAAATCATTAATACCATCGTTTCATTAACGGAATTTTCGAGCCATAAATTCTAGCGAAAGGCAAATTTAGCCTCATTTACATGATTAAAATAAGTGGCTTTTTATACGATTGTGGTGTTTTGTTGCTAGCATTTCTCTTTACTCAATTATCTTTTATTATTATCCACCAGATTTGTGTTAAAAAATTCTATAATTACAACCGCTTTTTTAATTCACATATCTATATACATAAAAATCAATATGTGTATGTCTGTTTGTCTTTTATGCATTACTATACCATTCATTCGATCGATATGAAACTTTACACGTTTCTTGAGTACACTCTTGCAAGATTTTGACATGCCCTCCTAACCCTCCCCCAAAAAATCGATTTATAATCTTATCTATATTATTACTATTAACACCTATTAATACAACTTAATATTAAATTATTTTTTAACATAACGAGTTTCCTTGAATTTCCTTACTTACATCAAAATCGCAACACCGCACGACGAGTCAGATGGTTAAGTTAGGTTTTGGGAACAGTTTATCTGAATATTTACCATAGTAAAATCGAACATGATTTTTATTCAAAATACAATATCTTTTTTTTTAATTTTGAAAAAAATATTTTTAATTTTTAAAAAGTAGCTTGATCTCTTTTGAGAATAATTAAAAATATCTCAGAAGGGCGAGGCTCTAATTATATTTTTATTATGTTTTAAGTTAAATGATTTATTTTAAGAAAAATCTATGACAATTAAAGCGATATGACGCTGTAGCCGAATTAATCAAAGCCCATTTTTTTTTAAATGGCTTGTAAGGATTTTTTTTAAGTATACCAAAAAAACAATTGCTCGTAAGTAGAGGTTGTGACATTTTTTATTTCATTCAATATCTCGATATTTTAAATCTATAAAAACACTTAGAACTAAAAGTGTTAACTAAATTTAGTGTATCAGATAACTATTTATAAAAAAGATAAGAATTAAACTACATAGCTGAAAACGTAAACAAAAGATTTTATTTCAACAAAAAAAAAACTTCTGCTTTTATACAGAAATTGTTTAATGATGACTTTTTATTATCAAATGTGACACACAATCAATTGCTAATGGATGGACTACTACCTTAATTTTACTTCCGCATTCATTTCTTACTAATGTTTCTTTTTATATTCGTTTTACTATTCCAAACATGTATAATATTATAAGCACTCATTTAGATGCTTAAGTTATTTGTCAGTATGTTTATTGACAATACTAAAATCTTTAGATTATTAAGCTTTCGTGTCAAATTAAATATAAAAATTATATTTACAAAAATGTGAACCATTTTCACCAATAATTAGGGAAAACTTTCTCTCCTAAGCGAAAACTCTTAAAAAGAAGGTAAAATATTGCTCGGCACTTTTCTCTATGGAATCAAAAACACCACTTGCATCGATACACATTTTTTTGCAAGTCACATTAAAACTAAGGGCTCATCACCTTTGTCATTGGAATAATGCATCACCTTCATATGATTAAAAATTCATACAGAAGACTATTAAGGAAAATTCAGTGCACATGAGTTACCAAATTTAATATCCATTTGATCGTCATAGTAACTTAACCGTTGTTCGAGTCACTTGTGCAACCAAACTATTATTATTTTATTATACACGTCAAACGTAATATTATATTACCATTACAAAGCTCTTTTTTGGGGTCAATTATGCATCAAACTTGAATGTTCTGACAAATAAAGAATGGTAAAATTATCTATCATTTAAATTTTAAACAACAATGGGTCGAAAACCTACAAAAAGGGACATAAAAAGCCGGTTGAACTTAACAAATTCTACATAATATACCCTTTACGATTTCCGTGTTATTATATGATATTGCATTATGAATAATAATAGTTCATCGTTTAATTGCAATCAGATTTTAGTTTCTAGATATTTTGAAAATTTTTTAAGGTTGTATATAGAAATAAACTCATTTATTATATCATTAGACTTTCATATGGCCAGGCCATTGAGAACAAACATCTTTTTATTGTATATTATTCAAATCTTCACAAAGTCATTTGAACGGGTAAGATTTTAAAGATTTCTTCTCTGAAAGCTTTATTTATATCATATTAAACCTCGTTTTGTCTGACGGATTTTAATTAGCTCCAAGAATTATCAAGACTTGTGTTATTCCTTTTCTTTGAATGAAATAGTGATCTCTCACGAATATTCTAAGGTTTCCTTTGACATAACATTTTAATACCCCGAAAACAAGTGACAGATGTAAAATAAAATAATGAACGCCAAAAACACTCATTATATTTACACAGAGCGCTCTATTATTTTGATTATCAAAAACAATGAAAGTTATTTTATCATTTATTTCCATAAATTTATACGTTACTGACAAAAATTATTCTTCTAGAAAAAGGACAACAGAAAATCAATTTTATATATTCATATATTCATATATCTTCTATTCAGTGATTCATATTTACTATCCAACCAAAACTATATTTTTTTACTGAATATAATACATAAAATTTAAATTTCAAGCATTTGTTTATCCAACATTGTAAAAAATAGTTTTGTTTCGTATTAAAAAAGCTCATTAGTTTTTATTATATTTTGAATGAAAGTATTGCATTTTTTCTTAATATCCAACATAAAAGTTTTCAACATAAAAAAATATATTTTTATATCATACCTGTATATTCTTAAATATCTCAAAATGTTTCATTCTGACTTCATTCATATGAAAAATTTTCGTCTTTACCAGCAATAAAAAAATACTTAAGATCGATGTTAAGTGTCAAATGCCATAATTTTGTAATTATTTTTTTTCTAACATTTGCTTCAAATCAATCACATTTAATGCTTGTTGTAAAGGTCTGACAAGCTAATTAATACCTGCTCATATTTTTCATATAAAACAAAACAGTGTTACCATGATGATTTTTGATATTATTTTCCCATTTATTAATCATCAATTTATTTGCTCTATCGTATAAATGTCTTCCTTTTCTGATGAATACATATATTGATTAAAACCAAGCATGAAAGTCGATTGTGCGCTTCACCCCTAAACTATTAGTTCCGTAAATCGTATAAGACTTTAAATTGAAAAATATGAGATACCATTCAATAACTTATCTTGATAAAAAAAAATTGATAGAAAAGCGAATTGGCATACATGAGAAATTAATTTGTTTGGTTTCTACGTGTACTTTTTTCGACATTTGAAAAAATGTAAAAATCGTATTTTTGTCGTATTTTAAAAGTAATTTATAATATCGACTAACGAGCTTGTCTAAAATCCAATATCAAATTTGAATTGTTGAAACTTTGTACAATTCCACATGTTTTGTCTCTAACAACCCAAGTTTCACCTTTCGGCATCTTCAAGCATACGTCACACGGATGAAACCGGACGTGACAGTTAGATCTATTCCCGAGTCGTTAGTGACAAAACACGTGTAATCGTATAAGCTTTCTACAATAAAATTTGATATTAAAATGCCATGAAGCATATACAAAAGTATTTTGAAAGACTTGCAATATATGTTGTGTACAAATTACAATATATGATATAATATATATTACTTAAAGGTATTTAAGGTATTTTAAGGCCTAGCATACTTGACCGTTTTGTAATGTGACAGCTTTTTAATTATTCAAAAATAACAAAGCTCCATATTTTTAAATATGTTATCAATTAACCAATAACGTATACGACTACAGTGTTAGATGCTTAAAAGCATACGCTAGATAACAACACTCCACTTGAATGCTATTTGTGCGCACACAGTACGCCATGAAAATATAAAATTTATACCCGTTATATTTTCACTTCATACTTTTAAGGACTCCCCAAACGAGTTAAGGCTCTGTTGAATTTTTACTAAGCGTGAAATTTTAATTAGGACGGAGGCTGAAATAACTAACTGAATACGAAGTAGTGACAGCTTAGCTCGAAGCTTTTTTGCACTCAATTTTTATACTTTAAAACTTTTCGGCACATATTTTAATTGTTTCTCGTGAATAATGTTATCATAATATCAAAACTCAAAATATAACACCAAAAATACAGGGTGTTCGGGATAAATTTGACATAGTATTAATTAATTAGATATATTTTTCCGTAAGTTACAGGTGTTAAAACACACTACTCGTCATTTGAAAGTTTGGACCCTTCTTCATTCATGTACAAGATGTCAGAAAGGATGGATAGCTGGAACCCACTTGAATCATGGAAGAGAATAACTTGCATCATGATGATTCGTGCTGGCCATCAAAATAAGGATATTATGACTGCTGCCCAATGCTCCCTGAATACAGTAAAAACAATCAGGCATGAACTAGAGACTTGCAATGGTGACTAGGAGGATGTAGCAAGAAGAAAGATCCCTAGCAAACGATTTGATTGCGCAAATCTGCAGGAACAGGTGTTGAAGAACCCTGGCATTGGAATTCGGGCTTTGTCACGTGAAATGAATGTTGCAGCCTCTACTATGAAGCTTGCACTCAATGAAGACCTCCGCTACTACTCATACAAGCCCCGCAAAGGTCAGCTGCTTACAGAAAAGGCCCGTGAAAAACAAATTTATCCCGAACACTCTGTATATTCCCCCTATTTCGCAGAATTCGCATATTTAACTTAATAAAAAAAAAAATTCAATATTATCTTGTCAAAAATTACAATTTATGAATTCTTGATATATGTATCTAAGAAAACTGGCTGAGAGCTTTTTTTAAATGATTTAAATGAATTTGAATTGTTAAGTTTGTACGATTTCACATTTTTGTCACTAATTCCACGGTTTCGCCTTTAGGCATCTTCAGGCATTATATCACACGGATGTAACAGAACTGATGATAGAAGCCGAAAGGCAAAACCTGGATCGTAAGCGACAAAAAATGTGGAATCGTTCAAAGTTTCATCGTTTCAAATACGATATTATATTTACATCAAGAATCTTTAGGTTATATCTCTTTTGCTGAAATTAAAATAAAAGAAAAATATTTTGTATAAAAAATCTTATAAAGCGCGTATTTTCAATAGCATTTCTTTTATTGTCCTAAAACGTGTGCTTGATGTACAAATCATTTCTTTATTGAAAAAAAACAGCAATTCGAAATATACACAAATAAATATTGGCTTAATGAAATGAGAATACTTAAGCTTGTGAATATTTCCAAGGGAGCTTTATTGATTTTGAGATTGTTAATGTTGAATTACAAAAGTATTGAAGCCACTTAGAAGCCTTCGAAACACAGAGTTTTGATTTAATCTGACCACTTAAATATTTTTATCAATTGCAGTTTGTCAACAGTGTAATTAACTGGGATTTCTTTCGTATATTTTCAAGGATATGCTGAATAATAAGGGATGTTTTTTCCTGTTTAATCTGCGGAAACCACCGTTGTAAATCAAGCTCTTACCGGACATTGTTACGATCATATATTAAGCTTAATACATATTTTCGGTACGATCAATTAATACTGAAATATGTGAAATCGATTCCACAGTGGAAAATAATTTATCATCAATCATCTACAGCAGATATTCATTTTTTCCCTTGATTTTTTTTCCCTCTCCAAATATTATTTTTACTGGAAATTTTCGGGGTATTAGCATTCTTATTGGCTCAATTAGTGTAACCAACTGAAGATGGGTTGTTATTCAGAAACTTTATTGTCAACAGATTTCCTGGTAAACAAAAAAAAACGTAAATATAAAATAAAACAAAGATTGACCTGTGTTTTTTTGGCATACTATTATGACAATTTATCTTTTTTTATGGTAGTTTTTTTTTATCTTTTTTCATCTATCATATTTTGTAAGCTATTATATTTTATTATATTACAATTAATTCAGATTTTAAAAATAGTATGCTTTATGCCGGGTACGAGGTGTAGTGTTAAGCATTGTTGGCTTTCGTACAGAGGCATTAAAATCAAATATGATTAACGCAATACAATAGATAGGCATCAATAAAATCAAAATAATTAATATACATAAACCTGTGTGTATGAATACTTATGGTGAATCATTGACCAAATACCGTTTCAAGTCAAAAAGATTTTTTTTCAATGACAATTTTATACGCTAGTTGACACGACTACGACGAAATTACATTTTAACTTGTTTATTTGGTTTTGAAGGGATATATGAGATATTTTCGTCTGTTTCATTCAAAAATATTACTCATATATATATGATATTATTGATCAAACAAATGTTTCAAAATTTCATAAACAAGACAATTCAAAACAGTCTATACCTTATAAAATGTACCTCAACATTTCATTATTGTCTTTTACAATATATTTCTAAAATATTTTTCGTCATTTAAATACATGCATGTATATTGTACAATTCTCTGTAATGTTTTTTCTCAATTCAAAAACGTTTGAGTTTATGTACTTGGCATCTTGCACTCATTTGTTTTTATTACTAGCCGTTTTTTATTTGTGTTGCATCATTTGATAGAGCTTACAATGAACAAAAACGGTTCTGAAATTAAAATTTATTCTCATATGTTCTCATTGTTGTGTTTATATTATTTTAATATAACACTTTTCCACCAAGAAGTGACAGTTTAAACCATATACATGGTCAAATCAATCGTGCTTAAAGATTTTACTGGTTATCACTTGAAGCTAAAAAAGACTTTAACAAAATCATAAAACTATAAAAGAAATAAACTCGTTTTATTGCTTCACTTATTCTGTACAGTGGAACCCCCAATTACACTACTGCGAATTACGCGCTGGCTTGAAATATTCACCGCGAATCCCCCAATCACACGATCACCTTACTGCACACACACAGCTTGTCGGCTGTCTGTGTGCTGGATTTTGCGAGCGCTATGCATTTTATTGCCTAATAACTAAATATTTCGTTCATATATTTTTTTTGCAAAACAAAGAATAATTTTAGTTTTACATTTTTCATGGTAAAAAATCCCTTATTTTGTATGAACTTTACTCCCCCAATTTCACTACTTCACATTACACATCATAAAAAATGTAAATATTTATCCGCTCAAAAAATATTTTTGTCAATTGTAATGTATCTATCACTGGAGATCGAGCAAAATATTTTCTCCAATGCTGTTATTTCATTTATTTTAAAGTGTACATTACAAATTTTGACCCAACCGGAAATTGCGTTCTTCTGACCTTTGGACTAATAATACAAAGTCTTTCTAAGTGTGATATATATTAAACAATATGTTAAGTTCACAACTGCGTAAACAGTTAAACTTGCGAGTTATTTAAGCGTAGAATAAAAATAAAGTAATGGAGACGATCTATACAAATTTAATATGTGACAAAATAAAGACAAATCAAAAATACATTAAGATCTCACGATAAATCTTGAAATCGAATGGAAAATTTAGTTTTAAAAAAATCTGCATAATAAATAAATGAAGCTATCGGGGCTACATATCATAGAATATATTGTGTAAGTAATAATAGTACTAAAACTATGTTTTAATTTTTTAAATATTTTTATTATATAATATTGTATTTATAACTGTAAACGCCAATGTATAAAATATTAAATTACAACTTTTATATAGCTATTTTTAAAACATAGTTCATGTTTCATTGCTATTTGGATAAAAGCTGGTTTCCTTATTTGGTTCTACATAAAAAAAAAACATTTTTTTCCATCTTGTTGGTTAAAAATAACATTCTTGTAAAATTAGACCTCATTCATGAGTTATACACAAAATTCTAAGAAAATTACTGTTACATTTATCGATAGATAGTCAAAAAAAATTATGGTTTTTTTTTATTTTTTTTTCGAAAGAAGGCTACCAAACGCTTTATAATTCTTTAAGCCACGAGAATCAAGTTTTTAAAAATTAAATACAATTTGAGAAGTATACGTGAATGTTTTCATAACATCTGTCATGTGTTGTCATCAAAATTATTAATTCATCACTTCCTTACATTTTCGACTCGTACGAGGCCAACACGTTACCAAAAATTACAATTTGAAATTTTATTGCCTTTACTTACATAGCACTTATAATAAGTATTATTTCTCTACGGTGGAATTACATAAATTTAAATTTTTAAAACTTCGTACGATTCCACATGTTTCGTCACTAACGACCGCTTTCGCCTTTCGGCATCTTCAGACATTCTATCACATAGATGCAACAGAACTGATGAAATAAAATAATGTATTTAAATTCACACAGTTACCATTTTATCATAATTAATAATTTACCTGAAGAAAATACTATAAACAAAACGTAGCTGGAAAGATTTTTTTTACAAAAGCTTCAAAAGTATAGGTCACAAGACTCACAAGTCAACAAGCAGTAAAAAAGATCGTTAACGACATTTATGGGTGTAAGTTTTCAACAACTTTTACAAACTTCTTAAAGAGGAACGTTATCCTATTATTAAAAGACCGAAAAAAATATGTTCCGAACTAATCTGTGCTTAAATATATGAAAGCTTGTCTTCCGGTAAATAATCATTACTGAGCTTCTTTTGTTTAACTTCTTAAATCAAATTCTTGAAACGAATGTTTTCATAACACTTCCGTAGCTGTGAGATTATATTTACAATAAGTTGATATAAAGTTTTCCGTTATTTAAACTTTTGCAACATTCATTGGTAGTAGATAATATTTTGTTATGCCTTAATAAAAACGTTAGTCAAAGAAACTTTTTGTTTAAAAGCTATTATCATCTTAGAAGTTTCGTCATCTACTTTTCAAATAAAACTTTCGAGCTGTATTCAGAATCAATGTTTTAATACAACATGAAATCGGAAATAATTCTTAATTAAAATTATGTATGCTGTAAAACATTGCGACCAAGGATTTATAAATTATCTAATTCGTAAGAAAATAATTTTAATGCAGAATTAAAAAAACCTTTTTTTTATTTGAATTTCATTAAGCATCATAAAAAATTTATATCATTGCGAAAATACACTTTTACTGTTCCAAAACATTTATTCAGATGTTGGTTCAGTAAGTCACTGTGCTATGACTGATATACATTACTTAGTAAAGTAAAAGTAAGGAAAGTTCGATTTTTAAGGTTGAAATATAGTTTACATTGTTTATTACAGCACTTAAATACGCTAACTGTAGTGCTTTCAAAACATTTGTTTTATTTCAAAATATATTGTTTTGCGGTAATTTCATATTAAATTTAGTATTTTTTTTTATCTTATTGCATCATATAGCTTGTGACAATCATCAAAAAATATTAACTGATGATACAAACGTGGTTCAATATCTTTTTCGCTGCTAAATTTGTAAAATAGAGTACACATATCACGATTAAAAACGGTTGTAAAATAATTTCAATGCTTTGGGACTAATAAGAAAAGCCTTCACACAAATAATCTATATGATTTTCACAACTCCCTCAATATAACGAATTCAAATGGGCTAATTGAATCAATGGCAATTACGATGATAGATTATATCGCAATTTCAGACTATATTGTGCATAATTGAATATCCAATTCAGTTTTATGAACACAGTAAATCTAAACAACTTTTTACGACTGCTTATAATATAATGAAAGTAATCTACATAAAGGCATTAAAATTTTTATGCTGAGAATAAAAAAGGCCACTTGCGGGAGTTTATACTTTTCCCAGAATGATTTTGAATAAAATAAACTTCATCGGTTTGCGTGGATCGAGAGAAACGATTTGAAATAAATTGCGAATTTGTGATGACAGTTTTCACGCACAAAATGAGTTTTATAAATATCTACATCGCTATTAAAACCTTATATTACACCCAGTCCTTTTTTTACGCGATACACTGGTTCCAGAAAACGACGCGTAAAAAAAATTGCGTAAAAAAATCACAACTTTCATATAATTTGACAATTTGGTTCCAAAAATTAAAATATCGCGTGAAAAAGTACCAGAAAAGTATGAAAAACCGAAATTTGCTCTTAAAAATTCGTGCAAAAAAAATATATATTTTCATGTCTTTATTGCTTATAAAAATATAATGAGACTGTAATTTTTTTTTTCACTTATATGAATTATTCGCTGCTGTCACTTTCAGTTGCGAAATGTAATCGTTTGCGATTTTTTTAACGAAAGTATTGAATTTTGCTCGGACCCTTGTATATCGGAATATGAAGGAAAGCCAAGTTAAAACTGTCTTTTTTAAATACTCATGCAATTGTTAATTATTTTATTTTTCAATGCTTTTTACTTCAAGAGTAAAAATGTCATCGGACAGCATTTATTTGACATAATAATTCATAGTGGTAAAATGTATGGCCGAGAAAATGCTATTCAACGAATTTAATAAATGCATTGTGCTTAAACAAGTTTACGAGCGGACACACATCCCATGATTTTACGCAAATGCATTATATTTCTTTACACACCCTAATACATAAATTCGCATAGTATCCGATACACTTGTCAACATTTGGCAATTGTACGTGTATTTCAAAAAAATGGAATGCTTCACAAAATTGAGTTTTAAAAATACACATATTTTTTTATTTAAAAAAATAATGAGACGTACATGCCTAGCATCATCTTTGAAACAAATTTGCGGAAAAAAATCGCGTAAAAACGAGTGAAGCGCGTAAAAAAATGTAACGATGCCGTCCAAAAAAATCGCGTATAATCGAATTCGCTTAAAAAAAAATCGCGTAAAAAAGGACTGGGTGTATATTTTTGTTTTCTACCTACAAGGCCAGTACTTTTTTAAAAAATCAACTTATAAATCTAGATATTCTACATCTTCTCTGATGCTATATTATGGGATTAGCTTTGGTCGCTTTAATAATAATTAATCTTCTCTACTTCACACGGTCTCCCATATTCTTACAAAGATAACGAGAAAAAATCAGTCTTTACTGTGGTTCAAAAGTTTTTGGCAATGCTAACATTTTTATTTTCATTTATCAAAACGGTGTAATCAAGCCATGTACGTTTTAAATAAATTCTTATATTTCCTAGAACACAGTTTTGTTTTAGAAGGTTACTTTGCAACAGAACTGTCTTCACATAACGGTCTGTAATATGAAACACAACTCCATCCAATAGACAAATTTAATTACAAGAAAAACTATTGTTCTTTTTTCATGGGAAGTAGGTTAATAATTTGTTTTTTAATCACGTGGACAAAAACTTTTAGATGGAAAAATCATTTCTTCAATACTTCACTGCATATTATTAGGCTTAACAATTCTTCAGTAGATACACTGGAAACAAGATTCTACGTTTTTCAAGTGACCCCAAAGGAAAAATGCGGAAAAACTTTTAGAAACATACCTTTATATATTTTTTAAGATGTCAAATTATGTCACTTTGTATGTGTTTATCGCCAATCGTGTGTATAATAGTATTTATATTAAATAAACAAAACACAATTTGTAATCATTTAATGATGATACAATGAACCAAAACAGTTTCGATCCTTATATTATAAAATTGTGAAAATAATACCATGATATAATAACATTAAGTTGTTTCTTTGCAGTTTTGGTATTATACTTTAATTCAAGCAATGAACCATCAAAATGACTTAGTATTCTAACAAGCGATCTATCTGTTAACTTAGAATAATAAAGCGATTTCCTTTTTTAAAGCTAATAATGCTTCTTTAAGCAACGATACAGTTCAAAACTACGGACAAAGTCGATTATATTTTTGTTAGTATTAAAATATATATTTTATCGATAATCGGATCATTGATGAATGCGGGAACATTAGTCAAGATTCTATTATACCGTATCCCTGAATAACCACCGTCAATATGTCCAAGAATGCAGGCAAACTAGAAAATTAAATAATTCAGGAAAGAAAAACCTGGAATAGTACCCAATAATTTATTGATACCAGTAAATATTCGTAGACAAATAAATAAATTTATAATATAGCACAAAAAAACTATTGGACTACAATAGTAAAACTATCTTCTTAAGCGGGTTTTCAATTTGAATTCGTCATTGTAACACTATATTTTCTTCACATAAATATACTGGCTTTGATTTGCTGCAATCAATGATACATGTATTCAATGTTTATTTCAATACAAAATCAACTGCTATTCTAAATTACATATCATTTTGATATTTCACGAACAAAAAGGTCTTTGAAATACATTTGTATTTGAGTTATTATTTCAAAATCGGAATATCTTTGCTCATAATTTACCAAAATGATTCAGATTTAAAATTAATGAACAACAAAGTCATATTTGATTATTTATTTAATTATACACTTAAAAGAAACGATGCAAAATTAATGACGTGTAATTGATTAATATTTCTTACACCATTTCAATACATTCATTTAAAACATGGAGTTTATTATTTTTCGCAGTCTCAAGAAAACAAGTAGTTATTTTTTCATGCACTATTTTATTATATTTCAGAAGAAAAATAAAACATAGATTGATGGGGATTGGAACGTTTATAAAAGAAAACTTACTGTTTTTTCTCATATTGAAACTGTCGTTAACGTTTTAAATTATTTTGAAATGAACATGATACGTGATTGCTTTTATAACTTCATTCACGTAAATAGGACTGTTTAAATATATGAAATACAAGCAACTATAATATCTTGTGGGGAATTATTTTGTTTACCAATAATGATTTATATTTTAAAAGCATATTTTTTCTTTCGGTGTCACTAAAATTTTCAAATTACAAAAATCAAAACAGACAATTTGCTATTTTAGGTCTTTGATGATATTAAAATAGTTTTGAGGGCCCAAATTTTTAACACAAAAAACCGAATAGTTTTCATTTGTTTTGATGCCATTTTTTTTTCAAATTGCTCGTTGTAATATTACTGGTAAAAAACTATATTACGTATATACGTTTTTAAATCAAACACCAACTTTTTTTTAGAAACAAATATACATTACTCAATAGTTTACATTCTCTTATAGTGTGTGTACAGTTCATTGGTTTGAACCACTCAAAATATAATATTATTGTAACCGAATTGTAATATTTTATGCTGAAATTAAAAATAGCAATGAAAAGTTTCTCGAAAACTAAATATATTTTTTCAAATTTATATCAATGAATTCAAATAATACCGCGAACGATTCCGATTCAATTTACACTACTCACTGCTGAAAACCTAACGAAAAATAAAAAAAAATATAATTTATATTCGCCAACTGTCAATTGAATCGTCTTCCAGTCGTTCCTCTATTATCGTTTTTGTAAAATGAAAGCTGAGTAATGGAGTAATATATCGTTGCTAAAAAAACAGTACGTTTGTGAAATTTCAGTATCGCATGTGTTACATAGTTGTATTTTTCACATTTTTTGTCTACATGACAGCCAAAAGGACATCTGTGAATCGCTTACGAAGTCACTCTTAACGAAAGAAAAAAATGACAATTTTCGTATTCCTTTACTAATCTTCATGTTCGTTTATTTAAATTATATTTGCTGTAAATTAAGATCGTAGAATATAATTTTTGAATTATTAATCTTAAAACTGTTTTTAAAATGAATAAACAAAACACATTTTCAGTCGTATTTCAACACCATATTTATGATCAAAACCCGTTTCATCCATCGCGATTGTCAAACGTTCTGGTTCTGTTTATGTGAATGGATAAAGCTTTCTTCGGCGTCTTTTGTTGGCTTTTAAAGTTGAAAATGCTAAAAGGCAAAACCCGGATCGTTAGTGACAAAACATGTGGAATCGTACAAAGTTTTAACAATTCAAATTTGATATTGAAGTTCCATCAATCCCCTTCAGTCGATATCATAAATTATAAAAAGAATCTTGCCTATTGCTTAATCTGAGATACGTTCTGAGAAATATTTTTACTTATAAATCTTTACTGCATAGACTACAATCCGATTGAATTAGTAATATCTCATGATAGATGCACTATGTAAAAAGGGAATATATTTGAAGAGATCTGACTATCAACAAGCTTTTAAAACATATTATATTAAATGGCATCATCCAAAAACACTTAGATTTCACAAGCATTAGGAATTCTATACAACGAAACGATGAGGATTAAATTCCATTCATTATGTACTGATAGTTAAAATTGTCGATGTTCTCGCTATGCTGAAGACAGTTAAATGAAACGCCTCTAAATGATACGTTTGTTTATATTCTGAAAGATTATTCGTTATAAAAGATAAAATCAAAAATGACTGAGACAAATTTATATCGGATTCGCTTTTCACTGTTTTTTCTTGAACCTTTACTTAATGACATTTTTTAGTCTTATATATTTACAATCCAAAAATATTCAATATACCTGTTGAAAAATGATTTTTAAATATATTATCTAATTATAAAGCATAACGCACATGTTTAATTATTACACCCGTACAATCAATATACGAAAACGTCTCATTGTTTCTTAGTTATTTTTATGTTGATTGTACATACAAACTGAATTTTTCTTCTATTTATTGATTAAATTGGCATTTACTTGGTAGAACTCCAGTATAACATTGTGAAAAAATAGCAATGTATTTAAGTTTAAATTTTAGTAGAACTAAAATACATTACTATTTTTTCACCGTATTCTTCTATCTATTTTAGCAATTTATGAATAAATAAGAAAAAAGCTTCAAAAAACTTCTTTACGAATACTAATCGTGAGTGTGCAATCAAAAATGTGCGCAATGCTTTTTGTGTTTATAAATTTTTACATATTCTATTGAAAAATAATAGTTTACTTATTATATTTATTGTGAAACAATATATTTTAAAACGAAGCTTGCCTTAATGATTAACATATTTCCCGTAAAGCAAAAAATATTTTTATACAAATAATTTATGAATATATTAACGAAATCCCGATCTGTAATAAAATGTGTGACCGTGAAAGTAATAAAACAGTTCGAGGAATATTTCCTTAAATTATATTTATGTACAGAATAATGTGCCACAAAAATAGTCAAAGCCTGTCAAGGGAAGGTTCATTAGCAATGATTCCAAAGCAATATTAAATTTCATCAAGCACAACTAAGTCAATAATTTGATCTTTTTTTGTGAAAAAGGGTCCAGAAAAGGGTTACTTCTATTATACATAATAAATTAAAATATTCAGTTCGTTAGGCTGATTGTAAATATAAATATTCCATCAATTAAGTCTTCAGTCGAACGAATATTTTGAAATCATTTTCACTCTAAACATATTTTTGGTCGTATTTTTTTTCGCAGCTCTTTATGACATTTAATTTTTATCAAAATAAGTACCAATCAATATTTAGCAAAATCATAAAAAAATAATTATTTATTTTTTTGTTGTTATCTTCTTTAAATTGATAATCTTTTTTTATTGATAATAATTGCCATTACATATTGAAGTAAAATCAACCTCAAAACACTTTTGAAGAAAATTGAGAAATCAAACTCAAAAAAACTTAATTACAGCCTTGAACTCTGATATCGATTTAAATTCATAGAATAATTCTATAAACTTCTTTTTTGTATGAACTTTTTATTTCAATGAAAAATATTTAATGTATTTTAATCACAAATAATACAATATACAGTGAAACTTCGTTTTTTTACGTTTTTGGGGGGAATAACGTAGATTTGGTACAATAAAAAAATGAAAATTACGTTATGAAGACGGAATCAAATTGAATATCAATAGATAACTAATCAATGATTTATGTCACTAGAAACATAATTAAAATATTCCTAAGCCAGAATATATATAAAAGAGTAAAAAAATGTGAAAAATAGCCAGGAAACTATGACACCGCTTTTGAATTTCCACATATATTCAGAAAATAAATATAGTTTGAAATTAATAAATGTGAAATGCTTTATATTTTTGACAAGAAATGTTGCGAGTATGGTTCAAAGAGTTTCTTTTTTTTGGCTTTACCGTTTATATTCAACATTTTAAACTAACCCATAATGTTCGTTATTATAAATGATATTTTCTCAGAATATTTAGGCGAAACCCTCTTTATAAGGGTGCGAATCTAATAATGAGCTTTAATGAAATGTTAAGTGTGACCGTCGAAAAGGTAGAACAGTTTTTACCCGTATAATTTACGGCATGTTTAGGGAAATTAAATGTTCATTTTTTTCGAAAGGTCGAAACAAATGTACATACAAAAAAGCAATTCGCATTTTTATTACCTTATCAAATTAAAATATATGAGTGAGAAATTTTCAACAGTTTTCATGTCAACACGATAAAACACCCCCGTATTTTTCGCATATTTTTTTTAATGCTCTCAATTTCCGAAATTATTTTCTCAGTTTAATTTTATTCTCAAAATTTTCAAATTTATTTTGCGTTAAGCTTTCTCTTGTGAATATGTAAACACAAATAATTACCTACCCGTATAAAAACTATTGACGTAATAAAAAAAACTTTTTTGAACCTTTTTTAATTTGTTTATTACATTCTTTTTCGTAAATTAAATTCTTTATCTTAAATATCGTATTATTTCAACGTACATATATAAATAATACGATTGATGCTTAAAATTTATAATTGTGTATACAGAAATATTTGTATACAGAAATATTGAACTGATTAAATCATTATCTGTGCATAATCACTAGGTTTTTATTTAGATCTAAATACAATATTTTTCCATAAAATATATATGCCAATAAACTTGAATATACCGTCTTTTCTTTTATCAAAAAAAAATTATGGTTACGTAAAAAAAACTTTATTTGTGAAATGTTCATGTGTTGTTTCAATATGTATAAACGCTATTATTTTCTTAATTTTGTAAAACTATGTAGGAACACAAATATAATGATTATTTTCATTAACTTCCTGAAATTGATTATTTTATAAAAATATTGATCCAAAGATATTTGTGGTTAAAAAATAGCATGAAAAGAGTAAAAAACCAACTTAAGAAAACTTTAAATCACTTTTAACTCTTATAATCTCATAACACGTAAGGGTAATGCATTTTTTCGGTGGTGTTCTAAATTTTGAGTGATATAACCATATTTACGTTTATTTAATCGTTTAAAGTCTTTTGCAAAATCTCAAATGCTTTTTTTGTAAAGAAGCATAGCTTATAAGATTTTCCGTGGCGCTTTTCAAACGCCGTATGCTTTGATATTTTTTTATGGAAAAATTAAAGGTTTATACTCCTTGACTAATTACCCTTCATAATGAACGGTGTGTAATTGGTCTATTGAATAAAAACCTTAAGAGGAAAAACACTTTCTATGGTCTTTTGATTAAAAATATTATATTATACTTGTATGGAATGTAATAAAAAGTAATGAGCTTTCATTTAAAGGGATAGCCGTTATTAAAATTTGAAAATAATGTAAAAAAAAGCTTAATCAACCATCCATCACTTCGTTTTAGAATAAAATACTTTTCAATGTCAAAATCAATCACCATAGCAACTTTTTTGCCTCATTTTTTTGTTACTCACTTCATATTAATAACCAATTACATAATGGATATATATTTGAATTTTATATTAAATATTATTTTAGGGAAATTTGTGTTAAACCATATTTTTTACCCGTTTTCTAATCCTCAATATATTATATATTTAACTTTTCGTTTATAATTTATGCATTTGGCTTCTTTGCATTTTATTGGGCGTTAAATATTTATCGTAAAAACATTCATAGCATATAAAATTTTTCGTCATTAGAAAAAGATTTTACATCTAGAATAATTAAAAATTAATATTGTTCTAGTTCTAAAAGATTTATAAAATGTAATGATGGTAGCTATTTCGACGTACACCCTCATCAGAACTACTGATGTAAGCCAATAAAGCTATCAAGTATATATCTTATAAGGCTTGTATAACTAAAATACGTTGCTATGTTATCACTTGTTACAATAAAATTCTAACAAGTGAATATGAATTCAATCAATTATATATTTTTGTTGGCCTGTTCAATTGAGTCTTAACTGAACAAGTTTTTTTAGGCTCTATATGTACGGATTAATTTCTATTCTTGGCTTTGTCAATCTTTGACAGCCACTCTTTTTTTCAAAAAATGGTTTTGATTCGACATTGCAACTTTTTTACATGGCTAATCAAAGAAATAGCTATAACGAAATATCTGAAAGGCAATCCTATTTTCCTTTCTACAGTCAATACGTTATTTAAATAATTTTTCCATATCGTATAGTATTTACTTATGTGGTGTAGCAAAAGCGAATTGTTAAAAAATAAGTTCAATCAAAATCTACGCATTCTTTCAAAAGAATGACTATATTTATTATCTCAGGAATTTTTTCAGAGAGGTTTTATTATATTCCGTCCCTTTGTCAAGTAAAAGAATGTTCAAAGGTAAAAAAGACTTCTCTTAAATCTTGCGAATTGAGAAGATCTATTATATTACAAAAAGGTATGCGATATTCAAATCACAGGCATATATTCTAAGACGCATGCTTTTTCCATAGGCTCTGTTTAGAGTTAGTAACCCACGGGCGGTTGCACTCTAAACAAAGTTAATCAAACACTTATCAAGAAGTTAATGGATAGCAGCAATATATGTTCATATAATTTTTGAAATGAGAGCATACTTCTTCTTCTCATGCTTTTTAAAATAATTATCAACGTCAGTACTTAAACTACATTCTTTTTAAATGTGGTCAGCTTATGAATCATTTTAGTATATTGCTCCGTTTTTCGTCTACGAAATAGAAATAATCAATCCTCGTATCTTAACAAAAATAAAAAAATATGCATGCTTTGTTGGAAATTATGTTTTTATTTATATAAGTAGAAAATGTTCCAAAAAACAATTTTGACAACACAGAGTGCTTTTGTTTTAATTAAGATTGAGTTAAAAACATTGACTTTTAAAAAAAGGTGTTAAATGATTTTTTTACTAAGATTGGTTTAATTTAACAAGAAGAGTTTTTTTTTAATTTCAATTAATCTCTAATTATATTAATAATCATTTAACAGAGATTTACTATTTTTCCTTCAATATATTCATTCATATCAAATAAAATATCTTAAATTTGGTCTGTCAGTTCTGTTTCATCCGTGTGATAGAACACATGAAAATGCCAAAACAGGAAACCTGGGTAATTAGTGTCAAGACATATGGAATTGTGCAAAGTTGTAAAAATTAAAATTTTGAATTGAAATTCATTAAGCACCTTCAGTCAATATCATAAATTAAAATATCTTAGCTTTTTTATATCTTATAAAGCTTCATTTAATATATTCTTTTATTAAATTTAATAAACTTTTTATGTTTAACTATCGATTTAATAAATTAAAGACGCAATTGAATGTAC
Source organism: Himalopsyche japonica (assembly GCA_028555115.1). Lineage (NCBI taxonomy): Eukaryota > Metazoa > Arthropoda > Insecta > Trichoptera > Rhyacophilidae > Himalopsyche > Himalopsyche japonica. The sequence goes on along the minus strand of JAHFWJ010000412.1, from coordinate 1,934,263 downwards.
GCATAGAAGATCCGATTGCATGTTTTGGCATACTTGGGTAAAGAACTTATGAATAGATCGACTGCGGAACACTTTGGAATGAATTAGAAATTTAAAATTTGGTCGTTCAATTTCATGTTTCTTTATGGTTAAACATATTTCACACGGACAATATATTAAGGTTAATTTACATATTTATTTCTAAAAACTGTTGTATCATTAAAACTTCGTTTTATATAATATGAATGATTCCGTTTCTCTATTATTCTTGGCGATACCGCCAAAAAGCAGTTCTTAATATAACAGTATAAACAAGGCGATGAAAAATTCAATCATTTTTTGTTGTATTTTATTAAAACCATTGAATTATATACACAAATAGCTTTTTGGAAACAGTGCATAATCAAAACAATTCGTATCCAAAATACCAAAATGTTTTTTGAGTACACTAAAGTGACATACAAAACATATGGAAATTTCCCAATTTATATCCAGTTGAAAACTAAATCGACGTTGGCATTAAGCTCAAATATGACTTGCACGTCTTCAATTGAATATTACCGCATATTTTAATATACATATTTGGTCAGTTAGAATTTCCTGAATTCTGTTAAATCTTTCGAGTAAACGCACTGCAACAATTTCAGTAGGCAAAACCCTGTTTATCTATGAATAGTAATCGTAAAGAAACGTCAATGTTTGACGTCATGTTAGTTAATATTTGGTTAAATTTTTATGGGTTATGCATAAAAAATATGATCGTATTGTTATCTCTGATCATGATAGAGGATGAATTGAATTGCTGTTTTTGAAGTCCGGCTTTATATAATTTTTATAATTTTTTTTTAAAATACTAAATTTAACTTGCCATATCATATGATTTTAAATAATAAAATCACAATATTTAGTCTTATTTCTACGACTTTAATCTTTTAATCATGAGCATTATCAAGTGATCATTTAATAACGCTCGCGATGAGATATTACGAAAACAGTTTTAAGCATTGTGTTTTTATTGTTTAAATATTACTTTTTCCATCAAGAAATGAATATATCTTATTATTCAACTCGATTTTTAAGATTGTAGTTAACAGCTTTTTCCGTATTAAACTAAATCAAATCTAAGCTTGACATACCATAAAAGAATAGATTAACAACATTTAATTTTGTTTATCTTTGCTTAGACTATTGTATATTTAGTTTTAATGTAAAAAATTGTATTGTGTTATTTTGATAGAATAAATAAGCTTAACTAGTAATACTTACAAGACGTTTGAATAAGTACACCGAAATTTAGTAATGCTGCTTAAATATGTAAATCCTTTAGAATAGTTAAAGGAACGATGATTTTATTTTATAACAGATTATATCGATCAATTAAAAATCTTTAAGAACATTATCTCCAAGGCTTTATTACAAGGATCATGGTTTACTAGATATGAAATTTCATCTGTGATTCGGTTAAAAAAATATATAAATTTAGAATCAAATTTGTTATAACTGATCATATATTTGCTTTTAATTTCGACAAAATATATATCTTTTCGATGTATAGAGAATGACACAAACCGCAATAAAACTTTATAGAACATATTAATGTAATATAGTTTATTAAAAGCTTTTAACAAAATCAAATTAAACGAAATATCGTTCAATTGTATATTTATTTTATTTATAGCTTGAATTCACTGTTTTTATAAGTAGATAATTACGATCAATCCCAATATAAATGAAACACACCACAGAAAACTATAACACCCATTCTCAGATTCACCCAGTTTTTTTTCATGGTTTCACCTGAGCTCTTTTAAGCATCAAAATATAAAACAAATAAAAATTTACTCTTAAAGAGCGTACATTCAGTGTTTTTTTTAAGTTTTTTAAAACGTTCTCATGAATCATAAAATTAAATTTTAAATTAATCCGACTTTGAATTGAAGAGATTATAATGATGGCAAGTTAAGAAACGTGCTTTTTTCTGTCTTTCATACTGGCACTTGTAAATTTAAAGACCTTGAAAGCGACAAAGCTCAGAGAATTTTTCTGTGCCTTTTGGCACAAATTTAGAGAATAATGTTTAAGCCCTGTCAAAACCATTGCAAACGCTTTTCTTCTTCCAACTACCGTAATTTCGTCTTATTTCGTCAAATTAAACAGATTTTTTTATCTCTTTGCCTGATATTCTGAAAAATAGGTTAATATTTTGTTATTTTTTCGGAGTTCTGAAAAAATGTTTTCATAGAAAATTTTACCATGATTTTACATGATTTTTCGATGAATAGGAAAAGATTTTTTTTGTTTGCAATTCAACAGATTAAATAATTTAGTTTCCAAATATCTATTTTACATATTTTCGAATGGAAAAAATATCAAATAGAATGAAAAAATTTCAAAAAATCATTTTTCTAAAACCGGCAGGTCGCTATGTCTAGTGCTTTGAGCTTTGCCTTAACAATTGGGAATTCTGAGCTTAATTGTGCCAAAGTTGATAACTTGTTTCTATATCATAGACATGAGTGTACGTGGCGTTGTTTATCTTGGAGATTATCTTGAGTGAATAACAAAAATTTTCGTCGAATTTACCGTGTAAGGTTATCGAAATGTCAAATATTTTACGCATTTGCAATTTACTGTTGTGCTAAATATTTTTTTTAATTCACCAAAAAAAATATTGAATTTATGATGTTTAATTTTTTAAATATTATTTTTTTTGTATGTGTGTGTTTATATAAAAAATACTATTTATAGTGCTGAAAAATATAGCGTTTTATTTATTTAGTAAGTAAGCAGGTAATTTCTTTTGGTTAACATCACAATATTTACGCTTCTGAATAATGATAGTGTATGGAATTGCATTATTTTATTCCTTTCTTACAGTTAAATTTCAATGGGAATGACGCACTTAGATCAATCGAAATATCGAAAGCTTCTCTTACTGAGATTTTGAATAAAATATTTTATATGGAGAGGTATCGATAAAAGTACCAAAGAACAAAAAGCTCGTAATATTTTCATTTTGCAACACTTTAACTAAGTTGGTCAGCTGAATCGCTATTCTGGATAAATCTTTGTAGCATTCCTCTTCCAAAATATTATAACAGACAGTCCAATGTGAGATAAAATTAATATTACGTCAAACCTGATATGGGTTACCAAATAGGTGATTTTCCAAATGTTGTGAGTCAAAAATGAACACTTTAATTGATCAATTTTATAACTGTTTTTAATAGAATAAACAGTTTTGTAAATGTTTGTAAACCATCAAAATATCGCTGTGATGTTTTAAAGTACGATTTGATTGAAATGACTGGGTGCTACCAATTAATACTTCATTTTACATTTCTCTATTAATTTTGAATTATTGAAATTGTGTATAACTCACGACTCTGGTTTCGTATTTTAGTATTATTTGATATATTCGGGTATTCTATGACATGTATTTAGATTAGTAGAATTGAGTGAAAAAACATGTGGAATTTTACAAAGCTTCGACGATTCAAATTTGATATTGAAACTTTATCAATCACTTTCAATCGATATCGCAAAATTTATTGTTCAATTTACTCTTTTCTTGTACGCATTTATGGGTATAGAGTTTTTTTAACATTTTGTATCTTGAAAATGATAATTTAATACAACAATTAGGGTTTAAGTAAACAAATCTAAATACGAAAGTTAAAAGTATTTCTGAATTATATTTAATCAAAAGAACTACGTCATTTTATATCTTATATTGAACTAGCTAAAACGTCTGTACAGCATATTTTTTGCTATTTTTTATTTAATATAATGAAAGAGCTTTGAAAACAAAGTATTTTAATCAATATTTAACTCGGAAAAAACTTTAGATTTTCAACTTTCTAAATAAAAGCTACCACAACAATAAACTTTTAACTGTTATTATTGATGATTGTCATAATGCGGTATAATTAAAAATGTATGTACAAAGAAAGTTGTTGAATATATACATAGTATTATATATTCAGTAAATAGCCACAAAGTCTAGAGGTTGTTATCTGTGCTAAACATTTGTTGGTTTCAACCCTTAGATGGACAATGAAGGCTACCTATTACTCAAGTCTGTGAGACTATCGTTTTACCCTAAACTTGGTTGATACGAAAGCGAAATACATTACGTTTAACAACTTCACTGAGATTCCAAGCCTCAGAAACCTTCCATAAGACAATGTTGGGAACAGCAAATATTTTTCGCATTTTGACAAAAAAAATACACAATTTTATTGTAAGTAGATCAATGATTCTGACCATTATATTATTAAATTGTTAAAAAGTACATTATGTTGTATTTATTCTATTTAATTTCAATACTTATTAAGTTTCACTGTTCATTGACCCACTGCTGAAAAGTGGCTAACGACTGTATCTGTTACTATAAACGAATAAGTTTTTGGTATATTACCGACAATTTCTGGGGAAGTCAAATCTGACATGATTATTGGAAAAGCTTCCTGTATAAACTCTTCGATTTTTACAATATTCATTGTTTTAATTTCACAGAATTTGATATTACTATAAGCTTTAAAAAAGGTTTTTATCTTTCACATACGTCATATTTATCTTTTCATCAAATGAATAATTTTGTTTAGTAAATTTAAAAACAGAATTCAAATATCCAGTGTTTTTTTATCATTCATATTAATAAAATGTCTTTGCAGTGGCAGCACAAAATGTTAATAAAAATACATTCCACTAAATCGACAAAAAAAGGTTAGGCAATATAGATCTGATTCCAAGTCGAAATATTTTCTAGCAAATCGAACAAAAAGTTATCAGTGACGCGAGGTTTTTGTTTGTGATATATTTCTCCAAAGTAGCTAAAGAAAAAGCCATGCTTTCTTTACAATGAAAATGGTTCTTTATTTATATGAAGCTTTTTTTCTGTGTCGGTAAAAAAAACACATGACAATTGATATTCCAGTGGGCAGTATTGTTTTGAAATGATATTTTACTATATTTTGTGTTACATATTCGTTTGAAGTTTATTCAACGAATTTCAAAAGTTCTTCGGATATTTGAGATTACTTTTATGCCGATGGTATTTTTTCATATTGCATATTATTAACCCTAAAACTAAGAATAAAATAAAACAAAGAATTTTTGGAATTTATATTATATTATAACATTTTCACTAGATAGTAAAATTAATTTAGGTGCATTTATCGAAAAATTCTATTTGTGATAGCTTATATAAAAAATTTTGTAAGTAATTGATAATTCAAATTTTTTTTACGAATTAAAATAAATTGTTGTGTGCTTTTATGATAATTGATTTTTCGACGCAATCAAAAATAAAACAAATACACATATGCACTCACACGGAAAAATATATATATAGTTTCTAAAAATCTCTAGGATCAATAAGTATGTCTGAATCCAAAGAAGATATCAATGATTTAATCAAGGAAAAAACATTTCTTTCGATGACACAATGAATGATTTGAAGGTTAAATCTTCTGCAGTATTATTGCTAGGTTCTGTTTTCTAATCGATGAATGCATCAGACGTCATTTTGTACAATAAAATTTTTATGTTGGACAGTAAATTAAATTCACTTAATTACGCGCAAATAAATAAAAAAATAATTTCCGAGCTCAATTAGCCAAATCGATGTTAATTTCGGTTTATTTTATTACATTACATCGGTTATTTTACAGTATTTACGAACGTATCCCCAAAATTATGGCCTATAATTGATCAACTGAAAATATTTGATTTACAATAGATTTTTTTATAGTTTATCACTTATAACTTTCAATTGAACTTCAGTATTCTAAGTCAGTCAATTCTACGTATAAAGTCGAATAAACGGTTATTAAAAATAAACGTTTATTAAAAAAATAAAACGAAGAACTTATTTATGTATGTGGTAATTTTTTTATTAATTTCTTTACAATAAAATTCAAATTAAATCATAAAAATAGTCGCAAAAATTAATATCAGTAAGATATGCTAATAAAAGCTTTTTTGTTTTTTGATAATCAAACTATCGTCATTTTAAGTGAACATAAATTATGTAATATAAAAAAAAATGTTCAAATCGTAGACATAAATAAGACAGTTATATGCAAATGTAAAAAACGTCTTTGAATTCCATCGATCAGACTTTTTTTTTCCAAAGAAATTTCGCAGAATTCACGTTGTCTTTGAATAGTTCCATTTGGAATATGCAAAGTCTGTCGACTGGAGTGACACCCCGTCAATGGTAGACTTGGCTTTGATTGGATGGTCCAAAAAATCGTTTTTCATCGCGTAGAAAAGTGTATGAACATAAATTGCAGTGTGCGTACGCGGTTTGATAACCGATATCGGCGTCAATTTGACAATAAACGACATTGATACAACGTTTGCGATATAGGATTTGACTTCTTATTCGATATTCGTTTTAGCATTCGGATAGAAATGTTTGAGTTGATAAGTTTTTCTTTTCATATAATTTATGAATTTCTAAAAAAATAATACGTACAATATTTGAGACGACAGTCAACTATTGTAATCAATGATTTAATGTTCTTGTATCCAATACAAAATAAAAAATTTCAATTATGGAAAACATAAAATGTGACATTTACTTGTGCAATGTGCAATCTACAAAATTATTTCTTTTCATAAAAGTATTGATAAATACAATCTATGATATCAACTGAAGGTGTTTAATATAACTACAATATCAAATTTGAATTGTCACAACTTTGTACGATTCCACGTGTTTTGTTATAACGACGCGGGTTTCGCCTTTCAGCATCTTCAGGCATTCCATCACACGGTTCTATCGTCAGTTCTGTTGCATCCGTGTGATAGAATGCCTAAAGATGCCAAAAGGCGAAACCCGGGTCGTTAGTGATAAAACATGTGAAATAATACAAAGTTGTCACAATTAAAATTTGATATTGATAAATATTAGAGTTTCCCACCACCATCAATTATGTCAGGGTTTCCCAAACGTTTTTCAGTTAACACTCAAATTATTTTTTGGGTTGAATAATTCATTATAGTATGTAGTAATTCATAAGCATTTTAATTTTTACGCAACACTTATTCAGTCTCGGCAGAAAAAACACGATGAAAAACAACATGTATTTCAGTTCAATCGTTCTGATGAAAGAGTAAGCCGAAATAGATATCAACTATATATCTTATAAAATTTTTACATCTGAAATACATCGCTATTTTTTCACTTTGTTTTATTGGAATTCTTTCTACCAAGTAAATGCCAATTCAATCAATCAGTTTATCTTACATTGATAAAAAGGAGATTTACCTCAACATAATATTTGTATACATACATACATCTCACTTATTCAAACATCTTAACTTCCATTGACAAAAATATTTAATCTACCGTTTAATGTCTCATTTAAGCCAGTTTACCATAAAGTTCTTACGATTAATTAATGAAAATAAATCTATATATTTAAGTCATTGTAATCCCACCAACAAGGGTTTTGATTTATCATCTTGTTATACGCAAACGATTTTCTTAACTACTTTTCTAATCAATAACAATTCTATTTTTTCAAACACTTGTCATGAATCTTCTCAATTACTTTTTACATGTGATCAATTTGCCTTTTCTTAGCTGGGAGCTTTCTTGTTCAAGCATCGCCGAGAAAGCTTTTAAGTGAATATTTAACGAAGCGAAATTTTGATAATGTTTTTTTTTACTATTTCTTACCCATCTTAATGCTTAATTTAGTTACATTCAAATTAACGCACTATATTAAAGTTAAATACTTTATTGGAATAATTTGTTAAAAAAAACTTTCTATATAAACTATGATATCGACTGAAGGTGCTTGATGGAATTTCAATAACAATTCAAATTTTCCATATAAACGTTGAAGCAAAAGTTTTTTGACGTTTTTTTTAGGAAAAGAGGAGGATAGGAGGAGGAAAATAGGAACCCCGTATTTTAAACATGAATGAATTATTTGCTTTGAAAACATTTCAAAAGTTTATGTGTTTATTAACATGTATTTCAACTAAATCCACTGATGAACTTTGATGGAACAACAATATGATTTTTTATGAAAACAAAAAAAACACAGTTACTTTGTTATGTAAAATTTCTCCCACACAGCTTAATTCATATTCATTTGGGCAGTTAACAAAACAATAACAACAAATAATGTTTAAATCAGAGATGATAATTTATTTTGCTAATCTGATAGTTTACCTCGAAACCACAGATTTGGGTTTCGTGGTTCTAAAACTAATCCATTTCAGACTAACATAGACTTATGAATTAATAGGATCTAACTTTTGATGTAAAAAGGAACTCATTTTTTATATCTTTTCCATCAATTGATATATTTGCTTTATTTTACATTCATGTATGTGTATTAATTAAACAAAAGTAAGACTCCCGTCTATACTCTATTTAAATTCGGTATTTTAGAGAAAAAAAAATATTTGCCGAATAGCAATCGACTTGTTATTATTATTTATAATATGTTTTTATAAATTATATCAACTATTTATATATTGAGCATGTTTACCATTTTTTATTATTTTTATCAGTAATTAATGATTTTATCTTGAATTAAAAATATCTTCATCGAATAAAAATTTATTTCTAAATAGTATACAGTAGTATAAATAAAAATTCGACTATTTTTTAATAACATGAAGATAAATTTAATTTTTTTTAATCTCTGATTGAACTGTCACATCCTTTTGTACAATAACGTAGAGAGCACGATTTTTATTTTTACTAATTTGAGCTGAAATATTTTTCTTTAAAAGAAATATTTTTAACTATGGCGTTCATGGTAAAATGTAATTAGAAATTTTAACTGAATTTTGCAGGGGAGCGAAAATAATATTTTGAAATCAGTATATTATAGGCTATATCTTAGGCTATTTTATCCATCAATAAACATGGAGCTTTGATATTTTACCTCATATAACACTGTATAGCTTGTAACAGATTATAGAACAGTGGTTCTCATGTGCGGCCACCAAGAATTTCGTAGTAAATATTGTTATTTAAAAAAATGTGTTTTTACAAATGAATTTGTAAAATTATTATTTTTTTTAAATTAATTGAATAAACATGACTTATCCAGCATTTATTTGAGTTGAAGTAAAGGACCGTTTTAATAATGAAAATGTTCAAAAATTTTGCTCGAAGTTATACGTTGTATAAGTCAATACAATGAATTAACAACAATTGCTTTATTGATTTTGTCGATTTTACCTTCAACTGTATATTGCAAAAGATCATTCAGTGTAATTCACTATACAAAAAAATAAATATTGAAATCATTTTTATCACATTTTATGCGGCCACAAGTCATTTCTTTATGACAGCTGATGTTTATAATGCGGCCACAGTAAAATTTCACGTGAGAACCACTGTTATAGAAAAAAACTTGCATTCTCAAACATCTACCCTTACATTCATATCACAATTTCTTAGGAACTTGGTATGTTTAAGTAAATCAAAATATTACTTTTGTTATCTTTAAAGATATTAATTTGAAATTAATTAAAACCTCTTATCTTAATCAGAACACTTTAATCAATGGTAAAGATAATCATTAATAATTGTAGCTCCAATTAATATCTCTCAAAACTTTGTTTTGATAAGCGTTGTTTGGGGAATACCGTATTTTAGTAATCCGGTATAACAGTGGTGAAGCCATGTGCGCTAATAGTTTCTTACAACAATGTTCCTTTTAATTTATTTATCCAGAAGTTGTATAGATTACTTTTGATGCTTAATCAAATTTGAGTCTCAGCATAAAATGTTTTGGTATTGCAAAAATTATCGTTTTCGCTGTTATGTATGCTTTAAATCATGGGCTCACAAACCTCTATGTCAAAAAAAAAAACTGTTTGAAAATCCAAAATATGTTGTAAGACATTCTTTCTTTTGTAAATAGTTTAAATATTTCGTTATTACAACTTAAATTTAAGCTGCATATACACCAATACGTTTGCAAACTATTCATACTGAAATGCAATATTTTTTTACCATGTGATTTATGCATTTATATGTTTGAATCTAAGTCCTGTAATCTCAGCTCAAATACTGTGATGTGTATGTTGAAAACATTGTAAGTTTCATTTCTCAATATACATTCTCAATATAAATAATATTTTTATAATGTATATATTATAAATAAATACTTTCCTATAAAAAGCCATTTGATGGGCATGCTTAGCAGTATTTTTTAAGCAATGAAAATAAATTTTTAAGTACTATTTCCACAAAATATTTAATGAGCGAAACTGATCATAAAACATAATGTGTAATTAGTTAAAAATCTTTTTATCATTAAAAATATCATGCCTTTCATCACAAAGTGAGTAAACACCTTAATAGTAACCTTATTCGTTTGAAAATGAATGTAATTTGTAGAATTCGATTATATTCTAATAAAAATTAGATGCTTTTGCTTCCAGGTTCTCTTGCAAATCTTTTAGTTTCGATAACACGGAAAGAGAATTTCTTCATTTAAATAATTATAAATTTTGGTATTCCACATGAATAAAAAAAATTAAACACTTCACAAAACTCTCGCAGAACACACTTTGTAAACCCTTGATATAAATATTCTTACACATATAAATTTATTACATGCAAATGAGTGATTAGTTGGAATTTAAGAGTCATAATCGGGAAACTATAATTCATAAACAGAAATATGTCAGTTAAATTGCATCTTAGCGATAGAATGCCTGATGATGCCAAAACGCAAAACTCATACCAAGAATGACAATGTATTCACATATTATATTGTAATTCCATCAAGCACCCTCAATCTATATCGCTAATCATAAAGAATACTTTAAATACTGCTAACACTCAATATTTTTGAGTAACAACTAACGCACTACAATCTGCCGTCTCAAAAGTTGAGACGTTTGCATTCGCCGGGTTAACACCATAAAAAAAGGTTACGTATAGAATTGTCGAACGTTTTTTACATTAAATTGATTAAAACTGTCAACGGATTCAATAAAGTAATACAAATCATACGCATAAATCAACGTTAAAAGGTTATAGCCTTTTCTTAAGCCACATATTACTCAAAAAATAGTGTGTTACATTAATCCTCGTAAATAATCTCACTGGGCGAGAGTAAATTTCATTTGTATCACGCAAAATACGTTTATAGTATCATTCAAAAAATAAATGATTTAAAACTGAACAGGATAGATATCAGTTTCCATAAAGTAACGCTTGTTGAAACGATCCGATATGATCTCATATAAGACATCTCATATTTAAAATAAGCATTAACGATTATTTTATTATTCACTCAAAAACTAACTTAACAAATTCAACATCGTTTATATTTTATTCATGATTGAAAAACGTTTTGCGACCTGTAATATATTGAATACTTTGTTATTTCTATATGGATTCATTTTTTTATTATTGTGAGTATTTCTTCCATTTCAAATCAAATATATACAAAATATATTTTTGTAGCATAAATCAATTTTCAAATATAAAAAGAAATTCACAAAGAATCACACAATGATATTAATGACTTTCAAGGTTTTTACTGCCAACTCTTAGTAGAAACAAATTAAATAAAAAACAATCAACACACATTTTTCAAAATTCAATGATAATATAAATATGTGTTTTTAAGGTAAATAGATTAATTGGCTATCTATAATATAAAATAATATTTTTTGTTCAATCATTAATTTTTTTAAGCTTCTCAGCTGAAACTCCAAAATCGGTGTTGTACTGTACGCTAAAATCGTTTTGTGTCATTTCCATAGTAACATAACAATGTACGTTGTGAATTTTTTGAAAGCAAAATATTTATTTTTTGATGATAAAACCCAGTCACGACAAAAATGTTTGCTTTTTTTGGTATAAAGCATACATAAAATTTTCAACAATTTTAGCAATTTCTTGAAATTTCAATGCAATTATAAAGCTTAGAAATAATAAACTAAGATGTTTTAGTTCTTTTTATTATTATTAAACTATTTATGGAAATACCATTTTCAAATATTATTTGACATATTAACATGGAGTACATAGTATAGAAAGCTAATTTTATAATCAATAAATTTAAATCGATTAATTATTCATGCCCTTTAAAATTACATCATATCGACAGTTCAATAAATTTTTCAAAATAAACCTCCAATGCAAGAATAATTCTAAAAGACTTTTATACCAAAAATGTTCAATTCCAAACGCATTAGATAAACGAATTCCGTAAGTCGGAATTTTCAAGATAATAATCTCTTATGATCCTTTGTGTTTTTCCTGTTTTTTTTTTAGTTTGCTACGATTTATTCGCAGAAAATACTAAAGTTTTTAGGAAATAAAAAATATTTGATTTACAGGAATTTTAAAAAATATTCACTTGTGCTTCATGAGTATTTTTTATTTAATTCAGAGCACATTTACCTTGAAATTTAACCATTTTTAATTGTACATTATTTTTTAAAATGATGTTTCAATGTTCTCAACATTTTCAATGTTATCGGAGATATCGTAATTTTCAGGTTCTTCGTTTAAAACACATTCATTGGATTTTGTAAAAATCATGAAATTCAATGGACAAATAAATTTTCTTAACAGACATCAAAATAACCTGCACTTAAATATTTTAAGGAAAATTCTTCTTGGTAATGGGTTTTCTATTATTATTTCACTTTTTTGATTAGCAAATCGTCACTAAGAGGTCCTAAACATTTTTTAATGTTAACTACATTCATATATTGTATTTTTTTACCTATGTGTTTCTACGTATATGTACCTATGTATACTTATCATTAATTCTTTTTTTTAATATTTAACCTTGTTGTCAATTTGCATTATATCAGTAAATAATGCTCATGATATGTGGTGTGAATGTATTTTTATTATTTAAAATTTCATACATTTCCATCAAGAAGTGATAGTTAACAGATTTAAAATTAAATATATTGTGGAAATAATACATAAAAACGTGCTTTTATTATTTAAAATACGAAATTTTTCCACTAAAAAGTTTAAAAGAAACTAGCGTAGTGGACTATCGAAAAGGTCTTTTATTTTTTGGTGTAAATCTGACTTCTTAGCCAGCTCGTTTTAACACGGTAAGATAAAACAAGAATGAACATTTCGAATTCTGGCAGCCAGATTTACACAGGGTCTAAAATATTCGTAATTTTCTCAGAATCTTCTAACACATCTAATAAAACGCCTTAAGGGTTGTCCAAAATCCAAACTGTTGGACGTTAAACCAATTTAAGGAAAGGTAGCCACAAGGTACGACAATTTAGTACACACCCTCATAAAGATAAATGCCTCCACTTGCTGCGGATGTTTTAGGATCCAGATTTATTTGCACTTTCAATCAATTTGCCAAAATAACCCGGTAAACATATGGAATGAGTTTATAAAAATGCTTTTGATTAAGCCACATTTTATAATACTGATTTTCTTAGCTTTGCCAAATTCCGGTATAGAGAAAATTAATTTCTGATTATACACGTTCTTCGAAAAATGTTGGTTGGAAGCAATATACTTGACCTTCAATATCTGAGTGAACAGTATAAAGTAATAGATTAACGAGTAATGTTTATAAATAAATTAATATTTTCGTGCTGAGTGGTAGGGAACAGAATAGGATATTACCATTCAACTTAATGAATCGTTGGTTTAAGTTCATTACCACTTGTTTATATAAGAAAATTAAAATAATAAGTAATCGTTCCATAAAATTTTCTGTAAAATATTTTTTTTTATTTGTATGATTCTAAAATTTCATCTTTATAAAAATCGATAACGAAAAATTTTATTGCTTTATGAAAAAATCCCTATTTTTATAGCTTTAATTTTCTAATTTAATTTCTAATTTAATTTTCTAATTTAATTTAATTTCTAATTTAATCTAATTTATTTTTCAGTAAGCAATTCAATACATCATATAGGTGGCAAATATGTTTTACTCTTGTGAAAACGCGACAATATGAGACGACTTTGATTTTTACAAATGAACCTTTAACTTAAAAATAACAACGAAACGATGAAATATGTAAATGAAAATGTTCAGTGCTAGTCCTTTTCTTGATCATACTTTCTTTGGTTACTTCTACAAGAATAGCGTTTGTCTAAGTCACAACCAATTTCGATAAATTTAATCGTATTTAAAAACTTGATATGATGAGTCTTTACTCAGTGAAAGAAGCAGACATTGTTTTCAAATATACCAAACTAATTCATTTTATAATGTTTAATAGATTTGTAGCTTAATTTTACCTTCTTTTTAATTGATTGATTTTTTGCTGATTAATTTTGTTAAAGTTTAAAAATTTCGATGTTTTTAATATATTTTAAATTATTCAAAAAATCTTACCTATTTGGTGTTCAAAAACAATTGTTATTAATTGTTGATAGTTTTCTTTGTAAAATTAATTAATTACACAGGATGAAATGCGTCATAAATGTTGTGCGTAATTAATTAAATTAAGGGTGAGTAATTTACTCTATTTATAATATGTGCACAAAGGTGCTTTATGAAAGTCATTAAACAATTTTATAGCAATTCTCTGTAATCACATAAAATGTAAACTATTAAACATCCCACGCAAGCACTTATATTACTTTCAATACAACAATAAATCATCAACCACACAATATTGAACTGAAGTTAGCGAGCTTTGAAAGTTTGACGCGGGAAACACTTTTCGAAGCACCTTGCGTAGAGTCCCGGTTCCGGCGCGCCGCGACGCTTTTCAAGTAACACTGACGCCAGCGGCTACGCTATCCGTGAACGAGGCGCCTTCTCGCATAAGCTGGCGTGCCTCAAACCCTGGACTGCGCATGACGCGGTGAACAGGAATGCAACCGACGGAGGCCAGATGAATCTTGATGCCGCGAGATTTATGAGGCAAACAAATTACTTGAGAAAATTAAAAGAATGCCCATATTGCGCTTTTAGGGCACCATTGCTCCGACCGACCAATTAATAGAGGCTACGCACTATTTCAGGGAATTACCTAAAATACTTCGAAATATTTTCTAATAATATGTTTCTCCTCAAATGTAGGTCCTTTTATCATTTTGAACGATTGTCTTTACATTAATGATCACACTCATTTATATGTGTATTTTGAACAATGTTTGTAAAACAGGAAACTTGTCTCGATTATTATAACAATTAGAAGTGGTGCAATTCGTGTCTTCCTACCAAAACGATTTATAAAAGTGACTTTGTTTATTTATATTTGTTATATAATATATCCAACCTCGTTTTATTTCATCAAACTTTTCTTGATAGAATAAGCCACTTCTGCTCTAGTGTTGTTATATTTTTTTTTTTTTTTATATTTTGCTATTAAAGAGACATGATTTTATTTATAATTTTTAAACTTGATTAAAAAAACAATACTATTTAAAATAATTGTTGTAGTAGTAATAATTTAGTCACTATTTCGACAATGCATTTTATGATCATGTCCAGTTTCGCTTATAAAATCTAATATGGAAATAGTACTAAAAAAATTGAATTTATTATTTAAAATATCACGGTTTTCCGTCTTGAAGTAACAGTTAGCACCTTAAAAGTGATTACAACACAAAATAGATTTTCCATTTCTATTAGTTAAGTAAGTATTGTTTTAATGATAACGCGACATCAATAACTATTTTTTTCGTTAAAATAATACATAACATACCTGGAACGACGTAGACGAGCTGTGGCATCGTGCGTTTTTTATGCAATAACAAAAATATCACGCACTATATGACAACACTGACAAAACTTTACGAAATAATATCGCATAGTGTGCCGTGCAATAAGTTGCGATAAAATTAAATTAAAATTAGCTGTAGTATATTGCAATGTACGCTGAGTCTAGGAAGGCATAAACCTTATTTTTCGGTCAGTACAGGATTTGTAAAACATTATCATATAAATATTTTTACATTCAAAAGAATCCATTCACAAAATTATGGGATATATTTATATTCACATTTATTTATTTTTGTCTTTCAATATCATTTTTTTTCTAATTATTATATAAAGACCCTAAATTTTGAAATTTATAAAAAAGCTACGAAAAAAGCTCGCATTACTTCAATCGCCGACAAACCTAAATTGCCATTGTAACAAAAGTACTTTTTTATCAAAACCTACGTATAATCTGTTGAGGTTTGTTCACTATCTAGAAAGATTTATAGCTTCAACAAATTACTTTGAGAAAATTAAAAGAATACTGCTATTACGATCTTAGGCTCGATCTTTCCCTTGTCTGTAGAAGCTTGTATCTACGTGGCAAAGTAAATTATCGAAGAATTTTTTTATTCAACAAATCGAGTACGCTTAGAAACAGTTATTGATTACTATTTAATTATTATAAAGTAATATCCAATGCTATTGAATTGTTCGTCTTAACCAAAATCTACAATTCCATTACACAAACACTGTAGTTATCAAATGTGACATCTATAACGTTGCCATTAGAACTTCGATTATTATATTATATTTAAGACACTGCTCCATACTAAAAAAACTTACCTGATTAAGAGATTGTTGCTAAATTCATACCTAAATATGATCCATAAATCAATACCATTAAATGGGATCTTAAATACCATTTCAACGCAAATTATACACGTCATTGGCTATAAGCAACCCAAAAGACACAAAACTTTTCATGTCAAATACAATATAATTAATTCAAATTTAGTTATTTGTTCGTCTTTTTAATATCAAATTGATGCAGCATTGAGATTTATGATGAGTTGTCATCAGAGCTTTTCAAACATCCTTCATGTAATATGTATAGACATATTTATTGTATAGTTGTTCTATCATTATTGACAAACGTAATTCGCTGCAGAGCTGAGTACTCCACAGTTGGTCCGATTCATGTAGACACTACACGCACTTTTTGCGCACTGCCATTTTATTCATATCCCACATACTATATTTACACATGCATACATATGCACGCAAAAACACATACAGGTATACGAATGCATATACAATCCGTAAGTAAATGAACTAGGAAGGCCATTTTGCCGACGTTGTGTAATTTGAGATAAACGTTTGTCACAAGAAATCTATGGGAGGCCGTCGAGCAGAACCGTTCTTGGCCTTAAACGATTACTCGGTACTGTCTCATCATAATTTTGAAGGTAAGATATAAAGAAGAGTTAAAATAATTGCCTAGATTGTCATATATTTTGATGGAAATCTCACAAACTAACTCTCGGGCACCTTTAAGTCTCTATGCAGCAGCGAATTGTACATGTACTATGGAGCATCACAAATTTGTCGCAACAACATATTTTAAGCAATCTGACGTATCTTCAGATGTTTTATTGAGCAAAAGCCCACACTGGAGTCTTTAAATTGTTTTAATGGATAAAATTTAATATTTAAAATATTTTACAACACATATTCCAGAAAAACATTTGACTATTATATAAACCAGTTACCTGCTGAATCATGTGAAAGAAATTTGTTTATTTATTTATTTATAACTACGCATTACAAAACTTACAAATAATCGATTCATACCTTTCGCACCGTATTAACATGTTTAAATATAAAAATTCAACAAATACACAGTAAAGCAATCAATAAGGATTTCAAAAAAAAAGTCAACCAAGTAAGCTCATGAAATGTCTAATTTAACTGAAAAAATAGCATTCGTCTGAACTCACTTTCGTCCACATGAAATACGTCAACATCCGAAGCAATACTGTTGAACATTTTTGAACATTTTTGAACAATGTTGAACATTCAATGCTCTTCAGAGATTTCCATTGTGTCAATGAACTAGGCACCTTTTGTTTGATTTTTCAAAACAAAATTTGTGTTAAGGTGTTATTTATGTTCATTACAACACCGATAATTATAAAAAATAATTCAGTAGTACTAAAAAGTAAATAAAGGATAACATTATATTACATTTAAATAATTAAAATACAATGTTTACTATTTTTGTCATAATTTTATGTTTTAAGATTAGGAATAAGTTTTCATACGAGCATTTGCTTATTTGCTTTTTCAAAAAATACTTGATTAATTGTTGTACGTGTTTGAGTGAAATAATACATTAGGTTTTATATAAAGAGCTTTAAAGCTTAATTTTTGTGCTTTTTACTAATTTGTTTTAGGTAAATTCGACAAAAAAAGTGACATTCTTATTACAATTCTGAAAGAGGTGAATTATAACTTTTCTCTTCATTAAAACTCCATATTGATCCTTAAAGAAAATGAAAGCATAGTTTATCATTGTTGCTTTTAAAATTCTAGTCCTGTAACAAAAACAAAAGCTACATTTGTATTGTGAAAACATGTGCGCAATTTTGAGCAGAGTAAAGTTACGCAAGCTTTCTATCATTACTCAAAGTTTATTCAATCAACTATTTATAAATTTATTTAAACACATTGGATAAATCAATCACGTTTCTGCTAACCGATCAAGTTGAATAGATCCACTGCAAACAACTATAAATAAACGTTTTGGATTAAAACTCACTTTAGCACTTAAGCGCTTAATTTTGTAAATCCATTTGGCACTTCGGCTGTTGAAACGAAACTTTATCTTTCTTATTATAACATACCGGTAACATTTCTTAAAATGAATTGTCTGCGTCAAATACTTCCAAAGCACTTAACGTAATAATGATTTTACTTTTAGATACGTGGATACACTCATTTTTTTCACACTGCTTTGAAAAAACACGATCGAAAATAAATACTAATATAATTCCTAAGCCTTTATAAACTATTTGTTCAGACACAACTCCCATGTACAATTCTAATTGATATTACCAATTTCACGCGTTATTGCATTTCCTGTGTTCAAATAAACGTCACCAAATTGCATACGGTATAGAGGCCAATCAAAGCACTTAAAAATGTGACCAGACGCTTGATTGTGAGCGTGAATTATCAAGCAACGGTGACTAAACCTAACATTTTCACTATAATGTATCATTTTTCATTGATTTTATATCCAACATAAACACTCGGATGACCTTTTTTGATTTTCTTTTTATTGTTTTCATTTGATTTAACCATACTTTTTATAAATCTTTTCTTTTTAAAAATACAATATTGTAAAAAAAAATTTAATGAATTTTGTGTTTGGTGTCAATTACTTTTTATACAATTTCCTGTACTAAAATATTGCTGTTTTTTCAGTAATATCTTTTCAATAAATTTACTATTGACCTATGATTGACTGTATATACAAAATTTATAAAAAAGCCCTTTAAAATATTGACTGTAAGTTCCAGTAAACAAAGTGTTTAATGTTGATGATTCTAACCATTACTAGTTCAACTATCCTTTTTTGATTGTATTGGCATTCACCTGGTAGGACTCCATTATACGACGGTGAAAAAATACCAATATTAGTTGACAGTTATTTCGGCTTACGCCTTCATCAGACCTTAGGATAGCTCAGATTGCTGATCAGCAATCAATAGCAATCTTAATTAACAAATTTATGAATGAACGAAAAAACTTTGTATCGATACTTATTCACTATTTACGTTTATTCCCAAACAACAAAAAACCCATGATTGACTCACTTCGAGAAATATATATAAATTTTCCCCATTTAATAATTTATAATTACAATACAAAGTAATTTTTTTAGGAGAAAAGAAGATGTATTGTATACCTTTTCTGCAGCATTATATATAGATAATTAAATTTATTTCTAATGATTGCGTAAGCCGAATTTACTCTCGAGTATATATTTTATAAATTTTGTAGAGCTTAAATACTTTAATATTTTTTGACCGTATTATCTATCTTTGACTAATCACTAAATAACTTTTGACTGTGATTTTAAGACAAGAAGATCATTATTCTCCTAGACGACTACGTGATTAATCCTTTATCTTAGAAAAAAAGTAAAATTTTATGTATTTATCATTACTTAACTCATAAATTTTTTTTGACATTATCTGTTTGCTTCCACGAGAAGTTAACACTAAACTTGATAGATATTTGGCTTCACTTTCTCATAAAAACTATTTTTGATCTGTTGAATACCGATCAAAAGCATTATATTACTGCGTAACAGTTTTTTGGTGTTTTTGTGATTTGCACGCTTTTGTTACACCAAAATGTTATTTGAATCTTTATCGCTTAATAAAACACACACATTTATAGAGATGATTACATTTTTGTAGGAAAACAAAACATTTTTTTTGCCTTACTATATAATATTTTTACACTTGCTCACCAGACATGAACCTCTTTAAATTTGAATTGTTGAAACTTTTTAAGTTTTCCACACGTTTTTTCACTAACGACCCGGGCTTTTCCTTTCGACATCTTCAGGCATTTTACTTTAAGATACGTGAATATATTCTACTTTAACACTATCTAGAATTGGAAGAACTGTTGCATCTGTGTTATAGTCTTCGTCAGTGACAAAACATGGAGAATTGTACAAAGTTTTAACAAGTTCCATTAGATATTGAAATTTCATGGAGCACCTTTAGTCGATATCATCAATAATATTTTAACAATATTTGTACGAAAAATGTTTTTTTTACCAAACCATAATACCCAACATCAATTCATTTTTTGATGTTTATTGCAATATATCTCGCTAGGAACACAGTAATGTGTCAAAAATAAATCAATATGTTAAAACCAGTACAGTAGCAAGTACCTGACATGCGTTGCAATATCACTCAAATAAAGTGCACTGCTAGAACTGCTCTCTACAATCGATGATTTGCAAAATGTCATTATAAATTCTTTACCTCAATGCCTAAAAGTCTCGCATAAATGGTATTTGGATACCTATTTATATACCAATAATTCTTGATTAGATTCAAAGTAATCGAATTGGGTAAGTACTTTTTAGAAAAAAAAATGTCATTTAGTGAAAAGTTTATTCCGAAATTTAATTTATTGTATGAAAAACTGATAGTATGCAAAATTTCATTTTCAAAGTATGACACTGTTGACGGTTTTGTAAGAGTTTTAATGGTGGTTAAAAAATCTTCTTCGATATATTTTCATGTGGTTGAAAGCTAGAAATCTTTGCGAGGGAAGAAAATAAGATATTTTGAAAGTTCAAACATTTTCTATCCTTCATACAAACATACAAATAAATATTATTTTTCTGCTCCAGATCATAAAATATACTATGAAAATAAAAAAATATCTTCATTTTTAAGAAATGATAGTTAACACATTAAAAGTGATGAAAATTCATTTTTAAATATTTAGATGTGCCACTTGACTGTGCTTCGAAATATTTTTTTTTATATTGAAAACTTGCTTTAATTTTTAAGGTTATTATTAGACACCATACATCACTATTTTTAATTGTGCAGTATAAAATCATTTCGCATTCACTACTTATAACAGTACCAAAAATGGTATTTACATTTTTTCCCTTGTATATTTAAAGTATTATTAAATGTATTTTTAAAATCTTAAATCATACTGCACTGAAACCAGTGCATGTGGTTATTGTACGTAGTGAAATCTTCGCTTCAGAGCTTTAAAAGAGCGTATTTTTGTACTCTAAGTATTTGTTAGCATGCACTGAAAACAAAGCTTTTACGGAAGATTTCTGAGAAAAGACGCATAATATATATATTATATATATTTTAAGTCTCATTTACCTTTAAAACGCGAATTTTATACGACTATCTTGTGTAG
Organism: Himalopsyche japonica; assembly: GCA_028555115.1. Taxonomy (NCBI): domain Eukaryota; kingdom Metazoa; phylum Arthropoda; class Insecta; order Trichoptera; family Rhyacophilidae; genus Himalopsyche; species Himalopsyche japonica. The sequence goes on along the minus strand of JAHFWJ010000412.1, from coordinate 1,912,643 downwards.
CATTCATTTTCAAGAGTTTACTATTGTTTTTTTTTACTCTAACAAATAACAATGAGAAAATGTCTTATCAAGAATAGACGAGTACACTTTAAATTATTGTAATAATTTACGATATCGGTCAAATTTCCTTAATAACATTTCAAAATCAATATATGTTGTTGAAACAGTGTTCAATTCCACAAGTTTTGTCACTCATGGCCCGGTATTCGTATTTTGGGATCTTCAGGCATTCTAAAGCACAAATGCAATTAAGCCTATAAGCACGTAAATAGTTTGTATCGTCTATATACATGAGCAATTACTAAAAACGAATAAAGATCTAAAACTAGAAGCTAAAAATTCTTTGAAATATTTTAATCAACTGCTTATTTGAAAAAAAAACCTTATAAACAATACAACCTAATGGCTTGATGACTAAAGGTTCACTTAATATTTAAGCTCCATTGTAACTGGATATTTGAAATCGTGAAGATAACGTATTATTTTTAATAACTGGGAACACCCACCATATTCAGATCACCTATTGTCAGATTTTTTTCAAATACTTGACTAATTAGCCTAACGTTCCGTAAGAGAGAAAGCAGGGAGGGCTCGCAAGGCTAAATGGTTCATTCAAAAGAGATTTGAACGTAATTGGGCACCGTTTATTTCTCATTTTAATTATAATAATTTGAAATTCCGTTTTTTATGCAATAGTCTAACACATAGTTCCGTAACCTTTTTTGATCCGCGAACCACCAAAAAATCCAAAAAAACAGATCATCAACATTAAATTAAAATAATAAATATATATATATATATAATTGATTCCTATTGAAAACAGTTTTGCAACACCATATGCTGATATAAAAATATTTAAGTATATTAAAGCAGACAGCAACAAAATAATGTTATTTTAAAATCCGTAAAGTACAACACAAAGTTGGATTGTTTCGGCTCATCCAAAAATCTTCGCAAACCACCGGTTCAGAAATTACGGTCTAACACATTCATCCGTGTTGAACAAGTAATTTTACGATAATAATTGGTACTGCCACACATACTTTAGGCAATATAGTATCAGAATAGTAAGGTGCTTTTAGATTAAATAAAGAACGTTTGCTTAAATTTCTAAAATTTATTAATTTTTACTTTTTTCTTGGAAGAACACATTAAATACAATAAATTGTACTATTACAATAGTTTAACATGCCACCATTCCTGAAAAGTTTCTATAGCTCTTTGGTCTTTTCCTAACAATTTTAAAAGTTAATGGCTTCGTCAAACAAGGAAAAAGTAAAAAAACAAACTTCTTTCCGTCGGAATTATTTGCTAACATAAGCAATAACAAGCTATCTCCAAATACCCTTAATTACAGTTAAAAACTTTCGCAGTAGAGTTTTTATCAAAATCTTATAAGATGTTAAGGCATTAAATGGAAAAACCGTTTCTTTCTTATGAATATGTATAACAGCATGACAAAATTATAACGAAAATATGTGTTAAGTATTAATCAATTACGTCCTAATTTCCACTTTTGAAGGGACTTCAAACAGATTTTTTAAGTTCAGATCAAATATTCTTTTTATTCTTTCTACAATACATGGATAAGCCAGTCCAGCAAAGTTTCAATATACGTCAATTGTACATTAAGTATATTTATTACAAATGACTATTAATAATTTCTCGTTGTAAAAATCGTTTCGTGTATCAGATGCTCTTGATTTGACAGGGATTGATATAGATTTATTTTATCGAATAATTTTTTTCACTTGGTCTAATCCAGTGGTTCTCATGTGTGGCCACCAGAGGACTTCGCTGCGGTAACCAACAGCTTTATACAATAGAAACTATTGATATTAAAAAATATATGTTTTTATGTAGGATCGCCGATGCTTATAATGCGGCCACAGTGAAATTTCACGTCTAATCGGATTTATATCTAAAAATCAGTGTAATTTTAATACTGGCATCCCATGAGAGCTAACTTAAAATATTTTACTCCATTCTTCTACTTATTGAAAACAATCATGGTCAAAAAAGTTGTGTAGTTGAAAACATAATGTAAGAAAGTATTTTAATTACAAGAAAAGATATAAATTCAGGGCTTTTGGCGTAGGACTATCACAGAAAAAGCTCATCTTAACATTTTTCAATAATGCGAGCTTACGTGGTATTTACAGTTAAATAAAGCAATCGCATAAATTTCTTTGAAAAACATGTATTCGAAATATTGAATTTAAGCCTCAGTACTTTCAAGTAATTGCCTGTTTTCGTGTCCATTCAAACCGTTATACGCGCCAGGACCATAGCATGATTTTTGAAACCTGCTAATGCGAATCATAATAAGATCATACAAATCTTTACCACCTTGCCATGTAAATAAACCTAACATATTTTTAATATGTTGCTCTTTAATAATAGTAAGTATAGAAATGCTCCTTAAAGAGGGAAAATATTTTTCACATTTAGAAAGACACAAACTGAAATAACAATGACAAGTTGGTTGTCCCACCTCCACCCGTTATGTGTATGCAGCTGCTGTTACACGGCTGCCTTCCATAACGCAATACAGATAAAAAGAATCTTTTTTACTCCTAATTTTCTTGGCCCGATACAGAGCTGTTCGGATCTATCGTTAAACCATGCACTATTGTGCGTAAAAGAATAGAATAATAATACGGTAAAAAAATAGCATTTAAAGTATAAAGTTGATAGTTATTTCGGCTTAATGGCAAAAGCCGAAATAGCGATCAACTACAATAACAATTTAATCAAATTTGAATTTAATAATTGAAACATACTTTTACAGAATTTATTATATGACCTTTAGGTACGCGGAAAATATATCTCAAGAAACGTATTCAAAGAAACATGATCATTATGTAAGTCTTATATAATCGTAAAACATTTAAAATCATATGTTTTTAAGTATAGATTAAGCATAAAATAATGAACTTATTTTATGGCCATATTTAAAATAACTTATTATATATTTCATGGAAACTTTAACACGTATTTGTCATCATATTATATAATTTTGAAGAAATCTGCTCATTGTTCGTAAAGTTCTGTCTTTTATTTCTTCAGTTAAACAAGTATTATAAGGACTTTTCATTCCTTAACTTCTTCATCCATCACATAGTTCTGTTTTTTTTTCGATATTTACTTTACTGTGTCAAATTCATTTATTAAACTTTGACTGCAAAAAAATAAACACTGCATTCATATTTATTGATTGAATTGGCATTCACTTGGTAGAACTCCATTATAACACGGTGAAAAAATAGCAATGTATTTTAGTTCTACAAAATTATTTTTAACAAATATAGTTGATAGCTATTTCGGCTCACGCCATCGTCAGAACTATAGTTCTATAATAGTTCTGACGATGGCGTGAGCCGAAATAGCTATCAACTATATTTGTTAGAAATAATTTTGTAGAACTAAAATACATTGCTATTTTTTCACCGTGTTACTGCATTCATAGTTCAACTGTCACAATGACATTGAAACATATCTACGTAATTTAACCATTTAGAGATTTAGTAACAAAAAATGAACAAAAACACTTTATCCATAAAATGATTTTTCACACAAAAATAATGCTTTAAAATCTGCTTTAAATATAAATTGTGATAAAGCGAAAACATAATTTTTATATATACAATTCAACTCAGTATCTTGGGTATTTTATTTGAAGGGCTATAACAAGGGTACATATGAAGAAACCCACAAGCATCAAAGTAGATTTACAAAACACTGTTCATATAATTTCGAGATAAAGAATGGTGAATTGAAATTTTATATGCAAAAATAGCTGCTGTTTGGAAACACAAGTGGTAAACAAATGATATTTTTGGCCTTTAATTAATTAGGATAAAAACTTCACAAGAACGTCAAAAACAGATACAAAATAATCTTTTTTTTGTAAAATATTGCAAGCTGAATCTTGAACACAACACTCGCGTCATTGTTTATTTTTCCAGAAGAGTAAAGCCGAGTGCATGGATACATTTTTAGGTGCCGTATTGCAAAAGTTGCAACATTGTTTTTAGGTAAAAGCGTTCAAAGGTACAAGCTTTTTTATAATAAAAAAACATTAACCGCTTTTTGACCGTTTTATATATCCGTTTTAAAAGTACAAAAAGCTGTTCAACCGCAATAATGGGATAGAAAATTCCAAATCGAAGACACAATAACGTGTATGAATTTGTCTGAAACATGTGAAATAATTAAGCCTCATTACACCTACTTGAATTATATTATATTATTCCACATTTTGCTACCGTTATTTTACTTCCGGAAGCGCAATTTTGAATATATGGCGTGTTTAGACTTTTTGAATATAAGAGTTTTACATAAATTATAAAAATCGATCGAATTCTTGAAACAAACATGAAGATTCGTCGAAATCTTTGAGCTTACTTGAGCGATCTGAAGTGTTCTATTTTTAGTATATTTTATCATTTAATATTTTATGTTTTCTTTTTGTTTTGTTTATGTTAAAAATCATCAAAGGATTTCTTGACAATCAATTGACATTGACATTTCAAACAAGAGCATAGTGTTTACAAAAACATTGTAATACGTAATCTTATTCAGAGATTAAAAAGTAACATTATTTAAATATTACTACGTATTTTAAAATTGAATTATTTTAAAGTAGTTTTGAAGACATAACGAGTTTATATTTCACACGTTAATATTTTCTTCAAACTTTTTACGTCGTTAAATTAATATAATGTGTTTATAGTAGATAATTTGTGCTTAGATTAAGACTTCTTTTTTTAAATGACTTTTTGCCTTAAAGCGTTTATCAATTGTATTTCTTTAATTCTAATTGTATTATATTCTTGACGCACTTCGCAGCACAGTTCTAGAACATTTTTAATTTGTTTATCTGTTTAATTACTTTCTATGATAACTTTATAGGTAAAATATTTTTACTTTTCAATGTAAAATGGTTTTAAATCTTTTGTGGCGGAATAATATATTTGTATTACCGAGTCATTGCACTATTGGCATAAAATTTACGCGACGTAAAAGCACAAAGTCGATTTTCGAGAAAATTTCACACCAAATAAAGTCTACGAACAAAATATCCATAAAATATGGAAGACTTTTATCGGGCCGGGTATTTCTCTAACGCTAAATGGAAAACTGAATTCCGGAACTTTGGCGTAAAATATATAGAAACTATGTATCAAAAATGTGTTTACAAGCTTTGAATTTGAGCTTTGAAAATCGCCAGGCTGCTTTACAGCTCGATATAAATGAATGAAATATTTTTTGAAAAAATATACTGACTATACGAATACGTTGACTGACTTTGTAGAATCAATGCCGATTGATGTGAACCGGACATCAATTCAACAAATTGACGGAATAACGACTAATACGGGCGAGGGTGATTCCGATCAAACATTAAGCCCATTAAATACTACAATAGGCTTCCCTAATGCGTTTTAGAGAGACGCCTAACGCCATAAATGTTTGTATAGCGCTTGTGGTTTTTTATTCAATAAATCACACATATTTTACTATTCACAAAAAAAATAGAAAACGACGAATAATCGAATCAATAATTTTTCATCTCTTTGTATAATATTATTGTTTACCATAATATTAAAATAATTTACAGCCCTGTCAAGTGTTTAAATTCAAATCCATGACAACAATGTATTGATAAAACCATTATTATTCTTCAACAGTTGATAGCAATTGAACGAATTTAATATATTAATAATATTCTCATACTCAAAGAATAACAACACTGCCAAGATTCGTGTCTATATATTATTTACATTCAATATTTCTTCAATATTTTAAGAAGTCAATGATGAGTTTGTAGCAAATGCCAAATCGCTCACTTATTATCAGGAATTCGTTTTGAGCTTTACATTAAAAAAATTACTGAAAGTGGTTGAAAATCAACAGAAAATACCACACCCCCGCAAAAAAATGACAACTCAAAAAATCAGTTAATTTTATATTTATGTATAATTAAAAATTACTTCAGTATTACAAGTGCGAAAAAAGGTTATAAACGAACATAAGTCGAAAATATAAATTAAATTTCTTTGGAATGCAATCAAAAAATTTCAACATAACACAAACTATACAAAAAAAAAACATTCATTTGACTGTCACTAACGAGTTCATTCGTCAACATTGACGTTGACATTGAAGTTTGAAAACAGCGTCACTAGAGATTTAAGTCGAACACGCGTGACTTTATTGTCGCGTCAGAGATTCACTTCATTATTGCGCATACCAGCTGAAGGAAAAGCTTACAACGAAGTAGTTTAAAAAAAAGTTTATTGCTAATGAATTGTGTAGCCTCAAATAGTTTTTTTTCTTTGGAACTGTTTTTAAAGCATGAAGTATTCATCAATAAATGTAGTATAAAATACTTTAAATATTTTTAATAATTAATACTCGCAGAGGGCATATAGTGAGAAAGAGATTCTTTTATCTGTCGCAATTTATAAGCTGTGTTTTTCTTACGATTCTTTTTTTCAATCACAAATATTCTGCATCGTTCAAGCGTATTATTTCAACGAATTTTTCCTCTCCAAACTTTTTTGAATCGAGAGGTTAAGCAAATTACTTGAACGCTCATGCCTTCTGTTTAAATAATTGAATAAAACATCGAGTTCATCGACATTCTGTTCAAATATTTTGAAAAAATATAGGAAGTAATTATCAGCCCCGAGATATTAATGAATTACGTATTTGTACATTTGTTTTTTTTCGCGTATTTTTATGTATATTTTGTAAAAGATTTTTTGGTTGATTGTATTATTTACTGCTTTCGAGGCTTCCACAATTACTCTTATCGAGCTTAAATTGTAATTGGGCAATATCCATCGAAAGCTTTTTCATTGGCGCCCTTCTGTTTGGGATTCTCACCAAAGTAATGATGCCGGCAAAAAGCTCCCTATTCATCACTTTGTGAAGTACGAATAGGCTTCGTAGGAGTCAATAAGTATTAATGACCCCCGAAAGCGTTTGATTTCTCCCGTTCCTGAATAATCACTATGGCCAGTCAAGAATTGCAAGCTCAGAAAAATCGCTCAAATTTAATTTGTACGATTTATATGTTCGACTGTGCAAATAAGTTTTAATTTGGTAAATTGTTGTTGAAAAGAAAAATAAATACTTTTCTATACAATAAATTTGCTGATTGGATAAAATTAATGCAATTAAAAATAAATTTTGAGTGGTTTGATTGATGCATTATAAATTACAATATAACCATTTTTCTGACAATATAAACCGTTATTTTTTAAACTCAAACACTTATATTAAATAATTAAATATTTAAGACTTTCGTTCAACCCAAATAGCATGACTAGAGAAAAAATTAACGAAAATCGAATTGAAAATCTTGTATAGTGACACTGTCAAACATCATGTCAAAAAAAGAATTGCATTTATTGTGGATTCATTGGTGATCGTGGAAATTTTGTTTTTTATTTTAAATAACAATTTCCTTTTAATTGATTGTAATTTCACAGGATTAAATGAAATTATTAACTTCATATCTTAAAAATAGTTTCCCATTTTTATAATTTATATGGAATCATAAACGATATCATTTCGTGCAATTATTCGAAAGGCTTGTGTTTCAAAAGATTTATCGGGTTGAACCAGAAAATAAAACTAGGTATTATTAATTCTTGAAGCTTGAAGTCAAGTGTTAAAAGTTACCAGGAGTAAAAAAAATGTACTATAAGTACGACAAGAATTTACAGATAATTCTACAAAATATGCATAGCTGATGTCTAGTTTTTAAACGTACCATAAACAGTACGTAAAAATATTCGATTCCGCAAGTGATTACAACACTATTCTTGAACAATAAACGCATCAATCAATTTTAAAACATGTATCTTTAAGCTAATTAAAGCTGGCAAATAAAGGATACAACTAATTTTTAACCTTACAAATAAACTATAGTCTCAAAAACTATATAATTAATAAATATATAAATAAATAAATTTACAATAGTTTCTGATCTAGTTCATATCAAACGTATTAATCAACATTGAACACAGAATAATTCTCGGTTACGCTTTTTAAAAAATTAAATCATTTTAGCTATAAACATATCTTAACTCAATTTCATTATTCGCATAATATCATTGTTTCGTTTATTTATCACAGTGAAAAACCATATTCAGACTCTTTTTGTACGATACACAAAATTGCTACTGTTAAACGTATTAGATAAAGGGTTTATTACAATATGTACCATTAATTCGACGGGAAAACCTCTGTCAGATACACAATATTTCAACAACACATTTTTGCGTTAATTGGAAATTAGAAAAGCTTAAGCAATATTTTTAGAGAAATTTTTAGTAAAATATTCAGTTTTTAATTATTCAGAGAAAAGGTTCAGAAATAAACAAACATATACATAATTAATTTAAAAGTATTGTTAATTAATTTAACAATTTGTATTTTTTTATATATTTCTACGTTCAACTTTTCTTTTACATCAAATTGATGGAGTATTAAGATCTATGACGCGTTGGCATAAGAGATTTCTATGTCTCCTTCATTTCTTATCTATAGGTTAATTTTTTGTATAATTGTTGTGTCGTTGCTGATAAACTTAAATCGCTACAGAGCTGAGCAATCCACAGTGAATCTGATTCACGCGGATACCACACGCATTGTAATTATACCTTTATCCCTAGATGCCAGACTCTCACACAAATACACATTTGAATTTAAACAATACGAGGAAAGGAATTTTTTATGTTCTAAGCATGAAAAATCTCATCCAAAGATCATTTTACACAAAGACAAGCGACTAATGAGCGTCTCAAATTCTTTCTTATGTAGAAACTAATTTTGTAGCTTTAAGCACTAAAATCTAGTTATAATTTATAATATCAACTGACGGTACCTAATTTTTTTTCTTACAAAACCATGGGTTCAAGAACTAAGAAAACAAATTACACGAAATCATACAATATTAATACAAATAAAGTAAGTTAATTTAAAAATAAAATGTTGGCAATCACTTATTAATAGTTTTCAGACAAAATGAAGGTGAATCAATAATCCATTAAGAGCTCTAAACGAGCTGGAAATTTTTATAAACAAAATAACCTACACTTAAATACCTCGCGATGACACAACCGGTCCTGATCATAAATTTTATTTTGGGAATCAGTACTGAAAAATATGTTTTTATTATTAAAAAAATTACGATCATTAATTATTGTTTTAATATCAATCCCTTCAATATAAAAAGAAAAATGCTACCGTACACATATACTCCTAGAAGCCTTTTTTATCTAATCTAACGTAATAGATGACAGAGTTTGTGCTGTTCAACGAACTTAAGTTTAATTTAAAAATCATTTACTTACCCCACGCTTTTTGTTTTCGAAAGACTTATCTTGCTTTACTGTAAAGCAACAAAATTACTTACCCCAAAACACATTTTAGATTGGATTGAAAATATGCTTTGAAAATTTGCTCTATTTATCTTATGAACGAACACTTAAAAAATAATTAACATAAAAACGCCTGCAACCAAAATTTTACACTTCTCAATTCTGCAAAGATTTCCTCGGTTGTATATTAGTAAATAAAATGCGACATTTTTCCAAAACACCATATTGAAAACTATTTTTACACTCCTCGCATATACAGGACTTCTTTTTGCACAAGCGATACTTTCTATGTAAATCAGCTGTGTAGAAAAACGGAGTCAACATAGAAAAGTGATATATATGTTTTATTAAATTTGATCAAACAGTTTTCAAGCCCTGAACCATTCATTGAAAATTTGACTTATAAATAACGTTTACTTATACAGTTAAAAATTATATTGACATATCGTCAGCTCAATTTCAACATCATATCAATCATTTTTTACGGATTTCCTGTTTTAGTAATTTTGAATTTCGATTTGTATAACAACGCAATAATTTTATTGGTTTTCCGACACTAAAAGTGGGTACACTAAGGCAACCTGATTTTACAATATATTAGAATTAAGCCGACAATATATATATTTTCTAAAAGTATATTTTTTTCAATATCTTTGCCTAATTCTCATTAAACATACTCCTTATATAATGAATAAAAACAGAAGTTTTTCTTTCAAAAGAAATTTTTGTCAAACCGTTGCTTAAAGTAGAGAACTAATTTAGATTTAGGTGCAGTGGTAAGAGCTAGTTTCCTATAAAATTTAAATAGTCAGGAAACAATTTTAGACATTAGATAATATAACTTACATCACTTTGAACGGAAATCAGTAAATTTATTTTAAAATCTCTTTTGTTATTTAAACTAATAAACTAAACACTAGATCGTGACAAGACCTGCTACGCTTATCATTTGATTACAGACCCGATGTCATATATTTTATTTGAATTGTTTAAACATTGAATGATTCTAAATGTTTTGTCACTTACGAACTGGGTTTTGCGTTTTGGCATCTTCAGGCATTCTATCTACAGAATTGAACCGTCAGTTTCAATGCACCCGTGTGATAGAATTTCTTAAGATGCCGAAAGGCAAAACATGTGGAGTAATACATTTTTTTGATAAATCAAATTTGATATTAAAATTCCAATTGTATTGCTAAAAACATTTGTTGAATAAAAATGGTATTTTTTTTAAAGCCATTTGATATTATTGTATAGTGCTTAAAGCAATTCGTTGGTTCCACTAAAAGCAGATACACTTGTGTTTAAACTAAAACAGGAGATTCGGTCAGAGATTCAAATTTATTTTCCAAGTTCCCGCATTTTCATTTTATTTGACCTAAAAAGTATTCTTTATTCTTAAAACATTTCCACTCTTGAACAATGATATTTTGTAATACGAACTATTTTCGGAAGCAATTTTTAACATTTTAATATGGAACTACTTTGTCTTAAATACACTATGTATAATGAGGTGCTTAAAAGCGAATGACCGCGTTTCAAAATTTGTCATAAATGTAATCTTCGCTGTACAAGTTTATGTCATTCGTTTTAACGGCATTCTGATTCAATCGTATTTTATTACCATTCAAAAAAGAATAATTTTACAAGCCATTCAATCGTTTATTGCAATAAAAGCTGAATGTAATGTGATTCTGCGTGTCAATAGCGCTTTAACATTACAATAGAATTTCAATTATCCGGACTTTTTGGGGATGGAGGTCAAATTTGGATAATCGAAAAAACCATAATTGGTACGAATGGACAAATGTATTCAGTATTAATTATTTTTTTATATTATTAGACTAATGAATGGATTAATTTTTAATTACATTTTATTGAAAAAATCAATTATCGATTTCTGCTTAAAGCTAGCTTTTCTTTCGATGCTGCCAAATTGGGAATACTTTCAAGACACATAAGTTGTCCTGAATTGCACTTTTCTCGACTCTCAAACCACTTCATAGCGACATCTAAAAACTGAAAAGTTTTAGAATGTGTGTGACCAATGCCTCTCTTCTCACAATTCACATCTTCGTCTTCTTGATCTTTTTCATCTAAGGCAGATGTTTTTTTAATTACTCCCTCATCATTCATAATTTAAAATCCAGGATCGCTTAAATAAATATGATCAATTTTTCGTAAACATATTGAATTTAGACGATTACTGACCCATATTTTATTCAGGACTTGTTGGAACAATTGCATAAAAAAACATATGCAACAATCATAATGTTAAGATTGTATTCCATCACGTTCGTTAACAGTGGATGCAATTCGCCACGTACATTTCAGCAAATACGTAATATTTTTGTTTGTTTTGACCAATCCAGATAATCGTGTTACTACTGTAGATCTTATTATTAATGAATAGCATGGAAGCATGGAAGGGTGAATGGAATATTTTTTAATACTTAAAAAAAACATCTTTATGTTTATTTCGGTCGAATTACATGTGCTATCATTTAGAAACTTTGAATAATAATTTTGATCATCGACTCGTTATTTTATGGGTTTTCCGATAAAACGAAGCATTAACAAAGACAATTCACTTCTCGTTGATGAAATTATTAATAGGTCATCAATGTCCAAGATGAAAATATATAAGCACTTTCGACAAATAATACACAAACATAACTTTTACACATTTTACAACTTAATGAAAAATTCATATATTATGTTAAGGATTTTTGTATTTTTTTTTTTAATTACTTTAAAGTATTTCATCACAAACACCACCGAATGCTTTCTATTACTGATACGTCGATCAGAAACAACGCACTAAAAATTAAATACTCAATTCATTAACTGCATGCATATCTACCGCTGAGATAGCGTATTGCAGTGCAGATTATTGATTTTCAAAAACATAAAATTGTGTCAGTTTATCAGTGTCAACACTTTCGTGCTCAAGAAAATTTTGTGTTATATAAATATTATGATTTGATTTAACCGGACAATCTTTACATGTTATATTTTTTATGTTTATATTAATAAATAGAATATTCAAAGTATTTTATAAATAAAAAGTTTAAGTACTACATTTTTTTATACATAAAGCTATTATTCATAAATTTTAGCTTCGGAAATATGAATTAATTTAAATTAAGCCAAGCTTTACATACTGTTGCCGAAAATATATAGTATCAATCGTCTCACATATAAAAGTTTTATAAAATTTTTGAGGGATTTTGTGAGAAAATAAACACAAATATTATTAGTCTTACGTCGTTAAAAAAATTGTGAAATTTAATATTTACTAGTATTTACGTGAGTTTTTTGCAATTGTATAAGTATTGATAAATTATTACAACATTATATTTTATATAATATTAATTAAAAACGGTGGAAAAATAATAACGTATTTAAGTTCTACAAAGTTTTAAAGATATAGTTTATAGCTATTTGAGCTCATACCATCGTCAGACATAGTATATAGTTCTGACGATTGTATATGGTACTTTTTTTCACCATGTTATAATGGATTTCTACCAAGTTAATTCCAATTCAATCAAAGATATTAATTTACCTTCAATTACTTCGTTATTATAAAAAACAGATTGTTCATCATAACTTTGATACTACAATATATTGTGTGGTTAAGTTTCAAGATGTATTTAAATCTGCACTGGATTAGCTTTTATAAAATTTTAGCATTGATTCGCTTAAATAATAATTATGTCTCAATTTTTAATACTACCATATTCAATTTTTAATATTCCTTAATGAAAATATTATATGATGTTTGATGATAATATATGATGATTTCACACTCTTCGAACAAGCTCTATAAGAGTTCAATTTTGTAGACTTTGTATTCTAAAACGTTTATTTTTAAAGAACTTGATATGTTTTTTTATGACACTGACTTAATAGCTTTCTCAAGCGTTCATATGGGTTCATGAATTTTGTATGAGATGTAACTCACCGTCTGCATATTTCATATCATACAGTACGAAACATTGTTACTTATTATAAAAAAAATACGAAACTTTTAAGTATGTTGACAGAAACATTGGACCGAAAAGCTACCCGGAATTGATTAGGAATTGGATACCAGTGGATTTTTTATGCAACATACAAGGTTTCATTACATAGAATATGTAATTAAAAAAACTTTCTTTTTACATTTTCTTGGTCGCCTGGTCAACTTTGACGTTAGGATAATTCGTGTAATTTTGTCGCTTTCAATTATCATTATCAAAATTAAAAAAAACTTAGAAAAGCGTTTCATTTTAGTAGGCCACATTTTTTTATCAATTGTAATATAAAATTTGTTCATTTTTTATATTATATATGAATGAAAACAACTAAAATTTTAATTGACGACTTCATTATTCCACTTGACAGGCTACCAGGTACGGTACGTTTTTCGTTTCTTTGATATGTACTCGACTGAAGGTTCTTGATGGAATTTAAATATCAAATTTGAATTGTTACAACTTCGTATGATTCCACATGTTTTGTCACTAACGATCCGGGTCTGGCCTTTCGGCATCTTTAGAAATTCTATCACAGGCATATCGTCAGTTCTGTTTCATGCAAGTGGTAGAATGCCTGAAGATGCCGAAAGGCAAAACCCGAGTCGTTAGTGACAAAACATGTGGAATCACACAAAGTCGTAACAGAATAGTATGTGAAAAATATTTTTGAAGACATTTCTGCAAATCTACATGAGATTTAATTGATTTTTCATTTACTTGGTAGAACTCAGTCAAAATATATTGAAAATGCAAAAGTATTTTGTTCCACAAATATTATATATTGTTCAAAGCAATTCCGGGTTACCCATCGTCAGGACTATAATTCTAGCTATAACTTTCAAAAATCATCTGTAATTTTTTTGAAGAAAAATACTTCACTCATATTATTTCAATTAAATATCTATAAATGCTTTAAAATATAATTTTTTAAGCTTCAACGCTATTTTTGTAAAGAAAAAATAATAAATTGATTGAATTGGCATTCACTTGGTAGAACTCCATTATAACACGGTGAAAAAATAGCAATGTATTTTACTATTACAATGTACTATAATATATATATATATTTGACTAAAATACATTGCTATTTTTTCACCGTGTGTAAAAAATAATAAGATTTCAAAACGTAAAGAGAAACAAAATTCTTATAAATATTTAATTTTGTTTATTGAGACTTGCTTTACTGGCCAAGATATTTTTATTTTGATCTATTAAAATTTTTCAATGCACATTTTTTGAATTTTTGAATACTTAAACCTGTTTTAAAAGAAACGCTTACACTTATAACCAATCGACTTATCTCCATGATAATAATGACAGATAAAAATATCTAAAACGAACTTAGCTCAAGCGCCGTTAACAACATTTTCAGCGCAATTTTCTTTACTTCTTCCGTCTTAAGTGACAAAGTTTTCACTTAAATGACAGGAAAATAAAAGGCCATAATGAATCACAACAGGAAGCAGTAAAAAACCTTTGATGCACCATAAAATCCTTTCCGGTAAAATTTATTTCGAAAACTACATTAACTTTAATAACAGCCGAATTCACTGCTAATAAAGTAATTTAAGATCGCAGAGTGAAATCACTTTGTTAATATTAAAAATATCAATTTGAAAACAGAATTTTATGGCTTTTATTGCTTAATACTAGAGGTATAAATATATTCAATTATACAAGGTTTCGTATATTTTAATGCCTGAATCTCTGGAGAGGATGTTTATTTTTGTTTTGAGAATTTCTTATCTTGTGATTTGAATAACAAATTCAATAATTCTCTATTTACAAGTATACTTTAAAAAATTAAACATTTAACATTTCTGCGTTTCTCACGGCATTCAAAAGTGGATCGTCGATGAAAAAAAATTATTCATTGCTTAAATTTAAATTGTTAAGACCTTGTACGATTTCACATGTTTTACCACTAACGACCCGGGTTTCGCCTTTCGACATCTTCAGGCATTCTATCACACAGATGCAACGTGACAAAACATGTGGAATTGTACACAGTTTTAACAATTCTGATTGATAACGGAATCCCATCAAGCACCTTCAGTCGATATCATAAATTATTCATTTTTTGTTTAAAGCAATATTTTTGGAAAAGTTACTGCGGTAAATTTTGTCTCATTTCTGTGTTAAATTGTAAGAATATTATTTTTCCTACACTTTGTCAGTGAGAAGATTCAAATCACAAAAGTAAATTTTTATTATTACCAAAAATGGTTTCGATGAAGGAAATAAGTCTTCAAAAACGTAATAAAATGTGGAAAACGAAAGAAAAAATGGTAGATTACTATACAAAAAAAGCACTGAATAAGAAGCAATATTATCTACTTGATTAGTATTTTTAAAAGCTCGATTTCTAAGCTTTCAAATATTCAGTGCAAGGTCGTTTCTCAGTAAATATAAATAATCGCCGTAAAACGCACGTACTTGCTAGCATTTTAACGGTAGCGAACAATGTGATAATATATACTATTGTGGAAGCTTATAACACTATTTCAAAATTTATTATATTTTTAAGCAAAAGCGTTTGTTTATCAAAATGAAACGAATAAAAAGTCTACTCTATGATGATTTATGTTTACGCTCAACATTAAATAACAATACAGACATAAAATTCTGTTTTTTTTTGTCTAGATTTGACACAACTAACAAAACTTGTGTTACCCTACTAACCTCCCGACTCCTGGAGGAATTGCCTACCACCCTTAACGTTCATAAATGAATTTGACGATAATTAAATTGTTAGTACTACGTTATACTTAACATTTTTTTTAAATAAGTGACAAAAATCTCGTAAATTATTACAAATTCAACTGACGCAGCAAGTATATTTCTATTCACATTGTCTTAGATAAATGAATGCTTTCAGAATGACTTCACAATTAATTGTACATCCGAGTAAATTTGTTGTCATAGATAAAAAGAGTTAACAAATAGCGATAAAACAGAGAACTGTTTCCTTCATAATGACTGACAGATAAAATTAGCTCTGTCAGGGATTATAATCGTGGTCAGTTTTCACTATGCCGGAACTACGTCAAAAATAGGGGTCCTGGTTATACGAAATATATTTGTTTGCACTCTAAGATTAGAAAAAATATACCAAGATTATTTATTGTACCAGCGAGTACCAGGCATGTGTTGCAATGCCACTTAAAGAAAGGAAGTGTTTTAATTTTGTTCACCAAGTACTTTTGGTTCCACAATATATTTGTTTCTTTTCGTATGTTGCGTATACGAATAAATCAGACGTTTTTACGACGCGTGAGCAGACCACATAAAGCTTTTCATATGAGAAGCAAATTACGTAATATAGGTTATATTATCCATCATTTTTTTTTTCTTTTTGGAACGGTGGTATGCCAGAAACTTTTGCAGGAATGTATTGAAGAAATGTATGCAGTTTCTTATTGATCGGATAAATGGTGTAGAAATACATAAAAGACAAACAGACACACATATGTTATTTTTTATATATACAGAAGATAGCTAATGAAATATGGCTTTACCTGTTAATAAACCCAACTTATTGTTTACTTGGTCAAAAAGCAATGTACTTAATATAATAATTAAAATATGACTTTTACTGATATCACATTTTTTTATTTTAAGATCAAGACCGGTTTCCCGTGTTCGATATCAAATATTTTTCAACAAAAAAAACTCTTTAATCCAACAATCACAATCCCTGCTGAACAGTGATTCAAACTCTATCATTTGATCTTTTCAAGTAGATTAGTTGATACATTTGTCACGTAGATAATGAACTCGAAATAAAAGTACGGTCGGTCGTAAAATGAAGTCAAATGCATTACAACATTCAGTATTTTGCGAGTTCAAATACATGCGTACATAAAACTTTTATTTATCTTCGAGTCCGAAAACGGTTAAGTATCTTGATTGCTGGACTCAGGCCAATAATATAATCATGGCGGATTTTGAAGGCTATTATAAACATAACGATTTCTAGTAGCTAATCCAGCTAGGTATAGAGGTCAATGATAATTGTGTTTATCGCATGTAAAACGAATGTTACTCGGCAAAATCTTTTTGACCATGTGGCAAAATAATCGTATTAGTTCATGCCAATCATTTTTATTATTATAAGGTGCTTGTTTTCTTAAATAATTTCTTAAAATTATTTTTTTAAGCTGTTTGTGAGTTTTCGTTCAATTGAAAAACAAAACACGTCATTCACGGCAAGACACGTTTCTTGGCAGCAAAATATACCAATATATTTCTTGCAACATTTTTCCTGTGATATTTTTTTAATTGTATTTCGCTCTTAGTCGATTGGTAGTGCATATCATAATGGAACAGTTTATTTATATTCCCACTTCAGAAACAGTTGAAAAACTGAATGAAATTGTATATACAATAATTAATTCATCATATAACGTCTTGTGTACAGAACTTTACCATAACAATTAGAAGAGTCTGCGCTTAAGCCCGAGCAAGATCAAAATCAATTTTGTATATTTTCAATTTTAATATTAAATTCTCGATATGAGCGTTTTTTTACACTTTATCATACTCATCGTTTTGACCTCTATAATTAAAAAAAACTCATTTAAGTCGTATGTGTTTTTTTTTTTTTTTTATATATATTGCAACATGGCACGCTAGACATAGTCATTTTTTTATTTAAAAAATTTTAATATTGGCTACACTCTGCTTTTAATGCCAATCATGAAATACATTTTCAAATATATTGCACACAGGTTATCAGGATAATGAAATACAAGTGAACTCTGTAGGTAAAAATAGTTACATAAGAAAAAAATCCTCTGCGATTTATCCAAAGCTGTAATCAAAGGTTAAATTTAAATTTAAAAATTATAAGTAAATTATCCCTAACATACAATTGCTTCTAAACTACGATTTCCGTTTATCTTTTAGTTATATATAAATAAGACAAAATTGATACAATATGAAATCGTACATGATACGTTAGATATTATAAAATTGCATTGTTACAAATGGATAAAAAATTGAGCTTAAACAATTTTAATGTAAAAAGTCTCCTTATTTTCTGCTTGAATTCATGATTAGAAAAAAAAGCAAATTATACGTACTGAACACATTCTAATATAAATTGGATGTATAAAATATTTTGAATTTAAATCGTTCCAACTTTGTAAGATTCTACATATTTTGTCACTAACAACCCAGGTTTCGCCTTTCGGCATCTTCGGGCATTCTTTTACAAGGATGCAACAGAACTGACTTTATCGTGCCGTATAATAGAATGCCCGACGATGCCGAAAGGCGAAACCCGGGTTCTTTGTGACAAAATGTGTGGAATCGTACAAAGTTTATTGTCTCAGCTGAAAGCTTTGTGTAGATTAAACAATGAAGGAAAATATATTCACACCAAATTTTGGAGGGAAATACCAAACTTAAGTTTTCAATTTTTAAAATATATTCTTGATAACTATGTAATGCGATACGTCGATGCAATATCTGAAGAAACTGTTCAATAGAAAAGCTTCTGCAGAGGTCTGCTAAATTTGGAGTTTGTAAGCTTCACACATCGAGAACAGATATGTTTAAAATAAATATTTTAGGTGGTTTAGTTAAAATAAATCAACGAAATAAATAGAATGTTTTATTTGAATTTTTGATATTTTAAATGATTTCACAACTCTCTTCCGTTGCAATCGTGAGATAGAATGCTTGAAGATTGAAGTGGAACCGAATTGTGAGTCATAAAACATGTGGAATCGTTCAAAGTAAAAAAATTAAATTCAATATTGAAATCTTATAAAAGCACCTTCAGTCGATATATAAGAACTAAACAAAATAAAACAAAACAACATTTATCATAAAAAGAATATTTCTTTAAAATAAATAAAAATTTTGAATTTGGAAAATATTTTAATTATTTTAATTTGATTTCAAGCAAACGTATAAGAGGTCAGGAAAACTTTAAATCTACATTCCCAAATCTTAACACACAAAATGTTTTCTCTTGTTTCAATAGAAAACATTTTATAAAGTTGAATAAATTAATTATTAGTCTCTTCTTCTTTTTAAATACCGTAGAAGTTTTTTTTGTTGAATACGTTTCTTTATTATTTTGATTAACGTGATTGTTAATTTGAAAAGTTCAACTTTGATAGACACTTCTCTCTTCAAATATTATTTTGTTGGATATCTAAGATTTCTCATCTTCAAAGATTGTGACGTATTCACTATTTATGACGAGACGTTGATGCCAAAAATATCGTATATAAGAGGAAATTCGACGAAATAAATACATTGCCAAAAGATCTATTCTCATTATTGTTGTATCTGAGGATTTTCGATAAAATTTTATCCCATCGTAGCAGATTTTTATTTCATGATTCTTTGCCACCTGCAATGAACAGTAAAGAGCTTTTATTGCAGTTTTTAAAAAAGCATCGCTATATTGTACAATATATTTAATACAATGATAATTCAAGACTAACGTCACTTAAAATCAAATCACATAAAAATATCAACTCATTATTATAACACTGAAACTGTTTTTCATTTTATTGTATTGAAACTCGAACTTGGTGACAGCTAAACGTAGTTCTAATTGCCACCGATTATTAAATATACACTAATAATATGAAAGAGTTAGTATTTTATTTTGAATAATCAAAAAAAATACGTATTCGTAGTTTTAATTCATTTCGATCAGTTATTAAACCAAAGTGCACACTCTGTGATTTCGACTGAAGGTGCTTGATGGAGTTTCAATATCAAATTTGAATTTTCGCAACTTTGAACGATTCCACATGTTTTATGACTAACAATTCGGTTCCACTTCAATCTTCAAGCATTCTATCTCACGATTGCAACGGAAGATAGTTGTGAAATCATTTAAAATATCAAAAATTCAAATAAAAAATTCTATTTATTTCGTTGATTTATTTTAACTAAACCACCTAAAATATTTATTTTAAACATATCTGTTCTCGATGTGTGAAGCTTACAAACTCCAAATTTAGCAGACCTCTGCAGAAGCTTTTCTATTGAACAGTTTCTTCAGATATTGCATCGACGTATCGCATTACATAGTTATCAAGAATATATTTTAAAAATTGAAAACTTAAATTTGGTATTTCCCTCCAAAATTTGGTGTGAATATATTTTCCTTCATTGTTTAATCCACACAAAGCTTTCAGCTGAGACAATATTATATATGATTGGATTTACATAAACTTCTTGCGGAGAAGAGACATTAGGACTTAGTTTGTATTCAAACTACTAATACAATTTGTCAGAAAACAAAGAAACCTCTTCGCATACACTTTTACTATTTTCAACAAGATTAATCTCTCTATTGTCAATTTATTCATCATACATCGTTTCGTGTTTATGGTATGAACCGTCAATTCTTTAATGAATGAACCATAAATTCAAAAAGCTCTTATATTTTATTAAAAGGTATTATATCTGATGGATTCAACGATTACTTTGTAGAAGTTCATAATGTATATGAAACTGTATTTATATTATTGTTTACCTACAAAATTACCTCCATTAAACTTGTTATGTATGATCAGTAAATGACTCCAACTCATATTATAAAAATTGCAAACAAAACTTTTGGTTTAATTTAATTAGGATTTCTTTTTAACTATTTACTTACTATCAATGGGTCAGATTTATATATTTTATACAATTAAAATTTTCCAATATTCGCGTATTTTTTAATAATCAACACCACATTTGCTAATCGCAAACCATATTTTTTTTTGAATTGTTACAAATTTTGGGTTTCGCTTTTCGGCATCTTGCCTTCGGGTTTGTGTTTTCCTGAAATTAATACCATTGGTATTTAGACGATGCTAACAGTTTATTGTACGTCAGTTCTGTTGCATCCGTGTGATTGAATGCCTGAACATGTCGAAAGGCGAAACTCGGTCGTTAGTGACAAAACATTCAAATTTGATATAGAAATTCCATCAAGCACCTTCACTCGATATCATAAATTATGATAAAATCTGTACTCATAAAATATAAGCCTTATGGACACTATTTGTGTGAAATCATCTATTAATCATAAACCTTAATTAAACATAAAAGTATACTACGCTATGTCTTCTTTAATCTGTTATCAAACAGAAAACTACATTTAAAAATATTTTTGTTGAAAACAGTTATTAAAATAATTAAAAAATGCTTATTGAAAATTTTAAGAAAAAACGACAAAACACTGCTTATTCCGCTTTCTAGGCGATCTTTTTCAACAATATACTTTTTTTTGTAGAAGATATATATATAACATTAAAATGCAATAACATTTGTATTGCTTGTTTGCACTCGTTGTTGGTAGAAATAATATTACATTTAATTATTATACATGGCTTGGTTGGAATAATATTTACGCCTGTGTGTAACAATATAACATTAAGCAATGTTTACACGCGATAATTTATGCTGCTGTAGCAAAAAACTTGCTTTGTACATTTTTCTTATATTATTATATATTTACAATCCATTATGAAGCAACCATTTGGCAAAGGTCAGATAAAACATGTGTGTATTTTCGATTATCTTTGGTCGTCCGTCACTTTCTGAATAAGCAAACAATTTCAAGATAAGTCAGAATAAATTTACAATCGATTTATCACAGTTGTTGGGAAAAATACTTTTTTCTTTGGAAAGCTATAACACTAAAAGCTTTGGTCACAATTTATTGTGTTTTTCGATAATTTGATGATATATATTGGCATTAATATTTTGTGTCGTAGTGTTCTTACGGTTCCTCAAATTAAGAGGATTATTAAGATACTGGAGGTCGTGACTGACGAAATATGTGAAAATGTACAATGTTTAAGCAATTCTACTAAAATTCCATCTAACAATCTCAATTGATATCGTTAATTACGTCGCAAGATATATTTTTATCGATCGCTGGAAATTTTGGCATCTTATATAACTTTTATTTGAATCAGGCTCTAGATCCGTGATCAAACAACTGTTTACATATTCAATAATGAATATCTGAATTGAAATATTTATAATTTTGACTAATAAATAATGGATAAAATATTGTGGTAATAAAATTTATTGATTCATTTTTTTAAATATGGAAGCATTCTTATAGTTACTTATCTTCTATAGCATTATGATCAAGTTCGATAAGGACATGAATTTGTAGAAATTGCCAAACCATTTACTGTACAATATAATTCAGTCATGCTGATATCATTATTAAGTAATATGATTTATAACGAGAGAAACTATGCTTCAATAAAAATTCAGCAAAGCTATCGAATCGTTCTGCACGATTGGTGCCAACTGCAATGGAACAAAAACAGTTTAGTGCTTGCACTTCTCACGAGTATTTTCAAATTATACATAAGACACAGCTAGGGATTGTAATACCGCAAAAATATAGCAATACAAATAAATATATACCAGTTTTACAAAATATATTAGAACAAATAGTCAGCCAATTAACCACTTAGACGCCATGACGTGCAGGCACGCAAACGCTACCACAAGAAAATTTATAATAAAATAAAAATGTTTTTAAATTTTTTAAGCTTTTCAATTTAAGCCACGTATGAGTTAAAAATAGTAGCATACAAAAGGTTAAAGTAACAATCATCACAATCTCGCCAACTAGTGATACTTTTACAAGCAACAAAACTGTCTGAACATAAACAACGGTGTTTTCATAATAAATGACCTGTACATCAATCACTATAGATGCCTTAATGGAAAATATTGACGTGTGACACCAAGCCCATCTAAGACAGGAAGTGGTCGTCTGTAAGCTCATAAATACAGCATTCTTTTGACATTTTATTTTTATAAAATGAAATACATTTATCAAAAGTTTTTACGTTTATAAATAATTTTTTTGTCACGTGTTAAGTTACAAAAAATACAAATATTAATTTTTCAATGTAGAAAAGATTTGTAAACTATAGCATTAGAAATTAAATGCGACCAAGCAAGTAGAGGCAAAATCTACTTTAATACAGTAAAACTTTGTCAGGATATATTTTTTTAAACGAAAATTATCATGTATACAATTTTTTTACTGCTTACATTATTATAGTTTTAGTTTCATCTGTCAATACAACGCAGTCGATAGACTAGCAGTCGGGGGGTTAAAGGTTTTTTGAATGTGATTTAAGATTTTTTGTGGCTTTTTTTAAATTATAATTATAAAGTATATATATATACACCCAGTCCTTTTTTTACGCGATACATTGGTTCCAGAAAAAGGCGCATAAAAAAATTGCGTAAAAAAATCATAACTTTCATATAATTTGATAAATTGGTTCCAAAAATTAAAGTATCGCGTAAAAAAGTATCAGAAACGTATGAAAAACCAAAATTTGCTCTTTGAAATTCGTGCAAAAAAAAAATTTATATGTTTTATGATCTTATATACACTTATATGAATTATAAGAGGCCGAGAAAGGTGCTATTCAACGAATTTAATAAATTAATTGTGCTTAAACAAGTTTACATACATCCCATGATTTTACGCAATTCCATTATATTTCTTTACACACACTAAAACAAAAATTCGCATAATCTCCGATACACTTGTCAACATTTGACAATTGTATGTGTATTTAAAAAAATGGAATACTTTACAAAATTAAGTTGTAAAAATACATATGTTTTTTTTTTATTTAAAAAAAAATGAAATGTACATGCCTAGCATCATATATAAATTTCTTCTGTAAAACAAATTTGGGGAAAAAATCGCGTAAAAACGAGTGAAGCGCGTAAAAAAAATGTAACGGTGCCGTCCAAATAATCGCGTATAATCGAATTCGCGTAAAAAATAATCGCGTAAAAAGAGGACTGGGTGTATAATATCATATTATATTTTTATTCAACAACATAATATGTAGATGGAAAAAGTGTATAAGAATATTACAAATCAATAAAGATTGATATATTTTATCGTATCAAAAAATGAGTGAAAATTTTTATATTTCAGTAAAAAAATATTTGCTAAGCATCTATTTTCACAGAAAATACAACCTATAGGATATACAGGATACTATATGTTTTTTTACTTTACACAGTAATTCATTAAAGACATAAAAAATTCAATAAAATACATTAAAAAAGAAGATTTTACACTCGTAAACATTATTTGAATACAACTGTTTTCTTACAGACAACGAACCTCACCACTATATAATAAGAGCTTTATAGTTGATAATCACATATAGTTTATTTCAGGACTATAGAAAGGAAAGGTAGTCGTGGTATTTTGGCCGAAGTCGACTAAATGATTATAATATATATCTCAATGAACAATTGGCCGGAATGTTTAATTGATCCTTAATTTAATGCACATTAATAAGAAAGTTAGAAAAAAACCTAACAGTATTAAACTTTTTTGAATCAGAGTCGGAGTCGTGTTTTTTAAGACTCTACAGCCCTGGTTTATTTACTTAAAATCAAAAAAAGGTTTCACCCCATCGATAGCTTTCATTTGAAATTAATTTAGCTCTGTGATCAGTTTATGCTATTTTTACTGACCTGAATAGTAATTTGGGTGGATATTTTATACGGAAAAGGGTATAATATACTTTTTACAACCGGCGTCTTGGATAATTTTATGTTAGACACGTGTAGAATACCATTCCATATTGTTGTTCTCTCAAGTATGAAACCGTACGGATAGAAGCAAAAATATTTATGCAGGCATGTCAGATTAAAATATCTAGCTTTTTATTAAAAAAATACAATCGTAAAAAACCTATTTTATGATTCGTATATATACAGATATCTAAATTTAATACACTTTGACGAAACGAAACCTCACATTTTCCGTTCGTTTTACGCAATGCGTTTGCTTTCTATATATTAGACAAAAGTTTATAAATGGATTAAATATAGTTGATAGCTATTTCAGCTCACGCCTTCACAAGGGATTCTCAACGAACAAGCCAATATATGTCGATCGCCATTACTTAACCCGCTACGGGGGGGGGGCGTTTTTTCTCCGTAATAGACCATTTCCGTGTCATATGTACACTTATTGATATAACCGCCTTTATAGTTTCCTTATCAATTTTAGTTTTATCGCGAGCAAGAAACAAGCTAAGTCGTCAAAACTGAAGAGAAGATGTATTGTGTATCTTTTCTACGCAGCTATATGTAGATAAGCAAATGTTCGTTTAAGCATAGTTCTGACGATGGCGTTAGCCGAAATAGCTATCAACTATGTATTAAACAATAATATTTTTGTAGAACTTAAATACATTACTGTTTTTTCCCCGTGTTATAATGGAGTTCTACCAAGTGAATGCCAATTCAATCAATAAATACTTTTTATGTTAACGTGATAATTATCATAACTATGTAAGACCAAAGTTAACTTCTTTTAAATTCCTTTCTAGAAATAAATATGCTAAATTTAAAAAGCGTTTTTATTTGAGAAATAACGCAATAAAACTATGAACACTTCTTGTTCATGGATTCGAAAAAGTATTTATAAATTAAGGAACAATGTATAGGGAGAATTAAAAAACATATTGAAGATGCCAAAAGATCTTGAATTTTTTATTCTACCAACTAACTAACCGAATGGATTTCGTCGTCTTTTCATTGACGACCATCCATAAGACGTATTAGATGAATTTACTGGAATCTAAAAATAACCCAGACAGTGGAATGATACCGTAGAAGTCACAAAACGAAAGAAAAAAATATTAAATTTTGTATTTATATTCTATTTTTTATGAATTCTTATCTTAAATTTATTCGTTATTTAATATTTATGTTTGTTTTTAAATACACCACAGTATAAATTTGTCTTCTCTTTATATTTCTTCTCTGTATTTATAAACGAAAATTGTTATATCATTACATAGCAATAAACGTTGCAATATATTTAAAGCTTTTTGTGAATCTGAGCACTTGATTAAATCAATCGTTTTGCAAATAAAATTGTAATCAACGCAGAAGCGTGTTGAAATAAAAGTTCCAGACTTTATTTTCCAATAGAATATTTAATTGAAAAACTTTTATTTCTTGAACTTCAAATACTTTTTTAGTTTAAAAACTGGAAAAATATCATCAAAGATCATCATCAAGAATCATCATCTCTCATAACTTTTACAAGAAAGTAAGTGATCTTTTTAATATGTTTAAAACTTGAGGCTTACAGAAATATAATCAAAAAGCTTTGCATTGCATTATAAATACTTTCTCTGATTTAAATTGCAGTTTTAAGTGAAAAAACACGTCATATCAAATGTGGTCAGAGTGTTTTGTTAGACTTGTAACAAACAATTGAATATATTTTAATTAATATTGAAATCTCAAAATCTAGATTTTTATCTCAAAGTTACTTAATATTCCTCCAAAAATCTGAATTTATAACAAGTGTCGTATTTAGGATTCAAGAATACAACATATTTCCAGCAAGTTGTTAAGTCTATTCTATATGTATAAAGGCGACTATTTCCATATATCTTAAACTCATAATGAAATATAATATGGAATTGAAGTATAAAATAATGTTTGGCATTGAAAGTGTATTATTTTAATGATAATCAAAATTACATCGAATACGGATCATCATTAGTAACAACAGCAGAGAAGTGCTAAGCTTTTGAACGGCAGGGAAAACTTAAGCTTTGGTTGCTATGTAATTAATTACCACAAATATATTCCATCACTTTTCTCTCAGTAAACAATTTTAAGCAATTATTTTCAAGGAATATAAATGCATATTAATTAATTAATTATTTAACAAAATTTTAGGTCTAACTTCAACAATCAAATGTGTAAACAATTTTCCAACTATCTGTCTGTACTACATTTCGTTTGATTCGGTAAATTTCCACGAATAGATCTTGTAAGTCTTTTCAGTGGCCATTGGTTAACATTGACTGTGGCATTACTATTCTCTCGAGAGAAGCTAAAGGTTAATTGGTGGCCAGATTTGTCATAGAATAATAGATGAATTCTCATGAATTGTTCTACCCGTCACAATAAAGTTGCTCTTAATTAAAGTGTCCCGTAATATTAATTAATATTTTATTTCTTCGTAAATCATCATAAATGCTTTAGTATACAAAATATATTTTGCTAAATTTACACAGATTTACCATGTAGAGATTCTATAATTTCTTTAACATTAAAGGTTTATAATTTACTTTATATCACTCACTTTGTATATTATATTTCTACTTTCATAATAATAAAATTATATCTAATAGCAAACTCCAGAACACGCCTACTAATAAACACTTTTCTTGCGTTAAAAAATAAATAAAAGAAAGCTTAAATTTGAATTCAAATGATGATTTGTACACAGTGTGGACTTACAGTATCGACATATGTGATCGAATAGTAAAAGCTTCAATCAAAACTATTGACTGACTGTCAGTTTTAGTGCATTCTTGTACCAGATTACGTGAAAATATCGTAATTCAACGGACGGTAAGTCGATTTGGTGGGTTACAAAACATGTAAAGAGCTTGAACAATTCAAATTGGATTCATTTGATTGAAAGTTAAGAGCAATATCTTACATCTTATGATTTCTTTCTTTAAGGTTTATTTCTAGTTCATTTACAATAACTCTTGTATAAATTCTATTATAAATTTTGCGCCATGCAAATGATATAAAAGTAAATCAGGTACAGTAAAATAAACAGAAAAATACAATAAAACCAACGATTAATGCATATAATTTCGACAATTATTATTTATTGAGCAATTGTTGTAAATAAAATAATCAGGGTTGTGGATTCGGAGTCAGATTCGTGGAGTCACGATATTAATCGGAGTCGTGATGTTGGTCAATATTGGAATCGGAGTTATAGTGGTAATTTTTTAACGTCTCTACAGCCCTGAAAAAATTATATTCGCGTGTGATTTAATAATCTATCTTTAAGTCCGTTACGCCTTTAAGCTCTGAGGTAGTTAGTTATATGATGCCAAATAAAATTTAAAAGCCTAAACAGTTGAAATATACTTCAGCCGTATTATTTAAACGGAGTTTTTTTAAGCCAAATTACCATCTGAAGTATTCTAACACGCGCTTGCGTTAAATACTACTAACGGTAAATGTGTCGCATGCTTTTTCACTCATAAATATTCTACCCGCGAATTGAAAATAAAATTTTGCTATCAGCCCATCACGTTTGTCGTATCGCACACCGTATACATCTCTTATCTAATTCATACGTTTTTACGATACATTTTACTGACACCTATATTAAAAGAGATCATTTGCATAACCAATACCATATCATTAAAAATATTCAAAAATATAGCATAATGTATTCGCCGCGCACAATTTCATTAGCAGAATATATTATGATGATTGTTTTTGTCTCCTTTCATTTTGTTTAACTACAGTATGTTTTATTCTTAATAGAACTATATTTAAGACAGTTGTAATATGATACTAACCGCACAAGAAATCGGAATAAATTTGTTTAAGACCTCGACTAAAGCACATAGTATAAAAGAAATAATTTCCTATCAAGTTTCTTGACTGATTAATTAAAACATTCAGCTTTAGCTTGCGAGTTTTTCGAATAATGAATGCATTTTCTTTATAATGAAAAAGCTCTTTTATATATAATATATTCATATTGTTTGGGATTAGTTTTATATCAAAGAATTTTCAAATTGAATTTTCATATAAAATTAAGGTGGGTGCTTGATATAATTTCGATATCAAATGTCAAGTTTTAAGCTGCGCACAACTCCACAAGTTTGGTTACTCACAACGCGAGTTTCGTCTTTCGCCTTCTTTATGCAATCTATTACACAGATGCAATATAGCTGACTGCCAGAAAACAGTTTGCATAGGTTTTATAAAATAGGAATTACATTATGCATATACACTCTATAGCTATTGGCAAAATATATATATATAATTTTAATTGTTACAACTTCGTACGAGTCCACATGTTTTTTCACTAACGACCTGAATTTCGCCTTTTGGCATCTTCAGGCATTCTATCACACGGATGAAACAGAACTGATACTTTCTCACAGAGTGAGATCTGTTGCATCCATGTGATAGAATGCTTGAAGATGCCTAAATGAGAAACCGGGGTCGTTAGTGACAAAACATGTGGAATCGTACAAAGTTGTAACAATTCAAATTTAAAATATAACAGTTGATGACGCTCGAGTAGTCTAATATAATATTACTTATTATTGCGTTAACTTTCTGACTGCTTAAGTGTCAACCGTTGAGAAAACTAATTGCAGAGTGTTGAAAACGAATGCTTAAAATATTAACGATGATAACAGTATTAAAATCAGAACTGTGGAATTATTAAAACAACACGGCCTTAACTCCCACATCAATCGAAAATTCAACTCCGACTCCGACATTGACCAATAACACGACTCCAACCCCGACATTGACTAACAGCACCACTCCAACTAAAAAAAGTTTAATTTTGGCAGGTTTTTTCTTATCTTTCCTATTAATGTACATTATATCAAAGTTAACTAACCAATCCGGCAAATTGTTTATTGAGATATTTTTAAAAATCATGTATCAAAAAAATAATCGAATTTTTCACGACTCTGATTGCCAGGTTATTTCTTTAGATATTCATTTATTATGCTTAAACTAAGATTTTAAAAAAAAAATTCGATTTGCATGACACGTATTAAATCATTCGTTGATTCTCAACCATATAATGAAGAAACAATACATACAGCAAGTTAAAATAACTTAGATGATTTGGAAGAGATTTCACAAAAGTACACCTAGCTTAATACATTCAAATGAAGATTATAAGATAATTTAAATAATCGCTTTCTTTGAGTACAACGTTTATTCTCAAGTTAAGATTAAGATTAACAAGGTAAAATATAATTCAAAGCTACGTTTTAATTAATTGTGGAATTCAACAACAAGTAGACAAGAAATTTTACCCAAAATTTTATTAATTTCATTTAAAACTATGTAAATTATTACTAGCAATTACGTATTCTTGTTAACAAACGTACCATTTGTTATTGAATTCAATTTGGAAAATCCTATCTGTATAATTGTTCTGTTATGTTTGGCTATTGAAATGAGACAATGCGATTTTTTCTGTGTTTTATCTCAATCAGAAATCAAGACAAAAATTAGTTGAATCGTTTAAAATATACAAATTTCCATTCATTCTATCTCTTGCCACTGCTGACTACGGTTTCGTCTTTCAATAATTTCACAGTTTTTATGGTCTTCAGATGATTATACAGTACTGTCAAGTATTATTCAAAATATAATCATTCATTTAGTTAGATGAAGTAACAATAAATGTTTCTCTAACACACCAACAGCAAAAACCTTAATCTGATCGATCGCATATTCGTCGGTGAAAGAATAGCAATGTATTTCAATTCTTAAAAATTTATTAGATACATTTGGCTTACGCCAACATCAGAAATAGAAACAAAATAGCTATCAACTATACATCTTATAAATTTTGTAGAACTAACACACGTTACTATTTTTCAAATTTGTTAAAACAGATCGCATATTTTAAAAAAATCTTAGATTTCTATCAACTGCTGGATTAAATTTATTTTCTCTTTACTTCAACTACTCAAGTAATCAGCGCAAGCATATATTCTGAAACTAGATTTGCCAATCTTTTGATACAATGGAACCGTGCTCATTTTGCGGGATAGGTAATTCTTTACAAAAAAATAGCAATGTTTGAACCTTTCACTAATACAAATATTTTTTTAATTTATGTTTTCTTCGCAGAGTTTAATTGTAGTACTGAAATAATAATATTTTATAAATAGTTAGGCTTATTTTCTTAAAAAGACTACCTACATATTTAAAATTTTAAACATACACTTCAGTTATGATAATAGAATAAGCTATACATTATATTGGTTGCTTCTTCTATAACAGTATATAAAGATAAGCTTAAATTAATAATAATAATATTTCTGAAGGTGTGGAAACCGAAATACCTAAATATCAAAAACTATGTATAAAAAAAATCTATGAAATAGAAGTCTCTTACATTTTTGTATATTATGTTTTTTTAAGTTCTATAATCTTTTTCATCGTTAAATATTGCGCTCAAAATATTGTATTAATAGCCTTGTTTTAATCTATATTGTATCAAATGATAATGCTCCTGATGAGCGAAACAAGTTAATATCTGTCATATAAAATTGTGTAAATTGTACAAAACATCGTGTTTTATTATTTAAATACAATACATTTCCACCAAAACGTGACAATAAGTACCTTATAGTGACATTGGTATGATATAGCAATAAGAAAATTGAGGAGATGATGACAAGAAATACGAGACATAATTGTATTGTAAGAAAAAAAAATATTTTAAACCAAGAAGAAGATATAAAATAGTGGAGTATATTTTAAGTTAGAATTATAAATTTTTAATATAAATTTTATCCTAGTGTTAAAAACAAGAAGTGAATTATTTGCCTGTGGAACATTGCTGCTAATGTTTTAAAAAGTAAACATTAGCGCACTGTAAACTTTCGTACAAATGTATCATTTATTCAACTATATCGTAGTAGAACAATCTCACAAATGCAATATTCTTCGCTTTTCATATCAAACAGCAGCTGTTCAAGCAATTCCAAGCTGTTCCTTATTCAGGTATGAGCTCGCCTGACAAAAAGTCTAGAATTTTGTTTAACACAAAAGACCTTTTCCGTTACCGTTTTCTTTTGAGAACTTGAAATTATTTCCATTTGTTTTCATGAATATTTATGCCACGTATGTAGGCCAACATTCTTTTGATAAAATTGTTGCTTTCACCGTCAATAGTTAAAGTATTTCAATATGATGTTGTATAAAAAACATCTTCAACGGGTTTTAACGAGGTAACCAACGAATTGAAAACTTTTGCTGTATTGTAGCAACTTAATTTGAGTGTTACATAAAATATTTCACAAAGCTTTTTTGTCAAGTCGTCTAAACTTTTGAGATGAATGCGGTAAGTTCACTGTTGATACTTAGAAATACATCAGTGACAAAACTCTCGTATATAGCCTAATTTGTCTTGATAATTTCTGTAGCTTTCTTTAACCTTTCAGTTAAACTGTATAAAGGAAATCCGTAAACAGTGTACGTCAAAGAATTATTCAATAATTTTGGTGTTAAAATGAGATATTTATGACAAAAAAACAATGCTTTTAGGACAAAATTTAGTTATATAGAGAGACTATTATATTATATTTTTGAGTACAAATACATTATTCATCTCAGCTGTGTGTAAATTAGCAGCCAAATTGTAAACACCAATGTTAATTAGTTATTTATGCTATCATGTGATTAAGTGAAATATTAAGACAAAGTTCCAGTACGTTCAATAAATTAGGCATGTCTTCTAAACAGAATATTTTTCTTTTGGTATCACATTGCAATATTCCAACTCCAAAAACGCTATACAAAATGATAAATCAATTCGATATGTCATTACCAGCTTTTTGTTGATGGGGCTTTGTATACGTGACGTGAAACTATGGAAAATATTGACGAAGGTCCAAAATAATAATATAATATTATATATTGATGAAGAAGGTATGGGGTGATCTAGGTAATAAGATTTCGCAAAAAAAAAAAACATGTTTTTTATTACAATAAATTCTTGAAAAAATGTCACTATCAAACATTGCCTTTTGATTTTAATATAAGTATTCGAATATGAAACGTTGTTTATTTCACATGTCAAAAATATGTGAAGATATAAGTCGTCATTTGATCGTTTTATTTACACACTATTAAGAATTCTAAAATTTTACAGCTCATTTGTTAGACTAAATTATTTGGTTATAAATTAACTTTTGGGTAAAAAAAATAATTACATAAAATTTCAAAAAATTCTAAACTTGTGGCCGACAAAATAAATATTTCTGCGTGTAGGAATTTTAGATCTGCCTTGTGCATAATAATTTGACTGACATCAAAACACATTTTAAAATCGGCTCTGGTATATATTGATGTTTTGAACCATCATTTCTTAATGGAAAGACATTCTAAATAATTAAACCTTATTCTTAATACAATTCCCAAAGTTTTATTTTATTCATTTTTAGACCGGTTTTTCTTGGAAAATGCGCGGAATTGAAGATTTTTAAGCAATAATGAATGATAATATTATTTATCCTTTATTAACTTTCAATGGTAACTGATATCTAAAAATCGATATAAATAATTGTTTGGTTATATAATGTAATAAAACTTTAATTGTCGATCTTGAATCTCTTTCATACAGTACTAATTTTTAAAAGATCATATTTCTGCAAAATAATAAAACTTTATCCCTCTGTTTCTATATTGCAATTAAGATACACAAAACGATGTTGTGTTTTTTTACGAGACAAATTTCTGTTTATACCACCATTGTTTTGTTCCTTTTATTCACATAAATATATTACAATCATAATGAGAAGAATATTTCTTTTTAGGGTTTCTGGCAGAAAAATGTTAGAATAACTTTCGCCGTAGAATATAAACTTATGCTAGAAAATTCTTTACACACATAATAATTATAAATTGGCACGAGAAAGTGTATTTCCGTTTATATTTTTTCCTCTCTAACCGTTTCTTATTACATATGTATACAACTTATACTTTTTTATATGATTAATAAATTATTGAACGATATTTGAATTAATCTATGTTAGTATCTGCCAAACTGGTCGCCGAAAATATTCTCAGAGTGTGCAAGGAAAGATAATCCTTAAAACTGTTTATAATTCCTTTTCATTAAAATTTCTTCAATTCTAAAAAGCGACTCTATGCACAAAGCTTCATTTTCTTAGCTAGAGTTTTCGGCATTTTAGAGTCAATATTCCTTTCTATTTTCTAAATATAACTAAAGATAAATTTCTATTGCAGTTTGGATTATTTTATCTTTGTGTATTTGTATTTTGATTGTCAATAAATAAAATAACAAATAAAATCGAAAAAATGAGGGCAGTTACATATGGTGTTTTTTTTAATCTAATTTAAAGCAGTGTTTTGACATTTTTTTCTTAAGATCAATTGCACCAACTCAATTATTGCCTCTTAAACATGTTGATTTAATATATATATATATATACATGATTTACGAATGGACACAATTGGCATCGCGTTAGCACAGTTAAGTAAGTAAGTTAAGTAAGATAATCTTCAAAACGTGAGTATATCAATCTAAAAGCGACTGGGTGGTCTTTTAATACACGTTTATTAACGATCACCAACAATAAAAAATGTTATGTTTACAATTTTCCATTGCTCCGTTCATTTTACTTAAAGACTGATCAATTCTCGGAAAATTGAAGTGCCTATAAAATCACAACATTAAATACAAACAATATTCAGATACATTGAATTTGCGCAGAAGTTAATCAGTCGAGGGTTAAAAGCGAGTATGCTAATATAAAGTTACTTCAATAAAACATTTATTGTGCTAATTACACTTAAATTTCAATTATCACGAAATTCAATCACAATAAAATAGAATACAGTTTAATTATATCGTAATATGTCATATTGTTCATTATATTAAATTATGGATAGGAAAATTGTATTTAATAATGTGTGCAGCTTTTTGATCCTTGTCCGCTCCCATTGTGAAAAATATTAATAGTATTTTAATGAAAAGTTTACGAAAGCTTTTTTATGATTTACTACAAATTATTTATTTATTGCTCTTACAAAGCTTAAAGAATTGGTAATGCTCGCAATAAGCGATACTGGTCATGATCAAAAAATGTATTGTGCAAATAAGTATTTAAAAATAATGTGTTTTCATTCTTTAAAATATCTTACCTTTCCAATAAAAAGTGACAATTAACACCTTACTTGCATTGAAAAAGGCTTATAAAATTCTTATTAGCGAGAAGCTCATCTCAAATTATTAAAATCAGGACCATTTTCCTTTGGAATCCAAAAATATTAAATTTAATTATTTAATGATTGAATTGGCGTTTACTTGGTAGAACTCCGTTATAACACGGTGAAAAATAGGAATGTATTTTAGTAAATTGTATAGTATAGTTGTAAATTTGTAGAACTAAAATACATTGCTATTTTTACACTGTGTTAATTATTTAAAAGTATATATTAAATTAATATGTATATCATCAAAATTTCACTTAATTGTCTATTGTCAGCAATAAAACTGAATGCAGTATTGAACTTTTAAAGACACTAACAGACGTGTCAAAAATCACTGACATGATAAATGCGCCAACTTTAAAATATAAAATCTTAGTTTGCGGTATTTGCAGAAATAACGTTCAACGTACTTACATTATACATGGCATGGTTCCAATAATTGCGATTAGTCGATTATCACATATTGTTGTTTTCCAAGCAATAGCATACTAAAAAAAAACATTTTTATGACTCAGAAGTATGACGATTTCATGTTTGGTATAATTTTCAAACATCTTACATTTCATGTATAAAACTAGTAGATATATAGAGCTTCTGTGGAATTTTTAATGGTCTCTTTTATACTTTCCTTTTAGCTAGTATGAGTTTACCAACTACCAGAAATCGACGAATTGCATGCAACATCAAATACTAACTATTCAAGACAACCGTGAGACGGTGTATTTTAATATAAATGAAAGACGGCGAAGTGTATTTTTATGTCAAAAATAATTATTCTCGTTTATTTCCTAATATTTTTTTTATGATATTTAATGTCTTACTAGTGTTTGGTGCAGTTATCTCAACTACGTTTATATTATATTATCGTTATATATATTAAGTGTTTTTTTTTACTTTTCTCGTGACGGTTTATTTTAATATTATATATTAATTTATTTGGAATTTATTTGGTAGAACTCTATTATAACACGATTAAAAATAGCTATGTATTTTAGCTCTACTAATTTATAAAATATATAATTGATAGCTATTTCGGCTTACCCTTCATCAGGAATATCAATTTTAGTTCTGATGAGAACGTAAGCCAAAATAGCTATCAATTATATTCCTTATAAATTTGGTAAAACTAAAATACTTTGCTATTTTTTCACCCTGTTATAATAACATGTGTATAATAAGGTATTGTATTATCGGGATCGTATAGATTGTTGAATATAATTGTTTTTTTATCTTTGTCACCATTTTTTATACTTTTCCATTTCTAAAAAAAACTGAAGAGCTCTTATTAAAAACCTTATTTGGAATCTATTTACTTAATATTTACAAATATTTTATTGAAATGTGACAAAATTTTTAAAAAATTCACTTTGTTTTGATTTTCTATTCCGAATTCAAATAATAAATGTTTTAAATAAATTGTCTTTTGTTATTTGTGCTTGTTATGATCAAAAAACTCTCAGGAATTGTTGTTAATATAATTATAAATATTTAAATATTCTTTCCTCACAGAAATATAGCTGCCTTGGAAAATTTTCAAACAAATTTATAGCGAGTAAATCTATCAAAAGTCAAAAGCACGTTTTTTGCAATCGCTTGCTTTTTATGCACTTCAGTGCGGACAGAGGTATAAAGATATTCAAATTAAGTTTCGTGATGCAGAAAACACACCAGTAAAAGCTAAGTAAGAATAACCAAAGTAGTCGTGTTTTTTTTAAATGATTTTCTTCAGAGAAAACTCTCAGAAAAATTTCATTTAAAAATTGACAAATTAACGTTATAATGAAATCTTTACAGTCAACTATATAAATTAAGTATTTCAAAATATTGTCAACAGTTATCGTAAAGAAGTAATTTTAATTGACATCTTCAATTCAAACTATTAATGTGAATATTTTACAAAATATTTTATATTATTAAAACTTAATATATTCCGATGATTGCTATTTTTTCATCGCTTAGAAAAGTAAGTAAATTTGTGGTATCTATATTTTGGGATACGCATGGAATTTTTCTTTAGCTACCTTGAAAAAAACTCGTCCATTAATATAACATGCCGTTATTGGATCAACTGAGTGAAGAAATTAAAAAAACTGTCCTCAAATGCAAAAGAAAAAAGTCTTTTTTAACAAAGACAATGCACCTTGTCACAAGTCGATGAAAACGATGGTCAAATTGAACGAATTGAGCTTTTTAAATTGTTTTTCCAACCACTTTATAGTCCATATTTGACTCCCAGTGACTGCTGGCTGTTTGCATACCTAAAAAGAGTGCTCCGGGGAAAGAGGTTTGTCTCAAATGAAGAAGAGATTGTCGAATCTAAAGAAAGAAAACAAAAATACTTCTACGGAAAAGGTATCAAAAATTAAACAAGCGATGAACTTAATATATGTTATGTCTCTATTGAAAGGTGTGTATATTGATGAATAAACTTAAATGTCGCCTAAAAGTTTTGCTTTTATTAATAAGACTCAGGACTTGACTGAAGTGTTAAGTATTCCAAACTTTACTCTCAATCATATATTTACATGCATATCTGAGAAATTTATTTTTTCTCGTATATCGGTGAAAAAATAAGTATATTTTAAAATCACGATCAAAACTTTTATCCATCATTTTATCAAAAAAAAAAAAAACAGTTAAGCTTCGTAAAGCTTCATTAAAAATTAGGTATTAGTTGTAACGATATTAATTTTTGTCTACTAGCCATTGTTTTCAAAATAGCTGAGAGCTTCAATTTTACCCAAATATATATGGTAAGCATTAAATAATAATTATTTTACATAACTCCACAGGAAACTGATATAAATTACGGAGAACTTTAATTCAACTTTGTGTAAATAAAAACTTTCAAGATATCTCGAGAAACCTTTCAAAGCTTATTTGAGCGCTCAAGTATAGCATCCTTTCATATCAAAACCTCTTTACCATAACATAATCAAATTATTTTAGTTATTTTGAGTAAAAATACATTTTTGAAGTTTTTAAAAATTCTTACGTTTTTTTCCGATTTGTGTGGCTTCTTTTGCCTCTCTTACCTCTCTTTACATTTTTGTACATTTATAAAAATTTCTACAAAACCTTTGGTTTATATTTTGTTTTGAGTCTCATTCCTTTTTAATTATATATTCACAAGTATTTTCATCAAATTCACTGATGTAAATGGACCTATCGTTATGACAACTTGTGTATCTCTGCATCAATAGAAAATTTCTTCGGCCTCAACTATGCATTGTAAATTTGTGATATCAAAATTATAAGTTAAATAAAAATATTTTATTATATATTGATGAATAGATATCAAGTCTTTGTCATGAAAAATTCCACAAATATTGTACAATATTATAAAAAGGTTTATCTCAAACCTACATTTTGTAATTTTGAAAGTAATGAGATTTTTGATTTCAAGTCGTCTATTTGATTTTGATATTGCAATAGAGTACATAAAAAAGTGCGCATAAAAAGATATGAGAATTTTCAATTTTTCATTTTGAATCTCAAAGTTATTTGATACGATAATACCAACTATAAAGTACCGTCCACACCACTCAAATGATTGCAATTTTTTAAAAATATCATTAAAAAAAATTATACATAGCGTCGATAAAAAAGTTAATCATTCTGCTTCAGAAGAACCTTAATGAGAGTACATATTCTTCTGTCAATTCTATTATGGTCGCTTTCTGGTAATGAGACGATTTGTTGTCTTCCTTCTTCTGCCATTAGTGGCTTAGGCATGCAGATCATATTAGATACGTAACATAGAAAATCTTGAGAAACAGCACTTGTCTACGTTTTTTAAAGATTTAATATGTTCTTTTACATATTTACAATGT
This sequence comes from Himalopsyche japonica, assembly GCA_028555115.1. NCBI lineage: Eukaryota > Metazoa > Arthropoda > Insecta > Trichoptera > Rhyacophilidae > Himalopsyche > Himalopsyche japonica. The sequence goes on along the minus strand of JAHFWJ010000412.1, from coordinate 1,873,562 downwards.
TAAACATTTTTCTTCCTAATATTTCCTTATGTTGATTTTTACATTCTATTATATATCTGCATTTTGATACTAATGATGATAAACTTTGCTTATATATTGGAGGTGAAAAAGTAACTACGTTTTAATACTAGTTAGTGGATATCGAAGTGATATAGAATATGTTTGTTTGTTAAATACAATTTATTACAATTTTCAAAACTTCTTCAAGATTTTTATCTATAAGCATTTCTTTAAGCTTACGTCAAGCTGTGAGTATTATATTTTTATTCTAGACGTCCCTTTAAACTCCTCTCACCACAGATTATTATTCAAATAATCTACAGCGTGGTTTTGTTATTTTTTGGGTGTCATTTGTTTTTCTTTTCATCATTTAAAGCGATTCATCACCTGTTCCTCATTTATCAATGCCACATTCGCATGAGTAGATCTGTCGTTTTTTCTTACCCTCACGCTGCAAAGACATCATTATGTGTGCTTTTTTCTTGCGATGAAATATAAAAAATCTACATATCGAAAAAACCGAGTTGCTTTCGTATTCAGCGACGTAGAAAGGCAAACACTTGGTTGAATAATACTCTAACTTTGTTTTATAATTTTCAACATCGTAATCAAAACGTATGTTATATATTTTCCGGTAGAATGAATCCTTGTAGCCTTTTTATATTTTAGATTGCATGATATTCATAATAAATATACTTCATTTTCAACCAAAAATCCTTTTTTTTTTTTTTTTTAAATAATAAAAAGACATTTTTTTAGTACTTATTTCCACAATATATCCTTCCGCAAAAATCCTTATTAACTACCGATCACGTAGGTTGTTGTATAGTAAAGAACTCAAGCAACTGTTTAATTTTATTTGTACATATTTTTACTATTCAAATCATATTTTATCAGTTGATACTGCTTGTGATAAACAAAACAAGTCCTGATCATTTTAATATAAACTGCGAAAGTAGCACTAAAGAAAGTATGTTTTATTGAATAAAATCTTCTCAGTTATTATGTGAATTCATAATAACCCACAAGATTGTTTTCCAATTTTTTTATTGAAATAAATGAGTTAAACAAAATATTTTGTAGTACTTTTGTATTATCACTTTAAATAAACTCTCTACCAAGAAGTGGCAGACATTGTATAAAAAAAATATGAATTAAAGAAAATTTAAAAGCTTATATTTAGAAGCTTAGACTTAGGCAAGTTTGTTGATACAAAAACAAATCAGATAGATTTTTGATTTATAGGTGATAAATAAACTTTCAAATAATATAACATTTTGTGATATTTTTACTTTTTACTAGAATGGTAATATGATTTCCATTAACCAAGAAGGGGTCTTAATTAAACGTATACCAACGAAATTAGAATAAGATTTGAATAATGGTCACCTCTGTTAATTATTCTGCTCGTAACCTGAACATCCAGTAATTACTCTTCCCTCTTACATCTACAAACAACACTGTGCCACATTTAGCCAATAATTTATGGTCACAAATAGTTTCCCTTGTGCTTTAAATACTACCTGGCTACGGCAGCAAATAAATGTTGGTACGTGATATTTTCTTAATGTGTTTTCCACTTTAGGAAAACTTTTGGCAAACACACTTGTGTTTTATTTCGTCACCCCGAAATCAAAACGGCACTTGGCATTTTGGCGCTTGTACCTTTTTTCAAAATTATGAAATCAGAATTCAGTTATAAAAAGAAGACTTTTTATTCAATTAAATAATATTAATTTTGAAATTGCAAAATATTTACTCTAATTGACTTTTATATAAATTGAATTTGATTTTATAGTTCTAAATCACATCTCAGTCACTGATAGTGTCTCAACTCTTAATAAAACAAATTAATTTAGTATATTTTAAATAATAAAAACACATTTTATAGTACTTATTTTCACAGTATATTTTTTGATCAGAACCGGTTTCGCTTATCGCGAGCATTATAACTGCTACCTTTAACTCAAATATTTTTGTATAAATAGACTTGTTTGTAAATTGTATTCTATCAGTTGATAATGCTCGCGATGATTTCCTCTGGGCCCCTTCCATCAAGAAGTAACAGTTAACACCTTAAAAAGTTTTAAATTTGACTTGTTAATGTTTTGTCAATCTCATCAAACACCTTAAGTCGATATCATAAATAATAATGTATCAATATTTAACACACAAATAATAACAAGTCTTAAAGCAGGACTGTGATTGGTTTTTCGATTAGAAGATTTTCAAGAAAATCTCATTTTTTTTTGTTCGAAATTCGAATTCGAAATTTGCTAGATTGCTTCATTGATCTTTAATTTAATACACATAGATAAGAAAGGTAGGAGAAAACCTAACAAAAAAAACTTTCTAATCAGGAATCATTTTTTTGGTCAATGTCGAATTCATGTTTTTTTTAACGACTCTAAAGCCCTGTTTAAAAGCAAGCAAATTTTTGTGTGAATCTGGCAATTTCCGTAATTTCTTTATACAATCATTACTGAATTATTTTTCAAATATTATGTGTTGGGATATCCTTCACGTAATTGAGCACGGTGGCTTAATTGAATGATGAATAAATTTTAAATTGTGTGAAATTTCGATACAAATTACAGCGAAATATTTGAAAAATATTTCAACCTTTTCGTAATTAGCCTTTTTGCTAAAGAGCGACGATTTTGTTTAATTTTTAAACAACTTTTTATCCGTATATTGAGTATACAATTTGCAGCGTGACAACGTATATTTTTATTATTATATCATATTTAAATGATTACTACGTATACAATACAAGTTAATAATCATTAAAATTTTATCAGAAACGCCTCGTATGCACCTTTCAAAATATCAACGCTTTCAAATTTACGTCCAAACAAAAGCTCAAGTATTTTGAAATACAAATAAAAACTTTCCGTTTGTTTCTTATCTGTTTTTGCTGGGCAGACTTTATATATAAATAGTTAACATTCAACTCGACACAAAAATTTGTCAAAATAACTTTGAATTTATAGAAAAAATCACTGAACTTGGACAATGAAGTTTCCCATGTATAGCACAATTTTCTACACTAAGTCTTCATAATATATAATATAACATTTGTATTAGTAGACGATTATTTATTCAATAATAGACAATCATAATATGTCAAGTCATTTTGTAAAACAATTACATAATTAATAATAAATAACATAAATTTATATGATAAAAGCTTTTCCAAAGCTTTCCAGAGCTTATGGAAGTTTATCATGATTCTTAAGGGGGATAACGTATGGAATAATTCATCCCTCTGATTGATTATGATGCAATTGTCGTTTTGCTGAAAAGCATTATGATGTTCTCGATTACACTTCATTTGAGGGTTTGGTTTTGTGACAGATATCCTTTTTTCATTTTACTGCGAAAATTTTCTGTTCCACTGACAAAAATACACAATATTTTTTTTACAGTTATTATGCTATCTAAATGTTTCTTAATTTCATTAACTTTTTACCTAAACTTAACTCATTCAAGCAAAATATTTACTTATTTATAAAATGTACCAAAATAAAATAGTTACAATTCAATGCTCGTCATTTTTTCTATTGCTTATCTACTCAATATTTAAAAATCTAAATAATATTCTTGCTTTGCGATGATTTCGTCGCAATATTCATTAATAGTGTATTACTTTGCATTAGAACAGTTTTTCGGAAGCTTCGTGCATTAAATTATTACCAAACGTAATTAAAAAACACATTCTGTTCTGTACTTTTTACACTACAACCGATTTGAATTCATATTGAAAATCGCAAAAAAGAAATATATTTTCATAGAAAAATCACTGTATTTAACACTATTTTAATTTTTTTTTATTTTTAATATCATTCTGATTAGTTAATAATGCTTGCGATGAGTTAGACTGACATTGATCTTGTAAATATGTTTTTTTAGAAACAGTACTTTTATGTATTTGATTATTCAAATGTAGTGCTTGTCCGCCAAGAAGTGACAGCTACAACGTTTAAAGTTATATTTTTTAAGGTTTGTATATAGTATTATTCCAATTTACATAACGACAGTAAGAATTGTCTTAAGCATGATATATATTTTTCTACCTATAGTTAGCATCTTCATAAAATTGCACATTAACGAACTACTAAGTAGAATCCAGTGTGTTGCATTGAAACCGGTTTTTTTGAGAAGAACTCGACAGACATTTTACGTATTACGGTATTGGAAATGCTGATACTATAAGTTTATAAGTAAACGTATTATCACATATAACGTTCTGTCAGTCCAGTGATACGTCATAATAAGCCTTATTAGCAGGGCTGCGGAGTCCACACCAACTACATTTTCGAATAGAAGATTGTGAAGATTTTCTCTGTGAGCAGCTTGCCGGATTAGTTGTATAATATTTAATTTAATGCAAATAAATAAATGTTGAAAAACAGCTGATAAAAGTAAACTATTTTTGCTGGAGTTGTGTTTTTAGTCAATGTTAGAGTTCAAATCATATTTTTTTTTAATTACTCTACAGTCCTACTTTTCAGACATAGGCATACACGATCTCGTATGTTCCTTACAAGATCGCTTAACTGAATTCATTTGTTTTTCTTTTACGAATTTTAATAATATACAAATTATCTTATATGAACTATTAAAACAGAACTGACTCTATTGCGTCAGTGTGAAAGAGTGCCAGAAGATGCCAAAACGCGAAACCCTGGTCGTTAGTGACAGAGCATGTGGAATCGTACAAACTCATAACAATTCGAATTTGATATTGAAGTTCCTTCCGTCCATATCATAAATTATACAAAATATCTATTTTATAATACAGATTATATATTGAAGGCTTTCTGTATGTTATTTCTTTTCATTGAAAATAAATTTTGCGTGGAGAAATGAAAAGGTTTCCCTAAATAACTCTTACCAAACAAATATATTTTGTAAATTTTAGAAACGTTCAAATTTTATTACTAGAGACATTAAATGATATTAAGAAACGGTAGTATAATTAGCGGAATTGTAAAACACCTTTGATATCGAGTACAAATACATTTTGTAATACGATATTGTAAACACAGATGTAACGCAACAGTTCGCAGGTAACTGTAAATAATATACAGAAGGTCTGTCCTTTAGATTAACAAATTAGAGACAAAATCGACCAACGCCTGTAAATTCTTAGCACGTATCCTTTAAGGGGCGGAGAAAAGATAAACGATAAACAAACCATTATTGGATTCAATTAGCGTCTGTGAAAATTTGGACACTGCGAAAATTATTTCTGGTATTACATCCAAAGAAGAAAATTTTCAAAAAAAAATATTTAAAGGTTGTCATGTTGGACTGTCAAAAGCTCTGTTTGTATAATGTTAGATATTTACATATACAATATATACATAATTTTAATTTTTTTTTTTATTAAATATGATCTATTGATCGAATTGGCATTTCATGGTAGAACTTCATTATAATACGATGAAAAAATTTCAACGTATTTTAGTTCTACATAATTTATAAGATATATTGTTGATATAATAGTTTGCTTGGTGCCTTTTCCATTTCTTTGCGGTACTTAAGTCGTGGCCTGATCGTACGCTTCGTCTTAAAGTTTTTATAAATATGGATGGTTTCCCGCAGGGTTCTTGATGCGTAGAGCTTTCTTGAACGATGTTGAACGTTCATACATTCACCTCAAGCTGCAAGTTTTTTTGCTATAAACAGTATGGCTGCCTTTTTGTGTCGTTAATAATATTTTAATTTTATTTTTTACCCTCCAAACTAGCTCAAACGATCAAAGCCTCAGACAGTCTAGAACAGTGGTTCTTTCGTGAAATTTCACGGCCGCATTATAAGTATCAGCGGTCCTAAAGAATTGTCTCATGGCCGCACCAAATGTGATAAAAATAACACGGTGAAAAAAATAGCAATGTATTTTAGTTCTACAAAATTATTTTTTTAAATATAGTTGATAGCTATTTCGGCTCACGCCATCGTCAGAACTATGCTTAAACTAACATTTGCTTATCTATATATAGCTGTGTAGAAAATTTACACAATATATCTTCGCTCCTGTTTTAACAACCTAACTTGTTTCCTGCTCGCAATAAAACTAAGAATTGTAAATGAAACTTAAAAGGCGGCTATAATAATAAGTTCACATATGACACGGAAATGATCGTTACAGAAACAAACGAAGACCGCCCAGAGGATTCAATAATGGTGATCGAAATATGTTAGTTTGTTCGTCAAGAATCCTGTGTGTTGATATCTATTGATTTTCAGCTGTTCCAAAGCCGTCATCCTGCATCCCATTTTTCATCAATAGTTTTATTATTAAAACGGTCCGATACTTAAACTCGACTAAATACTGGATAATTCAGGTTTATTCAATCAATTTTTTTCAACCAATAATAATTTTACAAATTCATTTGTAGAAACACATTTTTTTTTATATATCAATATTTTCTATAAAACTGTCGGTGGCCGCAGCAAAATCCTCTGGTGGCCGCATGTGACCACCGTAGCCACACATATGTACCACTGGTCTTGAAGATCTCTCTTCAGAGTCATGTAGTCGTCTTCTTGTTTTTTCTACTGGTTCCAATACACTCGTACACCGGTCAGGTATCCTGTAAGTGAAAGGGGTGGTATTTTTTAAACAGTGTAATATTGTTTTAAATCGCTAATTATTTTACTCTTAGATAAAAAGTGTTAAAATTTGTTTTTAGTGTCGCAATTTCCCGCACTCCACCCCATCGCATAAGCATTCACTTGAGAAATTACAGAGCATATTGCGAAATAATGAAATTCGTGCAGCAACCTTCCCACCTGAGTTTCGTTCAAAGTACAAGTGAACAAATAACACGTCCTTCTCTTTATATTTATTGAAAAGGGGAAGAAGAGACGTCTATATATTTAAGCTGAAAATACCGATCAAGATCTAAGAAAGATCCTTACTGATAGTAAGTTCTTGATTAAATATTGCCATGTGTTCAAACGGAAGAAAAGCTTACTTGGATAAAACTAGCTTAGCAAATAGTGAACATCAAGCTTCGGATAAAATTTATCTTTTAATATCAGAAATTACGCGCTTATTTTTATTCACCGTAGTTTACTTTGAACTAACCTTATTTGCTGCGATATATTTCAATCAACGTATTTTTTTTGAGATTCTATTTATTTAGGAAAATTTTGTGTTAAAATAAAAGCAAAATATTTTTTGAGCATTCCTTATAATTAACATTTATTATCATATTCACTCTTAACCCTCTGACTGCTAACGTCTCAAACGTTGAGTGGCTGTTTTCAGTGTGTTAATAGACAATTTTTAAAATTATAAGAATATTATCACTGTCAACCTCCTCTACATATCAAATTAATATTTTTGTTAATTTGTTGCCCGATTTAACCCTGATGATCGCCATAAATATATAGAAAAAGTGTTTCCAAATTAATTTATAAATCGTGCAATTTTAGTATATCCACTGCAAGGCTCAACAGGGAACGGGTTAATTAAGCACAAATCTAAAACAAAATGTCTACAAAGCTTCTCTTAGCATAAAGAATTGAACTTTGCATATCAATTGCCTTAAAAGCATAGTCATGAATAGATAAATCAACTTTGATTTATTATTTAATAACACTAAAAATAAATAAACATTTCAATTATAATATTTTGTTGCCTACCTAATTCAGAAAATCGTTGCAACATTACAATCACGTTGACCACTCAATCAAAACCTATCAGCTGTGTAATATATTTATATATATCAAAATGAATGATTGTTTTTTGTGTGCATGTCTTTTATGTATTGCTATATTAAGGATAGAAAATGTTTGAAATCCCTTCTTTTCATCCCCGCAAAAGTTTCTGGACTACTACAACTACATAAACTAAATTTGAATTTGGAACAAGCTTTTTTGAGCTTCTGACTTACAACTTTATTTACGTAAAAATTATCGACATGCTCCTGTCAAATCGGAATAAAAATTGGCTTTGACAATCATCTCATTTTGATTGATTAAATAAGAAAGATCAAAAGAATCGTGAACTCAATTGTGTACATATTGTAAGTTGAAAGTTCATTCGATGGAAACATTCTTTGAATAAGTCAATACAATGTCTGCTCGATTCGAAGCAAGAAGTTAGAAAACTTTTTGATACAAGGCTGAGTTTCTCACTGAACCCTTTATACAACAATTTGACAGTTATCTTGAAAAAGTCAACAAATAAAACAATCAAGGAATTTGGTGTTTATTCAAGCACATTTAATTCTAAGAAATATAAACCGTAAGCCGGAAAACGATTAACTATATACATTGTAATCGTTCCAAATATGAAATGAACGTAATAATATTATTTTAAATGGTAAATTAAAATTTATAACACCAATCGTGTACATTCCTGCTTAAAGCGAAATGTAATTTAATAATGTTAGTTTTTTTATATAATAAAAAAATATTTTTCAGTACTTATTTCAACAACATATTATATTTTATGACACGGTGAAAAATAGTAACGCATTTTATTAAAAAAAATACTTAATGTAGTAATGGAGTTTGAATTGTTACAAGTTTGTGCGATTCCACATTTTTTGTCACTAACGACACGGGTTTCGCCTTTCGGCATCTTCAGGAATTCTATCACACGTATGTAACAGAACTGACTGCAGCAGAGCAATGACTTTCGTCAGTTCTGTTGCATGATTCATTGAATGTCTCACACGTAACTGGTTTTATTTACGTTTTTATAAATTTCAAAAGTCTTTATTGAAAGATCCTTTTGCAAATCTCGATTTTTACATTAACACTCTTCGCTAATTCGTAGTGTTATCAAAAAATCAAAAGTAGGTGCGGAAAATAGTCGTTTTCTCCCATTTTCCTGCTAATATAAACTTAAAAATTTAAATTGTTTGTATCTGTTACAGCATATGAAACCATTCGAAGCTTTTTCTGCGTAGCTTATGAACTTTTAATCTATAGCAGTTTCTCTAAAATATTCATTTTAATTGTATTCTTCGAACGTAGTAAACAGGGGAACAAAATCATTATTTTTTTAACCCAATTATTTTTACGATGTTATCTTCGAGTGCTTTCTTGCTTAGAGTATGCTCATTAGCAAGATATTTTCAACAACCGCTTTAAAAAGTTTGATAAATGTTCTTTGAAAACTGTTAATCCCTTATTCTTTCAATTCGAGAGAAAGGCCAATAAAAAAACGTTAACATTCCGGCATTATATTTTTTTATTTTAGCAATTGAAAATCCTAAAGCTGATTCTATATTATTTAGAAACATTTGTAGGTGAAAATGTTTTACAGTTTTATTTCTGGCGCTCATTAACAACATAGAAAAACATTTTCGATGTAAACACTTTTTTGAAACATGTGGCTTTATTTTATTGTTGGATAAATCGTCGAAACGGCTGAGGAAAAATAAACAAAACGAAGTAATTATTGGCTTAGAAAAATAGCTACTGAGAAGTGTGGAATTTGCAGATTTGAAATCGACCATTTTTTATCATATTTACCTGTGACTACGTGCCTGGTCGATACATCTAAAATACGTGTTAGTTTATTCAACAAGATCAAAGATGAATACATCATGGACCTTTTAATAAATTCACGAAGAATTATATACAATACCTTTTTTTATTAGTGATTTTTCAAAATCATATCGACGCTAAAAACATAAATTTTGATTAAGCAGTAGTATTTAACTCTTTCAAGTTTTAATACATAAGATCTCTTGAAATAAAAGCAACTTTAGAATAATAATCTAGCTTTTCCGATTAAATTTACGATATACATCTAGGATAAGTAATTGCCACATGTTGAAAATAACTGCTTCCAAAAAGTTGATGCTAAAATGTATTCAATCTTGCAAATCTCTTTGGAACACAAGTGTAACATTAACATTCATTGAAGTTTAATTTACTAAGTGAAAATTCGTTATGTTTTGATCATATCCGTTTTCAATAACACGGAGCACATTAACTTATAATTAAGGTATTTTGAAATAAGCTTTCTATGGGAACGGCTTAGACAGTATTACTAATTTTCTTACTTCTTTAAGGTACTTTTAAGGTGTTAACTGTCACTTCTTGATGGAAAGGCATGATATTTTAAATAATAAAAACACATTTTTTAGTACTTATTTCCACAATATATTTTTTGATCAGGACCGGTTTCGCTCATCGCGAGCATTATTAACTGATAGAATACAATTTACAAACAAGTCTATTTATACAAAACAAAAAAATATATAATTTGAGTTAAAGGTAGCAGGTGTACAAAACCATGGGTTCAAGAACTAGGAAACAAATTACATAAAATCATACAATATTGATACAAATAAAGTATATTAGTATTAAAATTAAATGTTCACAATCACTTATTAAGAATTACATATACAATTATGGTAAATCAATAATCCATTGGGAGCTCTGAACAAAATTTGCCGTACAACAACCGACTAACTTTAATTGTATTCCCCTACAACCTTATTGTCAACGTCATTAACAATTGCTCTGACGTATGATAATGAAATATTAATCAGCAATAAGTTTGTAAGTGTTGTACACATATTTTTATTATTTTAAGTTATGTCAAAAAATCTCTCTCTGTAAGCTTAATCAATATTATTATCACATAGAAAAATTCGAAATTGTTAATAGTTTCTAGTATTTTTCGAATCGCTTAGATCAGTCTCTAATATTAATGTTGGAATAATCGCTTTATTCAAAAATCACCTCAGTGAAAACACTGAAAAGTTTACCGCTTATTAAGTACCATCGTAAAAATTTTCAAGTACAAAATTACAGTCATAACTTTATCTTCTCGTGAAATGATGCTAAAACGTAGCTAAAAATGCTTTTTCTAGAAATTTTGGTGAAAATCTTACTAAGAAATGTTTTTGTGAAAAGGTTTTAGGTAGTCAAAGCTTTGGAAAACTTTAAAAGTATCATATGTTCCTATTGATTAGAAATGCTACAATAGTTCTAGTAGTTTTGTATAATATAATAAAGTAGTTGCTCTTGCACTTTTTCATTGTTAAAATCTGGCAGGCGGGAAGAATTTTAAACAAAGCTAATCGCTTATCATTTGAATACTGATATAATACATTGATTGAAAAACAAAAAATAAATGTTTCCGGTGTGTACATACGTCATCAAAAACACTTTCTTTTAATAAAGAGATTTTATCATCATGATTTTCCTTTAATTCTAGGAGACAATTCTCTCTCTCATTATAATTTTCATTAATTTAAATTGACTGTGAAACTCATTCTTATTTTATAATTTAAACAAAATAAAATTTTCATATTTCCTCATCATATTTATGAGTAAAACTCATTAAAAAATTTTTCCTTCTTTTCCGTTCCTGTTCATAAAATATAGTATAGATACTACTCTAAAATTCTGCTTACGTTATTTTAATTCTCATGCATTTCCTTGAAGTGACAATTATCACCTTAATAGTGATTATAAGAAGCTATGTTTATTATCATACTTGAACACAAAAATCCGTCGACTCTTTTTAATATTTATCCTTTTGAAAATATTGTTTATTCTTAAACATAAAATCGAGTCGAGATTTTAAGTCACCGATTTTAGCATTTTTTACGAAATATTTTTGTGAACATATGTAATATTAATTTCTTGTTCCTAAGAAATCTGATATTTTTTTCAATTTGTTTACAAGCATGGATTGTTTACAAGTTTATATTTGTCATATTTTTTTCTTCATCTTTGTTTACTCGAAATTTTATTCAAATATATGTGTATTTTCGTAACCATAAAAGCTTCAATTTACCGTCTACAATCAAAAACATACAATATCTCCATATCATAAACAAAAAACATATTATTTTCTGACATTATTTTCTTTTAGAATACGAAAACAAAAACACCATTAATTCAATACTTTACAGGTTGGGTTGAAAAACAATAATCAAAAATCTTCTACGTAGGATTGTCAGGTGAGTTATACGTGCGATCAATTGTTCGTGAAATATCAAATCTCGGCAAAAGAGCGAGCTGATTTTTTGTTCTCTGGCTTAAGTAATCAATTTTAAATAAACTCGAAAAAAGTTTGGACATTATAAATAACATTTAAGACGATACTTTCGTAGAAATAATGTGCGTATGGTTGAGTAGACTCGAATAGTTTGATTCCAAATTCAAATATGTGTTTTTTAGCAGTAGCGTTCAGATAGTTTGCAAAAAACGGACCTTATTGCAATCTAAAAGTGTTATACAATAATAAAATACATTTGTCGTTTATTTTACATAATTTCAGTGGCAATTTACAAGTCTTGTTTATATTTAAAATAGAGTATTATTATATCGATGAATGCACCTTTTAGTATCTTAAGCTAGCACGCAAACAAAACAGTTTTAATCTGAAATGAAACAAGCATCCTTTCTCAGAAACACAATTAATATAACATTAAACATTCGTGTATCTGTACGTGTGCTTGTATTCATATGTATGCATGTGTGAGTGTGGGGAGATAAATATTATACATATACATAATTATAATGCGAGTGGTGTCTACATTAACCGGATTCACTAATGATTACTCAGCTCTGCAGCGACCTATGTTTGTCAGTAGCGACACATTAATTAAACGAAAAATAAATCTATACATTATAAATGAAAGAGACCTGAAGAGCTTTGATACTAATGCGTTATAGATCCACCAATTTGATATCCCTACAAAAATAGTGATCGCAATTGAGTACAAATAATTTGATAATTTTTTCAGTAACCTCGTTATAACCAATATAGAATAAATGTATTATTACAGTGCTTATTTATGGTTGCGAATCATTTGAGACAATAAATCACAAAGTCAGTTACATTGTGATTAATTGTGATTGTTAAATTTGAATATTCATCCTTTGGATTGACTTAAGAATGCGGACGCACTAACCCTTAATTATGTTGTTTAAAATTGAAACGGTGACGATGGACGAAGGGTATGGAAAGTAAAGAACCTTCGATCTTGTCTGCTACATCTGTCAACTAGTTAGATAGAATCATAAGAGCACTGATGATCGTCCAAGAGGTATACAAAGACGAAAAAATACTAATCGTCAATATATATTAAGCAATAAGCATATATAGCGGATGTGATTTAAAAATAAACTTTACGAATGGCACGCTACTGGTAACTGTTTAAAAAATTATTTTTTGTATTAAACTATTTACCTGGAAACTTAAACGATAAAAAAGTTTCGTAAATAAAACTTTTGAATTTGGGTTAGATGTGTTCGCAAAATATTGTCATTGTTTGAAAAAACTCACGTGTTTTACTCGACAAAATAAATTCATCTCCGCCATGTTTACGTAGTACACTTTTCCCTGAACCAAAATATAATATGATACATACAAACCCCTTTTTTTGCGGAAAAAACGTTGACTTTTACACGAGTGTAAAATTGTTATCCGACTAGTGATGAAAAAGTCTGTTGTATAAAGCAACCGTTTTTTTTTATTGAAGTGCCTCGATTTTTTCATAGTGAAATCATTTTTTTGTAATGGCGTCAATTTTATTTTGCTTTTTTTGGCGAGCGCCTTGTAATGATTTTGAATACTACCTGCGCTACGAACGCAAAGAAATAATAAAAGCGCTTTAAGAGTGAAGAGCTTTTTATCTTTTTGTGTTTTCTACTCACGCTAACGTTCTTCTAGCATATTAGTATTTGACGTTGATGAAACTAGTAGGTTACCCATTAGTTTTTCAAAAAGTTGTGTTCTGTGAACTATTTGATAAGCTTGCATTTTATTTTTGAAAATACAAGCTCGCAATGCAAAATTTTAAATAAAACAAAAACAACTCATAAATGACAACTGGAAAACAACATTTTATTTATTGATTGAATTGGCATTCACTTGGTAGAACTCCATTATAACACGGTGAAAAAAATAGCAATGTATTTTAGTTCTACAAAATTCAGAACTCATTTCCCTCCCAGGACTGACAGAACTTTTCAGTTCTGTTGCATCCGTGTGATGGAATACCTGAAGATACCGAAGGGCAAAACCCGGGTCGTTTGTGACAAAGCATATGGAATCGTACAAAATTACAACAATTCAAATTTGATATTGAAATTCCATCAAGCACCTTCAGTCGATATCATAAATTATTTTATTTCATGATAGAAAACACTTTACCCTAAATATAAAAATGCAACAAAAAATTGACAAAACATAAGGAATAGTACAATTTAAATTTAATATTGAATTTCCATCAAACACCTTTAATCGGTATCATAATTTTTTTACTTTCATTATAAAAAAACACATAAAAATATATATTTAATCTCCGCTATTTATTGACAGCATTTACATAAACATATTTCATTCGAAGAAGTATATCGCAAGAAATTCATGCAAATCTATTTCATGACTTATGTATAATTTTCTTAGTTTTTGAAACATTTGTCTTATATTATATATCTGCTAATAATTAGCTCAAAACTTTGCATAAATAGCTTTGTGTTAATTTTTAATGTAATTATACTTGTGATGGGTGAAACCGGTCATGTTTTTTAAAGTATCATATAATATTGTACTAAATATTATTTTTAACCTTTTAAATATAACATTATATAATACCTTTTCACTAATACCTTTATCGCGTTATAATCTTACGATTTAATGCAAAAACATTTTTAAAAAAAGCTATGTCTCTTTTGACACTTGTACGGCAAAGATTTTTTTTTTAAAAATATAATATATGTTCAGAACATAAGCATTTCAGAGTTTTTTTTTAAATTTTCTTAACGCCGTATAATGCCGACAATTCCAATTAATATCACCAACTGTACATAGCAAGTTCATTAAAAGGAATTTCGTTGCACGATAGATACTTGTATTCCAAAACTTTCAGAGAATTTATTTAAATCGATATTTTTTAGCATTACTACATAATGAATATGAAATATTCAAAAGAATATTTTCGCACTTCAGGGCTATTCATACAATAACAAGATATTGTATTTCCTTTTTGCCGAAATTGTCATATAAAATGTTTTTATTTATCGAGTTTCACTTTTAAGGTGTTAACTGTCACTTCTTGATGGAAAGGCATGATATTTTAAATAATAAAAACACATTTTTTAGTACTTATTTCCACAATATATTTTTTGATCAGGACCGGTTTCGCTCATCGCGAGCATTATCAACTGATAGAATACAATTTACAGACAAGTATATTTATACCAAAACAAAAAAATATATAATTTGAGTTAAAGGTAGCAGGTGTACATTATCAGTTGATAATGCTCGCGATGAGCGAAACCGGTCCTGATCAAAAAATATATTGTGGAAATCAGTACTAAAAAATGTGTTTTTATTATTTAAAATTATCGAGTTTCGTTCAAACTTTACTTTAGCTAAGTTAGCTTTAGGTGGAAATAATTCAGAATTTTTTAATCTTATTTCTGATTATTTGAATTAAGCGCCTAAGATTTCAATAAATCTAATATGGCAATTTTTAATCTTTCACTTATGAAGAAAATGTTTTTTTTTATACAAATTGTTTTTATAAAACACAATGCTTAGTATTATTTCCACAGTTATATATATTCAAGGCTGATTTCACTCATTGCGAACTTTATTTACTGATAAAAACATCATTTCAAACAAGCCTAATTTAAAAATAAATTAGTTAATATTAACATGATTTTAAAAACAAGTGGTGTGAGGATTAAGAAAATGGTTTACAGGTAATCGCACAAAATGTATTAATATACAATAGTAAAAATACAATGTTAAGTACCATTTCTATAAGATTACATTTTCAAGATCATGACCGGTTTCGCAAATGTTGAGCATTATTAGCCAATCTAAAAATCAAGAATATCAGTAAACACCTTTAAAGTGATGTAAAATATATCTAATTATCAATATCACGGTGAAAAAATAGCCATGTCTTAAAGACTGCAAAATTTATAAAGTAAAAAGCATAGCCAAACCGGCTACTTTCAATTTTTTGATTTAATTGGCATTTTCTTGGTAGAATTCCATTAGAACACGATGAAGAAATAGCACCGTGTTATAATGTAGCTTTATCAAGTAAATGCCAATACAATCAATAAATGAAATCGTTAAAAAATATAATTTTAACAACCTCTTAAAATTTAATTTCCCATTCGACTTCATTTAGATATATTTTCTTGAAAAAGTAAGTTTTTTTTTCTTTTATATCATACATGTCTTATATAAGTCAAACAATAATCGTTTTTGTATAGTTAGCACAATAAAAAAATTATTTGGTAAATATGACAAATAAAATTTCACAAAGGACTGTTAAATTGCCGCATATTTTTTTTTATTTGGCTAGCTCAGACATAAAATTTTCCGAGCCGAAAGCCTCTCGTCGGAAACATTGGTCGTGGCTTACTCTAACCTTTCTATCATTTCTTCTTCCAAAAGCTCGAATTACTTTGTCACAAAAAGTTTTCTAAGGACCACTTCTTCTAATGAAAGCTCCATTAATACTTCACGTGAAAAGTACACAAAAATATTACGTTGCTTACCTACTGTTGTATGGGGCATAAAATCATGAATATTAATACATCTTACAAACGGCTATATTGTTTCTAAGAATAATTATATATATATCTCTTTTGGCTGCCGCTTCAAGCATCACGATCGTATTTACGTTTAAGCTGAGAATTCAATTCGATCGAGTGCTTTTGATCGATTATACTATTTATTGTGGCGTATATTGCGTAGATTGTGGGAATAATTAAACATATATTGCCAAATTAAACAAGCTGAAACGTGATACAACATTCGTTGCCCGATAATTGAAGACGTGCTCTCTACAGTTATCGTAAATAAACATAACCTCGAACGACGTTTGATGTCAAATAAACATACCATTTTCCAAATTTATTTGTATATATCAAAGAAATTGAAGCTACGTATAACACGAGTAAGGATTTCTTTCTATTTAAATTATCATGCGTCGTTACTTGCAATATAACCAAACAGCGTTTAATTAGAAATGATCGCGAGGAAATTTCACGCGTGATAAATTCTGAAAGGAAGCAAATCATCGTTGAGGCAATTTGTCGCAAAAAAACTTGTCATATACAAAATTGATGTACCGGACGATTGATTAATAGATTACTTCGTTAATTTTTTACCATATTATTTTTTATGCACGGCCCTTTACTGGATTCTAGACCCTAAAATTCTGTTCTCAATATTTAAAGCAAAAATCATTTTACTTATATTATTATGGAATCGTCAGCCAATATTCTTTTTATATTCAAATTACATATTTATCAATGTTTAACTCTTAAAATGTTTATATCTTGTTAGAATTGTTTTTAATAACATCAGATTTCGAAGCAATCTAAAAAAGCTTCTGCAAGTTTTCTTGTAAAATAAATCTGACTTTAGTTGACAAAAGCATTATTCTATCACCATAGCGCCTAATATATAATAGTCAGGCAATATTTTATACATGTTCTTAATACTATTTATGTTATTTTAGTCAAATTATATTAAGGTATGAATAAATGTAATCGAACAATACCACTTTAATTAGTACACGATTACTTTTAATATTTGGCTTTTTTTAATTTGTTATATAGTAGAGAACTCTCTATGAATTGTAATTTCTTTGGATAACATATGTGCTAGTATATTTGCCTATAATCAAAATTAGGCACTACTCATTTTATTTTTATATCAACCTATAATATATTCTACATGTAAATATTGCAGAGGATTTTGAATTGTATTATTGAGTAATTCATATTTAGAATCCATATTTATAAAATTGTAAATCTTTGATCTTATTTACATAAAACAATAAAGGGAATGAATGATAAATATCTTTATTTAGATAAAACAATGATGTTAATAATTAATTTATTTTAGGAAATAAAACGAAAATGAAAATTTTTTTTTTGTAATGTATACTCAAATATACACAATAAATTATTGTAAATATTTTTGATTGCTTACAAAAAATTCATTAATTTCTTTTTAATAAACACAGAGTATCATATTTCTGCAGTTGTAAATTTTAATATGAAAATGATGCAATTAAATTTTACAACAGTTGAGAGTTATTTTTGTGAATTTGTGAAAAACGAAAAAATATTTCAGCCCCTCGGTGTCCAGTTAACTATTTACTCCCTAATTTCAGGGGCAATATTATTCGAAATACAGGAATGACAATCTCATATTAACTTGGCCGTGATAATTAGTATCGGTAAGCAAAACCAGTATGCGTGGCCGTTTTACATTGAAGAGCAAAATTAATATAATGATAATTATCTCCGACAAGTTTCAAGAACATGGGACATTCATTAATCATTGACTCTAGCCCTTCTTCTTACCCTTAGAAACAGCTTCGGCCTTGTAGGTATCATAAACCCGGTTAAATGAAATAAACTTAACCCCACGTTTCCTTAAAAGCCTCCTTGTATATGCACGTTTTGTCTTATATGCCAAAGCTTATAGGCATACTGATATTGTGTATCCTATACTTTTTTTCTGAAGAAGGTAGCATATTAAAAAATAGTTTAATTTAGTTAGATTATCATCTCTAGTAGTCTGCTCTTTTAAAACTGCTTATAAAGTTATTATCGGCACATAGAAAATATATTTCAAAACATTTTCCCTCTCTTAAACTAGCTGTTGATTTTATAAACCTTGATTTATTATTATTATTTGCTGAAATTTATAAGGATCTCAGGATATTTCTAGAATCCAAATTCCACTTCACTAATAAATAAATATTTCTATATCATAATTCACGATATGCCGGAAGGTGCTTGATAGAATTTCAATATCAAATTTGAATTGTTATGACTTTATCCGATTCCACATATTTTGAACTGACGTCAGTTCTGTTGCATCCGTTTAATAGAATACCTGAAGATGCCGAAAGGCGCAACCCGGGTCGTCAGTGACAAAACATGTGCAATCGTACCAATGTGTAACAATTCAAATTTGATATCTATTTCAATTCACGTTTAAATAAATTCTCATATTAAAATATCAATATTAAGAACACTTCGCTAACCTTTTAGCGATTTCAGTGAGATAAGTATAAATTTCAATTTTCAATTATGACTGCCTTCACATACGTTCGTTCTTCACAATTTTCTGACCTTTTTTGCCTTCAAGGGCGTACACATTTGTTTTTAACCCCTTGCTATATTTTATTAAATCTATAACCCACGATAGCTGACATTCCGATGATTAAATGGTCTCATATGAGAGTTATTATATGCCATATAAAG
The DNA here is from genome assembly GCA_028555115.1 of Himalopsyche japonica. Lineage (NCBI taxonomy): Eukaryota > Metazoa > Arthropoda > Insecta > Trichoptera > Rhyacophilidae > Himalopsyche > Himalopsyche japonica. The sequence goes on along the minus strand of JAHFWJ010000412.1, from coordinate 1,854,311 downwards.
TTTGTACGCAAAGCAAACTTTCATGATGAAGCGAGATAGTTCATAAGATATTTAAAGTCTCTCTTGAGTTTAATTTAAGAGCAAGAACACGATACTCATTTATAAAATGATACCAAGATGTAAGTGCATAATTTGGAATATATTTAGTGAAAATGAAGCAGAATCCACATTTCAGCTTCTCAACAGATAGTATTGTACAATATATATGACTTACATATTATTTATTTATTTTATACATAAGGATGCCATCATTTGATAAATAACACACAACCACACTTCGACTGATAAAACTACATAAAAATAAAGGAAAATGAAATACAACCTGGCCAAACATATTAAATTATAAATGAAAATGTGTCATTTATAACTTCATTATAATTACGTAAAGATACCATGGTATTGAGCTGTACAAAGATATATGTGTACGGTTGTGTTCGTATTTCAGTTTAAACCATTGTCAGAACTACAATTAAACCAAATTTTAAGCTTCGTATAACGTTGAAAAAGAGATAAACATATATAATCTGACTTACTCTAGTATCAAAAGTTATTTATAATAAATGAAGTCAACACGGTGGAAAAATAACTATGTATTTTAGTTCTACAATATTTATAAGGTATATAGTTGATAGCTGTTTCGACTTACGTCTTCATCAGAACTATGTTTTAACGCATATTTATTTTACTGTGTTTAGCGGTATGGAAAATGTATACAATAAATCTTCTTTTCTGCAACTAGGATATTAGAACAGACTACACTGCTAATAATTTTCAATCATTTGACAGCATTAAATCTATAACCTTTATTACAATAATGTAGGCATTCTCGACTAAAATCTGAGCACATGTTGTGTGATTCAATCACTTACCATCACAGATTAGACATCGCATAGTTCTGACGTTATCAGTTAACACCTTAATAGTTATACTTAATGAATGTTTAAAATAATTCTTTAGTTATTATTTGAGTTACTCTATCTGAAGACTTTATCTTTCACATTAAGAAAAAATACACAAAAATGCAATTAATAATCACAAAAATATGTATAATCCCAGTACGCCAAACTCTAAAATGTATATAAATAAATGGCTATAAAATATAGTATGTACGTACTGTAATAGAGAACCCAATAATTAACAGGTGAGAAAAGGTATAGCGGAATAATTCATATACGACGAGCCTTGCTACCCGCTCGAAAGGATGGCAATCCGTGGCAACTGTGCCGTATAATTGAGGCTAAGTAGACTGGGAGCTTTTGTGATCAACTATAAGCCCAGTAGAAGGAGCTTTGGGGTGATCGAATAATTTATTCCTTGTGCCGGATAGATAACACAATCTGGATTTATTAAAAAAATAGTCTCGACATAAAATATAGGTATTTAGTTAATATTTATTTTGTGTTGAGAGATATTTTGTATGATCATTTTTTTCTCGTCAATTTACAGAAATTTAATCATATTATATAATCCGTAACATTGTCTTATCGTAAGTACTAACATTATAATTAAATGACTCATATAATAATATTTGTATCACGTTTGATAATAGGTTCCCATTACTCATTTTTTTTTTGTGCCGTGGAATCTTAATTTCAATAAAAAAATATTTCGAATGATTACTTTAATGAATAACCGCTCCACTTTTCAATCTGTCAATAATTCGAAAAAGAAAGTTTTTGCGATAATTTTATAACGTCCAAAAAAACTTTTTAGTAGATTCGGTAAAAGCTTACCAAAAACTTACTTTTAATATGAAGTTCAAATTGATTGTATTCCTAATTATGACATTTATTTTTTCTAAATAACTAACTAATTATATTATAAGACCATTGATTTTTAACATAAGAATTGAAGAATAATTTTGACCATTAAAAATCCAAAAATGAGATGCGATGATTACTTTTCAATGAATCCGAGAACGAGATAAGTCTCGATTAATACTAACAACCGAGTAAAATCTCGTTTTTGTTAATAATACAATACAGCGCTTAACATTATTTCAACGGTTTAACGTTATCAAAATCAAGACCGATGTCGCTGATTCCAAGCATTATCGAAAATAAAATTTACAACTTAAATAAAATCTCTTTTTCAGAGTAACATATAACGCCTCCCATGTATTAAATGACAAGCTTTTATTCTAGGGTAATTTAACTGTTAATTATTATGAATTACTTTTAAAATATATAATACACAAGATATCTCAATAGTAAAAGGTATATAGGGTTTTAAATTTAAAGATTTTAATAAAAATTCGAATCTTCTATCAAGTATATTAAAGGGTAATTAATATTCACAGCTTAGAATTCGTTGATATTAATAAGAGCAATAACATTTTTAATAGGAGACTTGACTTGCATTAACAAAGAAATTTGTAATTAGAACATTTTCAAACGGAGAGATTGTAATATTTTATACTCAATTAACTATTATGAATCTCATTAGTGAATATTTGTCTGCATAGAACCTAAATCTTACAATACGATCATTAAATACCTAAAGAATTTAATCAAAAAAAATACACGTTTAAATATCCAAATTAAATATCAGCCAGGTGAAAATTATTCCAAAAACAAATTCATTATGATTTCCGCTTACGAAATTTTTCCCATTAAGTTTTTCATTAACATGACCTTTCGTAATGATTTAAAGGATTTCCTTTTAGTGAACCTTTCTACAAAGAAATTTTACGAGGACAAAAAGTTTTGCAACTGTAAGTTTGGAAGGGTTTTCTTAAGTTCAGTTGTGAGTAAGGATTTCAATGCCGGACGATAAAAGCAACACCGGTTTTCGATATTTAATTCTGAATATCGGATGTGTGATCGAATGATCATAAACGTTATCCACTATCATATTGCTCACCAGTTCATGTTCCAGCAGCAATTTTTATTTAATGTTTTGGATATATACGCCGTCTAATTTTTTTTAATATCGTTCTGATTCTAAAAATCAGTGCGTAGTTAAAGAGATGAGGCTTTAACTCGTCTAGTTTTATCAACACCATTCTCTTCCGTATCCCTTCGAGATTGATTAGTTGAACAGCTAAATAATTAAAATTGATCAAACAATCTCCATTTAGAGTCTGTATATTCCACATTAGAAAGGAACTTGTCACAAAAAGCGTGAATCGACAGTGCTTACGACAATACCTTTGTATATAAAAATTACTGCATGTGTATTTGTTTGTATTTTATGCATTACTACACCATTCATCCGATCAATATGAAACTTCACAAATTTTTTGAGTATATTTCCGCAAATGTTTCTATTATACCACTGTCTCCCAAGTAGTATAAAAATCGAATAAAAACGATATTATTAACAAATGAATTGTTTGTTATCATAACGAATTTCCTTCAATTTCTTTACTCTGAGATCGCTGCAACGCGTGACAAGTCAGCTAGTGTTATATAAAAATAATCATCATTTATTGTATAAGTTATAGGCAATTGAGACTAACACAAAAATAAAACTATTTTTATAAAAAAACTCAATTGAAACAAAAAAATTATATAGACAGACTAATTAAGTAAAACAATAATCTTTAATTCTTGGTAAGATCTTCTTATAATAATCAACTGAAACATAATCAAACTATTCTCAGATTAAACCTTTATTGAACGAAAACAATATGCCTTCACCTGTTTGGTCTTTAAACTAAAATACCGGTACGTTTCATTTAGGAAATAAGAAACTCAATATTAAAACATTATTCAAAAAACCGTTTTTTACCGGTGTCGTTATACTAGTATTGCAAACCCTTGCAACTTAATGGCGTGATTCAATTTCTGAGTTCACAGTTTTCAGGTAAGAAAAGTTTGAAGGAAAATTTTCATCGAATAGCGAACATTATCATTATCTTCCGTAAATTTAATGAATGTTCTTTAATCCACTGAATAACGAGGCGCTGCACGGTAGCCATTTTTGATAAGACATTTTATTATTTTGTGACATGTAACAAATTTAGTACAGTAATACTATTCAGGTGTTGATTGTTTGTTCTCTTTAAAGTTGGTACTATATTTGTGAAAAATATATAGCGTTGAAAATTGCCCATACAGACAATCCATCATAATCAAACAGTGCTTTTAAGCTCAAAATCTATTTATATTTTCTATCCAGCTTTTTTCCCATTTTTTCAGTTAAAGAAGACATTTCATGAGCTTAAATGGTTGACTTTCTTTTTTTTTGCAATCCTTATTGATTGTTTTACTGTGTATTTGTTGAATTCTTATATTTTTATATATAAATATGTTAATATGTTACGGTGCAAAAGCATTGAATTGATAATTTGTAAGTTTTTTACCGTGTAGTTGTAATAAATAAATAAATCGATAAATCTATATATTGTATCTGATAACGACATTATTCTTTTCTCTTGAAAATGCCTACATAACATTAATGCCACAACAGTTCCATCTAAAATTGACGGCTTACAACTTAACCCTTCGAGGATTATGGCCGAACTAGTATGGAGGCGTATTGTGCTCTCTATTATATTATCTTCTACAATTCTAAGATTTCATCTTGAATTATTACAAATTGAGAAAAAATTCGGTAGACATATAAAATTGATACAAAAAATGTTTTCGGTTTATATTCTTTTCCAAGAATTATCGACTTACGAAGACATCTCGATAAGCGAATAAAAGATCTAGGACCGCATGAGGAATATTTTTTTTGCTTAGAGCTAAAAATATATAATTGTATAAAAGCTACGATGAATTATTAAATATAACCGGATGTCAATTAATCTAAAATTACTCATTTTCTCTATAAATAGCAAAAAATTTATCTTTGTAAGTCCGTGTATACTTATGTTGATAAATAGATTGAATTATAGTGAGGACAGTTCTGATGATGAAAGAAGCCGAAACATCCGTCAAAAACTTTTTATTAGGATTTTTAGAACTAAACACTGTGTAAGTTTACCTTACTGTAATGGGGTATCACTTAGTGAATGCCGATCCAATAAATGAAGGAATATTCTTCTCACATCTACGCTTAGTCAATAAACGTATATTTTTTTGTTTAATTTAAAATTAGTCTAATTACACAAATAAATTTAATTCAATAAGAAAAAATACATTTAAAGTGTGTTATACTATCTTTTTTTGATGGAAGGAAATAATATTTTCAATAATAACTTTTTTTTACTAATATTAACTTAATTTATTTAATTGTCAGGAACAGTTTCACTCATCGAGAGCATTATCAAGTGATAGAATACATATTAAAAACAAGCCAAATTATGTGAAATTTTGCTTTACTTAATTTTAACCCAAAATTTTGTGTAAATAGTCATGTTTGTAATTTTTATTCTATCACTTGATAATTCTCGGGATAAGCAAAACCGGTCATGATCATTAAATATATTAAATAGTTATGTTTGTATAAAAAAAATGTTGCTCACTTATCAAAGAGTTAAAAGTTTTTTTCTAATACAGTGAAACCTGGATTTTACGTTTTCCAAGGGACCCTGAAAAATTAACGGTAATTGCGGGAAACGGTTAATGCGGGAAAACTTCAAATAATAATAAACAAGTAAAAAATATTTATTTATTAGTTACTTGTACACACTGTATATAACATTTATTTTTTAAAAAAGTCCGTTATGTTCGTTTGCTTCTTTGTTATTTGGCACTTTAATCGGAACAAAGACTTGTTACTAAACTTGTGACTAAAAGTTTTTATGTACAGGAATCATTATTACCATGAATTTTAAACAAGTCTACATTTGCATCATAAACAATAATACGCGTGTGGTGGATTTCGACCCAAAAATTAGCACATGCGTTATGTCTAACATGTACAGCGGATTCCAGCGTGTCTAGACATAACACCTGCACTCGGCTGTGTCAAACTTGCTTGCCGAGATACGGAGAAATATGCAATAAAAACGGTCAATCGAGATAATATTTGTGACGGGACAAAAATATTTAGACGGTTTATCGAGGAAATCGGGGAATCGGGAAACGGTCAATGCAGGATTATTTAACATTGTTCTTATGGGAGTTTGACGGGACTATAAAAAATAAGCGTTCCATCCGGGAAAACGTATTATGCGAGAACGGTTGATCGAGGTTCCACTGTATTTTAATAACACTATTTATGCTCGTTTTTCGTGTATTATTTATTATAATGCAATATGTTATACATTTGAATCAGTCGGGAGATAATTATTGTTAAGTCCTCTATTATTTCGTCGGTATTACGTCACAAAACCTGTTTTTATTTCACTCTTACCACGCTTTCTGGAGTATCAAATGTCCGACCAATCGATACATAGGTTCTGTCGAATGACGACGGTATCTTGTTCAACCATCACGAGGCATTCGCCTCGCATCCGGTAGGTGCTACAGCACGGGACCGTTTTAATTGTCAGAAATAAAATTGGAGTGTTACCTGTTTTGGATTCGATAGGCCTGACCCTCAGAACATTCCTCAAACTATACTTTGAATAGCGAAACTTTAACACAAACTTTTTCGTCTTTGATTAATAATAAAGACATCTTTAAAAGCATTTTTTTTTTAATAATAAATGCACAATTTTTAAAACACATTTGTACTAATTTCGCACGAGCATACCAATTGCGGCAATACAAATTAAAAACAATTCTATTCATTAAAAAGTTTGAGTTAGTAATAACCTGGTATAAAAACTATAGATTCAATAACTGAGAAAATGAATATCGTGTAATCATACAATTTATATATTAATTAATTAAAAAAGAATAATTAAATACAAAAAGAATAATTAAATACAAAAAGAATTGTATACGTATATCTCACAGTACTAATTTTTATTAAAAATAATTAATAAGTTTAAAGATTAGAACAATCGTATCATGAAAAATCATTACCAATTTCGCCCACCGTAAAACCGGTCCTGGTTACTGAACCTAATAATGAAGCATTTTTAAATAGTTATAAATTTTGTGTTACATTTTAAATAATAAAATGTTTGTTTACTACTTATTTCCACAATACATTTAATGATGAGGAACTTCAGTTGATAATGCTCGCGATGAGCAAAACCGGTCCTGATCATAAAATTTACTGTGAAAATAAGTACTATAAGATGTGTTTTTATTATTTAAAATATCATGCCTTTCTATCAAGAAATGACAGTTAACACTTTAAAAATGATTGTGTTTTATTATCTAAATATATTGTCTTTCACTAAGTGACAGTTTATACTTTTAAATTTATGTACAATAGACAAAAGAAGAATTTTCCATATGAATTTTAGCGAATTTGAACGCATAAGAAATATAATATTTTTTACAATAAAATTACTTGTTTGTTTCAAAAGAATTCGACGAGGTTTTTTTACATTATATGAGATTTTATAATTGAAATATTTTTGCGGTTTCAAGCATAATTTTGACTGCCTTTTGAAGAAGTTTTCTTTGCATGAAATGGTTGTAATGAAAATACTTCATAAATAACATTTACTCATTAATGTATACATTTTGTATTGGTAACTAGAAGAAAGATCTTTCATTTAATACATTTCCTAATGTATTTATATATATATGAATTTTTTAATTATTATATCGTATAACAATTGGCATTTTCGGGTGGTATTCATGTGTTTAATTTACCGTGCGGGCAATATTGTAAATTAAGTTTAATTCGAAGTATGATTTTTTTGTTCAAACATTTTGATTAAGCCGATCTTTAATATCAAGATATAATACGAATGATGTTTTACTACTAGTCCGACCGTAGTCATAGCCTTCAATCTTTAATGTCTCCCGTAACAATCGATTCTTAAAAAAACTCATTTTAAAAATGTTACGCTAAAAATTTGAAGCGTTTTTTTGGAAACATACATATTTAACGTAAAGTTAAAAAATACTTAGTTATTCTTATCATTTGCTTAAAATTAATATATTGAATTAAATAATATTTAATATCTTATGTAGAATATTTTAAATAAATAAAAATACATTTTAGTACTAATTTCCACAATATATTTTTGACCAAGACCGGTTTTGCTTATCGCGAGCATTATCAACTGATAGAATACAATTTACAAGCAAGTCTATTTATACAATATATTTGACATTGAGTTGCGAAACCGGTCCTGATCAAAAAATAGATATTGTACAAATATGCACTAAAAATGTGTTTTTATTATTTAAATTATCATGCATTTCCATCAAAAAATAGCAGTTAACACCTTAAAAGTGATTATGTAGAATATTTTCAATTGATAAAATATCGATTATAGCGGATCGGCTCCGAGTATTATAAGATTTTTTTTATTTTAAATACTTACTTTTCTTTATCTATAATTAACACCTGAAAAGTGATTTATCTAATAATAATAATACTAATGAATACCTTCACAATTCAAAATTTCACACAATATTGTCAAACAGTTGAAATTTACATTTTATTACTGAAAAATACTGTTTTATTTCAGTAGTCAATGAGAGTTTTCAGTCTTTTATATCATAATTTCTTTGTTGCCATAGCCTGCAATGTATATAAATATTATTCGCCATTTTATCTTTGTTAGTACTTTCCAGATATGTATTAATTATCTTAAGTATGTATTTAGCTTTATTGCCTGATAAATTGCTCGGCGGTACTGAAATCATTTTTTCGCTATTTCTTTCGGCCAGCGCAACCCTTCTCAACATTCGTTCCGCGACACGCCGGTGTCGCAATCAATCAGAAAATATCACAAGAAATTCTGAAATTAACCAAATAACTATATTTCACACCCATTTTTCTCAACGAAAAAGTTTGTATTCAATTTCGTTTGCTTTTCAACACCCAAAACACAAAACGAATGATTTTTATGATATATTCGTAAAAAACAATATTCCTGTTTAATTAATATGTGGCATCAAATGGAATTATTTTTGATCAACAAAATTGTGTGTAGCAACCCTTCAACGTGAGAATTGTGTCCAAAAAATCACAAATACACTTTTTAATGCTTGTTTACATTCTTTCATAATATGATATTCGACGCGTGCTGTTATATCAACCAACATGTTGTTGACACAGGATTATGTCAAAAATGCTTAATTTTATTTTCAGACTCCTTAGTCACTGAAAATAAACTCTGATTAATAATTAAAAAATTTGATAAAATTAATAAATGTGACACATGAAATTCTGTCAAAAGACACTTGTTCTTGTAATTGTTACTATAATATTATAATAGGTTATCATCAAACCTGTTATGCAATAAATCTAGCGTGGCAAAACTATTTTGAACGTGCTTTAAAAATTATTGCTTAAAATGTTTTTATTGATGTTAACGTTTATTTGTTTCCAAAAAAGCGAAACTGTTACCTTTTGTCCGTCCTCACACAGACCTACCGGTCGCGATAACTTGATTTCAACCAAGACCAACTTAACAATTAACACATTTCAAAAATCGTAAATTCGAATCAAAAACATCTTTTTAAGTATTCCGTTATGGAAGGAATAAATATACGATGCCATGTCTTTATCTTGAATTATAGTGAAATTTGGATTAATGTCTTCACCTATCTTTAATCAAACGATTGCCACAATCCCTCTGATATTTAAAAAAACAATAAATAATTTAATTTTACAATGGCCTGGTATAAGACTATTCATGACTCGAATAAATATAAGATTGGCCACTGATAGCTTACTACATATTTTAATAATTTTAAATAATAAATTATAAATTCCATAAACGGAATAGCTTTTTCATTTGTTTATATTTTTCTTTTTAAGCACCGTGTGCCTCACACAAGTTTGTAAGTTTATGTGCCATAAAATATTTATGTGTGCCGTGGCGATAAAAGGTTAAGAAGGGCTGACCTAGAGTACTTCGCTCATTTTTTAGCTGGAGAAATTGTCTACGTACACAGAAAGATAGACGCACAAAAAAGCACGGAATTGACGAACAGTACGCCTAAACAATCTGTTTAAGGATTATGTGTCTGTGTCGACCTTTCTCAAGGCTATAGCTGTTTTATTTATTTATTTCAAGAACTCATTTTTCTAATTGGAATTATTCATCACAAAAAAATCCAACATAATATTACTTAGATATAATTATTATACACTATCTCCTATATGTAAATATAAAATGTTTTCATTATATATTCCAGTTGTGTCAAAGCAAAATTAATTAAAAACAATGTTTTATTTCAGTAATTAAAAAAAATGTTGAGCACTTTTTCACGAATTTCATATACGCAAGATCAGGACTGGTTTCGATTAAAATGAGCATTGTCAACCGATAAACGTGTTTAATTTTAAAAAAATCACTTAATAATTCTAACGATGAGTCTTTTAGAAGCTATATTTTTATATATTTTTAGTATTATATATATATATATACCACAGGGAAAAAATAGCAATGTATTTTAGTTCCACAAAACTTATACATTTGATAGATATTTCGGCTTACACCCTCATCAAAAATATGTTTAAGCTTACATTAACTTATCTTTACATAGATAAGTCAATGTACATTTGAGCACTAAAATAGATTTTTTTTCACTCTCTTGATTTGATTCATTATAAATATTTTTTACATGAGAGCTAGTCAGGTTACATACTGTTACATCTCTCTTTCAACGCTATACGAATCTAAGCTTTGAAAGCTTTTGGTTTAATTATAGTTCTGATAATGGTTAAAACCTAATAATTTTTAAAGAACTAAAATACATTGCTATTTTCTCACCGTGTTAACCGTGTCACCAATAAAATAAATAATTAGAATCACTGTGAAAATCCATCAGAATTATATTTACTCTGTAAGCCAAATTGAGAACAGGTTTGATGTGGGGTAATACAAACAAAAAAAAAATTTCAATGATTCTGTACAAATCGAAAACTACTTTTGTGGCCTTGTCTATTTTCTGTTAGAATATTTTCAAATTATGTTAAGGATTTGTGTTTGATAGTTTGATTGATGAATTTTTTTTATTATTATTTGTAAGCTCGCGATTGAATTGAATTGGCTGAATAGTTCCAACGATTCAAATTTATGTTGATACTTATAATTGTATTATTTAATCAATTTTTTTTGTGTAGAGTTCATCATTATTAGTATAATTTTTTTAATTAACTTTATATCTTATTGAACTCTTCAGAGTGAATTATACCATCTAGTAGCATTGCTAAAATGATAAATATTATTATGTATGTATATTGCTTTAATATGTTTTGTTTTTTAAATAATATCAACACATCTTTAGTACTTATTTCCACAATATATTTTTCGATCAGGACCGGTTTCGCTGATCGCGAGCATTATCAACTGATTTATATACAAGTCCATTCATACGAAATATTTGAGTTAAAGGTAGCAGGTATACAAAACCATGGGTTCAAGAACTAAGAAACAATTTACAGGAAATCTTACAATATTAATACAAGTAATGTTAATTAGTTTAAAAATGAAATGCTCACAATCACGTACTATTGATTGAAGACATGTTTTGACACTAACGGCCCGAGTTTCGCCTTTCGGCATCTTCAGTCATTCGATCACACGGATGCAACAGAACTAAGTTTTAACGATTCAAGTTTAATATTGGGGTCCCATCAAACACCTTCAGTCGACATCATAAATTATAGAAATTTTATTACGTATATTTCTGAAAGAAAAAAATATTAGGCGGTCAGTTATGGTGAATTTTATTTTTTTAATAAGAACTCTTTATTATGAATCAATGCATTATTTTATTCAATATCTGGCAACATTATATAATGTAAGTATCCGCTTGCGTTAGTTTGTGAACTCAATTTCATTCGTCGAGAATTGGTGTTAGAGCTGAGATGTATTCTTTTTACATACGATGATATTAATATTTATTTAAATATATTAAAATTTCAATAAAAAAATATATATGTACAAATACATAGAGTTAAATAGAAGCCTCGTTATATTTTTTAATGAAAAATGATCCAAATTTAAAAAACGCATTTTTCTTTCGGTCTTGGCAGTCAACTCATCGCTTCACGGGCTATTTTTTGCTTTTATAATGCTATGACGGTAAATTATGTATTTTTTGCAATAACAGGGTTATTATGAATTCAAATTATTACACATATATAATATATTAAATCCTCGTAGATTTTACTTTTAAAATTTAATTCTAGACAAACATTTTGTCCGACTATACTCGAGACTTTTGACATACACATAAATATTTGACATAAAACAATGTGACGTCATATCCATAAAATTGTGTCCATCCTCTATCGGAACAGAAATCGCCGTGTTACTATTGATAAATAATTAATTACTTAAGGAAAAAATCCATTTTAAATTATAATAATATCCAAAAAACAATAAATACACTGATTCCGATTAGCATACTCGTTAAAAAAATAAATTGACCGCTTCTTTCAATATGATGACGGTCTTCGAGTATTAATAATGCGTTTTTTTATTATTATATCTATAACTCATATTGATTCATTATTATGTATATCTGTAGATAGACTATATTTATCCTAGAATTTACAATCTTTTTATTATGTTAAAATTCTACAGATTTTAATTATGTTAAAGAGCAAATGGCCCACCAACAAAATTGTTTTCTATGCGAAAATAATCGATCGGATGATTAAAAAAATTAATGCTGGTACTGGAGCACATATCCGAGAGATTTGTCACGTAAGCCAGCGTCATTGATCACTACACCACGGAATCGACGAAAATGAATACACAAAACATTTGATTAGAATACTTAAACCATAATTGTACAAAGTTTATTAAATTATAAATGAATAAAAAAATAAATCAATACATTATTATATACACAGTAATGTCATGTATTTTTTATTTACTGATTAAATTGGCATTTACTTGGTAGAACGCCATTAGTTCTTAAAAAAACGTTGATAACTACAATATTTTGACTTGCCCTTTATCAGAACTATATTTATACGTACATTTACTTATCTATTACATATAGGGGTGTGTAAAAGGTAAACAATATATCTTCTCTTCTGTTCTAACATCCAAGTTATTGTGTACCTTTTCTATACCGGGTAGGATATGAAAATAAATCTACTTTTATAAATAATTTTGATGAGAGCGTAAGCCAAAATAGCTATCAACTATATGCCTTACAAATTTAGTAAAACTAAAATACATTGCTATTTTTTCGCCGTATTTCATCAATGTATTTTGTATTGAATTATCACAGGCAATTGCGTTAAATATTATTACGTTAATAATATTATTAAATTTGTTTTAGCTGCCATTTACTACTTGTCTTGGGGTCGTTGTGTTCTTTTAATTAATGCCTTTGGTATATAGATGCTAACTCTTTATTTATTGTATGTCAGTTCTGTTGCATCCGTATGATAAAATACCTAAAGATGCCGAAAGAGAAAACCCGGGCCGTTAGTGACAAAACATGTGGAATCGTCCCAAGTTGTAACAATTCAAATTTAATATTGAAAATCCATCAAGTTCTTTCAGTCGGTATAGTTAATTATTTTGTATATAATGATTGAGTGTATATAAACTGCAAATATTTTGAAATTCTAGTTAAATCAAATTATATTGTTTTGAATTTAGCGATTTAAGAATGGGTTTACAATGTTGCGTCATACTGGGATGTCTTTTTGAGAAATACATTTCTTTCGACTCTTTACTAAGTACACGTCCCGGTATTTTACATTGGCAATGCACAAAGGAACAAAAGATATTTGGTCGAAAACAACAAAGTCTTTTATAATCTTAATCCTGACTCTAATCATTTACATATTACAATGTAAAGATAAGAAGCCGTTCTTTCCGTTCCAAGATTTTTATGTTTTTCATCAACAAAGAAACGAAATGACAATATTCTCTCCGGTTTGTACAAAAGCGAGCGAAATTTAAGACGGACTCAATATGAATAAATACTTTTATAAGGCTTTGAAAATAAGATGTCGTGTGGGCGATTGGTCAACAAACCGATAGGCGGAAGTCTTGGAATAAGGGTAAAAATTAAAAAAATGAGAAAAAATATTTCATACAAATTATTTTCAAAAATTAAATGATATCTCCCCTGGATTGATGCCATAGTGAAAAACATATTAAACAGTATATTATTAACAATTTAATATAATGAAATAGGTTTTTGTGATCATTATAAAATGATGAAACATATCTATACAATTTTTTTTAAGTGTTTCATTGCTCACAATATATCGATTCTTTTTTATTTAACTTTTACTTATATAGATATCATATCGGTTCAGCAACAATAAATTGTTTATAAAAATTATGCACCTCAGATGATTTAAAACTATCAAATTCTTAAATAGTTCCATGCTGCTTAAAATCCTGATCCGCTATATTTTGCAAAGTATATTGACTCTAGATAATAATTTTTTCTCGGAGGCGTTCATGGTGCAATGACAAAAATTGGAAATGGCTGTTAGCCTCATTAGGAAGGGATAAATCATTCAAAAAATCCTAAGAACAGAAATGAAAATATTAATTCGAAAAGCCTGAATATTCTTAATTTCGAACCCGTCAATGCAGAAATCGAATATGACCTATAAGACCGATGACCAATTTTCCACAAAATTGTTGTAATCAATTATTATAAAGTTTTAAAATACACACTTCAAATTATTTCATCAGTTCATAAAACCGTTAAAAATTATAAAATTAACAAAAAAAATATATTTTACAATGAACATTTTTAGCGGAGAGATAAACCGATATTATTTACTTTAAAATTGGACATATCTAAGTTTGCTTACATCTATGTTGAAGACATTCATATCTGAAAGAAAACGGTGGAAGAATTAATCGAGCATTAACAATATTCAACAGTAATGCTTCCTATGTTGATATATTCCATATGGACGAGAATAAGTCAGGCGAATACTATTTTTTGATGAATTATATTAAAATAGATTTCACATTAGACATGCTTGGTTGACTTCCTTGATATCCTTGTTTTTATCTTGTTATTAATTTCTTTAATAAATTATTTTTTTTTAATATTTGGACGCTGTTAAAGCAACAAACTTATAATTTGCAAGTTTTTTTACGTGTATGTGCCAAATAGATGAATTAATTGATTAAACTTTTTATACTTGTATGACTATTGGCAGGTTGAATTAATTCTTCTAATAAAATATGAAACACAATAATTGACTTATTTAATATTCTGAGATAATGTTTTTGACTTGGGGCTTCTTTTCCATTTTCAGATACTGTTCTACTTTCATAGGATTATAAAATACATTTGCTCTGGAAAAATGATGAAAAAAAGCCTTAAAATATGTCACATAAAAAGAAACAAATATCAAAAAAATAAAATATTACCCTTGTATATACGACTGCTTCCTATGTTGGAACATAATTTGTTTTTAGAAATGCTCATAAATATTTTAGTTTTAAAGTTCTTTTACACGTCGTGTGGTATCCTTCCATATATGGGTGGAAAAAATCTTTACTTACAGAACAAAGACAGGTAAAATAAAAAGAATTCGGAAACAAATGGTCAACAATTTCTCAAAGTGTCTGCAAATTGTGTAACAACATTTGAACTACTTTTTTCTCGGGTTATTTCTTCCACGTTGAGATTAATCTATCCTCAGGGAACTAAATATAATATTAAAGACATCTTTCTTACTATTTGCCGTATTGAAACTGTTCATAAATTTAGACGCTTCGGAATAACAATGGATCATTTATCCATACCTCGAGATTATTTTACACATAATTTATGCCTCTAATTGAGAAACTTAAGATATCAACTAGAGATGTTTGGCGGAAGATTATTTTGAAATTTAACTGTTCAAGCTTTGTACAGTTCATTAATATTTTTCACCAACAGCCCGGGTTTACACCTTTTTGAAACATCGGACATTCCAGAGCGCAAATGAACTCAAACTGAAGTGTATGTCGGCTCAAATTCGTGTATCAAAAAAAGATAAAATATTTTTTGCCGTATTTGTAAAAAATTCTGAAAATCTTTAAATGGAAATAGCTGGAAGATAATTCAAATATTCGTTTGTCACTTTGAAACTCTCATTTATCTCAAATAATCTTAGCCCACTGACTGCTAACGTCTCAACCGCTGAGACGGCTGATTGCAATGTGTAGATAGTTAATATTCAAGAATATGGCAATTTTCACAATGTCAAAACTATCGGGTACAAGCTAATTTTTCGTGTTAAAACACAGTTTGATTGAGTATGATATGAGTCATACAATCATGTGGAGATTCCACATGATTTTACGACTCGAACATCACCAAATATATTTTTTTGAAATATTTGATGTTGTAATATCCTTTGCGCGGCTATACACAGAATGGATCAAAAGTTATCAAATGTAATTAATCACTATGATATTTTTTTTATGAAATAAAATTTAATTATGTTGTCGGCGAATTGAAAATATCTTTACAATAAAATGCTTTTATTGTATTGATTGAATTGGCATTCACTTGGTAGAACTCCATTATAACACGGTGAAAAAATAGCAATGTATTTTATTTCTACAAAACTTGCTTTTATTGTGTTACAGAAAATTCGTAACACGTTTTGAATATTAATAACTGTACACTTTTCATTTAATAATCTTTATTCGAAAGGTTTTTTTCTGCACTATTATAACGATGATTTTATTCTTAGATATGATTTATTACTATAATTTATTATACCATTATTAAAACTCTCTCACCGATGCAAACGGTTGAACATTTTCAGAAGAATATTTGTGAAACTGTAGATAAAACGCCATATACTATATTGTATATCATTTTTACTGATCGTTTCACCGGCGTATAAATAATACACAAATAAAATAAAGTGCGTACTTTCAAATTGTTGAGAATCATTGAATTATAAAAAAAAAGAAACAAAAAAAGATCATCTTTATGAATGAACGTAAAATACAATCTCATTTCATCTACCTCTTTATAAGCTAACATTTGTTAGCATAGCATCTTTGTTTTTCTCACGTACTTGAAGAACGTACGAAAGAGATAATACTGTTTTATCATTCTATTCTTTTCTCAATAATCATGCATTCATTGCGCCAGTTTCCTTTTGTTATAAAATAAGTGGATGATTTGGGGTTAGCACTTACTTTGGTAAGGTTTCATACATCTTTAAGTATTATCTTTATTGAAGCGACCTAAAATAGAATAAAAAAATGTTACATTTTTCTATTCAGGCTTCATACAACTATACAGCATTTGTAGAAAATTGGTCGTGGAATATTGACCGCCATAAGTTAGTTATTCGAACCTTTGGGCTGTCATAATGCGTAGATTCATTTTATTTAATCTGATTTAATATTTTATGGTACATTAACAATACAAAAATATAATTAATATCATAGTTTGTAATTAAACTTCTTTTATTTTTTATGATTTTTTTATATAACTCTTGAATTAAACCTTTTCCAACATGTCGAAAGATTTCTCAATCAAAAGTATTTGTCGGTAAAAAAATATTTAAAAATTAAAATGTATTTAAAATATACGTAAAATATCTACTAAAACGTTTTTAACGTAACCACAGTTGTGGCCGTTTTTAAGATTCGTGACCAATTTGTCTCATATTTTTGAACCAAAATCAATACAGTAAGCGTATCTTAACGTTTCGAGAAACTTTGTATCAAAAGTGCTTCAATATACTAAATTATTTTGTCTTCTGTTAGTTATAAAACTAAGCAAGTTTTATCAAATAAGAACATACTTTGTATCCTTACATTTTATAACTTGAAGAAGAAATCGATCAATTTTAGAATCTCGGAGCAAATCAGTATAAATCCAACATATTAGATCGGGGACGATCAAAATAGATGTTTCTGGATGCCACGACTCACTACAAGTTGGTGCTAAGCAGTACACGTGCTTATATGTATGAAGAAATAGTATAAGTAAACGGATAGTCAATGTATATACGCATTCATTGATTTTGGAACCGAATGTTGAAAGAAAGCTAATGAGACATTTTTCAATGAACTGAAGTCCATAAAAATAAAGAAATCGCTCTTTTCGCATTGCATAAAATATACATCTAAGTATAACGTGCGATATTCTATTTTCTTTTATTGGTTGCATAATAAATTCGTAATATTTTCGTCACCAGTCAATAAAGATCGATTAATTATGCGTATTGGAATTGGCAAGCCCACCTAATCGAGTAAATTTTAATTATTAAATCCTTGTACGATCACAGATGTTTTGTCATTAACGACCCAAGTCTCGACTTTCGGCATCTTAGTTCATCGCCATCGTCATTGTCGTGTTTCGGCATCGTCAGTTCTGTTACATCCGTTTGATAATATACCCGATGATGCCGAAGACGAAACCCGGATCGTTGGCATCGGGTGTACAGAGTTTTAAAATATTCATATTTGATATTGAAATTTTATTAAGCACCTTCAGTTGACGTAAACTAATCGAGTAAGTTCTATCAAGCCGTTGATAACACATACATACATTATAGTTTTCGTCTAAAACTAATCGCGTAAACATACATAGATATACCCATGTTACCATCCGAAAGAACACTTTCGAAAGATACTGATAATATGACAGAGGTGAAACCACCATTAGGATGGTTCTACACTGATCCGAAAAACTGACAGAATTCTTATTTTCACCTCGTATATGCTGAAAGAATTGCTATACATATTCTTTGAAAGTATAAAATTAAAATAAATTTAATGATAGAATTGGTAGTTACTTGGTAGAATTTCATGATAACACGATGAAAAAGCTACTTTAACCGTGTAGTAAAATCAATTTATTCTCAGATTGTACTTATATTTTGTATTATATTTACAGTCAGAAATACTAAATAAAATTATATTCAAGTATTTCTTTTCAAAATAATCTCTAGATCCACTCAAACTTTTTTTTTTCACTCTTCCGCAAAGGTATCAGCTATATAATCATTAAAATATAAAATCTTTCTCCAAAATGTCTTCTTTTCATGGATAAAGTAAAAAATGTATCACTATATGCTTATGAGAGCTTTATATTCAAAGTTCCTTTTAAGGATTTAGTTAGATTACGTTATTGGCATTAGACCTCGTCGGCTTGATTTACACTATATTAGATTAAATAACGAAAAAGTTGGGAAGTTCAATGAATGCGCCAGACACGTTTTTCTTAATAAGAATAGCAAAAATTTCCTTTACATAAAATAGTAAAAGAAGTCAGATAATTTTTGTAATTCTCAAAAAGGGTAAAAAGTATTTTTGTACATTCAAAAAAGATTTTTTTGTTCATTTACTTTTTCAAATATATTACTTGATAGCTTTGCCACTCACTACATATTTATAACGAACTTGGAGAGCGTGAATTTAAGTCGAAAATAGACTGTGCTAAAAACGTCAAAACACAAAACTGTTTTAAGCTTATACCATTATTAAAAGCACACTATTTTTAAAGCTCTACTTGCTCTGCTAAGAGGACTGCGTGTAATTTATTTGGTCATGTTTTATTTTTAGAGAAGAGAAAGAAGACTTGGGATAGGATATAATCAGTGAAGATTTAGCCCTACGTCAGTGGTTCAGGATTGTTAAGACACAATTTTAATCGTGAAAAAAATACATTCCTTCAAACATAAATTCATCGATTAAAATATTGATTTATTTTACTGTCCACACAAAGACTCAAACCGAAATCAACACCGTTAAACATACGGCAACCACAAATAATTATACATTTTACTACACAGTATTTTAAATTAATCACATATGTTGTTTTATACTTTCATTAACAGATTAAATTGATATTATAAAACATAATTTAATCAAATCGTATTTAATGAAAAAAGGCACATTAAAATAATTGACAATATTTAACGATACGTGGACGAAAATAAATTCAGACGATTAATATATTTTATGTATCAAAGTAAATTTGGCCAATCTTATTTTGTTTATTGCCCTGCCAATTTCTATGGTTTTTTGTCGTTTATGCGCAATAAAATCAATAACATTTTGACATAATTCTGGTTTATAACATTAATTTATATATTGCATCTATCACGTCTGAATTAGTTTATCAAAAAATCGTTTCATCATAGTTATGATATAAACGTTATTCCAAAACAGCTGTCTATAATGTTTAAAATATTTTTAGTGATACATAATGGTTTTTACATTTGAAAAAACAAATCTACATGTGAAAACCATATAAATACATAAATGACCCAACACCTTCAGCTGTAGCTTCAATATGGTATTTAAATTCAAAAATATTCATAGGAAAATGCTAAAGAATAAGATTACTGTAACGGGGTCGAATAAGGGTAGCTTTACGAGAATATTCCAGCACTCACTATTACATTTACCGCATCTTTGCACATCCAACGAAAACGAATCGACACACCTCAAATATTCAATCAAGGTTATATTAATAACGAATGGAAATGATCAATTCAATTTATCTTCGATTTTATGCGTGAGAAAAGGTCGATGAAGATATTAAAATATATTTTATCAGAAAAAGTCTTTGGTGAAAATTCGTTGTACATCACTGTCACCATCAAAAGATGGTGTACAACAAAATGCTTGCATTGAATGTAAGTATTATATATTTCAAGTTCTATATTACTGACAGAGACGTCATATGGTGGTCCAGAAGAGAGCATTTAACCCAAAAAATCGTCCGTTCAGAAAGGGAAAGTTTTTTACTTCTTGCTTTTTCTCTGGCTAGTTTTATCTTAATTATGAGAATAGATCATTACGAAAATATGAACGATTCATCATTTTATAAACGGTTTTGAGCAAGCTTTGCTTCACATATTGCCGACAAAAATGACAAATGAAAATTTTAAATTTGAATTGTTGAAACTTTGTACGATTCCACATATTTTATCATTAACGACCCGGTTCTCGCCTTCCGACATCTTCAGGCACCCGTGTGATAGAATGTCTGAAGACGTGGTTAAAGTTACAACCATTCAAATTTGATATAAAAATTCCATCATACACCTTCGGTCGATATCATAAAACAAAAAAATCACAATCCGTGTTATTTAAACGACTTAATTTATGATATCGACTGAAGATGCTTGAAGAAATTTCAATATCAAATTTGAATTGTTACAATTTTTTTACGATTCCACATGTTTTGTCACTAACGGCCCGGGTTTCGCCTTTCGGCATCTTCATGCATTCTATCACAGGGATGCAACAGAACTGACAGTTCTGTTCTGTTGCATCCGTGTGCTAGAATGCCTTTTTTTACATTATGAAATGCTTCTATTTTTTTATATCATTTATTACACAAACTGTCATCAAATTACAATTTTTTTTAACATACATCTCAATTAACACATCGAATCAAAACCAAATAAAATTAAAGAACCAAATAAATATTTTTTTTCCAACAATTTTCGACAGAAACTGAATCTTGAATTTGAAAATTTTGTTGCTATTTTCTTCGTTATTATCCAATAAAGGCTATGTTAATAAGGTAATCCATTTCCTCATCGTTTTATTGACTGAAAGTTAGATCATAGATTGGGCGATTATTTTCATAATACAATTTAATCGTGACTTGGATCGGCTAGGGTCGGATAAGTTAGGTCGTCACCTCATCAAAACAGGGTTAAATTATGCGAGGGCTGACGGGGATGAAAGTTTTCCTCTGCTTACGGTTCTTCTGTTGCTGTACTTTCTACCACCGATAGAAAATTACTTAGCCTATGGTAATATTTTCAACCCAATATTCTAAGAATTAACATTTTATGATACCAAAAACAGTCCGAGTCTAAAACAACTTTGAGCGGAAGCTTCGCAATTACTTTTCGTACAGAATATACATGATGCAACGTTGATATTTTTTAAAAATTAACACATACCATTGTAAGTAAAATCATTTTACGTCACTATAAAAAACTACCTTAAAATGCAATAATTCAAATATTTGCTTCCTTGAGTAGACATCCAGACCTCGTATAGCACAGACATTTAATGCCACAAAAACTTCGTGTAATATTTTTATAACGTTAGAATATACGCATCAAAAAAATGTACCCTTGTTTATTCAATAAATTCTATAGAAAACATACGTATTGTTTTATAAAAAGAAGTATTTATTATCTCTTTATCCTCTTGTTCATTTAATTGCTCTCAAGATTGGTTTAAGATATTTATCATCAGAAGACTTTTGGGTTTAATCTATGACTGTCAAATAGCTGTTTGTAGTGAGTTGAAAGTTGAATATAATAGTGTCAACAATGTTAAAACTTTGCATGACTTTTTCTGACGTCTCTATGAAATTTTTAAATATCAACATTATTTAAAAAAATAATATAAATCCTTGGTGTTCGAATATTCTTTACAAATACTGTGTAAACTGTCACTTCATGATAGGAAAATAAGATATTGTAATTAATACATTATTTAAAACATTTTAGTCTTTTTTAGGGTATAAATGTATCAATTGATAAACAAATTCAACTTGGCTTATCGATAATTTGAATTGTAACAAATTTGTACGATTCCACATGTTTTGTCACTAACGACCCGGGTTTCGCCTTTCGGCATCTTCAGGAATTCTAGCACACGGATGCAACAGATCTGACGTAAAATAAACAGGATCTTACCCCAAGACAAGCAGTAAATTGCAGCTCAAACAAATTTATTAATATTAATCTAATAATAATCAACACAATTGCCTGTAATATTTTCCTTAACGATCTTCTTAATAAGACAATTCAAATTTGATATTGAAATTCCATCAAGCACCTTCAGTCGATATCATAAATTAACGATATTTTTTTAACTGGAGGATTTTTCAAAAAACCTAGTAATTGTTTTTTTTTCTAAAATCATGTTATGCAAAAATATGTATAATAAATACTATTTATTAATTTAACTTCTTCCAAGTTACATTTTACTCACTCTTTCAATATTTTTTCCAATTTTCATCAATCACATTTCAATATTGTGAACGCAAGAAACATTTCTTGGATCACAAATAATATGATAAATCAACTCAAGCTGTGAAATATTTGGCAGAAAAGGTCGTCGAAAATTTCCATGTTATCGAATTGGAATAACACAGCTTTGTTAACTTAAATATTGGTACAACTTATCAAAACGCAAATGTTTACGGACCCTTGCCGGAAATTGGACCCTTTGCTGGTTTTTCAAACGAAACGTATTTTCAGGTACTCTTATCGTAATCGAATTATAAAATAAAATAATATTTCCGGTTGCGATCAAAGTGCTAAAAAGTAAAAACTTTTGCGTTTCTCATATGAAAGCGAAATATATTTATTGCCATCTCATATTTGATCAATTACCTACGCGTTTTTTACAATGAAGTCTTATTCCGTATAACTGTCAGTACTTCTCTTGTGAAATATACTAGAGCTTTCATTTATATTTAGAGAACCAGAAACTTTTTGTTTCTACCATTCTTTTCTTTGTATTATTTTTCTCTAAGATTATTTCCTTTTCGTTGAAAAACATTGCCCTATAAGCACAAACAGTGTTTTTTTATATTAACTTATACGAGCTTATAGTGAGTTGTGTGAGACAGTGTTCAAACTAGTGAGAACGGTAACCGACATCGTTAACCACTAAGCATTTTCACTGAACATACATTACCATGCGTCAATTAGTGCATACATATTTAACTACACAGTATTTTATTTATATATATAGTAACACATTTTTTAATTAAAATACTATTCGTTTATTTATTATGTATTTTAAACAAAAATCGTCTCCTTTTCCAATACAAGTCGTAAATGTCGTTTTTAATTTCATGAGTTACTATTAAAAGTATTCAATTGAAAATTATAGAAGTATTTATTTTACAACTAATGAAAACGAAATATAAAAAATAATTCCAGATTTTATTTATCGAGACACTATTTTCCAATAGTTGTTTCGTTTGTTTCTTAGATGTCATATAAAAGTTACTAATGACGCTTTGAATTGTTGACATACTTTTTGTCAGATTTAAATAAAAACGGGGATATTCAATACGATTTTCACTTTGAACTCTTCATTAATTTTCTTATTTAGGTGTTGCGTAATAAAGTATTTCCGTAATTCATTTAGATGGAAGGCTAATAATTGATTCCACATGTTTGGTTTGTCAGTTTTGTTGTATCCGTGTGATAGAATGACTGAAGACGCTGAAAGATGAAACACGCGTCGTTAATGAAAAAACATGTGGAATCATACAAAATTTCGTATAAAATAACTGTATTTGTAAAGTAAATAACTGTATTTGGAAGATGTTCTTTGACAAATTTTCACCATTCACTGAAGTATGTTAAAAATATGAACAATTTACATACAAATATACTACTACACGGCATTGACATAAATAGTATTTCAAGTCATATATTCGTGTTATTAAGCTTCAAAGAACGATAAAAATGTATCATTATTTTCTCTGTTCTCCGAAATCTGAATACTTCAAATAATCTCAAATGTGTGTTTTGTTTTCTTACATGTCAATGTTTAAAGCATATTTTTGTCGATTCTACGCCATTAGTTGGTTAATATTAAACGTAAAAATATCATATAAAATCTATTTGTGACAAAGCTTTCTGAGAATCGACTATTTTTACCGATTTCCAAAGGTACACATTTAAGGTATCAAAAATACAACTTTTATCAAGAAACTTATAACTTAACCCGATAATAATACCATAATATTTACAATAGAGATAATTTTTTTATTATAAGGGGAAATTCTATTTCCAGAATAGCTTGTTTACTTTTTTTTCGTTCTGATCAAAGTAAACTCTAAAAGTATTTACGGAAATAAATGCATAGATTTTCGTAGTGCGTTTATTTTTTACGTAATACTAAATAAAAAAACGCTTCAATATTTACGTATATAATTATTCTTCCTAATACATTTTTATCCGGAAAAAAATAGAAAAGTCGTTAACAGTTTCAAATCGATATATTGAATTTTGTTTGAAACAATAGACATCTTTAGCCCTTTAAACTCTCTCCCATATGTCCAACTCTATTCAGGCCATATCGAAAATAATTAATTAGCCACTTATCGTTTTTTTTAATATTATATATCGTTTATACCCCTACGATCTACGAGAAAGATAAATAGATCGACTGAGATAGACTCCAGCATAAGTTCTCGATATGAATATGACAGAAGTGAAAAAATCGATATAAACCTAAAATCTTATTTTCAAACTTTCAAATTTCTTACAAAATTGTACCATCTAACACCCAATACACCACTTTTAAGGTGTTAACTGTCACTTCTTGATGGAAAGGCATTATATTTTAAATAATAAAAACAAATTTTTTTAGTACTTATTTCCACAATATATTTTTTTGATCAGGACCGGTTTCGCTCATCGCGAGCATTATCAGCGATGAGCGAAACCGGTCCTGATCAAAAAAATATATTGTGGAAATAAGTACTAAAAAAATGTGTTTTTATTATTTAAAAAAAAAAAAAAAAACCCAATACACCACTTGAGAATCTTTTCGCGAAGCTTTCATTTAGGTTCTTCCGAATGTTCTGAGTGTTCTGTGACATGATTTGTAACCGCAAAGTAGCTCTTTAAAAATGTAAATATTGAATAAATGGCGTTATCTAGAATGTCTATATTATTTTTAACTTGTCTCAAACTATTGCTAGACGAATGGCAATGAATTTCTTTGTGTTAACGTGAGATCACTTCAGTGAACAAATTTAATTTAATAAGCAAAGCGATTGAGAAATATTTACTATCTAATTTATCAAGTAATTGAAGTTTTATTTTAACTAATAAAATTACCGTGATATCCAGCAGACGTTCGACGAGAATTCAAAAGTTCCAAGTATTTGCGCTACGTTTTAAAAGCTGGCGGACTGACAAAGTTTTCAGCACGCGTTGAGCTTTTACTGACGAGAGAATTTTATCTTAAACACTGAAATCATTGGGTATTCCCAGCAGAGCCGTTTTAACTGGGGTTTTTTCGGTCTTACAATACAGAAGGCAAGTTTTACGTCGAGAATGGGGAGTTTTTGTTATTTTTATTCGTGGTTTTGGCGTTTGCACTGGTTTTTGAAAGCAATCTTGTAAAATTTCGTACGGTTTGTTGTTCGATCAAATATTTTCATCAGTAATGAAATTCTCTAGAGCTCTATTATATTTGCATATTGTGTTAGTACACCATATTTAAAAGAAATATACGATTACTTTGACAAGTCGTGAATATGAAAAGTTTCATTAAAGACTTTTTGTGTACAAACAATTATGTAATACAATTTCGAGGTTTTTCAATAAACATTATTCATCGGAGATCATTGATTCAATTATTAAATTTACTTTATAAAGTGTTCAATGTTTTAAAACGCCAACATTTTATTTTTATAAAACTTTAACGATGGCATAAAATACATGAGTGACATAATTTTGGCTTTTGAGTGACTGTGTAGAAAATTATTTTTTTCACTTTTGAGACACATTTTTGTATTTAATACATAAAAGTCTCTCAAAATAGTTTCACTTCAACACGTTCTTCACCATGGGGGACCGGTTACCGACATTGGATTACCTTAAATGTGCCATGAGGGTATGTGACATCGGTGATAGATACAAATCTTCGTGAAAAATCATCAAAAAAAAAACGCATTTTACAAATCTATATACTACTTATAACCTTTTAACGACCTAGCTTATTTTCTGATAGCAATAAAACTAAACAAATCAAAATTTTAAATGAAACTAAACAGGCGGCAATTTCAATGAAATTGACAAACAGGAGAGAAGATGTATTGTGTACCTTTTCTACACATCTGTATATAGATAAGCAAATTTTCGTTTAAACATTTAAATTCTGACGATGGCATGAGCCGAAATAGCTATCATTTATTTATATCTTATAAAGGTTTTGTAAAACTAAAATACATTGCTATTTTTTCACAGTTTTAAAATGGAGTTCTACCAAGTAAATGCCAATTCAATCAATAAATTATGATTTTACGTAAAATCTGTTAGCAACAATCGTGTTAATAAGGCATTTCAACTTCATTATAGATTTTCCTAAAAGTGTACTCAGCAGTTTCTTTATAGTAAACTTAATTTAGTTCACTTCGTATGAATGAAACAATGACATTCACATTTAAGTTATTGAAATACCCTTTTCCGTACGAGCTACGATCAAAGTTGCTACGACTACTCCATCACTCGCTCTACGCCTTTCAACACATACACAAAAGCTTTTTCGTCATCATTTGAATGAATTCCAATATATTTTGAAGTACGTGAAGGACCCTTTGAGCACAGTGCTTGACATTTAGTTGAGTGTTTAGCTTTTGTTAATCACACTTGATGCCACTACTCACAACTTTTAGATGTTTAACTAAAATATATGTCGTTTTATATAAAAATGAATGACATGTATAAGACTGAAAATTAGTAATATAAACTGAGTAATTATCTTAGTTGAAAGATTTCCTGTGTATGTAACAAATAAATACACAAAAATATTGTAATAAAATAATGATTTTTTTGCGATGAAATAGCTGTAATCAATAACGCTCCGTTCTATTATGTATCAAAAAAAATAATTGCCATGATTTAATGTCGTTCATTTGATTCGTTTGTTTGCGATCCAAGTATGCTTACTGAAATTAAATTTATGTTCGCGAATATCATTCACTTCAAAGATTATCATATTCGAATTTTTTCGTACGTACGATGCATCTCTTGGGTGCATAATTCTTTGTAGAACAAAACTGAAGACATTATATTATATGCACAATTCCTTTTAAAGTTTATCAGTGTAACACCTTATAAACATTTAACTTATATGTCAAGTACAAAGGCGGAATTCGTTTTGATGAACTATTATTATATATGAATAGTTACCTTGTATCGTGAAAATGTATGAACTCTCACAACTTAAATGTAAATACATCAAAACGCGAAAGGAAATCTCATTATAAGTTTGCAATGTCTGTTATGAGAAATTTTATCTTAGATATTTTAATATCCACAACACTTTGCTGTATTACTACATTCCGTAAACACGTCAATAATAATGTCATTCCGGCTAAGTGAATTAATAGAAGATTCTTTAAATTTCAATCATAAAAACCGTATTATTTTCTCCATATTTTCATTATTTTCTGGAATCAAATAACAAATGAAATATCGTTGGTGTAATGCGAAACGTGGTTCACTAACATTTTTTTTTCATAAATGAGATATGTATGGGAAAAATTTCATTTACAGATTATCTATCAGTGTGGTAAGTTGTGAAGTGATCGCCTGATATTCTCCCTGTAATCCCATTTAATTTACCCAGTAGCAACTTAGAAACAGCAAAGAAACTAAATAAATTTCACTTGTATTTTATTGATTTTTTTTTTTTTTTGTGTTAAAATGAAAGGATTCTTGCATTATTCATACTGTATCGTTGCCAATAAGGGCTGTTGTTATAAAAAAATATATATATATTTTCTTTAATTTTTGTCAAGTTGCATATCACTGGGAAGTTATAACTTCGTCGCGCTTACACAGAATCCTAGTAATATACAGAATAGATACAATTCACCGCTACAATAATTATGAGACATAAAAATCACTGCATTGACTAGTTTATTCCTAATCTAAAAACGTTGATTACCAACATCTTTAACATTTGACAGATCAACTTACCTTCATGAATAATACATGTGGAAGAAGCATATTAATAACCATCAAACTTACAGAAATCAAGCATTTACTGAATTGACTATATTAGCGTCCAGCGACTAAACAAACGGAGAAAACTGCACTTTTCAAACGTAATATTTTTAACTGGTCTATTTTTAACAATTTCGGTTTTACCTAATTCAAAAATTTTAATTTCCTCTTTATTAGATTACAGATAAATAAACCCTTTTAAACAGGTTGTTATCTTCGCTGATAAACGCGCTGTATTCCTTTTTTTGTGGCCGAGAGAATTTTTGCATCATCAACGTGCCAAACTACAGCATTTATTCAACATAATCAAAGTATGCGGCATTGTTTTTGGAATTTTAGTTTAAATTTGGAAAAATAGTATGATTGATGTCTTCCCTTATTGAGGCGTCTAGTATATCGAATTCTATCGGATGTAATTTAAAACTAAGCTCGGAATGAAGGACCTTGATATAATGTAGTAGATTGTCTCGTCTTCTCATGCCTTCACGAATTTCTTGTTTCAGCCAAATCTTTTTCGCCTTGTTCAGTGCGAATTGTCCCGCTGGTGTAGAAGATTTGCTCTTGATTTGTATATAGCTTGGGGTCACTTTACACTTTATACACTGTAAATTAAACCACACATTTTCAAAGTTGTGTTATGTCAGAGTTTTAGTCGTTTATAAAGAATTGCCTGAGTAGCCATATCGGCTACTTTCAATTCATTGATTGAATTGGCATTCACTTGGTAGAACTCCATTATAACACGGTGAAAAAATATCAATGTATTTTAGTTCTACAAAATTATTTTTGACAAATATAGTTGATAGCTATTTCGGCCCACGCCATCGTCAGAACTATGCTTAAACTAACATTCGCCTATCTATATATAGCTGTGCAGAAAAGACACACAACACATCTTCTCTCCTGTTCCAACGGCCTAGCTTGTTACTTTAACATAATGACACTAAATTTTCAAAATTCTACATGAAACAATAGGTGTCTATGACAATAAGTTATATGTGGGACGGAAGTGGTCCTTATGGAAGCAAATCAGACCACCCCTTTGTACAACGGCTGGACAAGTGGCGATACTATTATGTTAGTTTGTTCGCTAAGAATCCTTTGTGATAATTAGTGTCTATTGATTCCCAGCTGTTCCAAAGCCTTCATTCTCCGACCCTTACTACAAAGATCCAAACACTTAGGCGCTGAGTTTGAATTTATATTATGTGATTCATTTATAACGTGATTAGCGAATTGTGAATCTGTTTTTTTACTGTTGAATGATCTTACATGTTCCTTAGCTCGAGTAGATATACTTCTACCTGTCTGTCCGATATAAACGGATAACCATGAGCCACAGGCCAAAACTAATCGAAAATAGCAAACCGGATACAGATAATCAATATAAATCGAACCAAAAATAATCAAAGTACCTTAACAGCTCAATGTTGAAAAAGTAACAAGTGGAGGCCATAAATGGTTACGATTGCCAACCTACCAAGATAGCCCATAAAACGTATACTTATTATTAGCTATCGTTAAACCATAAAGCTCTCCATAAATTTAGTAGGAAAATATGTCAAGATCATAATTAAAAATATCGACTGAGGATGCTACAGGTGGAATTTTAATTGAACTAAACTCATGTATAGGATACGTTAAAATTATGAAGGTTAGTTGTGCCATGATTGATTAAATATCTATATGGACATGCGCAGATTTTTAACAATTGAAATTTGATAAATCTTATTGCAAAATTAGCTTCAGAGCAATTTTATACAATTGCGATTTTAATATATTTTTATTCATTACAGAAAAACGGTAAGCAGCTTTACATTTATGACCTGTATGAATAGATAATCAAAGTAAGAAGAAATATTGTAAATACCTATCCCACGATTTACACGCTAGATAGGTCCATGAGGAAACCGTGTAAATATAAATTGTATATGTTTTTTAATGCAAAACCGTGTCAATCGAAAAGTACACAAAAAACGCATAATATGGTTGTTTTCTAAAATACATTAATAAAACAAAATTATTACAAAGTATAAGTATACACATTCTTTTATTAGTTGAATACACATAAAGCAAATATAGAGGAACAAAAAAATGAAATCAAAAAGATTCATAATAAAATTATTGCAACTGTTGGTGGAGTTATTAATAGTTCTTATTGTAAATTCATTCGTGCTATATAATCTAGCAACATCTATTACTTTTTCTCCGTTTTGTAAACGATCTAAATAATTTTTTTTGGCAGCTAACGAAATGACTTTTCTTTTTACTTCTTTGGACATAATAAGGCTACAAATATTATTGTACAGATAAAACATGTAATTAAAAATTATGTACTCGTTTTTTATTTGCGAATATGAAGAATTAAAAATTTCAAGTTGAAGACTCAAACACAATTTGAGTCACTGTAGCTGACGTCGAGCTCAATTCAAGGATAAACCTCGAATGGCGGGAGGAGACATACGTGCAGTGGAATGCATACAGTTTGATTCGCCTAGAAATTGAGTTTCAATACAATTGGTGAGAAAAAATTTTCTGTAAAGCGAAAACGTGTAAAACAACTACCGTTTACATCGAGAAAAAATTCAACAATAATGACTCAAAATGAACGAATATTAATATATTTTTTTTTGTTACTGGGCTTAGAATTAATTATACCTGCTCTCAGGCACGCGTTACTTCAATGCGTCGGTGAGGCAGCTGCACGAATTTAGTGTTATTAAAGACCCACCGGATGCAAAATAGTTCCTTGGATATCCTTCCGTCCCTTGGCGCGTATTCGGTATGTTATATTATATTATACATGCGGTATACTCCAGACGTTCTCATTAAAAATATAAGTTCACCATAACAAGACTTCAGAGGTTATTAAATCAAATGCCGTGTCTTACGAGTTTCTTTTATTTTATGTTATTTTCAGCCATTTATCTTTCTAGAGTTTTTAATTATAAAGAAGTCAACGTAACAGAAAGATTCAAATAAAAACTGAATAAGCTTAAACCTTCATAGGATACAAGGATGACGCTCGAAGAGGACAAGACAGAAAATAACTGCGTATAATTAATTTAGCTAGCTAAAAAAATACATGCATTTATTTAAATTTGAATTGTTAAAACTTTGCACGATTCTGCGTGATTTGTCACTAACGACCCGGGTTTCGCCTTTCAGCATCTTCAGGCATTGTATCACACGGATGTTACAGACAGGCGATACCGAAAGACGACGATGACGATAAACTTAGATGCTAAAAGGCGAAATGCGGGTCGTTAGTGACAAAACATGTGTAATCATACAAAGTTTTATCAATACAAATTTACTCAATTAGGTGGACTTGCTAATTAAAAAAGATGACTTAAATATCAAAAGTATAAATGTATATGTACAAAGTTTTGAAAATTCAAATTTAATATTGAATTCCATCAAGCACCTGTAGTCGATATCATAAATCATTTATTTATTTGATTGAATATAAATTTCTATTTATTAAAATTAAATACAAAAATATTTTACGAAAATTTACAGATTCTATAATACATGGGATTTCAGTTGACGGTAGAGAGAATTTTTATATTTTCGTTAATAAATTCATTAGTAAAAAGTTTTTTAATAGGGACGCTCAAAATATGTTGTCATTTTTTGAAAGATTACTTCAAATTACCATGAAAGGCTATAACGATAAACAAGATGTGCAAATAGTCAAATATGGATGGACATTATGATGGTGACGTGAACTGACCTTTAGACTTCTGTAGAGAGTCTTTTCGAATAAACTACAAACATTAAACGTCCTCGAAGTCAACATAACAAACGCCATCCAACAAATTTAACCAGATTTATGTGAAAGTCATTGAAAATTGGTCATCCCGAATACGTGCCACCAAGCACAGCCGAGGCGGACATTTGAGGGACGTCATAATTCACTCTTTATTTCATAAAATACACTTTCAAATGAAAATAAAATGAGTGGATGTCTTTTACACACGACGCGGTGTTTCATTTACATTTACTCAAATTTTGAGCCCTACTGAAGTAATTTTTGAGCTGATAACTTTTTACGATATCAATTGTCAACTAATAGAGTTACAAAGTTACCAATTATATTTTCAAGTTACAATAAGTATTTTTACGAAAAATTAATGGATGCAAGGCGCACTTCGGCAATATTTATTAAAAATAGTGTCTTTAAAAGGAAATTACTTAATAATTTTAATTGAGTGTAAAAACGTTTATTACTATCATGTTTTAGGATAGTTAATTAAAAAAATGGATCCAATAAACAATTCAAACTTCCTTTCCTTGGATTAAAGAAATTATATAATATTTTACATTCATAAATATAATAATCGCCAATAATTGAAAGTGTTACTTTATTAAGAAAATATAATAAAGCTCTATTATGAAACTTGGTTCATTATTAATATATAAATCATATATTTATATATATTAAGATCAGCACTAAGCAACAAACACTGTTATATCTTTAATCATCAAATTCCGTGTTCCTGTCTAAATTAATAATAATTTATAAAAGACTACTTTTCTTACAAAACTATTGTAAAATTTCTCTATTTAATTTCATTCGCTTACAGAAGGAACATTAAACAAAAACTATGTGAATTAATTATTTTTTATTTCTAGCTGTAATTTATAACATTGTTTTAATAATTAATTTTTATTTTATTCGCTGTTATGTTATTAATATGTAAATTTATAATCATCTTTTTAAATCACAATGAATATTCAAATTCTTTTTAAACAACAATATTATAATATATAATATAAGGTGAACACAGGAAAACTTTAGAATTCAAAAAATGTATTTCGCTTATCTAAAACTACACAAATCTCAGAGAAAGATTTTTCATTTAAAATTCAGTTTCAAATCATTACATTTTATTACTAATTTCTAAACAGCAAATTTATCTAATTTGCGATAATTCAATAAAATCATCCCTCTATGGCAAAATTAGCACTTTGGATTCAGAAAAATAATGGTTTACTCGTGTGTTATTGTCATTTATCGTGTGATGAAAAAACAAGCCAAAACTTACTTACGTGTGTACTAAAAACTGTATTGAGAATCAAATTAACTCATCACGAATCCTGATAATTTTTAATATAATGTTATAAAACTCTTATAATATTAAAAATGATAGAAAGTACCATCATTAATTAAAAAAACAGCATATTAGTAAAAAGATTATTCCTGTTTATCTTCTTTTCCTTAAAAAATAATTCACAACCCGAAAATATTCGCAAATATAATACAAAACCCATTATAATGCAATAATCCCGCAGATTACAATTTTTCAAAGCAGTTTTAGGCTTAATGAGACCCTTAATAGATGCGGGTTGCGGTCCGCTAATCGCGGCCCCTGCCAAAGGGTCCGTTTCGAACAACAGTCCTTCCCCCACCGCTCTGCTTACTAACCAACCTCAGGCCTAACCCGAAGCAGGTGTTTCGGATTTTGCTGAGGATGTCAAAATGGTCGATCTTATCGCACCCGAGTACTCGAGCATTTTAGATATCGTGATTATTGAAATGGAAATATTAGTACATTAAAGATTCAAACTGTTAATTAACTGTTGGTTCTATTGCATCCGAGCGATAGAATATCCAAAGATACGACGAAATGTGTAACTTGAAAAAGTGTGTTATTGTATAAAACATGTCGAAGATAACAAAACTTGAACGATTCGAATTTAATAATAATCGCCTTACTTGTAATCAACTATAAAAAATAAACTTATTCAGTCAACCTAAATCGTTTTCGATGAAACAATCAGAAGTCTAGTGGTCAATCTTTTGACATAATGCAAATGTCGTACATACCTTTCACGACTCGTATTTTTTATAATTGAATATATTTTAATTCATATTATGTAACATTAATTTGTTAATAAAAATTTACGATTTTGTGTAAGTAATAGACTACGATTTTCAGTACTCAATAGATACTTAATTACTCGATACTTTTTTAAGCACATCTCAAGATTTGATTGAAATGCCTCCGATTAAGAAGCTTCGTCCACATTTAATCGCTTTCAATAATACATAACTGCTGCGGCACAAAGAAGTTCTTTTAATTTGAAACGTATCGTATAATTTTAAATAGTAGCAAAGGATAATAACATATACAAAGTATTTATATTGGAATCTCGTTACTACAAAATTATACGCTGTACCAGTGGCTTTCCAAAATATGATGTTAATTTTCGTTTTATTTTCATCGTAAGTTTATCTCAGGTTGTCGTTTTATTTTCAAAACACTCGTAACTCAATTTAAAGGCAAGTAAGTGACAGTAATTATATTACTTTGGCTTATTTCATCAACTCATTATTTCAAATAAAGGATTATCGTATCGAACTGTCATAACCACTAATCTTAGCAGACTTTTAATATGTTAACTGTCATTTCTTGATGGAAAGGCATGGTATTTCAAATAATAAACCACATTTAAGTACTATTTCCGCAATATATTTCATATCAGAATCGGTTTCGTTCGTCGCGAACATTATCAGCTGATGAATTTTTACATAATTTTTTTCAGCAAATTTGCACCTTCAACAATTTAAGACGTTAAAATATAATTAAACATTTTCATATTGTTCTATCTAAGCCAGGACGTATAAACTAAAAATAAATAAAAAATAATACGCAAATATAATATTAAATAAACTACACCAAGATATAAATTATACTTGTAAGAAGAAAAAAAAACAAACAAATTTTACAACATAAAATCAATTTCCATCACGATGAAGAAATAGCAATGTTTTTTAGTTCCACAACATTTATAAAGCATATGCAATAGTTAATCGCCCTAATCAAAACTATTTCACCGAGTTGAAACATGATGAATGCTGAGTCGAAATAACTATCAACTAAATACCTTATTAATTTTGCAGAACTAAAATACATAGCTATTGTAGTGGACTTCAATCAATGAATCAATTTCCATGTTTAAATGATTTTTTTATATTACACTTAATTGTCGTAATCAGTCAAAATTCGTATGGGAAATATATGCCTATGGCCAGATTAAGGCTTAATGAGCCAACACTTTAATTAAAGAATGGAAGTTTCTTTTTTAAAAATTTGGCGTTGTACAGAAAAAGTTTTCTGAAAGAAAAGTGAAATACAGAAGTTTGCATATTCTCGCATCTGTTGTCTCGTCAGAGATTTTACTTTGATGTACAATATATCCAAAAGCAACATATATTCAACCACAGCCACAAAAAGACCTAGCCACAAGAAGGGCCTAGCCACAAAAAGGCCTAGCCACAAGTCTTCAAGCGTCGTCTTACTGCTATGAAATTTTAAATGTTTTCTCATTTACTAAACAGTCTTATAGACTAATTGATTCCTTAATCTTCTTGCCGGATGAGGGTTAATTTTTAACCTATATTTAAAAAAATGAATAGTTCTATAGAGACTTTCAATTAAATGTCAACAATCAAGAATGTTTCGAATCTAACTGAGAGAATCAAAGACCTTTCTGAATTTATAAATCCCCTAAATTGTATAATTCTTGTTTTCACTTTGTTTTTACTTTTTAATTCCGCAAGTTTCTTAAACATATGCTAACAATCTTTTTTAAGCACTTATTAATTCAACTGTCAAAGTATATCATGCTTAATCTAATCTGCTGTTTACAAACTTTCGTAATTTTAATCTTGGAATGAAAATGTCGATGTGTAACGAAACTTTTAAATAAGTCTTCAGTACACAATTCCATTCGAGACGTGATTGTTATAGCGAATATACGTAAGCAGATTGATGGAGGATCGATTTTAATACAACAATTTGAAGAGGCTATAATTAACAATAATCTGAAAGATATTTATATTTCGAATACGATATCAGTCACAAAACATTTCATTTATGGCATGAAATGAATTAACAATGAAGCAGTAATATAGCCTTACATAAAATTCTCTAATATAACAAAACTTTCAATAATAGTGTTGAATTTAATACCTCATATTAAAATACAATTATGCTTTAAATTAGTATAAAACAGATACCTTATTGGATTAATTTGAATTTTTGAACCTTGTATGTACGATTCCACGTGTTTAATTTAATATTAAAATTCCATTAAGCATGTTTAGTCAATACCATAAATTAAAATAGCATCGTCCATAAACGGCCAGAATTTTTTCGTGTCACTAATAATAATGCGTTTTTGAGACAGTAGGAATTAAGACTGTTTTTTGCGCTCCTCCGACATCAGTTGTCGCGGTGCATTCCATTTTGAATTTTTGCATATATACATCAACCTCATCCAAAAATATTAAATGTTCCTCTGTATTAAATCAAGAATATCGTCTATATATATATTTGGCTAATCATGTTATATTTAATTACAGTTTCTCAAACTTTTCAATTGACACTAAAATAAGTCATTATAGTGAGAAATAATTCATAAGCAGTATCTTTTTCAGAAACACTCTTCTACTATTCAGTCATTGCAGAACTAACACGGAGAAATATTGCAATGCATTTTATTTAAATAGATCTGATAAGGGTATACGCTGAAATAGCTTTCAACTATATATCTTATAAATTTTGTATAACTTAAATATATTGTTTTATTTTCCCCGTGTTATAATAGAGTTCTACTATGTAAATGCAAATTCAGTCAATCAGCTGAACTAATTTAAGAAACCTGAAATTAGAATATATAATTACGTTTACATATTCATATATATTATATCTCTAAGTAGCAAAGCAATGGGCGGCAAACAAACAAGAAATATTTTCACATTGAACCAATAAGGCGATTCGATATAACGAATAGCAATAGTGGATTAACTTGCGATTTGCAAGTGTCCAGCAATCGAATCGTTTATACCTAGTATGCACTTTATCCGTTCAAATATTCAATAGAACAATAACTACTGTCGCTTTTTCGTTAGCATAGGTATGAACCGACTACTGGTTGTCAACTTAAGCTAATCAAAATTTGAGAATCTTTGAATCTAACGTCTGTTAAATTTGATTAATTGTAATCAATAAAGAATTCGCATCAAATATAATTGATAAATCGAGATGCCTTTCATTGTATTAAAATGAGTCTAATACACGTATTTTTTTCGTTTGATTTCGAATTAATATCCTTGATTTATGTCAGTTCTCTTGCGTCCGTGTGATAGAGTGCCTGAAGATGCCGAAAGGCGAACCCCGGGTCGTTAGTAACAAAACATGTGGAATCGTACAAAGTTGTTACAATTCAAATTTAATATCCTTGCGCTCGCCGTTCAGTATGGCTTGAATACATTAATATCAACCCTAAATAATTCGTACATTAAATAAATATATTAGTTGTCACAAGTCGTTCTATTTTTACTCATTTATATGAAATGTTGTTAATCAACCGACATTAAAAAAAAAATTTTTTTTCTTTTCGAGTTATTTGTATTGTTCACAATTATCATCGGATTTTTTTGTAAAAAATATTTTTATATGTTCAACAACTGGTACAAACGAACCCGATTGATTAAAAAGTACATATTTGTATGAATACATAAAATATTGATCAAACCAATTCGAATATCTCCCTTCGTTTGATTATTTGCTGGGCTAGTATTGCTTAAAGGGTAGAGTCAGGCTCGTATAAAATATAATACAACAGGTTCTAGCGATCCGGTAAAATTGATACAATTACATTAGTATCCCAACTCCCACGCCACGTGTCGAATTCCTACATTTACATAATGTAAATGTCTACCGATAGTCTAGTCTTAGACTAGAATACTATTTTCTCCAGCATATCAAACTATTATCTAAAAAACCCACGTCACGTTGAGACTGTTATCTTCGTTTGTAAAGGATAGTAAACCCGGATTAGAATAATAAATGCATATAGAAATTGCTGCATTTTTAATAACACAAAACAACATAGTTTGATATTTATTATTTTATTTTTTATGACTTGAATTAGCCACATTTTAATAAATTTAATCGATTCAACTCTATTACTTGTATTTAAAATGTTTAAAAAATCACATATATTAAATAAAACATCATTAGTAATAAATTATATATTTGATTAAACAATTAAAATTTTTTAATACTTTTTCGCTTAGAGAAAAACCGTTCCTGATCATAAAATATATCGTGGAAATGGTACTTAAGGTGTATTATTATTATCTTAAATACCAAGCCCTTCCGTTAGGAAGTGTCAGTTAATACATTACAATTAAAAAAAGATTCAATTAAAATAAGATAATCGCTGCAACAAAAACACTTTTGACCTTGTTATTTCAAAACCGTGTAAAGATAATGAAAAGGTGATTGAACAAATTAAAAATATATTTTTTCGAAATAAAACGCGTGATGTCAGTGTTTCAGGATTTTAGAATATTAAAACCCTTTGCATTCGTTTTTTAATAATTGAAACACATTTTTAGTACTTATTTCCGCAATATATTGTATGATCAGGACCGGATTCGCTCATCGCGAGCATTATCAACATTTTGCATTCGACAAATGATGGCACACAGTTAAAGTTGTCACTTTTAGACCAATTATAATTGATATTGAATAAAACAAGATTTAAAAAAAATCGATGACATGGTGTTAAAAATGTGGCATTGGGGTTATAAGAAAACAATCAAAGCCGTCAGTTAAGGGCTGCATTCGAGTGCAGAAGGTTAAATATTGTTTGGAATAAGCTCAATTATAATTACAAAAAACATTATAAATTACCAGCTCGTGAAGAAAACCTCTTAACTCTTAACGCCCATGCTTTCGATTAGCTCTTGTTTGCCATTACGTTCAACACACTATCATTTTTAATCACAAATCATTTATAAATATTTTTTGTCATATTAGGGAATGAATTATAAATAAAATTTATTCCTATGAATAATGATTGCTATAAACTTTGTCGGTCTCGAGTTTCTGAGAAAATATTTATAATATAAGTATTAATTGATTTCTTAATTTATTCATTGTATGCGGATACAAAAGGCAAGCTTTTTGATAATTTTATCAATTCATAATGATTCATTGAACGTTGACAGTAATCTATTAATATAATGAAGAAATTTTTAAATGTTTTTTTTTACATTATAAGGCGCCAGAAGACACCGTTCTGATATTTTCATTCAGTTGCCATTATTTATTTTTTAAAAAAATCAATATGTACACATTAAAATCCATTAATGATACAATTTTAAATAAATAAAACACAGCTTTCTATTATAAAGAACATTGGTGATGTTCAAGAACCAGTCGTTTCTTGAACATCACCAAAACAATTCATATCACATACAATTCGAATAAAGATTACTTGATTAGTAGTTACTTGATTTTAAAACGTATTTAACATCTTATTTGTAAAATATTTTACTTCATAAAGACACATTTATATTCTAAGAATATAAGTAAATTATTTTCTTTATTCTTGAATCATTTGCTTTGTATACCTGGTAATTTTTAACTAAACATCTTGAAAAAGTAGCATCGCATTAGTTGATAATAGTCGCGATGTACAAAATTGGTCCAGAT
The DNA here is from genome assembly GCA_028555115.1 of Himalopsyche japonica. Taxonomy (NCBI): domain Eukaryota; kingdom Metazoa; phylum Arthropoda; class Insecta; order Trichoptera; family Rhyacophilidae; genus Himalopsyche; species Himalopsyche japonica. The sequence goes on along the minus strand of JAHFWJ010000412.1, from coordinate 1,814,163 downwards.
CTGTTCATGTTTAAAAAATTGTGAATAAATTTAACATTGTGCTTTTTTTGTTAACACTTAAAGCTTTTCCACCAAGTTGTGACGATTAACACATTTTTAGCTGATTTTAACTTTGCTCCATTTAATGGTCGTTATTTTGACACTACATTAGTAATGAACGTCTGAAATATCTGTATTAAGGCATATAATATAATTTATTGTTTTTTAATGTCATATTTACTGTGTTTAATAACGAAACCGTACTGCGAATGTCGCAATGTCAAGATTTTTATATACTCTTTGTTACAAAACAATTTATTATTAAAATGAAAACTAAAATTGAAATTATATGATTCAGTGTCAAAATGATTTATTAATCTGATTACCTCCCGTCGTCCTCGCAGGCACTGTGTACCAGAGGTGGGCTAGATACGGCTCGGAAGAGCTCACGTGAGCCTCTTGTTGAATTAAAAAAAAATACCCGCACACACAATTTTTTCACATCATTTCAATGCCTAAATATTTTTTTTCGATAGCTTAAGTCTGCATTCAGTGGGTGATCGGTTAAGAAACACAATCTGTTCCAAGAATATGTTCGAATTGATCGAATCGAATAAGTAGATTTGATCGTTTAAATTCTTTATTCGAATACTGTTTGTTGTCCGATATGTTCGCAGCCCGAATTGTTTTTTGACCGATCATCCACTGTATTTATAAAATACAAATACTATCATTACATAATTTATGATATCGACTAAAGGTGCTTGATGGAATATCAACATCAAATTTGAACTGTTACAACTTTGTACGATTCCATATGTTTTGGCACTAACGGCTCGATCAGTCGTCGTTTCGTCAGTTCTGTTGCATCCGTGTGATAGAATGTCTGAATATGCTGAAATGCGAAACCCGGGTCGTTAGTGATAAAACATGTGGAATCGTACAAAGTTCTTACAATTCATATTTATTATTATTATACTTGGAAATTGAAAGAAATATAAAATAAATTTTCGTCATTTAAAAAAAAGTCAAGCTGAAGATTATTTTTAAACATATAATAAATCTAACAAAATGGCAAACAAGATACCAATCATATTAATTATGTAAGTTGTACATATATATATCAAAAATTGTATGCAACTGACTTTCAAAACATCAAGATGATGAAGTCCAGTTGGAATATATGAAAAATGGTGAAATTAATTATTCGACTGACTACTACTTACTCCATCATTAAAACCGCTTTTTACCCGCAACATCTAACATAGGGGAAGATAAAGCGAGCCCCTTGTTAAAGTATCGACAGCTCACCACTGCCTTGAACAAACACACCACTCTTATATATGTACGTATTAAATTAACCATTACACGCCTAATTTTGATAATATCTCTACTTAAAATAATAATCTTATTGCCGTGGGCTTACTTGTCACGACAAACTTATTCATTTTGTAATAACTTCGTCTTGCCTACGCAATTTCGGTATATATTACGTAGTAATAGCTTGAACTAGTGAATATTAATTTGATGATTTTCCATTTTAGTTTTGATTGATGTATCGTCATCACTTAGACAAAAATCGATACACAATGTTAACCCTTTATAGCAATATATACAAACTGTTTTACCTCATGAGTCGTATTTAACAACAATACCTTATAGCTATTATGTTCATAACCAGGACTAAATCAAGCCTTAGTGCATAAGGTGCGTGTGCTCATACCAGCAAATAAAGGTGGCGTAAGGCCTTTTTTCGTCCGCACATTGATGATAAAACAAGTGAACCATTCCTTCAACTAACGGTATAAAAAATACTTACAACATATATGATTGCAGCTATTCTTTGAAATCCCACAAACAATAACAAAATTTGGTGACCTAACGCTCACAGTATAATGTAATAACGATTTTACTACACAAATTATAAACTTAATTTTTCGTGCCGTATAATGCTTGAGATTGTGCTTTTAATATATACACATTAAAGGCGCCAAATTTTTGCATCAATACATCACATCTTACAGATAGAAACATCAGATTTCATTCAACCAGAAAGTTACACTTCTTATTTTTACGTGGCATATAAAAATTAGTATTGGAAAGATAAACTTTTTACGATTCTACATGTTTTGTCGCTAACGACATCTTCAGGCATTTTATCACACGGATGCTACAGAATTGACATCAGATAGTGACAAAATATGTGAAAATATACAAAATTTCAACCATTCAAATTTGATATTGAAACTCTATCAAGTGCCTTCAGTCGATATCTTAAATTAAATCATATACAAGTCTTCAAATCCATAACAAATAATCGTTCTTAGCTACGCCTATTCAAATCTCATCTCTTTTTATACTAAGGTTGGGTAATCATCAGTTATTGTTATGAGCATTAAATTATGTCCATATGCGACACTGGGAATAAAAAATCAAGCACAATCGTATATGGATTTGTCTACATTCTTTAACAGTAACTATTTTTTACTATATTTAACAATGCCTTATTGATGAATAAGATACGAGAACATTCAAAGCATTATTAACCAAATTAGTCAAACTATTTTTAACCTCATATGTTTGCCTGAGATTTCTATGAGAAAGAGATTTTATTGTATGATTACACCTGATTAAAATGACGACATTTGGTTTTAGTTTATTTTCATTTTGTTTGCTCAAAAAATATTTAAATCAACAATTAAATATGTTTAACATATAGTGTTACATCGCAATCACAATTATAATACACACGTTTGTCGTATCGTGGACATAATTTGTTTGTTCTTCCAAAGTGTAAAACCAGTCTGCCAATGGGAATGCCAATGGCAAGAACATTAACAATGTTGTACAGTATTGCTTCGGATGTTGACATATTTCGTGTGGACGAAAGTACTCACTGAACTCTCAGACGATTGCCATTTTTTCAGTTAAAGTAGATATTTCATGAGCTTACTAGGTTGACTTTTTTTTGCAATCCTTGTTGATTGTTTTGCTGTGTATTTGTTGAATTTGCAATACTTTACGTTTAAATATGTTAATGTTGCAAAAGCAATGAATTTATAATTTGCAAGTTTTGTACCGTGTAGTTATAAATATATTTATTGACTGATTTGAGAGTTTTTTTCTATAACTCAATAATCATAGAAAATGGTTTCCGTAAACGCCTAGAATAGCTTTAGATCGACATAAGCTAAACCGTGGACAATATTTTTCACTAAAATTTCAGCAATCTCTATGTAGTCCGTCAATGGTCAAGCTTGGCAAACCCTGACATATAAAAAGTTACAATGTTTGAAATTATAAACGGATTATATAATATTTCTCATGGCCATCTTTTATATTTTTGCTCGCTGAGTTATAATAATTAATTTATGTAATCAAACGCATTCTATCGAAACTTGTTATTTGTGTTTTGTTTCAATTGCATTTTTATGCAAATATATAGAGGCAGTGAGTCACAGATTATTTGACTAAATTGAAAGAGATTCACCATTGTATTAAATAATAAAGAATAATTGTTGGGAACTTGATCAATTACGAAGACCCGTAGTAAACAACAAGGTTACGATACGATCGCATCGTCGGAAAACCTTCGGTTAAAAATGTGGTTCACCAAAATGGCAATAAACCTTATAAAATCGTTTAATAAATACAGTAAAACATCGACATAATGGACTTTGGATATAACAGACAATAACTCCGGTCAAATGTAAAAAAATTAACTCGTCCTTGTAATATTATACATGAATACATATAATTCGAATGTCGCCGCAAAGAAACAGTTTTTAGCGGCCATGATAACACGTCATACGTCTAACACTAGAATTTGAAACGAATCGTACGTCGATAATTTCACGAGTGTCCGAAGACAATTAAATATTTTTTTTTTTGTATTTTTTCTTTATATCTAAATACAGTTCATTTTCAAAAAATATTTTTTTGATTTATATTAAACCTATTTTCATACAATAGACTGTAACGGAAACCCTATCCACCAAATTATACCGTTTTATCGAGGTTTTATTGTAATCATTTTTCATACGCGCTTCTCTTTCAGCATTAACTTGCAATATAGTATATCAGTTCGAGTAAATCAGTAGTTTCTCAACCGGTGGTCCGCGGAGATTTTTGGGTGGTCCGCGATGTGATATTATTTTGATGAACAATCAAATTTTATATTGTATTTCATGGATTTTGAATTAGATTTTTGTCTGTCTTAATGTACTTAAACATTGTTATATGTATCAGCAAGCTGTGTTGCAAAATTAACCGTTTTGAATAAAAAATTAATAATATAAATATTTATAATTTTTTCACCGTGTTATAATGGAGTTCTGCCAAGTGAATGCCCATGCAATCAATAAATTTATAATTTTTTTTCCGATGTTGATGGTCCGCAAAACATTTTTAGATTTTTTAGTGGACCGCGGATGTAAGAAGGTTGAGAAACTATGGTATAGAATTCTTGGCGATATCGAAAAGAGAAATTCGGATCGTAAGTGACAAATGATGATTTCGATTCGAATGAAGATAACCAAAAAAGAAAGAAAAAAAATGGGAATCTTTTAAAATATTTTTATAGTAACTAAATTCAAATTTATAATAAATAATCATTCCAACAGCTCACACGTAATTTTGAAATGAATATATTTTCGGGTTAACCTTAAAGAGACCTTTAAAAACCTTCATGTATTAATTATTTCGTCTCATTATAAATATATATACATATACGTTAAATCTTTGAAATAATCGAATTCTTTTGGTTAAGTGTTGCCAACTTAAAAAAAACAATACTTGAAACAATATGTCCCATTAATGGGCCTGCACTACAAATAAAACATCTGTGTAACATAAAATGTCGAACGTTGTAATCTACAACATTGAACAAACACAAAACAAAACAAAAAATGGATTCACAGACCACAACAGCTCGTCAGGCGACGTTCTTTGGATTCAATCTTACCGGAATGGCATTCAATTCAAATCGTACGCCTTGTTGATAACCTGTTTTTATTTATCAATGAAAGAAGTTGCATTCTCTCGCTGCGTACATTTATTTATTTATACAGTGAAATCCCTTACGTTTGTAGGTGAATGAGGCGACATGCCTTGTAGAATCAATCGAATATAATAACCATGTTCTTATACCAAATCGTTACTATATGATTTTATTGGAGCAATAAAAATAAAATAAAATGAAATAAATCCTATAGGTCCACAGTTTGTCGGAAATGAACAAAAAATACATACAAATAGTAAACGGCAATCCACATCATATGAAATGTTAAATAACTAGAAAAATCTGACAAAATATCATAAAATAAAATGATTAAATTATGATATTAATTGTTTAAACAAAAACAAAACACCTCCCTTACATGAGAATATGAATAAATATCTACATAAAATATGCATTCAATTCCACTAAAATTAATAAATTGCGTAAAACACACGAAAATAGCTTACTTAAGATATTGCAAAGAGGACTTCACGAGTTTTGTTTTTTAGGTTACTCAATTGATTGGTTTTAACCGGTTAACTGCCAAAAGCGTCTTAAGACGCATAATTTTCTGTGAACGGAGCGCCCCTCATACAAAAATTACGTCTTAAGACGCGCCGTTTTAAATGAACGTTTACTAAAGAAAATCAATTATTTAAAATGTTAATCAAGAACAATTAATTCATGATTATGGATAAATGACAGCACGACTGGCGCGCTCTTCAATTATTTGGTAAGTTTTATAAATAAACTTTATTACACTTTCAATAACGATATGTTTAGAAGGTTTTATTTTTGTCGTAAAATTCGCGGCGTGCTGGGTACCGCCATACATGTACCTGCCGGCAGTTAACCGGTTAAGATAATACCATAATCATAATTTTAAAAAACATGTTTAAATAAAATATGTTCCGATTAACTATTGCAAATCATTTGATTTTTTTAAATATATATTCCTTTATAACTACTACTACATATTTTTTTATGACTGTCGCCTGTTATATTCCGAAAATATATTAATTCATGTTGTAAAAATAGCCGTAACCGTCATGATAAAATATATAAAATAAATATTTTTTCTTTGTATTTTACGAAAAGACATTGTTTTATGATTTAACTTTGAATATAAATGAATGATATTTAACGCAGATCACAAACTTAATGGTGAATATTTGCATTTACCGCATAAAACAATGGAATACTATTACTGATTCGCTTGAGAAATTTTTAAATGCTTTATTCAAACAATTTCCTTAATCAAAAATTTTAATTATTTACTTTTCCACTTTTTCTACCATTGAAAATAAAGTAATCAGTAATTCATGCATCTGTTTTATTCTTTTTTAGAGTAGAAATTTTTGGAAGAAGAGGATTCGCGATGAATCTCATTTGTCCATAAAAGTAAACAAATGACTCTCATTCACTACAACTATTAGGTCAACTTAATTGTTCCATTCACGAACAAAGTAAATATATGACAAAAAAATATTGAAAAACGTGACCGCTTGATGAAAAAACTTACACTCAGAACAATAAATCAATGCTACTCCATATACACGATTGTTTTAAAGACATTAAAATATTAATAAATTGCCATGTTATATATAAACAAGCCATGTTTTATCGGTAAACTACAAAATATTTGAACATGAAATTATCGTATGAAAAAAAGTCTTTTGTTATAAATTATCTATCCTTGAACTTTGTTTTAGAGACGACCTCTATCGTGTGATCAGTAGAACAATTTATCATTCCAAATTCAAACACAACAACCCATTTCGTCGAATCAATAGCAAGAAACACTCGGCTATCATTTTGATCTCGGTTTTTGCACTAAGCCAATAATTACTCATTTACCCATTTGCCTCTGAGGCTTTTTCCCGGCCTAATCGTCATCACTCACAAGAAAAGAATTGTAGATCATTGAACGCAGTTTTTTTACCATTCACTAACTTCTTGTTACTGAGAAGCAAGTGGATGCTTAGGCAAGTATCGTGGTAGTAAAATACTAAGGTAATATTTGACGCATGCTTCCGAAAGTGTCATGGTAATCCATGACGTCACATTAAACTGCAATGTATTTTTAGAGAAATTAAATGCGTCGAAATTTGGTTATTAAAACAATTTAAATATATAACGAAATGATTAAGGTTTAATGTTTAATTATTTGTGATATCAACTGAAAGTGCGTGAAGGAATTAAGTCAGTTCTGTTGCACCCGTGTGATAGAATGCATGAAGATGCCGAAAGGCGAAACCCGGGTCGTTAGTGACAAAACATGTGGAATCGTACAAAGTTGTAACAATTCAAATTTAAAAGTTATTGATTTAATTGGCATTTATTTGGTAGAAATCCATTAGAACATGGTGAAAAAAATGCTATATATTTTTTCGCGTGTGATTGAAGGGTATATACCCTATTTATAATGACTTGAGCAATATATATGTTATATGAAATTCTTCAACAATCTGAATTGAAATTGTCAAAAATACTCATAATCTATCCAGTTTTGAAAAATAAGTTCAAATAAAAATTAAAACCTGAATTATTAAACAATCATCTAACCTCACTATGTACAATACATAATAAAATTAATTGTATTAATCATTAACTCTTAAAATGCTAACGTTTCAACTGTTGAGACGATGATTTCATGAGAGAGCTATTTTTTTATTAATGAAGCTTTATGTGTCATGATAATCTCAAAAACTTTGTATAACACCTACAATACTGCATATTTTTTTAAATACTTGTTAGAATATATGTTACTTGGCTCACCGGGGAAAGGGGTTATAGATATTAAAAAGCACGTACTTTAACAACACCAAAAATGTAATTTTTCAACGAATAACGAAATTTTGTATAAACATTTTTTAACAGTACACAAACTATATGACACATTGTTCTAAAATCAAGACTTCGCATACAACGTAAGCATATTACTACAAAAAGGTGTTGGGTTGCGCAGTAAAAAACAAATTTACACTGCTGTGGAATTTAACCATCTATTTTTAAGTACCATGGGTAAGTCCGTCAGTTTAAGCGGTTGCTACTTTTCAATACAGACAGCGTTATTAAAATCAGACCAAATCTGTTTTGTGAAACGAAATGCTGCTTCAGTTGGTTAAACTGCTGCACGCTAATTCATAACTACAGGTGAATCCGAAAGTTGGTTATGGTAAATTGTTATATAATTGGAGCGAATCACGCAAAAATACATTGTTTAAATAATGAAAACAATATTTTTAGTGTTATCTTCACAATTTGAAATATATATTTATGATTCGGACTATTTCCGCTTTATTAAATGAAACAATATAAATTACGAACAAGGCTATTTATCAACAATTTTGAATTAAAAATTATCAGATATACAAAACAGGTAAGGAAAGGCTTAAGAACTGAGAAAATCATTTATATTTAATCATACAATAAATTAAGTGAAATGGGTTGGAAATAAAATGTTAAGAGGTTACTTAGAAATAATTTTTAAACAAAATAAAATCACTTTCAAGGTGTTAACTGTCACTTCTTGATGGAAAGTATGCTATTTTAAATAATAAAAACACATTAGTCGATTATGGTCACGATGAGCGAAACCGGTCCTGATCAACAAATGTATTGTGCATATAATACTAAACAATGTGTTTTTATGATTTAGAATAAAATCAATTAATTGTCAAAAAACAATCATTAAACTCTTATAACGAGTGGTATACCGATCATGATTTGAATACTATAAAGTTGTATTTTGTTAATATTAACCATAGTTTAATATGAATAAAATCAAATGCCTTTAGAATGCCCTAATGCCCAAGAAGTGACGTTTAACACCTCGTTATGTTAAATATAGTTAAAATTGAAACATCTTCGAGATAAATTCAATAATATTGTTATGTTGAAAGTCATAAATGCAGATTATATAAAATATATTTTTTTCGTTAAGTATCTCAACCTAATGATATTATTTGAAAATAATATAATTTCTAAGCATTACCGAATAAAGGCATTTTTATACTACTCTAAACAATAAATGTTTATAAAATTGCGCGATTAATAAACAAAACATAATAAATATGTTACATATTCATCACTCATTTATTTCCATAATTGTTTTTTTTTTTTGCCCATTCTGAAAGTTCTTCTTAACCAAACTGTTTTTATTCTAGTCATTATTGCAAAATTCAAATATTTTGATCGATTTGTTGTCTAATGTAAACATATCTTTGTATGATAAATGTATGAATCAACTAAAAATTGCTCTTATAAAAAATAATTTATGATCAACAAAATCAGACATACATTATCCTTTAAGTGCATGACCCATATTGATGTATAAATCGAAACAATTTTCCAATTTGAAGCAATTGTCATAAACAGTTTACGCAAAAATGAGTCCAGTTATGAAAAGGATGACATACGATGATATTGTCTTAATAATTTGCCTTATCAAATGGTATACAAAATGAGGACATCAGTGGTGGCGTGCTCGATTAAAAGTGCCGTAGAGCTAATAATTGTAAATGATTTACACAATATGTATATTTTAATGAAGTTTTTTTTAAATGCCCACGCTTACTCAAACGGTTCAAATAAGCACTGCTTAAAATAGCACGGATTGCGACAGTAAATTACGATCACCAAAAGCAATAAAAAATAAGAATGACTTAATACAAATTCAACAAGTTATAATGCAATTAACTAAGTCTACATCTCCAAAATATAAACTCGAATATAGGAGAAAATTCTCAATTTATTTTAATAGAAAATGGCACACTTGAAACATTTATCCAAAAATTTCGGGGAGAACAAAAATGCAATGAAAAAATATTTTTGCTAAGAATAAGGCAAATAATTCTTACTTATTATATAGTGTAGAAAATAAGCACTTGTTGCAAATATATAAGCATGTAAAGTAGAACTGCTTATCAAATATTTGCCTATTATTTCACGATTAGTTCGTACCTACTGATGATATACAATATCGTGGACATAGTTTGTTTGTTCTTCCAAGGTGTAGAACCAGTCTGCCAATGGGGATGCCAATGGTACCAGCATTAACAATGTTCTACAGTATTGCCTCGGATGTTAATATATTTCATGTGGACGAAAGTGAGTTCAGACAAATGCTATTTTTTCATTTAAAATAGATATTTCATGAGTTGATTCATTACTTGGTTGACTTTTTTGCAATCCTTGTTGATTGTTTTACTGTGTATTGGTTGAATTTCCAATACTTCATGTTTAAATATGTTAAAGTTGAAAAAGCAATGAATTGATTATTTGTAAGTTTTGTACCGTGTAGTTATAAATAAACAATAAAATCGATGGTATGTTGTGAGATAAATATGACATTATAAATCGCAAATTTAAGTTGTATTTTATTTGTATTTTTGGACGTTTATAGGGAATTCAAATGTAAATTCTAAAAGCATTATGCAATACAGAAAAGCTTTTTTGACACTCGTATTCAGATAAGCATTGTATGAACACTTTGTGCGTCTAATTATATCATTCCATCGTGAAATGATTTCATTCGATAGTCATCTTGTCTTGGCTTATGAACTTGAGTGCATTAGATCTATTTCTAATAAAAAAAAAGAAAGAAAATCAGCTTTCATAGAGAATAGCAACAATCTCTCAACCTCTCTTCGGAATAATTGTTGTTGGAGTTTATGGCAAAGTTTTCACCGTCGCTGGTTTCTCTAACGAATAATACGGATTCGAGTATTAATGCAAGAAGCGATTTTCTCAGTCGATTTCTGTTCAATGACACAAGAGCTTTTACCTCTTTCGAGTTGAGAGGCTTCACAACTGAGCTATAATTAGTTCTCATTTAAATATTTCTGTAGTAAGCTCTTTTTAAAAAAAGTTAATTCGAACATATAAACAACAACAGCTTTCATAATAATAAATCTGGTCATACACTTCCATTACGAGATCATATGCTCTTCATTATGAGCGGTAATGTTTTAAAAAATCTACTTACGAAATAAGGAAATAAATTCTTATCAACTAAAATTTTTCTTAACATTCATAAGTTTGAAAAATAATTCGTAAAATTATCCATTCAGTGATTTACAATCCAATTATATGAAAGCTCTGACGACTTATCGGTAATAAACATCATTATAACTGATCGATCTTCATTACTAAAAAGTTTCTACGATAAAAATAAATTGAATATTACTTCATATAAAAGATTTCTAATTACAAGTAATTTGAAGAAGCATTTATAATCCATGCAATGTTATGATAAATATAAACATAGTAACGTCCTATCACTGAGATAGACCCAACAAAGAACATTAAACATGATTATTTCTAAATTTAAGCGCTGACAATAATATATCGTAGATGTTCACAAACCGCATGTGATAAGTTGAAACACAGTCAGTTGATGTCGAATCGCTCCGTTTTTTTTCATTCTGAATTAAGATTACTCACGCCACACCGAGCTAGTATGTTCTTGTACAGGAATATTCTTGCACAACATTTAATGTATTAATCATAGACAACAGCGTCTAACAATATTCTAAACTGGAGCTCTCTCTCTGTAGACCGATTATGTTTGTTCATGTTTGATAAATACCGAACGGAAATAGAAAAAACTTCAGGCTATTCATGCGTGGTATGCCCATCTAGAATATTTTATTTTCGTAAAGATTAATTATTATTGATTGATATGAAGAATTATACATTGAAAACATTGTATTAGACTGTTGTATTTTATTTACATTTACATACATATATTTTAAAAGTAGACTCAAATATTCCGTCATTCATTATATCACCAGTTGCCAAACCATCGATCAATTTTTTGAGTAAGTATATATATATATTGATTGAATTGGCAGAATTAATTTGGTAAAACTCCATTATAACACAGTGAAAAAATGGCAATGTATTTTAGTTCTACAAAAATTCGATAGCCATTCGATTTACTCTCTCGTCAAAACTATTATTCCTCTCAAAGTCAAATAAAATGATTGATTAATTCTACATTTTGTATTAAAAGAAATTATTTTTAATCACTTTTAAGGCGTTAACTGTCACGTCTTGGTGGAAAAGGATGATATTTTAAATGATAAAAACACATTTTTAAACATATTTGTCGCGAGCATTATCAACTGATCAGTCGATAATGTTCGCGATGAGAGAAACAGATCCTGATCATAAAACATATTGTGGAAATAGATAATATAAAATGTAGTTTTTATTATTTAAAAAATATATTTTTCATTTAAATTATTCATGCCAACCGATTTTATAAAAGGTATTTATTTTATTAAAGGTATTAGGCTTACGCCTTCATCATATATACATATACTTTAAAACGGGGCATTTTCAGGCATATTATCAAACTACAATTTGTTCAGTGCGGAGTCGTACAAAGCTACAACGATTCTTCGAACTTCCAATGGAAAATTTACCTATCCCTTCAAGTATTTTCGTCGTAAAGAAATAGAGTAGATCTCAAAACATAGAAGCTTTTCGATTTCAAAGGTTTTGGTTTACTACGCAATGAAGTTCACATCTCCAAGTCTAAGGTAGTTGCTCCTAAGACACCCTCATTTATAGAAAAAAATATAAACACACTTAGTTTAATCTTAACGTAGAATCCAGTGGCGTAACATAGCCACTGGATTAAACCTTATATAAAGAACGGATGGGATTGTAGTGGTATCTCTTTTAAAGCCAGTGACATTTTTTATGCCTCCGAAGATATAATATCTTTATATATCTCCTATATATACCTCCTTATAATACGAAGTATTGAGAATACGTATTTTATTACTATCCCAACCGGTAAAAATGCTATTTTTTATTTATTTATTAATACCATTATCGATAAATTCGTCCGGCTTCGCTATCCCTAATAGCCATCTATTACTTATCATAGCGGTATTGCAAAAAGTGCGATATTAATAATATGAGAAACTACACAAAGCATTTCCGCTCGGCGAGTCAACACTGCGAAAAGATATTGGGTGGATAAAAACTATTTCTTGTGCAAAAAATACGTACCTAATTTTAATCGATTTCGGGGAATTTTGACATTTGCATATGCATGTCGATTAATCTAAGCATGTGAGGGATTTGACCATTTCGATGCCACAATTTTTCAATTCTTAACGTTTAGTATTATTTCCACAATTTTATGATTCAAATATATGATGACGAGTTGCGCTTATCGTTATCATCATCAACAAATGGGAAATTAGTAGTCATTCAATCTTAGTAAATATCTTATTTGAAAAATATTTTACTTCATTCACATAATTGTTTTAAGATAACCTGAAATTAATCATTTCGTCCTTGAACCATTTGTTTTTTATATCTAGAAATTTCAACTCGAAGTTTTGTGTAGGTAGATATTTTCGCTTACCGAAACAGATCCTGATCTTTATAATATAAAACAGTGGAAAAGTATCAAGCATTGTGTTTTTATTTTTTTTATATAACGCTTTTTCGCAGAGAACTGACAGTTAACACATAAAAGGCTTATTTTTAGTCAAAATGCAACAAAAAAACACACACAAGGAAAATCAACCAATTCAGTTTATCATTTTTCAGAAAAGCTTAAAAAATAATATACACGTAATTTATGAATGTAACATAGAATGGTTCAACATTTTAAAATTCTTCAAATCAAAAAAATCTATTTATATAAGCGATATATTTAATTAAATAAAAATACGATTTTTTGTATTTATGACCTGCAAGTCATTAGGCATCTAGTTGGTTAAACCATGAATGGAAGAGATATTATAATTATGATCTCCTTGTATATTGTTTAATCAAAATATTTTATCTCTAATGGGTTAATTGCAGTGCTTTTTTTTTAATATCCCATCGAAACCAATAGTCGGTTTATCGAAATTAGTTAAATATAATTTGCATAGTATATTGAATGCTCAACTTCTATATTATTATAGGCAGTAAATTAACACGTGAAAATTTCATTATCATATGAGACGTCAAATATACTTTATAAATTTTAATCACTAGCGAATTCAGTGTCGCTTCTTAGGTGGGTATTACATGGTCGCATGTCACATATATTAAATTAGATGATAGATTATCATACGCTGCTTGTCAAAGATCTCTTTACGCCATATTAAATTACGTCATATAATATATCGTAGAAAATCTCATCAACGTTACTCTTCTTAATTTTAGAGAGTTTTTGGATATTTTTAATTCAGTGTTAAATAGGTAAACAGACGTAAACACATTTTTTTTACTGACTCATATAGTATTCAATGAAGTCGTTTTTGTAATACAAATACTTCATCATATAAACTTTATTATCCTTTTTTTTCTAGACGATGTTGCAATTATAACAATAGAAAAAGAGATTTAATCTATTTAAAAAAATATTTCTGTTTTTACTATTGAATTGAACATTGGTTTTTACGGTGATATTTCCGAATTTAATTCAAAAAGTGAATCATATTTACCATCTTCTGAAAACGGTATTGCAGTAAATATCAAGTTCATTACGTAGGTTGTAATGTTTAAAAAACTGAAAAATTACGTCATTTAAAAAATAGATTTTTTATTACATATATTTAAAGCTAATACCTGTTGCATGCTTTCATTAACATATCAGCTCATTTCTATTGTGTATCCAATGCTCAACTATTGCAGATTAAATCCAATCCATTTCTAATATCTTCAACTATTCAACGTCTGACTGAGTTAACTTTGAGAAATCTTTGATTCGATATAATCCTCTTATGTTATTATAATTATGTGCAATACTGACTAGTCTTATCATTATGACTGATAAGAACTCAACTGCCTCAAAAAAATACGGCTGATTGTAGCAGTTTAAAGTAAATTCTAAAAATTGAAACAGTGTTAAAAGTTTCTAATTTTTATTTTAAAATATAGTGGATGTTCGGTTAACGAACAATTCGGACTGTGAACAAATCTGATAACGAACACTATCACGAAAGATTTTTGTATTCTGACAACGAACACATATTCGGATAACGAACTAAAGCGATATTTCTAATCCGTAATAAAATTCTATGTTTAATTGATAATCGGTTAACGAAAAAATTCGGATAGCGATCATAGAGTTGGATCAGATTATGTTCATTAACCGATCACCCACTGTACGGCCCAATTCGTTCTTATATTCTCCATAAAACTTTTAACACGAAAATTATTTGACAAATTTTTGAAGTACAACAGTAAACGGATTAAGATTCAAATTGAATTAAACAGTCACTCGTTTATTTTATTATCAGTTAAAAAAAGATTATGTTTTTTAGATGTTATTGTCAAACCACCTGCGTTGAGTTATAAAATTAAGACATACAAATATACAAAAAATGCGTTTAGGAAAATCAATAAACATATTAAAATGACTGATATCGAGTCCGTGGTGCAGTGGTCAACGTCACTAGCTTCAGTGATGGGCATCAAGAGTACAAAAACTAGAACAAATTTTTTCAATCGAAATATCGATTTTGTTCGAATCGATCTCATTGAAGTAACCCTGTTAATAGTTGAGAGCGAGTATGGATAAAAAATCTTTTAATATTTTGATTAGGTGATAATTATAACAATACGAGATTTCTTTTAATGTGTTAACTGTCACTTCTTGATGGAAAGGCGTGGTATTTTAAATAATAAAAACACATTCTTAGTACTTATTTCCACAATATACTTTTTTTTATTAACCGGTTTCTCAATATATTACGGATATAAGTACTAAAAAAATGTGTTTTTATTATTTAAAATACGAGATTTAAAATATTTACTCTATTCTCACTTCTAGGTGGAAAGGCATTATATTCAAATTTTAAAATAAAAAAATATCTGATCGAACTTTAATTGTTAATGCTCGCGATTTGTAAAATCGGTACCTTATTTAATAATTTTAAATAATAAATAGACATTTTTTAGCACTTCATCGAGAGCATTATCAACTGATCAGTTGATAATGCTCGCGATGAGCGAAACCAGTCCTGATCAAAAAATATATTGTGGAAATAAGTACTAAAGAATGTCTTTTTATTATTTAAAATATCATGCATTTCCGTCAAGAAGTGACAGTTAACACCTTAAAAGTGATTATTTAATAATGTCAAACTGTAGACATATAATAGTTTGCATTGCTGAGCATTGCGATTTATTTTTCGTCTGTTTTGTTTCGTAGTGACAGCTATTTTTTAAAGACGCGCTGAAAAAAATAGCAATGTATTTTAGTTTTACAAAATTATTTTTTTAAATATAGTTGATAGCTATTTCGGCTCACGCCATCGTCAGAACTATGCTTAAACTAACATTCGCTTATCTATATATAGCTGTGTAGAAAACGTACACAATACATCTTCTCTCCTGTTTCAAATACCTAGCTTGTTTCCTGTTCGCAATAAAAGTAACTTTTTTTTCACCGCGTTATAATGGAGTTCTACCAAGTGAATGCCAATCCAATCAATATTTTTTTTTTGATGTATGTTTTATTTTGACTTATAAAATAATTTGTTTCCTACGTGCATTAAAATAAATATGGTAATTCCACGAAGGATTATCAATATGCGGCGTTCGGTCACGTGTTTTTATTGTTGTATGCATGTCAGGGGTGCATCTGTGCATGAATGCATCACAATGCTCTCGATGGCAGTTGGTGGTAAAGAGGAGGTCGTTTCAGAAGCAGCTGGCATCGCGTAAGCCTTCGCGTCAGTCGCGCCCCGTCCACCACGGCTGGCGTTCGTGCATCAGTCGTTCAACGTGCTCACCATAAACTTTTACCGATCCTCGAGTTTCGTGCTTCGCGCGTTCAAGCGACTCACACTGCCGCAAATGCAACGAGACGAAACGAGCCTATAGTTCGTTGTTTTTTTTTTTGTTTTCATTTCGCGTTGCCGTATTCACGTTATTGTTTTTGCTAATTTAACTGGATTTGTGAGTGCATGAAGTGTGAAGAAAAGTGGTAGCATTGGACTCCTATACAAATTTTGGATTTTGGCAGATATTGCCTTATTTTTGTGTGTAAGTATTTATACATTATAAAAATCGCATAAAAAACTTTGTATTTTGTATCAACGACTGATCGTGATTACGCTTTATCAATCCAAGTTCGAATAAAAAAATGATCACTAGTATCAGCTGCCTATGGTGTAAATTATTATATAGTTCAACACTATTCAATGTCATGTAAAAAGTACTCAAACACAAAATAAAATTGTAGTGTTGGTTTTAAAACAACCTTTTAATACAGATTAAACAGTATTTTAAGCGAAAAATAACACAAAAACTTAACTATCAAAATTTTTTTTTTTGAATATCAACCATCAATACACTAAAATCAGCTACCTCAACAGTTTAGACTAAGGTAGTTAACGGATTAAGAATGATCCTAACAAACATTTTGTTATAAACCTTAAAATGCTTAAAACAGTTTAATTTAAAAACTTTATTAATTCAATGACTGGATGATTCGAATTAGAGTAACAATATACATACAATAAAAATATATTTATAACAAAAAGATTTTTGATATTTTCAACTCTTCTCCATTAAAATCTCTCGATATTGAAGCAATGTTTTTTTCGATAACGTTTAGTAAAACCTTTAAGGTGTTAATTGTCACTTCTTGAAGAAAAGGCATTATTATTTTTAACAATAAAAACATATTTTGTAGTACTATTTCCGCAATATATTTTATAATTAGTTGATAATGCTCGCGATTTGTATCGTTAATTTTTTACTCAAAATCATTTATAAATAGTCTTATTTCTAATTTATATTTTATCAGTTGATAATGCTAGTGAAGGGCGAAATAATTTCTAATTATGTTTTTTATATTAATTTGTAGAAATAGTACTAAAAATGTGTTTGTATAATTTTAAATATGCACTGGTTTAGTATATAGTCATTTTAAATTCTTGTTGGAAAGGTATAATATTTGTCTCAAAAGTAAACAATCCTTTTCGTTTCAGAAGAACAACAAACTGTATTTTAAGAGTTTTTGACATTTTTTCATTATAACAATCAAATAACTTTATTTCAAAATCCTAGTAAAGTACGAAAATATATGTGGAACATTAGTCATATCAGATCTATTGTATATCCGATTCTCGATGGCGTAAACAATTGCCAAACCTATTATCATGGAGATTATTACTTCACATTTCCATAATATTCCACGAATTTTTAACTGCGCAATTTTGGTGAGTGAAATTAATTGATTCAAGACTCGCATTACTACTTGTCTGGTTTTAAAGGAAATGTTGACCGAACAGCGTTCATGCAAGTGTTTTCTTTGGTCATACTCTCAATTGAATGATTATTTGATTTTGTAGGTAATCTTAACTATAATGGTGTTCGTGATGTTGTTAGACCACTATTTTCTTATTTTGAAAATGCACTGAAACTATCGTTTGTAGTTTCGATGTACTTTCAAGGTCTCATTAACAATAAAAGGAGCAATTCATTTAGTTTTTATCGATAAACGTAAAGACGATCGTTATTAATTTTGGAGATGAAGTAAAAGGCTGTTGAAATATTATAATACCTGATATTTCAATCAAACGCCAAACATGGAAACAATTGGAAAATCATGCAAGATAACCTTGATTTTTTCTGAGCTACTCAAAAATAGTTAGCATCGAAAATTTTAAATGGAAAAGATAAAAAGTATATTCAACTACCCGAGTACGTGTTTGTATTTTAATTCTGTTCATTGAATAGCTTTTTGATATAGCAATAAATCTAAAAAAAATACGACACGTGAGCAGGCCACATACGACTCTCCGTGTGAGAAACATATCCATATAGCCCAATATATCAATTGGTAGTGCTCACAATAAGCGTAACTGGTTCTGATCTAATAATTCTACAAAATCAGTAACCTTTGCAGACATGTGCACAATTTCCCACAAAAGTTTAGTTGCAATCGGATCAACGGTATTGGATCGCATACGGAACGAACAAACATAGAAACATTCATTTTTTTATCTATGAGATTTATAAGGCACTCTAACCTAGACATATCTCTATATTTTATACAAGAATTCTCATTAAATCGTTCATATAATATGTAATTTTAATAAGAAACTGATAATGATTCATTCAACTCATTTGAATGAATCAAAGTAATTCTACGTAAGCGTTAGTCAATTTGTAGAACAAAATCGCAAAAACATATGTCGTGATTGAATTTCCACCACAAGTAATTATGATGATTTTAATTCCGATTTAAATTCTGAGAATTTCATTTAAATACAGAAATTGACATTTATCTCAGGTAAAATGGACATTTGATGATCCTGCTCTCTGGTCAATTTACACTAATACGGAATGTTGACGCCAAACGGCAGATAAGCCCCAACGGAAAATATTCTTTTAATAGGCTACATCCTGCCAAAAAACATCAATTTATTGTGGTGTTCAAAGGTAATACTGCATACATTTTAAAATTGGCGTTTCAAAAACACAACTACCAAATTACATGAGTCGAATTAACAACATGTTATTCAATATATTACTTATTTTTCTTGGAGTTTTCATAGATTTTTTTTTATTTTTAAATTGGCGCTCTACGAAATACCAGAGCTGTGGAGACAAGCGTTAAAAAAACACGACTCCGATATTGACCAATTTTTTCACCGTGTGAAAACGATTAACTTACCACTTTTCTTTCCTCGTCCCTATACTCTTAAGCTAACTGTTTTCGGAAAAGAGTAATTATTATTGTAAAAAAATTTGATATAATTTAATAAAATTCCTTCAAATTGGACGTGATCATGATTTATGATTTGGCTTATATCTTAGGAATGCATTTTGACAATGCTTAATTAAGCAAAGTCTTATATAATTTTCGTGATTATTTTACCAATATCCGTACAATTTAATTTTTGAAAATAAAATCCAAAATCTTCTTCGCTAGTTTCTATTACGCTACTAACAGTTTCAATTTTATATCCAATGAAAAACAGTGTTTGTTTCAACTCTTAACACTGCCAGCACTATTGGGAGCTTATACTATGACTATTACTTATACCTTTACAGCTTGCATAGCTTTTTTCATTGCTCAGCATTTGTGTTATGGAAACATATTACCAAAGCAATCTGATGCAAGATGCAAGTCTGACAAATTTTAAAATATTTTAAATGATTGAATTTATGTTATTTGTCATATAATTGATCTTAGACGACTTAAGATTTCAAAACGTTCAGTGCATTGACAATTATAAGCCACAATGACGAATACTTTTTCTTTACAATGACAAAACGTAATCGTCTTTTTTTGATTATTTTTTTCATGTCCTGTTGCATAAAAGTTGCACGCTACATCAAACGTATGAGTTTATTGTAAAATGCACACTGATGTAAATCCGAATTTTGCTAATAATTGTATAGAAAAGACTTTCTGGTTGAATTAACCAGACCGGATGTTTTATTTCTTGTTCAAACATTGACAACGTGTGAATCGCTTTTGTGATGGTATATGTATTTGAAATACGAGTTTTTTTGACATTGAAATACATACGTCTGGTGAATACACAATTTTTCTTGTCAGACTGAATCACCTGTGGGACTCTCACCCATTTTAAATATTATTCTTTCACTATACAAAACGATACTGTAAAACAAAAAAATCTGCCTGTCCGTCTGTCTCATGAAGTTCTCCCAAACGATGAACAAAATAAAATGTTTTTCTGAATACAATTAATCGACTGAATTTTCAAAATAATAAACTATTAATAATTGATAAATTTCATTTTGTAGAAACATAAAGAAATGTTGAAGATGATATTTTCACACAATAAAAAATATCAATGTATTTTAGATCTACAAAATTTCTCTTTTCACCTAGTTGACGAAGGCGTGAGCTGAAATAGCTATCAACTATATCATATAAATTTTGTAGATCTAAAACATTGCTATTTTTTTACCGTGTTGTAATGGAATTCTACCAAGTAAATGCCAATTCAATCAATGATATTTTCAGCTTTTAATATAAACTAACAGTAAAATAGCACAGACGCTATCTTATCTTTTACAGTATACTGTGTGTTCTCAAAATTTCGAGGAATATATCTTCGGACATGCCGATTAGACTGGAGAATTAAAAGATTTATATTATAAATCAAAATCCAACAACTTTATCTTCCAACGTATTCACTCCTAATATTCATTTAGACTGGGAGCTCATATACATTATTTATTCCAAGCATTTTGAGATTAGTTGCTTTACGAGAACTGTTCGTCTGTTCTTTGATTAAATATTAAAAGGAACGGACTATATTCGTTCTAATTCTGTCCCCTTTTCTAAATTTATTCCAACCATCAAAATGAGTCAAAAGTTTTAGCGTTCGTTCTATTGTGTTTAATTGCAGTTTTCATGCACGTGAATCCCTGTATGGACATTTCCATAAATACTTCTTATTAATTCAACGATTTTTTATGTAATGTTTTTTTCTACACTTTGACAGATTATCAAATAACACCATTTTTCACATTTCTAAGCTATTATGTACTTAAAAAAAAAAAATTAGCAGTTTAAAAATAAATATTTGTAATTCGTTGTTTTTTCAGTCGTTGTGAATAACGACTTGTTTCATTTACTTAGTATTCAATTATTGACAAAATTACATAATTGCTTAGTAAACGAACCAACGTATTTGCACAACAAATAAATTTCTGGCTTTCATTACATAGTAAATATTATTAATCTGCCTATGATTATAATTGAAATCTACAATTGTGTTGAAAATATTTTACCATATATTTTTATAGGTTTATTGGAATTATGATCTAACCCCTTGCGATTGTAAAATAAATATTTTAAAAAGTAAAGAAGAAACGATAGTTCAAACTTTATAATACACTACTGCAGAAACACTTTTTTGATTGTTAACTATGTCCAATATACTTTTTACCCCGCTCCCTGCTGAAATGAATGGAAAATTTTTATAATCAATCGAGTTGCACTTTATATATATACAAATATGTAGGAAATAAGAGTGAGTAATGACATTTAAATATTTTGATTGAATTGGCATTTACTTGGCAGAACTCCATTATAACATGGTGAAAAAATAGCAAAGCGGCGAAAGATTTATATTCGTTGAACAAATATAAATCTTTCGCCGCTCCTCAGACCATTGCGAGGGGCTTATGCTTTTCCATAATAAACCATCTCCGTCCAATACTTAAGCTCATTGAAATTGTGGCCTGTTTAGTTTCATTTAATTTTTTTTTTTTAGTTTTATTGCTAGAAAGAAGCAAGAAAGCTAGAAAGAAGCAAGAAAGAATTAGCTAGGTTGTTAAAATTGAAGAGAAAATGTATTGTGTACGTTTTCTACACAGCTATATATAGATAAGCAAATTCACGTTTAAATATAGTCCTGACGATGGCGTGAGCCGAAACAGCTATCAACTATATCTTATAAAAAAAATTTGGAACTAAAATACATTGACATTTCAATACTTAAAAATGTATAATTCTCCTAAGGCCTAAAAAAAAAATTATATCATATATTTGTCATTACATATGAGTATAATAATGTAAAAGCATTTACATAAAGCCAGGTAGATTTAAACAATTATAGAGATAAGTTTAATATAAAAAATCAGTCATATGTTTTCCCTTTCTTATACACGCTATCCGATGACTCACCTGGTGAGGGTAAGTCCCTTTTGATTCATAGACAACTTTTAACTTAACAAAAGGGGAAAAATAACCATGTGAATTACTTGTTTTGTGACTAATTGTGACAAATGTTTTTGTATACACATAATCATAACTTCAGACTATTTTTGTTTTAATAGTCCTTAATTAGTTACTAAAAATGTGAACGAATATTGAATGACCAAAAGAAAAGTAGTTTATAAAAATACATCAAGAATATTTTAAAATGATTTATTAATCAAACAGTATTTAAACCAGGTTTAAAAGGAGAAAAAACTCACATATGTTTTCTTAATAAAGAGCTATAAATTTTCCTTGCATACTTGAGACGTACGGTCTCAATTGGTATCACATTCATTAGATTTACTATTTCAAATTTGAAGTCCTTTTTGGTTTAATCTAACACTGTATTTTCTATGTTTCTCTCTCGTATATTTAAGCTTACTTGGGTGAAATATTTATAATAACACACTCAACAAATCAGCACGCATCTTAACGCAAGACTAAACTTTTTTTAAGACACAGGTTTTCCATTATAGACAGAAATCTGAATTTTAATAAATTTGTGAAATTGTGAGTAACATAAAATAAGAATGAATGAAAGTCGAAGACCTCCGGTATTTTATGTTATAGGATTAAATACATATATTTTTTTTTTACTAATACGCTTATTTAATGATTATAATTGTGTTTTATTTTAAAAATAATACTCACATGGTAATATACTCTAGAAAATATATGTTATGATTTTAACATTGGACTATGATTGTCGCTTAAATTTTACCGGTTCTTTTTTGCAGTATAAATATTTCGACATAGTAACACCGAAATATCTAAAGAACAATAGAACGACGAATTTTGTATGAAAACTGATTTTTAGAACGAGCAGATGTTCGTTTGAAAAAATCCCTGAAGCAAAATTATTTAACAGCTGCTTTCGTTCAATGGTTTGAACGCGTGGAATCAAGTAAACATTTCAATCCAAGAGATCCAATCGTTTACTTATTTATACGATTATTCTCATAGCATTTTCTTTTTGTAAATATTTGAGACTATTTTTTACAGTTCCATGGTGCAACATCTCATATATAATTTCATTATTTACAATATCTTTGTAAATACATTCATATATCGAAAACGATCTTTCACTGCAACTTTTGTAAAAGAATCTACATTTTTTTTTTTAAATATATTTTTCAATGTCTATATATGAGTTTATTGTGTATTGAAATAGTCATCATTGATTCATAAAGATATCTGGACTTTGTGTAGTTATTTTTCAACAAATGTCCCAGATTTTATTTAATAAAACACATTTATAATAATATTTCCACAGTATAAGTGAAACTAGTCTAAATCATAAAATATATCGTAGAAAAAGACAACAAGACACTTAGAAGTTCTCCTATGTGAGATCAGTTCAATGAAGAGACAATATCATAAATTAAATTCCTATATTACGTCACCTAATGTTTAATATAATACTTATCGTTACCAGCCAACTTGAAATAAGTAAATATTTCTAAGTCAAATAATTCCCCAATTGCATTTAAATGATAGCTTATTACTATTTGTTGTAAAATGCTTTTATTTAAGCCTCATTAATAGTATCAATAAAACTTATCACAGACAATTAATTGTTATTTTTTTTCAATCAATATTATTGAAATTTATTTCAGTTGTTTATTTGGATCCTAGCCTTAGAGTCTGTGTTTTTTCTTTGTAGTTAATTCCTGTGGTATATACCTAAAGCTAAATATATGTTATGTGTCAGTTCTGTTACCCTGGTCGTTAGTGACAAAAAATGTGGAATCGTATAATGTTTTAAAAATTCAAATTTAAAAGTAATGAATGGTTTCATTTATACACATTTTTTTAATGTCTCTTCGTGTAATTCAGTTTTCTAAAGCTATATCATGCTTTCAAAAAACTCCAATTTATAAAAAGGAAGCAATTATTTTTAATGAAATATATTTATTCCCATAAAAAATTGTCAAATTTCAAAATTACGACTGCGTGCTTGAAATCATTTTGTGAGACCTCGGTTTCAATGACATTTCTTAAACAATCCTCGAACCACTGGTTGGTGACTGCTGGAATAATTGATTTTCAAGAATGTATGATTCACAATCATATATTCTTTACAACCATAATCATCATTTCCGAATGCAATAGCGATTTTCAGGTCATAACTTTAACATAGAAGGTCAGAATATTAAATTGTCGTTGGTATTGCAAGATCGCATGTCATAAAACCCCAAATTCCCAAGATATGAGAAAAATGAAACTCTTTTTTACTAATAACATACATTCTCGAAAGTACTAATGATTTGCTGTGTTTACACCACTGCTGTCATGTAATTTTTACATTTTACGTCCAACATATCGCCCATAGACGAATATATTATTTTCGCTATTTACGCAACCAATAAATTTCGAAAACAAACGAATCACCATAATTTGATTTTTTTTCGAATAAAGAATAATTTAAATGGAGCAAATGATTATTGCAGACGACTTTAAAAAAAGATAGTACTGTTCCATTTATAAATTCAAACAATATGATTTGAAATAAAATTTTACACATTTTTGCATATTGTAATACCAGATAGTATTTCAATTAGACTTGATTTACAGTTTTTGATTATTTTCTATTTTAATCTATACAGAACTGTTGCTAACAAGAAGCTCACAGCTATACATATAAATAGATCACTTGTGCTGTAATTAACTAACAAGTGTACAGCTATTATGAAAGCAGTTACTTTTTTACATGATCAGGGATGGCAATGTTATCAATATCGATATTTTAAATTGAATACCGTTATTACAAACAACGTTCCCGGTAATTTTTAGGGTGAATGTGGTAGTAACTTTATAGAAGCTCATTTTTTATATTAAGTTAAAAATGTAATTGGAGTATATAAAATCCATTAAATAAAAATTCTTGTAATTGATGTCATTACAACGGAACTAAATTCGTATTTTTTTCTCATTACCTGATTGATTTTAATAAAGTTTTTTCTTTATTCAAACTTTCTACGCACTTAAAGGAATACAACTTAGTTCTGATGATTTCCTTCGGACATTCCTAGCGAAATTTTGCAACACGATTAACGTTTTTTTCCGCTGCGGAACACAACAAGAGTGTGAAGCTGTAACGGGTGATGGTGAGGACATTGTTGAGTTTACAAAAAATGATTATTCTAAAACCGTTATTGATTACTCGTGAAAAAAACACGATCATTTCGATATTTAATAATAAAAGTCATAATCGGTTGATACACGTTTTTGTTTTAGTAAAAATATTTCATGGATGTTGTAGCTTAGTATTTATAAAGCATGCCAATTATTACAGAAAACCTTTATTAAAAATGTTTAATGCGAACAATTTTACCTAAATATGCCACTTAACTCATTACATTCAAATTTAGATGTTGCTTAAGTTTCAACACCAATATTTTTATTTTGGTAGTTTCATATAAAAAAAACTGTATAACCGGGATCCCGGTGTTGGCAACCCTATTCACGGTACACAACTTAATTCGGATACCACTTTTTACGAGATTATGACTTCGATTCACCCGAGATTCGTTATATAATTTAATACAGTTTGTAATAAGAATACGCTTATATTAAAAAAGTAGAGCAGTGCAAACAGTCCGTTACTGTGAGTTTCATTGCGATCAAAGAAATCTCGCATTGAACACTGAAAGACGTGGTCCTATTATTCCACCTCTATTGTATTCGCATGTATCCATCCTTCCATTCAAACCTTGTATTTAACTTTACTCAGAAACAGGGATTCTTAGCGTAAACTTTTCTAGGATGGGCGAACGTTGATAAAATTTTTAAAACTCCTAACTCATAACTATGAAGAATTATTAATATTATTTCTTTCCTTAAATATTCTATATCTTTTCGAAATACATTTAATTAGTAATTCTGATACCGCATTTTTTCATGTCAAAAATTTCACAAATTAATGAATAAACAATAAAAGAAAAAACATAATATTTAACAACACAAAACACTCTAATTTGAATGGTTACAATTTTGTACGATTCCACATGTTTTGTCACTAACGACCCGGGTTTCACCTTTCGGCATCTTCAGGCATTCCATTACACGGATGCAACAGAACTGACGTAAAATAAACAATTAGTGTCGTGTATATGTTAAAGTTGTTAATTACAGGAATAAAACTATTTATATTGTTACTTGATTGATATTTGTTGAAAAACCCCTTTCAAGAATGTCTCGTTAGCAAGATCGTTAATGAAAATTATCACAGGCAATTGATTTAATTATTATTGGATTGATATTGTTTTGTTTGTTTTAGCTGTTTGCCTGGGGGCAAGTGTTTCCCTGTAATTAATAACTTTAATATATATACGATGCCAACTGTTTATTTTACGTCAGTTCTGTTGCATCCGTGTGACGGAATGCCTGACGATGCCGAAAGGCAAAACAGGGTCGTTAGTGACAAAACATGTGGAATCGTACAAAATTGTAACGATTCAAATTTGATTTTGAAATTCCATCAAGCACCGTCAGTCGATATCATAAATTATTACATAACACTCTAAAAATGTGTAAAAAAAAATTCGCCGCACATTTGCTGGCCTGTCCTTCCCAGACGTTCATTTTTCCTCCCACACAAACTCTCATTTTAAAGTCGACACTGCTGGCGTGAAAGAGTCTCAAGGAAATGTAATACAATTCTCATCCATTACCAATTGAAAAAAATAGTTCATAATACTTATCAATAATTAATTTACCCTCTTTATGAACATTCAAGAGAAAACTTTAACTTAACAAAATAAATCAGGCGTTAAAATATTTTTAAGGAGCAAAAATCAACAATTGACTTTTTCATGCCTGTTTGAAAACAAGTTGGTGGCAATGGCAGATGCCTGATAGTGGGCATTTAGGAGTTAATAGTAGTTTATATATCATTAGATTATTTTCGTCACGGTAACCAAATAAATCAACACAATGACACAAACAATAGGGAAATAATAAAAATAACATATTTTTGTCGTATATATAATATTTAATAATAAAAATAACATATCCAAGACAATTCTACAATAAATATCTTACATCATTTCACTTGATTTGTCACACATCATTAAATATTTATGTGGTTTTTTTTATTGCGTTTTTTTTTCTTTTTTTAATCATCTTCTGATATTTATATGATATAAATTAATACAAAACTATTTTCGAATCCACCGGAAATGCTTATTTACTTGTGGTTTCGTTTTATTATTGAAAAACAGTTGCTGTTTCTCTAAAAGTTGTATAATAATCATATCATTCAAAATATACATACCTTTTTTTACAGTCAAACGTTTTTTTTAATAAACTTCATACATTATATATTTTTATTAAATTAAAGATCAACCAAGCAATCCAGGAAATTTTTCATTGAGATATTTTTCAAAATCGTCGAAGTCGAAGTCGCTCGTCATACGCGATTTCGATTCCAGCTCCAAAACTCTTCAATAGAGTGATCAAAGATACAGACAAAAATATATATTGATTGAATTGGCATTTACTTGGTAGAACTCCATTATAATACGGTGAAAAAAATTATTTCAGTTCCACGAAATTCTTATTTTAGCAATTTTTAAATGAATAAGAAAAATGCTACAAAAACTTCTTAACGAATACCGATCGTGGGTGTGCAATCAAAAATGTTATAATATATAGTTGATAGCTATTTCGGTAAACGCGTTCACCTTAGAGACAGCTCTGATGAAGGCGTTTGCCGAAATAGCTATCAATTATATCTTATAAAATTTTGTAGAAATAAAATACATTGCTATTTTTTCACCGTGTGATAAAATAAATAATAACCAACGAAAGAAGCTTTCAAATAAATCATTCAATCGACTACTGGATAGCTATGAGAACGATTGAGAATTGAAAACAAAATATACAATTTTCTTTAAGATGAAAATATACAAGACATCAAGGACCACGAACGAAAATTCAGCCCGACCTATAAGAGCCTCTGCATTAAATCCAGTCATGCGAGAATCTTTGAAAAGATTCAAATATGTGTACACTAAATAGCAGTCAAATGTACACACACAAAACGTCATCCATACATATAATTGTTGTTACCTGGAAACATGCGTTCAATTTGTATTGAAGGATTTCAGAGAGATTTGCTCTAGAAATTCTTGAAAATGTTTCTTAGAAATATTCTAGGTATCAACTATTGTATGACATATCTTTCTTCAGCATTGTATATTAAAGGAGATATCCTTGATCTTTCCGCCGTACAAAAAAACAATTTTATATCATATAATAAATTGACGTTTCTTTGGTAAAAATCCGTTCAAATAAAATTTTCATAAAAAATACTTAGATAGGAATTCCGCCACCAATACGTCACAGAATGGTATTATGCTGAAACGGCTTTAAACTTTCACAATTATTGTATGGCGAAATACTTAGCATGTTTTTTTAGGTTATTAGAATATACCCATATAAAAATTAACTGTAACCGACATCAAATTAAATGAATATACATTTTGCAAATTTTACGAATGAAATAAATGAAACCATTTTATCGAAAAAACATTTCCGTTCTGATATTACATTAGATATTTTTGGTACCTATTACATTTGCAGCTTTTGCTGTGACATTAATTATTTATTGCTGTCATTATCTGATATGCAATGGTTTCGTAGGTAAAAAAATATAATGCTGTACGAAACCGTGTGAATTAAATTTATTTTAATGACACAATAATATATGTAACAGAATAAATTATTAATCATTAAATTAGCCAATATTTTTACACATAATTTCAGCGGGCTGGTTTTAAATTTATTCTTTCAACTTTTTTTTACATCCGTTAACTATATTTGAAACGTCCATTGGTCTAATTAAAACGCTTTGGTAATCCCTTATAGTAAACTTCTCAACTGTTGAAACACCCGAATTTGAGATAGTTGACGCTTAAAAATATCAGAAATTTTAATGTCAAAATTTTCGTGTAAGAAGTATCTCTTTTCTCCTTTCAACCATGAAGTGACAGTCAACGCCTTGAAAATCTCTGTAGAGAACGGATTAAAAGATCTATATTTTTTAAACATTTTTAATTCAAATTAACGGCCTTAATGATGAGGATTTTACTATGAATTATGAACCAAAGTTTCTGTATGCAGTAATTTTTTAAAAAAATTAATGCTTTCTGTTTATATAAAAAATCCTAAATATTGAACTTATTCTTTAAATATTAAGTTATCTCTGTGATAGTAAGCCTCTGATGAAATGTATACAATTTTAGCCAGTTTATAAAAATAATATTCACAAAATTATTTAGTTATTCATTTTCGTTAAAATAATATCATTTTCAAACTCGGGTTTTATTAAAATACATAAATCCACATCAGGTTTATAATATTTTCGGCAAGGGTTTCCAAAAGCAAACATTGTGGTGACCGCCCAGGCATCTCATTGATGACGAGTTTCGCCATCAAACTAAGCACGGAGTTCGTCATCAAACTGAACAATCACTAATAGGGCGATATTGTTTCCTTGATGTTAACATACTGAAAATGTTCGTACAGCTCAACTGTTCTTTTTTTATATTTTTATATGAATGTTTACATTTAATATATCTTGATTAGTAAACATTAACTCTAGAATAAACTAACGCTATATCTTTGACTTTATTTTTTTCTATAACTTTATTGTATATATATTTTATAATTAATGTTCAACAAATGTGGATTTGTTTATGTATAAATTTTGTTGGATTTTCTCAATTTTCTGCTGCCTGCTTGAGTATTTGAATTTATTCAATAGTATGATACTTCAAAAGAAGCTATATATATTTGATAAAGAAGAATTTATTCAGAAAAAAATATTCAATATTCAAAATTACCGTAAAAAAATTAAGTCATGACTTACAATGCATCGATCTTTTTTTACGATGTTGGTTAAAATCAATATATCTGGATAAAAATTGTATCGAAACATTTAATATTTCATGTGACATTGTGAGGCTTCAAATATGCAACAAAAATGATTATTGAAGACAGGACTTTCTGATTGATAAATCGAGGAAACGATATAATAGTAAACAATGAATAGAAGATTATTTTACATTGGCCTGTAATTAATCTTGTACTTTTTTTAGATTATATTATATTAACTCAAAAAATAATTGTTAGTATTTATATCAAAAAGAATGTAAATTAATAAGTAATAAAATATTATTTCACGTATGATATATATTAATAATCCAAAGTGAAAACTAAATACATAAAAAAATTACGTGTACCAGTAAATAATACTATCGAATCCAATGTGTGCTTCCCTATACATTCTTGTGTAAACTTTTCAGAAGCAGAAAAGAAATTAATGATACGTGCGGAAAAACTGGGAATGCTAAAACGATAGATCAGGGTCCCGGTTTACATAAACTATTTTTTTGAAAATTTATGAAAAAAAGACGTAAAAATAAATCTTTTCCATGAAAAGGTCGCAGATTTCCACCTGTTGTCCGGATAAATAATAACATACATGAGTTGTATATTTCCTCAATACGAACGTAAATCAGCTGATTATAATATTGATAAAAAAATAATATTAGAAATCGCGATTTTTGCTGATAGCATAAATTTAGCAACTGCGAATTACTTCATAAATGAATTCATTAAAAATCGTACAATTACATTCTTCAGCCGTTACTCATTATAACTCTATTCATAAAAAAATGTATGAAACTCAAGTTAATCAAGGCCAGTCGGGTGGTGCTATTTACCTGATTCTTTTGTTTACTACACTCTGCATTTTTCACTAGCACTTCAACCACAAAAGAATATCAAAAAAAATCTCAAAGGAAGTAAACTGTACCTAGGGTGTTGCGTATTATTATTTACGGTCTAAAGACAAAACTGCTGTCGTAAAACACTATGGTTGGAATGAAATGGCAGTTACAACCTCTCAAAAGTGTTTTGAAAATTACATACCCACCTTCCCAAATTAGCTACATCCGTCCCAGGTAGAAAAAGGTGTCGCTAAAATCAGCGGTTGTCAAAGAATTTTAAAAACATTGTTTTGTCGCCGCCTGGTTTATTTATCTGTTACAAAAATTACTTCATTAAAAATTTAGCTTTTCATACGATTCATTGATTGCTATTTTTTTAAAGTTTTAATCAGAAATATTGGAATATATTAATTTTAATTCAATGCTAATTCTAGACAACTAGACCATTGTTTTTACGCGATTTACTCGCCATGCGATTTTTTTCTCGATTTTTCTTACAGAAGAAAGAATGACTCAGATTGATAAAATTATTGACTCGAATTAAGATTTTAAGAAAAAATGCATTTCATCAAATGAGTCCGAGCAAAATTCAATAGGTTCGTTCAAAACATTTAATTATATTGTAAACAGGCAGTAACAACATCGAATAACTCTAAAATTAATGAATGTATACAATTATGTATGTATCTGTTTCTCACGGTATTTCAATAGTAAATAAAAATATTAAATTTGATACGTAAAAAAAAAATTGAGCATTTCGAATATCTAATTTTGTTTTTTCATATATATGTTTTATCGATTTATCAAAGTATACTAAAGAAAGTTTTTTACATGTCACTTTCTGGAAGCAATGAATTGCGTTAAAGAATATTAGATATATTTACTTTATCGCTAAAGCCGCAAAAATTTTGCAGCAAATTTTAACCACTACTATTTGAATATTGTCATTGACAAATAAACACGGCGTTATCCGGCAAACCTTCGTTATCGTATAAAAGAATTTTATTGGATTTTTAATTCACTCTTTACACACACTTTGAACGCTTTGTGTTTGAGAAAGACTGGCTTAAAAACGGAAAAAACCGCGTTTGTATAAAACTTTCGAAATATTTCATTGTCATTTTATTGCTATGAGCGGCTTTTGGGTAAAATTTGTTTATTTGTAAGTTGAATGGTTGACTATTATATTCCTGCATTTACCTGAAGTGTGCGTACTTGAAAATTCTTCAAGTATTATGGAAATACTTGTGAAAGTTATAATTGTTTGAACACGAGGGTCCAGTAACAGCCCGTAAGACGGTAATGAATTTAGTAATTCCCTTGAAAGTTAGTAATTATCAACGTAGCCTACTTGACGCTGAAATAGATATATATATATACCACCAAAGATATTTTCAGAAAAAAAGTATTTTTATATTGTTGTATATCATATAAGTTGCTATAATTACTTGAAGCATTGT
Organism: Himalopsyche japonica; assembly: GCA_028555115.1. Lineage (NCBI taxonomy): Eukaryota > Metazoa > Arthropoda > Insecta > Trichoptera > Rhyacophilidae > Himalopsyche > Himalopsyche japonica. The sequence continues at coordinate 1,781,268 of JAHFWJ010000412.1, read as the reverse complement.
TTTTTAAAACAATAAATGATATTTTTGGTGTTAACTGTCACGTTTTAATGCAAAAACATTTTGCATATGTTTTATGGTTTTCTTTGAGATCTAAATATCATCAGATCATTCACATTTTATTTGCAAACTATTAAACGTTTTTTTTTACATTGTGATTGTCTGTAAATTGTGTTTTCTTTTTTGTGTACTAATCTACTAATTGTTAATCAAAAATTTTCACCGATGAGTACCACTAATATAAACGAATTGATTTTCTAGTTCTAAAATGCGGTAAACGAGGAATGCGGGAAAGCTTAAAATAATAATAAAAAAATAAAGTCTCAAGAAGTCGTCGTCCCTTTTAATTAAATTTCCAAAAATGAGGCTTTACAAAAATTGGCAATCAAGAGAGAGTTTTGTAAAACTTATATTGATTAAGTCTTAATTATTGAAATAATCGAATGGTGTTCTTGTGAAATTCTTTATTTGAAAAATTCTCAAGACATGATAAGATTTAATGTGCTCGAACAACTAGGTGAACGGTTAATGCGGGATTATTTAATATTGTTCTTATGAGTGTTTGAAAGGACTATAAAAAAATAAATAATCCATCCGGGAAAACATATTATGCTAGAACGATTGATCGGGGTTCGACTGATCTTACGTGTACCCAATCGTGTTTTAGGCAATTTCTTCAAAGAATACATTTCACATTTGTAACGCAATCTTATAGTAAATTTAATATATAAATATGCACATGTGTGAACTTATTTAAAACACTGAATATTCATGTCAAAATGTTTTTTCGTCGGTCCATGTAAATATATCTAAGCAATTATGTAAGACATTCTCAATAATAGTCAATATTACTTCAATGAACGTCTAGACACCCCGCAATAATGTCTTTTACTAGCAAAAACTGAAGTGAAGACTAATACAACTTGAACGCCTTTTACAGCTTTCAACAAAAAACTACTTCAACAAAATTTTCATTCATAAATCTGCAATTAAAATAAAGCGCTTCGCAACTTGGCAGTTATCAAAGTTCAGCCCTTCCAAAAGGAAATTTTAAAATTGTTGGAGACTGTTAAAATGACATTATTGTTTTGCCTTACTTTAAAACATCCTTCTGAAGTTTAAGCTTTTGCAAGAAAACTAACTTTACGGATAAATCACTGTTTTGTGCAATTAATGGTTCACTTGCTTTGACAGTTACTCATTCATTATTTCGATAGACTATTAATTTACCTTCAAATAATGGAATTAATATTTTTCTACGAGAGATTTCTTTGCTTAAGTAAAAAAAAAATATTTTTTAGTACTTATTTCCACAACACATTTTTTGATCAGGACGGGCTTCGCTCATCGAGAGCACTATCAACTGACAGAATACAATTTACAAACAAGTCTATTTATACAAAATATTTGAGTCAAAGGTAGCAGGTATTTAAAACCATGGGTTCAAGAACTAAGAATCAATTCACAGGAAATTATACAATTATTTAAAAAAATCAGTTGATAATGCTCGCTATGAGGGAAACCGGTCCTGATCAAAAAATATATTTTAGAAAAAGTACTAAAAATGTACTATGTTACTAAGAACATACACCCAGTCCTTTTTACGCGAATTCGATTATACGCGATTTTTTTGGACGGCACCGCTACATTTTTTTACTCGCTTCACTCGTTTTTACGCAATTTTTTCCCCAAATTTGTTTTAAAGGAGACATTTATATATGATGCTAGGCATGTACGTTTCATTATTTTTTTAAATAAGACAAATATGTTTGTTTTTAAAACTTAATTTTGTAAAGCATTCCATTTTTTTAAATACACATACAATTGCCAAATGTTGACAAGTGTATCGGATATTATGCGAATTTATGTTTTAGGGTATGAAAATAAATACCATGCAATTACGTGAAATCATTTTTTTACGCGCCTTTTCTGGACCCCAATTTATCGCGTAAAAAAAGGACTTGGTGTATGTGCAAAGTCACTCACTTAAAATAAAAATATCTTAATTTAATATTAACTTCACCAGGATTTTAACTCAAACCCGTCTAATCGCTAAAGCTCTTACAGCTAGTCCACAGAGACTGAGAATATCCACTAGTTTCACACATGTCGTAAATTTGCATGAAGAAAGGGCGAGACAAAATCGTACAATATTTTGTTCGCAATTTAAATAAAGTTCGAGAACATAACAGTGACAGCTCGTGCCGAGAGAATATTAAACTGGTACAGGAAATAATATTTCCAGCCGTCACTGAAACCCAGTGTCTTGAAAAGACGAGTGAAATAAAAAAGGCAAACTTGGGGTATTTTATTAAAAACATCTACGGAGAAACAAATACTACTGTCGAATTTCGGAATAAAATATAGTTATAGGAATAAAAAAATAATTTTGACCGTTACTTATAAACTATAATTGTATAAGAATTATAATAATGCCAAAAAGGAACACAGATGTTGTAACTACAATTTTAAGTTTTAATTGTTGCTTTGTACGATTCCACAAATTTTGTCACAAATAACCCGGGTTTTACCTTTCGACATCATCAGACATTTTATCATCATGAAGATGTCGAACGGCGAAACCTGAAAATACAAAAATTAAAACTTTTTATGGATTCAAAGATTTTTCAAAAGCGTAATACATATACTAAATAAATTATCACAGTTATATAAACTGTTATTATATAAATTTTGAATTGTTGAAAATTTGTAAAATTCCACAATGAACTGACAAACTGTTGGAATAGTGTGATAGTTAGTATGTCTGAATTTACCAAAAGACGAAACATGGCTCATTAGCGACAAATCGTAAAAAAATCAACAATTCAAATTTGTTATTGAAATTCCATCAGGCATCTTCAGTGGATATCATAAAGTAATAAAAATATTTGATTGAAAAAATCATTGCGATTTTGTATGCTGAGAAAAACTGTCATAGGCAAATCAAACTGTATAATTGCTACATTATACCAAGATGTTTATGGCTCGCGGTCCGCAGGTTAAGTTTGACTGGTCATTGGATATGTGTGCTAACATATAAATAATAAGGTAAATTTTCACTACAATGATATTATTTGACTCGTTCATAAATAGTCATATTCTTTTTAGAATTGTCCTTAGTTTATACGTGTAGATAACTCGTAATTGCAACCATTATGCTCAAATTATCCGATTTACACAGACTAAATTAAAACATTTTAATGCATTGAAATTATGTTATCCTTTTTGGAAACGAATAATATAATAACCGTGCTTTTTCGTTGTAAAAGTTTTCTTTCTCTTTTATCTTTAATAGCTACAATCAGAATGGATGTAACAATTTTAATATGTTTGAAATTATACGGGATTTGCCAAACTGAAATCAAATATCTTTTTAGTCACTTAAAACTCGTTTTCTCTATTCAATGAATGACAGAGTTCATTCTTCGCAGAATTCGCCATTCGCTTTTATAGTTACCCAGTAATTGTGACAGCAAGCCGATAATTTAAAAGTTTTTTTGAATACGAGAGTTTATTATAATACTTTGGCAAGCTTGATCCAAAATAAACTCTGGACCTCTTCAAACTCGCGTATTCTTTTGTCTTTTGTCTACAAAAGGTTACAATATATAAAATTGTTCGCAGTCGTTTGTTGAATCGCCGACATATTTTATGTGCTGTCGAAAAACCATGTTATCTAAAAGTTAATTATTAAAGAAGACCTTTTTTGCATGCTTTGGATTCACGATTTGGGAACTATGCTGGTATGCTGGATGTAAAATGGTCAAATGACGGATGAGCGATACATTAGGAGCATGTACCATCACATATATTAGTTTTGAATTCTTAGTGTGTTGCTTCTCAAATATAAATTCTGACTTCTATATTATAAATAACACTCAAGTGATGTATATCAAAAAGGGTTATTTAAATATATTTTCTCAACCTCTCTTTAAATTGTTATATTGTGTCATAAGAACTTTAATAAACGCATCGTTTAAATTACGCTGTATTGTTTTCCAAGCTTTTCAAAAAAACAAGAATAATTACAAAACTTTTACACGTTACAATAGCGTTAGGAAACCAACGAAATGAAACTTTTTCGTTACATAAAAATTATGTCGTTTTATTAATGAATCAGAGCTTATTGATTTAATAGAATTCACCATAAAAAGGTATAAATGTGAATTGTTTAATTCTCAACGAATATTTGATTGATATAGCTTTTGCGGTTCGCACTATTCGTCATTGTTAAGGCTATTCAATCATTACGCAGTGCTTACCCTATTTAAATACTATTTTACTGTGAGGGGTCGATTAAGGCCTGAAAATATGTAGTTATAAAGAGGGTGATAAAATTAGCAAAAATCCCGTGACGTCGTTTTTGTTAAAAAAAAAAAACACATTGTCATACATTAAAAATTAAATGTATCATATAAATATATAAATTCTCACAATGATTCACAAACGATGTATTTCGTTATTCTCGAAACTTCCATCGTAAAGATTTCGAAAGTGATCCATTGTCCTGAGCTTTTCTAAAATATTGTATAAGCCTAGATAAGATTGTAAGACAATCTCCAATACTCAAAATTCGGATGTATCATACATGAAATATATTTCTAAGAAGTACTTATGTTCATTCATTTAAAGTCGTATAAGTATATAAGTTTCGTATAATCCATAGTTATGAAGGCTTGCCTAGTGGTGGTCACTGCAAAAAGTTTACGTAGCAATACTAACATATTATTGGATATTTGCTTCTAAGTGTGAAGGTAAATGTTTATATTTTTAAATTGGCAGCGGGAGCCGAGCAATAAACGAAATTTAATTCAACAATTTTCAAAGAACCTTCATAATAAATGCACTTTACGCCTGCTAGATTAAAAAATATTTCCATAGCACCTTATATGTACATATTTTTTTAATTATGTCAACGATAACATGTTTTCGAATATTGCCAGCGATCAAAATTATATACCTCGTTCCGGTTTTAATCATTCTTATTTCATGCATTAAACAATTTCAATTCGATGATTGAATGCGACCGCCTACATATTATGATAAAATGCTTAAAAAGTTGGCGAAGGCAATCGAAAGGTCCAACCAATGCAGCAAAAAATGCAATTTCTAACTAGTCCTAACAACTTCTACTTCTGAATTGTTTAACTATTATACGCATATTGACTCTCTACTCTAATTGCACAGGGCAATTTATGAGGAAATACTTTTTTGACAATTTGTAACAATTTTTTTGGAAGTAAAATAAAAGCTCTCTTTATAAAAATAAAATATTTTGTATTAACGTACCTATGATTACGAATACGTTTTACAATGCGATATAATTTGTGGGTGAAGTAAAATATTTCGTGATAAAACGTAACAATATATGGTGATGAACAGTTACATATACAATAGTTAAAATAGGAAACGATTAAATGATTTTTTACGTAAATGCATTCAACTCTTATTTATTCCTGTATTAGTATTTCATCGGATAAAATATTAGCATAATGATCGTGAATGTTTTACTTAAACCTCTTTTTTATCAATTTAGAAACGAGTGTGAAGCATAAAATTGTTAAAATTAACACTAATCTGAATAGAAAATTGTTTTAACGCAAACTTAAAGCATTCATGCTGAGAGAACAAAGTCTTATTGCCTTATTTCTGAATTAAAAAATCGCTCACTGTATATTAATTCAACTGTAATTCTTTCAATTCTCGATAGCTGGAATCCAAGAGTGATGTTAGAAGATTTAGTTTCCAAAAAAATTAAATAAAATTGAAACGTTCCTCGCGAAGCAGGTACGATGACCAAAATAAAACAACTATTTTAGATTCGACCCGTGTTTATTCGCCGACAGTGTCAAAAGAACCATAAGTTTGGGATTGATTTTTTTTCATTGAATAAAATTCTTTAATTGAACAGCGAACAGTATCTCATTAATATTATCTTACGTATATCGCTCTAATACGTAATAAATTATTTTGAAAGCTCAAAGTTCTAACAGGGAATTTATTCATATATATATAATACATACGTGTCATAATTAACGATAATTTGACTAATGTCAATGTGAGATGTAATGTGAGAGAGATATATTTGAATCCATTCTTAAAATCTTGTTGATGAAAAAAATAACAATAGCTCTGTAAAATATAGTTCATGATAATTATAAAAGGCCCTCAATAGAACACGGTGAAAAAACAACAATTTATTTTATTTCTACAATTTATAAAGATATAGTTGATAGCTATTTCGGCTCACGCCATCGTCTGAATATCAAACCAAATAATATTATTTATGATATAGACTGAAGGTGCTTGATGAAATTTCAATATCAAATTTGAATTGTTACAACATTGTACGATTCCACATGTTTTGTCGCTACCGACTCCGGTCTCGCCTTTCGGCATATTCAGGCAACCTTAGGCATTCTATCACTCGGATGCAATAAAACTGACAGTTATCTTGCGAAAACCAGGTCGTTAGTGACAAAACATGTGGAATTGTTCAAAGTTGTAACGATTCAAATTTAATTATATTAAATTGAAAAAAAAAAGAATTCTTATTTTTGACATGACATGAGTGTTTATCTGATTTGGGCCAATTAAGTTCAATACTGAGAAACATTTCGAGCTTTATATATAAGTTAACAGATAACTTTCTTCACTCTAAGTAACTTCATTATTCGGAAGGTTTCCACGATAATTTAACGGTACGCAGAAGCTATATAAACCGACAAAATATCCTAAGATCCTCAAAATATTACACAAATTTCATATTTGAAATTATTTCAGAATGATCATTCATGAAGTATTCCATTAAACCTTCTTCGGGTAAGCCTTGAAATCGGTGCTTGGTTAAATTATAATATATTGTATAATACATATATTTAATCGAAAATCGATTAAATATGTCAGATCTACGGTTGAGCGCTTAACGTTGTTGGCCTTAGTTAAGATACTTACGCTCCCAAATTCCAATAAGGAGTGTGTACTTAATTGATTTTTAATCAATATCAATTCATAAATCTTAAAAATTTAACGTAGCCGGAGGCTATTGACTAATCTTTTACATTGTCTTAATTAATCTTTAAGTGCCTAACTAGATGTTCCGTAAAATGTTAGTGTATTATAAATATCCGTTGCTATTATGAATAACCCAACACAAAAAAATAAACGCAGTGTTCCGTTAAATTTTTTCCGATTTGCAAAGTGTTCCGTCGCTAAAAAATTTTGGGAATACCTGTAAATACCTAGAATGACAATGCTTATCGAAAAAAGAGGGGTTCAGCAACTTTGTATCAAGTATTAGTTCATATACTCATAACAAAACATGTAGGGGGCATTGGCAAAAAATATGTGAATATCCAGGTCTCGCCTTTCGATATCTTCAGAATTGTCAGTTATAATGTATCTGTGTGAAGAAAATAACCGAAAGGAAAGGCAAATTCGTGCGTGACAAATTTCATAATGTATTCTTCCAAATTGGTTTTGTTTAAAAATTTCTTTCCTCTTTTAAAGAGCTTATAAATTTTTTTTAAGCTTCCGCATAAAAATATTTACTATTTATTTAAAATTTACATAATATTTTTGCAATAATTCTTCATCAAAGACTAAGCATCTCCGAATTTATTTATCTTTTGACTTCATTTCACAAAGGCCATCAACAATATTAAACTTATAAAAACCATCTTTTGAAATTCAACGTTTTGTCGCCTAAAAATACATCCCTTCAAGTAATTTCACAAAAAGCCGCGAAGCTTCTATTGGACGTGACAATATAATAAAATTTATTCAACCAAAAGTTTAACCGCGTCTCTGAAAAGTTTATCCCACTAAACTTGTCCTTTCTCATACAGCCCACGCGATATAAAAAAAGGAATAAGTATTATATATTCGTTTGTTCTAACTGAATTATTCTTTTTCTCACCTTTCAATGCTTGTAATATTTTTATTACTTCATTTGTGATATAATATCTCAGCAGTTTGACATTCGTATATATAATATTTTTTTTCAATTATTAGAATATCAAAAGATTTTTGAATATTAATTTTCGAATATCGAACTGAAGCCCCTATTTATGCTGTGAATCGTTCATATGTGAAGATTGTAATTAGCGTGTATATGAATTAAAATAATAAAACTCTTCAATGACACAGAAAACGGGTAAAACTAGCTCAGTGGGCTAATACTAGAAAACGGCAGAAACGGTTTATCCATCAGATTGAAAATTTTACAATAGAATAATGAAAGAATTAATTACTTATTCAGCTCGCGAATTCATGAGCAACAACGGGCAATTTAATAACTAGTGATAATGATCATTGATTTGAATTGGATAATAAATTCAAAAAGTTTCATACGAGGTGAAATCATCATACAAATAAATTCAGTTCTCACACATTAATGGCATTGCAGTCTAGACTTTGATCTGATATTTAGGCTATTTATTTATTCCCTGCTGTTTAAAATTTGTACAAAATGCACCGTGTTTGTTGCGTGTGCAGTCAGAGGTGAATTTGTCGCCGAAAACCGGGAAACCACGACACCCGGGATTTTTTAAATACACATTAGAAATTATATAATATTTTCAATCAAGAATTGATATATATATATATATGGTTACCTCGAAATGTTTTAAATAGTTAAATTATTTTCTTGTTTACCAAGTGAATCCTAATTCATTTCTTAATTCAAAAAAATTATAATACATATAGTTGATAGCTATTTCGGCTTACACTCTCATTAGAGTTATAGAATATTTAAAAAAGCACATTGCTATTTTTCCCCGTGTTTTTATTAACATCTTTCGCACCTTGTTCAACCCATTATCAGAAACAGTAGAATAATTAAAAATAGATAAATTCGTATATGTGAACAAAATAATAAAACAGTTCATATAAATCGTCATTTTGGAGACTCGTTTTTGATAAATTTTATAAAATTTGAGCGCTCTCAAGTGAAAGAGACCAACAGAAAGAATAATTTAACACTCAACATACTTATTCATTTTCCGAAATCTTATAATATGTCAACTAGTTTCGCGTGGTATGCCATAATAATTATCTCATTCGAAAAATGCACTTAATGACCTTTTCATAAATAAGTCGTATTTTATTCAGACATTCCACAGATACAATATTAGATATTTAAATAAATAACTAACACATTATCATTAAGACTCGGTAATAACGCACTTGAATTTACCAGCACTGTATTGTTTGTAACTAAATGTACAGCAAGTTGTCGCTTTATTTCTTATTAGAATGTGTGAGTGAGTGAGAAGCGTTTGCAACTATTGCACAATACCTTTGTTTTATTATCAGCAGATATTCAAAACATTTCGCTTAATCTTGACATATTTATTAAATAATCTTATTAACTATACGTACGTTAAAAGAATAACATTGTTTCGTTTATTTTTAATTAAATTTACTCATGCCAAATGATAAAGGATAGCGAAATTAATAAAAAAATTAAATTATGTTATTTAGTCACACCACTGATGTATAGTGATATGTTCATATTTCGATCATTATAACAACTGCGGTGGTCGAGGTTAACAACAATATCGTTGTTTGACAGTCAAAGTACATCAAATTGTTGAATATTCAAAATATCCGTGGATAATGTATATTTAATACGATATAAACGTATGAAGACATTGCGCCTGAATTACATTCAACCCAATTCAATTATTCAGTTAAATTCATTCCTGCGATGCCTTGTGTAGAATATATTATTTTACTTATCTGCTTTTGTCGCAATCTTTAGCAACATTGTGGGAATTCAGTACCGGGACGCTGTCGGTTCTTCACCGAACTTATCCGTCCCTGCATTTAATCATGCACATGTGAAACAGTGTCACGATTGATATATAATATTAGTATGCAAATGCTTTGTTATTTACAGCCCCTCGATTCTGTGATCTTTATTTCAAAATCATTATCGCAATTGAACGTGAGTCACAGGGCTACAGAATAAATTATAATAATGAAAAGTTGCATGGTTAAATATCATTATTTGGTAACACGCATTGTGCATTACAAATATACTAAAATTTTGAAGCGGTTTTTTACGGTGCATGAATAAGATACACTTTTTAATTGATTTGATTGTAGTCAATATGAACGTTTACAATAAATCTCTTAATTAGAAAGATGCATTCATGCTAATTTTCAAAATGATTATTCTTGATTTCATTAAAGCAATGAATAAAGACCAGGACTATGGATTCGTTAAAAAACATTGACCAAAAACACGAATCCGATAAAAAAAAACGTTTATTTTTGTTAGGTTTTCTTCCTATTTTTCCTTTTAATTTGCATTGAATTAAAAATTAACGAACTAATTCGGCGAATGTACATTGAGATACCCTTAAAAATCGTCTAACCGTATAAGTAGACGGAGTTGCTCGTTTTTCAATACTATGACTGCGAAATTGACCAAAAAGACTCCAACTCTGAATAAAATACTGCGTATTCACGACTCTGATTTTACAGCTCTGCTTTCATCATTTCATCGACATGTTAAGAAATGTTTTAAAAGTACAAACCTACTATTTTTTAAACTCCAAGCGTTTTCCAGCTAAATAAATCAAATAAGACTATTTTTTCATTAGACACACCGATCGAAGCAATTTAAATGCTAAAATTAAAATAACCAATCAAGAAATACATAAATGTTAAAATTTCCGTTAAAAAATATCGCCATCGGAGTGTAATTTCCTTTCCTCAAAGAATCCGAACGTTATGCAAACACCTTATTGACTTTTAAAATCCTTTCAAACGTTGTTGCCAATGATGAAACATTTATGTGAGCTTCCAATTTGTTTTTGTATTTTTGAAAATATTAAAAAATAATCTCTTTTCAAAATGCAAAATTATCAGATTAATACACTCTCTGCGTTTAGTTAAAATCATGTCTAAAACTGAAGCTTTACAATATTTATTTTAGAAGATGGCCACCCATAATAATTTTGACGTTTTCCTCTCATACGCTTAATCAAAAACAATACGCTTTATCTCCTTTTACCTGTTCCCTACTAAGTTTACTGAGTCTACTGAGTTCCCCACTTAAATGATATTACAACTCTGTATATTTCAAAAATGAGTGTTAGCGTTGATCAAACTTATGGAAACTATCAAAACAAATCAGATAATATTTTAATACAAAATTCAATTTTTTTAACTCTTTCATAATTTTGATTGTATACTAGTAGCACACTGCAATTAGCATTCTCGATAGATGAGACGTAAGCAGTCAGAAGGTTAACAGTTTATTATACAGTAAAGTTTTTCTTCAGACTTCTTTTGTAAATTTTTCATTTCTTATTACCTATTACTATAATAAAATACTTTGTTAAATTAATTACTGTATTTAGTTATGAGGCCGATTGTTATTGAACATTCATCATTTTTAAATGGTTGCATTTCTTCAGTTCCTTCTATTGTAATAAAATTCACTTAGCTAAGATAATTACTGTTTTTATTTATGATTGTAATTTTTTAGTGTTGCCATTATTCTGTCATTATATGTCTCAATGTGTCATTGAGAAAATAATTCTTCGGTGTTGTACACACAAAACAATTAAAATAAAATAATAACGTAAACTTTTTTTATAATGTATAAGCAAATTACAAAAAATGACGATATGTGAATGTTTTATCAATACAATTCCTAAATAAATTAAGAACAATCTGCACGGTGTCTACGGTTGACTTTTTATCTCTTCGGTTATTTTTCTTCTCATATTCTCTGAAATTAATCTATTATGACAATCGAATGCCATTTACGAGTTTAAAACGATCAATAATTTTCGATATACTTTATAAATCTTCACCAATGCTCTTCATTTTCGCAACACTTTGCCAACTGTAATCAGGAAACAAAACACGTTCATTTGAAACGAACAGATAACACTACGCCATTGTCTATTCTCGCATTCCACAAATACCTTAGTCTATGAGATTTTTTCGATCGACAAGATATGATTATACCCACTGACATTCTGTTCAATCTAGCCGAGCTTTAAATCAGGGATGCTAAATCTCATTGCAATATATTATATTTAAACCACTACCAATTAAATTATCAAATATAATATTATCGTAAGCACTTTTTCAAATATCCTAGTAATGAAAAATCTTTATATAACATACTTATAAATGAAGTAAGAGAACATAATACTATACATGATATTTTTATGCGTGAAATAGAGTATTGTTTTCTGCCAGCGATTTGATTGTCATTTCAATTAATATCAAATTGTATGTTCCTGATATTTTTTTTGAGAAATCTTGGACATGAATTGTTTGATATTCCAAAGTGTAGAACCAGTCTGCTAATAGGAATACCAATGGTCAGCAATGTTCAACTGTATTGCTTCGGATGTCGACATATTCCATGTAGACGAAAATGAATTAATGAGAATACTATTTTTAGTGTACTAAAGTAGATTTTCCATGAGTTTTCTTGGTCGACTTGCTTGCTATCCTTGTCTCTTGTTTTTATTGTTTATTTCATATTTTCAACATTAAATGTTTAAATATTTTGACGTTTTAAAAGCAATAAACTTACAATTTTATCTAACGTGTATTTACCAAAAAAATAAGTTGCCCCAATAGCGTATTACAAGAATAATTCAAAAGTCAATCTGTTTTTGTTTAATCTTAAATTTGGCGATAAAATTATGTAGATGATATTGGAAACAGCCTTTATTATAGTAAGACTAGCATTGTAAAAATAAACACAGTTTTGACGGTGTAAGTAAGGATTTTTAACCATTCTGTTTTACCAATGGACTTCGTCGAGAATATCTATGTATTAATAGCTACTATACTGTAATATGTTATTTTGAAAGAAAGCGTTAGACAAATGTTAAAAATTATACGTTACAATTAAAGTCGAATTCAAATTTGGCACTCCGCTCAAAATGTTTGGATGAACCTGTCTCAAATTCTTCCTTCGAAATTCGGTGAGTCAATCTGAAGATTAGTCATGGATAGATATTTTCACCTGCTGATTTCGCAGGTAGCTACATAACCACCTTTTCAATAGAAAAAAAAACTGTTACCATGATAAATGATGTCTTTTGATTCATAGGTCATCTTTTTTATTATAAACGAGCAAGCATTTTTTGATAGTATTAAAATCATACTATATCTAACATTAGTTACTTGGCGACCATCTAAAACGAAATAGTTACACACAGTTACTTAATAATTTTGCATATTACATTTGTCACGTCCGTGGTAAAGTGGTTTACGCTGTATGCTTCCATTGTAAATGTTACGGGTTCGAAACAAATTACTTCATATCTATCTTATATTACAACTCAACATGAACGACCAGCTTATGACTAGTAATTAAGTTTTCACAACCTTTCAAAAAAATTACATTTTGCTATTAATTAACACCCAGTTCTCGTACAAAAAATCTCCTGAAATACACTATATTATGATTCAGCATTGGAAAGTGACATAATTTGAAATCCTTGTTTAAGACGCTTTAATCAGATATGACAACATTTTTAAGCTTGTACTAATATTATTTAAGCTTTCAGTGATCCCTATTACAAAAAAGTTGCTTAAAAAATATCCCCCTTCTCCAGCGCTTCTTTCAAACAAAAAACATTCAATAATGCTTAATTATTTGGCAAATATAACAAAATCAATAAATAAATATAATACTTTAAGATAGGATATTGACGCTATCCTATTTTGTTGAGTATTGAATTTTTTGTTCATATAATTAATACCCGTCCTCGAATCGCTGTGAACGAATCTTTACAATCCTTGATCAAAATATCATCTTTGGTTCACTATCATTAATTTTTAAAAAGCCACTTCTAAAATATTCAAAAAACCAATTAGTAATCAACAGTAATGGTTCATTTTTTTTATAAATACATTGACTAAATTAATTGACCAAATGACAGCGGTAAGTTAATAAGTAAGATTAGTTATTTTTTCAAAATATTTTTTCTATTGGCTAGATCGAACACTGCGCTCTTCTGTATTCCAAGAAATCACCGTAAGATTTCTGTGTCTTTGAATGCATCATTATTTAGCACCAGATTGCAATCAAATTTTAGACGTATAAAAATACCCGGTCACAGGTCGTTGATTGTTTATAACTCCTACCTTGTTACCATCAGTGGCTTTCAAAGTGTGCGCTGTGTCACTTCAGGTTCCTTATCATATATTTATCAATAGTCGGTATTTCTAAAAGATAAGAATTCATATATTTTTTTATATATTATAATAATCGCAAACATATTTAAATACCGGTTGAAATGGAATAAGAAAGGCTTATCTCCTACAAAATATACGCAAAAATAATCTTTCTTCCGTGTCAAAATTGTTTCAACTCGAGACAATATTCTGTGGAATGTATTTATCTATTTATTTAATTATTAATTAATTTTTGTAACCTGTATACATATGCACGTTACAATAAATACAAATTAAACGTTCATTGCTTTTGCAACGTCAATATATTTAAATAATTAATTTTGGAAATTAAAGAAATAAAAACAAAAAATAAGTATAGCAAGAAAGTCAACCATGCAAGCTCAAAAATTTTGTTTAACACATTAAAAAATAGTATTCGCCTGAACTCACTTTCGTCCACATGGAATATATCATCATCCGAAGCAATGCCGTTAAACATTTTTAATGCTCTTAACATTGGCAACCCCATTGGAAGACTGATTCTACACTTTGGAAGAATAAACAATTCATGTCCACGATTTCTTAAAAAAATACCCGTAACATACAATTTGATATTATTAAGGCGGAATTCTCATTTTGGCATATCTGATTGTTATAAATATAGTATATACTCTATAGAAATATAAGAATTATCGCTTATTTTCCTAATAACAATATAAACACATATCGTATATTTAATTGTGTACTATTGGGTTATTTCTATTTATTTAAGCGTGCCTTTTATTAAATATATTACTTAAATAAATAATTTCTCGTGCAATTAAATAGTAACTGCGATTTCATTTGTTTTAATTTTTTATGTGTTCTTTTTTGTACCATCATGGACAAATAATTTCTTCCGAAAGTATTTTTTTTGATGTTACTTATAAACAATTTATATTAATTGCGCTCATAACTTTCAATCACTCTTTCATGTCTAATTGTTTCCGTAATTGTGTACCATAAGGGCGCCATGAAACAGAACCGTTTGAAAGCCACTGTCCGCAGTAATAAAACGTTTGTTTGTTATGGCAACAACTTGCAATCCCCCTTTACAACATGCATAATTTATAAATAGATATACTATGGCCTAAAAAAATGCAATTATAATGAGCACGTGAGGATCCGTGTACGTTATTTTTTAGCCGCCGTGTGCAGCGGTGTGCAAAAAGTGAATTCCTTCACGGTCTTGCCCACGATAAAAGTGCGATAAACTCACATTAAATATATATATATATAAATATATAATATTATATGACATAACCAACTGCTTCGGCGGATGCAATTAAAACAACTATAGTTTCTTGCCAGTGTTCAAAAAATGAAAAAATCAAACCTATTTATCTCAGACAAATTTCGTCTCAAGGATATTATTCATTCTTATTTTTGCAATTTCATCAGGTTCTTGACCTTAACAATCTTTTCGCGCTTAATAAATATAAAGGAATCGTTATATAGTAGTTTTTGTAAAAAAGGCAAAATTAAACGTTTTAAACAGGACGATTGTGACGTCACTTTAGATTAGACGATTTTGACAAATATCTCAATGAACAATTTACCGAATTGGTTGGTCGATCCTATTTTAATGCGCGCAAATAGGAAATGTAAGAAAAAAAGCTGACAATTTTTTTTCGTAGTCGTGTTATTTTTTAACAACTCCACAGCCCTGATCTTAAAATCTAAATTGATAATAATCGAATATGCATTCATAAAAATTACCTCATTCTTCTAGAACTAAAAATTACATCATTGTTTCATGCTTACTACTACGTAATGTACATCAATATCAACCTTTCAAGCAATAATTATCATTATTTCAATAAAAAAAATACAATCTACACTTTATAACGTTTGCGTTGGGCGAAACAGGTCCTGACCTTATTCATATAAAATAGTGGCAATAGTAATTAACTTTGTTCTTCATATTTAGATATTCTTATATATTTATGTGTATTTGGTAAAACTCCATTAAGATATAATAAATTAAAATAGCTACATTAACGATATTTAGTCGTCGTTCCCATTAGTTTTAACGATGACGTTATGGCAAATTCCTTCCAAATATACCATAAATTTTACCGTGGGAAAATATTTTTTGCTATTTTTTTACCTATTATAATTTATCATAGGCTCACAATATTTTTATCTACAGCAATCAGTACGCTAAGTAAAGACAGGTAGTCTATACCAGTGGTAGCAGACTTATGACCACCGAATTAAAAACTATCTACGAAAGTATTAAATTGACCCACGAGTTGATTTTCAATGTCAATGAAAAGTCCATACATAAAAAAACAAAATTTAAGATATTCAATTTTACCCTCCTTCCAATTTCCTAAATAACCCACGGACTAGTAATTAAAAAGATTAACTTTGAATTAAAATTTGACGAATTTCTCACAACGATTCTCCATCACTGTTCTATACAATTACAGAATACTGTTTTACTAACAGTGACGAATATACTTTATTCAGTTTCTCTAAGTTATCCATGTTTGCTCTGTATAGCTTAAAGCGCCGTTAGTTATAAATTTATTTAGTAACGAAAGCACGGAAGTGATACAAAATTAAGTAAATACTTGTATAGTTCTTTGTTAGTTACGCACCCTTGAATCCAAACAAAATCACTGGCCATAAACTTTCATTAATTTAAAGGCGTTGATCCTAAAGAGAATTGTGCAGAATGTAACCGATGTAATTATTTGAGATATTATGATGACAGAACGACAAATAAATTCTTCGTGAATTATAAACAAATTTTGCTTTTTATGAATGTTCGTTTATCATCGTGCGCAGAAAATTGGTCGCAATGAAAATAATTGCTCACATGGAATCTCGTCGCGCTGGAAATTTATCGAAACGTAATATGTACCCAAAATTAATATTATTCGTTATTCTCTCCATTTATAAAACGTTTTTTCTCGTATAAGGACATTTTTTTGTTTTTTTTTTATAATATATATAAAATCGATGGAGCGTTATGTTTTACGACGCGTTAGCATGAGGACTCTTCAGATCTCTTTTATATCTTATGTAAAGATTTTTTTTCAGTTATTGTGTCATTGCTGAGAAACATAAGTCGCTACAGAGCTGAGCAATTCACAGTAAATCCGGTTCACGTAGACACTACACACAATATAATTATATTTATCTTCACACATGCATACAAGTACACATACAGATACACGTATGCATATACAGTACGTGAGGAAATTACCTATGAAAGTTATTTTCGGATACCGAGGTTGTGTATTTTGAGGAAAAAATAAGCACAATAAAACATTACTAAATTCGGTCATTTTATAATCAAAACATTCCAGATATGATTTTTAATATAATATTTATTATGTAAGGCCAGAAGATGTAAATATTTTATATTGGTGGTCACAATTTTCGCATGAATCGATTGTTATCACATGCAAATAATACGACCACAGTTAATAAATAAATGTTATTTAATAAATTTAGTATCATAGACACGAAATTAGACTTAATAAAATATTATAGCTAAGTGTAAGATTGGATTGTATTAACACAGAATAAACACTTAATAAGAAATCAACACAATGTTTCAATAAAATTATCAATTTCAGCGGTATTAATAAAATTTCGTAACCTCTTACAAGCGAAGCTGATTTGCATATTTTTCCTTGATTTCGACGAACAAATTACTGTGGTCGTTTTTAATTATTATAGTTGTAAAGTTTTCCAATATACACAAAATTATCTTGATAGCATAGTAGGGTTGGACCTTTAGAGACCCTTAGCAATATTTAGACGCTGCAGCCCCCAAAGAGAATATAGTTTTTAAAAACATCTAGATATATTTAAACTTTTTTCTCATGTTAATAAAATAAACCGGAATAAATACATGTTTTATATTAAATCACAATCTAATGTAATATATAATTAAGTGAAATACAGTGGATAGTTATCCTATCATACAGTGTCCTTGAGAGCACCTTATCTTGTTATTGTTTGTAGAATGTATGGCGATAGCAGATAGTAAAGTATTTTAAAGGATGTATAAGGATCAATTGTAATTGTATGGATGAAAAAACATAAGTGCCCTCATTTCCTTGTTGCTCTAGGCACTTACCTGAAGGCTAAAACAGTCTTGTGGAGACTTCTGTGATTTCGGTATTATACAAATCCAACTGATTGAAAATGTTAACCTTTTCGTAGCCGCAAATAAATCGCGCCGCAGTGCTTACCAGGTCGAATATTTTTTATCAAAATAAAACCTTTTTTGTTGTGTTAGATATAAATTATAATTAACCTACTAGGTTTTATATTCCAAATCGATTTTTAGAGTTTATTCTTATAGTTAACCATTTTTAAAATTTCATAGTTAATAAAAGCTTATACAGCGCACCAAAAGTACTTTCGGGATATCTCGTCTCTAGTAATATGGACACTGCGCCAGTTGACGAAATATTTGGTATGTAGCGGGTTAATATCTAGGTTAGTCAGATACCTAAAAAATGCAACCGCACACTGCACGTCATACAATATTCTCATTACGATTAAACGCAAAGCTGTTATTAAAAACATTATTTCTGCTTAACTTTCCCAAACGTATATTTCGTCTCAATTATTTACCGTTCCATGCTTCAAACATATAAAGTGATAGTAACGAAAATTTAATTTTTAAAGTAGGTCTTCATAAATAATAATTGCGAATTATTGAAAACTTTTTTACAAGTTCCGGTCCAGTTTGTCGGTAAATGATTCCATGAGCAAGATATAATATATGATCCAATTAAAAATATATCTAAAAAAATGTATAGTAAAATAGATCAATACGTCTCTTAAAACCATAATAAAAAATACCGTACATAAAACAAATGCATTTCCAATTTGTGTACTTCCGTTAACATCTATTACAAATTTTGATGTAAATATACAATACTCGCGATATCAAAACGTATTTTATTAGTATCATTCTTCAATGGATGATAAAAATTTCGACATACGGTATCATTTTATACTGACAGACTTGGCCAACTGAGTAATAGATCGGCTTAATGGTACATACACAAAAACAAAATTTTGTCGCCTTTGTACTATGAAGTGTTTGACCATATTTTTCTCTAGATCAAATTTTTCCAATTTATTTCAGCAACTGAACACTTTTAACGAAATACTTTGACTATTTTTTAGGCTGGGTAATTCATTAGTAGCTTAATTTTTATGGAACACAGTTTGGAGAACCCAACTCTAAAATAATAATCAATTCGGCCTACGACTAGACCAATTATCCAAACTGATTAGTAAAACGTCAACGGGAAACTAATTTACGTTTAAAAAAAATCACAATGAGCGATAAAAAACTCTTTTTCTTCGTTGCTAATTAAGTATATTTAATTATATTTATTTTATCGACTGAAGCTGCTTGATAGAATTTCAATATAAAATTTGAATTGTTACAACTTTCTACGATTCCACAAGTTCTGTCTCTACCGACCCGGGTTTCGCCTTTCGGTATCTTTAGGCATTCTATAACACAGATGCATTAGAACTGATATACAATAAAAAATTCAAGCTAGATCCCAAATATAAACGTATTCAAAATGTATTATTGAATATAAGTCGATTATGATCGCGGATTTCACTTCTTCCCTTCGTTGTTCTTAAATTATGTATACATAATTCAGTTAACACAGTGTTTTTGAAATTGGACATAGATACACATTAATATATTAAGATATAAATAATACATATTTACCTCGTGCCCATAATGACTGGCAAACGGAGGAGATGTGACAAAAAAGAGAAATGCAATAGATATAGAAAAAAAACTTAAGTAAGTACATACATATTTTGTATGAAAGTCGACTTACGACCAAAGTCCAGGAACGTATCTCGGTCGTAAGTCGAGGATAGCCTGTATTTAAAACAAATAATTCTTGGACCGTAATGACAATCGTTTGATAGGCTATGCATGTAATATGCCCTTCCTGCCATCCTTCTCTTTGAACTCTCAAAACAAAAACAAGTGGTTGAATGAAGATACCATTTTCTTACATTTTTGGCATCCCTCTGGTCCATAACCGTTTTTTGTGACCAAAGCTGTCTTCTCACACATGAGTGGCCATTAAGTTTCGTCAAATAAGTGAACATCAAAGCGAAATGTTATCTTCATTACGAGCAGCTTTTAGCCCATCAAAATGTGCGCCATTTTTTTCGCAGAGCATAATGCAATATCTCTCGCGCCGCGGAAACAGGAAATGTTATTTTTATAGTCTTGGAACGACCGGTTCACATATGGCTTCCTGTCATATTCTGCCCCATTTTTATTTTATTTCACATAAAATTCCATCACAGAATGTATTCATTTATGAGTTATTTCCCTACATTTGTTTATGTCCATTGCCAACTTTTCGCCTGTCCTTGATACTGACATTATTCATGAAGGATTGCGCTGGGCGTGAAGAATGGTAATTCAAATTGATTATACAGCAGCTATTTAGCCAAGTGGACAACGGTGCTGGCGGGTTCGAATTTTTCAATAATTATATCGATAGTTTTAACATTAAATGGAATAAAAATCATATCTTATTTTTACACAAAAAGTTCGAAGTTAATATGAGAACGTGCCAAGTAATTATTGACTCAAAATTATAGTCTCGTAATTAATGATATCGACTGAAGGTGTTTGATGGAATTTTAATATAAAATTTGAATTATTACAACAACGATTCCACATGTTTTATCACTAAGGACCCGGGTTTCGCCTTTCGACATATTCAGGCATTCAAAAGGTAAAGTTGTAACAAAGCAAATTTTATAGTCTTGTTTTAATTTGTACCGTATCAATTGATATTTCTCGCGCTAAGCAAAGTAAACCCTGGTTTGAATTAAATAAAATTGTGGAAATAGTAATTTAGTACGTTTTGTTATTGTTTAAATATATTGGTAACATTCAAAACTTTAAAGTGATATGACAAAATGTCATTCGTATTGTAATTAAACAAGCATTCCTCTTTTTAGTATCATACTCCTTTAAATGTGTAGATTGAAAAATAATTGAATTTTACTCATGTTAAAAATAACATTTGAATATGAAAGAATATAAAAAAGATCCTTTAGGAAATTAATGTCATTTGGTTTCTTCATGACGACGTATACTCTTTGCATACCTTTTAATTTGTCAGAAATATTTATATTTACAGCATGTATAATATTTGCTCAAATGAACAGTTCACACCCAAGAAATTCATAAATATAATCATTTGCAAACGAAATAGTAAATACCACAATTTTTTTGTCATTTTTTCTCAATCTAACAATAATTCAAAATACGTATTTTGTCAGATGAAAGTTTGATATACGAGAAACACTTGTATGTTATGATATCTTTAATGATCTGTTGTCTTATCAATTTGCAGTTTTTTTAATAGTGAAAGATATCGTGTAATCTTGTAGAGTTTTCTCTTTTTTTGAATCAGTATAAACACTTATAACTTAATTTTGAGTGCATTTTTCCATGTGTAGAGAGAATCTGAACTTAAAGTTTCAATGTCTAAAATCGTTTCTAAAACATCTCAACCACTACTTGGTCTTTCCATTATCATTTTCTGTTATATCACAATACATAAAACGTTGCTGAAACTTCGTTATATTATATAAGAAAGTAAAGCATTTGTGGCAGCGATATCCAAAATCAAACGTACTCTTTCCGTCCCGTGTATTTTTCACCTACGTTCATAAATATAATATAAATTATAGTTTCTCCATCTGAAATATAGTTGAATATGGCCATAATAGAATATTTAATTATAGTCGGTATCCTGTTTGAGTATTTTATTACTTCAATCAATCATTTTATTTTTATGTTCCATCGTGATAATAAAAATTCTGAACGAGTTTAGAAGCAGTTTGTTTTTGAATTAATCTACAGACGTTTCACTCAGTAGCTCTCCGTAGTCAAAAAATACACAAGCGTCTTATATTTATATTAACGATTTTATTTATTTTTATAGTCACAATTTATGCCAATTCAGCAGACAGATTGCCTAAATTATAATATATATTTTATGATTCCCACAGCTTAATACGTTAAATCAAATTATATGCCTTCCCATTTTGACAACTTCAGCGTCGTATCTTGAAATATTCGTGTATCAATTTAAATATATGAAAACATTTCATTTTTTAAGTTCTACTGTCTAGGAAACACAAATTCAATGCCACTTAAATTTTCTCTAACCTTTTTAATATTTAACAATACATCGTTTAATTGTTAAGGACTGGTACATTAATATACGACGTTTGCTAACCATTTTCGATCAGAGAATCACTCATTTAACACGAATGAAGGTGTTAAAATATTGCATAAAAACATGGCGAATCATAAATTACTTGAACAGGGATTTTTGAAAATATACATGGCACAACTCAATAGTATACCTGTTCTGAATGAACAAGTTAATCTCTCTTATTCCACTGTTAAATCCATTATTCAAAATTAGTCCAACAATTTAATCTTACATCAAAACTTTCTATTCCTTTTTGCATGAAACTATCAGTTTTATAATCAATAGGTACATCTTATTTTAAATAATAAAAACAGATTTTTAGTACTTATTTCCACAACATATTTATCGACAAGGACCGGTTTCGCTCATCATGAGCATTATCAACTGATCAAGCGATAACTGAAACTGGTTCTCTTCAAAAAATATACTGTGGAAATAAGTACTAAAAATGTGTTTTTATTATTTAAAATACTATGCTTTTCCATTAAGAAGTGACAGTTAACACCTCAAAAGATAAATATTACTAATAATTTTGTAAATATGAAGTCTTTTTATACAAATTTTAAGTTAAAGCTAGCATGTGTAAAAACTAAGAAAAAAGTTCAACTTGCTTGTAATTTGTATTCTATTACTTGATAATACTCACGATGAGCGTAACCGGCCTTGATCATAAAATATATTGTGGAAATAAGTACTAAAAAATGTGTTTTTTTATCGCTGTCTTTGTTTCCATGTTATATCAGCAATTTTATTAGATATGGGAAACTAGCGATTTAATTAACAATTTCCTTGTGTTACGGATATTTAATTAAGTCGCATCACAAGGTTAATCACTTTATTAGAATAAAATCGGAAACCTTTTGTCGAGAACAAAGAAGACCCGCGGCTAATTGAGAATGATTTGTTTCCAGATCAGGCGAGACATCAGCTGGGCTGAGATAATTGAAATCCCACACCGAATCGACTCGCGGAGCACTAAGCTGGAACAACAGTGAATATTTCTCATCGCGTCATCCCAACGTCGCGATGGTGTCTACTTCCACGACAGGTGCACTCGCCTTGCCTTTACTCGCGATCCTTCTAACAGCGATACCAACCGAGGCGAAATTGACTCGCGAGTCTCATCGGATATCCAACGAACGCCCCGAACAGCTGAACGATATACAACGGACGCTGGGCGGCGCACAACGTCAGCATTCCACATTTGAATCGCCGAAAACAAATGACAGCGACTCTCCCAACCATGTCGAAGGAGAAAAAAACCATTTGCACTCTACGTCTCGGCGATATTTCAACGCGGACAAAGACTCAACGAAGAGGCATCAAAATAATCGACTCGCTCATGCAGAACGGCTCGAGATGGGTGACAAGTTATGGATTGGATTGCCCGCCGAAAAAACAACAACGGACAAAAACACCGCAACGAAAACACAACAGACGAATACTCCAGCGAGCGATTTTAATGGAGATTTGAACGAAGCGGCTAAGTCATCGTTGAACGAAAATATTCGACAATCTTTGAGAAAAGAAAAGGGGAAGAATCTAAAAAAGGTCGACGTTAATGTGAATAAGTTTAGTAAAGTGGTCAGGCCGAAACGCGCTGTCGTGAATTCCGGTTTTGTGAACGCCGAAAAGTCTAATTGGGGTAGTACCGAGTGGCTTGGATCCGACGGCGAAGTGGCACTTCGATGGCGAATCAACGGGGGTGCAATTGTATTCAGGGCGGAAGCTCGTGCGGAAGGACATGTCGCTTTGGCGTTCGGAAGTGACGCACTACTGTCGTGGCTGGATGATGACGGTCAGCCCCATATTTTGGTAAGTCAGCTATACTTTAAATCAGCATTTCAAAATAATTCTAAACCAGTGTTAATCGTATTGTTTGTAACGACACTCGATACAAAGTCATTGATTAGTACGAAGCAGTAAAATGAAGGGACGGTAGTAAAGAATAGTTTATCATTAACTCGCAAAATACAATCTATTTCTAATTTTAATTTTTACAACTATGTACGATTCCACATGCTTTGTCACTAACGACCCGGGTTTCCCCTTTCAGCATCTTCAGGCATTCTATCACACGGATGCAACAGAACTGACACTACAGAAGTCAGTTCTGTTGCATCCGTGTGATAGAATGTCCGAAGATGCCGAAAGGCAAAATCCGGGTCGTTGGTGACAAACATGTGGAATCGTACAAAATTGTAACAATTCAAATTTGATATTGAAATTCCATCAAGCACCTTCAATCGATATCATAAAAAAATCATCTACTTCTCTTTATACTGCCCGAATGTAAAAATGTTGAATATCTGAAAAAAATGTATTTGATAGCTTTGTTAATCTACTTGATGTTTAGCTAGATGTGACACGTGTTGCGCTTCTTTGAGAAGCATCGTCAGACTGCTATATACCTACCATTTTGATTTATCCGAAAGCCAATAAAATCTCTTAGTCACAGAATTGTCAAATAAAATCTTTGACGATATCTGAAGATTCGTGCATATGAACTATTTCTTCAGAATACCGTACCTAGATTACATTTATTTTAATTTAAAAAATACATATGAAAATCTTTAAACTTCAAGAGACCATTAAAAATAAAACTTGCATTTTAGTGAATATTTTTTTAGTTGACCAAATAGGTTGGCGACCACCATGTTGGGAGCCTAAGATCTAAAGTATAGAATCACTTTTTCAATATGCTTAATTTTGAAAATACGCGTGAATATTATACCAGGACTGTGGAATCGGAGTCGGGAGTCGTGAAAAACGAGCGACTCCGACTGGTTGGTTAATCTTTAATTTAATGCTCATAAATGGGAAAAAAAATATTAAGCAATGTGTTCTTATATGTTCACAAAACGAATTTAAATGACAGTACACTAAAACGTATTTTTTGTTATAAATTTCCACTAAATAAACATTGAATCATACGAAATTTATTCCAAGAATTTCAGCGGAAAGGAAACGTAATCTAGTTACACTTTGATAAATAAATTCGGTAGTAATAATACATTGAAGCTTTCCTGAAACACCAACACAGAACCGGGATTGCAATCCATTACATTCAATCATATCTTCTCATTTCCATACAAACAGCGAGCAATGGCTAGAATTGTTTAATGTTAAAGCGTCTACCTACATTGTTTGCAGACAATTATACTATATTCCAATTTAAAAAGTGACGTAACTTTCCGGCATGTTTATGATGATGTCATAATAATCATTAACATAAAATTTAATGTGGACCGCAAATTTAAATAAGCACTTCCTATCTATTTCGGCATTACGCATGAGAATATTTTTATAGTAGATTAACACTGTTTTTATAGTCTCGTTTTCAAGTCCGCATTTACCAAAAAATATTAGTGTATATCTATTATTCTTTGAGATATGTTTAACAACGCAATTTTTACTTGTACACCAAAAGAACGAATCTAAAATAAAGTTGTTGTAAAGAGCGGTGTTCCTCAACCGGTGGTCTGCGGTTCAGTGCCGCAGAGATTTTCAACGGGCCACAAACAGTATGCCAAATTTCAAGAGATTCGCCATAAAAAAATATGAAATGAAGAACTTATTTCGTCTGCAATTTTACTTGTATTTTTAGTTATTTTTTAATAATAATAATTAATAGCATAATGCGACACCAAGTAACTTAATAATAATAACTGTCAGAGATAGCATTACGGCCAAAAATATTCAATATATATTAGTAAAGATACAAATGGCGTATAAGTTTGTTGAAAAGCCTCTTTGTTTTTTTTTTAAATTTATATTGTATCAAACTGTTATATGTATAATAAAAATTATACATAAAAACCATTCTTATTTAAGTATTACTGGTCCACGAAAATTTTTACCGTTTTTTACCGGTCCGCAGGTGTAAAAAGGTTTAGGAACACTTGTATAGAATAATGGTACAAAAAAGCTTTTGCTTGAAATACTATTTGTTCATAAAAAAACAGCTGCCTACAACACTCTAAATAAACATCTGCTCCTTGGTTCTTATCATTGTGGTATTTCTTCGTAGTGGCTATCAAATATACCTTTTACACGTTTTTTCGGTTTGTCGCTACAATCACATTATTTCAACATTACTTAATTTATTTTAAGTTAAGAAGATTTATCACGTTTTAATTAGAAAACGCTTTTAGTATTCTACCTTACTCGTATACCTATTCTTAGATCATTTTTCAATAGTCCTTTAAGTAAATATTAATAATTTAATTAATTCATAATATCGACTGAAGGTGTTTTATGAAATTTCAATATTAAATCTGAATCGTTATGATTTCATGAATCCAAACATAACAATCATAATTGTTGAAACTTTGTACGATTCCTCATGTTTTGTCACTAACGATCCGTTTTTCGCCTTTTGGGATCTTCGGGCATTCTATCACACGTATGCAACAGAACTGACAGACTTTGGTCATATGGATAGAATGACTGTGATGCTGAAAGGCGAAACACGGTTCGTTAGTGACAAAACATGTGGAATCGTACAAAGTTTCAACAATCCTGATTGTTATATTTGGATTCATGAAATCATTTAAATGCAAGTCTGTTAAATCAGTTAGCTCATTGTATCATCGTGGAACACTTTCTTTTACTTTCTTTGAAATTAAAGATTTCACAGCTGACATATTTTGTATTATTGTTAAATAAACTTTAGTTACAATGCTTTATTCAAAAACAAAATGCTTGAAGCTGATAGTGGGTTACACAAATTACAAATTAAACTATATCTTAATTCATGTTTGTACAAATACAAAATTACCGCATAACGTTAAAACAAACTATACACATCTCCTCTAACTTTAAAACAAAAATAGACTAATTAAATTTAAATTCTTGCGACGTGGCTTTAAACCAGGTTTAATAGTTTTAAGTTAAAACCAGTTTTAAGTCAAAAATGTACAAATTTAAATAAAAATTTCTCAATAAAACAAGATAAAGTTATCGTAATGGGAAAATGAAATATTACAGTGTATGCTATTAAGGTTTGGCCATTACACACGGCTATTGACGTTTAGGTGACTGACCTACCGCAAAGTCATTCACAACCTCGCCCGCGCTTTGAGAACATCTTCGGGCAGCTGTGCCACACCAGGGCAAATTTTCTCGTGAATTTTACAGTTCATTGAAAGGGAACAAGCCCCACACAAAAAAGTCAACTGCTAATTATAAATGTTTAATCCATAACTTATATTATAAATATCACATTAAAGGTGGAACTTTTGATAGAAAATCATTATATTTTAATAATAAAATGAAATATTCGACAATTTATGATTGAATTGGCATTTACTTGGTATTTTCGTTACGACATTTTTATTACGTCAGAACTATCTGAGACGATGGCGTGAGCCGAAATAGCTGTCAACTATATCATATAAAAAAAATTGTAGACATAAAATACATCGCTATTTTTTCACCGTGTTCGACAATTTTATATTTATAGGATCAGGACTGGTTTCTTTTATCACGATCATACTCAATTGCCATGTCATAAATCGGTTCTGATCCACTTAATATAAAACTGAAGAAATATAAAAAAATATTGTGTTATTTCGTTCAGTTCTAACAATCATTTAAGGTTGTTCTAAAAGTAGACCAGTTGCGGTATAATTTTTTTTTCATTCTTAAATCAATCTAAACACAAACTTCTCGTCCTCTTATTTTTCAATTTTATTAAATAATTAGACCCGGTCGAGCTTATCACAAAGATTTATAACTGCTTAGATAAGAGATTTTATCGGATTCCGTTAACCTTGGAGTATAACAAGGTATGACAGTTTTTTCACATTGATAACCCATTTTTTAATTGTATGCTTACCAAATAATTATTTAAAGTTGTCAAACACTAAAATTTTATGTTGAATACATTTTTCATTAAACAAACGCAAAAAACGCCATTAAGTTTTTTTTTGTGTCGGTGGATTTAATAATACATTTCTTAAGCCACCAAAACTCTGCACGTGTGTGCGACCGAGTTCACATTGCACCGGATATGCAAGTAGCTGCAGCTATACTCTTGCGTTGCATCTACAATCTACATAACATAAAAATGCAGGCAAGAAGCCGCTCTTATTATTTACGGCCGAATAAAACAGTCAGTAACGGGCAATAAATCAGGCTAAAATGGCAATTAAGACATGTGCTATTTCGGATGATGCAAAATAATCAACGTTAAAAATAAGCTTTTCGGAACACATCCGTTCTAGTACAATGGTGTATGAAGTATTTGCAGTTCACACGTTAGGATCGTACATTAAAACATCTACAACAAAATCAACGTCTTGACACAAGTCTGGTCGTAGCCAATGATGACACTATTTTTCTGTACAATAGAGATGCGAATATTAGGCATTGATAAATTATTCATTATATACTTATGTGACTTAAAAAAAGCTCATCCCCAATAGTCAAGAGCTTTTACTCTTGTAATCAGACGATT
Organism: Himalopsyche japonica; assembly: GCA_028555115.1. Classification (NCBI taxonomy): domain Eukaryota; kingdom Metazoa; phylum Arthropoda; class Insecta; order Trichoptera; family Rhyacophilidae; genus Himalopsyche; species Himalopsyche japonica. Next base: position 1,752,348 of record JAHFWJ010000412.1, on the reverse strand, counting down.
CAGGTTGAAATTTCAATTCAGTATCAAATTGAGATTTCAAATTCACTTTTAAAGTGCTAACTGTCACTTCTTAATGGAAATGCATGATATTTAAATAATGAAAACACATTTTTAGCCCTTTTCCACACTATATTTTATTAGAACCGCTTTCGTTTATCGTGAGCATTGTTAACTGATAGCACACAAATTATAAACAAACCTATTTATACAAAATTTGGAATTGCTTTGTCTTTTCATATACATTCAGTTGAATTAAATTAATTCAAAAAATTTTTTTTCCAATTTTATGTATATTGTATAACTTCCTGTTGTTTTTTCTTTAGATCTTAACTCGTTCCCTTCTGAGCTTTTTAAAATATATTCTAACACCTAGACTTCAAAAATGTATTGATTAATGTTGGTTTGAAACAATATTACTGAGTTAGTCAGGACAAATCAATCAATGCATTAACTCAAAATTTAACGAGTACTAGAAGATTTTAACAATGCTGATTCATATATTTTCGGGTATCAAATATCAACACAATAAAATCAGCCGTCTCAACAGTTGAGACGTTAGCAGTCAGAGGGCTAAACATTTGGTTTTATATACCTGCTTACTATCAACTTAAAATTGTATATAAATAGGCTTGTTTATAATTTGTTTCTTATCAGCCAATAATGCTCGCAGTGAAAGAAACCAGTTCTTATCATAATATATGTTTTAGAAGTAGTTCTAAAAAATGTATATTTACTTCTTATAGAGAAGTTCCTTCAACCTGAATCGTCTCACGTAAATTATTCACTCGACAATGGACATAGAAAGTACATAAAAATTAACTAGGATTTGACTATTAGTTTTCTCTTCGTCAAGTGTTTAATTTCGTTTAACTTTATGAATACGAACTTCCCAACTGTTGAGACAGCTAATTGCAGTGTGTTGATAGTTGACAATAAAAAATATAACAGAATTGACGCAATCAAAACTTTCATGTGAGAGATAGTTTTTGTTTAAAAATTTAACCTCATTTTTCACGACAATCTCCACAAGTTTGTTTGACACTAACATTTTTACATTTTTTAAGTGATTAGTTATGAAATATACTTCATGCAGTAAAATTGTCACTTAAAGTAACTTTGTTGAACAAGACAGTATTGCAATATAATTTTAGAAATCGTTCTGCATTACGTTGAACCGATTTTATCTCTGAAGCCATTGTTTCCTACTCCTATTTTGGCCGCTATACTTAATGTATGCCACGATGCTTGGCAAAAAATGTTCTTGGATAGATATAAAAAGAATATTTCGCCATAGAGCATAATAGTCCTCTTTGTTTAATAATTCAAGCATCATCCGTGAAAGACATGACGTTCTTCAATCTGAAAATGTTTTCAATGCTAATCGCTCATAAAATTGAATATTAACGCCTTGAACAAATTCGTTTTGATTGAAATTTTCCATTGAAATACGACGAAATCTGTGAACTTCGTCGTTGAAAAATGACACGCAGAAATCGCTCACAAGAACCCAGAAATAAAATCTTTCATAATGTTACTTCTAAAAAGTTTTTGTTTGATACATTAATACCGGCTCCCATCTTAAAGTATATGAACTCTTAATAGAGTGTATAAAATTTCAACATAATTTACGTTATGAAAACCTGTTTTTATTCAGTCGCACTAACTCCCATTTTTTTTCATATTGTTAGAATAGAATGACGTAGCTAGTGATAGACAGATAATTAGAAATGAATAGCTCTCACTTCCCACCGCCTACAGTAAGCCCCCCGATAACATGGTCCCACCTATAAAATAGTTTTTTTACGAAGCGCAAAATTTTCAAGGCCAAATTTAATTTTTCATAAAAAGAGTATATAATAAATACGTACATTGAAAAATATTTGTCAGTAGCTGTTTGTCCCTTGATTTCTATAATTTTATTCCAAGGTCAAGTGCAACTACAAGGACATTTAATTTATAGAAATAGGAACATTATTTGATTAACAAAATCTGAAAATTCACAAAATATTATTGAAAGAACCTAACCTTAAATTTTAAATGAGTACCTAGTTCCATAAAGCGTAGTATTCCTATAGCGTAGTTCCAATCTCTACGCTATAGAAGGGTCTACTGTACCATAGTTTTATATATTTAAAAAAAAAAATAGTTCTTATTTCTACAATATATTTTATCATCGGGACCGGTTTCGCTCATCGCGAGAATCAGTTGATAATGCCCGCGATGAGCGACCACAAAATATATATTGTGGAAATAAGTACTATAAAATATGTTTTATTATTTAAAATATCTTCTTTTTCTTTCTTTTTTCTATCTTCTTTTAAGCACAATAGTGACTGGTTTAATGATCGGTCCGTGCAGCTCTGTATCGGGCCTAGAATATGAGGAGTGAAATCGATTCTTTTTATTAGTATTGCGTTATGGAAGGAGGCCGTGTAACAGCAGCCGCATACACATAACGGGTGGAGGTTGGACAACCAACTTGTATTTTAATATCATGCTTTTTCATCAAAAAGTGGCAGTTAACATCTTTGACGTATGTATTATAATTATTGAATTGAATGGGTGAGCTTAGAAACACAAGAGCGTAATTACAAAGACATCAATCTAAGAAAAATGACACAACAGTTTTTGTTATTAGAGATTCATTTTAAAAACAATTTTTTGCTTTTAAGTTGAACCAAATAAGTGCAAATTCAGTCAATATAACCAAGTTATTGTTAGAATGTTTTCGTTTATTTATCGGACTAATGGCTTGATTATGGTTACGCAAATTAAACTAGAATTCATTATGATGTCAATGGCGAAACCCGGGTCATTAGTTGCAAAAAAATGTCAATGTGTATCGGTATTGACCGATTTAAACTAATTATTAATAATGGATTATACTTGGTGTATTTGTATAAAAATGAATATTATTTAAATTTAAACGTCTTATTTATGTGAAAACAATATTATAAAAAGCTATCAAAGCAATTGGAATAAAATTTTGTTTGCGAAATTGAATCTTTTACCCTGACTTAGGTCACGGTTAAAAATGTAATCGCTATTCCATATGACGCCGAGTTCCTTTTGTTCACAGCTCCATAATAATAGATTCGTCTGTTATTTAACTTTTTTTATTTAACAAAACAATGAATCCATGTGTGGAATACCAAGTGAAGGTACAAACTCGCATTCATGCTCATGTGTACGTAATGAAGATATTTTCGGGTATCACAATATCTTTGATGTCATTTTAAAACGATTATGGATTCATGAATGTGTTAAAATGTTTGCTTGTGTGTACAGGCGTTACGTTTCAGTTCCCACGCTTGATAAGTGAGTATCTCAGTTGTTGGACAATCCCAGACTCGGTTAACAGCGTTTTAGTTATTCAAACGCTAACGCCATTCATATTCACACCCACGCACATAAACGAAAGGATCTAACAAAGTCCCCCGACCTTGACAGTGAATCATCAAATAAAGATAAAATTATTTATTTATATCTCAGCTTGACATTTATTTATACGTGATAGTATCAATTTATGTTCGTGGTTGACTGAAATTTAAACGTCCCCGAAGAGAAATGTACTTGGCCACATATTTCTTTCGAGAGGCCAAAATGAGAATTCAGCCATTCTTGACAATGTCAAATTGTGATAATTCTCATTTTATCTTCGTACTATTTCCAGAATTTAATATCTTTTATGACCAGGACCTGTTTCTCTCATTGCGCCAATTACCAATTTATAGATAATAAATTACAAACAAGGATATTTATATAAAAAAATGAGTTAATTAAGAAATTATTTAACCAAATACAGGCAATCATACAATATATATCTAAATTAACCTTCTTTATAAATATTCAACAAACTTAATGGATGTGTAACTGTGGCTAGCTTTAATAATTTGGTTCGATATTACTAGTAATTTACATATATTCTATGTGAACGAGAGTGAGTTTAGATGAATAATTTTTTACAATTAATCAAAGTTGATGACGTCTGAGGTTGCTTATTTTGTTGATTTATTTTTCAATTTACTAACTATATTTTAATCGATTGAATTGGCAGAACTACATCACAACACGATCAAAAATAGCAATCTATGTTAGTTCTACAAAATTTATTAGTTTTTTATTTGATAACTATTTCGTCTGACGCCCTCGTCAGAATTGTTTCACCAAGTTGACTACAAACCTTATAAATTCTTTACCGTGTTATTAAATTATATTTTTAACTTATCACGTGTATCAAATTAATAATTAATTCCATGGATTGATAATTGGAAATTATGGTATCCCGGCATCATAAAACGGCTTCGGGATTGGTTGCTCCAACAGTGACCGAAAGTGTGATATTGAATTCATGCTTTTTTTATAATAAAGATCTTTTTTCTTTCGAAAATCTTTCAGTGTGTGATGTGATGCACAAAATATTCCACATAAACATAGATCTAATTTAATCAACGCTGCAGTGCAAACTTCCCGGAGGTGCTTAATATTCAGGTCGAACTGGTTTGCAACAGCCGAACAATCTACTTGGATACCATTATAAAAATAAAAAAGCCTTATGTTTCAGCTCTTAATTTTTATTCGTTAATTCATTTTTAAAATAAATATTATACTTTACAGCAGTGCTCTTTAACCTTTTGTCACCCACAACACACTCAAGTCCGTGGAATATTGAAATATTTTTAAATTTACGGTTGCTTATTTCTTAACCATTTTATGGAAATATTTAAATTGGTTATCTTTATTTTTAATACCAATTCAAAATATTGACAAAATAAATTATATCAACTAATTATAATAACTCATGTCTGGATGATTTTATTTTACTTTTTTTAACGAAAAGCGAAGTTTTATGTATCCGAAGAAGTCGTAAAATAATCCTTACAAATATTTTAGTTCTTAGCAAATAAATGGGTAAATATCAATATCATGCATTGTGTCACTTCAAACTAAGTATCGTCTCGCAACACAATGGTTTAGCAGCACTGCAGTAGATAACACGTTTCGTCCCAAGCTTATGATTTATTCGCAATAAAATTACTGATCTATAATACAAATCAGTTGCGATATTAGTTTTTAAGAATTCAAAATTTTATTTCGATTTTTTTTTATAATAAAATAATTTTTATAATGTATGTGTATATATAATATATACAACATATTTATGCTTTACACATTATAGCAAAATATGCGAATAGTAAGGAATGTGAAAAGATACTAAAATTAGTGATTTTCTTACGTTATTTTTTGCACTCGAATTTCGCCATAGAATCGGAATTGAACACGCCATTCTAACGCCAATCCATTGAAATATTAAAATACATATTTATTTCACTATCAGTTATATTATAATTAGACTGCTTTGATACCTTCTAAATTCTTTATCCATGATTATAGTGACAAGTTTAATTGTGAGCCTTGGTTTGTCGAGTGAAAAAGGTTAATATCACTCTTGACACGATTGAGTATTTCTATAAAAGAGTGGTGTCATTCCTGACATTGTATTTATTATCGGCCAAAAAAATATTTTAAATTTATCAATTTCATCTGTGCGCAGTACTATCGTGCAGTATATAATACGAATAGTATGAATGCTGAAATTTTTTTCACCAAATACAATAAAATGATCACACTCATATGCTTATTATTACTTACACAATAATATAATCTATGATTTTAATACTAGATTCTTTTAGACTAAACCGTATAATTTTTGTATTTTATTTTGACAGTTTCTATTGAATCACTGTTTTCATTGCTGATTTGTCCATTAGACGATCTGTCAAACTTTAAAAACACATTTGAAATATCGTCTAATAACTAAAACTTATATAGCCGTAATGAAAACCGTATTTCAATAAAGATCTCCCAATATAAAAAAAATCGTCAAAAAATATTTAAATAATGCCGTTCAGCTGAAATGTATAGAGCATTAAAACCCCTAGTCTTTATTAGTGTCTAGTCACTAATATATATAATAGGAACACTAATATTCGCATCTACTTAAATATATCTTAAAATGTAATTTAACAGGTTTGTTTTTTTATATATATTAATTCAATAAGTATAAATGGTGTCATGATTTCACTATTTTTAATTATAATATTTTTTTCATACAATTGATTATTAAAGATGTTGTTATAGAAAATATAGTCTAATATAAATACAATATATTCAATTTCATACTCAGTGATATCAAAAATACGTGTCTGTAATAATGTTAACATTTTCTATATATACATAGTTCTTCTTTATTCAAAGTTCTTTTTTAATGTATACATTTTCTATCGGGAAAGGATTTAAGCTTAGTACCTGAGACAAAATTGACTATTCAGCAAACCGACTCACTCGCTTGAGCAATCTGTTCACAGTAAAATTCTACCAATACTAAATTAATACTAAAATTGCAATACATTTTTTTTACTTACAAATAAAAGTTCCTAAAAAAAATATATATCCTGAAAAAACTTCCCAAGCTGTGTTAACCGGTTTGCAGATTAAGCAGTCAAACTGCTCTTCCATACAAAGCGACACATTTTTTCCATAGGCAAATAAACTTTAAATGTATTAAATAAATTCACTCAATACTTATTTCTTCTCTATGGCACTACAGCCTGGAACAAAGCTAGTCCGGCTTAATCAACCCCTTCCACACCACTAAGCCTATCTAAGAAGAAGACTTAAATTAATGTTCCCTAAGCTATTATATAAATTAATATCCAAATAAACAATAAATAGTCCTTATTGAAATTTGAATAAACTATTTCAAAAATTACATCTTATAATTATGTAATTTTATGTAATCTTATGTCCTCTCTTGTAGAATTTATTTTATTTAACTTAGCTTTTTAATTATCTTACTCAGTTATTAAAAATATTGTTACTGTCTAAAAGATGTGATAAAATTTACTTAGCGGCAAACTTTTGATGATATAATTAAGATGTTATCTAGTATCTAAGTATAATTTGCTGAGATAAATGCTTAATTACAATTTTATTATATACCATAAAACAGGGCTGGTAAACAAGTTGACATTGACTGCAGTTTCATTCCGGTAGAAATTAATTATTTTACGAATACAAATTCAATCGTTTAAAGCAAGTTAACAAAGAAGATTTCTGTGCTGTAACCTTTTTTCGTAGTTTTTCATTTTATATACTTACTATATTATAATAACATTTGATTTTTTTCATCTGGATATTTTTTTACCGTATACCATCGGTTGTAAAACACTGCCTTAGAACGTTTTTTTAAATATTAAGTACTATCTGTTTGTTTATATTGTGATATATTTACAATTCTTGGCAATTGCCGTTTTATGCATATTAGCAGCCGTCTAATACAGTGGATAGGAACACTTTTAGGTTGTTCAGTCACATTAAGATATATATAAAATTAAATTTTATATCCATAAATGAATATTAAAAATGTACATAATTTAAATAACGTTTAAAGATGAAAACAATCGCTTTATTTAATTTAATTTTAATAATATGTATAAACAAAAAATCACTTAATGAAATGGTATTTTTTTTAGCTTTTACGACTATTTTTCATTATAAATTTCCTGAAGCAAAAACGTCGAATTTTCATACAATATCAAGACAAAAATATTTTCTTCAAATGCTAATTTATGATGATTAAACATGTGCATAGTAAAGCAATATTTATCGTTTTTATAGAACAATATATAACAATCATTTAAGGTAAATTTTCCATTCATTTACCATCGACTTCCAAAAGACACAATTATGTTGATGTTGGCATATCTGCGCGCGTTGATATCTATTTCGGCTTACGCCCCCATGAGAACTAAGTCAACTTGATGATATGTTTCTGATGACGGTGTAAGTTAAAATAGCTTTAAACTATATGCCATATTAATTTTATAGAACTTATATTTATTGCTATTTTTTCACCGTTTTATAATGGAATTCTACCAAATAAATGTCAATTAAAACCTCAATTATTGAAAGAACCAAACTCGAAAGAGTCTACTGATAATTTATTTTCATATATGTATCTCCAAATAAAAAACGATTGTAAAATAAAACACTTTGGTTCTATCTGCCTTACAGTAATAGGATAACGTAAACATCAAAATTCATATGAAAATCTTTACGGAAATAATGCGTGCTATAGACTTTAAGCTGGAATAATTGTTCACTAAGCCACTGTCAAACATAACTCAATTATTATATTACATCTGTGGTGAATTCTCGATATAACAGGATTATTCATCACTTACCATGACATAATTACAAAATTAATTAACGTGTTAAATTTATGAGAACATGAAGATACATTCTATTATACCACGAGAGTGTTTCAGTGTACCGAAATAAAATAATCCAACATACATAATATTCACGAAAGATATATATACAATCATAATAACCTTTTCCTTCTTAACTCTATTGTTTTAAATATAAATAGTGTCCGGTTACAATGTGGAACGTGTGGACTTCTAAGGGGTGTTTTTAGACATCAAATGTATGCCTTCTAATAGCAATCTACAAATTGATTGGAACATGAAACCGTCAGTATTGCGAATCGAAAGCGTGACCAGTATGGTTTAAAAATAATATAAATCTCTTTCCTTGGTCTACACTTTAAAAACTTAGTTTTTCGATCAAGTCATATTAAATTTAACTGTATAAAACTTACATTTTTTTATAGATTTAAATAGCGCTACCAGTCAACGCATCCTTTTTTTTAAATGATATCGAATAAATGTATTTTTCAAGAGTGAAACTCAAATTGTAAAATGATTATTTCTATGTAATTTATAAATCAACATATGAAACAAATTCTTTACCAGTTTTCTATAGAATTTACATTTTTGAATATTTATTCATTCAATAAAGCAAGATTCTTCAGTATTTGATAGTTTTAGATTACTATGTAAAGCTGTCATAACCTCGACTGTTGAAATAACTTTTTTATCTTAATACCAAGAAAAGGGCGTAAAGAAAACTTAAAAGCACTCGAAGTATGGAAGCTTTTTTTTAGTTTAGTACAAATATTGGAAATTTCTAACGCTATTTGCACACGGTCGAACTTTTTTCTTTTGGCACGTTTCGTCCGAGCTTTTTTTATGTTGTCACATTTCTTTCACAAAATTATTTATTTATGTTTTTTTATTTTTCTATTATCAGGCAAAGTCCCAATTTTTCTCTATGTTAGCCTATTATCTTATTCATATTTAATACAATTAAATATATGCTTATTGATATAAGCACGTAAGATAAGTTGCAACAACTTGGTTATATAAAATAGATACATATTCAATTATAAATAAAAATTAACAGTAAAGATTATTGAAGTTCATTATTCAAAAGAAATAAAAAAGCTCTTATTTGTTAGCCTTTTTATATTTGGATAAAAATGTAATCGTGTCTATTAATTGTTAATTCATGTACATAAAATTTTAATTTTTGAAACTTTGTACGATTCCATATGTTTTGTCACTAAAGACCCGGGTTTCGCCTTTCGGCATCTTCAGACATTCTATCACACCGTAGCAAAAGAACTGAAGAACTAGAACAGAATGACCCGAGGCGTTAGTTAAGAAACAAGTGAAATCGCACAAAGTTTCAACAATTCAAATTTAATATTGACACTCCATCAAACACCTTCAGTTGATACCATGAAATATATGTTTATATTCACAATCAAACAACAACTTATCAAAACGCTAGTTCTTCCCTTCTCTTGAAACTTCTTGTTTCATACAATATCTAAAAAATATTAAATGTCAATATCAACATACAAACAAAATAAGCTGTTAGAATCAATATTTCAAATGAGATTTTTCATCTTTCTATCAGTGTCCAGAATCTGTTCGATAGCTATATCAAAATTAATTTATTCTAATATTTATGTATGTATAAATGCAATTCATAAATATACGGTAAGGGTGGATTTGCAGGTTGTTCGTATATGCACAGTATGTAGAGCAAATCTCTTAAAATGCCATTGATTGTAAATCGTCATAATTATGACGAAAAAAAGACAATTTCATGAAGGATACTCGTAGTATTTAAGATACGTTTTCACTTAAACTAATACAAGAACATATTTTATTTTAATACGCTACAAAACAGAGATAGTTCATATATATTATGATAGTTTATATCCGTATTAACGTTTAGAACGAAATTGTATTCCCATTAACTACTTGGCTTTTCTAATGCTCAGAATCACGCATGTCTGACGATAAAAATATCGTAAGTCATTAAAGGCGAATTACACGATTATGTTCTCTACATAATATTATATATAGGTGCTGAATAATAACATTTTATAGTTATTTCAAATGCCATCGTAAAGATATTAGATTGTCCAACTCGTAACGTTACCCTCATCTAATCCAGTGTTCCCGCAATAACGCCATTGAAATAATGAATAATAAATTTTATATATTTACAATGTAAGAAGAATTAATCTGGCTTATAACACAACGAATAATGATGATTATGAATTTATTGTAATAATATCAGGAAGAAAACATCGTTTCAAGAATAAAAAATAGTTTCGTATTTAGAAGAACAACGTACATATGTATCGATTAAAGATTGGTAATGTTTGCAGGTATCAAAGTAGCGTGTACAATGAAAGCTATTTTTCAATAGTTATTAACAGGACTGTGTCGTTAAAAAAATATTATTCCGTCTCCGATATTGACCAAAACGATTCCAACATTAAAAAGAATAGTTTTATCAGGTTTTTTCCTACGTAATAATTTTTGTGTATTGAATTAATGATCAACCAATAAATCCAGCTAACACGGTGAAAAAATAGCAATGTATTTTAGTTCTACAAAATTTTTAGATAGCGACCATAACTAATTTATTACACAGGTATAAATATATAAGCAATTGTCCGTTTAAGCATAGTTCTGACGACGGGGTGAGCCGAAATAGCTATCAACTACATCTTATATATAAAAAAAATGTAAACCTAAAATACGTTGCATATTTTTACCGAGTTATAATGAAGTTATACCTACTAAATGCCAATTCAATCAATAAATCCAGCAAACTTTTCATTGAATATTTTTCGAAAAAACGCGTAATCAAAAAGTAGTCACTCATTTTTCACGACTCCGAATCCCGACTCCCGACTCCACAGCCCTGGTTAAAAATCGTCATTATAATAATTTAAAAATAAAATTGTTTTTTTTTCAATATTGATATGATTGGTTATATAATATTATATTAATTAATCTATGGCACATTTTTCATACAACTCTGAGCTTTAGGACCACCATCGTTCTTCGAAATCCAGTGGTACCTAATCTTTCAATTTTATTTCGAAAATATGTTCGAAATTTTGTCATCATTTGGTTTCCTATCAGTTATTACGCTATTATTTTTTATTTCCATCACATTGGTCCAGTGAGAGATTTCGTCAAACAAAGCAGCTTTCAAAATTCTTTCACGTAAAAAATGTAAAAAAAAATAATTGTTTTTTTTTATATAATAAATTATTTATCGTCGTTGAAATAATTTATTATATAAAAATGAATTAAATCTAGCTAGAAAACTCATTTACCCGAACCCAATACAAGATAACCGCTTCTATAAATCTATTAACTACCTAGATAGCATTAGCGAAAAAATTCATCGGGAGATTAAAAACTCAATAAACGTAGCTTTCAAGGTCAACCATAACTTAGGCAGAAATCTTAAAAATAGTAAAGATAACATCAATAAACTGGACAGAAGCGGTATTTATAAAATGTCCTGTGGCTCATGTTTATCCGTTTATATCGGACAGACAGGTAGAAGTATATCTACTCGAGCTAAGGAACATGTAAGATCATTCAACAGTAAAAAAACAGATTCACAATTCGCTAATCACGTTATTAATGAATCACATAATATAAATTCAAACTTAGCCCCTAAATGTTTGCATCTTTGTAGTAAGGGTCGGAGAATGACGGCTTTGGAACAGCTAGAAATCAATAGACACCAATTATCACAAAGGATTCTTAACGAACAAACTAACATAATAGTATCGCCACTTGTCCAGCCGTTGTACAAAGGGGTGGTCTGATTTGCTTCCATAAGGACCACTTCCGTCCCACATACAATCTTATTGTCATAGACACCTATTGTTTCATTTAGAATTTTTAAAATTTTGTGACATTGTGTTAAAGTAACAAGCTAGGCCGTTGGAACAGGAGAGAGGATGTGTTGTGTGCCTTTTCTGCACAGCTATATATAGATAAGCGAATGTTAGCTTAACCATAGTTCTGACGATGGCGTAAGCCGAAATATCTATCAACTATATTTGTTAAAAATAATTTTGTAGAACTCAAATACATTGCTATTTTTTCACCGTGTTTTCAATATATCTTTACCAGAGCAATAATCGAGCGGATGACGATGGTGTCGATATTATTAATAAAATTGTAATGAAACTTCCTTATTGAAACAAGCTTTAAGAATCCCATTTCCGAATCCTTACAAGACGACCTTTAATCACAGAAAAAACAGCTTAATAAAAATACACCGGGGTTTCGATAAAAAGGTCCGGAATTGTAGGCGGGTGCGCCGAGTCACAGCAAGCAACTGTCTTCGTTTTAGAGATTATCGACTCGGGTATTACGCAGAGCTTTTAAGCTTTCAGATTGCGACGTATGAGCTACTGCGATATTTAAAAAGAAAATGTTAACGTATTATCTTTGTTACGCACATCAACTGTCAAAAGCTATTTGAATTATACTGTTAAAAGATATCAATATAATTTGCTTGGTTTTTAACACCTTAACTTGATAGTATAACATACTAATACAAATTAACTTTTTTTTTTATTTCAGACAGGAATAAGATAATTCAAGCTATATAAATTGAAGGTCTCTACCTCCAAATGTATTATATTCCACATCCTCACATTTAAGACGTCATCAACAGCACGGGAGAAAACATTCGCTCAATATTTGAACAAAAAATTTTACATCTATCTTAATCATATCTTATCGCAAAAAGAAATCTTCTGACCTTGTTCAACAACAATATTCAATAACAAATCGATTAATGAGTTTAGTGAAAAGCGATATTACTCCTAGAAAAATGTCAATAAAAAAATATTTCATCTGTTTCATTTACGTTTTCTCTGATATTTCATAATACAAAAAATTATAAAGTAAAATAACCACCGTTCTGTTTCCTTTCAATAAATATAGTTAATTAACTTCAAATTGTATTGTTTTAATTCTATTTTAAAAATATGGAAGGCAATTACATTTATTAAGTAAGTAAAACTTATTCATAATTCATTAATTATTGCCTGTAATTAGTTGTATAATATTAGTCTAAAATTTACATTATATAACGGACATTTAACTTAAGATAATTTTACTATTTCCCGTTGAAAGATGTTTATTAATATATTCAAAAGATTTATATTGTTAAGCTTTCTAATATTTGTCGGACCGTTTTTTTTTTTGTAAATAAATGTTGACTTTTTGTGCATTTCTAAGATAAATCGTTTTATCTTTACAATGAAGACGACTAGTATTAAAAAAAACATACGAGTTTTCAATGTTAAACCATTGATGATATACCATTCTTTCTTTATTAAAAAGGATACACACGAATAGCCTTACTTATATAATATGATGTAAAATTCCAAAATGTAGCACTTGCCTTTAATGATAAAACTCAATGCCTACCGTATACTTATATCATTATTAAGGTATATCCAAAACGGTAAAATATCTCGGAATTACTTTTAATAACGCAACAAGAAGACTGTTAATATTACATTTAAATGAATTCACTAAGTAAGGGATTAAATTATGAATTTTATTTCTTTTAAAACGACGTGAAGTTTGCGAATATTTCAATCAAAAAGATACACAAAACCGAATGAATTTATTAGTAATTTCCTCCGGCAATAGTGCAAAATAGCAAGATTAAAAAACAGGATAGGAGGTAACCTCCTCTCTCGATTATTTACAACATCCTCTATATTCCACATCCGCTGAAAATATTCAAATAAAGTCAAACCACCGTACACGAAAAAAATCAACGATCACGACCGAAGGACTAATCCATTAAATTTCATTACATCAGGAGAGCTACCGCTTCGGCAGTCGTTACGAACCGGTTATTTAACGTCGACCTGTCACTCCATATTGGTTGTAGCATAGCAATAATTAATTCAAATTTTATCATCGCTTGTTGTTGCAATGTCAATTTTTGATTCGGAAACGAAAATTTATATCGCACAGTTGAAAATGTAAAATTCTACTAACATATAATGTCTTGTAACAGATACGGTACCACCCTTCAGTGTATAAGCAGTAAAACACAATGAAAATAAATATTTAAAATCTGAAGTTAAGACAATTTTTTCCTACATGTCACCCGCAACAGCATATATTCCAGTTATTGCACATTATTTGCTGTTTTAGTGAAAGCCTCATAATCCACCTTTTGTCACTCTAGTCTCTTTATTCGTCTCTACAATGACGTCTAGAAGTGTGTTCATTGATTATATTGTAAGATTAGACACATTGATTTAGTATTTTGTAAGAAAGCTTCAGTTGTCTAATGTGTACAGAAAAAACAAATGGCTAGACACAGTTAAACACTGTCTAAAAAGTGGCCGACACTTTCTGAATATCGCCGAAAAATGTACTTGTTAGAGAGTTTTTTTCTTTTTTTTTAAGTTTATTGTTATGTTATATGTACCCAAAAATCTCTATTTACAAACGTATTAAATTTTTAATAAAAACTTATCTGTCAGCTTGTGCGAACCTATTAAACCAACCCGTACCCTTAACTGACTGATCACTGTAACATATTTTTTACTCTAATCATTTACCATACCGGAAATTTACTCTATAATACTGATAGATACATATATTAAGCTCTTAAAAAACCTCGCTAAAGTACTAAACAGATTTACAATCATTAATAAGAGTTCATTAGAATTACCAAATTATTGACAAAAGTATGACCAAAATTTGTTTGTATTTTAAATAAATACGCGATTTAAATGGAGTTGAAATCTCCACATGACGCCGCATTTCAATTGCTAATCTTTGGTAATTTTCTTTTAGATTCAAAATCTATAACCGGATATTCGATGGCGGATATGATCTGAATAATTAATATATTCGATATATCCGGCGTTAGCTTTATGGATGTTTCCTATGTATGTAAAATTTTGATTAATAAATTTGTCAGTCCACTTGACGTGTTTCGTGTCATTGATAAGCATCTTCAGGATAACTGTATCGTACAGTAATTCATTGCTAATGTAAGTAGAGAATCTATTTTATAATTTAAAAAAAAATCAATAGAAGTCAGATCAAAATAATCAGTGAGAGTTTAAATTGACACTAACAATTTATTTTTGGTATATTTCTAGAGAAATCTTGCTTTGACATTCTAAATGAAAAACAAATATTAATGTATCACCGCTGCTCAGACCATTACGGAAGTTTAATGAATTTTGTAACAAATCATCTTAATACAATATTTGTTCACAATTTACGTTTATTCCCCATAAAAACCTAGATTAACTAACTCTCACTTCGAGAAATGCATGAAATCAATGTGCCACATTTTATAATTTATTAGCACAATATATAACTAGGGTGTTAAAACAGAAGAGAAGAAGTATTGTGTATTTTTTCTACATAGGTAAATGAACGTTAAACATAGTTCTAATAAAGGGTAAGCCGAAGTAGCTATTAGCTATATATCTTACTAAGCCAAAAAACACATGGTTATTTTTTCACCGTGTTATAATGGAGTTCTACCAAGTAAATGCCAATTCAATCAATTAATATTGCTTTTCTTTCACAACTTTTTACAATTTCGATATTTTCCATCAATAATCTTTATGTCTGATATTTTTTTTAAATTACATTCTTGTATCTATATTAAATTCAAAAACGTTTTCCAATGTAGAATTTCATATTGTTCAAAACAACTTTTTTCTTTAATAATATACAGAAAAAGTCTGTGTTTTTCCTGTTTCCGTCTGTTACTTACCTTATTCGGTCGGCAAAATCAGATATTTTTTTTTTGTATTATAACACTGAAAATATATTGCCGAATATTTAATATTCACCGAAAAGAAAATATTCTTTTTATAAAAATACAAAGCCAAAAGACAAAAAGTTTTTTTTCTACATTCTAAGTATACAAATCTGAGGAATATATTATTATATATATACATGACTATTTGATTTTAGTTTACATAATTGATTCCGATAGATGGTATTGTTAAATTATATATAAGTAGTTTGTTTACAATGTTTGAAGACACATTGGCTACGAATAGGGGTTTTAATACCGGTATTATAGAAACCGGTATTTCGCAAATTTTAACAAATTTTTCAAAACCAAACTACCGGTCTTGGAAATTCAAAATTCCAGAGCCCAACAATTATTTGCAATGAATTACTATGAAAACTATATCTAATGGATTCAGCGGTAGCTTAGTAAAAGCTAATTTTTCTAATCGATAAACTTGTTATTTCCTATGGTGTGTTACTAGAATTGACACGTGTTTCGCTCTCGTGTATAGAATTCGGTGTGAATTAACATAATTATCAGTTTTGATCGAAACTTTTTATAAGATTGAACTAGTATTTCATGGTCTTATTTCAGTTTGAAAAAACAATAATTATATGCTTTTATTTAATATCATATATCATAAAACCAGAAAATAACTATTCACAATCGCATTTAATTAGTAGAACTCCATTATAACTCGGTGAAAAAATAGCCATGTATTTTAGTTCTATAAAATTTATAACATATACAGTTGATAGCTATTTTGGCTCGTCCCCTGTTCTAGAGTTCTGATGAGGGCGAAAGCTGAAATAGATATCTACTATATGTCTTGTTAATGTTGTAGAACTAAAATACAGAGCTATTTTTTCACCGTACTTAAATTATTCGTTGCTATTGATGAATAGATATATATCATACCCGGCATCTCACAGTACCGATATATTATTAGTGTGGACATCAATGTACTTTTTACAAACGTTTATCTTGACTATTATAGTTAATTTTTTAATTTATAACTAAGTGTTTGAGCTGATATATTAACTGTAAGTCTAAGAAGGTTTATTGATTGAATCGGCATTCACTTGGTAGAACTCCATTATAACACGGTGAAAAAATAGCAATGTATTTTAGTTCTACAAAATTATTTTTAACAAATATAGTTGATAGCTATTTCGGCTCACGCCATCGTCAGAACTATGCTTAAACTAACATTTGCTTATCTATATATAGCTGTGCAGAAAAGGCATACAACACATCCTCTCTCCTGTTCCAACGGCCTAGCTTGTTACTTTAAGACAATGACACTAAATTTTCAAAATTCTAAATGAAACAATAGATGTCTATGACAATAAGATTATATGTGGGACCGAAGTGAACCTTCTGGTAGTAAATCAGACCACCCCTGTGCAACGGCTGGACAAGTGGCGATGCTATTATGTTAGTTTGTTCGTTAAGAATCCTTTGTGATAATTGGTGTCTATTGATTTCTAGCTGTTCCAAAGCCGTCATTCTCCGACCCTTAGCTCGAGTAGATACACTTCTATAGAAGTATATCTACTCGAGCTAAGGAACATGTAAGATCATTCAACAATAAAAAAACAGATTCAAATTCGCTAATCACGTTATTAATGAATCACATAATATAAATTGAAACTCAGCCCCTAAATGTTTTCATCTTTGTAGTAAGGGTCGGAGAATGACGGCTTTGGAACAGCTAGAAATCAATAGACACCAATTATCACAAAGGATTCTTAACGAACAAACTAACATAATAGCATCGCCACTTGTCCAGCCGTTGCACAACGGGGTGGTCTGATTTACTTCCAGAAGGATCACTTCCGTCCAACATATAATCTTATTGTCATAGACACCTATTGTTTCATTTAGAATTTTGAAAATTTTGTGTCATTGTCTTAAAGTAACAAGCTAGGCCGTTGGAACAGGCGAGAGGATGTGTTGTATGCCTTTTCTGCACAGCTATATATAGATAAGAAAATGTTAGTTTAAGCATAGTTCTGACGATGGCGTGAGCCGAAATAGCTATCAACTATATTTGTTAAAAATAATTTTGTAGAACTAAAATACATTGCTATTTTTTCCCCGTGCTAAGAAGGTTTATTTATAAAACCGAATTACCGGGTGAGGCAACGCCTACTTGCAAGGTCATTGAACCAAATGATAAAAATTCGATAAAATGGTGAAAAATAAACCGATGACTATATTTATCGATCTTTTCCAACTATAACGTTGGCTAACAGTGTTAACACCGTGTATCGATGCTTAAAATTCAACAAAGGTGTCTGAAAACCAATAACCATAAATGGAATAATTCTCACTACATAAAGCAAAGATTCTCAAATCTCAAATGGTTTGAAATCCCTTTATGACTATGTGAACCTTCACAGTTGTTGTGTGACAATTTTGTAAGTTTGAAAGTTTCCTCTTTAAAATAAAACTAACCCTATGATTTCTTAAGCCTTTCTTTCTATAAAAACAATAGACTTCTGTTCACGTTTGACTTAATCGAATAAATAATTTAACAGGGTCATTGTTTATAGACTTCTCTTTAAGAATTGAGTTGAAAATACGAATTAGATATTATATTAATAGAAATATTAGAAGTTTTACCTGTTGAATGTCAAACGTCTCAGCTGTTAAAACGATTGATTCTGGTATATAATCAAAAATATTATAGATAGTCTTAGCAGTGTAAAAACTTTGATGAATTAACAAATAAATTAATTCCGCTAAAATTGTGTCTGATTTTTCATGAAAATCTTCACAAGTTTATTTGACACTAGTTCTACCTAATTATTTTATGCTTTTAGTATTCTGCGTCGGAATATCATTTACACATCTCAGCAGGGAAAGGGTCAATTGAAATACTGTATACTCATTTAATTTTTAATCAAAATATTTAGAATGCAATTAAGCTTCTTGGATAGAAAAATCCCAATAGCCACATCTAAAAAACACGTGGTGTCTTTGTTTTGACAATCCATGTCAACGTCATCAATACCGATTACTACACCTCATAGACTTACCCAAATAACACCACTTTCCTAAGAGATACGGTGACGAATGTCGCTTAATTCTAGGAGCCATATAAGCTTTAGATTCTAACCAAAATAACAGCATATTTTCATCTACATTTAATTATCTTCAACAATTCTTCGATAGATATCAGATCAATCACCTTATTATTGATCGTTCTAATTTAATTTTATTGAAATATTCAAAGATTTTTAGTAGCGTGTCTTATTTAGTAAAAATCGAGTGTTCCCGAGTAAAACGTTTAGTACCAATGGAACACAGAGACTCGTAGTAACATCAATTTAATGAAGTAAAATGCAATCTACAAATTACGTATCAGTGTTATTTTATTATAACGATGTTTTTTTAATAAACGAACGACTAATAATAACCGTTGGAACTATAGAAAATTTTAATATCTGTGTACTTTCATCTGGTAGATATTTTATTACACAAACAATTGATTCGATGAGAATACTTTGACGAACGCTGACGTCTAGTCTTGTCGTTTAAAATCGACTTCACGATCGCTGAATTTAAATACTACTCACGCGTGATTAAACTTACTAAAATATAAATAACAAAATAATGTTGTATTATTTCAGTCACACCAAGGATTTCATAGCACGAACAATGTAAATTTAACATTTTAATTCCTCAATTCATTACTTATTGCCTGTTGTCTAGAAACAACCCGGACTACATTACATGTTAACTGAGTATCGACAAGCACGCCAATAGTTCATCAAAAAAGTAAATGGGGTAACAATGCATTTACCCTAAATGTAATGTAAAATTCGAAAATAGTCTGATTTTTCGAGAACATTCTTTATTAATATATCCACAAGCTGTTCCTATTGCTTCAGACAAAAAAAATGCATTCTTCCATATCATAGAAATTAAAATTGTTAACTTCGTTGTTTCTTTTCTCTAAGAAGTATGTTCAAACTAAATTAATACGGTGAAAAAATGGCAATGTATTTTAGATCTACAAAATTTATTAGGTAAATAGTTGATAGCTATTTCGGCTTACATCGTCATCAGAACTATGTTTAAACGTATATTTACTTATGTATATATATATAGCTGTGTATAAAATGCTCACAATACATTTTACCTTTCCAACATCGCTTTATTTAGATGAAATTTGAATTGTTACAATTTTGTACGATTCCACATGTTTTGTCACTAACGACCCGGGTTTCGCCTGTCGGCATCTTCAGGCATTCCATCACACGGGTGCAACAGAACTGAACTGACAACAGTTCCGAAAGTGTCGAAAGGCGAAACCCGGGTCGTTAGTGACAAAACATGTGGAATCGTACAAAATTGTAGCAATTCAAATTTGATATTGAAATTCCATCAAGCACCTTCAGTCGATATCATAAATTATATAGATAAGTCAATTTACGTTTTAATATAGTTCTGATGAATCAATTATATATCTTAGAAAAATTTAGAGCTAAAATATATTGCATTTTTTTCACCGCATTATAATAAAGTTCCATCAAGTTAATACCAATTCAATCAATTAACTTTAATTTTTATGTTGAGCAGATACACAGCTTCAACAATTCAAATTAAATACATAGTCTGATTTGTTGTTAACGGCAGGGCTGTTTTCGATTAGAAGATTTTGAAAAATATCTCAATGAATAATTTGCCGGATTGATTGGTTGAACTTTAATTTAATGAGCATAACTAGTGGAAGTAAAATTATTATATTTTAAGTTGTAGTCGTATTGCTGGTCAATGACGGAGTCGGAGTCGTGTTTTTAATGACTCTATAGCCCTGGTTAAAGGTACTAAACACATTGACTGAATGAGTAATGGCAGTTTAAAGTACAATGCTTGCCGTTAAAATGAGATGAATTTATATGATACGTTGTATGCGAAGCAAAAATAAATGACAGGCTATGTTTTACATATTCGCAACGTTTATTACCTATTATACGTTTGCTCTTGCCATTTGCCTGCCTGAAAATGCGATATTACGAATCACATACATATTAGAATTCTTTTCCACACCCGTTGTACAAGACTAAAATAAATTTATTTCAGAAAATTCAGTCTATACTAACGCACAGTTTATACACACGTTTGATATGCGTGATCTGTTACGAATGACTTCTGTGAGTTGTAAAGCGGCGATCCAACAAGGGACTGCGACACTGAATCAATATATTGAAATCGGTACTACATAAATACACTGTTAAACAGCCAAAGGCGATCATAAAACCGAGTGATTAAATATTAAAACGAGATTTAATTCTCTTTAACTCTCAATATATGTTGTTTTCTTGTTAAGCACAAAAAAACCTAATAACATTTTTATTTGTATTGTAGTCCAATATTTGTAAAGAAACATTTAGCTCGTGGAAAGTATTCGTATATATTCGTATTACACGATTGAATAAGATCTTTATCTGGATCAGAATTTTTAAAAATCTTGTTTTTCATGATCATCAAGAAAGTTCATTTATGTCCTTCCTTATCTTGACAATTTAAAAGTCTAGTGATCGATTTAAGAGTCGATACGACTTACTAACACGATAATTATTATTAAGCATTTATCAAAAATAATAATTTTTAACAATAATACTATATTCTAGTATAAGTTACTACCAAAGCTGTGGAAAAACAGGATTCCGATTGAAAATCTTAATTTTGTTAGGTTTTTTCGTACCTTTCTTATTTACGTGCATTAAATTAAATATTAACCAACAACTCGGCAAATTGTTCATTGGGATGTTTTTCAAAATAATCTAATCGAAAAAGTAGTCGGAGTCACTCGTTTTCGCGGCTCCGACTCCTACTTTACAACACTGGGTAGTGTAAATCGACCCAAGTATCGTATTTACATATTCTTAAAATTCTTCAATAACCGACCATAGTCGACTGCGGTGCAATAGATACTAAAATACTAAGTGTCTGAACCTGTCCATCGTTTTCAATAGGTTAAGAAATTAATTTATATAAATTTCATAACTATAAAGCATTGATTTTAATAAATAAAATTAACCCATTGCTTCTTTGAATTAAAGCTTAAAGAGCAGCTGCAAGCAGCCGCATTTTTTATGATTCAAAAATTAATATTTTACCCCGAATATTTTTACGTAAACACTATTCATTTGATTTTTAAAATGAAAGAAAACTGCTGTTGAGAAAATGTTTCCCATATTTGATACCGGTATTAAAATACTTCGGTCTAGCATTTGAAGGATTATGTAAAGGAAAGATCAAATCATTATACTTATATTATATAATAATTGCGCATTTGAACCTCACTCAAACACGTCTCTACCATCAACTAACCCATATCTGAACATAGAAAAGGGGAAACAAAACAATGGGTTAGCAATGTCGAACTTTATCGCGTGAAAGTAAAAAATTGAGGTAGCTAATTGGAGTCGATGAGTAAGATTTTTAAATTATATTTTCAATCATTTACCGACATTCAATATATTTATATATATATTACAAATACATTTATCATTTGAAAATAATACATTCAAGAATAAATCTCTTGCCTACCGCCAATTTTCCATACTATATATTCGGCATGTGATGATTTTTGTATATTGATAAGGTTATTCAACGTAATGATAGTAAAAATACGCAGATCTAAGAAAAATAGAACATATTTTTCTCAGCGATATAAATTTAAATTACACGATTCCCACAACTATTATCTTTAATTATTTTTTACAATCCTTGGAAGCTTTTAAATATGTTTTACGGCAATTAATTTAAATAAAATCGGTAAAAAAAAACAACAGTGAATGTATTCTTCTCGTTCCATAACGAGTCATAACACGTGTTTCAGTACGATGAAGTCTAGCAAAAAAGATTTTTTTATTTTATATTAAAAAACAATTACCAACATATACTGCTTATATGAATAAATATATTATTATGAGATCATGATATTTTAAATGTAATAAAAAACATATTTACGTACGTTTAGTACGATCAGGACTTGTTTCATTCATCACGAGCATAATCAACTGATAAAATACAAAGAAGGCTATCAATACAACATTTTGACTTTTATGGTGTTAACTTTCACTTCTTGGTGGAAAGGTATGATATTTTTTTAGTATTTATTTCCACAATATATGTTTTGATCAGGACCGGTTTCGCTCATCGCGAGCATTATTGTTTTCTATCAGTTGATAATGCTTGCGATGAGCGAAACCGATCCTGATCAAAAAATATATTGTGGAAATATGTACTAAAAAATGTGTTTTTATTATTTATAGCAAAATTTTGAGATAATAATCAGTACGTATACAAAACCAGTAGTTTAAGAACTGAGATAACAATTCACACGCAATCATACAATCTATATCTAAATGAAGTAAATTAATTTACAAATAAAATGTTAAGGACCTCTGAGTAATAATTAACAATCAATACTAAGTCAAATGGAAATAGTTCCAAAAGTATGTTTCTATTATTTAAAATATAATGTCTTTTTCCTCATAGAAGTGACAATTAACAGGTTAAAAATAATATTAAATGTATTTTATTTATAACATTTCAAATCATTTAACTAAAACAAAGAGTTTGTATGAATCAATGTATAGATACGCTCTTCGCATGCAGAAATATATCCCTTTGGTACTAAGTATACCCACGGTATGAATAACTGTATTGTGACCGAACTATATTGACTCACGCTCACCTGTCTTGCTTTATTGCCTTCTATGCTTTGGAATTCACTGAAACCATTGATGAGTGGTCAACCGTAAACTCAAGCGAGGGCCATCGACAGCATACTGATTCCGATCCCAAATTTGCCGACTCGTTTATTCCGATCCTGGATCTTCACTTGAATGGATCATAAGAGTGATTGATACCTACCCAATCAAGATGATTTACAGACGCCATGATCAACACCGTCTCTTTGTTCACAGCAACTCTAAGATATCGAATTAGGTATTCTTTAATCATTTTTTTTCAATACGTAACCGGATAACGATTTAAATTAATAAAATTCATAGATAATTTGGCAAAAGATTATAAAAGAGAAATATAAAATCAATTAAATGCAGAACTAGTTTTACATACATTTTTCCAGCTTGTTTTTTAATATTAGACGATCATTTATTGTATAATATATATATAATAATAATAAATAATAATATATATAATATGTCAAAAAGGCTTCATTATTAATTTAGTGTTTCGATTGATTTTGACTGTTGAACGACAATATTTCTTGTTGAAAGAATAGAAAAGATAAATGGACTATTGGCTTCCAACACGATTTACAATTTTTAACCAAATTATATTATTTTCAGTTAAATTCAAGTTTAGCATATGGTAATATTTGCTTCAAAGTGACATCCACAGTTGTTTATTATTTTTCATTGTAAGGTTATTCTCAAAGCTCTGTTAGTAATATATTTTCTGATATCTTCATACGAAAGCTCGTGACGATGTTAATATGCAATTGATTATACTCATAAAATAAATTTTAATAATCCAAAATACACAAACTCGGCATCTGAAAATGACTTTCCTTGATTTACTTCCTTATGTATCGTATGTGTATATATATATATATTTGTGTATGTGTATGTTTATATGTATATGTATTCGTGTACATGTATATGTGTGAGTATATAACGTATGTGAGGATTTAAGTATAATTTTAATGCATATATTGTCCACCGAAAACTGGATTCACTGTGGATTACTCAGTTCTGCAGCGATTAGCAACGATATAAAATAATACAAGAAATAAATCAATACATGTCACAACTTACGATTCCATATGTTTTGTCACTAACGATCCAGGTTTAGCTTTTCGGTATCTTCAGACATTCTATCACACGGATGCAAAAAACATGTGAATCGTACATAGTTGTAACAATTCAAATTTGATATTGAAAATACACCAGCACCTTCAGTCGATATCATATTTTATAGCAATATATAAGAGATGAGAAAAACATGAAAAGATCTAATTCGTCGTAGATCTTAACGCGCCACCAATTTGGTATCCAAATAAAAATGTATGATGAATAAAAAATGGTGAGGTGCATGTTTCGTATTTTATACAGTAATAACTATGTACGAAAATATACTAGTTTATTACCGCGTAATATTGCGTCTTTTGTTTAGTTGTTTTCTTTTCAAAACTAAATAAACCGAGCAAACCAGATATTTTCCTCGGGGGATTAAACTTTCTACGGTATTCATTTATTACGCCCTGCTTTAAAATGCGGCACAATGCGAAATGATTTCGAAAGCGTTCTACAGCCCGTGGGTAATAAAGAAGTGGTGAGTGAAAATATTTCGCAGAAACTTACCGATACGTCTTAATACTTTTGGAATAATCATATTGGATATATCTTGGGTAACGTTGCAATTATTGGCTGTTTCCTAACTACGCTATGATTATTTTATAAGTCATATAATATATTGTATTATACTTTCGTGTGTTTAGGTAATATATTTATTACTTTCTGATAATAAATCGAACTCATTAAGATTTAAATATCGCAATAATTTAAATATCTTTTTGGTAACGGGTTTTCGATTTCACGATTATGTTTTCTGCGACATTTGTTTTTTGATGCAGTGTAGTCGTGTTTTTTTTAAATTCCGTGTTTATTCAATAGAGCACCATTTTTGACATGCAACAATTTAATAAAGCAGTGTAGTAATATTTTGGTTTGTATTTCATGCAAACAAACTATATTGAATAACCGAAAAAGGCTCCGCAATCAAAGAGTTAACGCAATTCGGGCTCCGATTTTATGTAGCGATTACCCTAAAATTACGAATATATTATGATGACATAAACAAATATTTTCTATCATGTGTTTGAACAAAATTTCATTAAAAAATAAATAATGATTTAGTAGAAAAATGTGTATAAAAGAATATTTAAATTCGCAGTGCTAATTTATAAATCCATATATAAAAAAGTACTCTAATACACTTTTTAGTAATTTTACTTGTAAACTATAAAAAAATAATAAATATCTGGCACGATACGTTCCTATAATTGCTGATGGTTTTCAAAACAGTTTTTATTTATTTTTTAATGCTATCTGTTACACTTTCGAAAAAAAAATGAAAACATTCCATAATAAATAAAAAAATGGTGTTTTTAAAAATGGCAATATTATGCGATATTTTTTTCTAATATTTCAATATTTTATCATTATGCTATTTTTAAATTGTTATCTTTTTGATTTATTGAAGAAAAACTGCTTATTTGTTATAATTGATGCCTATGAAATTGATATCGTGAATTAAACATAATGCTCGCTTTTTTGGAGCGCATAATAATGATAGCCAAAACATGTGAATGTCACCCTTTACTAGCGTGTCACTTTTTTATAGATTTGTCCCACATCACATTGAATATTTTTGTAGTCAATGCCTGTCTGAGTGTATTGTTATTCTAAATTCAAATTCTACTCAGCGTGATTTTGGTTTAATATTGGAAAATTCCAAAAAAACGCATACAATGCCAATGATAAAAAGTCAAATATTTAGTACCTATAAGTACCATTTTTTGATAATCTATACACATATTTACGATCCGAAATTCATTCTTTTTGTACCGTTTTGTATTATATAAATAAATAATTCAATTCAATTCGAGGCTTTAATGTTAAATTACTATAAATAACATACATAAATGCCAATTCACAAATCTTAATCACAAAATATACAACCTCGGCACCTGAAAATGACTTTCCAATATCATTTCATTACGTATTGTATTACATTTTCACACGTGTCTCTGTTTGTGTAAATGTGTAATAAATATAATTATAATGCTTGTGGTGTCCACGTGAACCGGATTCACTTTGGATTGCTCAGCTCTGCAGCGAATTACGTTTGTCAACAACGGCACGACAATTATACAAAAAATAATTCTATCCATAGAGATGAAGGAGACCAGAAAAGCTCTTATGCTGACGCGTCATATATAGATCTTAACCGTCCATCAATTTGATATCACAATAAAAAGACGAAACATCACAGTTTCAACAAAAAATTGTATCCATAACATTTAAAATAAAATTATCTGTATGTGAAATAAAAATACGTAACATTTTTCAATACATTTACATATTTACCTAAAAGATATGTTATATAATATATATAGGATTGAGTCTAGATTGAGATATTTATAAGGCCAACTAAAAATGTAACCTTTCGTATATTTCACAATATATATTTCTATTGCCACATTATGTTAACAATATGTTTTACGATATTAAAATAGACCTATATTTATAGTTATAACATACAAGAAAGATATTAAGACAGTTTGTGTATGGTAAAGAGAAGGTGGATAATTGCTTCGCGCCTCGTTCATTATATTTATATCGTATTTTTTACTAATTTGGAATAACAATTGACATTTTCTATAATTTATATATTGTATTTCGTCAATAAAAAAAAAACAATTTTTCATCATTAAAATTTTACAATTATTTGAAAAAAATGTTTGAAAAAAATTGATCCGTTTCTGTTGGCTTGATAACTATCGTGTTATTAATTTGAATCACGTGGGGAATTGTGTTTATTAATTGAATTGATAATCGCACAGGCTTTCAATTTTGCCTTAATAATTGATGATTGATCAGTCATGTGAAATGGGTAGCGGGATAATGGTATCATGCGACATTTTGGTATCGATTGACATCTCCCGATAGCATTATGTTATCATTATGGGAATGTTCACTCTCTGCGACAGATAAAAGGCTGAACAGCTGTTTCCCACGGCAATGCGCACATTTCCCGCTCGCTGACTTTGAAACATAATTCTAATTAACGTTTTATTGGGCGCGCCGAATAGCTTTTTTCTGTGTATTTTTTAAAATTTTTGTTGCAGTGATCTTGTTTCAGCGTTGGAATGGTGAGAAACAAATTAGGATCAATCGTATGCCACTATCACCGCCATCTAGAGTTGATATACTGATAAATAAAACAAGGGGTGTGGAGTCGTTAAAAAAATACTCGACTCCGAAATTGACCAACAACGCGATCTAAACTAAAAAACGTTTATTTTTCATTCATTAACGTTAGGTTTTATCCTACCTTTCCTATTTATGTGCATTAAATTAAAGATCAACCAACCAATCAGGCAAAATGTCCTTTGAGATATTTTACAAAATCGTCTAATCAAAATAGTAGTCGGAATCGTGAAAAACGAGCGACATTGTAATGAATCACATAATGTAAATTCAAACTCAGCTCCTAAATGTTTGCATCTTTGTAGTAAGGGTCGGAGAATGACGGCTTTGGAACAGCTGGAAATCAATAGACACCAATTATCACAAAGGATTCTTAACGAACAAACTAACATAATAGTATCGCCACTTGTCCAGCCGTTGTACAAAGGGGTGGTCTGATTTGCGTCCATAAGGACCAGTTCCGTCCCACATATAATCTTATTGTCATAGACACCTATTGTTTCATTTAGAATTTTGAAAATTTAGTGTCATCGTGTTAAAGTAACAAGCTAAGCCGTTGGAACAGGAGAGAGGATGTGTTGTGTGCCTTTTCTGCACAGCTATATATAGATAAGCGAATGTTAGTTTAAGCATAGTTCTGACGATGTCGTGAGCCGAAATAGCTATCAACTATATTTGTTAAAAATAATTTTGTAGAACTAAAATACATTGCTATTTTTTCACCGTGTTAAAACCCTTATAGTTCACAGCGTGAGAATAGTAATTAACTAAAAGACTCCAATCAGATGAATATGTTCATTATAAGTTAAATAAAAACGGTCATGTTGTGTAGGATATAATGTTTCAAATATAAACTGCCTATTTTTCTTTCATTATACCATTACTAAAATATTACTAATGATACGTTTTTATGCAAATGCACATTGTACACCAAAAACCCAAATAAGCTACAACCATACAAAGGCAATTTTTGTTTCACTCTTTAAACTAGTTACATAGCCGAAAAAAATCATTAAATTCAAGTAGTTTTTTTTAATCACAACGTGATATAAGAGCATTTGAAACGCTAAATTCCAGTGTCCCAAAATGGCTGGGTAAGTGATCTGGAAAATGAGAAATAAATATATATTGTTACTCTCGAAATGTTTAAAAAAAACATAATTGCCATTGGTGGGTAACTTTTTTGTACGCATTTATCAAAGTCGTTGCTTGGGAACTCTTTACAATATTATTGGCACGGTCTGATGAATTCAAAATATTCACAAATAAAAATGAAATACCTTTAAGCATAATATATTATCTCATTCAGTCGTCTCATTTATTTTTGAACCAACTTACAATGACATGTACATTATTTTATAAATATATATCACTCAATTTATGTATTTTTTTTATATTACATATTTATACTTAGCATGTATTATATTTCATTTAAAGTAATATTTTTTCAACCATTAACGATTCAATTGAGTAGTATTTGGACTTCTTATATAAGAATTTTACGAAAACTGCTTTATATTCTATCTCTTGATTTTACATTTTCGGGGAGATTATGGATAGAATGATTTGATGGGTTTTGATCATAGTTTCTCAACCGGTGGTCCACGGAGATTTTTGGGTGAGCCGAAACAATCGAATTTTATGCTATATTTTAAGTTTTAAATTATATTCCTTTGTCTGTTTTGATATACTTAAATATAGTTATATCAACATACAGCGTTACAAAAATTATTTTTTTTAAATTAAAAAAAAAATTATATAAGTATTAATTATTTCATAATTTATGAAGGTGCTTGATGGAATTTCAATATCAAATTTAAATTGTTGCAACTTTGTACGATTCCACATGTTTTTTTTTGCGTCCGTGTGATAGAATGCCTGAAGATGCCGAAAAGCGAAACCCGGGTCGTTAGTGAAAAAACATGTGGAATCGTACAAAAGTTGTAAGATTTCAAATTTTCTTATTTATTTATTTCGTATGTATTGATTTATATTTCTTATGTACTTTGTACACTTACGAATGCCTGAAGATGCCGAAAGTTTCAAATTTGAAAATTGTCAAGTTTTTATTCCATTTGGTATGCTACTAGATGTGACACGTGCTTCGCTTCTTTAAAAATCATCTTCGGACTAGCTGTATTGTAAGGTTATCACTACTAAAATATTATACATAAACGTAGAATGTTATTTAATAACAATTCATTGGTATTAAACGGTTTATTTATATAAAAGAACTTTTCATTTTAATGCTTCTATTTTTTACTTGATTTATTTTATAAGTTATGATGTAATCATTTTTTTTTTTTTTGCTGACATCAAGTGTCGCAGTAAAGATAAAAATATTTTCGTTTAAAATATATTCAGAACGCTGAAAATTTTGACTGAAACTATTATTTGAAAAATTCTAAAGTATTTGAAAACTGCTCTCCAAATATTGCTTTTTTCATCGACAATATTTGCACCTAATAAATGGCTATTCATTTAATAGTTGAAAAGTTTTTTTGTGAATAAATTTGAACTCTAATATTTCATCGTTGAATTTAAGGCGACCGACCGATATCCCACGATTTTAAGCTGCAATAAATTCTAAAATTATAATATAATATTGAAATACTTCAAATTTCATTAAATTATTTTCAGCTTGCAGAATATAATTTTACATCGTTATTACTCTCAAGCTATCCCCGTCATGAATTTATTTTATCTAAGCCGGTATAGCTGACTCCTTTATCATCGAAATGTGTATAATATTACGTTTCTGTTAGCAGAAATTCACACCTTCCTTTATCTACCATTAATCGTTAAAACAAGGAGCGTCTGCGAATAATAAGTAAGCTTCAAATCTCAAGCAAAAATGCTAATCAACCTTTCTAGCGAATGTATCAGCTGTCATCGCGTATTTAAATTTAGAACTAAATTCTGCTCATTCTAATTTGAATAAAGTTATTTTAAATTAACATTCCTCAAATTTTAATTTAGAACATCATGGATGTCCAAGTAAAAATATTCTAACGGATAAACATACCCGTATGTACCGAAGACTTTTCGGTAATTCGTATAATTTCACTCTTGTTTTCGGCTTTTATTCGTTTGATTATCGCTTTTCGATACATAATTGATGCATGGCATTGCATAAAACGAGCTCAAAATTGTTTAATCTAGCCCAAGTATTGTGTACAACCTCAATACAGCTAAATATAATAATATGATTTTTTTTTCAACTTTAAATTGCCGTCGATAGAATGCCAATGCTTAGAGCGAGTCTTGTGCAGTTAAACCCCATTTAGACTAAAAGCGGGGCAGTGTAATTTGGAGTACTGTTATTGGGGAAGGAGAGATGTGGTTTTGTCCGCGAAAAACGAAAAACTAAGATTTTTCTTAGTTTTGCCAAAAGCATACTAAATATTTAGTTGCTAGGTAATAAAATGCATAACGCTCGCAAAATCCAGCACACCGGCCTGGTACGTGTTGCCCATTGCCAATGCCCATACGCTAGTCATCGTTTTACTGTATGCACCGCACAGACGGCTGTCTGTCTGTGTGTGTGTGTGCAGCCACGATCGTGCAATTGGGGGATTTGAGGCGAATATTTCAAGCCAAAGCGTAATTCGGAGTAATGTATAAAATAGTTAATTAAGTTATTAAAAAATAAATATCGATTAATATCAGTCATTTCGATAATTCAACTGGTATCAATTGTGAGTTATGGTATATTTGACTATGATTATGGCACTCGCGAGTTTCAATCACAATACAGTTACTTTATGAAGTGAAAAAATCGATTTATGAGACTTCTTTACATGCGTACAAAAAGAGAATATTTATTTCTTGACTTAGGATTGGCCTTCTATCTCTACTCCGTTCGAAAAAGATACTCGAGGAAATGACTCCTAAGCAGTTCTTTTTGATTCTAAAAGTGTTTAAATGCATTAATTAAGAGGCCTTCTATTCACACAGTGGACGATTTTTTAAGCTTATTATTTATGGTACGAACTTTTTATTCGACCTTGTTCGCTTATACAGTATATAATGACAAATTAATAACATATCTGATGCAACAAAACCTGGTTTAAATGTAGCAATTCATACAATAATATTGTGAAAATATATTTTAATATTTTTTTATCAATATATGGATGCAACAAGTTACCTTTTCAGTAGTGAGTTTTTATGTGAATAATACGTAAAATTAACATATTTTTAATAGGCCGGTGACTTATTCTCTTAAAAATGTAAATTAAAGCCTTATGAAGTAGGCGGGGTGGATAAATAACATTTATTTACTTTAAACTAGGCGCCTTAATTATTTTTTTAAGCTTTTTTTATATTTTATTATTTCTTTTTCTTAAAAAGAGTTGTAATAGTTTTTATACTGTAATGTTGGCTGACACCTGCGACGAATTCTATTTATTTAAGTATTCGTTCGTTTTATTTTAAAGTGGAAAAATTCTGCTCTATTAAACTTTATCCCGAATATTAACACAAACTAAAATAAATTTCATTTTTCCAATTCTTAACAGAAGCTCAAAAACATTAAACATTTTTTCGAGTATATTCTAGAATTTATAATTTGAAACCAGATAAATTTCAAGCAGATAATGTTAATTTACAGTCTAATTTATTGTTAAACAGCTGTTTTGCGAAATTTTAACGCATTGAGAAGTTTAGCCGTTAAAATTTTGTCAAAAAGTATTGCCTCTTGTCAATGATTGACATTCTCGTGTTATTTAATTAATTCATATTTTATTTCTAAACATATCGATAGATATTAAATTACATTAAAATATATTTTTATTTCTTTCAAATGAACTTACTTTGAATGTTTTAAATACTTTTGGAAAATGTTAACGTTTTCGAAACTAACATGGAGCGTAAATTTCCATTTCAATTAGCTCGTTCCCCTTCCAAGAATCTAATGGCCGTTAAATATGCACCAACCCCAATTTATAGGCCTGAATTGAAAGTTATAGTTGCTTTAAAAATATTTCAATGTTATCACGAATTAATTCCAATAGATTTTTTCACAATGCTATTTAAAATTCCAAAAAAAATAAAAACCAGCAAAAAATCTACTCGGTCTATCGAATTGGTAGATGACAATGAAAATATATTAATTCATGATATTGACTGAAAATGCTTGATGGAATTTCGACACCTAATTGTTGTAACTTTTTTATTTTAGTTGTTTGCTTAAATTCTTGCTTTAGGGTTTGTGTTTTTCCTTTATAATTAAATCCTCTGGTATAGAAATTAGTTCTATACCAGAGGATTTAATTATTGTTTGTTTGCTGTTTATTGTGTGTCAGTTCTGTTGCATTTGAAGAAGAAGCTAAAAGGCGAAACCCGAGTCGTTAGTAACAAATCTTGTAGAATCGTACAAAATTTCAACAATTCAGAATGTTATCATTGTTTGTGAATTAATCAAAAAAGTCAAAATATAATACACGAAAAATAATTTGACAGTATACGAAAAACTCACATCCGAAGCGTTACCGATTATCTCTGAAATAAATTATATATTACTGAAGTACTTTAATAGAATTGATTGTTTTTTCGTTTCCGGTACGAAAATGCTATCATTTCGAATTCCTTTTACAAAAGAGTTGAGTAATCTGGCTGATAATTTTAAATATTTTGCCGTGATAAATCAAAACTAATTGATTAGTTATTACTGTTAATGTGACTCACAATATTATCTTTAATATATAAAATATTGAAATAAAAATGCAATCAAAAAATAATTTAACATATTCTATCCAAGTAATGTGGATCCAGATTCTAAAGTATGGACGTAACGGTGATTTCATTTGAGATAAAATGTTTTCGTGTGGTTAATAGCGGGTTTTGCGACCCATTTCAACTTTATAGCCCATCCAAAATTATTGTTTATTGAAATCAAAATCCCCTTTCTGATATGCTTGCGCTTTTTCATCTTAAAACTTATATACACACTGACGGATTCCACGAAAAGGCACGATCCGTTGACACTACCGACATCGTGTGTTGGGTATGTGAAATTCATTGAAACTAGCATATGCAATTTCTTCAATATTTACCACTTAGTAATGAATTTAAGCGGTATAAAATTTAAATGACTTTATTAGTCGTAATTCGTGCAAACTAAATAGTTTACAACTAAAATATTCCAAGAAATAACTCATTTTATTCAACAGTGTTACATAAAAAATATCGTTTTTTATGCATATCATGAACGTTTGTTTTTTTTTGTCGTTATGCTTACAAAATGGCAGAAGCCTTAATTTTATCGTTATAATATTATTTTAGTGTACACGTAAGTTTTTAATGGCCATAATTCAACTCTCCTATTCATGGAAAGTTAACAAGATTTATTGTAAGCCATCGACTACAAGATAAAAAGAATTTCAAGAAACGAATTGACTATACGCGTACGAGACTGGCATTAAGAATACGATCAAACAAAATGATAAAATGACACGTTTTTAATATTGTATCAATTCTGACATTAAATTCTTTGTTGTTTACAATAAATTTCATTGTTATTTATTGTGAAGAAATATTGCAAAACCAGCTGCAAAAAATGCTTTATTCTGACCCTGTGCGTACATAATAATCATGTTGGGACGTTTTTATCCACTAGAGACGATTGCGACACTAGCGCTATGGTGGTTGATTCCAAGAACTAATTTTAAATTCAACTTATTGTTCGAAACTAGAATGGTGTTGATTACCAATCTAAGTTATACAAATACGTCTATGGAATTAATAACATAAATATTTCTGGTATGTTAGTGATACTTGAACAATTGAACAGACTGATTTTAATAAACAATTTTTGGGTCGAATGTTTTTGAGTTGGGACACAACATTAATCAACCTTCAAACGAAATATGTTTTAAGTTAATAATTAAATAACAAAACATAATTAAAAAATACGAAACTCAATTTAAAAGATGTTAGAATGTCAATATCTAAACTTGTCATATATTTTACTTCATATATATATACATGTCAATGTACCAAATATATCAGTAACATTGCGCACACATATTCCCTCTCCGCCTCGTCGTGCATCATTTTATTAAGGGAATGTTGAAAGGTGTCATTGCCAGCATCTTATTTCATCCATTTTTTCCAAGATTATCCAGTTGAAAAAAATAATCAAGCTCTAAATATGTAGATAACGATAAATAACCAAAGTAAATATGCTACATATAAAGTTATGAAAATAAATTAATTTATTAATCGTATAATTATTTGGACGGGTTTCGCTCATCGCAAGCATTGCAAACTGATATCTATTAGTTAAATATTTTCATACAATACATTTCTACCAAGATGTGACAGTTAACATCCTTATAATGAAGAATAAGTGAGTTATATTGAAAGTGCTATTTAAAATATGATTGACAATATTTGTGATATGTCAACACTTTTTACAAACACATTTTCCTCACTTTCTACACATTTAGTTGCAATTTCATAAAATATTGGCAACTGTTTTTATTCTTTCAAAAGTCAAATTAAACACGAGTTTATAAAAACTTTTTCAATAATCAATATAATATTCTTCAAGTTATCGGTACATTCACCGTCGAAAGCTTAGAAGCCGCTGTCATAGTTGAAAAAACAATATAAACGATATTTTTATCAAGGCCATCGTAAAACCCTTTGAGATCCAATCCATAAAAGGGAAAATATCGAGTTAACTGACTGGAAAGCTTCTGGACTGATATGTAATAGGTAACTAAACATACATATTTTTTCTCTGATAAACTTTGTAGAAAACAAAAATAAATGTTCGACATATTGATTCGGCATTCTAATATTTACCGGACGTATTTTCCTGACATTTTGAATCTCGATTTTTCTTTCCATAAAGGATGTTTTCTCTTTGAACCTCTAATTGTTTTTTCCAACTCGGGATTTCCGCATCAAAATATTATACCTTGAAAATCATTTTTTTTTCTCCTCAAACTCGACTCGGTGAATACTATAATGACACAAAGTTAGCTTGGATTTTAATAGAAAATGTATTCATATTTTTATAGAACGATCACTTGGGAAGTCCCAAGTATCCCATTGTTCAAGTATCCTTTTAGTCAAGTATCAAACAAATATCACTATACACTCTATATTCAAGAATATTATTGTAGAATAATTGTAAATAGAAAACTATAACCCTCGCGTTCTTTGGAGCTTTATCCATATATAATTAAATATCAGCTTTTTAAGAAATTTCGCTTCCGGTGCTAGATTGATAAAAAAAAATTGTTTACGTCTCAACATAAATGTACAAATAGTTTCAAGATTATCGTATTTTCCACTGTTACTGTTTTGACATTTTTAAATCAAAAAAAAAAAAAAATCAAAAAATATTACGGTTTAATTAATATTACTCAACGTGTCGTACAGTTATAAAAGAATGAATGGATTCGTTCTAATCCAATCGTCCTTCGTCATGTGGTAAATGTCGATACAAATCACTACCGTGAGTGTGAAATCTTTAGTAGATTTAGTCGAGTTTCGTGGCGTTAACGAAATTCTTATAATATACATCACGCTGCTCCAATCGCTCTACCGCTCCATCTGACTTTGAATGTGTAGAACCGAAATAGAGTGGCGTGATGGGACTGTGGGGACCGAAAAAGAGTGTTCGAACTACTTTGCGAACCCATACGCTCCAAATTGTGAATGACATAATTTTAAAAAATCGTATGGGTAAGAAAATATTTCGATTTTTTTTTTTATTGTAGCGACTCATCGGTCGTTCATGTTCGATTTGTTGGCCAACTCTGATAGTCTTGCCAACAATATTTGATGGATACATTTACGGCCATCCCTTCCTTTGGATGAATACCTCTTTGCCTCACGTATACGTCTGCGGTTTGTCTGAAGGCAATAGCTCTATTTGTGAACTTATTATGGTAAATAAATAAATAAATATTTCGTATACGCCAGACGTGAAAATAATAATTTTATCGATACCAAACGCCGTGAGAATATTTTCAGTGTTATATCTGCTTTACCACCGATAATTTTACAATTTTAGCCATGTCTTTGTTGTGTTTTGTGGTGATACTGCTTTGATATGATTAGGAAAAATAACAAATTGTCATCTAATTTCACTGCTCAAGATATGTCATACATTCAGGTAAATTTTTGAGTCCTCTATTTAAAAATCTATCCATAGACAATCGAAGAGTAGGAAATTTCCAATACAAAAATCATATTTTAAAATAATTGATTTAAAAATAATATTTACTCGATGCACTGTATGTAGAATAAAAAGAAATGGCAAACGTTTAGCGAAATAGTGGTCAAAAATTTAATTTGAAATTGCATTTTTGAGTATCATATTTTAAATAATAACAACACATTTTTATTACTATTTCGAAAATCTATTTGATGATCAGGACCGGTTTCGCTTATCGCAAGCATTATAAACTGATACTTTATAAATTACAAACATGCCTATTTTTACAAAACTTTCAGTTAATAATTAGCAGGTATACAACACCAAAGGCTCAAGTAATGAGACGACAATTTGATCATTGAACCATTGGTTTTGTATACATGATAATTTTAAACTCAAAATTTTGTTCAAATAGACTTGTTTGTATTTTTCTATCCTTTCAGTTGATTATACTGGCGATGAGTGAAACTGGTTTTGATCGTCAAATATATGGTCGAAATAATACTAAAAAAATGTATTTTTAATTTTTAAAGCGGCATACCTTTCCACCAAAAAGTGACAGTTAACATCTTAAAATTTTTCTATATGAATCAATTTTTGTGTACTACAGTCAATAACGATTAATGACTTTTATCGATTTCAAAAAATAAGCAAGGAATTATGAATAAATTAAATACATCTTTTGTACGAATATTTATTTGACATCTGAAGGCATGTGATTAAGTGTGTGGTATTTTTGCGAATAGAAAATTTAATACTGTAATAACGCACATAGTTGATAGTCACTGATTTTTCACATGCTTTTAAATTAAACTACATAATAACGTTGGTTGAGGAAAGATAATGGATTTAATATCATACCAAATCTCATACAATAGACTTCCCGTAAGTATTCGCTTTGTAAAAAGGGGCGCTGAGAAAGCTTTTTTGAACGACGCCTTGTGATAGTTTTATACTGTCACTTTTACCGTAAAAGTTCAGCAACTCCCATTCGTAAAAGGCGAAAACCATCCTAAGCTTTGACGACATCCATTCGTAATCCGTCAAACAAAGACAATTCGCAGAATTGAAAACTGAATAAGAAGTTGATTCCCCTCATTACGCTATTTTTGAATGGATATTCGTGCGTATCTGTTTTTGGCGCCATTCGCCATTCAAACGGGCGACGTCAAATTCAATACTTTACAATTCAATTGTTTTTTTTACAGAAAAATGATAAAATACGTCATTATTTTCTAAGCTACTAGGTATACTTTGCACTTTTAAGAATGCTTTGAAGATTTAAAATCTTCAACTTGCTATATTATTAAACAATCGACTTTTATTTTATATTTACATCGTTTTTCTTTAGATTTATAAGCCAAACAACATTTTTATTATTCTCAATTCGACAATGTCAAACTTAAATTTACAAGGTCGCGTTCAAACAAACTGTTTGAATAAATAGAGACGTTTTGTTCATAATAATGAACTGCAATAAACAATCGGTGTTTTGCTTATTTTTTGATTTTAAATCTATTAACATACACAATTTATTATATAAGCTGAAGGTGCTTGATGGAATTTCAATATCAAATTTGTATTGTTACAACTTTGTACGATTCCACATGTTTTATCACTAACGACCCGGGTTTCGCCTTTCGGCATCTTCAGGCATTCTATCACACTGAAGCAACAGAACTGACGCACAATAAACAGTAAGCATAGTCGATATACCAAAGGTATTAATTGAACGAAAAGACAGAGCCCATGGTAAGCAGTAAATGGCAGCTTAAACATATTTAATAATATTAATCTAATAATAATTAACGCAATTGCCTGTGATAATTTTCATTAAGGGTCTTGTTAATGAGACATTCTTGAAAGGGTTTTACAGCAGTTTTTTTTTAAATACCTTCTAAACATCTAGTGATTCATCACTAGACATCACAATCTCATGAAGTAAATTCTTATATTTCAATATAAGAATTTACGTCATGAGATTGTCGATTCATTGAACCGATCTCACTTAAAGAATACAACAAGGAGGAGTTGGGAAGATCGAGTTGATCATTGGGAATTATTTTATATTATTAAATTAATCTGAAGATGGTTTTTAAGTAGTGATTTAGCTATATTTAGAGATTTATTGATTGAATTGGCATTCACTTGGTAGAACTCCATTATAGCACGGTGAAAAAAATAGCAATGCATTTTAGTTTTACAAAATTATTTAAAAAAAAATATAGTTGATAGCTATTTCGGCTCACGCATCGTCAGAACTATGCTTAAACTAACATTTGCTTTTCTATATATAGCTGTGTAGAAAAGGTACACAATACATCTTCTCTCCTGTTTTAACGGCCTAGCTTGTTACTTTCTCACAATAAAACTAAATTTTCAAAAATTGTAAATTAAACAAAAGGCGGCTATGACAATAAGTTTACATGTGGGACGGAAGTGGTCATTACGGAAGCAAATCAGACCACCCCCCAGTAATAGGTTGGACTAATGGTGATACTATTATATTAGTTTGTTCGTTAAGAATCCTTTGTGGTAATTGATGTCTATTGATAACTATATTCTTTAAAAATAATTTTGTAGAACTAAAACGCATTGCTATTTTTTTCACCGTGTTATATTTAGAGCTATATAAATTGAGAAAAACCTAAAGGTAATTTCTAAAAACTAACTTATATTTAATTTTACTTGACATTTATTAAGTATACACAATTATATTATTATTATTGATTTGAAATACCGCTGACAAAAATAGATACGTGTATTCATTTGGTCTTCTCTGTCCATAAATAATATTTAAACTACTACCAAATTTTAAAATATCTCAAGGAAATATGACGTCAAATCAAATACTATCAAACGAAAATCCTGCCCTCTAGCAAAGATTTCCATATTCAGACGATGGTCCAGTTGGTCATAAATAATGTGTCTTCAAATTTAAAAGCCGAGTCCGTTTTATGTAAATTTTAGCAATCAGTCATTCATGCATTAATCTCAATTCTAAATAGCTTTCGTTTGTATTATTATTGAAATGAATTCTCTTTTAGAAGTTTATTTTTAATGTAATTGGTTTTAAAATCAAAATTAATACAGACTAATATTTATTAATTAACAAGCCCACCTTTCGAGCTATCAAAACTATATTAATCTTTAGACGTTTAATATGTATAAATATATCTACAGTAGACAAATCTGTATTTTATGAGTTTCGAGAAACTTTAGGGTGACCCCAATTAATCAAACTTTACTTATAGTCCCATCGTTGGTAGTAAATCATTTAGAGAGTATTTACATCACGAATTAAGCCAGGTATTAAATTGAATATGTTAAATCACGCTTTCTTGAAAGCTTAATTGATAATTATCTAAATCGCATGCATATATCTTTCAAATAAGACAGGTTTAATTTTGAGATTATTTTACACTAAAATATATTCGAAAATTGGCGAGTAGAAATATCTCTATAGAAACAGAACAAAACGTCGAAAATTGGCAAAAAATGATTGGAATGGAAAATTTCATACAAATAACAGAATATATTGTTAATTTCAAAAGCCTGATAAAAACAGGACGAGAAATATTTTGAAAACAATCATAGCTTATAGAAATCAATTGTTAATATTTAACAGAAGACACAAAGCGGGTATTTTCTTCCCATTCCAAAAAATCTTCTACCGTGTCCTTAAAAAAAGACCTGCCATTTATTTCTAATATATTATATGTAAGTAAATAATCAATTCAATAATAATTACATTTAATAACCTTAAATGAAAGCTCATTTAACTATGTTTCATATATATCAT
Organism: Himalopsyche japonica; assembly: GCA_028555115.1. Classification (NCBI taxonomy): domain Eukaryota; kingdom Metazoa; phylum Arthropoda; class Insecta; order Trichoptera; family Rhyacophilidae; genus Himalopsyche; species Himalopsyche japonica. The sequence continues at coordinate 1,711,346 of JAHFWJ010000412.1, read as the reverse complement.
CATCATCATCATCAGCCGGGGTCGATCCACTGCTTGATGAAAGCCTCTCCCTGCTTTTTTTCCAGGGGGGGTTGTTTGGACATAGCATATATACATTTATAGTTTGCTTGGCTCATTTTGAAATTGAATATAATATAAAATACACCACAAATTATTGATGATGGAATCTTTTCATCGCGTGTTCTAATGATATTCATTTTCTTTATATTAAATCCTCAAATGAAAAGCTGAAAAAGTATTTTACTTCCGACAAATGCTATTTTATTCAAATAAATCAAATATATTCAAAAAACTTGAGAATATTGCTAAACAAAGAGTGTTTTATTTATAATATTTAAATATAATTCCTCTCCGCATAGAAATGACAGCTAACATCTTAAATACGAAATACATTCTGACATAATCTATTATACAAAGTTAACAATACAAGAAAATGTCAGTCGAAAAAATATGATATCGTCACATTCAAGCTATTTTAATAAAACAACACTAAAGCCTCTTTCGGACATAAGTCTAAAAAAGTGCTTTTTGATTAACTGTTGACGGATTGAACAAATATTCACGCTCTATTGACAACAATGCATTATGATAGAATAGATTTTGAATAAAGCACAATTGTTGTAATGAGAAACCGAAAAATACGTCATCCGTCGTTCTACTGTAGCTTCCAGCTCGTGGGAAATTAAAAAATGTTCCCGTGTGATTTGTTAATCGTTTCCTATTCCCACAGGATTGCAGGATCCTTCCCAGTGGTGTACGCAAGGTGACACTTTATCGTGGCTTGCGATTTTTAATGTTTTTGAAAAATATTTATATTATTAGTTCTTGGTTTAGTTTCGTTAAATTTGGTGTTTAATTGTATTAAAAATACATTATTGACACGTTTTGTGCCGACTTACGGTTTTTGGGTCGAAAATATATCAATTCGTTTTCAAATTTCATCAAACGTGACAAAACTTTTTATATTAAAATACTAGTGTATTATGTTTCCGGTTGACACGTCTTAAATAATAATGATTTGGTATATACAATATTATGTTCATTCACTTCCATCAAAAGTTAAGTTTTTGATGATTTTTAATATCTAGTAAAACAAAGCTCTTATAAACTAGAATGTATAATTCTAAAATACTCAAATTAGTTTACTGCCGCGATTAATACATACATGGAACCTACCGTTATTTTATAAATATGCTAAAACATGCTTTGTTAAAGGCATACACAATATGTTATTTTTCTATAGTTTTATCAGCTTTAATATATCTAATTAATTGCTATTGTTTGTTAGTTTCAGGAAATATAATAGTTAAATAGTATTTAAATAATAAAAACAATGATCTGAACTAAACAATTTTACATAAAATGAGTATGTAATAAAGCTGTGATACCGTTGTACTATTTATATTATTCTCAATACGTTATGATGATTATAAAATCTAACCCTCCTCCCCGAATTGTGCACGCACGCCTAAGCAGGATCGCATGGCCGCGGTTCCAAAATCCACTCCGACGTTGAATCAATAACAAAAAAATCCTTACAAAATATTATTATTTGGTCTGCAGAGAAGTGAGATGCATCGTGGGAATTGCCGATTGCGGTTACCTAAACACGTTTCTACTTGCATATCCTTTCTGAGTTTTACAACATTACATTATTTGTTTGACTCATGTTGTCTCAAGGTCGTCTTATTAGCGTAAATTTTAGAATCATGTTTTTTTAATGTATACATGCTTATTAGTGTGAGCGCGAAAAATCGTTATAATAGCCATCTATTGTCCAATTATAGCACTATTGCTTCATGTATCGCTTTAAATTATTTGAAAACCTATAGAGTATTATTTTATTCTCTTTGATATACAAACACTTATTCCATTTTTGAAATTTTGTTTTTACTTCATGTACATTTTTAATGATATTTCGAAATAATGTTCATATAATTTTTGTTGTATCGAACAAAACAGAATTTTTGAAAAGGCCAACAAATTATTTTTCTACATTACAAACTAAAAAAATATATAAACATGTTTACTAAGAATATAGAATTTTTAAATAATAATTAAAAGACAGAGCGGCTAAAAAATCGATAATCACTAATTTACGTAGCCAGCTTTATGAAATTATATGATACCCAAAAATCAACACATTTTCTCAAACGGCTTAAACGCTGGATACTATTTCAAAGCATGATCGACATATTTTTTGCGATAATTGCCTTCACTGATAACCAAATGGGATTAAATGATCCTAATTAATCAGATTAAATTGCAGATTACATAGATTCTTGTTTTTCTTCCGTTTACTAATGTAATTATCTATCCAATCGGCACTCGGCATTTCCATTAAGACAGTTCTGCTGTTTACTAACTGTTGGTTTGAGTATATACGTGTACTAGAATGCCTGAAAAGAACGAAAGGCGAAATCTGACTAGTGAATGACAAAAAAACATTAGTGTTTATTCGATTTAAATTTTATATTAAAATTCTATCAAGTCTTAACTTATAGCGTTTTTCTCCTCAGTGAAATAACATATTTTTGCACACATTCAATTCATTATAACACCTATTCTACTCCTAGATTGTTAAAACTATTTATATATATATATCAGATCCAAACGACGTGTTACTGCTTTAATTGTATACGTTTACCCATTATAAAAAAATGTATTTTATTATCGGTTGATAATACTTGCGATGAGCGAAACCGGTCCTGATCATGTTATATATTGTGATAATAGTACTAAAAATGTGTTATTATTTTTTTTCAAATGTTACTACTTTGGCTACGAATTGATCTTTAAACATTTTGAACGTTAACGTCGCAAACTAACAATAAAATATTTTAATCTAAATCTATAGCACTATTTTGTAATATTGACACGAACTTCACACATAAAAAAAAACAATGTTGACTCGTCAAAAAATTTATTCAAAATAAATCTCAATTTTTTAATTAACTATGTGAGCCGCATCAGCAATTTATTATACACCCCAATAACTCATAGCGTTTCGTTGATGCCACGCTTAATCTACTTTAGAGAGGGATTTAGTCTTAATTTTTGTTTCCGAATTAGCTTTTTTTATTATTTGGACGTAGTCATTGTTTATGGACGCGAACGAGGCGCGCGAGCGGCGGATTAGGGAATTAAAGGTGCGCGAGAGGCGATTGAAATTCAACAAACATTCATCTTGCAAAGTGTACAAAATACAAAGAGTTTTACAGAATTTTAAGGAGTGTCCGTCTCATCGAAGTGCCTGAATTCTTATCACTGGCAGCCGCCTCCAAATATCCCCATAGTCTGTTTGTTTCATTAAAACTTTACAGCCCTGAGATCGCTTTTCATCTGTCACTCTAATTTCCGTTAATCATATTATGTAAAAGTATGATATATCCACCAGTGTTCTTCAAACGTTTTCGACTCACGGAACCCTAAGAATCATAAATTTTATTCTTAATTAAGTACTACGATCAGGACCGATTTCGCTCATCGCAAGAATTAGTTGATATAGCTTGCGATGAGCGAAACATATTAACTTAAAATTGTGGACATAGTACCAAATGTATACCACTCTTGATAAAATCTTTTGTGGTACAAATAAATGAATAATCCCGTGATACAGTGAGTCTGAAAATGCTTGTCAAATAATAGAAACACGTGATATGCCTCGTCATACAGCAAAGTTATCAATTTAATTTTTTTTATTTAAATAATACATTATTTCGAAAAAAACCTTTCCAAATACATAGTTATTTTATGAAATGTAGACTGTACCTAAATGTGTAGGTAACGTGATCATCGTTTGCAAATTGACAGCACTATCGCATATTGGAGATTGCAGATTGCACCTGCCGTTTTATACAATAATTTATAATAAATATTCCCTCCGCATTAAAGCCGATAGACGTCTCTAGTAACCATGTGATGCCAATAAGGATTACAGCAGTGGTTCTCATGTGCGGCCACCATAGGATTTTGCTGCGGCCACCAACAGTTTTATGGTAAATATTGATATTTCAAAAAAATGTGTTTTTAGAAATGAATTTGAAAAATTATTATTAATTTAAAATAGATATAATACACCTGACTTATCCAGCATTTAGTCTAGTTTAAGTAAAGGACCATTTTAATAATAAAACTTTTAAAAAAATAGGTCGAAGTTATACGTTGACCATGAATCAAGTCAATATAAAGTATTAACAACAATTGCTTTATTAATTTTGTCGATTTTACCTACAGCTGTATATTGTGAAAAATCATTCAGTGTTATGCACTATATAAAAATAAATATCGAAACTATTTTTATCACATTTGGGTCGGCCACTAGACATTTCCATAGGACATCAGATGTCCATAATGCGGCCACAGTGAAATTTCACGTGAAAACCACTGGTTTACAGTCTTGGGACGGGCGCTTAAATTATTTACTTCCAATATATTTAAATATACTACAAATTGTTAACTCTTAGAGTAGCCTTTTTATATTCTTCACGCGCCAAGCGAAAAAAAAGTCAGGTGCGTTTCAATGATAAATTTAAATTTTATAAACTAACACCAGATGATAATTTCGTGCGCGTTTGTATAAATATTTGTAATTTTATACGTTGACCCTACCCGTACCACTATTTGATATTCCATGACAAGAGTTCCTTCTTGATAGCCATGAATGAACTTTATTCATAAACGAACCCCCACCACGTTTTATCCCAAAAAATCTCGCCTACTTACGTTTTTAACAAAGGTACACTAAAATTCAAATAAATATTACTCGGCTCAAGCAATTTCGAGCGTTACGGCATACATACATAAGGCTGATTTGATTTGATATGATTTAATAAAAGCCACATACTAGCATTTATTCATTTGTCAACCAGGCAGTCGAAAGTTGTCATTTATTGACAATGAAAAAGATAAATAAATAAAACCTTCGTTCAAACGTATGAATATTTTAGGACTGCTTTATAAAGATGTGCCACTGTTAACCCATGTAAAACAGGGATGTGCTTAATTTTTTCGATAAATTTTTCGTGTCAAACTACTGCCATAATTATCAATTCGTTTGATTTATTGATTGAATTGACATTTAGTTGGTAGAACTCCATTATAACATGGTGAAATAATAGCAATGTATTTTAGCTACAAAATTTAAAAGGTAAATAGTTGAATAAAACTAGTTAGCTATGATGAAAGCTTAAGCCAAAACAACCACCAACTGTATACTTTACAAATTTTGTAGTACTAAAACGCATTGCTATTTTATCACCGTGATAGTTTGATTTATTAAAGTATCATATATTTTAAAAAATACAAGCACATTTTAAGGACTAGTTATACAATTTAATATTATTGGTATATGTCGGTTTTTCTCATTGTGGCATTATTAACTGATCACAAATTATTACATTAAGATCTCAAAATATTCATTTGAAAGGATAAGCCAAACTAAAATCTACAGTATACATTGTATACTAATATACTGAAGTGTAGACGTGCCTTAGTAACAATTATTTTTGGAGAGTAATTCTTTTTCGAGATGCATTTTTGGGTGAAGCGCAAACTCTCTAACCTAACCATTTTCCATTGGCCGAGATACCCGAGAGGTTTTGTGAACCGATTTTCTCGTATAAATACTTTCCGAGAAAGTGAATATCGTGATTGCGTTAATGTGACCACTACGCCGGTTGTTTACTATATTGGAGGCGAAATGAGTCTCGTGGGACAATAGTTTAAATAAATGGAACATAATCGTTGTATTATATTTGCCATAGTGGCCCTTGGTGCAACCCTGCGTAACGAAATCCTCGCTATATATAGAAAATATTTCGCTATGAATTTGCGTTGCTTTTGTGAAAGAATTTTTAATTCTTTCGACGAAATATGACTCTCTGGCTGGGACACAGGCAATTTCCAGACACTAAACCGTTTTTCAGTTTCCCTTTGTCCCCGTTTCTCTGATATTTATTCCGCTTAGAAGATTATCTAGTAAGATTTTTAGCAAGATTAATTTTGAAATTTTCTGTGTGAATTCAACAATTATTCAATTACAAACCACTTCTACTTTCTGTATCCTATTCACTCCAGGAAACGACCTGAAACACAAGAGGCTGGAAGACAATTGAGTTTTACACATGCAGGCATACTTGATAATTATTTTACGGGGTTATTGTGTAAACAAAATTACCCAATCTACGCTACCAAATGAGACTAAAATAATAATCAAACTTTTATCTAAAAACGCCCATTTCCTTTTCTAAAATATCGTTTCATTTTTATTATTAATTGCAGAATTATTTAAAATATATACATCGCATTAACGTGGTCAGTGGCAATATAAAGGATTCGAAATTAGTATAGTTAATAGTTCATTCTTCACACCAGCTTTTAAACTTTCTAAAATTCGGTATCTGTCTTTTTCGTTTGAGATAATATTTTGGATTTGAACACTTAAAGTGAATTTTTCTATATCATATATTTGTTTCTTACAATATATATAAATCCTTTCACCTACGCAATATTACAATGTGTCTCGAAACGGTTTCATGACGACCTATTCAATCGTTTGACTTCGAGAAATCGGGGCAAACTTTTAATCAACAGCTGTTCGTAAGGGTGGCACTTCACAAAAGTTATTTTAATAGCGCAGCTGTTTTCGCATTCATGTGTTGTTTACAGGAGCGAACCCAGATATAAGCAAAGAACCGCCCGCCCCTATGCTACATATTCATACAACATGATCAAACGGTAACGGCTGCAATTGTTTACTTTATTAAATAACATTAAATTCTCTGTCGTTAAGCTTTTGCAAACTTTTGTTTTATTTACGTTCTAAAAAACATATGACTCAGTTTTGTTTGACGTTTACCGTGTAAAGCACACCGGGAAACTTTTTTCAATGTGTCCAGTCATACAATGCCATACAAAGTTCAAAGTAACTCATCACAAAACATAAAACAAATATACATATGACTTTATTAATCCAAATGGTCATAGACCAGAAAGCAAATACATATTGCACGACTTTTTCATATATACGTATTTTTATTTTTTGACATTGTCACATGCACCGTTTTTACGCGAATAAATTGAAACAGTTAAAAATTTTCGCGCCCAAAAGGTTAAAGAAACAAAATTTAAAAATAAATATATCACATATGAATGCTTTCCTTCGTCAAATAATTATTTTTAAATTTCATTTTAACCCAATAACTGCCAACGTCTCAACCGTTGATTGCAGTTGATATTCACATTTATAGTATAGAGCATCGATTCTCAACCTGAACCATATGGCCACAGAATCTTCAAGGGGTCCACAGACCTTTGGATGACGCAGTATTTTGAAATAAAGTTTGATTTTTAACTCTATCAGTCCCGGCCCATTTTTGAACAGACGGCATTTTTCTTAATGGTTTACTAAAAGTGTGATAACTATGGTAATATTGGATGAAATCAAATGAAACTTTCTGAGATTGTTAACAACATTATTAAAAATAACCTTAGATTTATAAAATTGCCAATACTTCCCCATGTGTAGAGCCACACTTTAATGCTTACACGTGTACGAGTCTCACTTATTTTTGTTGGTTTCCACACTTTGCAAGCCCTATAGGAGCTTTTTTTTCTATGGCTGGTATAGGGATCTAAATTTATTTTTTCATATCCCCAAAACAATCTGTCTTATGAATCTTGCAAAAAACTCCTCAGAGTGGACTCGGTGTCACTTTTATTTCGTCTCCAGGAGGGGGAATGTTGGTGTAGTGTATCGCACGCGAAACTATTGTGTTTTTATTGTTGGTGATAAGACTAATTGATTGACTGTTTTGAAATGTTTTGAGTCTTGACAATAAGAAAAGATTAAAATTCCATGTCAAATACTTAATTTATTGTATCTAATTTGTCTTATTTTCGAAGGGCCGGTCTATCACGTCAAAACACGTTTCCGGGATCCAATGTGTTAACACATGTACTTTTTTTTCGAACAAACAGTGGAGGGGGCCACACCAAAACTAAAATCTCAAAAGCAGGCCACAAGCCAAAAAAGGCTGAGAAACACTTGTATAGAGTGTTATCCAGGGTTGTGGAGTCGTTAAAAAAACACGACTCCGACTCCGAAATTGACCAACAAAACGACTCCGACTAAAAAAAGATAATTTTTGCAAGGGGTTTTCTTACAGTATAACCAGATTTTTACATACGAATGATCTCTATAACTCTGTCCAACATCAAAATTACTGAATTAATTTTTGAAATATTCCGTGTTTGAATATTTTTTTTCACGGCCCACCAGATAACATGTTACCTATATATACCCTGGATTCGACTCTAAACAAAACTACGCAGTATTATTGCATTTATTTTTATAAAGCCGTCTAGCCAACATCTGTCAATGAGTGCGGCCACGTGCTGGTCGCTATACTCGAGTGTGGCTACTCCACCGCCACTGTGGCGCATAACAGGAGATGGGGACCAATTTAATACGATTAATAATCCCACCTCTCGGGGCCAAACTGCTCGTGAATACCTGCCGGCAGCCCTGTGTGCGACAGCTGCGCGTTAATGGGCCGCACTAAGGATCGTTACCAAAAAAATGATAACACCGCCTGGTGTTTGAATTTTTTTACTAAATCGTTACGATTATCATTAATCATGACCAACTCCGATTCGCATAAATATGAAAGCGATATATTTCCGCGGCGATGAATATTAATTCTATATTCAGTTGTTTTGTTTGTAGTTTTGATTTTTTTATACAAAATAAATTTGTGAATTAATGAAAGCGAAAATTCAAAATTAAATGTTTTGTCGGGTGCTACATTTTGAGATTATCAATCAGTAGAACAGACATAGATGGTTATACGTGGAATAAAGAACTTCTGTATGTGACAAACTCAAAATGACTATATATAAATAAAATTAGCATTTACTTTGTACAATAAACTTGACAGAAGAGATATTTATAAAATGTTCTGTGGCTCATGTTTATCCGTTTACATCGGACAGACAGGTAGGAATATATATACTCGAGATAAGGAACATATATGATCATTCAATAGTAAAAAAACAGATTCACAATTCGCTAATCATGTTATAAATGAATCACATAATTTAAATTCAAACTCAGCGCCTAAGTGTTTGGATCTTTGCAGTAAGGGTCGTAGGATGACCGATTTGGAACAGCTGGAAATCAATAGACATCAACTATCACAAAGGATTCTTAACGAACAAATTAATATATTGTCTAGCCCATTAATTAAGCCTCTCCACGGGGAAGAAAGGTCTGATTTGCTTCCGTAATAGACCATTTCCGTGCCACATGTAAACTTATTGTCATAGCCGCATTTTTTAGTTTCATTTACAATTTTTTCAAAAATTTAGTTTTATTGCGAGAAAGAAACAAGATGTATTGTGTACCTTTTCTACACAGCTATATATAGATAAGCAAATGTTAGTTTAAGCATAGTTCTGACGATGGCGTGAGCCGAAATAGCTATCAACTATATTTTTAAAAATAGTTTTGTAGAACTAAAATACATTGCTATTTTTTTCACCGTGTTACTTTGTACAACTCCATTATTACACGGTGAAAAAAATTGCAATGTATTTATTAACCGTATCAAAAATGGCAAGTATTTAGCTGTAAATTATCATGTATTATTGTAGATGGCTATTTTGACTTCTGCCATTGTCAGGACTATGATCAATGTTTCCTCTAAGCTGTGCACACAACTCGCCGAATATGCGCACATATAATACATTAAAACAGAGCCCAACAAAGTTTCACTAGCATTAGGATGAGGTCCTAACACTGAGTTACACTGGCAACACCTATATGCATTACATGAACCTTAAAATATAATTTAAATTATTATTTGTGCTAAGATTCGCTCTCTGGAAATTGATCAACTAAAATAATAATATTTCTTAAATTCATTGTCATTTATTACAAATTCATTGATACTTAACGAATTTGCGTAAATATTTATTTGTGTTCCTTTTAATGATTGAAAGTAGAATGATGTATTATTATTCGTTTGTATTACTTTATTATTAAAGTAAGCAATACAAAATAAAATTATAGAATACTAAGGGACCTCTATGCATAAGAAAATAATACCAGAAAACCGATGAAGTTCTATGAAAATGGTATACAAATAACTTTTGAATATAATCGTAATAATATACATATTATACACATACTTATAATATACATGCATACTTTCTAGATATTGAGTTTTTACTATCGACGGAAAACCTGTGTTTATAATAAAAAAACAAAAAAAAATCATATATTTACTCTATTTATAAATTCGTTATACTGCATCTAAAAATAATTATTTATTAAACTTCGTGTTCAGTTTTCAAATTATTTTTTAGCCTGAATGCGGCCCTTGTGATATAATGAATGATAAATAAATACCTGTATATCTGGGTGTAATAAATAATAGTGACACCTGTCGAGCGCTTCCGCAAGCTTCTATATATAAATAATCAATTTATTGGATCTTTGAAAAATAAATTATTTCTCCGATATTGATAATAATTAAATTATGAACGGAAAACTATTCGTCCGGTTTTACATCTAATGGCGCCAATAACATTTGCTTTTATAATAGCTTTTTTTTAATTATTTTAATGTTATCTGATCGATTGGATTATTTTAAGTTTTTTTTTTTGCAGAATTCAGCTATTACTTATAGCTTTTTATAATTTTATTAACTATCTACTTATCTATATGTATGAATAAATCAATGTTTGTGTGTGTTTGTCTTAATGCATCACTACACCATTCTTCCGATCGATATGAAATACGATTGCAAATTTATTATTCCCGCAAAGGTTTAGGTATATCATGGTATTAATATCATATTTGGAAACAGTATTTTACATTTGAATTGTTTCAACTTTATACGATACGTGTTTTGTCACTAACGATCCGTGTTTCGCCTTTAGGCATCTTCAGGCATTCTATCACATGGATGCAACAGAGCTGGCGATTTAACATTATTTAATTATTTATATTATAGCTTTTAAAATTTCTTGAATATTGCAAGTTCTTTTTTCGAATGAAAAAAATCATAGCTTATCGGAAAATTGTCATAAATTTGCCAATTCATGTTATTATGGATACAGTCGCAACTAAATCGTCTTCTTCCGTTTTAGATATATGATTTTAAATCTTCGAGGAGATGATCAAAATGAATACCGTTGTTTTGTGTGATAATGTTTCGTTAGCAATGGAGAATTTTTATGAGTTTTTTTTATATCTAGATTACCGCTTGAATACTATGCAAACAGACCAATCCGGCAAATTGTTCATTGAGATATTTTTAAAATCATCTTTTCGAATAAGTAGTTAGAGTTGCTCATTTTTCAAAAAAATCAGGGTTGACCCGCTACAATATATATATGTATATAATGAATTGAATATACCAATGAATTTGAAGCTTTGTAATAAATCACGATGATATTTTGGCAACCCTCATCGTTTTTAATCAAGTTCAGATATATCGTTCTTTATTTGTAATATACACGTGAATGCGACACTAAATAATACCAGAAAAACAATATTGGAATAAAATGTAAATGATTTTTGAAATACCATGGACACCGGTATCTGCTTAAAATTCAGGTGGTAAATGGCCAAATCCACTAAACAAAAGAATTTCACACATCAAATCCAAAGTTCGTTTATTTAAATTTCACATACAAGAATTTCTAATTTCTTTTCATCTACGTGTAAACAGAGTAATTTTAATTGGGATCGTATTGTGAGCAATTTTAACAAACTTTTTAATTAACAAGAGAAGTTTTCCATCGCTAATGACTGTGAAATTCTCGAATTGGGAAGAGAATTCGCCATTATTTATCGCTAGCTCGGTTTGCTGCGCACGACATGACCCGAGACGATGCCTCATTCAGCACTCCAAATTATTTATGGCCGCAGTGTTGAGAGCCATTGTACTACTTAATTTTCCGAACGGCGAAATATAAGTGATTTCAAAATATCATTCAATCCCGTCGTTGCCTTGAGGAGTATGATAAATCAGGCGAAATCTGTTTGAAATTTTCGACAAAAAGGCGACCGGAAACTTGCATATTAACCCATTTATACCGATCAAAATTGATAGCATTTTTGAAGGAAATTAATGGATGAATTATCTTTGTGAATGGCTTACATCAATTTAATTCAACTACAAAATACAACTGACAACGGGCTTAACATTTTAATATTACAAAATTTCCGTATATTTTCAATAAAATACAATAACTCCTTGGCATATCCGTTTTCATGTAAATTGTATTCTTAGTTATGATTTTGTACACGAGTCGTAAATTTAACTCAAAATTTGTATAAATAGACTTCGCGTTGAGCGAAACCGGTCCTGATCATAAAATATATTGTGAGGAAAAAAAGTATTCATTCACAATTATTTTTGTATAAATAGACTTGCTTGTAAATTATATTCTATCAGTTGATAATGCTCGCGGTGAGCAAAACCGGTCCTGATGAAAAAATATATTGTGGAAATAAATACTAAAAAATGTTTTTTTATTATTTTAAATATTTTTAATAATTAAAACACATTTTCAGATACTATTTTCGCAATATATTTTATGATCACGACCATTAGAGTATATCTTAAGTATTAGAGCGTAACTTGTTATATACATTATTTATAACTTAATTAGAACAGCTAGAAAGTATTAAAGTAAAAAAGTTATTAGAAAAAATGTACATACATATTGAACATGTCTACGATATATTAATTTGAATTTTGAAATACCAATTTGAGGGAGTTAATTTTTCCCGCACAATATGATAGAAACGAAAGTGATTTTGTAAAGGATCGACCATTTTAAATTCAATTTTGATTTTTATTCAAAGTATGCGAAGGAACCCGTTTCATTTAATCAATGTATTACCTTACGATTACCCTTAGATTAGTGGTAGAAAATTGAGATGTACTCGAGAAGATTAATGATGCTAATTCTTTTTCTTTGTGGATTCAGTCTTAGACCAGGCCTAGGGTTAGATATTTTTTTCATTTTTACCGATATATATCACTTTATTCATTTTGGTGTTTTTTTCTAATACAAAAATGGTTTCAAGCTGGCTTTTCCACTGCAGACTGATTGATAAATAAGTCTTACACAGAACACATCTGAAATCCTCATGAAATAAATCTATTCAAATATTTCAAACCCTTTTTTAAAACGGTTCCGCAAAAAAGTCGTTTTATGAAATGGTTACCATTTACGAAAGTATATTTAATTTATAAAATATATAGATATTTGAATTGAACGTCAACACGTTTTTCAACAAGTTATTTTCATCGCTTTAATATTATTTATATATAAACCTACATCGTGTTATGTTAATGAATCACTTTTTGACGGAAAGGCGTTTCATTTATAATAATAAAACATAGTGCTTAGTACTATTTTCCCACGTTTCGCTCATCGTTCACTGAAAATTATTAACTGATGCAATACAAATTAAAACAGCTATTTATACATAATTATGAATTAATAATCACCCGATATACTCAAAAAATAATTCAAGATTCAAGTCAATAATTTACGAAAATGAAATATGTGCTTTATATCGAAGGTTTGAAATTATTTTCAATCAAATAGAAAAAAATAATTACTTAAAAAAATATATTTAAATTATAAAAATACACACATTCTACGACTATGCGATCTTCAGTAGTAGTTTTCCAGGTCATATAACAAAATGGTGGCTAAACTTACAAACAAAATGGCGCATAAAATTAAGGCATCGACTCATTTTTAAAACATTTGAACCATGTTCGAAACTTCCCGCCGTTTTTATATAATTACGTTAGACCTGTGTTGCAAGTAATTACAAATTAAATTTTATTTATTGCCGCCAAATCTGACAACCATGCAATGCAAATTATAATAAGACAAAGATTTGATTATAAATTGAATGGCTGTTATTTTCTCACGGTAAATAAATTGTGAATTGTCTCAGATTAGGATATGATATCATCTCATGGCAAAACTCACACAAAATCTTTTGCTTAATTTAGTTTTATATATTTATACATTTGGATACCTAATTGGTACAATGTCATACTATTTTTAATTTTCCCATGTATTTAATGACGCAATAATAAAGTGATATAATAATTTTTGCCATGTAAATTCGCGTAATGAAGTCAATTCGACATTAATTAACCCATATATATTATAATTTTTAATTATACACTGAGATACAATTTAAGATTTTTTATACACATAATTATATGATAAGAACATAATATTTAATTAGTACACTCACTGAGTGAGACTTATGATAATTTTTATGTTATTTATGTTTATTTATTTATAAGTACTAGTTGTCATTTAGTTTTGAGTTAATGAGTGTTTAACAATAGCTCTGGCAAATTACTTACAGTAAGCTAATCATTCTCACTGCTAGGGTACCCCATCTTGGACCGAATCTATTTCCCATTCCCGGGAATTTAGTATTCACAATTTTTCAATCCTGGTTCACTAAGCTTTATTTCATGTTTTGAATTGTATCATTTAAACAAAGAAATTAGCATCGTTGCCTTAGTTGAGATACATTAATTTATTTTTATCTTTGATACAAAACAATTTTTGTTTTTAGTTATAGAGAATCGAGCAGTTATTTATTTATAAATACAAAATTATCATAACGCCTTGAAAAATCGTAAATCGTTAACAATATTATACGTATAAGTCAATGTGTAATAGTTATACAATGATTTTTTATATAGCCGACAAAAAAAGCTTTTTCAAATCAGAAAGGAGGTGACTACAATATATTTATTAATTGTGAATGGATATAATTAAATATACAGATAGGAAAAATATTTATATAAAAACACAAAACTCCGCGGTACACGTTGAAGTTCATTAGGAAATATTATTTTAAAATCATGAAAAATCACGAATTCTAGGCCTTTGATCTATTGCTAGGGTTCCGGTAGCATGCTCTTTGAGTCTCTTTTTTAGAATCACATCTATAAGATTTATATAAACATTGCAACATTGTTGTTTACGTGTTTAATAAATTTCATAGTGATTTATCATTAAATGCTTTGCGAAATATGCTTATATATCAATTTGAATCTTAAAGAGTTAAATCTTAAGTGAGAGAAGCAAATTAATTAAAATTCAAAACACGACAGTGAGATCCCACGATAAGACTATATCATTATTTGGTAATGAATTGTTCGGTTGCTTGCTGGGAAGCATAAATAGCTGTATTTTAAATTAATTGAAACGCCTTTTTCGAGTTGAATGAATTCTTATCAAAATGCCTTGTCGCCAAGCCAAGCCTTGGGCTAAACTATATTGTTTTTTATGCGGTAATAAACGGACCATTTTGTCTAAAATCCGGCATTCAGACGTAATTATACCACGTCTTGAGTACTCTTCTACGTGCTTCCGTGCTAACAATCCTATAACAAAACATTGTCCTGAGTAGAGATGTCCTTCTTCTTATGTAATACTCATTAAATTTGGTAAATGGTATCGCAGATTCGATTCACTTTCACACCTAAATCGAAAAAATGTTTGAACTTTCTATTAAGCGTAAAAAACTACGTCTTTTTCGCATTCGAATTTGTTTTATATAAATATAATAAAAATATTCAAAATGAAATAACATAAATGCTTTATTCCACATTTGATACTGTAGCAAAGTAATAATTATAAAAGTTTAAATCTTAGTAAATTATTCATTCCTTTCTACCGATTGAAGATTGAACTTTGGAGCTAGAACTTAAGTGTAGCATTAATTTTAAATGGAGAGGATTTAAAAAAATATACCATTTATCATAATACAGTAGATAAATACATCGTCGGTCGCTGTAAGATGTGGTTAATCTTTCAATACGGAGAGTTCTAGTTATGACACTTTTATAATTGTTCCGATAGATTTTAGAATTATTCATTAATTACATAATTAATTAATTAGAAATCTGATTTCGATCACTTTTATAGAATTTCAGAATGAACCCAAATAATTTTTCTAGACTATATTTTATCTGAGGTTTCACCAAATATTGATGTACCTAGCACTGCTAATAAAAATATTTTATTCTATCCGAGTTTGTGACTCACGATTGTACTCGGAACTCAGTAACGAATATCGCATATTAATAGCATGCATCCTGGCAGAGATACTTAACGTAGTGCGAATTATAGCACATTACCAAAGCAAAGGGTAATGATATACAATGCTTAAATAAAAAATTCTGACAAAAAATACTTGAGAACCTTTCAATATGGAAGCTCTTAACAAGTTCTTCTTCATCCCGCTTCTATAATATATTTGTTTATTATAATTTTTTTAACACTACATTTGAATTTTTCCATTCTTTGAAAAATCAGTCTTAAACTTAATAGTTTTTTAAAACTTCGTTAGAACTACAACGTAGAGTTATTGTTTTTTTGTGAATTATATCAGAGCTTTTTTTTATTCAGTTACACAAGTTTTAAAATACATAAGACACCGATGAAACATTCATTGAAATATACTAGGATTTTTTTTTATTTGCTTTCTAATAAATATCGATAAGTATTTATACTCGATACCGGTACCGATAATAATTTCCTTTTTCCACATCCCTATTGTCAAATAGTGTAACTGCGTCGCTGTGTTGCTGTGTAGAGATCGTTCATCAAATTAACAGCCTTAGCGTTGTTCTTTCCAAGACAGTTTTCACCTGCCACCTGATCTTTGACGGATCCTTGTGTCGTGTAACTTAATAGCACAGGTCCAGACTTGAAATAGATTGGTAATTTTAATATTATCAACACTTTTCTGCCTGCAGATATTGCATATGATTTCCTCACAGATAAAAGAACAGTATTTATAATATCCCTTATTTTCTATCGGTGGATTCGGAGGTCCAGATTCCTAAATTTATCTCCTTTACATGTATAGTATAAAGAAATATTCCTACCTCACTCAATGTTTAAACTAATTATTTACTTAGAAAAAATGTCATCAGAAATTATTAAATATTATACTTTAAGAACTTTTCTGATATATAAAATTATCACACAAACTTGCTGAAATGACATCAACAAAATTAATTGTTTTTAATTATTTTGTATATAAATACTTACCTGTTTTAAAAAAATATTTTGTATTGCTTTTATTGCATAAATCAGCGAAAATATTGTTTTAAGTTTATATAACACCAGTCTGAAAAATCTTCTTATCGTGCCGAATCAAATATCACTAATTATTGTGAATTAGTGCATTAAATAGTAAATATATTTTTAATGCGTTACTTTTAAATTTCACATTTTCGTTCATCATGAATAGGGTTTCTAATCCCGGGATTCAGGGCTATCCTCCAAACCCGTAACCCCAGTATTGTAAAACCGAGATCGACACATATATAGTCTGAAATACCGGCATCGGAGTTCAACTTATTATCTCCGTTAACGATCATTACATAAAAAGTGACATTAATTTATTAAAAAATCGAATAATATATTTTAAAATAAGTTCTTTATATTGTGATTAATTTTCATTTATATTTGCCATATTATATCAATTTATTTTTGACGATGAAAACAATATTTTTTTCAATGATTTTTAGCTTAAATTTTATAGAAAAAATAACATTTCAAAATTATCGATGATACATCTAATTCGTTTTAAATTGAAGATTATATTGCCCGATGTCGTCCATAATTTATTTAAGGCCATCGGATACTCTGGTCCCCATAAATCGCTACGAATTAGATGGCAATGATATAAATTTACTCGGTTCAATAAAGGGATAGGATTTAGTGCAAAGTCTCGGCAGTTACGGCCCTGCTTATCGGTGATAGTCGTAAAAATAATAGGGCTCACAAAAAACCCTCCCTAACCACAGAACAATAAGACCTGAGAATGATACGCAAGGATAGACATACTGGTAGCTATCTGAATGGAGTTCTCAGGAGGCGAGGTAATGAAGTCTCCGATATAAAACCTCATCTTGGAACCAATAGCGGAAATGCCTATCATGTCGCTTCTTCAGTAAGATGCAGGCAATTAGTTGTGTCAATGATACAAAACTCTTGAGTACATTTTAATAACTAACATAAAACTAGTGCATTTTTTTATTATTTTCAAATTTTTGTGAACTGATCATGACCGCTTTCTGTGTTGACGAGTATATTCAGCTGAAAAGGTTTGTTTAAGAATAAAATCAAGGATTTGCAAGCTACTATTTCAGAAGGTATTGTAAAAATTGACACTTGGTACTAAATACACGTGAAATATGCAGCATCATATAGGGAACGAGGTATTATCGATTTCTTTTAAAATTCAATGTTGAGTAGATTTAACTTTCAATACTTAAGAACTGAAGGCTTTCGATATACTGGATTACCATATCACTGGTTAAAATATTAGAAAATAAAACAAAAAAAATTTTTTCAGATATTTGGGGAAATTTTGTTTAAATGTGTAATGTTTTCATGTCTTCCTACAAACTCTAAACCCACCTTTCTTTCATTTGTACCTGATATTTTAACTATTTAATAATAGTATATTATATGATCTAATTCATAAAATAACCTCCAGACATATTGAGCAAAAGTTAATATTCAAATAAATTCGTAAAAAGTTTGAAGTGTTTACCGTGGTATTCTGAAGGGGCGATGTTATTTTAACCCTTGCAAAGCTTTTAAATTATACGAGCTTATTGCTGGAAAACTTCCTGAGCCCATACAAAGAGTTACAGCAATAACAGATTAGGCTCTTAAAAGCCTGTCATACTCAGATCTATCCAAAGCCATATGGTATTCATACAAACATGCCGAAAAACTTTTCTTAAACATAAATCTATTGTGTAAACAATTATTTAATACAAACAATATGGTTCAGTCTCGATAAACAATACGCGTGCTTTACCCTTTATTCCAGTTTATTAAATATCTCATGTGGGGTAACAGGCTAGGAACAATATTCGTTTAAATTAACCGTATAAACACATTTTCATATGATAGTATTAGAGGCGGAGCGGTTTGATTTTGATTTCATTTATTTTATTAAATTGTAACGAACCATACGTATACGTAAATTAACACGGTGAAAATATAGAAATGTAATTTAGTTCTATCAAATTTATAAAATATATAGTTAATAGCTATTTCGGCTTATCCTTCATAAGAACTACATTTATGCGTACATTTTCTATATATATAATACATAGTTGTGTAGAAAAAGTACACAATACATCTTCGCTTCTGTTTTAACACCCTAGCTTCATATTGTGCTGATAATGTCTAAAATGAGGCAATTTGATTTTATGCATTTCTCGAAAAACGAATTAATCTAGATTTTTGTGTTTTTTTTTTTTGTTTGGGGAATAGACGTAAATACTGTACTGAGATGATTTGTTATAATGCTATTTTTTCACCGTGTTATAATGGAGTTCTAACAAGTAAATGCCAATTTAATCAATATACGCAAATTAATAAGCATTATATTACTTTGACGTTTCCCGAATGTCTCCATTAAATGACATGATTATAGAGTATATTTTTTGTTACACCGTTTTTTATCATCAAGATTGGTTACTAATTTAAACGTTTTCAAACAAAGCATAGATTGCATAATCCCACAAATGACTATATTGTAGAGCGAGTCTAAAAATATCGTAAAATTTAAAATTTATGGTAAATTTCTGCAGAATTCATAAATTATAAATACTTGCGTAATAAAATTTTAATATATTCAAGTTGATCCTTTCGCTCGGCAAACGTATTTGCGGCGTGGGAATAAAAAAAAGGTTTTTAATGTCAAAATTTCATTGATGCCTGCTTTTTTGTGTGGAATACTGCTAGCAAAATATCCACTTACCATTCACGGCCCACGCCAATTTGAGAAACATCGCCTTACAACAGGGGTTTTAACTTTATTGGGTTAGCGAGTGCACAATTAGTGGTATCTTTTAAATGTTATTTGGCTTAATAAACTCTCAAAGTTTTTAATACAACTTGATATTCCCAATCGGTAATAATCATCGAAACTGGTTCATTTAATTCGAGATCTGATATTTGATTTGATTGTGTTCACGGTATAAAAATAGATTTGCACAAATATGTATGTTAAACCAAAACAAGAATGATTTTTATAAGCTTGAAAGAGAAAGCTGGATTCTTCAATTTCAGTTTAAAAGAACTACGTGATTTTTAAACTTTTTTCTTGAAGAAAATCAACTTTGGTTTTAGCAAATCATAAACGTTTTTCAACTAAAATGATTTAAAGCAATGTACTCACATAATTGAGAAACGCACAAAAAATATTAAAGACTTGTAATGTTAACTGTCACTTCTTGATTTTTTCAATAATATATTTTTTAAATATTACAGTTTAATACAGTTAAAAATGCTCATCGCTATCATTTTCAACCATACGAAATCAAAAAATATAATACTTAACAGTATTATTTAAAAATACTAAATAGTTATATATGAACTTCTTTTCTATTGAATACTTAGAGGTGCATGAAAATGGCTCCGAAGGCGCACATGTACCCGTTGAAAAATGGTTAAGAACTCTCGATTTGCGAGTACAATATAACCTGTTTGTATAATTGTAAACTTTAAAGAGATTGACATTAAATAAATATATATCATTCGAACAGAAATATAAAACTTTAAAGGTTCTATTAAAATATTCTTGATATCACGTATAACAACCCTTATAAAGCAGTCATACGTGCAAGCTTCTCGCTAGGCTTTCGTGACTTTATTTAAAAATTCACTTTGGCATACTTTGACTAAAGATATCAAACACGAAACTGACAGATGCTATTTTTAGAGTGACAGTCGAGAAAATTCAATTATCTGTCTAAACGTACATTGAAATAAACAGTTATTTTTATAAAATTCATAACGGTTTGAATGATGAGGATAGTTTTTTTTCCATAAAAGAAGAGCATTAAAAAAAATAAAGGAACAGGACCATTGCAATTTTCTCTGCAAGTACTACACACATAACGATATAATTTACAATCTTGTAGTTTTTTTTTCATAATTATTGTTTTTTTATATGGCAATATTATTTGACAGGCGGCAAATTGCCGGTACCGGCAACAAGGCAAACAATTATAAAAGACAATGAACTTGAGCATTGAATGATAATGGTTATATCATGTAGCCATTAACACAGGTCATTATTCTAAAAAGGTAAATGACTCACAGTCCCAGAGTTTCGTGTGAATAAAATGTATTTTCCACGCTTGTAAAACATCCTTACAGTCAACAATTTGTATGCTGACTTTAAGAGAAAATACCTTTCTTACTCTAAATTCTTCGCGTCAAATTTACACACATAGTGGATTATATGAAAATGGTTTCATTAAACATAAATATATATATATATATATGTTTTTTGTTACAACTATTATCATCCGTTAATGGATAGTTTTTGTTTGAAATCGCTCTGACGTACACGAGTATTTAAACTTTAAACAAAATGTAATGTTGACAAAATGAAATTTTTTCAGATCTTCAATACTATAATAACTATTGAATGTGTATTGTATGAAGGAATGTATTATATATTGTATGAATTCGTGTAAATTGTTTTCTTAGTTTTTCAACCTTTGGTATTGTATACCTGCTAACTTTTGACTTAAAATTTTGTTACAAATAGGGTTGCTTGTAGTTTGTATCCAATTAGTTAATTAAGTTAGTTATGCTCGCGATGAGCGAAACCGGTCACGATCATAAAATATATTCTAGAAATAACTATCAAACTATTCACCACATAGAAAAATAATGTATTTTAGTTCTACAAATATAAATACATTGCTATTTTTTCACCGTGTTATAATGGAGTTCTACCAAGTATATGCCTATTCAAACAATAATAGCGCTTCTGAACCTTAAAAACTCGTAGACACAGGGATTTTGTAATATTAATGAAGTGATTACCCTTGCTAGGAAAAAATCAGTTTCAGAATTATAAAAATGCTTTTACAGTATCGAAAATAATTGAACATTAATTACGTTGTTATAATTAATTTATTATAATTACATGATACCATTTATAATGAGTGAATTCTCTGAAATCGATTGTTAACTAGGACGGTTGGCCCTCTTTTTAAACAGCTTTGGAATATTTTATATTTGAAAATAAATTAGGATACACTTCGCCCAAGAAAATGGTGGCGTTTCCGCTGTGGTGTATGTTTGAATTGCCTTATTAAGCTTAATAGGGGTTGATTCAGAACTGACTGGAAGTCTTGCGAACCTTAAACGAAGCCTTAAGCGAACCTTTCGCGTTTTTTTTTATTCCGTATGATTTGTAAACATACACATTTTATTTCCACAATCAAATGAACATCTTCTTTCGATTTATTTGAAAAACTAAATAAGAAAATATATTTTAGTCAATTCATTGCTAAAACATTTCATGACACAGGGTTTTTGTTAGGCAGATACAATCGGATATTGTCAATTGTATTTAGAGTCAAAAAATTTAAACTCTAAATATTCTTTACGTCTTAATGTAATGATGTACTTTTATTTTAAAATATTCTCTCATTAAAATTTGTTTCAATATTCCAGAAACGGTGATTTTAAAAAATAATTGTCAACATCAATCATTTCGAGACAATGTCCACACAAAAAAGTCATGGGAACAGTTTTACATGATGTCTCGAATAATTATTATCGGATCGACTTACATTCTCATGATACCATACTAATGAGTACAATATTATATACATAGGGTAACAGATACAGTCGTAGGCCACTCTTCAGTGATGGGCCAACATTAAATTACTATAAATAATTATTTTAGATAATAAAAATAAAATAATGTAAATTGTTGCTATCCCGCCTTATACGTAAACTGTAAAACATATTATACTTCATTTATGATATCGACTGAAGGTGCTTTATGGAATTTCAATATTAAATTTGAATTGTCAAAATTTTCTACGACTCCACATGTTTTGTCACTAACGACCAGAGTTTCGCCTTTCGGTATCTTCAGGCATTCTTTTTTATCAGGAAATTCTAGGAATTAACAGAGGCCAATTATTAAATTCAAACTTCATTCTCAATGATCAGCTCAATCTTCCCAACTCCCCGTTGTTGTACTCTTTACGTAAGATCGGTTCAATGGTTCGACAGTCTCATAAAGTAAATTCTTACATTGCGTCACTAGATGTTTAATCGTTATTTACCAAATTGAAATAAGTAGGTATTTCTTACAAAAAAAAACAATTATATTTTAATGATTAATATTTGTTGTAAAATCCTTTCAAGATTGACTCATTTACAAGATTTGTCGTTGACGAATCGTTATCATAGGCGATTTTAATAATTATTATTAGATCAATATTATTGAATTTGTATAATTTGCGCAGAAAAGATGGATAGCCGATAACTCTCCAAGTTTGGCTGATCACTGAACCCACTGTATACGATAATAAAATTTAGTGTTTTTTTTTCAATAAAATCCACTTAAAAGCTCGCGCCAACAAAGCATCGCATAATCAAAACTGGCCAATATCTGTATATGTTACCCTATATTTACTAAGAATACGTAATTTTACAAAATTCGTTCCGCCAGCTATCATAATTTACTATAATCGTGAGAAAATTGTCATGGCTTTATTACCCGGGCTATCAAAGAATAATTAATATCCAGCTCAAATGTTAAATATTGCTAGAAACTTTCTGAGACTACAATTTTTAAAATTTCAGAAATTACAAACAAATTGTAGACAGAAGTTTCTCGTGTGATCATAATATTCATTATTTATGCGGTCGTAGTATGAGCTTTAAATTCAATTCGCTCCAGTAATTAAAATTTGGGTTCGAGCTTTTTCTCGTATCGAATTGAAGCTAGAGGTAATTTAAATTGTAACTTTGTATTATGAGACCAAAAAAGATGATAATTCGGAAGAGCAAAAACAAAGATAGCAAGTTGTATTCGATTTTTAGTATTCTTATTTTTTTTGTTTACTATTGTCTTTTAATGTAAATATAACAATACTTTTAATTACCACTATACTTATGGACACACGACACTTCATTTAAAAATCAATTAGCCCAATCAACAAACAAAACTTTAAAAAAATCGTATAGCATTTGCGAATATACAAAATGTTTATTTGTACTTTACGTAAAATTACCAAAACGGAGTTATGCTCATACTTCTACCCATCATAGAGTTAACTTCCACTTTTAGACATATCGAAAATATAACATGTACTACTTTCATGAAACATGTGAAAACACCATAAGTACAAGCTTAATTTTTAAATTGTTGAAACATTCTCATGTTTTGTCACTCAAAACCCAGGTTTCGATTTTCGGTATCTTTTTTGTTACTGTAATATTATGTATACGGTAACAACAGTTTATATGCTTTTTAATTTAGAAAAAAATCGTTTCAATATAACCTCACTAACAAGCTTATGCCGATCTATTAAAGCAGCCTTTAAATAAAACTGGCTTATCTCTGTACATGTTACCCTATATATACCAAAAATGCATAATTTTCCAAAATTCGTTCTGTCAACTACGATAATTTACTATTATCGTGAGAGAATATTAAATTTGATTACCCGGAGTATCAAAGAATAATTAATATCCAGGTCAGATTTTAAATAGTGTTTAAAGGAATATTCTGAAATCACATTTTTTAAGCTTTTAAAATTAATTTACCTAATTTTAATGTATATTGTACGATTGCCTGTAATTTTTTTTCTTAGTTCTTGAAACATTATTTTTTTACGCCTGTCAACTAATAACTTAAAATTTTGTATTAAGATGATTTTTTGTAATGTAAGACCTATCAGTTGATAAAGCTCTCCATGAGCTAAATCAGTTCTGGCTATGAAATATATTGTGGAAACAGTACCAAAAATGTGTTTTATTATTTATGAAATGAATTCAGTAGTACATTTGCTTCATGCTAGCATTCCATGATTCAAATACATAATATAATTCTCTAACTAGTACATATATACATATATACTCCAAGAGTTCAAGTTTTCTTGGGGTATTTGCGTCACATGCCTAATCCAAGTTTATTAATGTGGTGTTTTAACTCATATTTCTTCATAAAATAACACCCTAGACTTTGTAACAGTTATCTGTTTAGTTTCTTCTAGAATTCGCGTAGTGTTATATTTATAACAACGCACAACGAAGGGGTTTATCTAAAACACAGGTAAAAATACTTGTATAGTATACAAATATAATTATCGTACATATATACGATGATTGATCACTGTTCTGGCGCTGTAAACTCGAAAGCTTTCTAAGGCACTCAATTAATTATCACTCGTATCTTTAATAAAAATGTCACTAAATTGAATCTCATTTTTTCATTCGATAGCACTTTTGAATATTCAAATTTTAAAAGCTTTCAGCGCGTAAAAAGTTCCGTATTGATTGATCGTCGTAAAGTTTGGTGCGTATTAAAACTTCTCAATAAACTTCTTCTTTCAGTAACAATGGAATCCTAAGACAGGAAACTTTCCAGCAAAGAGAAAATTCTCCTGAAATACCATAACATGATTATTATCACTGAGCATTAAACAGTCAACAAGCCCTTCGTTGAACCGTTTTCTGAAACGGATTTCCCGCCTTTTGTGCTCAACAACAACCAATGTTATCTTCGAATCACTTCACTCGTACGTTGTTTTGTGTTTATGGTCATTGATCATACTAATTTACGAACTTACTCGCAAATCCGTACTTGAGAAACAACATGCAAACATTTCTTCCTGAGTCTAAAATCTAGACTACTCATTGCGGTACCAAAATAGAATAATATCCATCACATACATTATATAAACAATTTTACATAGGAGTCTATCATATCTTTTCTTCGTACTTTTACCAAGTATTTTACCCTTGCATGGAAAACATAAATTGTATTGTGATAAAATATATAGTAAATTGTTTTCAATTCGACAAAATATGCTATGTTTACATATTGTTGTCATACAGAAATACCTATCACTAATACGTCAAAATAATTGAAAAGATCACTTGATATCTTAATATTATAATTGCGAGAGGTTGAGGCTTTATATAATTTTATAGATACACAATACCCCAAAAGAAAATCACGAATTTTCCATGAAAATTAAACCGTAATGATTCCGGGAAGATATTAAGTTTATTTTACAAATTTGATGATAAAAGAACAATACTTCAACTTAAATTAAAACTAATAAATAAACTAAAAAAATAACAATGTTTTTATTTATTTTAATGTTTAATTTCATTATTTTAATCAAAATTAATATACACCCGGTCCTTTTCTTACGCGAATTCGATTATACGCGATTTTTTTGGACGGCACCGTTACGATTTTTTCCCCAAATTTGTTTTAAAGAAGAAATTTATATATTGATGCCTAGCACCCATACGTACGTTTCATTATTTAAAAAAAATATGTGTATTTTTAAAACGGAATTTATTGTAAAAAAAAAATTACACGTAACAACAATATCAAGAATCTCCGAGCAAAATTCAAGATTTCGAGAAAGAGTCCGAGCAAAATTCAATACTTTTGTTCAAAAAATCGCAAACGATTACATTTCGCAACCGAGGGTGACAGCAGCGAATAATTCATATAAGTGGAAATGAAATTATTTTTTTATAGTCTCATTATATTTTTATCAGCAATAAAGACATGAAAATTTACAACTTTTATTTTGCACGAATTTTAAAGAGAAAATTTTGGTTTTTCATAAGTTTCTGGTACTTTTTTACGCGATATTTTAATTTTTGGAACCAATTTATCAAATTATATGAAAGTTGTGATTTTTTTACGCGCCTTTTTCTAGGACCAATGTATAGCGATAAAAAAAGGACTGGGTGTATAATAAAAGTGTTTATAACATATTTCTGTAAATGATTATAAACTTTTGAAATACACATTATTGAAACATTCTGCAATATTCTGTTCCGGTTTGCATTGTGTTCATAAAAAGGAAGAGGAATGATTTGACATCTGTAAGTATCTGACATACTGAAAAACCTCAACCACTAAATTTTTCTTAATATGACCCTTTTCAAACGTAGACATTTTCAGTTTGCTGACAATCTGCTGTCACATGTGAACTGTGAATGGCATATTCAAAGCTACTAGTCATAAACTGTGATTTCAACGTTAAAATGTTTTCTTGCTTGTCGATGTCGTGGATCAAATTATTGACTACATTATGTCTTGAAATCACAAGAAGTTAAGTTATAAGTAATGTAGGTGTAAAGTGCATGTCCTGGTCTAGGATAGGATAAACGTGGCATTTGCTCGGGTCAGCAGATTAGGCGGGCAGAAAAAGTTGTCGTACGGAAACAAATATATTTATAGAAACATCAGAATTTATAATACGCGAACATGAAATACATTATTACAAAATTGACAATTTACTGCATACAATTTAAAATTGAACAGTAGTAATAACTCTATTTATAATTCAAGCGCAGTAAAACAATTATTTTAAATAAAAAGATTTGCAGAGAGTTGTGGATCGTGGTATCGATTTTCTTTTCCAAGTGATACTATAATATAACTTATATATATGAGGGCGGCAAACATATTTTTTTCCCCAGGGCGGCGACATAACTAGATCTGGGCCTGATAATATGCGTCTAGTTCAGTTCTAGTTATTCAGGGCTGTGGACTCGTGGAAAATGAGGGACTCCGACTAATTTTTCGATTTGACGATTTTGAAGAAGAATATTAATGAACAATTTGCCGGATTAGTTAATTAATTCTTAATTTAATGCACATAAATAGAAAAGGTATTAACTCATGACAAAAATTAACTTTTTTAGTCAGAGTCGTGTTTTTTTATTGTCTCCAAAGCCCTTGTATCATTATTTCTGTTATGTATAATAATCTTGACTTCGAGATGTAGCGATTTTCAATTGTTTTATTGATGATTGTAGACTGTTTGAAACTTTTGAAAAAATATAATTATTATCTTAGCCACCACTGGTTACACTGGCTGTCATTGTTTGGGTGAAACTTCCTTGCTAAGTCTATCAAATTAAACATAACATCAACAACTTTGTACTGTGGAACATCTACAATATTATTATATAATTTAAATTTAGAACACTCCAAAATGACGTTATAAAATGCGTCATGTAGGACTACTTCCTCTATCGATATATAACAGACATATGTATGTAAACATATATCATGATAGAAAATTTAAACATAAACTTTTATTACATAAATTCAAAATTAATTGCGAATTCTCAAATCGGAATTCTCATTTTGTTAAATAAAAAGCAGTTTATTTTTGGCTTTTATGGCTTGACATCTTTTAATCAAACGGATTTATGTTTGACTTATGATATCGACTGAAAGTGTTGATGGAATTTCAATATCAAATTTGAATAACTTTCTACGATTCCACATGTTTTGTAACTAACGAGCTGGATTTCGCCTTTCGGCATCTTCAAGCATCGGGTGTTCTGTTGCATCCTCGTGATAGAATGCCTGAAACCCGGGTCGTTAGTGGTATAAAATGTGGGGAGTACAAAGTTTGAACATTTCGGAAATTGGATATATATTTATTTTATTAATGAAACACAATTTTCCGTACTATTTTCACAATTTTATATATAAAAATCAAAACCGGTTTCAATGATCGCAAGCATTATTTACTAATCAGTTGTTAATGCTCGCGATGAACGAAACCGGTCACTATCGTAATAATATTTAAAAAATTCAACTATTACTACATATTGTATTGTGTTTTATTATTTAAATATAGCACATTTTTTACCAAGAAATAATAGTTTACACGTTAAAGTCAGGAACTCATTTATTTTTATATCTAACATATGTGCTTTTTTGTTGTTAATATTTTAATAACATAAATAGAACGCATTATAATAATTAAAGCTTATTTTCTCAAAATTTTGTACTCTTTAAATATTCACGATTTTTCATTAAAATCCTTTTTTGTATAATTCATTTTCTAAATTAATTCTGTGCAGTGAGCTTTTCTGCTACAATCTATGACGCATTCACTTTCGTGAACAATTGTCTACAATTTCTCTTTTATTTTTCTACAGGATTGCCACATGAAGAGCGACATCCCAATGGCTGACAACTCACAGGACTACGAGCTGGTCTTCGGTTTAAGGAATCACACACATCTGGTCATTGAATTCAGACGCCCGCTTGACACTTGTGATCCTGATGATATCGTCATCACTGTAAGTGCATATTTATTTTTTACCTTTTATTGATAAGAATAAATAAACATTTAGCTAATTCTTCTTTTATATACACGATATAAACTGTTAACTGTCTGATTATAATTGCATCCGTGTGATAAAATACTCAAAAATGTCGGAAAGACGAAACCAAAATGTGAAAATTTACACAGTTTCGATAATTCAAAATTTTTGATGAGCTTGAAGCATCTTATATAATCAGTATTACAGTAAAAACGACATTTAAATATGAATAATCGAGAATCAAGAAATACAAAAATCACTCCGCCCACCCTAAGGATATCGTGCATTAACCGCTTGGGTTATAGATATTAGCCACTAAAATACGACCGCAGGTGAAAAAATAGCAATGTATTTTAGTTCTACAAAACATTCTATAAGTTATATTTGATAACTATTTCGGCTCACGCCATCGTCAGAACTATGCGTGATTCGAAGGCCGTGAGGCATGAGCCGAAAAAGCTCTCATCTATATCTTATAAAAACATTTGTAGAACTAAAATACAATACATTGTTATTTTTCACCGTGGTATAATGGAGTTCTACCAGGTAAATGCCAATTCAATCAATAATACGACCGCAGAGTCTATTGTTTTATATATCGTTTGCGATTATTATTATACTCAATTCGAAATCGTTTTATAATATTTCCATTTCACTAAAACCACAAAAAGATTGGCCAAATATACACACATATAAAAACACAATCCATAGCAGAAATATTGGTATCCCAAAAATTGATCATTACCACACGGAGCCATTATCTCCATATGTTATCAAATTTTTTCGGTACACGATATGCCTTTTAAAAGCGTATAACTATCTCCAACATAAAACGGCGTACAGGGCCGAATCGGCTCTTGATTGCTGATGCTTTAATCCGTGTGAATAAACGATATCGCTATAAATTGTAATCGATTTGGCCTGATGGTGAATGCGTGATTGCTTTTACGTTTATTTTCATGCCATATCCACATTCGACGTAATGAATATTACTGTTTCAATAACCTACCGGGTGGATTGAAAGTGTGTTACGCTTTTTCACGTAATAAAGATGTCTATCGAATAGTAATGTTTGATTTAAGATATCGACTGAAGATGCTTGATTCAGTTTTAGTATCAAATTGGAATCATTCAAACTCTGCGCTCAAATCGGTAGTTATTCTCTAAGAAGATGTCTATAGGAATATATACGATAAGGATACATCAGTACTAGTAGTTAGCTAATCGCTCTTACTACGCCCCGTTATTTTTGGATTGGAATGGTACAAGAGAGTTATTAAACAACACAAATACCCAATGCCTTCAAACAGAAATCGAGATAACACGGTGAAAAAAATAGCAATGTATTTTAGTTCTACAAAATTATTATTTTTAAGATATAGTTGATAGCTATTTCGGCTCAACCATCGTCAGAACTATTTCTGATGACTATTTCTTTAGTTCTGACGATGGCGTGAGCCGAAATAGCTATCAACTATATCTAAAAAAATAATAATTTTGGAGAACTAAAATACATTGCTATTTTTTCAGCATGTTATAATGGAGTTCTACCAAGTTAATGCCAATTCAATCAAGAAATCGAGATTTTTTAAAAGTACTGTTTGCTAATACATGAACAGATCTGTAAAAGAAACCAACGGTTTACTGGTCGGTTGCAACCTAAAATAATGTGAGATGTCTATAAAAGTATTTCATATCAATGATTGTTTTCGACCACTTATAAAAGCAGACTGGGCTGCAAATTGAGTATCGCTGGCTTCGACTTTAAATCTATATTTTTCGTACGACTATCTTCAATCATTTTGAAGAAAATTATTTTTCACTAGTTTTTAAAATACGGCTCTGTTGAATATTTAGAAACGCAAATAATCTCTACATTTTTATTATCCTAATATACATGTATCCGAAGCAAAGGGTATAAAAATATTTGGTTAACATGTTTTGACATGCAAATGCATTCAAAATAGTATCAAGTTTGTTTGAAAGAATGAATAAATTTTTGTTTTTACCTTTAACGTTAAAACTTTTAGAATTTTATTTTGAAATACAACTTATTTCTTAATTATTTTTTTGTGCATATGTTATTCGCCATATCGCCTTTCCCAAATCGAAGATTCCAAACAGGGTATTCGATCTCGGACGCTTTTTATTTTCCCGGGATTCCGGAATTCATAAATTATCTAAACATTATTTCATATTTTATTTTAAATCTGTGTATATTCTTACTTCAATAAGAATAACAGAAATATACTGAAAACAATTTTATTTATCATGTTTTTTGACGTTCGGTACATTACTTATAATTTTAAATTTAATTCGTAGATGAAATATAAAGTTACAATACATATTACAGCAACAACAAAAATACAATAAAACAAGATCTCTTCCTCTCTACTGCTGTTATTTTTTTACGGAGTGCAAAGGGTTAATATAGAAAGGAAAAGAAACACGATACAAATATTTATTATCTGGTTATTTTAAAAAAGTTTTCACATTTAAAAATCGAGGTACACAATGTAGTTGATCGTAAACCATTTAATGTCATACATATATTTCTTTAACATTAACAGTGAATCCCGAATTCCCGGGCTTGATATTAAGACAATACCGGGATTGGAAGCCCTAATTGTAATATTAGTGAAATTAATTGAAACTAGATAGTGACTTATACTATATATATATATATACATGAGGAAGATATCGTTTTGTTTTATTTTTATTTTATGTTCATGTCCAACTTTTTTACCAATTGATTCGTTACCTTACTAAAAATCCCAGCTCTATAGGCGAGTGGTCATTGCTTTCGGTTGGGGCTCGTGTACTCAAATCCCAGATTCTATCGACAAATGGAATTCATTTAAAAGTCGTGAATGTTGTAATGCGATGATAATAATATGTTTATTTTTTTATCACATGGTGAAAAAAAATAGCAATGTATTTTAGTTCTACAAAATTATTTTTTTAAATATAGTTGATAGATATTTTGGCTCACGCCATCGTCAGAACTTTTACTAACATTTGCTTATCTATTTATGGCTGTGTAGAAAAGGTACACAATACATCTTCTCTCCTGTTTTAACGACCTAGCTTGTTTCCTGCTCGCAATAAAACTAACAATTGTAAATGAAACTAAAAAGGCGGCTATATCAATACGTTCACATATGACACGGAAATGGTCTATTACAGAAACAAAGGAATACCACCTAGAGGATTCAATAATGGTGACCGACATATATTAGTTTGTTCGTTAAGATTTTATTATTTTTTATAGCCTGATCCAGTGGAGGTGCAATGGTCGGTGGGCAGCGGAGACCCCCGTGGAGTCGGCTGGACTGGTTGGGCCGGTAAAAGACCGCTCCGGCTCTTGCCATCCAAAATCGCTACAACCACCCCTACCAACAATATCCCCGCACGTGCTCCGTTGAAGCAGTCCGACTTCCAGAGATGGAATGTTACCCTCAAAGACGTAAGTGTAATGAATTTCCTTGACTACACACCTTCAGTTATCTCTGATATTGACTCGATTCATTATGCGTTATGTAACGCATAATGAAACGCTATATAGCAACACTTAGTGACTTGAATAAGAACCATTTTTTGCACATAAAATTGATAGCAAAAGAGTTCTTCAAGTGTCCTTCATCTCTTATATGTTGATTTATTTGTTGCTTTATTTTCTTATCATGTGTTTGTTGAGAAGTTAGTCGCTGCGGAGCTGAGCAATCAACAGTGTATCCAGTTCAAGTAGGCACTATACGCATTAAATACTATCACTAATTACTATAGTATCACAATAGACTTTTTAGAGTGTATTAAAAGAAATTACCCAAGTAAGGTAAATGGCAATGTGATCCAAAATTCTGCAAGCCTACCAGTGTTCATAAACTTTCTATAAACCAACGCTTTTATAAAAAAATCTAAAAATGATTTTAATGCAGAAAGTCTCAGATACATAGACTCAAAAAAAATGTGCAGAGCTCGTATAGATTAACAGAGAAAATTGGTTGTCATCATCACATCATTCAATAATCTACTCGAATTTCAGTAACGCCCCCAAATGCTCAAAATAAAACAATATTTTCCCAGATTTTTAAATGCCCCAATGATTACTAGAACTTATTTTTAACAAATTATTACAGTTGGTGATTCCCGCAAACATGGCGACTATGTTTTGGTGCAAGATTTTTAAAGCACCCACTCTGGGTCGCAAGCATCACGCCGTCGGTTATAGACCCTGGCCTGGCGCTGCAGCCAGGCATGCTTTGCTGTACGAGTGCTCCGTTTCAAATCCTGCAGATTCCGCTCAGTGGGACTTGTGGGCTGCTAGCACAGGATCTTACGGACCAGACATGCCGAGGGAGTGGAGTGCTTGTCTTTCACCAATTGCAGCATGGGCAGTTGGATCGAAAGGTATTTTTTATATATAATTTGTAATATCCTCAGGTACTAAGAGTATAATGAAGTCCCGTAACTGCCTTTTTTATATTTTTAATAATCAAAACTGACTTCTATAAACAAATCAATAGGGGTCGGACTAGTTAAGCTAATAAAAAAATAATGTTACATATTTACATTGATAAAAAAATAAATAAATCATAAAATAAAATTAATAAGCCGCATTTGACCATTGACTTCCTTGAGGCTGAAATCAAAATATTTTACCTTCAAAATAGCAAACTATTTTATTAAATTTTTACCCATTCGTTACCAATCAACTTAAAGGATATTCCAACTCTGAATGGTAAAGAAAATAATTCAGTATTGCTCAGTATAATAAAGTTATTGAGATTATCGGGAAAAATTCAACTATATTTTAATTTAGCCAAGTAATCAGTCATCTCTACAGCTGATATGCAAGCAGTAATAAGGTTAAGTGATTTAGTGGACTGGTTTTGCTTGATCGATAATGCTGCAAGCAGTAGAAACAAATGGTATTTTATTTTATACTGTTGGTGACACTTTTTTTTGTTAAATAACAGCCTGTAATTAGATGAGTCTAATTATCAAATTTCTAACTTATCTAAAATTTTGTAATTTTACCTAAATAAATTAATGCAAATTCATTCAAATACTTACAAACTTATCTGATGAAAAGTTTGTTTCCGGGAAGCTGTAATTGCATTTTAAGATGAATATGCTCTTTATTAAAAATTATTTGCATATTTCAGGTGAAATGTTTCCTGAACACGTTGGAATACCTTTGGGAGACCCTAATGGGGTTACATACTACATGCTTGAAATACATTATGAAAATCCGTCATTACAAAAAGGTAAGAATACTGAAGAAAATACTATTAATTTCCTTTCAATATAGAATGGCTGTGTTTTAGTATCACTATATTAAGGTATACATGTCAGATATACTGTACACCAATATAAAAGATTTATTTATTTAGTGTACATAGAATACTTGTGTTTCATTTGTTATACACCTTAAAATCAATAGAGAACTTTCGATGGATTCGTCAGTAACTTTATGGAAGCTCATTTTAACATAAAATTTAAAATAACTTGAATTATACTGTGTTACTAATTGTGAGACAGGTTCAATATATATAAGTCTGAAGATGCTTCTGAAAGAGGCAAAATACGTGTCACAATTATTAACATAATACATGGAATAATTAAAAATATGTTATATCACTCAATAGAGAAGTTTGTTTATGGTCATTTAAAAAAAAGTTTTCTCATTATGATATTATATGCAATATTTTTTATTTACTTACCCAAATATTACTACAGATAATAAAATACTGTGTTCTTTTCAAGTTGTGGACAATTCTGGCTTATCGATTTTATACACAAGCGACCTTCGACCTCACGATGCAGGAATTTTAGTGAGTGGAATTGCAGTTTCTGCACTCCATGTTTTGCCAGCTGATCAAAAAGTTTATCGTTCTGCCGGCTACTGCTCTGAACCTTGCACTAGTTCCGTAAGTATTAATTTTTTTACAACTCTACATGTGTTATTTAATATTCTTTCAACATGTTGTATAATAATGATCAAAGATTTCAAAACCATTCATTTTATAAATATTTCATTGAAAGATAAATAACATCTGAAATTTTCTGATGCTTAAAATATATTCAAATCTATTAATAAAAAAACTGCATCAATGAAATCATAGTCATTTTTTTATAAAGTTTTCTCTATAGTTGA
Source organism: Himalopsyche japonica (assembly GCA_028555115.1). Lineage (NCBI taxonomy): Eukaryota > Metazoa > Arthropoda > Insecta > Trichoptera > Rhyacophilidae > Himalopsyche > Himalopsyche japonica. Next base: position 1,675,939 of record JAHFWJ010000412.1, on the reverse strand, counting down.
CAAAGTCCATTCATCAGCTTATAGTGACATCTATTGGCATGTTTTAATAATATCAACTTTTCATCACACATAGACAATATTAAGCCTCTTGGCTCTATTTTTGAAATTTTATTGTTTATGCTTACAGATGCTTCCAGAAGATGGCATTAATGTTGTGTCGGTATTACTACACTCCCATAATGCTGGAAGAAAACTTTCCTTAAGACACATAAGAGATGGACAAGAATTAGGCAAAATAGCAGAGGTAAATAATCAAATATATTTTGTTGTATTATTGTTGCATGTTATTAATTATAATGAAATCAGATCAAAATATATGTATTTATCATTTAATATTGAATAAAAATGCAGTACATTTCTAATTTTCAATTTAAGCTAGCTTTATATAAATCAGTTGAATATTTGTAAAAATATCATTTACAACTTATTTCATTAGTAGGTACCACATATTTTGTAAAGCATATCTTATTATGAAATTTATTTCTACAATTTTGGTTATAATGAGAGTATTGACATCTCATTTTGCCTTCATTCACTTTATTGATTTTTGTCACTCAGGATGATCATTATGACTATAAGAACCAGCAATCTAGACCGTTGACGGAAGAAAGAAATGTCCAACCAGGAGATGCTTTGGTAACTGAATGCACATATGACACAAGCGGTCGATCACGGCCAACCCTCGGTGGCTATTCATCAAAGCAAGAGATGTGTTTGGCTTTTGTGCTTCACTATCCTCGCATACCACTCGCCGGATGTTATTCGATGACACCAGTCAAAGAGTTCTTTGAAACATTCGGCGTCAGAGAGTTCTACGGCAGTGATATGTTGCAAGTGGAAAATATGTTCCTAGCTTTTGGGTGAATAATTTTTAATAGAGAATATCATTACTATACAAAAGGATGTGATAATGTATTTGATAACTTACAAGCATATTAGTTATTTTGGAAAATTCCTATGTAATAAACTCGTAACCAATAACCTAAAAAAACAATTTATATATGTGAATGCAATATTAATTACTATTTACTATTTAACACTCTATGGTGGAAATTCAATATTAATGTTTTTCCGAAACCATGTTAAGTGTTGTATCAAAGTGTTTGAATGTCAAAGAACACATTTATTTATCTTTGATCTCTTTCATACTATATAATCTATTTTTCCTTGCTTTGTGAGTCTTTTTATTCTGATATCGAGTCTTCAATGTGCTTACAATACTTCATGTGTCAAAAATGTACTATTTTATTTATTTATAATTTATTCAATAATAAAATTGATATTCTGTTCTCTAGATCTCTGGAAGCTTTCCCTGAATTATTAGAATTAATATCTGATAAAAATCCTAAGGAATTAGGAGTTCAAGGAGATGACCAAGGTGTCAGTCTTTTAGGTAAATATATTTTTATTATTTATTATTGACAAGGGTTTGTTGTGGCCATGAATATTTTTAAACAAAGTTACATCGCTACATGAAATACTTTTTACAGGACAATTAGTGATTAAAGAGCCTCCAGAATTCAGGAATAAAACATTTATTGCTCATTTGAATGAGATTCCATGGAGTGAAGAACTTCTGACGAGGCGAATCGAGGATACGCTCTATAAAGGAACCCACATGACTTTCTGTCGAAAAAGAGATGACACATTAGCTGTGGTAAGAAATTTTTATTTTTGTTTGAATCATAAGACAGTGACAGATATAATTTCTACTTTTAAATCCTGGAAAAATTCATTGTAAATAAAGAAATTATTATTTTTTCTATAACTTCAAATTACTTTTTTTTTGCTGATATATGATTTCAGCAGAAGTTAAAACATATGGCATTGATTGACTTAATCAGATATGGGTTTCCCCAACAAGCACAAGAACTGTTATGCTTAGTGTCTCAAAAATAGCTTACTAAATATTATCTAAATATTTTAATTCTTTATTTATTTTACATGGAATTCTATTTCTAACAACTTCTTTTATAGAATAAATAATCAGTGCAATGTCTTTCAATTTATGCTTTCATTGAAATATCTTCAATAGTGACATTTTTGGGAGTAAAAGAGATTCTAAATAGATAATTTTATGTCATTTGAAAATTTTGCATAAATATCATAAGGCTTTTATTATCTTGAAATAAGGCATGTCAAGTGCATTAATCCGCCTTTGGATTTAGTAAAATAGTAGTTGACAAAAAATGAATATTTTTTGTAAATACCTATGTACGTAACTTAACATCTACTTTATTATTTTGTGAAATAATATTGTTTTCTTTTCTTACAGCCTATCGAAATCAGAAATTTCCCAAAGTTCTCTGAAGCAACAGAAGACCCTTCAAAGCAGTGTCACTATAAATTCCAGCAGAATGGCTCAACAACATCTTCATCTTTGACGATTTCTACATTATTTCACAGAATATTGTTAATAACATCTCTCATCATGTTTTTTAAGTGACAATAGGAAAGAAATTAATGAAACAGGTCTCTTTGTCTATTAAGAATTCCGTGATATTTAAATACATACAATCAATGTCGAAGAATATGTCCAAATATTGTATTATTGTAATTTGCCAAAGTCCAAAAAAGAAACACTACAAATTGATAGAAAGTCTATTCTTAACAAAATTGTTTTGTCTCTTCAAGGACCGACCATATCTCAATTACAAAATCACGTTTGATCGAATTTGGCGTATTAAAATTATGAATAGATCGTAATACTATAAGGTTATGTCAAAGTCAACTGAATTCTTGCATCAAAATCTCTTTTGCCAAAAAAATTTGTGGTTTTTAATTATTGTTTATTTTTATAGATAGGTGTTAAAATAAGTGTATTCAATATAGATATTGGAAATAATATTATTCACAGTCAATAGAATTTATATACAATAATGGCAATACCTACTTACCTGACTTCCAAAATTCTGATAATAGAGACTAAATTTTATGCCAGTCTCGTCATTACTTTCGCTATTTAACTCAGTCAAAATCGACACTTTAAAAAACAGAAACATTGTAATACTGTTGCTTGCTCTACACTTAACAATATATTCATCTTAAATCCCATTGTGATATGGGTAAAATAATGTGTAAAAGTGTGTAAAATAATGTTTTTATGACTCAAAAAATATATTTTGTTTGATTAAATATTGCAATTAGAACATTATTGATATGTTATGCATTTCTCTAAAGAATTTAACATATTCGATTGTGAATAATTTCAATGTATGTTTTAAGATATCACCATTAATTGACATAATTTTTAAAATACACTGTAATCCCAGAAGTACACCGCAGTAAGCTGAATATGTCCATTTAAATATTATCATTACGATATATCTGATTTTAGATTGGTTAAATATAATATTTCTGACGTTGTCAATTAATAGATAACAAAAATATGAAGTGCTTTTCCCTACATTTTACTCAATACATTTGATTCATATAAGAATACCAAAGTTTGTAAAAACTTCTTGAAATACAATTTTCTCAGATGATAAACTGAAAAAACATGATTACATTTCATTATAAGCTCAAAATAGTCAATAACCGACAACACAAGTGTACTTCTGGAGATTTAATATCATTGTCATACTAAGTCGGAGGTTTGAGTGAATTGGATTGTCGATCACATAATATGTAATATTTAAGAATGTATGTGAACCTAGTTGTAGAATTAAAATTTTCCCTGGAACTCTCTAAAATTCTAGCACGGGAATTTTATTGATTTAACATTTTTTTTCCTCAATGATGGATGCAATTGTCTGAAAAACTATACTTATCATTGGTTCTTAATTACTAATTATAAATAAAAAGATCTTGATTTTGATAAATTTGGACAGAGTACAGCTTGATAAAAAAAAAGTAAATTTTATCTTGGATATCCAAAGAAAACTTGACATTTTTTCACAGAAAAGAATTTAATATTTCTTTATACCCTTTCTGAAAAAGAAAGGTGGAGTGACTAAATAACAAATAGATCCATTAAAATTAATTAGTAACTAGCTTGCTCTAATTCAAACAAAGTTCTCGGGATTTTAAACTAATTAGAAAGCTGAAATGTCAACATAGTTGTGTGGTATAGCTGTAAACATAACTGTTGATACATTTTGCTATGTGGCAGTTTTGTATGAACTTTGTATGTTAAACTTATACTGAAAATTAGTGAGAACCGTTTATTGTAATATTTTGTCATTCTTGTACACTGAAGCCATTTCACTACATCTTAAAACTGGCTTTTGACCTGTGACACTTTCCTTGCAGAAAGTGATGTTTTTAACAAATCAAAGGTATATCTGATTTTTCTAATATATTTGCGCAGTGTGTTTATAAGAAAAAATAATAATTATTGGTTTGTATTGCTGTAAATGTTACGATAAACTTGCTGCTATGATTCTAAATAAACATATCCGGCTAAATTATGTTAATTTAATAACAAGAAAGAAACTTTTTTTTAAATTTATTAATTTACCATTCGCATAGTATACATAATTATTTTAGCCAAACTGAGTTACTTTACTTTTACTCTTACCCAGTGATGTATACATAGTTTAGTCTTTGTAAATATTTTGAATTTTTATTATATTTATTTATACTTAAAATATTTAGTCTTAATTATTTTTTACATTGTACATTTTTGTCATAAAAAAAATATTTGTTTTTTTCAAAAAGTTTCAAGACATAGCTAACAGAAGCATCTAGAAAAAATGTTGTATTACAGAATACTTGGCTAAGTGCTCTTTGAAACACATGTCTTTGTTACGTGAACAAAAATACAAGCACATCTTTTTCGTGTCTGTACTTAAATGAATTCATTTTTTTAATTAATTTTCAATGCTGCTGTCTATTTCCCCAGCTTTAGCAATGTTTTATTACTTTTGATATAAAATAATTTTTATGCAACGAAACGACAGTTTTAATTTTATACCCATTACCAGAGCATTCAGAGGCTTCATTTAAAAAATTAAAGAAAATTTTTTGAAACTTTGCATATAACTTTACCAGGATCATCAGTGACATAAGAGTGCATACTACTACGTTTCATGGACCTTCATAAAAGCCGTCAAACCCACCATGTCATTCATTTTACTTCTTATCGTTAGATCATTCACGTGTACATTAGATGAAAGACATGATGAATTTTTATAGATCGTTTATACAGTATAAGAATATAGTATAACAGCACACAGGAAAATTGCAGCTATGTTATATATATTTCACCTGCTCTCTTTCAAATCAGTAAATGATTAACTTATTCATAGAATCAACAATTTAAATATCATCTGAAAATAAATCAAAATGAAGTGATACACAATTTTTGTCCTTCAGAAAAATGCGAAGTGTCTCTTTTGTCACTAAGAAATTATGAATAATGATTTGTTTCTAATCCTTTCAATTAGTGTTGTGAAATCAGGATGTAATATCAAACGGATATCATATTTTTTAGTTGTCTCACTGAATGAAATGTTATTTATTTTAAAACTTTTAAATTTAGTATTTCACTACATCTAACTATGAAGCAATTTGAATATCACTTTTAAGGCGTTAATAGTGATTTCTTGGGTAAAATCATTTGAATAAATAAAACAAATTTTCAGTTCTATTCCACAATTTAATTTATGAACCATTTAATTTCACCCGGTATTATTAATCTCAATTTATGTAAATAGCCGCCGTGTTGTAATTTTTAATTTATCAGTTGACAACGTAAGATCATTATATTACAAAATGTGGAATTAGCGCCATACAAATTATGTTTAATTTATTCAAACACAATTTTAAAAAGTATAAAAAAGGATTACAGTATTAAACTACTTCCCTGTTACGTGCATGCTTTCATAAGCATAAGCCAATGAATCTCATAATATTCTACACCAACAATAAATAGAATATTTTTAATAAACTGAGTTATTTTTCTGAAATGTTAATTAAAAAAGTTAAATACTTTAAAAATACGATTAACTACATCTCTTTTCCAAACATTCTTCTCAACAAATGAGTGAAAGCAGTCGGATGTTTGATTGATCCATTGGTTTACTGTAAGATTTGTAACTTTAAAATGCAAAGTGAAATAAAACAATAAATAAAATTTTGTAAAAAAATGTTTTTATTCTTCAGTTCCATAAGAAAAAGTTATTTAACCCTTATTTTCACTATTCAGCATTTATTTCATTATGACAAGAGTACTCCTAACTAATTAAATAATTTCAGCGATGACTAATAGTTTAAGTAAGCTTGACACGAGGCCATGTTGGGAGGAAAGAGTTTTAAATTGGTATACACAGTCGAAATTGAAAAAAATCAATACACATTAGAAAAAAAATTATTTGCGTATATAATTTTAATTGAAGATCACGAAGAATTGTATTTTAGAGTTAATTTTTGGGTTATATCTCAAAAACGGAACATACAAGAAAAAATGAGCCATATTATACACGTTGCACATATTATTGGATTAAACACAGATTGGTAACCATTATTACTTGAAATTTTACACATTACATTTTACAAAATTTGTGTCAAAAGGGCAACCATTAATCTCGGATTACGTTTGAGGGAATTCGCTCCTAATAAATAGTAGGTACTGTGTCATAGACAAAGACGAAGCCAACGGTAAGGAAGTGAATTATTTCAATAACTATCAGTTCTTTCGGTTTCCTCTGCGCCTACTGTTTGCCTGGCATTGCGGGCAGAACCATTTTCCTTTCGGTGGGGCTGTTATGCTGACACAGGGGTAATGGAACCACTCGTATGGGCACTGAAAAAAGCAACATTTATTATCATTAGCACAGCAATGGTAATTGTTTTATTAATTGTAATATTTGAAAAATAAATAATGTAAAATATGGATAAAATACTAACATCTTCATTATCACAGGCGACCATGTCTCCATATGAGACTTGGTTGCAAATACAATAGCGGGGTTCGTTGGGATCATAAGTCCATTCGCCGTCTGTTAACGCCTCCTCCAAAGGCATAGAAGTTATGGGGGCTGCGTTTGACACACCAACACTACCAACACTGAAAATGAAACATTAAACTTTTTTGAGTATTGCACAAGGTAAAATCATTCAATTCTTCTATGGATAAACAATCAGGGAAAGCTGCTACAGCTTAGTAGTAAAAGATTTAAGGTTAATGTCCAGGCAAAATCAATATCAAGTTTATATTTTGCTGATTTATGACATAGGTGTGTGATATCACCTTCAGTTAATTTGAGTCGTTATAAATTTCAAAGCAAATAGTTGTTCTTGGTTCAAGCAACTGTTTTTCATCCATTATTTATGTATTCAAAACTCTAAGACAACGCTGTTATTGGCTTCACAACGGATTTCACGAGTTCACAAAAAGGAGGTTTGGAGTGAAAAGTTGACTTATTATTATTTTGTCTAACATAAAAAGAAATTTACTCACTTTGGAGTTGGAGATGACGATCGGCTAACTGATGAAGCCAGAGATGCAAGTTGTGAGTGAATCATATTACTAGACGATGCCCCGTAGCTTGCTTTCCTGATAAAACATAAAAATAGTTTAAATATAAAATAAATCAAGATTAACGCTTACACCAGACAGAATATGTTAAACCCTCAATGACAGATGAATTTATTACCATACTGCAACAGAGAAGTCGTTTCTTCTGCTTCTATATTTTCAAATACTAAATGACTGTCAACAGTTTCTGGTTATCATCGTGATGAACTTTTCCCATTACTGGCGGTGGAAAATGTTAATAATGCATTGCTCGGTTTTGAATGTTAATTTGTCTTATATGACAAAATAAATTCATTGAAAATCGGAAGAAACACTTTATAATTTAAAGTTTTTAACACACATTGAAAAAAGCCATTTCTTGTCAGAATTTTTACGCATACCCCACATCTTCCACATATGTAGACAGAATGCTACTGGTCAATATATATTCAAATGAAATGTGAGTGCCCTCAAAATATTTAAAAGGAAATATTTTTATTGAAGGAAATTTTGAATGAAGAAGAATCATGAAGAATTGTATATGAAAATGATGTAAAGAAATCAAGCCAACAATTTAAATATACAGGATTGATCAATATTAGACAGACAATTTATCCATTTGAAAAACTCACTTTTTATGTCTTTTATTAGCAGAACCTGACGAAGATGAGGAAACATGTGAAGCCGCCGAAGGCAAAAGCGGTAAAGACGTCATCTCGTGTAGATTGTTTGCAGCGGCATGTAACGCTTGCTGCGCGGCACCCGCCAGCTCGCGGCCGACTTGCAGTTCGTTTCCTCCCACTCCCGCATTCGATGCCGAGTTTGACACTCCGCAGTGAATGGCCTCGTAAGAAGCTTTTAAAGAAGCCGTTCGCCTTCCTTGCTGCATCTGCAACATGGTTATCAATATTGTTAGTAAAAGTGGCAATTATAGTACAAAAACAAGCATTTTACAATGTGAATAGAAAGTTATGTATGGACCTGTTGAGTAGCCGCAATGGCCTGACTGGCTGCTGCAGCAATAGCGTTTCCTGCTCCCATATGACCTAAAGAATAACTTGGGCTGTTTGCTTCCGTCACCCCTCTTCCCAGAGCAGCCTGCAATGGAAAACACAAATTTTATACATATTTCTACTTAAAATTAAATAAAAATTATAGTCATAATTTCTAAATGACAAACCTGAATGGCTGAATCGGTTCTGGATAGAGCGAGAGGAGCAGTGGCGGCAACGAGCGTTCTTCCTTCGGCACTTCTGCTTGCTCCGCCTAATCCTAATCCTCCACTAGATGGCACACCGCTCCCAAGACCCATTCCGACTCCCCCCATTCCGAGTCCTGCTGCCGACGAATCGCTTCCTCGGGCTAAAGCGGTCCCCGTCACTGTGCTGCCACTGCCACCCCAGCTTTCCCGCCGTTTTTCCGCTCGTACCCTGTATCTGATACCAATCCATTTCATATAAGTATATCTTATTATTAACAAATTATTTTCAGTTAATCTCACTCACAGCTGGCTTTATAACCACACGTAGACCGACTGGTTTTATTGATGCATGTAGAATTACTGCATTAATTATTAATGCATCTTGTTTAAAAGCCACAGTTAATTGTAATAATTAAAAATACATAAGTTTTATCATCAACGTACTAAGAAGCCAAATTTTAGGTAAGTCAGTGTAAATTTTACGTCTTGATTGGTCAAACTAAAATCTTTCAACACAAACATCAAGATGTTGGAGTGGAAATAATGGACCTTCCAATAGGTAGTTTTTGATATCCAACAATTTCCAACATATTAACTAAATACTTGATTGAAGAGCAACATGATATTTTAAAAATGAGGTCAATTGATTTTTGTAATAGGCAATAAAACCAAAAAAAAAACATTTTGGAAATTATTTTTGATGTAATTACGACATAAAATTAAATGTGAATGTTGTGTTCAGTTTTCAAGTATACCTAATATTCAGAGTTTTATAAAGTTACTGGCCAATAAGAAAGTCGGTTGAATTCTCACTCACTCAGGTCAGTAAAAAAAATACCATTGTCCTTATGAAAATATTGTTACAATATCCTGAGATCAGTAACATCTTCGGTTTAAAATAAACTCTGGAGTATACAACATATTACTAAAAAGATGTATTACAAATGCAGTGTTGAGTTTGAGTCATCAATCGCTTTATAAACTATCTAAGTGTGTGTTCATATCAATCCAAATTATTCAGGAGGAATTAAGTTAATAAAATGATGCATTCAACTGAAATTCTATTGATAATATATTGACAAAATATAGTCGCCATTTGGATAAATGTCACCAACCCTGAAAAAGGCAGTTTTGAGTTGACAGAGTTGGCAGATATGGTATATCATCCAAAGTGTAATATTATATTTTATTAGTTGCAATAATCACAGGTGACTTTCGATAAAATCTTAGCAAGCATAAGTGAGCGAGTTATAAATATATAACTTTTAAGATTGTTGACTGTTATATATGTAAATATAATTTTCCTTCATCTTCAAACGAATATCTCAAAATGAGATTGCTCAAACAGCGTCAATATGATGACAAATGTTAAGTGTTCTCTAGTAAAAAGTACACTTAGAATATTTTTAATAAATTGTTTTAAAACAACATCTCGATAGAAATACATATATAAATATATGTGACGCAAGCGCAATAAAATCAATGCAAAAAAAAGTTTTTACGCGAATGTCATTAATATTTTTTGAGAATAAGTCAATTTTGATTTCAGTCAGGCCGAAAGTATAGACAATTTTGTGATAATTTCTTTCAGTTTACAACATATTAACGTAGAGAGAAACATGTTTAACACAAAAATGCCTGAGTTTACCTATTCTCTTTGTGGTGACTGGTCTGTGAACTCTGCCCAAGGGTAGTGGGTGCGTCGAGTTCGAGCGATCGTTTCTCAAGCAATTCTGTGATTCCCTTATTATCGGCTTCTAGTTCACACTTAAACTTATAAAGTTCAGTGTCTGAAAAAAATATCCTATTCATTCAAAATGGATACTATCAGACTACAACTAGGCATCTTATTTGTTTTATCGTTGTTATTTTAATATCGTCATTGATTCTGAAACATCTTCTACGTGCAAAATTTATATTACAGCTAAGTAATATTCTCTTGAAAGATTCAATATCACCTGTTTATTAAAAAACATAATAATTTAATTCATAGCACATATCGTCATCCCTAACAAACAAAACAGTAAATCACTTTTAGACATTGTGTAAGAGTGATAAATGACTAATATTGATGTCCATAAACTCTACGCTATTAATTCATGATTAGTTGTTTTTTCATGTATGTAATTTGCTCCTGCAAAATGGTCAAAAGTAAGTTACTGTCTTGTTCATCCGGGTTTTGATATTACAGAATCAAAGACGAGATGTATTTCAATCATTGATTTTTATTCAAATAAATATTTTTAACCAGGGCTGTGGAGTTGCGGTGTTTTGGCAGGAGTCGGAAACGTGTTTTTGTTCAATTTCAGAGTCCGAGTCGTTACTTTTTCGATTAGACCATTTTGAAGAATATCTCTTATATACAATTGCGAGATTGGTTAGTTAATCTTTAATTTAATGCTCATAAATAGGAAAGGTAGAAAATATCTGACAAAAATAAACTTTTTTTTAGTTGTTTTGTTGGTCAATGTTAGTTATTTGTTTGTTTGAGGTCAGAGTCGTGTTATTTTAAAGACTCCACAGTCCTGTTTTTAACTTTTATTAATATCTTTAAATTAAATATATTTCTAGAACAGAGCGTTGTTCAAACGTAATCAGATAGAAAATAGTAATATTGCTAACGTACAAAAGTAAAACTATAACTTTGTAAATACTACTTTTTGTGTTATGATTAATTGCATATATCGCCCCTTTGGTAACCATTTACAGAAGCTAAAGATATTTTAAATATTAAATGAACACTACATGCAACTGATACTAACACAAAAAGCTATGTTTAGATACTTTATATGTTTAATTTTAGATTTATTTAAAACGAATTATCTATATCCTTAAAATTTTAATCTGCTACTCCTGGGACATTTTTAATTGTCATTTATTATTTCCAAATTCACTTTTTTGCCCATCAGACTTCAACAAGAATAATATAGATTGTCATACAAACTTTCACGTACAGTTCAATACTTTCATCAGAGGTACTAAACTTCGTCTTAAGACTAGATTAAAATACTTACACAGCTCTTATCTTATTTACATTGGAGAATATTGAAGCATTTATTTTCGCATAAGGAAAATATGTCATTCTGTCGCAAATTGCCAATCGGTATTGTAAAATGCAAGGAATAAATTACTCCCTTTATATAATTGTTATGTTTATGTATTATTAATTATTTGACTTACTTTATTATAGATCCATAATTTCACAACATCAATTTATTTAAATCAATTGAATGTTTTTCTTTTGTTCACACTGTTGTTATGAGCTTTCAACTTGACACATATTTTGGAAAATGTTATATCATCTGCGATTTAAATCAAGTTATTTGATTATTTATTTATTTTTTTATTAAGAATCAAATCAAAATTTTAAAGAAAATACCAGTAGCATAGTAATCGCTGAAAATGTTGTCATTAGCTCTTTTTTTCTGCTTAAATTTGAATTTATAAAAGTATTAATGATAAAATGTTTAGCATACCTAATCTTCTTAAATATCTTTCGACTAATTCATAAACTTGGTTAGCCAACTGAAGCTTCTCATCAGCATCTTCAAGGGTTTTACTATAAGTGGATCGTATGTCACGAAACTCCTCGTTAGCATTATCTGTCGTTATATCTCCACGTCTACAAGAGCCAAATAATAACCTGACGCGTTTTTCTAATGAATCCATATTATCTGAAAAAAATATCAATTTCATATAAAAAAAATACAAAATGGTATAATTCATAAATAAATTGTGCAAGATAATCATTAGAACACAAAACATGGTAATTTTTATCCAGTAAAAATCGGCAAATGTGCAAGTTCTGATGATGATTATGGCCTCCAAAATGCACTCACTAAAGAATGACATAAAAAATCATTAGTATTGATATTGAAACTCATATAACTGTTAAATAGAATTTAAGCAAATTTTGTCACAAAAAATAAAAACAGCGTAAATTTATGCAATGCTTACTTTGAACAGTCAAATCCAGTTCTCTCATCTCTGTGAACCGGTCACGTAATTCCTGAGGTAGATGCTCGATCACTGACAACGATTTTTCAAAATGTTAAAAAAATTGATAATTAAGAGAAAATTTAAAATCAAAATACTAACAAATCATGTAAAAATCACGTGTCGTGTTCAATAAATTACAAAAAAAGATTAAAAGTTTTTCTTTCAATTTTGTACTCCATAATGCAAGTTTAGTAATGTGCTGTAAAACATAAATATATTTTCAAATTTGAAGCGGTAGAGTAAATTGTAATGTTGGCTAAACTGAAAAGAAGAAAACGCCTTGACGTTAGTGCAGTGTAAGTAAAGAGCAATTATTAGCGTACTTACTTTCGAGGTAATCTTCTAAATACAACATATTTGGTTGTTTTAATAGTTTTCTTGTGTTATAATAAATTATAAATTCTACAATAACAATATTTAATAGTGAATGCGCGATCTTTTTTACAACCAGCACGTCAACGTTATCGTGACCCCGCTAGCGTTAGTATCAATTTAGCCAACTTTCAAAAACTGAAAATGACATTGATAAAAAAAATTTGGGTTGCCTGATTTATAAATCGAATTATCCTTAAAATATAATTTCCATACTGTTATGCTTTTTTTTCAGATAAAATGATTCGACGTCCGATTACCAGCATTGAACTTAAGCTAGATGACTTGGAGGAGTATGAAGCAATGAAGAGAGATATAGCCAACGCTACTATAGGCTCCAACCACGATATGAACGTGTCTTTCAATAAACCTCCTACATGGAACATAGGACCAAAATCGACAAAAGAAATTCATGACAGAATTGGTTTGACTCAGCAAAATAAACGAAACAATCCCACTGGAAACTAGTTTGCAAACATTTTTGTTGATACTATTGTATAATATTATTATATTTCTTTTAATTATTTCTTATCGATATACTCATTCCACTAATGTATGTTATATAATGATTGATAATAAAACAGTGAATCCGTGATACTGCCGCCATATTTTATTTTAACCAAGAAATATTCCAATGTACCCAATAAATCTTTAAAATGCTTAAATGCAGTAATAAGTATTTAATTATGTTGGGAACTTCGCATATGAGTCCTGTACAACTGTATGAGTGAGTCGACGATTTTCACATATATGTATAGCATATATAATACGGTTTCTTATTCATAAAATAATCGATGTTCCACCTATACCTTATTGTTTCTTTACAATAGAGTTTACAAAAAGCGAATAGCTTACTGACTATATTTAACAATACCCATTCTTCTACTATTATCTTTTCCGAGAAAAAAGATAAGCTCTTGCAATTTGGAATTGAATCTATATAATTATGTTCGAGTTGCCAACTATCCATCATATTTTACAAAAATATATAAAAACTGACAGCCACTACTGTTAATGCTTTGAATGGGATGTTTACATGTGAAAGACACAAACTTTTATTTGAAAATGTTTCATTGTTACTCATTGTTTAAATATGCATTGTTATTGAAATTAAGAGCGCAGCAATTAACATTAGATGTTTCTGTCAATTTTATAACATACACATATTATAAAGTATTATTTATGATGTCGACTCAAGGTGCTTGATAGAATTTCAACATCAAGCTTGAATTTGAATTGTTACAACATTGTACAAGCTTGAATTGTTGAAACTTTGTACGAGTTCACATGTTTTGTCACTAGCCTCCTGGGTTCGTCTTTCGGCATCTTCAGGCATTATATCACACGGATGCAATAGAACTGACACACAATATAAAGTTATCATCGGTTATATACCAAAAGAGTTCATTAATGGAAAAATACAAACCCCAAATCTGGAACTAAATGACAACTAAAATAAATCTCAATATTATTAATTTAATAATAATTACAGTCAAATAACTATGATAAGTTTTACTAACGCTAAATACTGTTAATGAGTATTTTATGAATGGATTTTACAACAAATAATAATCAACTATCATTAATGTGCAATTTGGTAATTTTAGACTTAGAAATAACTACTTGTTTAAAGCTGGCAAGTAATGGTAAGAATTAAACATCAGGTGACGTAATATAGGAATGTAATTTATGAGGTCATTGATTCATTGAACTAATCTCACGTAAAGGATATAACAAGGAGGAATGGGGAAGATTAAGCTGATCATTAAGAATATAACTTGAATAAACAGAGATCAATTATTATAGAAAGCCAAAAGAAGAAGTAAGTATTAGTACTTCAGTATTGCTAGGAATGTTTATTGATATTAATAATTTTATTAAATTTTGTGTAAGATTCTAAAAATATATTATACTTAATTCTATTAAGTATAATTACAATGGAGTAAATTTGTATTAACCGTGTAAAAGGGTTATAAAAAAATTCTTTTCCTTGAAGCATCGCGAATAGTTTTGAAATTAAGCAAGCCTATTGTCAATATATTGTCAACATATCTCAATTAATTAATTAATTTATATTTTTTGACACAAACAGATTATTTTTATAGCATATATTTGATTGATAGTTCTTGAACCTATCCAATCACCTTTAAAACGGAAATTATTCTTGACACGTATTTATTTATTCGTGATCTAAACGGCATTTTAGTTGTACGAGCCCTTGAAATACCGTGCAAGTTTTCCATATCACAAAATAATCAATGGGGGTACCTACAGTGGGTCTTCTATTTACGCGGATAATGCGTTCAATTTATGAATCGAATTTAAGTCGATGAATATTTAATACAATATATACATACTTCAGATACATCATGATACTTTTATCATTTTTATCGCTGCATTTATTATTAATATGTGATGAAATTTGGAAAAATGATGAATATTCAAAAAAAATATTTAACAGAAAAAAAATATATTAAAATCAGACACTTAAAATGTTACAAAACGTTGAAATCGACAAAAGTATGCTCGAAATATTATACATTTATCTAATAATAAAATGCTTTTCATTAGTGAAATAATTATAATAGCATAATTTATGATATCTACTGAAGGTGCTTGATGGAATTCCAATATCAAACTGGAATTGTTGAAACATTTTACGGTTCCACATGTTTTGTCACTAACGACCCCGGTTTCACCTTCCGGAATCTTTAGGTATTCTATCGCACGGATGCAACAGAACCGACAAGAGACAACGAATGCAGTTCTGTTGCATCCGTGTAATAGAATGCCTGAAGATGCCGAAAGGCGAAACCCGGATCGTTAGTGATAAAACATATGGAACAGTTAAAAGTTTCAACAATCCAATTTCTATAATGATATAGCTTTCTACATTTTGGCCCAAATAACAAAGCATGTACATGCATTATATGTAGTTGTGTAGTACAAGTAAAAATGGTTGAGTGTATTTGAATCAGATGGTTACAGATAGATGTGGCTATGTATACTTTATAATTAAAAAATAGGTGAAATATAGAATACACTGGTATATAAAGTGGTCCATTGTAAATAGCACATAATATATATCTATGACATTGGATTAAAACCTATCTTTAACATTGCTCCAGTTGCAAAAACTGTAACATCAAATCACTAGTTCTGCCCGCATATTATAAGTTTAAACTATAATATAATTTAATCATCATTTATCTTACAAATTCTACATTTTTCTATATATTTGAATGGATATATAAAGCAAATACTGTACGTGACTAAAGTCATTAATGGTGCTAAAATCAAATTAATTGGTGGCACTAGAATGAATCACTCTATTATTGTGTTGGCAGCACTGTGCTTCTCTTTTATTAACTTTATTATCGGTGAGTTCTTTATATAAAATAATATTATCTATGAGAAGCAAGAAAAAATGATGATTGTTTCGGGTTATTCGATTCGAAATTGGGGGATAGTGGTATACGAATCTAACTACAAAAACGTCAATCTGCAAGAAATGACAAAATGGTTTTTACATTGTGAAATGATTAATTCATAAGAACAAAAATATTTACTAACAATAAAATTTAGCTTTTAAATTTTTTATATGCTAACGACTAAGTATTGAGAGAATCCAATGAAATGTTTTGATAATTGATACTTTAAAACAAAATATATTTAGCAGATTCAAAGCATCCGTGAATTAACTTAACATATTAACTGTCACTTCTTGACGAAATGACATACAATTTTAAACAATAATAACACATTTTTAGTGCTATTTTCACAATTTTATATTTTTACAATCAGGACCGGTTTCGCTAATTGCGAGCATTCGTCAACTTATAATTACGGAATTTGACAAATTATATTGAAATATAGCCTGATTTATAATGCTAATCTCGATCAGTTTGCTTAACTCAATCAATACTGAATTGCCGTTTTCTATATCCATTCAATCTTAAATATCGGTTACATAGCTCGGTAGAGAACGAGTTAACAGGTGATTTTCTTCCGTGGTGTTATACATTTAATACTATTTATTGTTCAGTTGATAATGCTCACAATTAGCTGAACTTGTCCTGAGCATAAAATATATTCTGGAAATACGTACTAGAAATGTGTTTTTATTGTTTAAAATATCATGCCTTTCCATCAAGAAGTGACAATTAACGTCTTAAAAGTGACTATTTATTATTCTATCTTTACTACTTTCCATGTCAAATTGTCAAATGTAATTATATAAATGGGTAGGTATTTAAAAACATTATATTTTTGATCAAATAGTATCATATAGTTACTCTCTACTATAACCTCTACTGGTTTGAACGTGTGATTAAATAATAGTGATTTAACTTTTAACTGCCAATTTTGTCATCCAGCATAATAAAGATATCAGATGTTTCAGGTAAGCCATTTTGGATCTGTCATAGCTAAAAGATTACTGATTCATGTTTATATATTGTCTATGTTTCAGTTAGTTTCGAATTTTATGAAAATGGTCACATTTTTGAGGCATACTCTAAATTAACGTGTGAACAGACAATTAATTTTTTTTTTCGGTTTTTAGGTTCTCCTGTGGAATCGAATCAAGGGAGTAAAATCGTCGGGGGTCATGAGGCGGAACCGCATTCACACCCCTATCAAATTTCATTGCAGAAAAAAATCCTTTGGATGCACTCACACACCTGCGGCGGGTCAATCATTAATGAAAATTGGGTAAACTTGGAGATTTTTGGAGAGAAACTTGCTTGTATATTATATTATAAGCAGTGGCAATATTCCGAGAATTCGATGAAAAATAAATATTAAATACAGAATTAAAACTTCTCCTTATGTGTATATGCCGAAAGCTCTCGCATCTTTGCTTTGAATAGCTATAATTATATGTTCCAAAATTATTTTCTTTCTAGATTCTAACAGCAGCTCATTGCGTCGGTGAGTCGTTATTGAGTTGGTTCATACCTCTAGATGTTTTCGCAGGAATCCATAGTCTGAAGGGAAAGGAAGATTCGACACAAATAATTCGAGTAGTGGAGAAAGTAGTACATCCTGATTACAAGGGGTAAGACCGAAATAAGATTCATTAGGTGTCGTACTAACAGGTCACACAGGTAACATTCAGCTTTATTGCTGCCCAGGTCAAAATATGTTTGCTGCCCATATAATATTATTTGAAGTATGATTTTTGAAAGTAAATTTTAGTAGGTATTTTAAAAAATAAGCCACCACTGTAAACAGCTTAAAAATCTACTCCCTGTGAATTAAAAAAATTCAAGTAAAGAGTTTTTACTGTCATTAAAACAACGAGATGTTTAAAGGAAAAAAAGAAAGCTTTGTCTTTTACGTCATAAATGATCATTGATAAAAAGGGAGTAAGATGTGAACCGAAAATGATTGTTGATTATAGGTTGATTTAAAATGGTATGCAATGTCATCGAAGGGGTCGCCCAACTATCCTTAGAACCTGCAGAGCGTTCCTATTCATGTATTTTTAATATGCGATAAACATTTTTTCTCGTTAATTTTTGTCGCCCACGTAAATGACGTTCCACCCTATATCTAGGAATGCGTGCTGGGCACAATTAGCATCGAAAGAAAAAATTTAAAGAAACAAAACTCCTAAATTAAAATTCTCCTTCATTATTTTATGGAATTTGTCGATATTTCCGGTATGTAGCCAAATGCGGATTTCTTTTACTAATTGGAGTTCGAACACATATGTAATATGTACAAATATCATCATAACAATTAGTAGATTTTAACATTATCCTTCCATCCCCACTCTTTTCTAAGAAGATAGAACAATATTTGAAGAAAAATCTCTAAGTCAATTGAAGAAAGATTTATTAATATTCATTGTGATGTGAAAATTTTTTAAAAATATATTTCATAACAAAATAATTTCTCATGATAGCGGAGTGGCACCAAACGATATCGCACTGCTAAGACTTCAAAGGCCTCTTAGATTCAGTTCAAAGATCCGCCCTATAACTCTCCCTGAACCAGATTCAACCCCTGAAGGGGAATCAACATTATCAGGATGGGGACTTCGTAAATCTGGACGCGGAGAAAAGGTCCCAGAGTTTTTGCAAGAGATTGACCTGCCGGTTCTTACGTTCAAAGGTGTGTGTGTGATAAATTCGCATATCTTCTTCTTCTTTATCTTTGCGATACATCTATTTATAAAAATAATAAATTCCTCGTTCAAATTTATAAATATACACTTGATTCGATCTAACAATAAATTGGCATAATAATTCAACGTGAATATGGTACGTAAAAAACTTATTTTTATATTTGATTGTTTCTTCTAAATTGAAAACAAATTTCCTATTATTGTATACATAAAGTCATGCCGTCTGTATTAAATAATAACTGGTAAACTCAATATTATTTAACCGTCCTCATTCATACCGCGATAGATCAGGTGTATCGAACGTTATTGAGGTGCAGAGGCCAGAAGGTCTCGTACCCTTTACATCTACTGTAGTGGTGGTTATTTGCTCGGTGCAGAGGATATTATGGTTCCCAATATATATGCCGACTATATACTGTAAAATACGTGTTACCTGTCATTTCTTGCTGGATTTTTTTATATTTTAATATTAAAAACCAGCGCTGTAGAGTCGTTAAAAAAACACGATTCCGACTAAAAAAAGTTTAGTTTTGTCAGGTTGTTTCCTACCTTTCCTATTTATATGCATTAAATTAAAGATATCCCAACCAATCCGGCAAATTGTTCATTGAGATATTTTTTAAATCATCTAATCGAAAAATTAGTCGGAGTTGCTCTTTTTGACACCATGACTTGGCGACTCCGACTCCGTAGCCCTAGTAATAACACAACATTAAGTACTATTTATTTCCAAAAGTGTATATTTTTGTGATCAAGACCGTTTTCGATTGTCGAATCGAATTACGGGCATTGTCATCAGTTTAATAATGATGCCGAAGGGCGAAACCCGGGTCGTAAGTGACAAAACATGTGGAATCGTACAAAATTGTAACAATTCAAATTTTATATTGAAATTCCATCAAGCACCTTCAGTCGATATCATAAAAAAAACAACCAAATAAATTGATATGCAAATATGTGAAAGTTATGATCCACTTGTAAGTGTTTTTACTGCCACCAATTCGATGCAAATACAAACATGATGACACAACATTATGAAACTAGTTTTTTTATCACTTATTGCCGCGTTTTTTCAACACGCTCGGAACGAAAAGGTTAAAAAAATTAACAATAATCTATAACGAATTTCAGTTATCAGAAACAAAGTAAATGAATACTTTGAATGATGTTCACATTATATATATTATTTTTTTTGCAGAATGCAACGATTCGATTGAAGCATTCCGGGAAAGTGAAGAAGATGAAAACCCTCTGGATGAGAGATCAAACGTTTGTACAGGACCTCTAACAGGAGGGAAATCAGCGTGCAATGGAGACTCGGGTGGCCCACTGGTCCAGAAAATGGGAAATGATACAGTTCAGGTATGTCCAGATTTATATAAATCTTTTATTATGTCAAATAACATTAAAAGAAATCTATAGAATGCAAAATGATACTCAAGTAAAGAAATGTTCACATTTTTTATTCCGACATCTTTTACGAGAAAATCATTTATTTTGACAGGTGTTTTACCTTTTTTAATTTCATTCAAATACCTTTTACCTGAGCTTCGGGTAAATTTCATTTTAACGGTAATCTCGTTTTACTTAAGTAAAAATATGTAGATATACATACCTAGTTAATATAATTTAAAATCTTTTAACAATTGTTGAGCATTCAGCTCAAATACCATCATCGGTTTCGCGTTCATCTATATATATTTGTAAACGAATGGTTATCGTATGTGTTGCAATATTAAGGATAGAAATTTTTTGAAATTTTCAAAATATCTTCTTTCCACACTCGCAAAAATTTCTAGATTACTACAAACACAAATACATTTTTTTTACGAAACTGTCAACCATGTGAGATTTGAGAATGAAATTATACATAGTGTCAATTTTTTATAAACTTAATTTGATTTTGGAATAAACTTTTCACAGAATGAAAACTTTTATTAAAAATCACTCACCGAATTCGATTACTTTGAATCTAATCAAGAAATCTTGGTATTTTGAATAAGTACCTAGGTATCACCTTTGCGAAACTGTCACACTTTGAGGTTATAAATTTCTAATGAAATTTTGCAAATTATCGATTTTTCTTAAAGTAAATTAAATTTTCTAATAAATTCTTTGACTAAATGAATTTTTAACGTAGCGAGTAGTTCACTTTGAGAGGCATTGCAACGCATGCCGGGTGCTCGCTATTTTTTGATAAATTTTAATATTATTTTCGATGCAACGAAATAATTGTTTAAGACTTTTAATTTTATCATCCATATTTTTGTAATTTACAACAAAAAGACACTATTCGTTTAAAAAAATAGTTTTTTTTATTTATTTTTAACTGTAAAGCACAGTACGAATATTTCGCCTTTTCATTCATTAACTTAGAACTGGAAATAAACTAAATACCTTTATTGATTGAATTGGCAATCAATTCGATTGTAATGAAGTGAAAATATTGACATATATATATATAGTTCTAAACGAGTTCTTTTTTGCTTTAGTAGATTTTTATTAATGCAATACTAAGTTGAGTCGTGACTTATTCTTTACTTTCAGATCGGAGTTGTGTCCTGGGGCATGAATCCTTGCGGAACAAAAGGTGCACCGTCTGTCTACACAAAAGTTTCATCTTTTATAGATTTTATAAAAGAACGTCTAGATTATGATGACTACTAAGTATTAATAATTCTTTATAAAATAACAAATGTTGCCTGCATTCATACATCCTCAAAATAAATAGCTACCATTAATTTGTTTTTTTTTTATTATGTAATAGTTAAAATATGTGTAGTGAAAATTTGTTTCTTCCCTTATATAATCATTTCTTAACAAAGATTATGTTTCAATGTCTGTGATCAATATAACACACATTAATATTTTATAATACTTACTATCAACATTACCTATGAGCTGCACATTTTTTACATGCCTGCACACTCGTATCGGATTATTGCGCACTACAATACTTTTTTTTTCATTTTTGAAGATATATGCATATTGAAAAATATGTGTTTAATATCATAAATGCTGAATAAAAATTATAATAGACATATAATAGGTTTAAAATCATGCCACGCATTTATTGGTTTGGCCTGCTCAACAGTCAGATTTTTCATATAGAAAAACTTCTCGTCTCAGAATGGAGGTTGCTACCTATTTAAATAAATTCTTATAAAATATAACGGTATTTACAATAACTTGAGTCTAGAGAAAAATTATTTCATTATTGAAACCATTTTTTTCGATGAATAGAAAAATATTGATGCCCATGTATTTTTATTATGTAGATCATAGATGTAAATTAATCAATCATCTAGGTTTCAAATATGCTCCATCGTTCATATTTAATTTCAAAACGCAATCATATTTCATGAAACATTATTCACACGTATGTTTATTATTTAATTGGATAATAAAATTGCTTGTTTGTTTGAAAATAGCATCACAAACTTCGTTCAATAATGGTAAACATTTTTCATATTATCTACATCAAGCCACGCAACGTATAAAAAATCCCGCCCGTTATTTTCTTCAGTTGACACCCTGCAGGAAAACTTGCTATTATCACAGACGTGCTACGGTCACATCTCTACGATCCTACAGCATTCATGAAACATACTCATAAACGGTCACACAGTTTTGTAAATATATTTTAATCTAGCCAGCACTTCTGTCTTTAATATAATATATTAAAACGTGAAACACCACTTTCATTGTTAAAAATTTACATTCCCTGTGGGAAAACTCCTTTGCAATACGGTAAAATTAAACGTTTCCTTCGTTCTACGAGAAACGTCATCGCCATTTTTAAAACAGTTATAATTAACTGTATTAAATAGTTATTGCATAGCTTATTCATAACCATTTTCACTTGGCGAGTAAAAAATTTCGTTTGATTAAAATTTTACTTTCATTAGTGGCTTATCAACAAATATTTAAAACAATTGATTTATGACTAAGAAATTATTTAAGCGATCAACATAATCATAGACAAAAACGAGTAGAAAACCATTGTAACTTTGATAATAATAAAAATTTAACTGCATTAAAAATATTCGTCATTTAATAACACGAAAATTTATGGAAGAATGCTGTCAGTGATAGACTTGGGATTTAGGAGGCCGCAGGTAAAATTTTGCGGGAAATCTTCGGATAACGAAACAAATATATAATTATTCCATTTTTTAGGATTCCATCTATAATTTATATATATAATTTTTCAATATGGAGTTTAAAAAGGTACCGTTTGTTGTTTATATATAATATGTATAAACCATTTTTGAGGCCTCTAATATTTGAAGGTCCGATGTGCCCACCAATTTGCGATTACAGGATAATCTGCCGCTGAACATCATTATGATACTACAATATTTATAGTGTCATGTTTTGATATAATATATTTTCATATTTCTATCATGGCTGTGAAGTCGTTAAAAATAAAAACGATTCTGACATTGACCAATAACACAACTTCGACTAAAAAAAGTTCAATTTTTTCAGATTTTATTCCTGCTTTTTCTATTGTATTTATATTTAGTGTATTGAAATAAATACCAACTAATCCGGCAAATAACCAAATTTTACTGTATTGGAACTCAAACGATGACGATGTTTTTTTTTTCATGTTGATCAAGATATTTTTAAAAATCGTCTAACCGGAAAAATAGTCGGAGTAGCTCGTTTTTCACGACTCGACATGAAAATTATAAATCTATCACTGTTTTTAATTTTATAATTAATAGAAGTCACCTAACGCCTTATTTTTATACCATGAAAAACCATCAAGAAACCGCATCGATTTCGGAAATATGAAAATGTTAAAAAAACGTTCTTCAATTGTCATTGTTAGCACAGCGAAGTGAAAATTTCCTCCCCCCTCGAAGTTCTATTGATGAATGGATTGACGTCATCGCCATTCGCCGGACGCAGTCAGGCGACAGGATTGCCAACTGAGACTTAACCAAATTTATCAGCAGCCAACAGCCTTCGATGGCGAATGGCGACAGATGCGCCAACATTACAGGGCAGCGATTCTACAATTTTATTCATCCTGTGATACTTTTCAACTTTAATTTATGTTATTTTTTAATGTGTGATCTAACTATATTTTAAATATTTTTACTGTAGATATATTTAAAATTTCATAAAGCGTGCGACATACGGTACAACAATCACAAACTATCATAATGACACTCTAAAGCAGCCATACTCAACCTTTTTCTTACTCGGACTGCATAGTTGTCTTTACTATGTTAAGCTTTACCACATTGATATAAAAAAAATAGTTAAATATTTGAAAAGGTTCTTAAAAAGAGAGGTTTGATTTTTATTTAATTTGCCTGGTCTCACTGTAAATTCCAGCCGCGACTTACATACCATAATATTATTTTTTTAGATAAAACACTACCTTTGTTCGTACACAAGCATAAACAGTTATTGAATTAGCACAGGGAAAAATCTCCACGATTCCATTTAAACTTTTATCACTTTATGACTCTTTCAAAACATTGGACCACTTTGACACAGTTTGACATTCCTTGTCCAATCTACGGTTTACAAATTGTATTATGTCACAGGTTTAGATTACCGCGCTCTAAACGCCTGTGAACAATAAATTCAATCACGTCGAGCCTTTAAATGAACAAAACCCCATTCTAAGCACCTGCCGCACTACAAAATGTCTTTGCAATTTTATACCGCGATACAAACTGCGCAGGAACGGTTCATTTTGCGGCACATTCTAAGGGAGCTATTCCACTGGTGGAAATAATGGCATCTAAAACCACTTTCAGCGTGGGCGGCTGAAAATTGGAATTGCTCCCTGCCAAGAAGAGTGTGAAATTGGAACTCACTTTTACAGTATAAAAGAGCTGGAATCTTCTTTCAGCGGCATAACACTTCAGTCGCTCTTCTGAGTAAGAAGTATTTCTTAAAACCTCGGAAAGTTCTGAAGATTTTATATACCAAATCATTCGTGTGTTTTTGTAATACTGCAGTGTAATTTTCGCACATCATGCATAAAGACGCGTTCGTGGCAATAGGAGCATTGCTGCTTCTTGCAATCCATCCATCCAGAAGTTTCTTGGAAAATGTGTGCAACGGGATGAAAACTGACGAGCGTTTTTGTCAGAGAAATGAGAAGACAGGCAACGATAACGATACTGTCATACAAGCGAAAGAAAACGCCGTCAAGAATAACATCGGATTGAAAGAGACGAAAGTAGTGCTTTCCAGATACCATCTCGGAACGGAAAACAGCAGAATATACCGCGAAAGAAATTCAAACAAGGAGTCAACAGGAGCGGCCGCGGCGGACCGGCGGCAATTCGTACGAAATTCGTTCGAATCACGCCGGATCGCCCCTACTGCAATGCCCTTCCGACGACAAACTGCAAACGAAAATAGGCACATCGAAGAGTCCACCAGACGCACTTTACTTTCCCGAGAAGGTTCTGAGGCGCGGAGTAGTGCTACTCGTCAATCAAGAGGGCGTCAATCCGAAACACGTACCAGGGTGTCAGAACGCGTTTTGGAATCTGACCCAGGAACATTTTCCCGAAGTATGATCGACACTCGAATCCGAAAAGGTTCAGAGCGAAGCCGAATGGCCGATTTTGCTCGACATGAAAGATCTATTGAATCTAAACGCATCGATAGACAACCATTATCCCATCGCGTTTCTCAGCGAATTTCTTCTCAAGAAAATGAACGTAGGTCAGCTGAACGACACGACAACCAACTACAAGAGCGTAGAGCACTGAGCCAAAATTCTCATTCGAATGTACAAAGAGTTGACATCACTCGTCGCGAGATAAACTTTTTGAATAGGGAAAATACAAACCGAGTCATTCGACAAGTACAGTTGAACTCTCGTCGTGAGCTTCTCATTGTTTCAAATGTACGATGTGATCTCGGTAATGCTCACTGCGTGAGTGATAATTTATCATTGAGGGAATTAATTCAAAAAGAACGTCAATATTCTAGGCAGTCAGAAGATCGACAGTCACTTTTGAACTCTAGAGTTTCCAATATTCGCGATAGTAAAAATAAATCAATTTTACGAAACCGTAGTCTCTCTGGAGAACGACTGATTCAAGAAACGCGCGATACTAGTTCGGCGCGATCTGTTGATAGACGTCACTCAGAGAAACGATCGGCTAAAGAAGCGCGTAACTTAGTACAAACTAGAACTCGTGAAGTTACGGATGTAAGTTTTGCTGACCGACGACTATCGTTACAACGATTGGCCCAAGGAGTCAGAGATGCTCGCAATACAAATCGAAAACTTTCTAATGAACGGTTCACCCGTGAAACGCGCGATCAAACACAAACCCGGGTACACCGCGTAACCAGAGCTATGCCGCTTGCCGATCGACGAATTTCTGACGATAGGTTGATCAGTAAGTCAAGTGACCTAGCAGAAGCTAGATTAAGCCGTGAAGCTAGAAATGTACAGCCTGAAGATCGGCGATTCTCTGGCGAACGATTGACTCGTGAAACTCGGGCTCTGTCACAAGCGAGAATGGAACGCATGTCTGCAAATGTGCGATCTGCCGATCGTCGAGTCTCTCAAGAGCAACTTACTTTACAAGCAAGACTTGTTCGCTCTAGTGATCGCCAACATCCCGAAGAACGGCTGACCCGTGAAACACGTGATCTGTCCAAGACACAGGCTGAAATTAATAATGTACGATCTGTTAATCGACAACACTCTGGCAGAATATTTACTCGCGAAACAAGAGCTCTATCACAAACCGAAATAACACGTGTAAATCCAACTATCGATCGCCAATCGTCTGAAGAAAGATTGACTCGAGAGGCCAGAGCTGTTCAATCTGTTGATCGACGACTCTCTGAAGAACAGTTGGTTCGTGAAACACGGAATCAAGCACGAATCAAGCGTGAAGCAAGAGCTTTGCGGTCTATCGATCGACGACTCGTTCAATCCCGACTCACTCGAGTAGGAACAGATATTTCACAGACCAGAAATGAACGTGCAATTAGAAGCTTGCGGTCTGTTGATCGACGAGACGCTCGTGAAACACGTGACTTGTCTAGTAATATGCGGTCTATTGATCGACGACTTGCAGAAGAAAGATTGACAGACGAAACTCGCGATCTTGCTCCATCCAGGGTACAGCGTGAAGCTAGAGCAGTGAGATCTTTCGATAGGCGGCTCTCTGAAGAAAGATCGGCTCTTCAAGAACGTCATCGTGTAGACCGACTCAAATCTCTTTCGAAACTTTCTGAAGGGCGATCGACTCGAGAGGCCAGAGAGGTTCGCATTGATGATCAGCGACTTTCAGAAGAAAGATTAACTCGTGAAGCCAATAGTGTTCACTCTGTAAATCGAAGAATTTCTCAGGATAAATTGACTAACGAAGCACGTGACTTACCACAAACTAGAATAGAACGAAGAACTGTGCGCTCAATTGATCAACGACTTTCTGGTGAACGAATAGTTCGTGAAGCTAGAGATGTTCGTTCTGTAGAACGAAGGCTGTCTGGAGATAGATTGACTCGTAAAGCACGTGACTTATCAAATACAAGAGGAGAGCGAGTAACTGAAACAACGCGCTCTATTGGTCGACGGTTTTCTGAAGAACGGTTAACACGCAATACAGTACAAACCGGGATACAGCGTGAAGCTGGAGTCGAGCGTAGCAGCGATCGCCGATTACCAGAAAAACAATTGGCCCGAGAAGCACGTGATCAGATGCTATCAAGAAAGCTTGACGCAAGAAGTGTGCGCTCTGTAGGTCGACTGCTTTCCGATGAACGGCTGTCTCGAAATATCCGTTTTATAGATACAGTAAGAGCACGCCGCCAAACCAGAGATGTAAGGTCTCTTGATCAACGGATTTCTGAAGTAATAATGACTCGAAAAGATAGTGATCTAGCACAAACCAGAGTACTACAGGAATCTAGGGATATGAGATCTGCAGATCGAAGGCTTTCTAAGGAACGATTAACTCGTGAAGTACGCGGTACATCACAAAACAGGGTAGAACGTGAAACTAGAACCGCACGCTCTGCTGATCGACGACTCTCCGAAGAAAGATTGGCTGTTGAGGCACGTGATCTACCGCAATTGAGGGTAAAGCGTGAAACAAGAATCAACCAGTCTGTCGATCGCAATCTTTCGGAAGAAAGGTTGACTCGCGATCTTGTCCAATCCAGAGTACAGCGTGAAGCTCGTTCTGTCGATCGACGGCTTTCTGAAGACAGATTAACTCGTCAAGCACGGGACCAATCAAACACGAAAGGAGAGCGATTAGCCAAGTCAGTGCGTTCTGTTGCGGTCGATCGACGACACACCGAGAGACGATGGGTAATCGAGGCGCGTGATCTTGCTCAATACAGGGTACAACGTGAAGCTAGAGCAGTGAGGTCTGTCGATAGACGACTTTCCGAAGAACGATTTACTCTTGAAGCACGTGATGTCGCACAAACCAGGCTGCAGCGTGAAACGAAAGATTCGCGGTCTGTTGAACGACGGCTTTCTGAAAAAAGAGCAACTCTTCAAGACCGTCATCGAGTAGACCGACGTGAATCTCGAGAAAGATTATCTGACAATCGCGAAAATGTCCAAGCCCATAGGACTTCTAGAATTGAGAGGAATGTCTCTGAAAGAAAAATTATTTCTCCAATATCCTCAGCCCGTGAGCGTATTACAGTTGTGAATCATCAAAACGGAGAATTGCCAACCTGGAAGACTTTTGATGAAGATAAGAAATTACCTATGGGTGAAACTGCAGTACAAATTTTGAAGACAATATGCCTTTGTGCTATCCTGTTACAAGTCTTTTCCAACAAAAAAGATTGCAAACCTAAACTTGGGTAAGTCGAATTTAGAACATTTTACTTTTTAAGTTTAATTTACTTAATTAAATGATGCTAACCTACAAAAAAACTCGCGGTTAGGCACCATAAAAATGCGATTTCAAAACATGTTTCATTTGGTTAAAATATTTAGTAGGTCAAGTCTCCCTATGGCTCAACTATAACAATCGATTTAACTATTTGTATATATTTTTTTTACAGAATATTTGGTTGCCTCCAAAACTATGCCCAAATGGTTAAGATAAAATTTTAATCAGACAAAAAGAAACATTGAAGGACCCATCTGCTGCAACGGATCTCGATAACAAACTAGTGATATTACTGCATTATAACTTTTATAAATTTAAATAATTTTAAATATTTTAGCTATGTAAGAAAACAAAGAATATAACTTATTAAAAAAAATATTTGAAAAACTACAAAAAAATGCATTTTTGTAAATTAATCAAAAAATTATAAATTTTGTAGAATTTAATTATTAAAACTTTATTAAATTTAGTAATGATCCACATGTTATGAACCATTATTACTTTTTCTTGTATTATTTATATGCAATATTAATGAATAGAATAAATTACTATATATTCTGTTAAGGATCTAATAAATAAATAAAACTTTATAATTGTTTAAAATGAAAATAAAGTTAGTTTATTGCAGAAGTTATTTTATTTATAAATAAGTTTATCAACAAAAATTACATATTTTGTATACATACAATACCTTACAGTTATTGTAAAATTATGAACAAATATGGGTACTTAAATAACATCTCGAAAATTCTATCCATCAAACTGCACCCTTAAAATTAAATTATTTGGTCCTTTTTGATATTAAATCTATTTAAAGAAAAGTTGCAAACACACATATATTTTTAAAAGGAAACCATTAAATTTGAACAATGAACCGTTTCAAAATATGATATATACATAGTTATTTATGATGTACAGGGATACTTGCACACCACCATATTAATGACATACAATTACATTATTTATGACTTCAGTCATAAGCAATGGTAAAAATCTGAGATATCTCTAATAGTAAGCTTGACATATTATATTTATTTACAAAATCTAAAAGATATATTTTACTTTCATCTATTTATTGGATTAATTTTTCACAAGTATTTGTTCGGGTTGATACTGAAATAAGTCACTGTCAAAAAACATTTATAGATGAATATTTAAACTCCCCAGAATTGCTTGGTAAGATTTCCAAGTATACCTAATAAAATTTGACAGCTGTCAAGTTTTCTAGAACTATCAACTGACAAACTTCAAATATGAGAATGAAACATTTTATCAACAGAGCAACACTGACATACTATATATACCAACTGAGGAGACATTAAAAAAAATACAATACTTTTGAATTATGTTAATGAACTTTTCTGTATTTTGAACTACAAATTTAATGAATAAAAATAATATAATAAATAGCAGCTCGAATTTTTTTATTAAAATAAGGTTAGCATGAAAAATGAAGTGTAAACGTTTTTCAACCTCAAATTGTCATTTTGAAACTCAGTCTTTTTGTAAACAGCTACAAAAATATTTCTCGTGTATAGCAAAAAATCAGTACATGCTCAAATAAGTAAGCAAATTTATATTTCCAATGTATATTACCACACTTGCATATACTAGATAAATTATTTACGATCAAGAAAAACTTGGAAACTATTACTTGATCCAGTAACCTGTAAATATTAAAACAGTTTTGATACAAAATTACTTATATCAATAACATGGAATCAATAATTGATTGCCTACTTGTCCAAAATCTTTTTCAAAACATCAGAATCAGAGAAAATTTGTTGACCTTTGTTTTTTTTTTTTGAATAATTTCAATTAATTAATTCAATTACAGGTAATCAATATTTCTTATATATAATATAGAATTATTATATATCATAAATAGCTTTTCATGGTTGGTGGCAGTCACCTGACGTCTCAAAACAGTTGTTCGTATCTTTATATCGTATCATAAATTGTTTGAGACACCTGAAGATAAAACTTGCAATATTTTAATCTTCCCATATATTACTCATACAGTTCCTTCAATAATTTATTAAATACTTTCCAGTCATTTTATCTACAATAAACAGATTTAAAAACACATTCTGTATCCAATGAAATATGTAAATAATGAAATAGATTTAACAGATGAAGATTCCCAAACAAAGTAATAAAGAATAAAAGAATATTTTAACCCTTTTAATACTAGACTATTCAGCATAATATATATGAAAAGCTTCAATCCAAAAAAAAAAAAAACAAAAGTTTTTTTTAAATTTCTGTATTTCACTTAACTCTTGGTTGTCAGGAAATGGCAAATTCCGTTGTTGACAGACGGTCAGCTGTTTACTGTTTCAGAGTCAACTTTTAAGAGGCTATAACCAGCCATCTCAACAATTGAAATGTTAACAGTCATTGTTAATAGATATATATTTAGATTTAATTGAAATGATAATAGGATTAATACATCGCTATATTTTCACTTTTATATTTTTATATATTATAGAGTTATAATGGAGTTCTCCAAGTATATGCCAATTCAATCAATTAATTAAAAGGATTTGAATCTTTAATTTCAAATATCTCAAAATACCATTTTTTGACTTGTCATAGTGTAAAACCAGGGATGCAATATGTTAAAACTCAAAATGATATTTCCATATATTATAAAAAAAATATACAACAAGAATTATTCTCCCATCAAAAAACAATCGATACATCTTAAATAAGAACTAATAAAACATAATATACGTTGAAGACCGCAATTGACATTTAAATATAATATTTATTTAATATGTTAATGGAATGTAAAAAATAATGATATGCCTTAATAGACGATAGCCTCCATAAACTATATTAGGTCCTTATTAAGGAAGACAGGAACTAGACTGCAGTACACGTTCACTACCGAATCCTGAATCGGAAATATTCACACTTCCTAGTTGTGAATCTTTTAGTTTGGCCAGAGAATTCACGAGTGTTTTTAAACGGATCTCTCTCCCTTCATAACGCTTTTCCAGTTCTACCACCTAATAGAAAAAGTTTGAATATATTTATTATATAATATAATTACAACTAGTGTCATCTGTTGTGATTTCTATGTGTCTTTTGAAGCTATATAGGTTACATAGATTTTTGTAATGTAAAATCTACGAATGAGAATTAACCGCTATATTGATACAACGAAAAAAGTATTTACAAAGAAAAATATTTTTAAAAAATATAGGTGTTATCATTAATTTAACACAAGTGTAAAATATTATATAAGCAAACAGTGAAACCATTAAATATGAAAAATGGTAATTAAATTTTAAATACCTTCATTTTTAAAGAATCATAATCTTTATCAGATTCCTTGCTGCTACTTTTAGTTGATCGATCGCTCCCTGATCCAATAGACTTCACGAGTTTTAAATTCAAGAGATCCGCTCTGTATTTATAATTATCTCTTTCCATCACTATTACCGACAGCTGGTCATGCATAAGCTTTATTTGATTCCTCAACATTTCTACCGTCGTATTCAGAGATTCAACATCATCCTGAAGAGGCATGACTTTCACATTCAAATTCATGAGTTCCTTTTCGTGCGCAGTTTGCAAGGCAAAGAGCTAAAATGGATAGTTATCGATATAAAACCTCAAATGATTTACCAGAATATTATAAAATAAATTTAAAAAAAACAATGCTTACATCTGCAATTCTCTTCTTTTTCAGATTTTCATAATCCAAATGAAGTGCACTCAGGTCTTTTTTCAAGTTTTGGATTTCAGCGTTCTGTGAAATATTATTTTCTTTATTCCCAACTAAATCCACATTCAAAGAATCCATAGAGTGCTTAATAACTTTAGAATTGTAAATTTTCCTGCCCGATTTCTTGCCACCAACTTTCTCGGCAACTTGAACTTTTCCAACAACTGAAAAAGTAATGGATAAAATGAACAAGTTTATTTTTGCAGAACTGCCAGACAATAGTGCAAAATACATAATTTATTGCTAAAACAAAATGATAGAATTTATGATTTTTTTCTGCCTTGAAGGTTTTGTATAAAATTTTCGGTGTAATATATAGATTTTATATCTAAATGCTTCAAGGACTGTCACTAAAAATTATATAAATTCAAAAAAAATAATATTGGCACAACCCTGTAGTCTCATTCTCTTGCCAACCTCTGTACTGAAGAGTAGACTGCCTGTTAAACGCGTGATATACCCCCATTGACAATACTTGGTTTATCAATTATCTTTCACAACACTTAAATTTTATAAATATAGCTTTTGTAACAAATATGTAAGAAAAAGGAAACCGGACAGAACAGAATCTTTATTTTTCACCACAACTGAAGCATAATTATAAAGAAACTCTTTCTCTTTCTTCATGCTGTCCCGAATTCATTAATATGTATTTATTCCC
The DNA here is from genome assembly GCA_028555115.1 of Himalopsyche japonica. Taxonomy (NCBI): domain Eukaryota; kingdom Metazoa; phylum Arthropoda; class Insecta; order Trichoptera; family Rhyacophilidae; genus Himalopsyche; species Himalopsyche japonica. The sequence continues at coordinate 1,642,515 of JAHFWJ010000412.1, read as the reverse complement.
CTACACCATTTAAACTACAAAAATACAATTATCTAACATATTACCTTCTTTTCCTTTCTGCAATTTCATAATCATCTTCTTGGAATCATCAAGCTCCCGATTCAATTTAACAATGGTTTTATCTTTTTGTACCAGTTCTGAATTCAGTCCCCTCACTGTCGCCAACATATGAGTGTCTTCTTTCACTTGAAGATTATTACTTGCGGCCGACATCTGTGTTTTGGTACTCTTTGCAGAATGAGGTTTAGCAGGAACAGTTTGAACTCCAATTGACGACATGTGATGTTCCGTTTGCATGGCCACACTAAGACAGTTCTTTGGTTTGATCGAATCTTTCATTTCAGAGTTTATGACCTGCAAATTCACAACCTGTTTCTCTAAGTCAGAAATGTGTGTTTCATAATTATCTCGCATTGCGTTAACTTTGTCTTGGACTGTTGATAGTGTTTTCTGATATGTTTGATCTTGCTCTTTCAGTTCCTTTTCGAGGTGGCCTATTCGCTTTTCAAGCAAATTCTTGGTATTTTTCTCCAAAGCTGGGTGTTTTGATGCAACTGAAACCAAACAGTCAAATATTAGGATGTTTTGAGCATAAATATTAGACGTTATCAACTATATTTTGAAGTAAGGTTTGAATAAAGTAAAAACAAAAATGAACAATACGTGACAAATGAAAATAATTCCTACCAATAAGTGCTGAAACTGAATCCGGATGTCTCCTGACGAGGATAGCTTCCATTTCTTTACATTGCCTTTGTAGATCTACGATTGATACTTTATCCTTATTCACTTCAAGTGCAAGGCTCTTCTTCTCATCTTTTAGTTTGTTGGTCTCCTCTATAAATTTATCTTGATTTGCCTCCAGCTTCACTTTATCTGCTTTTAAAATCTCTATCTCCTTCTTGGCCTTCAAGACCGTATCATCCAATTCCAGGACTTTCAGTTCAAAAACATGATTACTGTGAGATAGATCTTTGTTATCATTTTTAGATTTCGTGTAGGATTTAACAAGTGCTTCATATTGAACCTGAACACTTTTGAGACTCTCTTTGGTATCTTTTAATTCTTCCTGTAGAGCTACAAATTTTCTTTCGGTGATATCATTTTCAACTCTCGGAGAAGCTTTCGAATTGTTATTACTAGCTATTTCATTTTTACTTTCGGTATATTTTTTAACAACTTTTTCAGTGGAAGTGTTATGGCGATCGGAGCTTTTTGACACAGAACCATTTTTAGTAGTTTTTTCATTACTTTCTGTGCTGTATAATTCTGAATAAATCTGCAAAAAAATAAAAAAAATATTTTAAAAACTACCAGTTCTTGTCAATTAGGCAGTCGCATTCTTTTCTGCTGTATCCAAATGGGTAACGCCCTTGTACGCATGCGCTCTGCGTTTGGCGCCTATTTTAAATAATTAACGTACAGCTTTCAAGTCAAATGACAGCTATGATTGAGTACAATTTTTTCGGTCGGTAAATGATCAACAAAGGACGAAAGTTTGAATTAATTAACGGAAAAATGTGACGAATTTACAAAACGCTGTATCAAAAAAGGCTCAGGGCAAGCAAAAGCGTAACACAGAAACAATTAGTAAACAAAACGGTGAAACATATTCAGTACACTAGAATAAAAATAAATAATAAAAACAATACAACTTTCTAGAATATTTACCTGGTAAAAAATAATTATTTTTAATATTCCGGACATATTGGCATTTAGATATATTAATATTTGTATACACTGTGTGCGCAAAGTTAAATGATATGTAAATAAACAAGCTATTGTCTTATACGCACAATAACGATTATTGTGACGGGTGAAAGCGAAAACTCGAGGCGGTAAAATTTCGAGGACCACGCGTCAACACGTAAGTTAACACGTTGACGTCGATAAATCGTTTGTTTTTATCTTTAGAGAGTATAAAATTTACCATCAATTTGAAATCTATTCCAGTTTTAAGAGACGGGTGTAACTGTAAACCAGAAATATACATTATGAAGATGCAGTGGCGTAGAATACAATGGGGGAAGAGCCCGGTCGTAATTCGGGAGCCCATTTTCAGAATACAAAAAAGCGAACGACAACGAAAGCATAAATTGAAATGCAAATTGTTAAATGAAATTATTTAATATATTATATCGACTGAAGGTACTTGATGGAATTTCAATATCAAATTTGGATTATTATAATTTTGTTCGATTCCACATGTTTTGTCACTAACGACCCGGGTTTCGCCTTTCGGCATCTTTAGGCATTCTATCACACTGGCGAAAGGTGTAACCCGGGTCGTTGGTGACAAAGCATGTGGAATCGTACAAAGTTGTAACAATTCAAATTTGATATTATTCAAATTTTATGCAATCAATAAATATTGGAAAATTTTAAATATGTTGGCCATATATGGCGTAAGAAAGCAAAAATCGATAAATTCACACAGTAGGTAACCAAAAATAACTTGCAAAACCTGAAAAAAGCACGCGCAAAGAAATGTTGAAACTTTTAAAAACACATAAAATCCGATAAGTTGAATATTTACAATCATATACAGACGAATTCAATTTAACTTCGCCTATATTCATTGTACGTATTTTTCTACATTACAAATGAAAACCGATAGACAATTAAGATATCACTAAAAACGAAAAAATGCGACAAACACAAAAATGTCGCATACTGCTAATATTGCAGAGTAGACATAATAATTCAGATAGGGGTAACTTTAGTTCTCTTCGTGCAATATTTTGAAAACATTCAAAAATGGAAAACGGTCCATAAACAAGTGACAACTGTCATTGTAAATAAGATTCTTTTAGCTCTGGAAGAAAGCAATTGCTAAAGAAGTAAAGCCCGGTTACCCCGCTGCATGGCATGTGCCATCCGTTCAATTGTTAACGGTAACCTGTCAATATCCGAAGACACCGATCACGCGCGCATCCTTCCGCGTCGCACGGCTCGCGAGCGTTAAAGCCAATAAACCTACAAACGCGACGGTCCCTCCGGTTTCGCGCGATTTCGTATTCAGCGCGCGAACGCCGCCATAACGGGACCGCCATCTTGTTTGTCTTTATTTATTGTCGATGGACGAGTTCACAAAATGGAAGGGGGTGCGGGAATTGAGGACATCGATCGCGGCACTTGAATGTCAATGCTATCGAAATGGAGATGAGACCAATAATTAATAATACTTTCTTTGACTGCCGGCGACGTGTGATAATTAACTATTTTGCGCAAGCAATATATTCATATCGGCAAAGCTGTCATTAAAATGTAATCAATTTAATAAAATCAATGAGTTTAGTTCGTAGAAAATATCCGAGCTATGGGATCGGGATCGGAGTCGTGGAGTCGCGGTATTTTAGCCGGAGTCGGAGTCGTGAAAACGAGCGACTCCGACTTTTTTTCGATTAGGCGATTTAAAAAAATATCTCAATGAACAATTTGCCGGATTGGTTGTTTTATCTTTAGCATAATGCACATAGATAAAGGAAAGGTAGAAAAAAAACTTGATAAAATTATATTTTTTTTTAGTCAGAGTCAAGTTGTTGGTCAATGTCGGATTCGTGTTTTTTTAACGACTACACAGCTCTGAAAAATATCTATCTATGGAAAAATGATACAATACCCATATGGTTTTTTTTTATACAAGTGTTTAACGAATATACACTACACTGCTGGTATCGGAGAGGATCGTGCGAGCTTTTTGTACATAGCTGTGAGATCCCATCTCATAGGAGATTGAGTCATTCAAAGGATGTTGTCCTAGCGAAAAAGGGGGTCTAAAATTCTACAATTACTAATATTTTTGTGGTCTTATTATAATAATTATATAACAAGGCATTACGTGACATTTGCAAAAGGGCCCTCAAATGTATAACTACGCCTATGGATTACAGTGATTCTTTACATCGTTTTTTATTAAAAATTGGTGGCGACTTGACAACTTACAGGGAAATATAATATTAATTAAATAAAATAACTTGATCTTATTTTTTAAATTCATAAATATCATAAATTGATGTCAATGTATTCATAAGATAAATTATATTATTCAACACGATAAACTGCAAATCCACTTAACGTAATTACTGTATGCATCCACTGAGTGCCTTCCGTACACTCATTAATATGTAGATTACAAAAGATAAATTATCATACCATAATGGTAGAGGTTCTCAATCGGTATCGCAGTACCGATTATCGATTACCGATTACCAATTCGAAAGAGTTTTCAATATCAATCTCTATCAGGGATATCAGTTTTTTAATATGTTGATAAAAATGCATGATATTTGAAATAATAAATAACTATAATTAATTACAGGATCGTGTATACATATTTTTAATTATTTTATATACTTCATATACAATTCTCAAACTTCTTCAAAATTATTTTAACAGTCTTCCAAAGATTTTTAAATTAAACACACTCTCCGTTTAAAAATACTTTTAATATATAAATTACAACAAAAAAGATAAAATCAAAACGAAATGCAATCAACACAAATAATATTTAAAAATCATTCGACGGTATTTCGTACGAATACCGGAAAAAGTCTCGAGATTTTCAAAACTCAAAAAGACCCTAATACAAAAACAATAAAGTGTTTCGGGATTGCTGTCTCTAGTGCATGAACGAATAATTTATACGCTGTTGAATATTATATGACAATATAAAGAAAATTTTAGAGCATGGAAATTCTTCTGCGTCATTTGACAATTTTGAAACGAGTTTTTGTTTACCTGGTGTTAAAATCGCATGGAAACTTATATTATATATATATATATATATATAGATTAAAAGTAATGAAACTCGATATATCTTCGTCTAAGTTTGAACAAAAAAACGACATCAAAATAAGCTCTGTAGGAATTTCGAGTTTAATAAACTCGGCAGAAAAAGAGATGTCGCATTAATCACTTGCACCGAAATAAACATTTGACCATTTCTCGGCACATATTGTAAGCGCTTTTAATATTGACAAAAAAAAATATTGACTTGCTATTTTTTGCTTGTATAACTCACCGTCGAACACGGAATATGATGTAAAAGTCTCTTTTTTATATTAAATTTAATATGCCATATAAATAAGATCAAATTTCAATAAATAAAACACAATTTATTGTATTGAATTGATCGGGACCGGTTTCAGAATGATGACACAGAAATCTTAACGAACCAATTTATATGAAATTGGACGTTAATAAATTATCAGGTATACGAAACAAACGGTTCAAGAACTATATATGTACTTATAAATAGTCATGCAAAATTTTCGTAATAAGATTAAATAGCTTACAGTAAAAACGTCAACCCTGTGACTGCTAGCGTCTCAACAACTGAGAAGGCTGATTGCAGCATGTTGATTGTTGACACTTTAAATACAGTAAGTGATCGGTTGTCGAATTATTATATTCCTTCTTTTAAGCCACAATAGTGTATGATTTAACGATCGGTCCGTGCAGCTCTGCATCGGGCCCAGGCTATGAGGAGTAAAATCGATTCTTTTTTATCAGTATTGCGTTATGGAAGGCGGTCGTGGAACAACAGCTGCATACACATAACGGGTCGAGGTGGGATAACCAACTTGTATCCAAATTGTTCGTCAACCGAATAGTTTTACAGATAGAATAAGTGGATTAGAAAGTTCGTTTAATTCGTTATCCGAATATTTGTTCGTTGTTGGAACACACTAATCTTTCGTGATAAGGATGGTTGTCGAATTTGTTAGCAGTTCGCTAACCGATCACCCGCTGCAGAACTATGTCAAAACTTTCGTGCAAGGAATACCTTGTATCAGTTCTCTTGCATCCGTGTGATATAGCGCCTCAAGGTGCCGAAAGACGAAACCTGGGTTAGTGACAAAACATGTGAAACAGTGCAAAGTTTCAACAATTAAAATTTGATATTTAAATTCCATCAAGCACCTTCGGTCGAGATCATAAATGATATCATTAAGATTCAATTATTACAGCTCTTTAGTATGGCGCCAAATATGAAATGAAATCGAAAATTGTTTCTTAAGGAAAACAACCAACGTCTACAAAACAAGGATACCAATTCAAAAGTAGACTGGGAAACCCAGTCCAACAAAAGCTGAATAAAAAAAATAATGTAATCACAATTCATTAAACAACTTTTTATGCTGTGCTTAAATAAATACATACGGAAATTTTAATTTAAAATCGAAACGATTGTGCGTATTTAATAAACAATCATTTTAACATTTGTTTTCAAAATTTAATTAATATTGAATAAATATAAATTAATTTGATTTTTTATTAAAGAAAAAAAAACAAAATTTCATATTTTTCGATATTGAAAAATCATACGGTTTTAAATTACTAAGCAAGTTCGTTATTATGTATTTCATAAAATAATAAAACAATATTTGTGTGTGTTCGATCACATTTACGAAGAATATACCGATTAATAAAACTGCTCATGGTACCATCAACATTGGCAGGCTAGTTACGGTGTAACACGTATACGCCGAAAGGAACGTGTGGCCAGCGGACTTTTTCTTGGATTTTTGAGTTCTCTTAACATGTTTATTGTGTTGATACTTAACACTTATATTGTTATGTAGGGAAGACGTCCACGGTGGTCACATAATTTCACACCATTAGAGCTAATTATTTAATAACATATTTTTCGCAAAATATGCATATGTTATTTCACACTTTAAGATAATTGATTAAAATTATTACGTTCGGCGTAAATGTGTTGAACTTTACTGACTGCGCAGTTATAGTGTCAAGACACAAATAAATATGAAAATTCTTGGTGGAAAGACATGACATTTTAAATAATAAAAACACATTTTTAGTACTATTTCAACAAAATATTTGACGATCAAGACCGGTTTCACTCTTCGCGAGCATCTATCCACCGATATGACACAATTTACAAACAAGCCTTTTTATGCAAAATTTTGAGTCGATAATTGGCAGGTATACAAAACAAAACGTTCAAAAACTAATAAAACAATTATCATTGTCATCTGTGTGCTATCGGTTGATAATACTCGCGATGAGCGAAACCAAGTCCCAATCATCAAATATATTATGGAAATAGTACTAAAAGATGTGTTGTTGTTATTTAAAATATACCCTTTTCAATTCTGGATTCGGTCTGCTAAATGGGTCAACCAACATAAACATATTGCGTATCTTTTAGAGTGCATACATTAAAGAGATAAAATAAAAAATAAATAATATAAAATAAGTCTTAAGAGTTTTTTCGTTTAAAATGTGTGCTGATTTATCAGAGCATCTCACACATAACTCGCCGATCACTTTATATATACAATATATTTGTGAGAGTTTTCTATTAACCCTCTAACTTCTAACGTCGTAACTGTTAAGACAGCTGATTGCAGTGGTTGATAATTAAGACTTAAAAATATAAGGATGTCACAACATGCGTGTAAGAGTTAATTTTTGAATCGAAATATTGCCCGTTTTTTTCTGATAATTTCTATAAGCTTCGATAACACTAACACTGCATAATCATTTTTTTTAATGTTCACTGTTATAACATCTTTTATGCATCTCAGCAGAGAACAGGTTAGACACTTAACAAAACAATCACATACGGCATCATTTAATATTCCAACGAATGCCTCAGGTTTAGTCATTAAGATATAACGATTCCGCTGGTTTAATGTGATACTACGAGCGAACATACAAACTAACTTTCGATTTTAAAATTATTATTAGTATATTTGTCTCTCCACAAGGGTACATAGTTTACAGTATATCTATTCACATTACTCTATAATACAATATTGATAGCGAAGCCAACAATTTGTCCTAACTAAAATTATTTACATAATAGTATATTGTTTAATACACAGGTGTGAAATGTGCAAAAACGAGTTTTGTGACACGTCAATTGAAAGTTGCCATGAATGACAAAAGTAAAATCAGCATGTGAAGATGTAATGTTGGATTGTTTATTTTATAAATTGGTTTTTCAAAAAAGTCCACAGCGATAATATGGACCAAGTCAGCCTCTGATTTTGACCGAAATGGACGTAACAAACAATATATGCTTAAAACATCGTTATTAAAAATTGTATTAGTAAAAAAATGTTGGTTAACGGCAGTGTGGTAAGACGAAACATGAATATTTGAAGTTGATTTTGAATACGATAAAAATCTTAAAATATTATTCTCTCTCTTAAAAACATTACATATGTAATGTCAACTGGCAGCTATTTCGAATTACCATCATCAGAATTATGATTAAACTAAAACAAATTAAATTGTTGTAAGACACTGTGCTAAACAAGTGAAAATTTACTTAATTTGTTTTTTTTTATCAGTAGTGAATGTTATTTAAGTGTATTCGATGCGAAAGCTGTACAAATCGAAGCAGCAACACTGTCCTAAGCGCCCAATCACCCGCTAGGCTACACAGTAGTGCGTATTTATATTATAAATCTAATGGTGAAATCAAACAGCAAACTTTGCCGCATCCACTTTTCGTGAAATTATCATCCCAATGGTCGCGTCGCTTAGCAACGCTCAACGCGTGACATCGCTTGCGAATGCCACTCTAAGCAGTGAAGACTGATTTATCTTTTCGCGTCGCGTCGCGTTCGCATCGACTTCGCATACAAAAGACAAGAGGTTTGTATAAACATTTAAAATTGTATAATGTAAAATTTACTCAAATGCATTACATAAAATCGAATTTAATTTTTACGGAATATTTTACGTGTTAAACCAACGATAAATCTTTTATTCGATATCAATCAATGCCAATTTTAAATTATAAGATTCGAGTTTAAAATTTAACATATTTTTTATATGGAAATAATTGAAAATCACTTATTTAACTCAAAAGTGTTTCAAATAGACAAATTTAAAAAAACCTGATCATTTTAACGTGGATATTATTATTGAAAAACGTTAAAACTTTTGCATCACTAACACTAATAATTATCGATTTCGGTACTTTGTAACGGGAAGATAAATTGTTAAGTTTTTCAAAATGTTTAAAAGATAATATAAAAGAAAAACGTTTCCAAGACGCTGTTTGTAGAATAAATCAATATGAAAATGTCAGTATTCTAAAAAACAATACGTAGATAGTTAAAACTATCCTCAAATGTACATTTCAATAGTTTTATCGGCAAACTAATATAAGTCGCATGATGTCCATTAGCATTTAAATTATCGTTTAGTAAAAAAGACTCAATAAAATTCCATCGTTATTTTCCAAAGGGCACGATAGGGTAGAACGATACCACCTTTCCCACAAAGCCTCACGTACTGATATATCAAATAACAAACTCCGAAACCCACAATCGCAATATTAAAACGCAGGGCTGTGCTACAGTCTTACATAGAAAATAGTGTTCATTTGGCAGTTAATTTCAGTAAAATATGAAAGAAAAAAACACTCGAATTGTTGATTGAATAAATATGTATGCTGACAAGGTCGCATTGCATTTATAGCTTGTCAAAGGTTGCGTAGCACGAAAAATCGCAGAATTGATTCTTCTAATATGCTATACTCAATGCCCTTGACGTATGATTCAAAATATTTAGCCTACTTTTCAACAATAAATCGATTCGCAAGAAATGCCATATGTTATTTTGGATTAGTGTTAATTTTGATGATAAATGGGTGCCCGTTAATAAACACAAAAAAGATAATCGACAGTGCTGTTAGATTTCATTGAATCGTTGTATATATTTGTGCGTTTAACGCTTAATAAATGATTTTCAGTTAGAAATTTGAAAATCATTTTAGATATATGATTGCAATTGATTCAAAGAATGCAATCTGTCATTCCTTTAAGACTATTGCGATAGAAAAACAAAAGTATCATGTCCGGGAGAAAATTCAATATTTAAAAAAATAATTGTGTTTTTTTATTTAAATGAAAAATAGATCTCAATTCATGGACGCCGTGAGCTACAATTATGCTTTTATTTTCTTATTCAGGTATGCAATTGTTACGGAAATTCAATTAGAAAACTAACGAGATAATTTTTACGTGTATATATAAGAAAAAAAGTTGATTGAATTGGCATTTACTTGGTAGAACTCCATTATAACACGGTAAATAGCATGTATTTTAGTTCTACAACATTTATAAGATATATATATTGTTAGATATTTCGGCTCACGCCTTCACCAGAACTATGTTCAAGCGTACATTTACTCATCTATATGTAGCTGTGTAGAAAAGTTACACAATACATATTCTCTCCTGTTTTAACGACCTAGCTTATTTTCTGCTAGCAAAAAAAACTATTTTTTTTTTAATTCTAAATGAAACTAAACAGGCGGCAATTCCAATAAGCTTAAATATTAGACGGATATGGTTTATTACGGAAAAGAAACAGCCCCTCGCAATGGTCTGAGGAGCGGCGACAGACTTATATTTGTTTGCTCGTTTAGAATTTCGTGTGGTAATTGATATCTATTGATTTCAAGCTGTTCCAAAGCCGTCATCTTGCGACCTTTATTAAAGAGATGAAAAGACGTAGGCACTGAGTTTAAATTTATATTGTGCGATTCTTTTATAATATAAAGTATAAAGATATATATTGCTATTTTTTCACCGTGTTATAATAGAGTTCTACCAAGTAAATGCCAATTCAATCAATGTATTGATACCGTTCAATTTAATTAATTTTTTTCTTCTTGAATTTTTGACCGCCGTGTCAACCCTGTTAAATTCGCCGAAGTCACAGCGGAATCTCGCATCGCTATAAAGTGGGCTGTCACAGCGCGGTCGTGTTAGTCAAGATGGCCCCCTCGCAGTGCCAAGTCGCGGTAGTCTTGTTGCTGGGCCTCCAGGCGTTCGTCCTGGGGGCGCCCGAGAGGGAGTACTCCCCTCACCCGCCCAAGGACTACCCCGATGCGATCGTCTTCGACGGACCGTCCTCCGTCCTGACGGAAAAGCAGCCCAAAGAACGTAGGATATAAATATTGTATATATTTGATATTATTTCGACTGTGTGTTTTTCAATTTTTATATTCGAACAGTATCAAAGTGCCGTTGTTAGTGGATATCTCAATGTTACAGCCAAAGTACATTTCAAGTGAAAAATGGTTTACTAAATCAGGCAACAAAATGTACTGAATTTTACAACGATATTACTTTAATATTGTCCTTGGAAAATATCCCCCGATTAACGCGTCATTTTTTACACGGTTTCATTTTAAAGCGGTTAAGAGAAATTGCATTTTTAAATGAATCGTTTATATATATACCCACCTACTACATTTTTGAATAGATATTTTTAAATATTACGGATTGTTGATCTTTTTTTACGCGGATTTTTCGGAAATCATCTTCAAATTCAATATGAAATCAATGTCTTCAATTACGCAGCTTTTATATCATAAGATCAATTTTTAACGCGGTTTTCATTTACGCGGTTATGTAAAAAAGCGTATATGCCGCATAAATCGGGGGATTAGTGTATATTTTACCTAATAAGATCAGTTATTAGATATCAATAGAATATGTTGGGATCTCATTTCACTAAAAAAGTAGCTAGTGAAAATATATTTTACTTAGAGTACACCATCGTTGTAACATTAACATTGTAAATGAGTTTTAAAATCTGGCAAAAAAAGTAGTGGCTTTTAATAATTGTGTGTGTGCCAAATATACATAACAGGTTCTATATTAAATTAATGTCAAGTTGAAGTCGATCGTGGTAAAAAAAAATACTTAGTACCTGGTTATTTATTTTCGGCCGGAAGTGCATCTTTTGTAAATTGTCGATTTTTTTTTATTTACGGAAATCAAAAAAGAGTGTACAGTCTTCAATGTAAACGAACTTATTGCACGATTTCCTGAGTTACGAAGCTGCATACAAATACACGATAAATATTCGCGCTAAAGCATACATAAACCATTTTAAAAAAATATTAGTTATTTATCAGCCGTAGATATTTAATTTCGAATACAAGAATAAACCAACAGACATGATATTTTTGAAGTTTTTATGCAATAATTTACAAAGAGAAAGAACATAATTATTCTTACAATATTTCCACTATAACGATTGGTCCCTTTATTTGAACTGAATGCGTGTTCATTCGTTCCATAATTCCGTTTTGACAAGACTGGCCATTGATATTTGACGCGTTAACACGTCACGCTTAAAAACTCAATATATAACCTATGTCGACAGTTTTAAATCATTTAATATGTTTTAAACACGATTATATCTCTTAAAAGTGTGGTTATAGATTTTGGAACGAGTTTAGTTTTGAGGTTTTAATTTTTCGAGAAAATTCAGGGCATGTCGTGTACTGCAGTATAACTACCTCCCGGCATGTAAAAAGTTAAGTGTATTCGTTTCCGTAAGCCCTCCACACCCTCAGATTTATAAATAAATTTAATACTTTTTTGTATAATAATAATAATCAGTCAATAGGTTGTTAATGGATTCAACAATAAATTTTTACAGCTAAATTTTAAAAATAAAATATTGATTTTAGTGTGCAACTATTCATGACATGATTGAAGAATTCATACAAATGTTATATTGCTATGCATAAAAGTTCCAGTAAAAGATAGAATATATGGATTTATCTACAACAAATCTAGTTACCCGCGTCTAGAATATTTTTATAATCATTTTTTAAATAAAATAATAAAAACAAAAATTTTTGTGACTTGCTTTTTTTTATTTGTACGTCGCTTAACTTTATTTTGAGTCACTTAAAACAAGTTTTACCCAGTAAACCTTGCGAATAACTTACGTAAACAAAATCAAGAAAACAACATGTTCTCCATAAAGACACTGCAAACAAAGCAATACAATGAATTGTTAACGACAAAACAAATAACTAATCAATTCTTTATAGGTTAACAGATGCAGTGATCGCCCACTTAAGGGCACCGTTTGCTTTGATAGGCCGTCACGAGTTTTTTTCTTCATATAATATTTAACAAGCACGTAAATTATTGTTTTGTATGCATATTTCATAACACAAAATAGTTTTTTTTTATAACAAAAACGTTATAAAATACATTAAACTGCGAGCATTATTGGCTCACTTTCATCAGTTGATAATGCTCGTGATGAACAGAACCGGTAATGATCATAAAATATATTGTAGAAATCGTACTGAAAAACGTAATTTAATTATTTAAAATGTCATGCATTTCCATCAAGAAATGATAGTTAACACACGGTGAAAAAAATAGCAATGTATTTTAATTCTACAAAATTATTTTTAACAAATATAGTTGATAGCTATTTCGGCTCACGCCATCGTCAGAACTATGCTTAAACTAACATTCGCTTATCTATATATAGCTGTGCAGAAAAAGAGATGAAAATATCTACTACAAAAAAAAATTGAAGAAAATGTAAGTGATAACAATTGAAACAAAAACAAATGAAACAGACTCCGATATTTATCAACCACTTTCCACAGTGTGGCCAGACGCTAGTTTTTTTTTCTACATAAATTATACAACTACGGTTATTTTTTTCATAAAATACTGAAACAAAATATATAATATTTTAATATAATCAATGACCGTACAACTTGACCTCAACGTTGAGATAATCAATGAGAAGAGAGTGACAAAATGTAAATTATAAAGTGTTACGATAAGTGCTATCACTAATATAGCAAAAAATGAGCTAAAACTGAATTATATAACAATGTAAACAAACAGCCGCAACTTATGATTTTAAATACCTATATATTATATTTTGAAGGGTGGCCGACGACTGTTTCTGGTACCCTAGAACCGCGATCGAAAAATTGTTGAATTTAATTTGTAGCAACACAAACCGGTAATCGAAATTAATAATTTCATTTGAAAATAAGCCTTTGTCGAAACGTTCAACAGAATGGTCATAAATTTTTAAAACGTGTTTGAAAAAAATTCAACGACAAAGAACATGAATCATCGACAATTAGAAGAATCTTTACATTATTACACTCGCCCGAGAAATAATCACGATAATTACTAATTGCCAACGATTTAAAGATACGAGAGGATGTAGAAACAGATACGTTGAATATATATATTTTTTTTAATACTAAATATATTTAATTGAAGATCAACTCAAAAAAACCGACTTCAATCTCACAGTCAAAGGATCTATTACAATAAAATTGGATATTCGCAAAACAAAATTCCATTTTAGAAATATGTAACCCATCATTATAGAAGAGATTCCATAATTAGAAACTAAACATTCGCCATCAGGAAGCCATCAAATTAATTAAATATTTATTATGAATATAAAATTATTTTTTTACGATTTAAATAGTAAATTATTAATCCATGTTATCGACCGAAGGTGCTTTGATGGAATTTCAATATCAAATTTGAATTATTGAAACTTTGTACGATTCCACATGTTTTGTCACTAACAACACGGGTTTCGCCTTTCGACATGTTCAGTTATTATATTACGCAGATGCAACGGAAGACGAAACCCGGGTAGTTAATGACAAAATACGCGAAATCATACAAAGTTACGGCAATTTAAATTAGTATATTATAAATAAATAATTTTCTTTCTAGGCCAGTCTATTTACTCAAAACGTTTTGAATGTGTATAGAATTCAATTTTAATAATTATAAAAAAAAAAATCGAAGTATGTATTAATATTGGAATTTGTTTATTTCGGCTCCACGCCATCTTTATTATCCCTTTATTTCTTGTAGCGTAATAATATTTCGATATTTTTACCGAGTAATAATTTACTTTACGGTCACTTCTTGAGGGAAAGGAATCATATTTTCATAATAAAAACACATTTTTAGTACTATTTAATTTTACTATCAGGACCGGTTTCGCTCATTGCGAGCATTATCAACTGACGGGAGTGAATTTATAAGCAAACTGGCCCTGATCGTAAAATTAAATAGTACTAAAAATGTGTTTTTATTATTTGAAAAAACGAGTAACAGTTGCTCGTATTAAATTTTCGTAAAAAATTATGTTTTTACAAAAGTTCTCAAATGTTGTTTAATAATTTTGGGTACTTTACAGAATAAATTAAACACGCTTGTCCGATAGCGTATAAGACAACCGGTTTGGAATAAATTATTGAAAACAAGTGATTAGATGTGTCCATAATAATATGGACTCTAACAATACAGAATTATTTATTAGATCAAAGCTTTTGAGTGAGTTTGTACATCCGGTAGAATCTTAGAGGAGAAATCGTCCTCATTCAAACCACTCGTGGACAACAATTCGCGGCGTATCATTCGCCATACATTTTATTAATTTCCAAAACAAAACACAAATACAACGTGAAGATAAACTAAAACATAACAAACAGAAGCCGTTCGGGGGAAACAACAATTCTCGGAAACCATAAACATATTGAAACAATAATTTAAATTTCGAACATATGTTTTTTTAATTGAACACACGAAAGAAATTTGAATTTTCGAACACGTAGTTCAAAAGTAGAACGGGGCTGATTGTGGAAAATAAACATTCGATTCGGCGAATAATATTTAAATAATGGGAATCCAAAATGATAAAATTGAATTTTGAATATGGAACACTGTTCGACGGTACTATTAATGACGAACGAAGCTGCTTGCGGGAACGTTCATTAGCTTTTTAGAATTCATCAATTTAAAATTCGAATTTAGAATTTAAACTATTTACTAAATAATAATTTGATGAAAATAATGCTTAATTAATAATACAGCACGTTCGATATTTTACCAAAATAATCGAAGAAACAGAGTTAATTTCAGAAGGAAGTTTGGCTGATTTAATACTTGAAAATAGCAGATGGGAATTTTTGACGAGGAAAATGAGATAGTAAATTAATAGTGTTTTAGTTTATTGATAAAGCTAATATTTGCATAATAATATACCTTGTAAAATATATTAAGGCCATATTACGTTATTTACAAAATCATACGATAATTGACGGAAAGCCCAATACATCATTGTATAAATTATTACGTATTAGCCAAACTGCGTTTTCACCATTCCGGCGCAATAAATAATTTTGTAACATTTTAACAGTTATATTCCAATGGAGCACTTATGCATTCATACATACAAATATTAAATTAAATCAACACACTTTGCTATGTCAAGCAATGTTTTTTAAATTCGAACAATTCCCTGACTACAAATTAATTCATGACAAAAAAATCAACTACAAGCTTTTGTAAATTTTTTAAAGTAATCAAAAAGAGTAATTTGTTATAATTTATAATATCGACTGAAGGTGCTTGATAGAATTTCAATACCAAATTTGAATTGTTACAACTTTGTACGATTCCACATGTTTTGTCACTAACAATCCGGGATTCGCCTTTCGGCATCTTCAGGCATTCCATCACACGAATGCAAAGGAACTGATGTCGTTGGTTGAATTGGCATTTACTTCGTAAAACTCCATAAATACACGGCAAAAAACGGGAACGTATTTTAGTTCTACAAAATTTATAAGGTATACATATTTCGGCTAGAGCTATGATGAGGGTGTAAGTCGAAATAGCTATGTAGTATATATTTTAAATTTTATGGAACATTGCTATATTTACCGCGTTACATAATTTTTGTTTAAAATTTTTGTCATTTTTTTGATAAACGTATAGAAAATTTCGCTAGACTGTGTAACACAATCAGTCTGCACGACACGCCCCGCGTGTCCATATAGATATTGCATTCGCGTCCTAGGTAATTAATTTGGTGATGGATTTGATTTTTTACAGAGTCATATAGTTTTAAAAAATGGCTTAAATCGCGAATTTTCAGTTACTCTGTATTACATGATATATTTAGACGGAATGAACATGTTAAACAATTGTCTTTTCCTAACCCCACAATCCTTTTATGTCTATCTCTGGATAATAAACAGTTTTCGTAAAACAGCTTCTGTTGAAATGCTCTGTTAATCCACGTGTTCCAAAAACGATATACACGTGTTTCGAAAACATGACGATGTTTATAAATAATTTCATAACAAAATCTACCACAACAAAGGCAATCATTAGTATAAAAGCTAGCGTTGTTTAAAGCATTTTTAAAAACGACATAATTGTTTTACTGAGATTTTTTTTTTTCTATTTTGAAATAATAAGTTGATCATTTAGTGTTTTAATAACATGCGATAATTTACAAATGGTCGTTAGACGTGGGAAGAAAAAATATAAATAAAATAACAGCTCTCAAAATAATTGTATTATCTATGACCAGATATCACATTATGTTGGGTTACCATAATATAGTTTTTAACCACAACTACTCAAATGTTAAAATTTTAGCTATTTAAAAGTTTTTTTATTTATTTAAAAAAAAAATAACTATATGATATCAACAGAACAATTCATTTAGTATAAAAAAAAGTGTCAAATTATACTGTGTGCTCCCAAGCACTTAATTTTGTTATTGTTTGTGAGATTTATAGCGGTTTAGCGTAAATATGAAAGTATATTTTACATCATTGGCTTCTATGTTGGCAATATGTATAGAATAATGAGTCATTGTAAATATATGAAAAAAAGTCTGATGCACCCCTGTCTTAGGTGCCCTAAGCACATGCTAAGTGTGCTTAAGGGGTATTGCAGCCCTGATTACTCGTAACGTGTATCATTTTCAACATAAATGAAGTTTTTCAACAAAATATGTTCATCAAAATCTAAATATATATATATATATATATTTCAACGTCACAACTCAAAGAAGCACTAGCAATAAATTATAATTGAATAAGTATTGTAACATTTCAGTAATTCCAGTAAATATACCATCGATAGTACATACACACAAGAAACAGACTTTGAAAGAATCTGAAGAAATAGAAGAGACTCGAGAGCCTAGGGTGACATATTACGGTGCCCAGGTTTGGAATACTGAAGTCGATGACGATCTCAAGCTGCGCATCCTGGGAAACCTCACCAGGACACAAGGTAAACTAAAATATCAAAAATTAAATTATCTCGAATGCAATTAAATAAAAGTTAGTTGAATTTTCTACAACCGTTGATTTGGTTGTTGAACAAAATAAAAACCAAAGTAAATCGATTTCAGAGGTGGCAGCGTGGGGTGGAAACCATTCGGCCGTAGATATCTTGGTTAAGGAAGACAAAATTGATAAGATAGCTCAAATCATGAGAGATCACAACATCCGCTATGACATTGTTATCGACGACCTCCAGAGGTATATCAATGATGAGAATCCACCGCTCAGTGACGAGGAGCAAGATTTGCAGGAAAGGAAAGGTGAGAAAATATTTTTTTTCTTTAACAATGAATAACTTTAAGCGTAATAAACTGATCACTTATAGTGTTATATTGTGTTTTAATTAAGGCTTACTAATTGCATTAAATTTTTTTGATAAATGAAACACTATTTCTTTGTGACATTTCCACAATTTTATAATATAATGATTGGGACTGGTTCTGTTCATCTTGAGCATGATCATTTGATCATTATATTTTTTAATTTAATGTATTTCTGCCAAGAAGAGACAGTTAACAAATTGAAAAGATTACATTGAATCAATAATATCAAATTCTTTCGAGAAGAATCTTGAAAAATATATATTAATTTGATCTTAAACGTGGACTAAATAGGATAAAAGTATAGTTTTGTATTTGTGTAGTTATGTATATTTAAATAATATTAAGAACCATTTCTAGGATAATGCAGAAGAGAGCAACCGACGAACTTGTTTTCTGTGATATTTTACATTTTGCAAGATTTAAGCGATGAACAGGTTCCCAAAATGACGAATTTTTAGGTGAAGAGCACTAAAGGGGAAGGCCATTTAGCCACGTGAGCACTTGACGTTTTGCTTTGCAGCGAGGGCTTACAGTTTTTGGAACACTCACAGGCGCAAGGGCCACCTAACAATGCCTGTGATACGGCCAGCCAATCGAAGAATGGCGATGCTGGGGGCGTACATGGGATATAATTCGCTCGACGATAACATGGAATTCTGGCCGGCTGCCAACTGGGGTTCGTCTCCACAAAAAAAATGCATGACAAGTCTTCTGCATCCCTTTAAAACACCTTAAGACTGCATGTCGAAAAGTGCGAACCTTATAACTGTGTATAAATCAATTCGTTCTCACACAATATTTTTATGTTTCATTCAGGAGCAAAGAATGACCTCTTCGAATCTATTTAACCACTTCAATGCCAAGCGTATTCTGGTATGCGGTATGCTTTATGACCACCATTGCCAAGACCACACCGGTGTACGAATATAAATCTCTATGCCTTCCATCAACAAATTTGATGAATATTTTGTTACGTGGAGCAAATAATACAACAAACATATTTATATATATCTGAACCTATTTCATCTTCATGTATGATTATCACTTTTAAAGTGTTAACTTATAAAAGTGTCACTTTTTCCACAATACACTTAATGATCAGGACCGGTTTCTCTCATCGCAAGAATTATTAACAAATTTTTAAGTTGATAGTTAGCATGTATACAAACCAAAGATTGAAGTAAAAAAAGGAAACAATTTACAGGAGATGTTTCGTCACCAAAGACACGGGTATCGCCTTTCGGCATCTTCAGGCATCGCCTTTCGGCATCTTCAGGCATTCTATCACACGGATACAACAGGAGTATCAGTTCTATAAGTTGATAATGCTGGTGTTGAGCAAAATTTGTCCTGATCATAAAAAAACTAAACAGTACTAAGAAAAGGGTGTCTATATAATCATTTTTACACCAAAATATGTTTGTAAGCATACATATTTTTCCTCAAAATTAGTTAAGTGGCCTACCTGACATAATGAATTAATGAAAAATAAGTATTAAAAGATTAAATATTTCACTTACTTAAATTTTAAATAAATTTAAAGAAAAAATTATTATACAAGTGATTTTTTTATTAAAAAAATAAATACAGACAGCTGATTAAAAAACTCTTGGCAGTGAACTGGTTAAGCATCTATTCTTGAAGCATTATCGATTTATAAATTGAATATTTCTAATACCCTTCTAAAAATCGCTTATTCCCTCTGCACGAATACGTTTTGTTTCTCTCCAAAAACTATCGAACAATACTATTGTAAATATCATAATAATATGCTGAATATTTCTTTTTAATGTTTCCCTAGAATCCAATATCATACCCATTTGATATATGCTCATATATACAAAGTTGCACCCTATTTCTTTTTGCATAACCTGAACTACAGTGACTGTTTCTTCTTATAGGTCATCGCATGACTTGGAAACAATACCATAGACTGGCCGATATACATGGATTCCTCGATTACTTGGCAATCACGTATCCATCTATCTGCAGCGTTATGACGATTGGAAAATCACACCAAGGAAGAGACTTGAAAGTAAGCAAACATCCGTAATCCACCGAATGCTAATGTATCAACTATTTAGTGAGTTGGTTAAAGTGTTTTTGATAGTCAATACTCTATAACAAAAGAATTTTCTAATTTTCATGTATGAACTAATTTTTGTGCTAAAATATATTCTAATTTATTCTGAATATCTCCATATGTTTATTGTATAAATTTTAGCCAAAAATTTTAAATATCACAAGTTTTTACATTCTCTACTAGACAAATAATGGCATACAATTGATGTTGCTTTGATAATGAGTGGATGGATGAAAAATTAAAAAGTATTACTTACAAATGCATCACTCGCTCAGTTCTGTTGCATCCGTGTGATAGAATACCTGAAGATGCCGAAAGGCGAAACTCGGGTCGTTAGTGACAAAACATGTGGAATCGTACAAAATTGTAACAATTCAAATACAAATGCATAAGGTTAAAACACTAATGTCAATGCATTAGAATTATAAGATGAAAATCAATGCTACCTCTGTGACGGCATTCAGGAGTAGTGTTAGTGATAAAACTCCTGTTAGACTTTCAAAGGTAACATTATTTCAAAAATGGTTGCAAAACTCTTTTCCAGATATAAATGCCATTTTATAAGAGTAGTCATTGGTTCTTTTAATCCCCCAATAAGTTCCATAGATTTCACAAAATTTTTTATATCATGCAACATTGGTCTTAACATGTGCAATTGCAATAGGTATTGAGGGTGTCAAATGGAAATCCTAGCAACAAGGCTGTGTGGATCGACGGTGGAATTCATGCCAGGGAGTGGATCAGTCCTTCCACCGTTACATACTTCATCAATCAGTTTGTAGAGAATTACGACATTGAGTCAGAGACAGTACGAAACATCGACTGGTATGTCTTAAATGTTTTTAAATTCAAATATGTGTTTGTAAACAGAAATAGATTAATAATACACTTGAAAACGCTTATCAATAAATACAGCATAGTAATGCAGACCCGACAAAGTTCCGTTTAATTTCATACATATGTATTTTTTTAATGTAAAACAAAATTTCACTGAACACGAAAAGACTTTTCATCTCAAACGAATAAAATATAACTAGAGAATTTTTTACTAGTAATCAATATGTTTGTTACTTTCAGTACTACAAAAAAGTTTTTTTTAATAAATAATTATTAGTGTACCGAATGTAATGACTAAACTGAGATGTACGACAAGTCATGGTGAATAATTTTGTAAAAGATTCCATAATATTATACAAATTGCAGGTATTTCTTGCCAGTGGTTAATCCTGACGGTTATGAATACACACACACCAGTGACAGATTGTGGAGGAAGAACAGAAGAGGCTTTGGAAGTTGCTCTGGAATTGATCTCAACAGAAATTTTGGGTAAAGTCAATCATTCATAATACACATCTATGCATACTGTTTTTGTTTTGCTGTAGAGCAATATATTGATGCATCAAATATTTACAGGCATTTTCATATTTTCTATTGAATTATAATTATTTCTTCAGAAATGGCTACTCCACATTTTGGCAGCCACCTTATGTTAATCAACAAAAATTTTTTGCAAAGAAGGTTAATATAACACGGTGAAAAAATAGCAATGTATTTTAGTTCTACAAAATTATTTTTAACAAATATAGTTGATAGCTATTTCGGCTCACGCCATCGTCAGAACTATATGGATAGTTCTGACGATGGCGTGAGCCGAAATAGGTATCAACTATATTTGTTAAAAATAATTTTGTAGAACTAAAATACATTGCTATTTTTTCACCGTGTTATAATGGAGTTCTACCAAGTGAATGCCAATTCAATCAATAAGGTTAATATATTTAAACAAATTGGTAACTATATAGTGTTCATTGTAAAAATTACATTTCAGTTGAACTCTTTTCCTAAAATCATGATAAAAGGAGAACCGCATTTCAACAGCTACATGAAATAAAGATCTAGGGCCAAATCAAATGATGAAGCATCTCGATAATTAATTGAAAGTAATAATTAATCGTCAAATGTACATTTTTTAAATTTTGTAAAAAAATAACCACTTCTTGAAATAATATCTATAATATTGTAAGAATATTTTTTTTACCAATAGTCGAATTTAGTAAAAAAAATAACTTGCAAATCAAAGGTTTACAGGCCTTTATCTCAAAAATATTTTTCTTTGTACAGATATAAATGGGGAGGAAAGGGCACTTCCAACTATCCCTGCAGTGAAGTATATGCAGGAGAGGCCGCTTTCTCTGAACCGGAAAGCAAAGCTTTAGCAGTAAGTATTGTATTTTGACAAATATAAATGAATGTCTGTTTTCAGCGACTGAGAATTTTTTTCAAAGAGGGAAGAATATGAAGATTTCTATGAATACAAAATTGATTGTCAGGATAATTCTTAACTCTATGACTGCTAACATATCAATTGCCAAATAGCTGTTTGGTTTATGTCGAAAATTTACAGTCAAAAATATAAGAGACATGACAGTGTTAACAGGCAAAAAAAGTTAATTTTGGATTGGATTATAGCAAGATATATCTTGTTTTCCAGATAAACGAGTTTGACAAACAGCAACACTGCTAAACTAATTTTCAAAATATTCCACGTTAGAATATCCTTTAGCTTAGCAAGTAACTGAATAAAAAAAACTAAGATGTCAACAGTCAATTCATGGTTAAAAGGCATACTTTAAAAATAAAACACAATTTTAATAACTCTCACATTTTCAAAATGAACAAGTGTAGTCATACCTAACACTATCATTTTTTTTACGATAATTAAGAATCAGTTAGAAAAAGTCAGTTGAGAAATTAGTTTTCTCATACAGAAGTCTCTGACCTGATCAAGTTAAAATTAGAAATATGTCGAGCATTACATGTCAAATATTCAGAGAGAAGAGTTTGTTTGATTAAAAATGTCTCAATAGCTAACATTAAAAAAAGTTATTAATGGAAAAAAAATACAAAATGAATTACTCATATATATTGAAGAATTATAAATTTTTATCATTTCAGGATTTCATCTTACATTCAGCTGCCAACTTCAAACTATACCTCTCATACCACAGTTACGGACAGTATATATTGTACCCATGGGGCTATGACAAGGTGGTACCAGAAGATCATAATGATTTGGATATAGCTGGCAAAAAAGCAGCTCAGGTATTTCAAATATATATATATATAGTTAATAATTTCAAACATATATAGTTAACTCCTGGCCTAATCGATGCACTGTTTACTTACAGTCAGTTTTGTTGCATATGTGTGATTGAATGCCCGATTTAATCCACATATTTATAATGAGAAATGTAGAATCTACTTTCTACAATATAAATAAGTAGTTATGAAATATAAAAATAACTTATAATTATGATACTTTAAAAAGTGGAATGTTTTTACATGTAGTGGTATGTGATTGCCTGTTTTATACCGCTAATGGTACAGCGGATAGCCGGTGAATATAATACGTCTTGAAAATTTAACAATCAATGAATATAAAAATCAAATATGATAATTCTCAATGAATAAGTTAAATACTATATAATTTTTAAAAATGATAAGGGAAAACCTATTATTAAATGAAATCATTGATAATATGTAATTTCAATACCAAATTCGAATTGTTGAAGCTTTGTACGATAATAGACGGCTGTATTAGCCAGTTCTGTTGCATCAATCTGATAGAATGCCTGAAAATGCCGAAAACCAGGTCAAGTGTCAGAATATATGAAATCCTACAAAGGTTTAACAATTATAATTGAATAATATTATGGTTTTATATGGTATGTAGCAAAACAAAATTTAGTTTAATCATTATGAGAAAACCATATGAAATCAAAGAGAAAGGTTTCAATTAAAGATATTGAATAATTTTCATTAATTAACAGGCTATTATCAAAGCTGGTGGATCACAATACACCGTTGGAGCTTCGAGTATTGTGCTATATCCAGCAGCAGGTGCATCTGACGATTGGGCAAAAGCGATCGCCAAGATAAAATACTCGTACACCATCGAATTGAGTGACACTGGACGATACGGATTTGTATTGCCGGCAAGCTATATAGTGAAGGTTGCAAAGGAGTCTTTGGCTGCATTGAGGGTCATGGCTGAAGCAGCTAACAGGGCATAAGCGCCACAACTATCTTATAGAGCAAAATTGTTCCGTAATCAATTGATAATTTTAAGTAATCTAAGTTTTATTGTTATGGTTATTTAATATTTATAAAATACTCAATAAAAATATTTACACTCTCGGTCGTTGTATTTTTTATAAGAGTCTATGTCAACTCCTTATTATTTTTTTCTGTTAAGTTTCTTACAATACATGAAGTTGTGGATTGAAATTTCAAGCTTCCTTATAAGCTTGAATTGATTTTCAATTATACAAATTTTGAGAATATAAACATATGAAGTTTTTGTTCCTTCTGCGTCCTGAATCCTTTGACTGCCAAACAATATGTTGTTATTTGTGATATCAAATTATGAACTCAAAATTAATGAAAGCGGTTAGGTATTTAAAACATACTTTAGTTTCTTATCAATAGTGATATGTACTTGGGTACAGCAGGAAAATAAGGACCTAAATTTTAGTTAATCATATTGTATTCTCAGTAAAAAAGAGTTTAGAATGTCTGAAATTTACATTTTTGGTAATTTCCTGTTTTTTGCTCAATTTTTATCAAGTCTTGAACTCAAATAGTGCCAAAACATAATCACTCAATCAATTTGATCATATTAAAAAAAATATATCTATCTAAATTTATATAAACATATGTTCGTACTTTTTTCAAGAAAATTAAAATTACGGCTGTTATAAAAATCGTGTTTTCTTTTATAGTCAAATTAATTTTTAAAACTCCAACTTCAACTTTAATGTTCCTGCAAAATAAAAAATTCAAACTTGCGACCTTATTTTACTGGGTGAACATTATTATACTCACATGACTGATTTTGTTTCCATTGCAGCTAATGTCGACAGTGTGCCTTCTCTGATTTCCATTATAAAGACAATTCTGTTCGGAAGACGACTTCTTCACCACCAATCGTTTGCAAATGTTTGAAACCCTAGGAGATAATTTTTGTTTACTGAAATTCCTCGAACTTGCAGTGACGAGCTTTTCCGCCTCGAATAAAATATCTTCAATGTTTTTATTTGATACGCCGTCATTTTCATCTTGACTGCGGCCGGTGTTCTTATTTAAGCGGTTTATCTCATTAAATATATTTTCTATGTCGACGTTATCTTCCTGGGAACTAGCACACTGGCGTTCTTTTTCCAAGAACTCCTCTACAGATCGGCTACTTTCCAAATTATTAGTATCCGAAGCGCTAGAAAAATGGTTTTCGTTTTCATCTTTATCAATGTTAGAACTCTTATTTGGAATTGACGCAGACATTGCGATTTCCCGGCGGTGAAACCGAAATTACCCGCAGCCGCGAGTGACAGAACTTCGTATACAAACAATTTTCCAGTTTGACACGCAGTTTAGCCAACTTCTTTTCATAACATCGGCTAAATTCAATAAGAATAGCATAATAAAAGAATTATTTTCCAAAATTTCCGTCTACATAAAGATATCTTACACTGTTTTGAATGTTTGCAAATTATCGAAATATAGATGGACACTTTAAAGTTTTATCGACGGCTCACATAGTATTTTTATATACTTAACGCAATAAAAATAAATTCAACACCAATTAAGTACTACATGGCTCCCAAATATCTTCGTAATAATTCTTTTTCTTTTTTTTAGTTGATAAATATTAAAAATTTTCTTCATTTCATCTTATCCAAAAATTACCACAAAATTATTAATAATAAAAGAAACTAAAAATTGTTATATAAACAAGTCATGTTTTTTTAGTAGTGAAAAAATATTATATATTTATCTGTGAGAACACTTTTAACTGGTGGTAACAAACTTGAATTTGACAGACTCCCTTTGGAATTCCTATACCTTGACTTTTTTTATCAACTATAACGAGACATGTGAAATTTTCAATGCAGAGCAGATCCACCTAGAAATTTTATTTGCCCTAAAATCTGCGTGTCGATATTAATCAATTCACTTAATAATTTTTACACTAGTGCTTTCAGTTTTGTACATAACCTATAAAAATTACCTACATTAAATTGCCCATCTTAACTAATACCTAATATAACCCGTCTCTCATAGAAAGCCGCCGCATTAAAAGTAATAATTCTCAACATTCTCGGTTGGCACATTAATAATAGCAGCAAAAATGGGTAAGTTCAAAAACAAGAAAAGTAAAAACAAAAAGGAAGTCGTCAATGTGCCAGCAGTAAAAACCCGCAAAGATATTAGAAAAGAGAAACGCAACATGAAAAAATCAAAGAAGAAAGAATATTTCAACAAAAGTAAAAAACTTGGCTCAGCTAATGAAGACATCGGTAAATTTGTGAAGCTTCCGAAAAATGAACTAGAGGATGTCGAAGTATCCAAAGTAAGTGAACCATGCAAATGAAATTTGCAATTTTTTCTCATATCCATGTCTGCTCCCAATTTGGCCTCAACGGTTCTTTTTTTCTATAAAAATTGCTTGTTACTTAGTACCTCCACCTCTCACAAAGAGAGTATGTATAAATGTGATAAGGCCTGGACAGGACCAGTTTATAGCTAACCTCTCGCCATATCCTCAGCTTTTTGTGATCGGGTGAGTGGGAGTTATATTTTAGACATCACAAACACCCGTGTCTTGCAGAATTGTTATATCAACTGAAACAAAGGCTGTTCATACTAAGTTTTGGGCAGTGTGAAATGCAATATGATTAAGATTATTGAATAATTGGATCGCCAACTGCAGCTTGGGCATTTAAGCATTAGGCATCGAACTATGTAGACAACCGTTTTCATAATCATTCATTCATCCTGGTTCTTATTAGCTCTCAAACGTGATTATTAAAAAATTCTCAATCCATTTGTCAGTCAGTGGCATGCAGTAGGGGTGAAAAATATGAAAAATTCATTTAGTTCTTACCTTAATAATTGCATTTTTTTCGTTAGTGTTAAGCTATTTTTCAGGCAAAAAAAGAGTCATATTGTAATGTATATTAGCCTATTATTCTATTTGCTAGAGACAAATTTGGCATAACACCAAATTATCAATGCGCCAGATATTTTTGTATGAGCTGAATCCTCATTAAGATTTTTGTAAAAATATCACAAGATCAACATGAAGAGAAACAAACACCCTTGCCTAATTCCTCAAATACCAATTAGAAACAATCAACATTTGAAATTGCCTTTTACATTTACAATTTAATTATTTACAGAAAGGGAAGAAAAACAAATTAACTAGTGAAAATATTATGTTACAAGAAACTAAAGGTGCCAATAAACGAGAGGAAAAGCTTAAAGATGAAATGAAGAAACAGCGCAGCAGTCAGCTTCTCAAAGCAAATCAGCAAGAAGACAAAGTTATAAAGAAACTGGAAAAACAACTTAAATTAAAAAAGAGAAAATCAGGAAACATCGCCAAAAGCTTTGCATCGGATGGTCTTGGTTGTATCCTTTGACAATCATAATAAGAATAATGCTCTTACCTCCTCTATCCACTGCTGACCCCATCCATTATTTCTTTAGTTCAGTATTGAATAGTGTGGCAAATGTAAAGCATAATATAATCTTATATATTTTTCTTTATTCATATTGAGACTGTATGAATGTTAAATACTAAAGCCACATTATATTTGAATAGTTGCAGGAGAATATAAATAATACTCATACTGATATTTTACAAAAGACAGGATTTTATCATACCAATCTTTTTTGCATATTACAATAAAAGAATCCCTTATTTAATTCGGTCAACAACACCATTAATAAGATATCGAGTTGGGTGAAGCAAAAAAAAAAAGACTAACTTGGGTATTCATCATTGTTATTGAAATCTGAGAAATTATGATGTGATCATTTGTCAATTTGTCACTTGACACATTCACTGCGTCAAAATATATCATGTTATACAGAGTAACTGAAAATTTGTGATTTTTTGCAAATGTTTGTAATCTTAGTTATTAGTATAGTATTACTTATTATATTGTATTATTTAACAAAAAATCTGATCTCTCATCGATTCAATTATCTTTCACTTTCCTAGTCTAAGCACGGCTACAATGTTTGTGTGGACACAAGTATGGTTACCAAATATTCAAGGGTACTCAACCCATGAGCATATTGAAATCTCTAATTCTAATGTTAAAAAAAAGCTATGGGCACGTTTTCTTAAATAATTTTTTATGATCATGAAAACTAATGAATAAAATGTTTTATTATAATGGTCCTATAACCAAATTAACAGGAGTGCAAGTTTGAATTGTTAAAACTTTGTACAGTGCCACATTTTTTGTCACCAAGAAACCAGATTTAGCGTTTCAGTGTCTTCAGGCATTCTATCATATGGATGCAACAAAACAAAAAATAATATATTCTCAAATCTTCATTTAACCTTTCCGGGAGTAGGATAATTTATATGGTGAAAGCTATGGGGAGTGAGTTTTTTTGACATGGAAAATACAAACATTTTTTTTTATCAAATCATGACACAAGAATATGAAAATAGTAAAATAAATATTACGTTTTTAAAGTTTTATCATTAAAAAATCGATTGCGGATTTCATGGATCGCAAACCATCGATACACACTAAAAACACTCCACTTTTCACTATTATAGTAGGTATACAAAATAAATAAAAAAGCAGTTATAAAAACAATATTAACTTAGAAGTGTTTTTTTGTATGATAATCCAGGCCAGAAAAACAAAGATTTCTTGCGCTGTCGTGTTTACCCGTTTTTTCATTTTGGACGATTCAGGTGTTTTCTGGGATACAGCCGCGGCATAAATATTTGTTTCTCTAACCATTACGTCCACAACATCATCGGTAAAAAAGATCTGAAAAAGTTCCAACTCGACGTAATCCCCTTGTACATTTATATGTGTTTTTACCCCGGACTGAAACCCATCGAAATCGTGAAGAGTTGGAGTAAATGTGGAGTTGTTCCATATTCTTGATTCTTCCCGCCTGTGTTTTGCACTAGGTTGAATATCTGGTTCCTCATCATCATCAGAAGAAGAATCATAAAACTCCATTGATATATCATCAATATCTTCGATGTTTTCTTCCTCATTGTCACTATTCATAAATATGTCCTCAATTCCTAAGTCTCTTTCAATTTTAGCAATATAGATCGGTCAAAATAATCACGGCAGTAAAAATTCAAAAGTAAATACAGAAAGCGATATAATAAAAAAAACTTCAAATCACGTTAAAATATAGTATGGTAATGTAAAACTTATAAAAATTGCAAGAAAAGTATGATAAAACACTGTATAAACCTGTAATTCACATTAAACTACGTAAAACACTAATAAACCTCCGAACCTTACGAGAATTTTGTAGAAACACACAATATAAAACAACAAAATCACACTAGAACACGCTAAAAAACAGTAAAACTTCACAATATCGTGAAAAAAGTATGAAAAAGCGCGCGCACAAAAATCTTTAGTTTGCAATATATGACTTGTTGAAGCTTGCTCGTGTGACGTCATACAAACATCACGTGACATTCGATAAAGTACATTTTCGTGGTTTTTAAATTTGGAATCTGTTTTGGAATGTTAATATAATACTCACAATATTGTCCACAGATGGCATTTTAATTCATACTTGAAGCATAAAAACACCAGTCACCCATACAAATGCACTGTCGTATATATACGACCATACTCTCCTAAAGGTTAACAAATATGATAGATATTTCACTTAACAGTCTATATTAGATCTTTTAGAAGTGTGTGACGAAAGAACAATGGCTGCCGCAGTAGCTGCAGAAAAACATCTAGCTGATACAGGTTCTGGTTCAGACTTTGAAGAAGACATGGCGATCGCAACAGGCCAAACAAAATTGAATCATAGTAAAACTAAAAACAAAAAGAGTGTCACATCCAGCGAACTTTTGGAAAATGACACCAATTCAGCTGGTGAATCTGATTCAGAAGACCAAAGCGACGATGAGGATGTTTCCGATGATGATATGTATTCAGACAACGATTCTTTTGATACGGAAGTACAAAATACAAAAGAAAAGTTTTCTAAAAAGCAAGCAAGTGTAAAAAACAATGCCATCAAAAATAATTCTGTTTTACAGAGAGAAAAAATCTGTAGTCCAAAAAATAAAATTGGTGTCGATGAAATAAAGAAGAAAAAGATGGAATTGATGGAGATGAATTCTTCTGGTGAAAGCGATAATGAAAGCTCACTTAATGATGGTAAATGTTTAATTATATATTGTCATCCATCTATAGCTGGGTTCTTTACAAATCCTTTTCAAATTTTTTTGAGTACACCCATTATAAATTAACACATCTAGTACGTAGGAAATATTGCAGCCGTTTTTGTGTTGTATTAATATGTATTCAATAGAATATTTCACAGCTTTGATTCAAAAGTTGGCAAATAAGCTCAGCATGACTAAACCTTTGATTTTTTTTAACCATTCCTGTGCCTCGCACGCACCGATTCTTGAATGGAGTGCTCGACGTGAGCAACATTGAAGTGTAATAAATTCAAATAATCAAATTTTTTTTTATAGTAATATTTATTACATTTTCGATGTTTTAGAAATACGCAGCTTATCATTAGTGAAATATTTTTACAATCCAGGCACTGAAAGAGTTAAATAAATAATACATAATGTATTATATTATTTCTCCAATTTTATAATTTAAAGATCAGGACCGGTTTTGTTCATCGCAAGCATTATCAACTGATTATCAGTCAAGTGCTAATTTAGATTATAAAGTTTTTGAAATAGTGCTAAACATTATTTTTTATTTATTTTAATATTATACCTTTCCACTGAGAGATAACAGTAAACAACTTATAATAACCCTTGAATTTATGAAGATATTCTCTGTCAATCACTTTATGAGATGTCTATATAAAAATATAAACACCATTAAACACATGCATGTTTTGATACTCATTGCGATAAATGTTATCTATGTATAATTGGAAGCTAAAAAAAGCTATGCAATGTGAGAAATGTCTTGTTAAAAAGAAAATTACTTGTTCTATTAAAAACCGATTTATGAAGAATCTATTTTTTCGAATATGCTTGATTCTCTGTATACTGTATTTGAAAATATCTAGTAACTATATTTGTATAAGTATACATGAATCTAAAACTTTGATTTTGACTACTGCTGATGTTTTCACAGAATCAGATTTTGGCCTAGGCGAAGATTCAATGGACGATGAGGAACTATCTGATGATGGAGATGAAAATGGCTTTTCTGAAGAAGAACTGGAAATGATTTACAAAGGTTTGTGCTCATTGTGTAATTCAATTATTTATTACAATAATTTTAGTATTTTTACATTAATTGAAAATTTCAACTGACCTTAAAGATGACAATTTCAATATAAAAATACTAGCTTTAATTCTTTAATGCAATTGAACAAGCTCTATTAAACTTATTATGTAAAAACATATAAAGTAGGTAAAATATATCTATGATTGGCGTATTTATATGTATCATTCCACTTTGAGACAATTAATGTTAACCTTTTGATTATGGGACCTTTTTACGATATTTCTACCTTTGAAAAATAAAACAACATAGCCATATACTACCTTTAACAGTTACTGTTACCATAGAATCAAAAATAGCATATTGATGACACAATTACTTTATTTTTAACATAACTCCACCCATTGTAGATATATTCCCATGGAAAGGGGCTTCTGGGAACAAACTCTTGCCCTTAACTCGCTGACTGCCAACGTCTTAACTGTTGAGACGACAGATTTCCATTTGTTGGTAGTTGACTTTCATATCCAAGTTATTTTTTCTATCAAAATAAATATAGACCGCTTCGTCATGATGATTTAAATAAGTTTGCTTGACACCAAAACTACTAAATTAGTTTTTAAAATATTCAGTAATGTTTTATAGTTCAGGCGGCTAAGCAGGATAAAAGCATTAGTCACTATGAATAAATACAGTTTAGCCGTACATTTAACTAATTTTACCATTTTTTTTTCATTGATTAATTGTATAGTATTAGCTTGTCTGCTTGAATTGTATATGTGTAAACCTACTGACATATATATCGGAATGAACTTGTATTGTTGCTAACAGAGACTTATGTCAGAACGACAATAGTTGTAATGTATATTATTTCACTCGGAGAGTTTTTAAAAGCTGCATCTTTTCGTTATCTATAATATATTGATCGCCCGATGTTGCATAGGTCCACCATAACTGATCGTTTAAATACTCCACTAAAGAGGATGATATCTCAGAATATATATTTTTATCGAATTTTCATTTACTTTAGAATTTCATTATGCAATATTACCCCCCAATTAGACTGCTCTGAATTACGTGTTGGCTTGAAATATTTGCAACAAATCCCCTAATTGCACGATTGCTTGGCTGCATACACACAGCTAAATGGCCGTCTGTGCTGTGCATACAGTCAAATTTTGGCTAGCTTCTGTGTACTCAACACGTGCCAGGCTATACATGCACAGCCAGGCAACTGGGTTTTGCGAGCGCTATGTATTTTATGACCTAGTAACTAAATATTTCTTCCATATATATTTTCTTAGTTTTGCATTTTTTGCAGAAAAAAACAAAATCCCTAATTCTTTATAAAATTCACTCCCCCAATTACACAGTCCCGACTAGTGTAAATAAGTATTCAGCTCTCAACAACCATATATGAAAATTACATGCTTTGTATAGAGTTTTGAGAATTTTAAATGCATATTTTAAAATTCAAATGAATTCATTCATTATTGATACGATTAAAAAAATTTTAGAAGCTTTCACTTCCAATTCAAACCTAAATCTTTCATTTCCTTTCTAGATCCAAAGTGAAATGCAATTTTATACTCACATTTGTTTCCAAATATTAAGTTTTTACTTCTTAAGTCTTTTATTCATTTGAAACAAATCATTGATTTAGTACACCAAATTCTTTTTTTGCATATTGAATATGCTCATCGAAATCAATTGCATGAATATAAAAAACTGCTGTTTGAAAAAATAATAATATTTTTGTGTAAAAAATAATGCAAAAAAAATAAAGCCACACATGAAATAAGTCCTAAAATCGCCTTTCTCCTTTAATTTGAATCCCCTTTTATTTAAATATTGTACATGCATATGTTTGTATGTATAATAATTAATGAAACATGACACTGTTTGTACCAGTCATCGCTACTTGATAATTTACGCTCACATTTATAGAGGACTGGTCAAATTTCACTTTGTCTCTAAAAATTTCTCATTGTCCTCTACACCGTATGCAATTTGGTATCATTTTTTCGAACACAGTGAATGCAATATCGTGTGAAATTGAAAATATGTAATAGAATTGTGTTAGAGCAAATAATTCCTATAAAAATATAGTATATGTGTTAGTATTTTTTTGGACCGTATTATTTCAAAACTGTGTAAAAAAGAGTTGAGTGTATTCATATCTGAAATAATGATTATAATTTCATTTAATATATGAGAATGATAATTAATAATACACGGCACTACACTTAGACACAAATGTGTGGCCCATATTCCTCAAAGGGCTAATTGTGATTGTTTTTGGGTAGTTTGAAGAAATCTATAATTATTTTCAAAAACATCTGATTAATCAAAATCTTATGGAATATATATCCATCGGTTATGGTGTACTTGCAATTGTTTAGTAGTATTTACCGGTAGTAGTTAACGTAACTGTCTTCATCATTTTGTCGTGATGTTAAGTATTTTAATATGTGGTGCTCCGTTGCATAAATGACTTTTTCTGAAAGTGAGTTCAATTTAATCATGATAATCCTAAATAATAATTCTCTGCAAGCAAAGCCAAGAAAGAATAGATTTTTCCCTAGACGAATGAACGAATCTCATGAAAAAATTATATACACTGCTGTCTGCCGGATATCTTTTATGTTTTCATATTAGGTAATTGATTGATGCTACTATTTTTTTTTTATATGGTTTATCGCATTTCGTGCATCTTTTTTCTTCAAACAACATAAAATTATCAATTGATACTTTGGGCAATAAAGAAGATTTGTAAATAACCTTGTGTAACTGGGGATAGACACTTTAATGATTTTAATATATGATGACCGTTGAATTTTACAATCAGATTTGAATACTCGGTATTTTGCACAATTTCTCAAGTTCTTTCAGTAACTGCCCTGACTTTACCTTTTGGCGTTTTCAAGCATTCAGGTGCATGGATGCACACTGACAGTAATTAGATTATATCTTTTTGCAAAACAAGGAAGGTATAAATCTAAAACTTTCTTTTGAGCGAATCAAAAGAGTATTGCCTTTGATCTCCTATAAGTGTTAACTGTCACTTTTTCTTGAAAAAGGCATTGTATTTAAATGAATAACACACAATATTTAGACTAATTTTGTAATGAAAAGATCGGGGTCAGTTTTTCTCAGTTAGACTCAGTGTTCATATTTTTTTATTATTCTTTTTATAATCTACAATACTTTAATTAATGATGATGTCAAAATATATTTTTCATCTATTGTAATGTCATGTAATTGATTGAACCCTATTATAATAATGTAAAATCTTTACATTCCTTTTTTTCAATTCAATAATATTTTTTATATAATTGAGGTTCGTTTGTTCTGAATAAAGGGAAGTCTCTTGTTGTCAGTTTTGAAAACCAGCTCCACATATATATTCAATAGTTTTATATTAAATGCATACATTAAATTGTAGGGATGTCATCATTTCCTGACGGTATATTTAGGCCGGGTAATCTTACGCCAATTATGGAAGATAACGAAAATGGTTCAAACTCGGAATGTAATGATGATGAGTCCTCCGATAAAGGTAATAATAAGCCTGATAAATCGTCAGAATCATTGATGGTCTCTTACCCTGATTCACACGATCGCGAAAGCCTCTCGGAAGAGGATGAACCGTTCTCCCATGACGATGAAATGCTGTCAAGCGATGATGGCATTATTTCGGATGAAGATTCGACGCACGGCGAACACGCGATGCACTGCGATGAAGAAGAATGCGATAATTCAGATTGCTTCAATTCATCCGACGAGGACTGCCATCATCATTCCGCTAACAAGCAAATTATCGTCAACGGAAAAATTATTAACTCGTATGGCAACGACGTAACGGGGCACGTCGAACCCGATCTCGTCAGGTGTCCCATATTAGACAAATATCTCGAAAATTTAAGTGATTCCGACGCTGAAAGTAAACCACATATAAAAGATGCAGTTTGCGGCTCTGTGAAGGGTGAAAATAATAAGACAGGTATAACTCCTCGGATTTATAACTATTTTAGCTACCGTCACAAAAAATTCAATTTAATTGAAATCTTAAATTATTATTGTGTTTTTCAAATTATATCTTGTCGCATTTGAATAAGACACTATCTAACTCTTTTACTCACAAAAGAATGATTACACCTTTCATATGTTAACACTATGTCGTCGGGCCCCTCGAGCAATGTACTCAAGCCTGTAGCGGGCGTTTTTTGCGATTTGCGCAAAAAAATATTACTTTCTTAAAATCGACACAACTTCTAAACCAAACAATATTTTTGATTGAAATTTTCAAAGAAATTATATGTGACATTTGATCTTTAAAAATAAATTATAAACACTGATTACATCTTAATTTCATTATATTTCTAAGCTGAATATAAAAACCTATCCTCAATTATGTAAATGGCACTCCATATCTCATCAATATTAAATTTTTTAAACATTCTATGTAAAAGATAACATATTTATTCTTACTATATATTTATGTAATAAATAATAATATATACTTGCAATTCCTGCAAGTTTAGAGTCACTGGAAGTTTGAAATCTGCATGACGTATACATTGAGAAACATGCGTAATAACTCATGAATTTTATTGCCACTAGTCAAAAACGGTCTTTGTCATATTGCCTTGAGTTTTGTTCCCGGATCATAAAGTGTTAACAGTCATTTTAAAAAAGAAAAAATGTTACCAGTTAAAAAAAATCAACAATATTCTCTCTAATAATATTAATAAATAATGAAATAATGACTTCTGCAACAAGCCAAGTAAATTTATTATTTTTATAAAATGTGTTGCTGAAATTAATATATTTTTTTCCAATTATTAGAGTTTCTTTGTTGAATATATGTAACCATCTAAATATTGTAATTTTATTTAAACAAGGAAAATTGTCTGAGAGTTGAAGGGTTAAGTAAAATGTTATTTAATCACACTTAATTTACTTAGGTACACATAACTGTGTTTGAAGAATTCGTGTGAACAAAATAGCAATTAAGATCCATAAATCAATGTAAAATGAAAAACCGCAATAAGAACTTTCCTTAGGAAAAACAAGATTTTAGTCCCTAAGATAAGATTGTAAGTTTTTACTAAACTTAATTTTATATTGTACATGTTTTGTATAGTATCATCGGAACGTTATTTATTCTTTCTTTATATTTTTAGATAAAACAAATTCAAAAGTCGTTAAACGTAAGTTGGACGCTGATTTGAATACCAACCCGCCAAATAAAAAAGGTAAGCTAAAAGACAACCCAAAAACTGTAAAAGATAAAAAAGTCATTGAAAATACAAAATTGAAAGTGTCTTCGAAACTTAAAATTAATAAAGATGCCAAAGCAGAATTGGATACTGATGATTCACTCTCTGATGATGGTGAAATGGAATTCGATAGTGAAATGTTATCGGATAAAGCTGAAGAAGATATGAATGACGAGAGTCAAGGCTCTTGGGAAGATATTTATGGGCGGAAACGTGACAAAGAGGGAAATATTGTGACTGTAAGTTTCCTAACATCATTAGTGTTGGATTATAATTTGATATAGCGTTGACTAAAAAGATATTTATTTATTGTTTGAATTTCTGTTTAGAATGAAGCTCAAAAGTATATCCCTCCTCACCTCAGAAATCAAGGTAGCGCCGAGGATTCTAAAGAAATTATGCAACTCAAAAGACAGATAAAAGGTATTGTGCGATTTTAAATTTACATCTTATCAATAGAATAAAAAAAAATAGATATTTATTCATTTTCATCTCAATAATTACTCCATGAACAAGAAGTTTATAATTACTGAATTTCTAATAACAAATTATCTTATTTTGTTTTTTTTTATTTTTTTTTTTACCCTCTCACTGTGAAATACGAGAGAACAGTCTTAAAACTTTAAAATACGCTCTGATTGGTCCTTATAATCCCATTTGTTTGACAGCCCAACACATTTAAATATTCATAGATGCCATATCCGTTACATTATTCATGAACTAGTTAAGGATATTTAACATCATGAATAACACTGTGATAACAGACATTTAATCAAATATCATTCATTTTGTATTACATCTTTTCATTCTTATTATTGCTTTACATCTGAAACTTACTTCATTCTATTGTTTTTCCAAGGCTTATTAAACAAAGTGGCTCAGAGTAATATGCACTGGACTAGTGCACAACTTGAGAAATTGTATTCATCAAACAGTAGAAATGCTGTGAACAATGCATTTTGCTCTCAATGGATGTCATCTATTGTCCAACCCACAACCACCGCTGATCGTATGGCAATAGAACACGCTATGCTCGTTGCTATTTTACATGCAAACGTCGGGTCTGAGATAGGTAAGTTTAATGTTGAGAAAAGTTACCCAATGTTTTAGTTTATCTTATTTACGTTAAATCTCAATCGAGAATATTGTCACTGATGACTGACCGCGTTGTTACTAGCCAGTCAATTTAAAATTTTACATTGAGGAAGTCTCTCAATCTATCACTGTATCTATTTCATTTATCGGTATATATCGTAAAGGATTTAATAAAAATTAAATATTTTGAAACAGATATTCAATAAAACCTATTAGTAAATAATCAAGACTGCTTGACAAATACTTAATACTTAATATGTAAAACAAAATCATTGATATCACAGGATTTATCTCTGATATTTTTTATAATATAATTTCACTTTTAAAGAAACTAATTATAAAATATGCTTACCATCAGGACAACCTATCCAGTTACAGCTTCACCAAAACACTGATGCATATGAATTCAAAGATCTGTCTCAACACGTTTTGTTACTAATAGACTTTTTTGCCTTTTTGAATGCTATTACTGTTGAATCAAAAGATTTATTCCTGATATTTGTAACATTGCCTTTATATTAAAAGTAGTGATTTTTCTTTACAAACCTTATACAACACCGAACTTATCAGATATTTGTAAATGGTACACTTCAAAAACCTTCTTGTTGAAATTCTGTACAATTTAACATGTTGTAGAATCCTTTCATCAAAAACTCATTGACAGTTTTTAGTGTAAATAAAATTTATCATTTCAACAGTATTAAGTTATTTCAGTTGTCTGTTTGATTCTAGCCTTAAAATCTGTTATTTTCTGTTTGCAATTAATTCCTTTTGTATATAACTGATCCCAACTGTTTATTGTGTGGCAGTTCTGTTGCATCCATGTGATAGAATGCCTGAAGATGCCGAGAAGCAAAACCCGTATTGTTAGTGACAAAAAATATGGAATCGTACTAAATTTCAACAATTCAAATTTGATATTAAATTTCCATTGAGCGCTTTCAGTCGATATCATAAATCAACAACAATTTGTTATAGCCTAAATACTTTTTTTTTTAAGTTATGTTATATTGCAGTTAGTTGGGCTTTTATGTATTATCTATTTAAACAGATAAAATATTTACGCTAGTGTTCTGTGTTCTTAAAATATATTCTTTTATATGATGTGTTTTTAGGTGCACATTTTCTACAGACAGCTGTGAAACGATTTGATGAAATGATCTCTGTCGAGCAAAAATTGTCAAATAAAGAATTTGACAATTTGATATTGAGTATTTCTCAATTCTACAATTTCAAGGTGATCATATTATTGTTTTGTCCTTTATACTGTCATGGAAATGATAGACTCCATTATATTTTTTTGCAGATTTTTGTCTCGAAATTTTAAATTCTGTAATTCACTTAAGAATTAGTACTATTTTTTTAAAGCAGGGTAAATTAAATATTGTTTAATGTTAACTATTAAAAGTACACTTATGCATATTTTGAATTTCATGGCCCAGTCCAATAAACATTTTTCATCTGATGAGCAAATTGTTGTCCATTTACCGAGGACACGCAGGACGGCAATCAGAGCCACATTCCCACATTTCATATATTATAAAGAGTCATATATATACAATAGAATTAAATGTAATAATTCCAATGCAATTTAATAAAAATGGTAGTGTTACAGAAAGTAAACATAAGAGATAATTAGTATATATGCTTTATTAAATGATATATAACCTCTCATCACTGATGACACACTGAACATGTGCCAAAAAATGTTATATAATATATTTATGTATTAGGTGTAGTAAAAAGTCCTGACGTTTTTTTCAAACGCATGTCTTAAAATCGGTCGGCTTCGAGCCTTTGGTTGAATAAGATGTCATTATATTTTTTTTCGTGTTGTGTGACATCTCAAGTTACGTTCCGTATAGAAAAAAAATATGTTCATTCGCCCCAAACAGAATGAACGACCTTTGCCCTTCATAAGAATATCTGCGCGGTTGCATGCTTTTTCAATACAACGCCCAGAACAGTGCAGTCGTCGCCACAAAAAACATTTGCGACGTTTATGGAGACGTGTTAAAGGTTGGAAAATATCAGAGATGGTTTACAAATTTTAAATCTGGCAATTTAAGCATTGAGAATTACCTTCGAAGTGGACGACCTCATACAGTGGATGAAGTCGCCCTGAAAGCTGAAATCAAAAAAAATCCTATGCTAACAAAAAAGGAATTGTCCAATATAGTTGGTACTAAATGGTCCATAACACAGAAGTACCTGAAAAGGCTGGGAAAAATTCGAAAAGTAAGAATTTGGGTGCCACAAGCGTTGAGTGATCGGAACAAGGCGCAGCGACTAAGCGCGTGCCAATTGCTGCAAAAAAAACACACTTTACGACCATTTTTTCTAAATCTGATTATCAGAGATTAAAAGTGGGTGTTATATACGAATATATCGAATAAAAAACAATATCTAAATCGTGGACAACAACCAATTCCGACCCCTCAAACTGGTTTACACCCAAAAGAACTCAAATTTTCAAAGGAATAATTCATTATGAAGTGTTAACATATGGTGAAACTATGACGGCACTAGTATACTGTGACCAATTAAACAAATTAAGTGCAGCTTTGACAAGAAAAAGGCCGGGCAGGACGAATATATGCAACATT
The DNA here is from genome assembly GCA_028555115.1 of Himalopsyche japonica. Lineage (NCBI taxonomy): Eukaryota > Metazoa > Arthropoda > Insecta > Trichoptera > Rhyacophilidae > Himalopsyche > Himalopsyche japonica. Next base: position 1,601,891 of record JAHFWJ010000412.1, on the reverse strand, counting down.
ATCCCTGCAACACATCAACGCGCGACCGCATGTGGCGAATATGACCTTGGAAAAAATCCAGGAGTTGGGTTGGACAACTTTATTGCATCCACCTTATTTACCAGATCTAGCACAATCGGATTACCATTTATTCCGTGTAATATAAAAAAAAATTTATGGATAAAATATTTCAATCAAAAATTGAAGTGAAAAACGCTATTTCCGACTATTTTAATTCCAAATCAGTAGAGTTTTTTACTAAATGGATTATAGACTTGTCTAATAGGTAGCAGAAGGTTATAGATAGACAGGGAGATTACATTTTATAAATAAAAATTTAAAAAAATACTAAAAAAAACGTCAGGACTTTTTACTACACCTAATATATCATACATAACTTTTCATTGAATCAATATTGCCAAAAGTATGTTTTCATTTATTTTCTAGATATTTCAAGGATCTTTGCTATATGAAATTCTTGGTAAACTAGTCGAGAAGATGTCAGAAAAAAATATTGAATGCATTTTAGTATCACTTAGGAATGTTGGAGCAGTTCTTCGGAAAGAAGACCCTGCGGCTCTCAAAGTATTTATTCATACAACTCAAGAAAAGGCTACAGAATTCAAAGATGCATCTTCTGATGGGTAAGTGGATACATTTTGTTATTTTCTTTTAGCTACATAGTCTCTTTATCTTAACAAATGAAGTAATATGACTTGGTGTTCAAAATGCTCTGACAGAGTTAATAAATCGATTGAAAATAGTTTCTGAGATTTGAAGATTCAGGGAAGCTAACAAGGTTGAAGACTACACCTCAGATCCAACAAACGTATTTTAAGGTCATGGAAATAGGTGTATGGGGACATTTTCTGATTCATCGGGATAGTAGTTACACTGATTTATGAAAATAGTATTCAAAATACGAATATTAGCTTATATAAACAATGTCTTTGAGAGACCGTTCAATAATTTTATTTTCAGTTCCAAAAAATATTTTTATCGTGATGAATAATATAAACATCTGTGTTACAATATTGGCTCTTGATATATGCTTTGTTATATTAGGCGAACCATAATAAATCAGCTTAATATACACTATTCAATACATTTTGATGGGGAAACAGATTTTTTCATACAATACATAGAATATTTTTTCTTTGAGGCAGTGGCTCCCAATCTGAGGGGTTAAAACGTGTAATTATATAAAATGTGAAAAATTACGTATAAAGCTTTTGTAAATTATGAACAATCTTTTATTTTGATAATGTTTCTTATTATAGCCAAATATAATGAATAGATTTAGAGATATAATTATTTTTAGAACAACTGCGGGCCGCGCGAATATTTCACGAAAAAAAATGCTTGGGCGGTTAAAGGTTAATGGTAATATATTGAGACAAAAAGTAACCTTAATCTATTATGGAATTGCCATGCATGTAACCAAGCGGTCTACGTCGTTTTCCATGCTTTCTAATCCCAATATGGGGTATTTGTGATGAGTACAACTGTTTTTAACCCATGGAGATGATTTCCATTATAAGTTGATATGTTTCACAATAAAAACAGACATGGTTGAATAATAATTGTATAATTTAATGCATAAAATTTTGAATATTTCTTGAAAATTTTACAGGTCAAGAGTAAAATTTTTGCTGGACGTATTAATGGCTATCAAAAATAATAACATGAGCAAAATACCCAACTATGATCCATCGTATTCCGACGAGATGAAGAAAGCCCTTAAAGGAATTATCCGGAAAGGAAATTATGTTGTCCAGTTAAATATCAGTTTAGATGACTTGTTAAATGGTATGTTTCAAATATTGCTCACTCTAATTGTTTTATATCATCTTGTGAAAGAGGACAATTTTACAATATAATGTTCTTCTGCTTTTGCCCCATCCTAGCCTGTGATGGATATTAAATACTACGATTTTGGAATTCAACATTTTTATGTTGAATAAAATAAACACAAAATTAACAATTTCCCTGGTAAATTACTTTCTCAAAAACGTTCCAAAGAAATATTTTTATCTAGTTATGGCCTTCAACAATTTGTATGGTCTTCATTACAGTCTAAATAAGATAAAGACAGGTTTGGTGGCCATGATTGTTCTGTTTTAATATCAGAAGTCTTTAAAGTTTTTTATAAGCATGCATGTGGTATTATATGCATTTGCATCAGTACAGAAGTTGATAGACTTTCAATTTATGCATATTCACGGGAGCACCGTAAAAGTAGTTAAGCATTTATTGCACGCAACAAAAATTTTGCCGGTATTTTTGTTCATCTTTACAAACAATCATGCTGGAAATACCTGAATACTTGGCACCATTGCATAACAATCATAACATGAGAGCCTGTGAAACAAAGAAGCTCAAAAATGGTGTTTCTGTTACTATGATATTTTTTTCAGCCATTTGTGATCATGATTACAGCTATTAAATTTTAATTGCTACCACTTATTGACTTCAACTTATAATTTTTATTCGTAAGTTCTTTTAATATTCTTATTAAGTAACTGTTTATTTATTTGATTCGGTGTAATACACATTACATGCCATCATAGTGTTCATTATTTTTTAAATCAGTTACATCAAATGAAATCAGTATTTTTCGAAAATAATGTGTGCACTTATAGCATTAATTGCAAAATTTTGAATCATCTAAGCATATTGTTTTTTAAAGCTGACGAACGAGGGAGATGGTGGGTGGTCGGATCGGCCTGGGAAGGTAATGTCAAACCGGAGAAGATTAGTGAAGCCAGCGGCAGTAACAAACAGAATGACGTAGCTCAATCCAATCTAATGGAATTAGCGAGGAGCCAACGCATCAATACAGATTTGCGACGCAACATTTTCTGTGTCATTATGTCATCTGAGGTAAAAATATCTTGTTAATGCCTAAATGACGTCAGCATTTTCTAACTTACTGCTTAATTTGTCATTTGTCACTCATATAATATTCCTAAAGCATAGTTAGTTTAAAAAATGTTCTGAAGAAAAACTTTACATTGCATGTCTCTCACCAGTCAATCCATAATTCGTCCATTGTAATTATTTATTCTCCATTTTACAGCAAAATTTGCTCTTTGCAACTGACATCACATAGTCTCACAATCAATGTGTCACTTTGATAATGTATGAAGTATAATTAAGCTATGACACCCTCAAATGCAATTGGTTAAAAAATAACACCCCAACCATTATATATCCTGAAGAAAAGTATTATATATAGTATTTAATTGAATTATTAGAGAAAAATCAGTCCCATCTTTATTACAATAACCGCCATTTTAATAAAGATGGCATATTCAAATGCAAAGGTTTAACTATATTTTTCGATGATTTTAATTATGTATTCATTGTTTTTTGTTGTTATAATGTGCTGCTTATTATAATGAGCGAAATGTATCGCTGAGGAGATAATAATTTCAAGTAAGAGGGATACATATAAGTAAATCCCAAACAAAAGTACTCACTCTCTGCCACTGGTATGCGCCATATGCCAGAGTAATTGTTGAACAGAAATTAATGCCCTTTTCTTCAAATTTTATATCATTAATTGTATGTAATTTTTACTTATTTTATTATTCCCAGGACTATATGGATGCATTTGAAAAGTTACTTTTACTGGGACTGAAAAACCAACAGGAAAGAGAAATAGTTCACGTCCTCATATCATGCTGCCTGCAGGAGAAGACATATAATCCATATTATTCCATTTTAGCACAAAAGTTCTGCGACTATGACCGGAAGTTTCAGGTAAATATTTCTCGAATATTCTGAAACCATTTGGTTTATACAAATTAAATTATTCTGAAACATTTCTGTATTGATTTCAGATGTTCATACAATATGCCGTTTGGGACAAACTCAAAGAACTTGACACCATATCCGCATTCCAAATCGCCAGCCTGGCCCAATTTTTGACACATTTATTTATAGAAAAGGGTCTACCAATTTCAATCTTGAAAGTTAGTAATGTTGTTTTTTTTTTTACTATTATCCTTGTAATAAACCAAATGTAAACAATACCACCTTAACCCATTCTCTGTGCCACATAAAGGATATTACAGGACATAGAAAGGATATTATAGGACATAGAACACCAAATATTTCAAAAATAAATTCAGCAGTGTTAACCAAACTTATGGAGATTATCAGAATAAATCGGGCTATATTTCAACACAAAAATTAGCTTGTACACAACAATTTTAACACTGTTAATTTTAGTATTTTTGAGTATCGTCGATCAATACACTGCAACAAGCTATCTCAACAGTTGAGACGTTAGCAGTCAGAAGGTTAAATGAGTATCAAAGATGATGAGATAGAAATGAATACTTCCAATCTGTCAATCCTTTGTAAAAAAGTGTAATTGGTAAAGTCAAATCAAAATTTTTAATATACGCTAATAGTGGTCATAATATTAACTTATCGAATTATATTTTTAAAAAATGTCATATCTTATTTTGTACAATTGGTTAGTTGCAAACAACTAATGTTTTATTATATGTGTAATATATTTCATAATATGTTAGTATATTCAATCCATTATAATCATTAATCAATATAACTGAATCAAGTTCAATATTCATTTTTGGTTTGTGATATGATATTTGAATAATTCTATAATATCTACAAAATGAATTTTAACATCATGATGATACATACCTTTAACATATATACCTACCATAATCAAATAAGCATGGTTTCATTTCTCATTGCCATTCTTTATGTATAAATATATTAATTTTGTTCCAGGTTGTCCAATTTTCGGATTTGAATAAACCCACTCTCCGATTGATGAGGCAAATATTGCTTGCCATTTTATTGCACAAAAGCCTCCAAACGTGTTTGGAGGTGTTCCAAAGAGTCTCTGTTTCGCCAAAACTTCACCTGTTTAGGGAAGGATTAAAATTATTTATCAACCATTTTCTCATAAAGCATTCTGAGAAAAAAGAAAACCTTTTAAACAATGAGCAGACTATTCTATTGAAAGAACGTGCTTCATTTGTTGAAAAAGCGTTACAATCTGATTCTAAAATAAACTTTTAGGATATTTTTAATTATACAATTTACCAATAAAATTTGTTTTATTTGTCATTTTTATTTGTTATCCAATGAAATTTAGTCTGTTCGTTTCAGATGTGCTCTACAAGAAATCTAAGGAAAGATGAAATAAAAAAAATACATTAGCCTTATCCACTCTGTATACATCCTATTTTCAGAATGTCTCAATTATTTATATGAACAGCTGTACACATAAATTGAAAAACAAAAAAAAATGTTAATCCCAAAAAGTCAAATATTATCTTTGGATATGAGTGAAAGCCAGTTTTTAAAAATCTGGCTTTCACTTATGGTGGGTTAAAGTAGTGCAAATATTTTTGAATTAGATTCATGAATTAATTATAAAAAAATGCTGATTATGGATTTAAACCATTGATTATAAAACCAATTGAAAGAACCAACCTAAAAGCATTTTTCCTTATTAACACCTGCCACCTGATGATGGACCTTTAGGGTCCATGACATATATTTTATCTTTTTTCTCTAAATCTACTGAGCCCTGGGTCTTCATATTCTATGTATTCTTCGACTAAGCCTTTATTGTTTGAATAAAAATATTTTAGTGTAAATCCATTTATCGATTCCCGCAAAAAATCAACTTTTGCAATAAAATCGGGAAGCACCTTGTATATATGCGTACTTCATCATACCGGTGTGAGCACATGTAGAAGTATGTGTGTGTCCCACCCATTCGTGAGTTCTGCCGGGCAGGGATACTCAACTTTGAATTTGGGTCTTGAATATTAATATATTATATAAGTAGTATCATAAAATTTCTTTATATTTACTATTTTTTATAAAAAAAAAAGCATTTTATTAGGGAGTAAAGCTTATAATTAGCAAAGCCCAATATTATAAAAAGGAAAAATGCAAACGTCATATACCAAAAACAACTACAAAATGCCTTCAACACGATGTTGTCGTATTGTGGCGAGGTGCTAACCGACACGGTAGAAAGTGACATCTCAGTTGTACCCCGTGAGGCTTAGAAGATAAGAATCTGTAGTTTATGTTCTAAAGATTCCATAAAAAGAACAAAATTGTTTTGCAATATCTACAACACACAAATTTGATACACAGAGTCGAAACAAAATATTTCTTGTCGTGAACTCAGTAGACATTTTACTTTAGAGTAACCATATACAAATTATATATAAAAAAATACGTTTTATTCTTTTCATTTTTCGTATATTTTTTCTTATATTTCGGATATTTAATTACTTTTAACTGTCCTAATTTTATATGCAAGTTTTATAAATTACATTTATATTAACAAACTACATTTGTTTGCTTTCTTTTAATGAAATTCAATTTAAAATGTTTCGAATCCCTGCGCACAAGCATTCTGCCCATATAGAAAAATTCGTTGCATAGTCATCGTCAGGGGGCGGTAACTGAGATAGCCAAGGTGGTTATGCGTTTTTTTTCAAATATGCATATAAAAAAATATATTTAAGAAAATAGTCCCGCGGAGTAATTAGGAGAGGAAATGACATTTGGAATTTCACCATAGACTAATTACAAAATATCATTGAAAATATATAGTTAAAACCTGATCAATTTTTTTTTGCATAATACGTTTTCCCAGATGGATCGTTCATTTTTTATAGTCCCATTAAACACCCATAAAAACAATGTTTAATAATCCTGTATTATTCTTTCCCCGATTTATCGATTTTCTCGATTTATCGTTAAAATATTATGCTCCCGTCTCAAATATTATCCCGATTGAACGGTTTGTTGAATATTTTTCCGTATTAAACAAGCCACAAGCATTTTTTTTTCATACGATGTCTTAAATAGTAAATCTCGATCATGTATCCTGGATAGTGTAATGTCAGAAGATAAAGAAAATGTTAATTTACATCAAAAGCACATTAAATCTAATAAATTAACCAAAGACATTAATGATGAAATATATAGTTGACTCAAATGTCTTATTATTTTTTAGTTGAGTTATTTGTGGAATCGAGTAACGTAAGTCGGAAGTAGTTCTAGTTAGAGATGGGCTGATCCTAAAAAGGCGGAACACAATATTTCTATTGAGTGAGAAGGGGCTGGTCATTGTTAAGTCAATGCACACCAAGGATGTCTCGCGGTTGTCTTCTCGAAATACTTATGATTATTTCATTATTTTACAGACTTTCATGAATTTTTGTCTTTTGCATTATTGTATAATGTATATTATTCATACATTATACAATCACCGTGACGGACGTATTCTTTTAGCACAGTTGAGGAAGTGTTAAGTATTATATTTTTGAATGTACAGAACTTAAATCAAAATATACATGTGCTTAATAATTTTTCTAGTTTTAAATAAATCCTGAAATATTTCTTTTTGCCACGGATAAACAGTAAAATTTTATAATTGTAAACCAAGTTAGTAAAATGAATATTTTTTTATAACATTGTCTTTGCTAAAATCAAATATACTTTTATCTACAGCCAACAGTGTGCTTTTAGTTTACTAGCAACACAATGTAATATTTTGTAAATAGTCTTATGTCAGAATTTGAGGTTAATTTGACATATCATACCAAGTAGTATTCGTGCTTATCTCACAAAAAATCTTATTCTTTCTTCGATGGCTTCAGTCCCGGATGCACCCACATTGACAAAAAAGCAGCAAAGTAAAACACTCTCTGCCAAAAAGAAATCGTTGAAATCCATTAGAAACGTACTCTCGTCATCACGTATAATACATTGGTATGTTATCGAGAATCTTTGGTACTCTATTTCCACTCAACCAACATGCTTTCATCCAAAATATCTTTTTACAACATCTGATTCAGTTTGAATCTATAAATCATTGAATATAGTCATGTCGTTTTATGGTTTATTCCATCTTTATTTCTAGGCCTTTAGTCGAGGATGACGATCGAATGCTAATACTTGATGAGTTACACAAAATATCGATCAACAAATCAAAAGAGAAGAAAATCAAACTAAATAAAGCTTTGAATGGACCAAATATTGCTGACATAAGGTAATTCTATCTAACTTTAAAAACGGCTGAGGTTCGTATTTAATTGTTAATCTAAACAATTTGACAGTGTGTGTTAGTGCATTGATTTTTATGTTACTTCGTAACTGTAAGACTCGACATTTTTGAATAATAAGAGCTGTCATGACTAGCAGTCGATTCATGTGAAATTGTGATTTTTACCTGTTCCGGAACGTCTTTTCAGGACACCAAAACCACAGGCATGAAACCCTTACGCCTTACAGTTGTTGAACTGATACATTGTAATAGTACCTTATATATATTTCTATGAATTTAAATAAATGTTTGTATTATTCTCATTTATGGTGACAAAAACCTAGAGATAATATTTTGAGAGCAATTACGAAATGTCTATGCTAAATTATAAATTGGCAGGTGTTTATGGTGTAAGAATTTTACTCGTCTCCAGGGATAAGTACTGATTTTCTTCACAAGGCCCAATTTCATTCTGACATTCAATATAGAAGAAAAGTGGCATTTTCCAGTTTTGACATGAATATTCTGAAAAAAACAGTGTAGTTAAACATTGATCCATTACCTGTGCAAATAATATTGTTCTTTAAATATTTTTCTCTATTTCATGATATCGACTGAAGGTGCTTGATGGAATTTCAATATCAAATTTGAATTGTTACAATTTTCTCTATTTGTTTTAAAAAGAAGTCAGTCAGATGTGGATTTGAGGTGGTTTAAGTTTAACTATAGATGATAAAACTTTTCAGAGAATCGGCGAAATTTGGAATCAACGAGATAGCTAAGCATCTACGCAAAGATGACTGCTCTGGTGTATTGGTGGAGGCAAAAATACCTCACATTCTAGTGGCACATTTGGTCCATATAGCCATATCTAAAAATATTCCAATATTTTGCATTCCTGGTCTCAAAGAAGCGTTGCAATTTACTTTTGGTTTTAAAAGTAGTACTGTTTGTTTCAAGAAAGAATGTATTAATGGAACATTCATTAATCTTTTAAATGTTCTGAATAAATTAAAATCTAAAAAATACGAAATTTACGATCAACCGTCACCTATAAAATGTCAACTTATTGAGAAAATGCAAACAGAAGAGAATTCAGAAGATCCGAAGCCACTTCCCAAACCAGAAATTACTTATTTATACCGAAGTAATAAAAAGGAAAGAATCTTCGTTCCCCCTAACTCAAACAAGCCATCAGATATACCAATGAAAGACGTCAGTGACGCTCAGAACTACATCAAATTGTCAACTAATAAAAATACTTCAATTGATGTCAAAAAAGGAATGTTCAAACCTTTAGTAATCAATAGAATCAAGAACAATATAAACCGGTCAGCTGAAAATCAGTTCAAAAAGAAAAAAAATAAAAAAGCCATCAATAAAATATAGTGTGCAAATTATTAAAAGATGTTTTTATTTCATTTTATTAATTAGTTTAGATACATAAGGCAGTCAACATTAACAAATAATCTCCTTACAGTAACATTCGTACAAAGTTAGATTAAATGATAAGAGTTAATTCATTGTCTCTCGTTCTTTTTAACAACCATCAAACATGTGAAAGATTATATTCCACATACATTACAATATGCTAACAGTATCACTTGTGTTAAATTTACATATGAATTTAAAAAAAAATGTATAATACATTAAAACCAAATGAATTGATTTCTATAAAAAAGAGCCACCGAAACTGTTCACACTTATGCAGAAAACATAAATCTTAGTTTCCTTTAAATTTAATTCTCTTTTGATTTAATTTGATTCTCTGTAAAATATGGACAATTGGATGGTGACATGTCTCCTGTAACTTCAAAAATAGAAATCATTTTTTCAACTAAACAAAGCATTATTACTAAATAATTATTTTGTGCTTAACAGAACTTGAAAAGCCAAGTCTGCATAATAAAATATATGCATATTGCGACAGACAATAAATAAAATATTAGATACTCGTATCTTACGCTGTATTTTTTGCATGGCAATATCTTTTAACAATAACTTGTTCAACTTTATCAAAATCAAACAGCGGGGTTCGTCTACATTATAATAATATATCGCTGCGTGTACACTGAGCGTACAAATACGAATGTACACGACATCGCACCGAGAGGAATGTGACAAAAATACAAATACAATTTTTAGTACACAGTACCAAAAGAGCTCGTGTATATAATATAATTCACAAGACAACCATGTCACATTACATGTCCTTCAATAAAAGTTTTTTATTATTGATAGATCAGCTTCAATGTGAAGCTGACGATGGCGCTGTGAATGGAGAGCGTCCTTTGCACTCTGCGAGCACCCTAAATCTATCTCTAGGGCCAAGAGCTCTCATTCACGACGCCCACACAATTTTATTGTTATGCATATCTCATAAGAGAAAAGAACATTCAACTGAATAAAATTTCAGTCCTATATTATTCATTAAAGATAAGTTTATTTAAAATCTGAATATTTGTTATAATAAACACTACAAAAAACAAAACCTTTGACAGGATAAAATAAAAATCAAGTCCAAACGTGCACATAAAACAAACTGTGCCTGACCATTGTTAAATTTATTCAATCGGTATAAATAGTCAAATAAATAATACTGACTGATCGATATGTCAAAACAAAATTAATATATTATCCTGTGTAGTTAGTTTTCAAACTGGCAATTCATTACAGAATAAATCCTAATTTTCTTTAAAAAGTACGTCTTCTACCTGGCATCATTTCGATAGATTATTCACCAGTGGAACTTAAACTCAACATTTCATACTTCACATCTGAATTCCGTTCAATCTGAAGCATACAAAAAAAAAAAAGAACAAAACTGATATCACGAATTCGTATTATCGTGACAATTTCCTAGGCAACACTGAAAATTGGATAAATAAGTAATGTATGGCCAGCTTAAATGAATCTATGACATACACCTGTCAAGAGAATGATACGATATTATAAAACTTAATAAAAACACTAATTGTATTGTCATATTATTAATAGTTTTGTAATCCTAGATAATAAACAAACAAGAACGCAAACATAAAATAAAAATAGTAATTTACAGTTTTTAGGGACATAGAAATTCAATGCATTAAGGATTTTAAATTGTCAACGATAATAAAATTTTCAAAGATGGCTTAACATTCAACACTCGATTGTGAAAATATAAAATTGTTAGAATTGCACCAAGATCACTCAGTTTAACTGTATTGTTCGACTTAAAAATTTCAATAATTTAACAATAAAATATGTGTATATATATATATATATACGAAATCCGAAGTCCCTCACATTTTTGACATAGATAATTCACTCTCAATAAAACGTAATTTCAATTCAGTCGAGTCAAAGTGACTCTGCTACCCTTCGATCCCATCAAAAATAGTGATGTTATTGGGCCAAAATTAGTGCAGCAACACATTGGATGTAATCAACGATTTCACAATTAACACATATATGCATCATAGCAAGTTTCAATAATACGTATAGTGATTGGTGAAACATCCAATATTTAAGTTATTCTTTAACGATTCAAAAAGAAAATGATTACTGGATGATAGTATCGTTTAAACGATTCATGTGATATTTTAATATCAATATTCAGTGACAGAAGGAACACAATTTCGCTAATGTAAAATTTCAAACAGAAATGAACAATCAAGTCTTCATATAACTGGCCACGCTCAAATGCATTGATGGTGCTGAGCAGTTTTAGGATTTTTGAAACATATTGAGAATAGCGGCACAGATTTTCTGAGGGTTGGTCTCGTCAGGATAGCGAGCCATCGCCTTGCGGACCTGATCCTTGGGGAAGATACTGGAAAGATGGTAATAGAGATGGCTGCGTGCATCACGGCGCGGGGCCCAAGCCCAAGCGCCAGACGCATTGGGAGACTGCATCGGAGCATGCAAGTGCGGCTCGGATGCGCTGACGCCGGCCTGACCGGCTGCCGGGGGCCAGGCCGGACAAGCGGCCGGCGCCGAAGCGATTCGCGCGACAGTCTGGTGACCACCCCACGCTGCGCTGACAGCCGGACACGGAGGCGCCATCGCCCCTGCATTTTGATTCACACCACGCATCCGGTAGAGCCGAGGATCAAAAGAAGGGTTCAAAGTCAGCTGACGATGCAGTTTACGGTGCATATTTCCACCCGCTTCTGAGACTTCCTGGTTTTCTGTAAAAGCCCATCTGGAAGACTCATCAGTAGGAGGTCCGCCGCCCCAAGGATTTCCACGCTGCTGATACTTAAGTTGGCTATGATTGACATTCGCCCCCGGGCCGACTCCGTATCCGAAACCGTAATCGTGCAAGCCGCCTGCAATATTTTCTATGCTATGGCTCTTGGGAGGATCCGTCATCCCGCCGATGGAGAGGGCATCGAAAGAACCGCCAATGGACTGCCGCTGTTCCGTTTGAGCTCGATTGAAATGAGATACCATAGACGCCTGGGAGTGTGGATCGGAGGGCGGCGGAGCCGGCGCCGCGGATCTAGCGCGACCGAGGGGTGTCTTTCGGGGCATTCCCGCCTGGCTATCGTAACCGAGAGGCAAGCTGTGAGTCTTGAGGTCGCACCCCGAAGTTGAATCGCGCGAATTACCCCTCGCTTGAATGTGTTTCTGGGCATATTCAGAGAGGCGCTCCGTGACGGACTTGTGAGGCATGTTACCGCGCTCCGGGTGACTAAACTTACACTTGTTACCGTAAGTGCACTTTTTACCATAAGGACAAGGAGGCGGCGGGTCCGAACGATGCTTCCGATCGACACGCAAGAAGTTGTCGAGGGTGGGCCCGGAACGACCGAGGGGGTCGTCAGGCGGCATGAACAAATCATTCACGAAGGAAAACATGAGGATCCTCTCCTCCACCACTTTCCTGAAATCGGGACTCTCCTGGACCAGATCTCTATAGTTATCGTTCGAGACCACCACGCCGTCGACTTCGGCGGCCAGCTTCAAGATGTAACGATCGTCGTAGCAGACCAGTCTCTTTCCGCCCACCAGCCGACTCGGCGTGAACACCAACAGCCTGTCCCTCTCCAGGTCGCTCAAGATCTCTTGCTCCGAAATCGGATTGTCAGGTCTGCTAGATTCTTTTCTCCATTTCGGTACAAACACGGTGATTTCCGTATGCCCTCGGGACAGAAACCAATCGACACAGATTTTGATTCCGCGGCAAGAAAACACCTCTTTATTCCCATGGCTGAAAATAAACAGGAAAATTATTAGTGATCAAGTCTAACCGAATGACTTCAGATAGTTATTAATGTTCTTTGCGTATTTTTCATCATAAAATGTGTATATTTATGCCCAATAATGTCAGCAGTAGCTATTAAGCAATGAAGCTAAAAGTGAAATTACTGTGAATGAATGATATGAAGATTTTTCTCAATAATAAGAAAATTGACAACTGAGTAAATTGCTAATACAATTCCAACATACCTCATAGCGACGTTGCTCCCGTCTATCACAATAGGTTTCAAGTGAGACCCAGAATGAGGGACGGGAGCGTCATTGGGAGCCGCCCCATCATCGGAAGCGCAGGAAGTAGTAGGCGACTCCACGACCCGCAGACTCTGGGAGGACAGATTGATCAGCTCCTCCAGCAGCTCGTTCTGGCTGGGTTCGGGGCCCAGTTTTTGCAGAGCAACCTGCACGAGCTTCTCCGTGTAGCCCAACTTGAGAGCGAACTCGACCCGGGTGGTGTACCCCGGAACCTTTTTGGGCGCCGCGGCTGCCTCGTCGTGCGTCGCGGCCTCCGCCTGCTGCTCGCGGAGGGCCTCCGCGTTGACGTACTCGGCAAACTCCGCCCCCAGGGTGTCGCTCACGGTCCTGGAGACGTCGAGGTGCGTCGCCGAGTGGCCGGTCGAAGAACTCCTCGATACGTTCTGGTGCGCGGCGCTGGGCGTGCGGGAGACGTCCGCGTGCGACGTGCAAGTCTCGTCCGTTTCAAAGTCAGAGTCGTAGCTGGAGTCTTCGTTCGTCTCCAGAGCCATTCCACCGCTTCCTTTATCATTGGTCGACACGCCAAAGGAGTCAACATTACTCTGAAAAAATAAAATATATACTATTACCTACAGTAAGTTTCCTCTAATCACGACACGCATTACTCTATCCAATCCAAATTCTTAATTTCGACGAGCAATTAATATCCATATTCACCTCATCATACACATAAAAACCAAATAACCATCTGGCAAAATTCTACATCTGAAATATAAATAAAACGCAAACGTAACGAGATACGACAGTTATTATTTTAAAACCAACGCACGACAACTTTTTACAACAGACAAGAATATAATGCGCGAGTTAAAAACCGAACAGTTCGAATTTTGAAAAATAATTGCACAATTTGTGTACTTTCTATTACACCTGCTGGAGACATCACAAATTTGAATACACACAGCGTCGGAGAATTCCGCTGTCTAAATTAATACATCGAATTCTCGGTGGATTCCCATCTACAATACACAACTACAAATCCAAGATTCCAGACGGTCGCACTCACGTACATAATGTATTCCAGCTCGATGTTTATCCCAGTCGATTCTCATAGAGTGAACACTCCGGCGCAGCAATATGGCACTGGACGATTCGCACTGCATTTAATAAATGTTTATTCGATTAGACGGCGTTGAGAGAGCAGACGTCGAACATGGTTCCGTGCAAGAGAATGATGTTGATTCTCGAATCGCAGCACTGGGACAAACCGAGAAACCGAGAGTAAAATGTTATTGGAAACATCCGCTTTCTAAAAGTCAAACATCAACACCGATCGGCCGGCGGTGGGGCGATGATCGGGTGACGTACGACTAGGATCAAAAATAATATTATCAAAACACCCACAGAATCGGCCGTAAGACTTAAAAAAATATATTATTCAATACACACCACGACAATACGAATTGTGAACGTCAAAGAAAGATACAATCCCAAAAATCGAACAATAAAATTTCTTGATGCTCTTTACCTTCTAAGTAAAAATTTGTGATTATCGCGCGTTGTAATTTAGCTGCTATGGAAAACATTCATTTAAGTTTTAATACCACCCGAGCGCCTATAAATATTTCTTTATTAACCATACTCGGAGAAAGTAAATCTTTACAATAATACAAAACATATGTTAGAAAAATCATATTTTATTTTTTCATATTATTATTGTTATTGATTTACTTTAATGTTGTTTGAAAATTATTAATAAATGATTGTTAACATTTTATTTTTAACACGGTGAAAAAATAGCAATGTATTAAGATATAGTTCATAGCTATTTCGGCTCAGGCCATCGTCAGAACCATTTTATTTATAAATTAATTTACAATATTTGTATCAATACTGTATGATTTCTTGTAAATTGTATCTTAGGTCTTGAACCCATGGTTTTGTATACCTGCTACCTTTAACTGAAATTTGTCGTATTAATATACTTGCTTGTAAATTGTATTTATCAGTTTATAATGCTCGCGATGAGCGAAACCGGTCCTGATCTAAAATATATTGTGTTTTTGTTATTTAAAATATAATGCCTTTCCATCAAAAAGTGACAGTTGACATATTAAAAATGAAATCCATTATTAGTTTACTTAATAAACCTTCCCAACAATCAAAAATAAGTGCACAAACACATTATCACATCTTCGGCCCAGAGTGTAAATTTCGCAGCTCCCAAAATATCGCAATTCAGATTTAAATGCCACATTGAAGGTTATTGTTTGCTTCATGTTTTGCAAAAACGTTTTATTCGTCTTTAGCTCGCATGCTATAACAGCTAATTGTTTGCAATCATACGAAAATATTATACATTTTACTCGCCACAGCGGTGTCCTCGATTTCGTCTATTGCTGCTAAATTTTAATACAATACAATTTTTGTCACTCACGACCCGGGTTTCGTCCAGTTTCAGTTTCAAAATTACTTCAGATATATATATTTATGCAGGCTGTTTACTGTCAGTGCAATACATGAAGATGCCGAAAGGCGAAACCTGCACCATGAGTGACAAAACGTGTAGAATTATACATAGTTTGGACGATTAAAATTTGACGCAAGAAAATTTCTTCAAACTTAGTGGATATCTTAAGGTTTTGCAAAATATTACTGTATTTTAAATTTATTTATAGTTAAATATATTTAGTATTTTAAATGTACGAAATTTACTGCCACATCATTATTTTCTTCTAGTAAATGATACTTTATTGATTAAATTGAAATTTACTCGGTAGAACTCGGGTCGATTGTGACAAAACATGTGGAATCGTACAAAATTACAACAATTCAAAAAAATTATATAAAATTGTGTTCATATGTAGCTGTTCTAAGAAAATGAATGTAAGAAATATAATTGATAAATTCGTTGATTATGCGTTCTTACGCGAGTTTCTTATGGATGTTGTACCAAGGGTGAATAAATGATTTTCGCGACCATATAACAAAACATGGTAGTGTTAAATACGTTTTTGTGTTTACCCTATTAAAAGATGTTTCCAACATTCCCGTTTGCCCTTGGCACATATTTGCCATTCACTCCTTCAATGATAAAACTCTATATTAGAATGATAAATATCAACATTCATTCGCGTTTTTCGATTCGTATCGTCAACGGTAATAATTGAAATTTCGTCTGTCCTAGATCCGCCTGCAGCGCGAAATTCTATAATTAAACCCACCACAAAATAATAAATAAAAATTGCACAATCTCAGCCATAGTTTTTGATAATATTATGAAGTGCGTCATAGTTTGTTTGAATAATTTCATTACTGACGATAAAATGTCATTCCTCGAACGCAATGAAATATAAATTGATTAAAATTCATTACCTCAATTTAAACACAATAGGTTTTTTTTTATCAATCTTTGTTGTTTATTACATGCACTTTGAACGCGAATATGCTTAAACTAGTACGTATATATATATATATATAACAGATTCCCAGTATTTTTTTACAACTAAATATTTTAGATTAAACAAGGTCCATACCGTGTAATTTTTAATAAGACTTAATTGAATCATTTCCTAGAAATCTTAAAACATTCTTAACCTATTCTCCGCAGAATACTTTTAAAATAATATAAAATTTAATTCTGTTTGGTGTCTAACAACCTTGTAAAAATTTTCAAAACAAGTCAAGCTATATTTTGACATAGCCCGTACACGACAGTTCTGTCATTTTTAAAATACTTATTCAATAATATATCATCAATCAATACACTGCAAACAACCGTATCAAAATTTGAGGCGATAATAGTTAGTGGGTTAACGCGAAAAGAATTGAGAGCGCTTTGATTTTTTTTTTAATATAACTAAAATTTCATTATGGTTTTCTTTTTTGCATAGTTTTTAGTCATATACTAAAAGCAAGGTGTTTATTATGTGTTCAAGCAAAAGCGAGTAAAAAATAATATTATTCGTTTTCCAGAAGTGTCTTTGTAAGAATCTCGCAATGTATATTAATTAATTTCGCTTATATATCAGTAAGGCACAATTAATACTGGCATATTGTGTAATAGCGTAGATCGTTAAATGGCGGCGAATCCTGCATTATCATTAACGAAGCAACGAATATCGAAACGATCCGTCCGCCGCGGTCCTCCATTACAAAGATGAAGCAGGTACGCGACCGTCGGCTTTTTATTTTGAAAGGTCAATTGCTTCACGTCAATCGGATTTCACGTGCCGACCTTACACAGCCGTGTTCAATGACATACAACGGCGCAGGTCCGGTTCAACTGCTCAAGACATTCGCTCCAACCACCGAATCTACTTGCAACACCGAACTATGGCGGCGTAGGGTTGTCAGACATGAATACTTAATGAAAATAACACCCATCGACTGGATACAACGAGAGAACCAAATCAACACATTTCAAAAGAATATAATTCCAACAGAATTCAGCTCACTCTGAATAATTTAACACATTTGACGTAGAATTTTATCAAAAACAAACTTGAGAATTTCTTTTTAAGCCTCAATATGCAAATTAAAAATATATTCTAGCATGTAGATCAATGGTTCTGATATAAAATTCTACTTTGGCCGCACTATAAGCATCAGCGGGTTATGAAAATGTCTCGTGGCCGCACCAGTACAAATGTTGTTTTAAATACCAATATTCAATTTGAAGCTTTTGGTGGCTGCAGCAAAATCTTCTATTGGCCGCACATAGTAATCTCTTATCTAGATGCATTATAAGATTCGAAATTAGATTTCCCCCGTATTTAAGTCGATATAAAAGTTACTAGACATTACATAACCTCTAATTATATTTGATATAATAATACGTATGTATATAATAAATTGCAGAACGTATTCGTGTGCTTTAATTATTTTCTGCTGAGCAGTGTAAAAGATATTCCAATAAAAATAACTTTAAAAAAATACATTATTTTAATTACTATGCCAAACAATATTATGGAAGTTAACCGGAACAAACAAGCAAAATTTAAGCACAAAATTTACCTTGTACGTGAAAGTTTCAACACAGTTTTAACACAATCAGCCGTCTCAACACTTGAGACGTTAATATACATATAATTAAAATAAAAAAATTAAAAACAGATATACAAGCCATTTATATTAACATTATGTTTTACCATTACTTCCAGCTACTCTTTCAGCTAGATAAACTATATCATAAAAGCTTCCAATCATTTTCATTAATTCACATGTACGTATGCTGTAGTACCATATTAATAATGAGGTTTAGCTTACCTTTGTCGCTCAGGAATCTAAATTCCATTTTTTGCTAACTCCATATTGTATATATATATAAATTGCGTCGGAAATATTTAATGAGTTTTTTTTACACTACATAATATGATACATTACATTCGAATGAAAGAAATAATGTCAACCCTGTTACGATAGCTCGAACATTTCAAGTGGGAGATTTTTAATTCGGTAAACGGCGAAGGATGCACAATGGTCTCCACAATGTTGTTTTCATGATGATATAAATCAACACACAACGATATAGCCGGCAGAAATTACGTAGCAATCGATCATCCAATAAAATAATGATTAATCGCACGGTAACCGCGTTCGGATCGAATGTTTAAAAAAATATCAAATACATAGCGAGGCGATCAAATGCAATGTGAACATCATGCATCTATGAGCGTTAACCGACCAATGAAATATTCACGCTAAATACCGCTCTACGGGTCTCAGTTTGCACGCCCACTGCAAAAAAAAAAAAACAATAAATATTTAACGAGGAAATATTCTAATATTGCAGTTTATACTGATTGCGATACGTAAGGATATTGTTCTCGACGTGACGGGATTTCTCCGCCCGGACGTTCAGTTCGCTGGTCCCCCGGAAGTCGAATATGTTTTTGACTGTGCGTTCGTCAAAAGGTTCGAGATGCAACCGGAACTGAAATTCGGCGGGTAATCACGTTCCAGCGTCGCGGCGGCGCGGCCGTGACGATGAGGCGGTGACGTCACGCGGCGGGCGCTTCACACGAAAGGGGGCCGCCGGCGAGAGGGGCACCAGGTGGAGGAGAGGGAGACAGATCCGGGTGGAGCGCGCAGGTGGACGCCGTCTAGGCTCATACCGGTGCACGCGAGCGCTGCGTTTCTATTGCCGCTAATTATTCCCAATTGTTAACTCGAAAACATTTACACCACTCAACGACGTAACGATTTGTGATAAAAAAAATCGATATCAAATTCTGAATTAAAATACCCATTCATAAAATTTAAGCAAAAACGTATACGGGAAATCCAACCACATAAGCAGTACTCCATATACGAAGTAATAAATATATATTATAAAAAATGCAAATACAATAATTATATCACACGCGCCACTGTAAAAAAATGTAGTAACTTATGAATTATTCTTGATAGCAATTTAAAAAAGGAAACGGGTAATAAAATATATATAACAGTATATGGAAATTGGCATCGTAAATAAATATTATGTATCAATATAACAGAACCAAAGCAATACGTTTATTTTGCATTGAAAAAACTTACATAATAAATAAAAGCAATACGTGGAAACGTTGTTTATATTGGCAATAATTTATTGGACTACGGCTTACAATCCCAGGATCTCGGGTCTATTATTCAATCCCGTAATCCCGGGATTCAGCGATTCACCGTAAATGTACATATTTATTTAAGATAATAAAAACACATTTTTTTAGTACTTATTTCCACAATATGTTTTTTGATATGCGAAACCGGTCCTGATCAAAAAATATGTAGTGGAAAAATGTGTTTTTATTATTTAAAATATCATGCCTTTCCATCAAGAAGTGGCAGTAAACATCTTAAAAGTACATATTTATTGTTATACATTACCTTCATACAATTAAGCCGCGCTTGAATCCTGGCGGACACCGGTATTTAAGAAGTTATAAAAAATAGGTTCGTAGTATTCCAGTAGGATTTTAACTTGATTATATATGTTGCGTCTAAACCAGCTAATGTAAATATTTGAAATAATATCTAAAAATGATATGTAAAAAGTCTATTTTTCGATTGTCACTACATACACTTATTTCGAGGCTTATTGCGATACACACCGATTTTCGATAAACATATGATCGTTTTATAATATACAGAAAAAATGTTAATTTAAAAAAAAAATACGATAGTTTTGGAAAAATAAAAAATTCAAAAATGTGACAACCCTAAAATTATAACATGAATAATTCAATTTAGTGACGTCAAAATTGGAAATGACTATGGCAACCCTGAAATTATCTGAAAAAATCTTAATGGACGGGATCCTTATAAACCTCCCTCGGCTCTGCTCTACGTTCAAAAAACGTTATGAAGATTAACACAGGGAAAAAATAGCAATGTATTTTTTCACCGTGTTATAATAGAGTTCTATCAAGTAAATGCCAATTCAATCAATAAGTCACAAAGATTTAATTTAACAGAAAATTTGATTACGCACACATATACGCTGTCAATGAAAAAACAATATACTTCAAAATTTGCATTGCATATTGTATGTGAAGAAATATGCTAGAATTAAATTAGGGAATATTTGTGATACAATAATGTCATACGGTCCAAGTATCATTCATAGTCATAGTGACTTAGTGACTGAAACTTATGGTCATATTATCGATGCACAGAATAAGAAAGTACTTTACGAGACGCAACTATCTGCCCAACGTAAATGTCTATATTCGGGCGCTCGCCTACATAACAATATTATCAAACGCATTACGAATGTAGCCCAAACCGGCGTGTCCTCAAATGTGTGGCCCCGACCCGCGGTGGCGCATCTCTACATCCGCGAGCGCGGTCGTGTCTATGGAGAGAGCGTTCGAGGTTTGTGGGCCACATCGCTCGTCCGTCTTCGCGACTCTGCACGCCCCGATTGCACACACAGACCGCCGTCGCTTACCAGCGCGTTCCCGGAAAGAAAGCACCCAAATATAACGTCTAGATAAGTGACGGAGTAGACCGGCGATACTATTACGTTCATTAATTTTTTATAACGATCATATCGAAACCAGGTCGCGTGATGCAAGCCCGGATTTGCCCTTAGGTCACGGACTTGCGACTTGACTTTATTTCTTAACCCGATCAGTGCGACAAATTTTCATACAAACTAAACCTGTCCGCGTTACTATTTTTTAAAATGTTCTCTTTCCACATAGAGCTATAAATACAGCGATAAAAAATAATTGGGTTGGCTTTTTATGGAAGCTAGATGCATTAGGAATGTTTCACAACATTAAACAAACACGAAGAAATGTCCTAGTTGTCACAATCACGTTAACAAATATATCCCTTACAAATAACTCACTCGTAAATCGCCATTAGAGTGACGTAACGAATCCACCAATCAAACTCAAATGAATAAGCGCCATTACTGTCACGTGTACTTGTTTTACACATTTTCACTTTTACACGGATTAATAAAAAAATGTTGAAAATAACTGGCTATAATTAACAGAAACAATGTTCTCGCCAATTGTATTTGTTTGTGCGCCCGTGTGTCGGGGTGTTCATCTGGACGAGTCCATTTCTAGGCGAATCCAGCTGTATGGATTCCACTGCACATATGTCTCCTCCCGCCGTTCGGCGTTTATCCTTGACTTGAGCCTGGCGTCAGCTACAGTGACGCAAATTGTGTTTGAGTCTATAACTTGAAAATTTTAAGTCTTCATATTCGTACATAAAAACGAGTACATAATTTTTCATTACGTGCACTACGTGTATATCAGAGATATTGCAATGGAAAACATGGAGAAGACATTAATGATTTGAATAGAGGACCAAACACTATAGCAATAATTTTTTTATGAATCTTTTGGATATCATTTTTTGTTCCTCTACATAATCTTTGTGTATTTTATTAATAAAAGAATATGTATGTTTATAATTTTTAATAATTTTGTTTTATTTATCTATTTTAGAAATCAACCAAATTGTGCGTTTATTGTGTACTTTTCGATTTACACGGTTTTACATTAAAAAATATACAATAAGATAGATATATCTGTTTTTAATAGGCAATTCAAAGTATACAACGAGTTTCTTGAAATAGAAGCTTGGTAACACTGATTGAAAATTGAAGATCACTGTGACTCACAGAGATGACTGATCGCATGCATAATCACAAATAAACAATGATGCGAATATACTTAAACAGCTCCCTTAAAATGTAATCTAAAAATGCTCGTATAAACCAATTAAATTTCAGAACGCTCTCATTGTACATCAGACATTAAAATATTAACACGCCACCCGGATTTTTAAAGCATCTACTGTCTGATTTAATGTAACTCAAATATTTTATTATAAAATATTTTAGAATGCACAAAAAAAAATCGAGAGTATACTTTCAGATTCGGTCGATTGTGCACCTGTCGGTTTCTTTAATTAAAATTATCTGCTCGTTCACAGGGCATGATGTCAGGGATGTTGCAATAACCGTTTTAATTGCGAATCAAGAATGGTTATTTAACAAAATAACAAAACAACATAGCATTGTGTTATATCCTTGAGTCGCTTTTTACGTGTAGGTACGCCTATGCGATAGATATGGCTGTCCGTTAAACGCCCGAACATTTATTTCTAAATCTGCAAAAAAGATATGAAGTCGTTTTTAATAGTCCATTAATAATTCATGTACATTCGATATGAAAGTTATAACTTTGATAAATGTTCATACAGGATATTTCAAAATTAATTCAGCAGTATTGACGTTGACCAAACTTACTGAGATTATCAGGAAAAATTTGTCTATATTTCAATTCCAAAATTCTTACACAAAAGTTTTTAAACTATTAACTCTGTTGTATTTTTAAGTATCAACTAGCAACACACTGCAATCAGCGATCTCAACAGTTAGAGGATCAGTAATCAACGCTTGAGAAATGGAGAGATTTAAATTATATCAATCCACAGATGAAATATTTCTTTCACGTAATTAGCGAAAACTTCCTGGAAGTGGGGTTTTATTGTAGGTATTTTTGTAATAAATAATGAGAAACAACGAATATACTTACAAATAGGATGTACAATTGAATAACATAAAACCCAAATGGTTTGGCGGTATTCTATAGTACGATGGCATATTTGCCATAAAGAATATTTTGCCGTCAAAATACGCTGAAAAATGCAGAAACCGGACAGCAGAATAAAATTCCTTGGCTTGGCGATCCGCGAGTGTTTGGAAACACAACGTGGATCGGAAAGTCCCGGGAGACAATAGTTATGGGCAACTTGCCAGCTAAAATCGCTGGAAAGCGATTGGCATTCGCTTTAATTCAGTAGATTTATTGATAGAGGCCGTCGATACAGCGATCCTGGGGCAAGCAACGATCCTCAATCACGACGAACGTTGGTAATAATAATTGTCAACACGTTCATCGATTAAAATATAGATATAATACAAAAGCTAAATATGTTCCTTGTGTTTACTTAGTTTGAAGAACAGTGGAACATTAGGCTTAGTCTGGACTTATGGTTGTCCTGTAAAACTTACTAAAAGAGCTATATCGAAGGGGGTTATCAAATATAGATTGACCACGAGGGAAGAATGTTATACAAAAGCCGCAGTTCGCTATTGCAATATTATGGATTGGAATTAGGGTCACCAACGGTCCCGAATTTACAGGGATTGTATCGGAATTGAAGTCAAAGTCCAGAATCCAGGTCGAGTGTCAAAAGTTAACGATAAATAAAGCATACACTTTAAAGTAGATAAAAAAATAATGCAGCAAAAAGTGAAAATGAATATGTACAATATAAAATTTAATTAACTATTATAGGATCAAAGCACGTATAAAAGAGGGATATAGCGCTTGCATAGTATTAAAAACTTAAATAATATACATATATAATGATACACAGAAAGTTTTCCTAGAAAAACTAGGCATGCTGTATTTAGCGGGTTTCAGTAGAGAATACTGAAAAAATTTATAACGCACATATTTCATTTTGCAGTCGGGATTTTCTCCGAAAAGTTGGCAACCCTAATTAGAATGCTAAATAAATGATTCTGACTCGCAAATAGATAACCCAAAAATTATCTTATTTATATTTGAATTACTTTATTACATGCGAATATTGTACACCTTGAAAACACAAGCAAGGCAGATATATCGATTAGCTTTAAATGCCCTGGTAATATTAATGAGCATTACGCCCTTTCTGCTCGAACGCTTTCAATAATAAATGATTGTAGTTGTTTCAACGGTTTCGTGTGTAGTGTAGTCCGATGACAATTATTTCTCGGAAAAAGTTTCCAATTCAATAGAAGAGTTCATGTATGAAACACATTAGAATTAAATTAAAAGAAAATGATTAATCAACAACAGTAATAGAATAGCAATTGAAACGAAATCCCGCGGTGATAATTATTAGAATCAAACATTTGACTCACTACCTAAGTACACAAATTGTGGTTATTAATATATTTCGCTTAGATATGGCAACTTTTATCAAAAGAACGATGCGAAAAAATAACTTGGGTCAACGCTTTACGTTTGCGGCGTTCAATGACTTTCTCGCCGTCCACGCACTGATATTATTAGTCGAGCATGTCAACCTGACGTAACAATGGAAAAAGAAATTTTGCATCGACTTTCCAGCGTTCACACTCGGGGATTCCCTACTGAATATGAAATTCATGCATACGTACATAAATATTGCCACAGAATGGAAATACATTATATCAACAGTTGAAAAAAAAACAACAAAAAACGTCATTGAATTCATTACCTACGCGTAAGAGAATTATTATTGACAGTCAATAAATTTCAAAATCCATCCCGGATACATATAACATTGAAGTTAGGGATGTGACCATTGTAATGATCAATTGAATATGTACCTACTCGCGATCTTCGTAAGCATTCGAGTATTAGACTAGAATAGTTATTTCGTGGGGTTATCAGGTATGAATCGGTAATTTGGCATGATTACACAAAAAACTGAACAAACTAACTATGGCGAAAAAACAATCAGCGATGTTATTAAGGAGTATTTCTCAAAAATTATACATTATTTTTTCATTCGTTACTACGGTGATTACTTCGCTTTATAGCAGGATTTTTTAATCAATTATATGCTAACATTCGCTCAATAACAATTATTTCATTTCAATATTTAAACAAATTTATACACCACATATTCAAACAGATCTCCATGTTATTGAAAATGCATTTATTTATTAAAAAATATTGTGATAAAAATTGAAAGTGTTTACTAAAATGTATATGCATAAAAAATAATAACAAACCATTTGATCGGGATTGCCGATACCGTTTTTGAGAGAAACACGAGATTTCGGGTTCAGTTATATTAGAGCTAACTCCAAGCATATATAATTAAGGCTAAAACCGTCGAGTTTTAGTCCCCAGAGTATCCCTAAAAACAATTATTGTCATAATAGTAATCTCTATATTGGTTTACTAGAACGCAAACTTAAACGAACAAGCAACGAAATATTTAAGTACACGATACTTGATTCGAAGTACTCGAATATTTGTTACTTTAAAAAAGTACGGACATCACTAACAGTCATAAGACAAGGTGTTCATATTCAAACGATAGCGTTCGAAGTATTTACCAAGAAGACAAATGAAAAGATGGACGGGCGCATAATCGAACCGGAAGTAAGATATCACTATGTTGCTGAGACAGTGATAAAATATAATGTCAGTCACAGTAGAAAGCACATAGGTGATTGCGTCGGCACTGCGCCGAACCGGCGGGTCACAGTTCCTCGCCGGATCGAACAATATGCAAGTGATTATTATTGTAGAGGCGGGAAATCGCCCACTGGAATCAAGTCAACCATTTTATGCAATCGAATAATTTGAATTTCAAAAGGCATGGGAACCGGATACATACTTAAATTGCCACATTGAAATGCTGTCATAGAGAAAAATGCGAATACACCGCGATATATTATATTGTTAACCGACATTTTAATACGGTACGACAAAAAAAAATGCAAGCCGCGGCGGTCCAGAGGTTAATGCGGTTGGCGTTTATGCAACGATAGTCACATTCAATTAATTTCAATTAATCCCATAATCAACTCCCAATGACGTCTGAGTCACATATTTGAAAACTTTTCTAATAAAACCACTAAAGTTTTTATTGGATAAGATCCAGTTATCGAATCGTTCTTTCTAAACAGATTTTTGATCAAATTGCTGACGGCGATATACGCCTCAAATTAGGCGAGGAAAATTATTGCAAATGTACATAAGATTATCATTTAAATATATAAACATAATAAAAGTACAAGAGAAAACATGACGCCCGCCATATAGAAGGAGGATTTGCTAAGGGCGTAGGGACAGCATTAGCAAAACAAATAAATATTATTACCCCGCTTAGCACTAAAATAAATACAGTTTCCGTTAAAGTTTCAAAAACAGTCACGTCAAAACATAGAAGTTGTTATACAGAAAAATAACACGCGACGCTGATCGTAATCTTTGTTTTTACTACCCATATCCAAATGTTATAGAAATTGATGTAGAAATCAACAATCAAGTATTTATTGTTCGTTGAAAATTGCCCAAGCTACAACTTCTCATTTCGTCAAATACCGAAACATTACTGTGCAAAGGCTATCCGGTAAACCTTGATACTTACGTCATATTCGATTGAATACGATTGCAGGGAAATAATAATATTATCGCCGGGTTATATAAAGCACAATAATATTATTTCAATATGCATATGAAGTTAAATCTCCCATAAATAATTTGTTGTTATTAATTACAAACTATTTGTATTTTGGAAGACTTATTTAATGTGTTTACTTCATTACCAAGACTACATTGCTATTAACCCACTAACTGCTAAACTTTTCAACTGTTGAAACGTTCGATTAGTGTATTTATCAGCGTATAATTTTGTATTGAAATAATCTTATTTTCAATTTAAATATCCATTAATTTATTAAGTTATTTACTGTTGAATTATTTTTAGGCATTTGATGTTGGAATATGTCAGCAAGGGAAGGGTTCAAACAAAGGTGTCCGACCTTTTGATCACTTGGAGCTACTTTCCTATTTAAAATTTGCTTGGGATCGACTTCTAATAAGATTCTTATGGACAAATTAATTGATATTTTATATCATTCTGATAACCATACTTAAACAAAACAGAGGCTTCTTTATTTTCACCATTCCTTAATTCGTGTTTCGGGATCGACCAAATTTCGGTTGGACTGGAAACTGGTTGGACACCCATGGTTTAAAATGATCCGAAAAAGCCAGGACTGTGGAGTCATTAAAGAAATACGACTCCGATTTTTACATCGCACAACAACACGACTAAAATTTTTTATTTTTCTCACTTTTTTTTTCCTTCTTTTCTTTCCTATTTTTCCTCTTTATGTGCATTAAATGAGAGATCGACCAATCAATCCGGTGCTCGTTTTTCACGACTCCGACTTCACAGTCCTGGAATAATCACGATGAAAAAAGATATATAAAGAGAATACCTTTGTAAGCATTCAAATAGCACGCTTTCATTATTTCATTACCTCTTCGCAACCAGAATCTAGAGTATATTAAAATAAATCGACATTTCCTGTCAAACGGTGAGAGTTTCACTTTAGCGATACATACATGTAACACTTGGATCGATAAATCCCGGGACTAACTAAGAAAAACACGTTTTTTTGGCAAAATTCGACTTTATTCATCAACATAGTCTCCTTCAAGAGCAACACAATCAGTCCAGCGCTTCTCTAACATTTCAATACCTTTCTTGTAGAACGATTTATCTTTGGCCTCGAAATAAGCGTTCGTTTCGGCGATGACTTCCTCGTTGGAGTAGAATCTCTTTCCTTGGAGCATTTTTTTGAGGTCTGCAAACAGGTAGTAGTCGCTGGGGGCCAGATCCGGTGAATATGGTGGGTGTGGAAGCAATTCGAAGCCCAATTCATGCAATTTCGCCATTGTAGCGAGCGACTTGTGACACGGCGCATTGTCTTGGTGAAAGAGCACTTTCTTCTTTTTCATTTGGAGCCGTTTCTCACCGATTTCGTTCTTCAAACGCATCAATTGGACAATGTAACGTTCGCTATTGATGGTCTTACCTTTTTCAAGGTAGTCGATGAACAAAACTCCATGAACATCCCAAAATACTGAGGCCATAACCTTACCGGTTCACATTTGCGTTTTTGGCCGCTTTGGACGCTTCTCACCGACTGCAGTCCACTCGGCTGACGACCGCTTTGACTCTGGAGTGTAGTGAAGGATCCAGGTTTCGTCCATTGTCACATACCGACGCAAAAAATCCGGTTTGTTTCGGCGAAACAGCTTCAAACAGCGCTCAGAATCAACGACACGTTGTTGTTTTTGATCCACTGTGAGCAAACGCGGCACCCACTATGACAACAGCTTCCTCATAGACAAATGTTCATGCAAAATAGTGTACACACTGCCGTATGATATCTTTAAGGTGTTAGCTATCTCACTCAATTTTAATTTACGATTTTCGAAAACGATTTGGTGGACTTTTTTGATGATTACCGGGGTAATTGCCTCATTTGGCCGGCCAGAGCGTTCAGCATCTTCAGTGTCTGTACGACCACGTTTAAACTCAGCATACCACCGACAAATGGTTGTTTTTGATGGAGCAGATTCCCTGTAGCACTTTTCAAGCCATTGCTGAGCTTGCACTGTGTTTTTTTTCATCAAAAAACAATGATAAATCAACACACGAAATTGTTTCGAATCCATTATTCTGAGAATATCAAGACGAGCGTCACTTAAATCACTGTAACTCATGGACCAAACATCAGAATGTCATGAAATTTTGACAGGTATCTTTTGAAGGTTGGTACTTATGAAAAATCATACGGAACTTTTGTTGGCAACGCCATCTATGTGTCAGTCCCGGACTTATTGATCCACGTGTTATATGGGATCACGTCTGGGCAAGGTAAATCAAAGTGTTTTTTTTTAGTTAAAATTTTTAAATGTTCGTGTCGTCTTTTCTCCTCGAGATAACTTTGAGTGAAATGTCATGTATTTCTTAATTAATCAAATTAAGAATTTCTAACGATTATTTGCGAAACTTTCCAATATATTTTGAATCAAACATACTTGGCTTTAAAGCGCCAACTGTCACTTCTTAGTGGAAGGGCATCATATTCCAATAAATAAAAAAAAGAACAATATTTAGTACTATTGCCACAATTTTTTGATACAAAGATCAGAGCCGGTTTCGCTCGTCGCGAGCGTTGATTATCAACGGAGACATTGAAAATTAAAGCAAACCTATTTACACACATTCTAGAGTTAATAATTAATTACCAGGTATAAAAAAAACTAATTTTGTGGAAGATTTAATAGTGTTATTTAAAATTACAAACATTAGCTTACATAAAAAAATATGCTTGATTTATTTACCCTGGTACCACCAAAAAACAGGAGACAAACGTTTTCAATTAGATATGAATGTTAATCACCAAAAATACACGGCATTTCCAAGTCGGGTTGTGAATGAAGCACGCCAAGAAACGAGATGTGGTCCACGAGCCTACTAGGCCAGCTAGAGAGAACTTATTATCACATCCGCCTTCGAAAGCAAGTGTAACAACCAAATAGAACCGACTTCTCTTACTTAGTCAAATCAAATTTCAATGCGAAGCCGACGGAGAAATTCGTCCGAAAATCGTAATGTGAATTACAACTTTAAAACGCGCCGGATTTTTATCAAGCGAAAAAGTCGCGCGTGTCCCATATAAAGTAACATTGCAGTGATAGTTTAGTTGACCAATTACAAGATATTTATACGCCCACGTGAATTGTTTGATCTTATCAAGTTTAACTATGTAAATTCTCGTTAAATATTTTTTTACAGTTGACCTTAATTTTTTGAATCTTGTACTATTTTAAACTTCTAAAACTTTTTCAAGTAAAAACAATCACTTACATTAACTGCGAACCAACAATTTGTCACATTTAAGGTGTTAACTGTCACTTCTTGGTGTAAGTCATTGTATATTTAATTTCATATGATACGCGATTAACGAAACCGGTCCTGGTCTAAAAATACTAAATTATGAAAATAGTACTTAAAATTGCGTTTCTATTGTTTGAATATAATTCAGTCGTGAAAAATGTGCGTCCGACTAATTTTCCGATAGACGATTTAAACAAAAATATCTCGATGAAAAGTTTGACGGATTGGTTGGTTGATCTTTAATTAAATGCACATAAATAGGAAAGGTACAAGGAAACCTGAAAAAATCAAACTTTTTTGACCGAAGTCGTGTTGTTGGTCAGTGTTTTTTTTAATGACTACAGCCCTGATATAAATATTTTTCATTTCGACGTGGCCTTGTTACGGGTTGAATTATGAAGATAAAAATCAATCATATCAAATGCCTTTAATCACATTTCATATAACACGGATGGAATATCGATATTCATCCGTAGCAAAATAACCAACTGCGTTATTACAAAAAGTAATGCATAGCAAACGTATGTAACGGAAGATGGGGGGAAAATATCACCAACATTTCATATGATACATCATTCCGAGCAATCACACATCGAAATTTGATACACGGCTATAACGATCGAGTATCAACATCATTGCAATATCAAATTTTAATTGTTCAAATTCTGTGAACTTCCACGTGTTTTGTCATTCACAGCGAGAGTTTACCATTTCGGCGTATTGAATAATTTAATTCTTACCCATCTGAAATCAGTAGCTAGCTCTAAGACAAGTTTTCCAATATAATTTTAATATTGGTATATAACTCTTGTGAAAAAATGTCATCAAATCATTATATTGATTTTTAAAACTATTTTCACGATTTATTTTACGCCCAGGACCGGTTTTCCTTATAAAATATATTGTGGAAATAGTACTAAAAATGTGTTATTATTATTAAAAAATATCAAATGTCTTTCCATCAAGAAATTACAGTCAACACCCTAAAAGTGACATAATCGATTTATTTATCTCTGTTCGAAGGCATGTTTGTATATGTTACTATTTCTCTACAAATTCTCTCTAGTCAATTCGATATTAAAATAAGGAGTGAAACTCTAGCGATTAACTTACAACTGGTCCTATTCTATCCATATCCTTTATTCGCCTATTCTCATCACAAGATACCTCATTTACGAAGGGGTAACCAATAATTTGGGATCAGGCATCAACGGCAGTAAAATCTATTCGTCAAGCATTTTTGTACAACGATGGAATTTGTGAAAATTTTGCATTTCCAACTTATAAGCAATCACCAACATAATTTTAATTCAGCGATTTTATTGAAGATAACGTTTGATATTCACCCAAGCAAATTACTATCTTTTTTGATTATTGTGTAAGTATATGCCTAAATATATCACTGAAAGGGTTGTCTTTTTATTTCTCTGTTGCGTACAGGAACAAATAGGAAAGTTATACGACACGTGAGCAGGTCAAATAAAGCTGACGATGTGAGAGGCTGATCCACATAGACCAGTGTATCAGTTGATAGTGCTCACGATAGGCAAAACTGGTACTGATCTAATGTTTGCACCAAATCAGTAGCCTTTGCGGGCGTGTGTAAAATAACCCACCAAAGTTTGGTCGCAATCGGACTAACGGTATAGGAACGTATACAGAACGAACAAACAAACAAGCATTCATTTTTTATACATAAGATTGTATTTCAATATTAAATCAACATTATAAAAATTATGGCCACATTTAAATTGTCACTTAAAATGAAAGACGTTTTTTTGCTACACACAGTTGACAGATCATTTGCATGTGAGATTTAATTTCATTTTGACCGACTCGTTAAACAGGCTATTATAATATTTTATAAGCAATGTAAAAAAAATGTTACGCATGCCATTTTGAGTTGTTTTTTTAGGAGTAAAAAATATTGGATGAAAAAACGACAGCATGTATAAATACACACCGTTTTATTTTATGTTAGTAAATAATGATGTTAAGAAAAACTTGAATAAAGTAACGGAGTAACGATTACCTTAAATTTGAATTTTCGAAACTTTGTACGATTCCACTTGCTGTGACACTAACGACCCGGGTTTCGCCTTTCGGCAGCTTCAGCCATTCTATCACACGGATGCAAACAGAACTGACAAACAACAAACAGTTAGCACCGGATATATTAACAAAGGAATCAATAGCAAACGAAAAAGGCAGACCCTAAGGTTGGATCCAAATAAACAACTGAAAGAAATATAAATACTATTGATTCAATAAAAATAACAGTAATAAGTTTTATTCACGCTAAATATTGCTACTGAATCTCTCATGAAAGGATTCAACAATAAATAATGGTCAACTATCAGTAAAATGCAATTGGATAATTTTAGACTTAGAAATACGTACTTTTTCAAACTGGCAGGTAACGGTAAGAATTAAACATCAAGTAATTTAGGAATTTAATTTGAGGTTGTCAACTCATTACTCTGATCTCACGTAAATGATATAACAAGGGGATTTGTGAAGATTAAGCCGCTCGTTAAGAATGTAACTTGAATTTAACTTTAATATTATTGTAACTGATGATTATGGTGAATGACTGTATTCGAGAACATGCCACCATTCAACGATACAAGCTGCCTAACCAGTACTCTACGGTTACTAGCAAGAAACCCGTCCGATCCAATAGTAATATTATACTCGCTAACACATGGCTAAAAAAAACAGGTAAACCTGAAGAGCAGTGAGTCGTAATCTTTTCGGTGTCATTTTTAAAACATTGCATATTTTCTCTTAAATGCCGATTCAAAAAAAAATACAGATATTTTTGCTTTGACACAGACAATAAAACTAATAGAGCTGTATATGCATGTACGCATTTATCAAAAAAATATTTACTATCCACACGGAATGAATACATTTTTCTACGCTCAGTCAAATTTACACTGAAAACCATATAAATATTTCGTATCCAAAAATAATAAAAAAATCCTTTATTGAGTTGATTGCAAGTAATGGAACGCATCATTTCTGTTTTGGCAACTTATTTCTTTTTCCACGGTAGTTTTTGAAACATATCCCGCGTTCAAAAAGAAGATCGAATATAATTATAATAAAAAATTTAATCAATAATTTTATTATTTCACTTTGTGTTTTACTAGATATACAACGTTTTGTACTTCTCTAAGAAGCAAATTCTGACTTATTGTATAATATGGTCATTCATTACTAAGGTAAAATTTAAATTTAATTCTTAACTAACAAATTTACAATGACATGGGGCTAAAATGATAATAGTTACTGTTAACAGTTTCATTAATATATAAGCCCCACTCATATTTTTTTTTTGGACATATGATAAAGAAGGAAATAACAGAAATACATTTGGTCAGTTAAAGATAACGAAGGGACATAATATTTTTATTTTTGACACAATTTAAAAAGCCGTATATATAGTGAGGAGATATACTATATTGACGGCCTAACGACACCTCGTAACAGATAATCGACTCATTTCTAACATGACCCATTAAAAGAAATTTAATAATTCAAGCAAAATAGTTTATATGACTAATTGGATAAAGAGTTATGTCTTATCACATAAAACGCTTAAATGCGCTAATACATTTAAAGAAATACGATAAGAGTTGTCGATCTTAGATCATGTATATTATATACATTGGTAAAATTTTTTTTAGAAAATAAAATAAAAATACATATAAAAAGTATTTGCAAGCTCGCGGGATGCTAGTTGACAATCACCGTAATGGGCTATGTCGATTGTGAATCCGTTCGAGAGACCATCAAAATCAGATTTATAATAGATAGATAGATACAATACAAATAGAGACTCGAGGCGAAAGTAATACGATCAAAATTATTGCGGGCGGAAATGTCTCAAAAGCGGATGTTGCGGTTTCGTTCTGTTCGTGTTGGTTTTATTTGATCTGTCAGTTTTTTTTGAATGACAATAGATGAATCACAAATCAGACGAGATTGCCGGCAGCTGAATATATGGGATCAATCGATTTTTTCCTGTTTATCTTTTTAGAATACGACACAGATGCAAGATGAGGTGTAGTTTCGTAGAAAATGATCACGATTTATATTATTAACACGAACAGTTTATATTTGGCCCAAATAACAACTAACAAAAGCTCGTAATAATAAATTTTCAATATATGAGATACCTTTTGTAAATATATGAAGTAAGAACAATTTTAATAACTCGAAATTGAAACAAAGACATCAATAGGGCATATTGAAGCTACGCTACTGCCATTCTTATTCGTCGTAAATATCATTAAATTTAAGGATCAGGAAGTGGAATTTCAAAAATTTCGTCTACAACAAACCAACACAAGAAAAGATACATTTACAATATACACCATAAATACAGGTTGCACTTATCCTAAATTACGATCCTGTGGGAAATATTTGTTTTTACCTATGAAATTTAAAGAACCAACATCTCAATTTTGAATCGTCCAAAATTTTTACATTCCCACACGTGTTCTCAGTCACTACCCGGGGTTCACCTTTCGTCATCTTTGTATATTATAATACAAAATCTTAATGTAATTATCTTTAAAATTATTATACAGACTTGCTTCGTTTAATTTCTGTCTACAGATCTGTTATTTATAACTATGTTGCTTGTACCACCGTAAACTTCACACTGCCGATATATAATAGTTTCACCTGATCAGATTGTTTAATTGGCAATTTCAATGATATATTATCATTTTAACTTTCCCATACCCTACGATAGTGACACCATTCCCAAACTGTCACTTAATCTTAAAAAATATATTTTAATATTGGTGATGATTATACTCAAGGTATCTGATAGGAAAGTGATTATAAAACACATTGCTGAAGGAAAAAATATTAGGCCAAATAAGTCAAATAAATATTTAATAATTCAATATTTTATCTTATATAATATCTAGCAACATTAAACGACATAAGTATGCGCTCGCACAAATAATTGCGCTTGCGATGTTTCGGCCGGACTGGATTTCGTTAGTCGCATTAATTTGATGTTTGAGCTGAGTGTGATATGTTTTACGCACGACTGAAATATAAAAGAATATTTGATTTTAGTATAAAATATGTTAGAACAGGTCCATAAGCCTTGGCAATCATTTTTTTTTTTGTATAATATGAGAGAGTAAATCTTTTTTTTTCCTAAGGGTCTAACATATGTCGACAAACCCCCATTATCTCAAACGTTATTTTTTCAGCTAGTCTTTTGAGGGTCAAAAATTACTTCCATAAAGCTACTGCCAAATCCAATACCAAAATAACCACAGTTTTTAATAATGTTGAATCACTTTATTTTACTAGACTCGCTCGTTTTTTCTATAATACAAACTTCATTCATGACTGCGCAGTTTATAACGCATTATTTATCTTACAAAATATAAATACACTACGGCTGTAATGTCAGAACATCGTAAACAAAAAAAAAACGTTTACTTACAATGGTTACTTTGTAAATTTTACTTCAGCGTGTGAAGAAAGCGATCCATTTCATTCAAATAGAAATCTAAGTATATTCACACGGTTTCAGCCGAGTCATCGAAGATATAATTCTAGCATTTTCTATTAGAAACTACCGAAAATCCTTGTCATACATACATAGAATTTAAATAATAAACGGACAATACAATTTTCGTTTAGATATGTTCGATAGTGTACGTTTTTGTTTTATTTTACAAACTTCATAGAGGAATATAACGATTCACAACCGAACATTCACTGCTGCACTGAAAAAGAAAAAAAAATAGCAAGCAGGTTTCTATAAATTATGATATTCAGAAAGGAAAACTCGCGAAAATACAAGTATAATAGAGCCATGGAATGGGATTTCGAGCCGCTCTTCTGGCGTATACAATCTAGAAAGAAATTCTCGCATTACCTGCACTTTCGTCGACATTTTGAGTATTGCTTGTTTAAAATTATTGATATTTTGGCATACGATTTTGTTTAATGATAAATTTCTATAACTCATCAAGATAAATAAATAAGGCAATAAATCTTGTAAAGAGGGCTTCGTACGGGTCAGTCTTATAAAATGGTTTTAAAGGAATAATTAAGCATAATACATTTGTACGTCAAAACGATAGGAATACCGAAATGGATTAATGTCATCAACCGCTGCAACGGCATACTCATTAAAATGTTTCCAAAATTTAATATGCATACTCTATCAAAACGATGACACTATATTCACGGAACAAACCCATTTCTGAAATTACTGATAGCCAAACAGGTCCATAAAGAATATGGCAAACAAGGTAACTGTCATAAGCCTTCTTAGGCTTTCAATTGTTGAATATAAAAAAATATTGAAAAAAAAAAACAATAAAAATAATCTTATTGTTAAGTTTCTTTATATAGATAAAGAAATCCTCTCCAATGTCAAACATTTAGATTCATAACGGAGCATACTTCAACCAAAGTTGTTATGCAAGAACTTCAAGCCACTCTCTTTTTCCGTAAAGAATAGATGAAAGATTGGTTGAGGACAGGAAAATTGATTATCTAATCGTTTTCGCAACGTCCCATTTGTAGAATCATCAAGGACCAAATACCACCTAAGAAAAACCGGTGTAAAATAGCTTTTCTGAAAAAATACGATTTCCATACGCTGCCGTATACGTTTGGATGTTTGACATATCAATTGTATCAATATTATTTACCTTTTACTGTGTTAATGCTAAATAAATTATTTCTTTATTAGATTGGTTTTTAATTGAAAATATTCATTAGACAATCATTGATTTCAACTGATAGAACAATTGTTCAAGCTGCACTGGCTCTCGAAATTGTGGGACAGAAGCGAGTTAGCCTTCATTTGGAATTAATGAAAGAATTTATTGGTAGATATATAGGCAAAGTTGTTTCGTGTGGAATGGTATAAGAATAGACTTGACAGAATCGAGTCGAATGTCGAATCGGGTTGTCTGGTTGACCCAACAGCCGCTGTAGGTCGGTCGGCGACCTGCTTTTGCCCCGTACAGGATATACGTACGACTGAGATACGGGGCCGAATTGTTATTTTATCATATCTACACACACCGCGGTCCGGACTGTCAAAACCAGTGGCGTATTTGTTAACGCGAGCGCGACGATTTTTATGCATGCGCAGCTTACTGGGTCGCTGTAAATTTTGATGGACCTCGTGTAAAATGATAATAATAAAAAAAAAGTCACGTATCTGTTTCTGCAAATATAATCAAGTTGGACCCGCTGAAAATCAATCAGCGACGCAGCACGGTTTCCCTACTAAATCTGATAACATGGCGTGAGCATTAATGACAATCAAAACACTATTTATGGTACACGAGATATTTTTGTCACAATCAAGCCGTCGCTATGCGCGTTATCTTCATCACAACAACAACGAAAAAGTAATTAATGTTATCAGCAGATGCACCACAGGATTATTGTGATAACGAATCAGCCGATTGAATTCCTGAATTTGAAGAATACGTACAAGTTTCTTGTTAATAGCTCACCGGACGGTTGATACGGGGCTAGGTATCTCAGGGGTAAAATGCGACAGGCGATTTAACCAGTACCCTGCCGAGCCGCGCGAATTATTTCAATTTAAAAGATAAATTCAGCAGATATATAAATTAAAAATGATATTTTTTTATATATTTAAAAAATGAGCTTCTGCAAAGTTACCGCCGGACCCATCGAAAAATTCAGAACAAAAATTTTAACACTGTTGGCAAACTTATATGTTTAGTTATCAAATATCAACACAGCGCATAAGTCGTCTCAACAGTTGAGACGTTAACAGTCAGGGGGATAAAGTTGCCGTCGTTCATGACATAGTGTCAAATCAAAAGAAACCATTTCCATCGCAATATAGTTCTGTTTTGAATAGATACATTGATTTTTTTAATAACTGCTTTTTTAATAAATTATTTTTTTTGTTTTAA
The DNA here is from genome assembly GCA_028555115.1 of Himalopsyche japonica. NCBI lineage: Eukaryota > Metazoa > Arthropoda > Insecta > Trichoptera > Rhyacophilidae > Himalopsyche > Himalopsyche japonica. The sequence continues at coordinate 1,563,479 of JAHFWJ010000412.1, read as the reverse complement.
ATCTCAAACAAAATAAGGGTAGAGGGATGGTAATATTCCAGGTTTGGATAAAATATTAATGAATTAATAAATAACAGATATCAACGTAAGTATAAAATACAATTTCATAAATGTATATTATACAAAATTATAAACATAATAAACATGAAAATAAAGATTCTGAACCTTGACCATGATGCAACTAGCCTCACTTCCCTCGATCTATATATAGCTCTTAGGTCTAACTTTATCTGGCTATCATCGGCTGTTTTCGATTAATAACAATGATAACCCATAATATCATGATTTTCAGTTCGATACAATACAGTATAATTTATAGACACATGTCTTTACAGACGATATACTAAAAATGAATTATTCCGCATGCTAAAATAATTTTATCTACATATTCGATTAATCTGATTTCCATAGATAATCACAATTATCGGAATGAAATTCAAATCATATTATAAATTCGAACAATCAGATTACGTATATTACACAGAATAGTTGAAATCGGGTGACATCCAGGAAACAAAATTTCCAGCGATTTTTTTAAATTTGGAATTCGACGCCATAGCTTGAAGAGGTACAATTATATTACTTTAATGCACATCGCTCGGAATACTAAAGCCGGATTCATAAACAAAACCGCCGAACGCCAGATTTCTCACGTGAAGGCCAAATTCTGAGACTTTTATATGATGTTCGGCGATTCTAGGAATCTCCTCGGGGTTGCCTTCTCATCAAAACGAATCAAAGCGTAGTTCAGTCCTTCGTGAAACGGATATACTATTAAAAAGTAAAAGAAACAAATAGGACCACCGGACAGACAAGACTCGTTTACTCATACGTACAAATAAATACCAAGATATTTCAAACACAATTTTTTTTCGACGTGATTTGAAACTTACATACATAAAATAAATATAAAAAGGAAAGATACAATCGAACCGTACAGTTTTCAGTGGACATTAGTGATTAGATACCTCATAAAAAGAGAGGTTGCGCGAATGAAAAAAAAGATCAATTAACATATGACCTATAAAGAATCCATATGATTCGCATTGTGAGCGGACGTGGTTTTGTGTCAAGAGAGTATACTCGTTAACCCAACCGGTTTCGATCAATAAAAATCATAAAATTCCACTAGTTTCATTTTATCAATTAAAATAATTTCATTCGACCGACAATCAAAGTTAGCAATCAACCATATTAAATTTACTAAAAATCGTTATTTTTTCAAATGTATCATGTATAATATAATAATGATTACTATGCGCAGTCTGGGCGGAAGTATTAAACCGAGTTCTAAATTGTTGAAATCGATACAGCTGTTTTCAAACACTGTATTCATACGTGTCTGATAATGTTTTCTGTTGTCGATGGAACAGAGCCGATCAGAAGACGAAAAAAACTCGTATTTAGTTGATAGCAGCCGTATCAAACGGGAAAACATTATTTTGTGGGCATTGTGGCACTGATGTCATCTGTGCGATAGTTCGAACCGGACGTGAAAGTCCTCGTGTCGCAGCTACGATCACGTATCTTATTATTGTATATTGTTATCTATTACCGCTTAAATATTTTAGTCCTCGCGAGAAAATTTTATTAATTATTACAAAAAAGTTACAAATTGACACGTCTGCATAGATTTCGACATGTACGACCACGGTACCTTTAAGAACACAAATTATCTTAATTACATAAAAGGTAATGTATTCGAATTGCTTTTTAATGAAGAATCATGTTAAAAAATCAAATTATTAAAAAAATATATCCTTTATAACACAAAAACAGATCGATGTCTAAAAATTGATTTATTGATTTTAATCGTGGAAAAATTCAACGTAATTATTCACAGTATGTATATTTATAAATAAATTTTGAATATCGAAAGTTGTTTTCGTACCTATTCTAGCCGTATCACAGTTTTATATATACTTGGCAATTTTTTTATTACGATCACCAAAGAAGATTCGGAATTCAAACCCAGGCAACTTCGAGCAACATTAACAATGTTTTTTTTTTTTTTTTGAATTTTCAAATTTTAATAAATGGTGTGTTAGAATTCAGATTCCAAATATCTGTACACATTTAATGTCATATTCAAACGTGAAATAACACTGAGAAAATTTCAAATGATTAAATGGATATTCAAAATAATCCCCACCACATATTTTGCATAAGCAATTAAAATGTAAAATTAAAGTTCAATAAACATACTTCTTTCGGGCGCATAAACTATCATAATACCAAGATGTCAAACCGCAAAAATCTTTAGTGTCAGCAGCAATCGACGTTAAAAATGCGGAAGACATTTTAAACAGAAATCATTGGGAATCCCAATAACGAGATGACAGTAAAAGATCAACGCCATCGACAGGTGGTTCGGCGGTATTCTATGCATCGAAACATTAACCGATGCAATGAGGAAAAATGAGCACAATGGAATTGTTGATATCGTGATTTTTCTCTTCCATTAGAATAAGGATATATAATTTGATACAAGGCATGCTATAGAGGTGAAAAAATTGGAGCACGTCATTTAAATTATATTCCTTTTTTAATTCAAATATTCGAATCTTAAAGAATGCGCCGGTTCTATAGCATATATAAGCGGCACGCCACGACCATCTAATTTTCATAAAAATCAAATTCTATCAAGCACTTTCAGTCGATACATTTAATAACGTATATATTATTGAATTACCATTTCTTTCATTGTGTTGTCAACGTCATTGAATTCGGTGGCGGTGCTCACAGAGCCAAATCCTAATATAGCAAGCTTTCAATTAATATATGATATCCAAATTTTAATTCAAAACTTCAAACTATCCGATCCTAAAAACGAATAATATCGCGAATGATTAGCTGAGACGAAGAGAGGTTGAGCAATAGTAATAACAAGCAGTCGTCGTTCAAAAACTTATGAGATAGGTTCCGCAAGGAGTCCGTATGCTCCACATTGAGAGCGGACATGTTTGAAAATAAATCTTAAAAGCGGCCTGGTTTGATTTCATTCCCAACATATGATGTCGATGCGATCTTTGATATCATGATAAGATCAATATGCTAATGTTGGAAGTTTTGAATTTACTTACCCCCACTACTTTAAGCTCCAAAGTTACCATACTGAACTAAAATCGTACTACTGCACTTTTTTATTAATTCTTAAATTTCATCATCACTGATCTACAAAAATAATTAGCAATTCAATTCTGTGAACGTGTGACGAGTCCCGGTCACGAAACTGAATGTTTTGTAGAATTTCACATTTTAAATACCATAAATATATCAAAAGTGTTCCTAAATAATTAACTGATAATTTCGTAGGGCCAAGAAGACGCCAATCTGATAAAGGGATGAATAAACAAATTACGGAGCTCTCTCGACAATTCAGTACCTATACATCAAGGGTAGCCAACCTGCGGCCCACTGAGTGTTTACTTGTGGCCCACGGAGAAATATCCTGCATTTTACAAACATGTTCCATCGATAATTTCGCTATTGGAAATACTTACACGTGTGAAAAATCTTTTAGTTGAATGAAGCATATTAAATCTTAAATGAGAACACGAATTACTAACGAGCATTTGAAAAACTGTTTGCGTGGGACAACAACATCAACCGTTATCAACATTGATGCAATTAGTTCAGAAAAACAAAATCAAACGTCTCGCTAAAATATATTATACTTAGTTTATTATTATTTTTTGTATTGCCTAAATCTAATCTAATATATATGTTTGATTCTCGTTTTTGTTATATCTTCTTAGAAAAAATACTATATTTCTTGTTTGCTTTGAATAATAAAAGAAATTTTGTTGTACGGCCGGGTAGGATATCTCATTTCTAAAATCTGACCCGGCTGCTGAAAAGGTTGGCCACCCATGCTATATAAAAAAATACTTTTAAATTTATTGCTACCAATAAACATTTATTTTTGGCAATGACACGTATTCATTCCTTTACCAAATTTATGTGTTTCGAAATGTTTTACTGAAAATTTTAGTTACGCCGCTGCTTGCTATTTACACTTTTCGCCAATCTAAAGCCAATTAATTTACATATTATCGTAACACATGAGTAAATTGAACGAATCGATGCCTTCCGAAAGATAACCTTGATTACGAACAGGATCTAAATTAAAATAACCTAAGAAAGTAACTTTTCAATTACTCATGTTAAAATTTCTAGCCCACACACGTAACACCGATCAACATTAGGGCTGACAACAATTTTCTATTATTTTGAAAACATTTTTAACTTGCTTTTGTTTCTGCTAATTATATAGCATAATCGAAAATATGTATGTTAAGCATTGATTGAGTGTACTATCAATAGTATCGATAGAAATATTAGTGTTAATTACAAAAGGATTAAAAACATATAGCTATCGTATTTAAAATATTACAGAACAAAAATTTGCTCAACTTTTCCATATTTCAATAATTTGCGAAATATAATGACATCCCTAACAAAACAAAAATAAAGATGGCACAAATCACAACTTCCGATAAAGTGACAGATCACTCGTAGATGTATAAAATATTCTTGTTGTATGTGTGCAAGATCAAACCAATAATTGAAACGTATATTTATGATAACCACACAGAAAACTCTTAACTGAGGATGTTCAGGATTCTACAATGATGTTTCACAATGTAATATTATTATAACCGAATTCTTTTCGAATTTTAAGCAGCGTATATCTGTTGTGATATCAATTTTAATAGCATGTACTACGCTGAGTAGAACGAAAAAATATCAAAGATGAAATGATTTCCAATTCATACCTGAATTTTATCGGAAGATTCCATTTAAATCTATATTAATCCAATAAACAGCTCATTCCCAGAGGCACACACAGTTGCACATACTTTGAAAATATGTCCTTGTGAAACACATTCAATTTATTTTCGATAGACGGCAATTATAAACAATTTGAGCCGAGTAATGTTTAAAAAATCCAAAACACGAAACATCGATCACCCCGAAATAAACACAAAAGTGTAAATGATTGTATAAAAATTACTACACATGTCAACCAAATTCAACAACGTCCCCATCACCACTCAGCTGACATTGTAGTCTTGTAGACATTTACAATTTTTAAAGCTACGTTCTATTGCGGCAAACGTCAAACCAGTTCAAAACCATTTGAGCACGTCCATCCAACTTAGGCCTCTTTTTTGGTAAGGCGATTAATAATAACAATTATAATAATAAATTAAGCGCTTGTTGCCTAGATGTCGTCACATAATATTAAATATATATTTTTTTTTCTTAAAAAAAGGAAGAAAATATTTCACCACAGCAAGTAGTAAAATACAGAAGACAATATTTCATCACAGCAGGATTTTTTTAATGTTTTATTGCCTCATATAATAGGCAAAAAGAGTTGATCTAACTTTTCAAATACACGTACACAATGTTTATCAAAGACCAATTCTCTAAGTTATTACTTTATATACAATATTGGAAAAATTATAAATTTATTGTTTGAAAAAATACAAGGAGGGATGCATTATAGTTACTTAGTATAAAAACGTTGAACTATTTCACCGCAGCAACAAGTGTTGTTTTGTATTTCATCGTAGCAAAACAAAAGAACTTTTTGAAAAATTTTCTTTAGGAAACAATTATATTATTGACAATCAACACAACAAACAGTTGCAATGTTTAATTTAATAATATAAAATATTTTTATTTTTAATCAATGTATACTTTATCAAATTGTCTATTAACTGACTCTTGCATATTACCTATGGTAAGGACGCTTAAAACAATCATTTTCGCCCGCTATTTTGAATCGATACTTTTGTCACGTCGCAAAATTTCCGTTCGATTTTTTTTGATTTCATGGTAATTGTAATTGAGATATTGTTTATTTTTGTCATTAATATTTGTACATTTCAGATTCTACCATGCCTCGTGTTTGTTAGATTCCCGGTTGCAATGCTCGAATGTTATGCCATTCTATACCAAGGGATGACTCGATAAAGAAACAATGGCGTAGTCGTAGTCATAGTCGAAGCCCCTTCAAATTCAATCCGAATCCTTCAAACTTGAGAAGTCCCGCCAAATTATTCATGGAGTAAAATTTTACAGTTGCGTCGTGTTCATCCGATTCATCCATGCATTTTGTGAAAGGTTAGTCGTGTCATGATTTCATTACATTTGTGTTGTTTCATCTGTGATCAGGTATTGTCATTTTTCTGGAATTAAAATGGTGCTCAAAGTTAACTTACTCAAAGTGGCCTTACCTGCCCAAATGTAATATATTGACTTTTACAAGAGTTGCAAAATCTTGGCTATCCTATTTGTTCTTTTTTACGATTATAGAACACATTTTACAAATTGTTTATGTAAGAATTCTGGCATATTATGAAAATTAACCCTGCAGCAAGAGTACATAGTCAATCACTTCTTTCATGCAATAATCTATTAATGCAATGCCAGTTTACTTTGTCAGTGTAGTCATTGATAATTAAAATTGTAGCAACCACGTGTGACCAGGGCTCCGCTAACCAAGCTGCGATAAATATGCTGCGCAAGGATACTGCTCGCTTAAGATTACAACAGGCTATGAAAGTAAGAGTTATATAAATATCTACATTTTTAGTTCATTTTTTAGCGGTAGACAAAATCTTAATATTGTATTCCATCATGTTCGTAAACAGTGAACGCAATTCGCCACATACAAATCAGCAAATTCGTCATATTTTTGTTTGTTTTGACTAATCCAGATAATCGAGGTTCTACTGTACATAGATAAACTATAACAAGATGAAATAAATTTGAATCTGTGTTAATGAAGCTGTAATTTATTTAAAAAAAATAATTTGTATCACTTGTTCACTGATGGATTGCTCATGATTACATGGTGATTTTTTTTTTTCAGGAAGTACTATTGAAATTATTCCTGGGAAAGAAGTTGTCTTATTTGATGATCCACATTTGTTAAAAGGAATTCGGAGCCATTTAATGATGAAAAACTTTTCTACGATGATGACAAATCTATAAAAAGATATGCATCATGGAAACACATAATAAAACTATATGAGATGGACACCTTGACTATTGGATTGGAGCGCCTTATACCAAAAATTAATGAGCGGCATGTCCGGGAAAACAAAATGAAAAGGATGAAAGTATCGCATTGCGCCCAGGTTTTATGCCAAAGATTTGGCGCCGCTATACTCCATTGTGCTGGAACAGGTATGTGTTTTTACAGACTTTTTCTACTTCATTCTGCATTACTCTGTAAAGCATTAGCTTACTGTACTAATTCAATATTTCTTTAAAAATAATTGCTTTCCCATACTGAGATCGGCGCTTTGCTAGACATGAAATGATTTATTTTCTTTCAAAAATAATGGCTGAAAGTCAGATTATTAGAGATAATGTCTTGCTATAATTCTACAACACACAATATTTTAGTATTTATTTCTACAATAAATATTTTTTTTTCAATTTAAAAATATATTGTGGAAATAAGTACTATAAAATGTGTTTTTATTATTTAAAATATACCTTTCCATCAAGCAGTGGCAATTAACACCTTAAAAGTGAAGGTACACAGTGTTATATATTTGTTATCGTCTGTTCCAGTTCAGAGGGGAAGAGAGCTTTTATACCTGGATACGGAATATACTGGACGATGTTCGTTATTTTGGGATTAGTTGTTTGACTCTGTCAATAGTACCAGCAAGTGTCCAGTAGCGGGTAAGAAAAATAGGGTATGTATCAATAACACTTCTTACCACAAAGCTTTTTGGCTTGATGCAATTGAGACAATTAAACTCATACGCTTTGTGGGTCGAAATACTAGTCAGTCAACACCTGTTGTGCCATCTTTGAAGAATTGGATTGTTACATTAGAAGGATTCATAAAGTCATGGGATATTTTAAAAGACAAGGTTTCCAGTATTTAGCAACGCGTAATATCAATCAAGATCCATTGGAGAATTTTTTCAGTAGCATAAGAAGCCACAGTTTAAGAAATATAAACCCAACTGTACATCAATTTGTAGGCTCATTTAAAAGCCTTCTAATTAACAATCTGATGTCGAGACACTCTCAAAAGCAATTGTTAGGATGATGGTGCTGAAGGAAGAAATTTGGTATCACACAGGAACAAAAAATATTATTTTCTCATAGCTTTAAAAAAAATTAAATGATGAAATGTGTGTACTAAATCTGTTGCACATTTAATCAATTGCATTATGTATTTTGTAAATTTTTATTCAGATTCACAAAAGCGCTCAAGAAAATATATTCTGTCAGTTAAATTGTTAAAACATATGTGTATATATATACATATATATTTATGCATATACAGTGGAACCCCGATCAACCGTTCTCGCATAATACGTTTTCCTGTATGGTTCGTTAATTTTTTATAGTCCCGTCAAACACCCATAAGAACAATGTTAAATAATCCCGCATTAACCGTTCTCAGTTTATCGATTTCCTCGATCTAACGTCTAAATATTATAGTCCAGTCTCAAATATTATTCTAATTGACCGACTTTGGTAGATAAATCTTTTTATTCAATACAATCTGTGTGTTTGAACACATTAAATCTTATATATCAACCAAAAAAATTAATGTTCACCCAAATGTCTTGAGATTTTCTCTAATAAAGAATTTCACAAGAAGAAGTTTAAAAAACTATTCGAATATTTCAATAAATAAGATTTAATTAATATAACTTTCACAAAACCATCTCATATTTACCAATTTTAGTGTAACCCATCTTTGAAATCACTTTTAAGGTGTTAACTGTCACTTCTTGATGGAAAGGCATGATATTTTAAGTAATAAACACATTTTTTTTAGTACTTATTTCCACAATATATTTTTTGATCAGTATCGGTTTCGGTCATATAGAATACAATTTACAAACAAGTCTATTTATACAAAACAAAAAATTAATTTGAGTTAAAGGTAGCAGGTGTGCAAAACCATTGGTTCAAGAACTAGGAAACAATTTACATAAAGTCATACCATATTGATACAAATAAAGTAAAAAAAAAAAAAAACCATCTTTGAAAATTAAAGGAAGGCGGGACATTTCTTAAATATAACTTTTTTTAATAAATATTTTAATTTTTCCTGCATTCCTCGTTTTCCGCATTTTTTGTTTATTTTTTAGGGTTCCACAAAAAACGTTGAATCGAGGTTTCACTGTTTATATATTTATACAATCATTTTTATCCTAAACCTTTTTTCCATACAATCTTTCTTCCACACAACCTTCTTCTTTCCATACAATGCTTCTACCTCCTCGTGGTTCTTACTAAATTTTTAAGAATTTTTTTCATTTATCAACATTACTGACAAAAGGAAGCTTATGTGCATATGATGTTCGTTGCATCGACTATAGTAATAACATTTTATTAATCATTGTGTTTACTTTTTCTTTCATATTGCATAAAACCAATTGGATCCTACTTACCAAACTGTGGCATCAGTTACCAAAAACTTCATTGTATCAATGCACAGACCTGAATCTACAAACATCTCCACATGAGGCCGGGTGAATGCTGATGATGTGAATTGCTGTCAACCATTATTTATTCACCAATCACTAGTTAATTTTATTTTTATCTTTGAAATTGTTCTATGATTTGTTATTTTTCTAATTCCAATGTATTTGTAATATGTGAAATAAATAAAATTTATTCAAATGTCTGTATTATTTCGAATTCCCCGCCTTTACAAACATGGGGGCGGGGAAGCCGTACAACTGAGGGTGAGGGGAATTCGCCTTAGTTCTGTGGCAGATGAAAAGGTGGTGCGTTTTTTTTTGTCCATTTCTATTGTATGGGAGTTACCAATCTATAGTATATAATTTGTGCATTTGAGAACAGAAAATGGTTTCAAAATGAATTTAGATTTGCACAACGATTTAACATTCAATATACCATGTTGACTTGATTATATTTATAGATGTAGTATATATATATACTTATTATAAGTTGTATTTGATGGTATACATTTACCACTTTTAAGGTGTTAACTGTCACTTCTTGATGGAAAGGCATTATATTTTAAATAATAAAAACACATTTTTTAGTACTTATTTCCACAATATATTTTTTGATCAGGACCGGTTTCGCTCATCGCGAGCATTATCAACTGATCACTGACATTCAGTTGATAATGCTCGCGATGAGCGAAACCGGTCCTGATCAAAAAATATATTGTGGAAATAAGTACTAAAAAATGTGTTTTTATTATTTAAAGTATACATTTACATTACTATAATTCAATTTTATAGGTAAACATATAGCACAATTTGTCTTGTATCATTTCTATATTTTGTACTATTTTCAATACTAGTTTTGCTAATGAAGAGCCAAACTAGTTGTGTCGCTGCAATATCATAAGACAGTATTACATCAAGATCATTGATTATATTCATAAAAATTGTATTGTTTTGAAATATATAACGAAATAAAACAACTTCAATAAAAAAATAATGCTATTTTATAAATTAAAACTTAAGCTTACATATTTTTTGAAAATTTTCAAAACCCTGACTGAAAAAATGACTCATGATGATTAACTAATATATTTATTATTTTTTCATAGAAAACCAATACAACATAAGTACAAAAAGAGTTTACCATACCACACCACTCTAATTCAGATTGACTTAATAAGTCATATATATTTCATTATCTAACAGCTATTTCGGTAAAACTGAAAAAAGCATCTAGATTCTTGTAGCCTTAATAAAAGCATTTTAATTATATAATTTGGTTTTGTTAAATAAAATACCTTTTATTGAATATTTTTATTTTAGCTTCATAATAAAACAGGGTCATTTCAAACGCGTTTTAAATTGTTTTTGTTAAATACTTAATAACCAACTTTGAAAATAATAAACACAGAGGTATCAAAAACAGCACACCTCTTAAAAAATAGAAATCAAACCATACGTCAAAAAATAAGTGGAATGAATATATTAAAATAATGTTCACAGCTTATGATAATTCAATAAAATAATATACCTTTTATAAATACTCTGTTTTTACAACATTTTCGGAAAATATGCGCTGATTTTAAAATCAGTCAAATAATATTTATAAGATCATGCGGCAATGTAAAAAATTTAAAACATTTAATATCAGCTCAAATAACGTGTCACCAACAAATCAAATAAAACAAATCGATCCAGAGTATAGTGAATATAGCAATTATTTTTTAACATCAAAAATCGTATTAAAAGAACAATCTTAGCCAAATCAAAGCTGCCGTGTGAACGATTTTATTTTCCCAATAAGCCATTATTCTCTTGACAAACATAGGATATTTTTGATAAATTTAATTGGTCATTTGTTTATTGGACTAGTTGCTCAAGAAAAAAGGCCTAAGCATCGAGTGTTGACTAATGATCTCCTTTTTCCTGCATTTTGAGCGTATAAGAAGTATTTTATAAACATACCTAAACGTTTTTTTTTATATGTTTTCTAGCAACATTAAATTTCAATAAACCATAGACTATCAAATTGGAAAAAAAGCATAGACTAAAATATCTGTCAATCTATCAACCTGTCAAGATTGTCAAGTTATCATTGTCCAAAAAACGCAGAATTGTCATTTATATTTTGACAACAAAGAGAAATGACATGGCGGAAGAACTAAGAAAATATTTGAATCAACTTCTTGACAGGTAATCTTTTTTAAATTGTATCCAGTATAAACTAGGAACATGTATTTTAATTTTAGTCCAAAAGTCAAAAATATTAATCACTGTGAGTTTGTTGTATGGTAATGCTAACCGATTTGTTAGAAAAACTTATACACATCCACCCAAATCGAAGGCATCACTGTATTCTTACGTGATGTTATGTTTATACCTACTGTTTGATAGTAGGTAATATTTTAATGCACTGACTCATAATATAAAAACAGATTTTTTATTAATATTAAGACCGGACATGAGCTAATTGCTAATTTCATTTTGGTGCGAGATGATTAAAATAAAAAAATCAAAATAAAAAATATCGAGTTTATTAATTTTCTCAAAGACCTGTCATTGAAACATGAAACTCGCATTGTAATTGGTGAGATTTGAGAAAGAGAACAAATTGACACTCGTGTCTTCTCATATGTTGTTTTGGTAAGTATATTCCCTTTCTGAAGAAATTTATGCCAGGATAGAAAATTTGGAAAAATATCAAACATTGGAATCAAGGAAACCAACAAATTATTAGAAAAATATGTCATATATATTAAGATATTTTAAACATTGCTCTATAGTTAATTCTGAGATGTTCCATTTGACATTTTAACATTTACTACTTTTATGTTTGCACTTTATCTAAGTCATAAATTTCTGTTATTCGCATGATTAATAATTTTGTATTTCCATATCTTTAACCTTTCCAGAAGTAACTAATTTATTTTAACAGTGCTGTGAGGAGTAAGTTTTTTTGCATAACATTTTGTTTAATCAAATCATTGTAAAAAAAAATAGCTCACGTTTTTAGGGTTTTATCGTAATAAAACCAGTTGTATAATCCAGGGATCACAAACCATTGACACATATCACTTGAATATATTATCACAATAATTTTTGGTTTATACGACAATTACGTCCATACTCCTTTAGGAAAAAGTAGTATGTCCATACTCCTGGAATGTTTAATTAAATTTCCTACGTAAAGTAATTTTTGTAAGGATCATTTAGTTAATTATCAGATAGAAACATACTATCATATTCTAATGAATATGAGCCTGTTTGCTTTCCTTCAGAGTGAACGGATTGCATTGTATTTTGATAACCGATCGAGATGGAGTTCCACTTGTAAGAGTCGCCACAGATAGAGCCCCACAGCCAGCCCTGAGGCCAAACTTCATATCCACATTTGGAATGGCAACCGACCAAGGAAGCAAACTGGGATTAGGAAAAAACAAATCTGTCATCTGCATGTATTCTAATTATCAGGTACGTTTCTGGTAACATTTAATATTATATTGTTCTGTCATATTTAGTCACAAAATAAAGGGAATTATTAAAAAAAGAGGAAGCAAAAGCTTATTCAAAAAAGCCAATTGCTTGATTGATGGGAGAATAAATGAGAATATTGTTTATTTTTATACAATATAAAGATTAATATTATTTTAATCTTATTTATGATATCGACTGAAGGTGCTTGATGGAATTTTAATATCAAATTTTAATTGTTACATCTTTGTACGATTCCACATGTTTTGTCACTAACGACCTGGGTTTCGCCTTTCGACATCTTCAGGCATTCTATCACACGGATGCAACACAACTGCCTGTAATAAGTTTCATTTACGATAAATACTGTTGACGAGTCATTCTTGAAACGATTTTACAATAAATAGTAATCAAATAAGGTTTAATTGCTAACTGTTTATTGTGGGTCAGTTCTGTTGCATGTTGAATGCCTGAAGATGCAGAAAGGCGAAACCCGGGTCGTTCGTGACAAAACATGTGGAATCGTACAAAGTTATACCAATTCAAATTTTATTTTAATCGTTAAAATAATTGATTATCTGGTTCTTATATTATAGTAAATATAGTGTAAAACAATATATTTTCTATTCCTTTTTGAACTTCTTAACTTAACTTAATTGCGTGATCAATTCAACATCATCCAATTTCGTTGCAACGCTTACAAACTCCACTCTCATTACTCACAGTTATACTGATTTCTGCTTGAAGGCTTTCTCTGCTCTTCTACGTTAAAGATTTTCTAATACCATATAATTGAATAGTGCTTGTCCTAAATAAACTCATATTTTAACCGTTAGAATGCTACGCGGCGCAAAAGCGCTGCGATCGTTTGTATCGAAAATTGCGGCGCAGCGCAAAAGCGCTGCGAGTTTCAGTGTGTTTTCGGTGCTCCGCGGGAGTGCACGTACGCTAACCTCGCGCGTAATTTGTAATGAGAGTGCATTCTTATACATTTAAAAATAACTTTTATCGTTTTTTATATTATTTTAAAATATCACTGCTCGAAACCATCGTAAGGGAAACAAATCGATATGCTGCACAGTTTTTGGCCTCGCACACTGTATCGGATAATTCTCGAGCAAAAAAGTGGACGCCGACAACAATATACGAAATGAAAGCCTTTATTGCTGTCATACTCGAAATGGGAATAACGAGAAGGCCAACAATTAGTAGTTATTAGTAGCTATTTGTGCGGCAAAACATAATTGTTGAGCTATTTTTTTTTGATTTTTTATTTTCTAAAAGAAATAAAATACAATAATATTGATATCACTTTATGTTTAATAAACATTAATAAACAATAAACATTTTATCTTTATAATGCAAAAATAATTAATAAAATTGATTGATATTTGTCTAAGTTAGAGTGTTTTATTTCACACCATTATTTTTTCCTCTAAATTAATCAATATGTGTATAGCAATTTTCATTCATTTTTGCCAAAATTGCTTAGCACTAAAACGGTTAATATACTATTTGATTCTTTTCAGGTGATTCAGATCAACAAACTTCCATTGGTATTGACATTTATCGGTAGTGATAATTGTAATACGGGACACATAATGTCCCTCGAAGAGCACATTGATCCTCTACTGAACGACTTGAAATTGGCTGTTACTGAATCATGAAAGTTTTTCGATTAAATTTTTTTAATTAGCTTAAGACAATGTTTTAATTAAAATATTTTATATTTCAATTGATAATGATTGTAAAATAAATTAGCTAAAAAAATAATGTAAATGTACAATCATATACAATTGACTCCACCACCGTAGTTTTAATGTTTTAATAAACGCTTGTGTATATTAAATTTAAAACTAAACAGTGTATTACAAATAAATTTTTGGTGGATTAACAGAAAAGAAATTTTTGTAAAACCTTAACAATTCTAGAAAGGTAAATTAGTGGGACTTGATATATTATGTGTAACAACTTTTCCAAGCATGTTATATTACCGCCATATTGCTTTCGAAAATAAATGTTTAAAGGTCCTAATATGGATGCTACATAAAATATTTTGGTTATCGTTTATTTTATTTTGAGTTTTAATTAAAGTACATATTAACAATTCAAGCGTAACTTTGGCATGAATTACACAAAAACTTATCTCAACATAGTAATGCATTATCAACAAAAATGATTAATGAAAATAAAACATGTATCAATTTCAAATTTGAGTCCTTTTTTTATCATGAACATAATGGAGAAAAAGCCTTGAACAAACACTTTAATCGAGATTTTTTTTGAGTGATATGTTAAAAATTGGAACTGATTTTTAGCTCCATGTCAATATGAATATTTTGAAATATATAATTCATTTAATTCTACAAAATATGAGCATGGTATGTTTGTTATTTGTTACATCAAAATATTTTGATAAGATCTGTTGTGTCCAATTATTACTAATTAAATATCAATTATGAATGGATTTCTGTTAACAATTTTTGTCAAATAAAATATATATTGAAGATTTTCTCTCATTGAATTGAATTGAATTATTAACACAAGTAAGTGTAACATACTGAAATCTGTACATCACGATTACATATTTACTTTATACTACTGTGACTAAAAATTAATGATAAAAAAAATAATAATTAATAAAAAAGTATGATCAATAGGATTAGATCAATGTACCAAAATAAATCTTTTTTTTTTCAATTATAGCACATGACATTCCTATTTAGCATATCATATTTACTGTGTCTAAAAAAACATATATAATATTTTAATTTTATTTTTTACTGAATAAGTTTAAAAAAAAAAGAAAATCACAGAGAATATAAAATAATTTAATATCACAAATATTTGCTAAGCATTTTTGGTTTACTACTCTGAACGTACACAATACAATTAAAAAAATACTTTCTCGTGAATATATAACAAAAAATGATCAGCAAAAAGAATGTCTTAAACAGTATGGCCTAGCATAACATCAACTGTCCAGTGTTATCATAACACATAGATCAACATGATTCACAATGAAATCAATAATCTAAATGAGTTAATCTTTTTAATGAAGTTAATGTAAATCATCTAAATCATTTTTTTAGTACTATTTCCGCATTACATTTTAGAATCAGGATTGGTTTCGCTCATGGCAGGCATTATCAACTGATAATATAGTGATCACAAAATATAATTGGAATAAAATGGAATTAGTACTACAAATGTGTTTATATTTAAATTGTCATACTTTTCCAACAAGAAGTGACAGTTAACACCTTAAATCTAATCCAAAATATATAAATATTGATTTATTGATTGGACTTTTCTAACATATTAAAAAAGTAAATGAAATTTAATCAAAAGTAAATAATCTATGATGCTTTATTACTTTCATTATATAGGTGTTATCAGGGGCCTCACCCTGTAATCCCAAAACAACATTCAAAGCCGCCAACTGAGCCATTTCATTTCTTCTATTAACAGTTGCGGTACCTAAATGTGGTGTCAAAACTGTAATAATATTAATACAATCATTATAATGGAATTTAACAAAATATTATCATAATTGAGTTGTAGGTTTGATCAGAGTATTAAACACACTGCAAATATTGACATATATAATGTAATGCCGGATCAGAAGAGATATATATAGTGGAATATCTCTTTGTAGTTTTTATATAATAAATATCACTGAACGTAAACATGGGGCGAAATGTATTAAGTTTTCATATGAAATCTCAGAATACAGACCACACGTTAGGAACACAATCAAAAATATATGAGTCATAAATAGGTTATTTTTGAGGCTACAAGCACATGCCTCTTGTGTTTATGGGTAATCTGCTAGATTATAGATACAATCTAGTATCTGAACTTAATGGTAGTAAATACAAGACATTAAAATAATGATTTATTGAAGTTAGTATATGATGATTTTGAACAGCTGCTAAAAAAACCGTGAGAGGTTTTATCTCTATACAACTAAAAAAGATGGCAAAGATATTAGAGTGCTACGTATTTCAAAGAATAATACTCACAACAATTTGATATTGACACCAGTGGATGATCTTTTGGCAATGGTTCAGGTACTGTGACATCTAGTCCGGCAGCCCAAATTTCTTTTGTTTCTAATGCTCTCACCAAAGCATCCTGATCAATCACTCCTGTTAAGCAAAAGTATTTTATACAAATACTGTTTTATTTCCGTCTATTGCTGTCAAAAAGCCCCACAATACATTTACCTCCCCGTGAGACATTTATTAATATTGATGTACTTTTCATCTTTCTGAATACTTCTGCATTCATCATGTTTTTTGTAGCATCATTTAACGGACATGAGAGGATAACAAAATCACTCTGATTCAACAGTTCATCAAATGTCACATATTCAGCACCAAGCTCATTCCCTTTAAAAAAAAATGCACAGTGTTCCAAATTAGTTTCATGTAAATATCACTATCAATAGAACAGCAAGAAATCCTTCGCCAAAGGTCAAACTAACCATAAGGTCAGCTTACCTAAAAGTGCGAAAGGTCAATGCCAAATACTTGCCTATCTGATATCTGGGCAGCAGCCCACAAAGTAACTTGCTTCAAACCAAAAATTGCCACAATCCGGACCAAGAAAGACACTGGGTAATGGTTTGTTACTTTTTAGGATAATTCAAGCCCCAGAGAGCTGCCTTACTACACAATAAAATTCAGCTAATGTTAATATGGAGGAAAAAATGTTATCCATTGAATATTCTGAATAATTTTTGTTTGTTTAAAAATATTTTTTGAATTTTGTGGTGATCAAAACTGATCCTGATCTTAAAAATATTAAATTGTAGTTACAGTACTAAGTTTCAATTGTTTAAATATAATGCCTTTCCACCAAGAAA
The DNA here is from genome assembly GCA_028555115.1 of Himalopsyche japonica. Lineage (NCBI taxonomy): Eukaryota > Metazoa > Arthropoda > Insecta > Trichoptera > Rhyacophilidae > Himalopsyche > Himalopsyche japonica. The sequence continues at coordinate 1,545,662 of JAHFWJ010000412.1, read as the reverse complement.
TGACAGTTAATACCTTAAAAGTAAAGTATTTTTCTTGTAAAGATTTTTATGTAAATATCTTTTCTGTCAACCAAAAATTACTTGCGATATTGGTTCAAGATTATTTACAGTTTACATACCTTCAGGCTTTTCTTTAGGCCCAGTGTAAATTATTTCCCCCGCTTCGAATCCGCTAAGTCTTCGAGTGATGGTTTGTCCGATTCCACCTAATCCAATAATCCCTACTGTGCTACCTTTTATATCCGGTCCGAGATTATTTTGGGCCCTTTTTATCCAGTTCCCTCTGAAATACAACTTATATGAATATTTTATGTAGGTGTTGTTTAAAAATAATTGATTGCTGTTGACAGTTTTATTATTTTGTTACGTCCATTTTAATGCCTCTATTATTTCCTCGAAGTGTAAGTATATCAAATCTCTGTACAATATAACAATGAGATTATTAAAGACAGAATTTATTGCTTGGACAAATTTGCATGTGACGAATATTACAGCATCAAGAGCAATACAATTTATGTCAGGGTAAATTTTCATTAATTATAATGTCAAGTGAATTTATCACAAAATTGTCACAATGTTAAACAACTAACATTTTCACTTGTTGAATCCCTTCCATTACCCTCCTTGCAGCACCAATCATAAGCATTATAGCCATGTCTGCAACAGCGCCATTCAACACCTCTGGAGTGTTTCCTATAGCGATTTTACGCGCTTTTACTTCATTCATCTCAACATGATTAACACCGGCAGCCATTACACCAATCACTTTAAGTTGACATCCTAATCATGAAAATATTTAAATAAATTGAAAATAAAGCCGCAATAACATTCCATTAATAAGGTATTTTACTAACCTGCTTTATCTAACAGTTCACTTCCTAGATGCATTCTAGTTCTCCATATAATACCGTCAACACCAGGTATTAATTCTTCAATTTCTTTTTTAAAGTCATCAATTGCTCCTACATCAAACCCATTTTTTTTGGTTTGAATTATCTGTCACATTAAATAAAATTTTCAAAATTTCGATTTAACTGAAAAAAATCATTGAATATAAACAAATCATTAAGCAATATGCAACAGAGAAAGCTACCGAGACGAGTGACAGAGGAGACCGACACTGATCACTATTGGTCGGTTCCCTATACAATAATATGGAGTGCATTTAAAAGTGCGAGACAGTGACAATCGCTTTAAGACTGAAGTGTCATATAGCAGGTGTATGCAGTAACATGTTTTTTGAGTTGAAATATTTTAAATGATAGAAACTGAACTTACTGGTGCTGAATATTAAACTATTTTCAAAACATGTACAGCAACAGATGATAATTTTTTTCTTGTTTATGTAAGTTATTAAAGCTCATTTGTGGTAACGTTTAAAAAAAAATATGTTAAGGCATGTTTGCTCAAAAAACAGTCTTAAATACTGAATGTTGCGCATGTTTTGGTCGTCATCCTTATTAATGTGAAGCACTGTTGTATGAGACCAAATGTTGCATCATTAGTTATTCCTTCATTCGTAGACAGGCTGCCAAAAACTTATGTATAATATATTTTTTTAAATAATAACACATTTTTAATGGAAATAGGAAAAATAGGTTGTCTTTATTATTTAAAATACAATGCCTTTCCACCAAAAAATTACAGTTAAAATCTTAATTAATTTAGGATATCGACTGAGTGAGTGATAGAATTTCAATATTAGATAATCTTATAATCAATACAACATATTCATTTTGAATGGTTTTCACAATAATTAACTAACATCAAAATGTGATTAGGAAACATAACACTTATATTTTTTATTTAATATCTCTTCCATATAAGCAATGAAAACTGTGACTGTAAGGTCAATAGCATCTGTGTCATGGAATGTGTAAAGAAGCCAGAAAGTGATTCTCGGGCCGTGGAAATATACATAATTTCAACTATTAAAATTTATTATATGATTTAGTTTGCATGTAACCCATACAATTTTCAATGTTTTTAGGGTGCATATTGAATAGGTAAAATAAAAACGTTTAGCTATAGAAGTAGTACTGATGTGTTTGCAAAATAATTTTATTATTGTAGTTACCTGAACCTGATTGACTATGACTGAAGCTAGATTTTCCCATTAGTAAACAAAAGATTGTTGACATAACCATTTTTTTGATGAACAAGCAAATACAATATAGAAGATACTCAAAGTCACTTAGTTGTAAAAACATAAGAATAATTGCTCAAATAATCTTACTTTTCTCGTAGTATTTTAATATCAATTTCGTGAAACTCTGAGTTGCTCACTAAAACTTTCTTATTTAGTGCCATTATTTCATGTTCTTGCACATAATATAACTGTCAATGAACTGAGTCATGGAATGTTTTTCTTGTTTATAAAGAAAACATGCAAATCATTCTTATCTCAAAGTATCCTGGCAATGTTATCAACATAGGTAAACCACATTCTTACAGAATATAACTGTATGCCCATGAAATATTGTGCTGATATAGAAATAGAAAAATATGTTTTGTTTCAAAAATTACATTCAGTTTTATGTAAACATCAATAGCTCACACTTCCATATTTTCTAAAACTGGCTCACTTTCAACTTTTAATAGACATAAAGACATTTTTAAAATTTTGAGAATAATTCAACTAAAATGGAGTATACGTAATAATTAGATTTTTTTAGTTTTTGATAGTAACACATATGTAGGCTTTAACCAGTCAATTCACATTATTTTTTTATTTCACTTACAATATTAAAAATCAAATAACTTTATATAGACAAACGATATAACAAAACTAGAGTATTTAAACCCAATATATTACAAGAAAAAATGAATGAGTAGTTTTTTCAAGGGGGATTTCAATGTGTTATATTATTCCATCTTCTAATATCCATTCCATCATTCAATACTATTTGAAACATTTCCTTTTGTATAATAATAGGTATTTAAAAAAAGTACTTTTTAAAAATAATCTCATTTATTCGATAAATAACATGGAAATTTAGATTTTGAACAGTAAACTCTTTCAGAATTAATATTTCATTGCACTATTTTTATACTGGTGTTAGAAGAGGTTCACCCTGTATTCCCAAAACAACATTAAGAGCTGCAAGCTGAGCCATTTCATTTCTTGTATTTACTGTTGCGCTTCCTAAGTGTGGCGTCAAAACTGAAACATTTATCACAAAACCTTTTAAAATAAATAATTAAAGGATACAAATATGTCCATTTATACAAATGATTTCGTGTTTGCCCTCAATAAGGGGTAATTTAAATCATTACAATCAAATTCAAAAGAATTGATAATGAAATGATTTACATAATGATATGAAATATATTAAATACCTTCATATTTGAAAAAATCATACTCACAACAATTCGGAAGTAAAACCAACGGATTGTCCTTAGGTAGTGGTTCCGGTGTTGTAACATCCAGTCCAGCAGCCCAAATTTCTTTAGTTTCCAAAGCTTTCACTAAAGCGTCTTGATCAATCACTCCTATTGAGAGAAGGTATCACACAATTAATAACGAGAAGCAATTTTTTTTATGCCAACGTCTGTAAAAAGGTCTATCTATACATTTACCTCCTCGTGAGACATTAATTAATATCGAAGTCTTCTTCATCTTTTTGAAGACTTCTGCATTCATCATGTTTTTTGTAGCTTCATTTAACGGGCATGAGAGGATAACGAAATCGCTCCGGTTCAACAGTTCATCAAATGTGACAAATTCAGCACCAAGCTCAATACCTAAAACAATGGAGACAAAATATTGAATTCAGGTTTTTAATGAGAATAATACATCAGTCTATTAAAGAAAATTTTGTAGAATAAATAGAAAAGTATTTCATTCCACAAGAACCAATGTATGGGCCATCTGTTTATATTTCACAGCTTGACAATGAACACACGCTGCAGAAGAAATATCCAGTGCATAAACACATACATCGGAGAGACATGGAGTTACTCTGAGTTAGTATGGTGCCAAACATAGCCAAGCTTTGCTACAAGCAATCGTTTAGTATGTGCTTATGCACAAAGCGCTTTTTAAGTAGTACTGAATGTTGTGAACTAGCCTTCAGGTTTTTCTTTGTGTCCAGTGTAGATTATTTTTCCTACTTCGAACCCACTCAGTCGCCTTACGATAGTTTGACCAATGCCACCTAATCCAACGATTCCGACTGTACTGCCTTTTATATCTTGTCCGAGCATTTTTTGTGGCCCCAATTCCCATTCGCCACTGCAATTTTAGTTTATTTGGTAATCGCAATAAGTGTATCTATCAATATATAATATTATATTAGTAATTTAATGTATAACAATTTTCAACGGCATTTATAAAATCTTACACAATGTTGATATGATCATTATATCATTCTTCCATTCTTTTAATAAGAATTGGCAGAATTTATGATATCGACTGAAGGTGCTTGATGGAATTTCAATATCAAATTTGAATTGTTCCAATTTGTACGATTCCACATGTTTTGTCACTAACGACCCGGGTTTCGCCTTTCGGCATCTTCATGCATTCTATCACACGGATGCAATAGAACTGATGTGAAAAAAACAATTAGCATCGTATATATATTAAAATTATTAATTACAGAAAAACACTTACCCCTGGGCAAGCAGTAAATTACAGCTAAAAAAATTTAACAATATCAATCTAATAATAATTAACACAATTTCCTGTGATAATTTTCACAGATAATTTTGTTAATTATTATTAGATTTAAATTTAAATTAATTTTCAAAAAAGAATTGTAGTGTCTAAAACATGTATATATAATATGTAGCTGTTATAAATGCTCACTAGATAAGTAAAACAGTCCTCGATGATTGAGTTAGTATGTCTTATTTCGAAATATTATATAACTGTTGTTTTCGTAGTATATATGTCATTCCACCATAGATAGTATAAAATAAATATTTTTTTATCTTACGATTTCACTTGTTGAATCCCTTCAGTCAAGCGTCTAGCAGCCCCAATCATAAGAACCACAGCCACATCTGCAACAGCGCCATTCAGTACATCCGGAGTGTTTCCCAGAGCAATATTGCGTGCTTTTACATTTTTCACATCAATATGATCCACTCCAGCCGACATACTACCGATAACTTTCAGTTGGTTCCCTAAGGACAAAATAATTTAAGAAAAAATACATTAAGAAACATCGCTAAATTTCAAAATTCATCATATTACAAAAAAATCATAACAATCAATTATATAAAACATATATATTGAAATCAAAAGTGATAATAGTTGACTAATTGTTTTCTCTGCAACCTGGCTTTAGAATTGGATTGGAAGTAAGTGAAAAATTGTTAGCAAGAGAGATTAAGAACATTGATTAATTAAATACCAGCTCTTTCCAAATCTTTGTACCAGTTGAAGCAAAACAATTTCTGTTTAAATGCTTCAATTATATAATATCAACCGAGGTTGCTTGATGGAGTTTCAATATTAAATTTAAATTGAGGACACTCTATACATTTTCACATGTTTTACCATCAATAACTGGGTTTCACCTTATGGCATTTTCAGACATTCTATCTGAACTGACATACAATCAGAAAATGCGTCAGACATAAATAGGAAGTAATTACCAAGGCAAATTTTCACAATTAATTCCTCTTGTATATAACTGAAGCAAACTGTTTATTGTGAGTCAGTTCTGTTGCATCCGCGTGATAGAATGGCTGAAAATGCCAAAAGGCGAATCCCGGTCATTAGTGATAAAACATGTAGAATCATACAAAGTGTTCACAATTCAAATTTAAGAATGGAATAATAGAGTATTACAATAATGAATATTTTCGAGTTTGTGATATTATACATAAATATTTATCCGGTCGCAGTCAGTGATTGAAATGTAGCTTGAACAAACCTGCTTTATTCAATAACTCATTTCCTAAATGCAATTTAGTGCTCCATATTATTCCTTCAACACCGGGAATTAATTCTTCAATTTCTTTTTTAAAGTCATCCATTGTCCCTGAATCAAACCCATTGTTTTTAGTTTGAAGTATCTGGAACCTTTAAGTAAAATTTTTAATATTTTTGAAATATAATCACATTAAAGGCACTGACGTGGTAAATTCAGCAAAACAGCATATAAATTTGTATAAGATAATTTTCAGCATCATCAGACATAAGCTATGTACTCAATTTTAATAGAGCGTATAAAGCGTTGAGGATCTCATAATTACTTTATGACCTATAAATGATATTTATTTAAGAAAATTTGGATTAAAACAGCCATCTATGATTACGGGTTGTTTTTATGTTACAATGTCGGAGAGAAATCATTTTGCACTTCATTAAAATGATTTGAAAAAAATGAAAAATGTGGAAATATCCTCTCATGTAAATTTCAAAGGATTGAAGATGAATATTTTGGATTTATTATAGGTATCAGTTGATAACAAATAATATTAAAACAAAACAGATGCCTTCATAGTATTATATTCATTTATTTCCCATATAATTTTTTAATCATTATTAGTAATATTATTGTTAATTCTTAACTGCATTTCAGTGGAATAAAAACCTTACAAAGTAAAAAAAGTGAAAAAGTGAAGATGCGTTCCATGGATTTAAAAAACCGCATATCTTTGAAAATTCCATATAAAATATACCCAAAACCGCACAATAAAAGTTTATAAAAATGGATGAAAATGATAAGGCATAAAAAAATAATTTAAAACTTTTATTTACTTTATTATATTAAAAAATAACATTTTAAGGATGCCTCGCATAATTGGTTACATTTTAACAACGTGTGGAATCTCCAATACCAAGCATCCACTAGAGAAATAACAATTATTTTAATTAAAAACTATCATCGCTGTATGACAATTTTCGATATGGCTCAAAATCGCTCTCTTCGGAAGAAGAAATAGTATGGGCAGTTGCAGAATCAACGGCAATCTCATCATTGTTCTGTGTAGTTATTATTTTTCTCGGGATATAATTAGTGATCAAAGTTTGTTGCCATTTTCTTGCATCGTTGACTAATTGTTTATGTAATTCTTCATACCCAGAAATAAAATTTTTAAGCTCACGTTGAAACCTGAAGGCTCGTTCAGAATTCGTATCATGATGAATAAAATGATTTTCTAACTTCCTGCTAAGTTGTACACCTTCTCGAATTATATTTGCCGTGAGGGGAACTGGTATTTCTTCCACCAAATCCTCGTTTTCTGATTCATTGTTATTATTCAGAGTTAAAGCCATAATATCATCGTCACTCATAGCATTATCGATAAGTAATTCGTCGATATCATTTTGGTTGAAGGTATCAAATCCATCTCCGCTAAATCTATGCGCTAAATTAACGATTTCAGCTGATATCGATATTGTTTCAATGATTGCATTGACTTTAACGCATCCAGGCCATACAGCTTTCCAGCATGCATTTAAAGTGTGCGGTCGTAATTCAGCAATAGCAGATGCAATATGATTTAAACAGTCCAAAATTGTAAATTTTTTCCAAACATCGGTTAATGTTGATGTTTGAAAAATATCTCGATAAGTACTCTTGATGTAATATTTTTTGAAAATAGCAATAATCCCTTGATCCAATGGCTGAATGATGTTTGTTGTATTTGGTGGAAGAAACAATATCTTCACATTGTTATGTTCTAAATTCAGGTGACCTGGTGCATTATCGAGGATTAAAAGAACTTTAAAATCAAGAGCTTTTTGCTTCATATATATTTCTACTTCTGGTAGAAAGTAATTTGTGAACCATTCAGTAAATAGGTCTGTGGTCACCCAGGCCTTCGTATTGGCCATCCAATGTACCGGCAGCTGCTTTATATCTATGCCTTATTACCCGATGCATTACTACAAAGTAACAATGTTCTCGATCTTTACTTGCTTTAAACCCACTTGCTTTCATTTCAGACTTCGCAATGTAAGTTCGATCGGGCATTTGGCATCGGGCATTGTATGGGAACGAGCCCTCTTTTATAATGAAAAGATACCGGTTGAACTTCCCAACTATCCATGCAATATGGGAACACTGGAAATATGCACGCGCCAAGGTCACGTCTACGTAAAGAAGTCTACGCACAATTGTGAACAATACGATCTTAATTATAAAAAAAAATTGCATTAAAAAAAAACGCATAACTTTGAAATCGCACAAAAAGAGGTTTGAGTGTATACAGAAACCCTGCGCTTCGTGAGGTGCCATGATTATCAACCATAAAGCAACACTGTTAGGATACATGCATTGATTGAATAGATAACATTTGGTTCTAACCAAATACAACCTTATCAGCTTCATAAACTTTATCAATCAACATCTATCAGATGATAAATACTAGATTTTATCTATAATATTAAGATATTATCCTTACTTTGTGATGTAATATTAATTATTTTTAGAAACCAATCACTATTGATTTAAATTGATTGACAGATAAATGAAAATGAATTAGCATGATTATTTGACACATTATGTACAATATAGATAAAGCATTTTTTTTTTAATTTTCAATAATAAAGCAGTTTATCCCTTTTTTCAAAAATCTTTAATCATTTTCCACTTTTGGTTCAATAAATGGTTTATATAACATTGTAATGTGTGCAATGGGTACAAAGAGTTTCCGTTTTAACTATATATTATATTTACCACTAAGGCTTATGTAATATATTTTCAAATTCTAATGGCCTATATTAGTAGTTAGTAACAAGTCGTAAAAAATAATTTGATGGCCCAAGACAAGATTAAATTTATACAATTTTGAGTATGCAACAACAAATTTTCACGTTATTTATTTGTATAATCATTTTATCATGGAAAAATTAACTTTTATATTATATAATATGTGTATTTTTTTAAAATAAAGTCATGGTTAGTTAGAGATACAAAATTCTTTAAAAAATGATAACATATATATATATACATGATATATATTTACCAAAAATTATCAAATATCCTAATTAATGTTCTTAATCAGTTTCTGTCTGAACCACATAAATAATATGCTAACCCTTAATATTTCAAAAAATAGTTTAATCACACTAAATTCATGGAGATTACCAAGATAAATTACATTATTATTCAATACAATAATTACCTTTTACATGAAAATTTAAAAATAGCTAGCTCCTCTATATTTTTTAGTGTATGCTATCAACACACTGAAATCTGCCACCTTATTAGTTGAAACACTAACAGTCAGGGGGTTAATTGAGCGGTATATATAGAGAATTTATTCTAAATAATTTTCCAATGAACTTACTTGTCTCTTAGTATTTTCATACCAACTTCAGGAAACTCTGAGCTACTTACTAAAACTTTCTTACTGGTTGCCATTATTTTATTTACAATTAATATTAGGTTTAGATTGAAACACAATATTGTACTAAATGAATTGAAGGATGTTTTTCTTATTTATATAAATGTCAAAATGATACCAATCAACGTTATCTAAAAATTCAACAAGTATAGGAGTATCAGTAGTATCCGTTATCAGCAAGTAAACCTCAAAAAATTCTAAAAGCTAGCAAAACAATATCATATTAAGTACCTAGCGGTTATGTTGAACTTTTTACATATGAATATATATATACATATAAGCAATTTAACAATGGTAACATTTACATTTTGATAATCGTTCTTATATTTTATTTTCACCTAGATATTTTTTTACTTCTTAAGACAGATTTTTTACTGTTTAACCTTGGTAAAAAGGCATTTCATTAAATATAATGAAATAAATATGTATTGTATATATTGTAATGCATGCCACCAATTTAAATTGTAAACAAAAAAAATCAATAAACTTGATATTAAAACTATCTTTGTTTCATTACTTTTGAAAAGTATTTTTAATAAAATAACGGCTTATTTTCAATATAAAGAAATAAATTTTATATTGAAGTTTACTGTAGACATTAATTTAATGTTCCTTCTACACATTAAAACAATTGTATGCTACATAATACATTTTAAGAATTGACATCTAAATTTATGTAATATTATTGATCAAGTATATAATTTACCTTCATATTGATTCTTGAAATTAAATATATTTTTGTATTATACACAATTATGTCAAATTGAGATGTTTCAAATTTCTCATATATTATACCATTACACTATCGAATTTCAGCATCTTCAGGTGGATCAGTACACGAATTTACATAAACTGTATTTTTTTGCTAAGACTTATCAGACGGATGATTAAAAATCACGCATTAAATAGTTTTTACAAAATACTTCTATTAAATAGTAAACAGGAGACAGCATGGAGAGTACCTAACGTCACAAAGCGTCACGAGTGATCACCTCGCGGCTTGTAATTATCCGTCTGAACAATTCCTCACACTCATATAATCTTTACTCCTAGAGGTTGCTATGTAAGCCCTCACTCAGGGAGCTAAATGAAAACCGCGCGGTGATCGATTGTGAAGTTGATATGATGTTATATGATTTAACTAATATTTTTTAAATATTGAATAAAATAAAAAAAGTCGTAACTACGTGCGTTTTTTTAATCGTCCGTCCGAATTAGTCTTACACTGGATACATATTTGTAGAAAATTAGTCTGTGGTCAGAGCAATAGTTTGTCTAGTCTATTGCCTGTCGTACAAAAGTGGACTGTAGCAAATGGCGTCGGCATCTTTTTCGTTTTGGTGTGATCATGTATTTCCTAAGGAATAATTATTAAAATAAGTTAGAGCTGGGTAAGCGTTTATTAATCCTTTCTAAACTCAGTTACCTTTTCATATGCACTGTAAATGACTTGTTTACTAACATACGATATATCGGTCGTAATACTGTCGCGTATTCAGTAAGGCTGTCAATTTGGCTTATTTAATAACTAATATCATTAAAATACAATTAAATATGCATTCAGTCCCTGCTATATTTATATGGACCGTAAACAATGAAGTTCCGTATCGATTTGATATACTTTCATAGGATCGGAATCTCGAAAAGCTGCTCCTAATATATCCTGTCGTAAATTATTCTCACGTGCGTTTATTTTACAGTGGTGTAATCAAAATATTTCGACTGATGTCCAGCTTCTTCTAATCCTCTCGCGCAAAGGAGAATGTCAGAGGATTTCGGAAGCGGGGTGTCTCCTGCGAGCAACAATGCCGCCGCCAGAGTCGTCCTCAGCCCTGCCCAGTTAGAAGCCGCCGGCGCCGAAGCGCTCCGGAACGCTTGGCGGTCGCAAGAGCTCTATATCGAACATCTGGAGGTCCACAGCCGAAACCTCGAAGGTACTTAAAATCTGCAAATTTGTGGATCATATCCATATTATTGACATCAGCTGCAGTGTCGTTCCCGAACGCTCTGAGAACACATGTGACATGTGACCTATCGCTTATGAATTCTAATCAATTTGCGTTTGCCTGATTCTTTTATGACTTGAGTTGTTGTTCTGTGATCAAACTGCCACACCGTTGATTTTAAAATGAATATCGATCATCTCCCGTTCATCGTGAGTCGGGCAGTTCCCAGTGATTTGACGGCGAACTCCTCGCCGAATCTTAGCGACCTTCGATTTGTGAAACCTTCGGCCGTCTCTCCGGCGGCGGTCGGAAGCGTAACTTGAATGTTTACAATTGTGTCAAAATAATATCGAGTTGTTCTTGAAACGGCACTCAATTTTTGTGATCCAAGATGTGATAATTGTCGTGATGTGTAAGTTGACCGACGCCAAACGAATCCGCCTCGAAAAAGTGTTTAAGTGATGTAGCATAGGCCGAAGCGATTGCGCTCATTCGAGCCATCGTGCGCCACCGTCGTGAAAAATGTTGAATGAAAGTTATTCAGTGTTTTATATCTCTGCGGAACGTAGAGCTAAGTGAAATCAATATGTTGGCAAAAAAGTGATTGTTTTCTAGTGTCACAAGGTCGTGAAGTCACTCACCTCAAGTCATAGAGTGGGGCATGCATACTTTGATCAGTAGGGAGTCGATTAGTTGCATGTGATCAAATTATTCATGGTATATTTGGTGATTTTCTTTTATGTATTTGTTTATCTAACATAGGAATCGTGTATCCTATAGTATTTACTGTCTTTAAATGATATTTAGTTTTCTGATATATTTATGGGTTGTGGGAAAATGTTGCGAATGATTGTATCAGTCACTCACCATATATCGGATAAAACTTTTAATTTATATATTTTATAAAAAAAAAATCAAATCTAGGTCAACACAATTACAATACTTCTCATATCACGCCACCAATTTATATGATAACTATTGATACTGCCAAACGTTTTCATTAGGAAAGATTAGTTGGTAAATGTGCTTTACGAAATGCTACTCTTTTTCTCTGAAAATTTGCTGATCTAAGAAACATCTTAAAAAAACCAATAATTTATGCAAACTGTTACTATATAAAGTCATTGGCTTCCGTGACGTCTCTCATTGGCTCAAATTCAGTGCGAACATTTCATTCAATCAATTCTGCTTGAAGATATGACTATTTGCGATCTCAGAAAGTTACCTCTCACTCATTCGATCCTAAAAAATTGGCCGTAACTAGAGCACATAATTAATCATTTGATTTGCACTAGCCATATCCATTTTATTCTTACTGTCCTTGAAAAGGGGTTCAGCAACCAGATGACAAGAAGATTTTATAAGAAAAAAACCTGGTACGATAGGTCATTTGCTCCACATTTTACTTAGAAAGCATAATAAAAATACATAAATGTCACCACGCTTCAAATTTGTCTCATAAATTGTTCTTCTATATTTAAATTTTCATACCGATATTATATTCATATATAGCTTTAAATGTTGGTATCCCTTACTTCTGTGTATGCAATTTTTTTTTCATTATAACAGTTCTCCGACATTATTCACGGTATATTTTTGATGAATTCAGCGGTAGCTTAGCGGAAGTTCATTTTAAGTACAAATTAAGATTAATAGCTTTGTTTTTCCACCCTGTTTTACTAGATGTGACATGTGTCTCACTTTCTCTGAGATGCATATGTGGACTGATGACGTAAGATTATTCATTACTGATGTAAGCAATTTTAACAAACACCATCTCAGAAATACTCATCAAGTATATAATAGATGCTTAAAAATGAAGCTTCGAGTTCTTTGAATAGTAAAACTATTAACCACTGATAAACTTAAAGGATATTTTAACACCCAATATTTCAAAAATAGTTCAGAAGTGTGTGTTAAATAACGTCTACAAATAATCGGAACATACCATGCAGTATTTTGACACAAAAATCAGCTTGTCCATAAAAGTTCTAACACGGTCATATATTTGATTATCAATTATCAATGCACTGCAATCTGCCATCTCGACAGGTACGCCAGCAGTTAGTATGTTAACTGCAACCAATTATTAATAAATAACATAGAACAAGTGGCTTTCCACTATTAAATATATTATTTTTTTATTATATATATTATATTATTATTGTTTGTTTTGACCCCTCTTCTGATGTTCAAAAATCCTACCCAACTCTTCATTTTAAAGTGAAAGATTAGATTCACAGCGAATCTAATTAATCAAGATGTGATGAGAAGGGCATTAGCCAAAATAGCTATAAATATCTTATAAATAATACATTGCTACTTTTTCACCATGCTATGCAGCATCTTGATATGCTTCTCAATAAAGTAAAACGCGTGTCACATCTGGTAATGCACCAAGTGGAAAGCGCAAAGTTATCAATTTAAATTTATATGTTATAAGTGGCATTTAATAAAATTTCTATCAAAAATTAGGCGGCATGTTGTACAGCTGGTGTTACCGAACAGAAGTACCAAATTTTCAATTACGAAAAGTTTTTACCTTCATTTGAATTTACCAACTACTTTAACTTTCGTCACAGTATTATGCATTTCTGATAGAATGGGCAACCGAACAAATCCGAATTCAGTCTTATGGGTATTGCATAAAGCAAAGCAAAAATTTCTTAGTTATATTCTATAATCACAAAAATTTTCTCAGTTTTTAAAAGGAAACAGAAAATATTGGAATTTTACTTTTATTCTCTAAATCAAGTTATAAATTGACTAAATCAATTTGAGCTTGCAAATTTAAAATAAATAAAGAAATTCTTTGATAAAAATATTTTTATTTCAAAGTATAGATATATTAAACCATCATATAATTTATGATACCGACTGAAGGTGATTGAAGGAATTTGAATTATTGAAATTGTATGATTTCACATGTTTTGTCACTAAAACCCTGGTTTCGCCTTTCGACGTCTTCAGGCATTCTATCACACGGATGCAACAAAACTGACACACTTGCATCAGTTATATACAAGAGGAATTAATAGTGGAAATTGTGTTTTTCTTTATACCTCTTGTATATGACTAGTGCGTAAACACTTATTGTGCATCCGTGTGATAGAATTCCTGAAGATGCAGAATGGCGAAACGCGGGTCATTTGTATCAAAACATGTGGAATCTTACAATATTCAATACGAACCATCATATATTTTTCAATAAAAACATTGCCGATTTTTTAGATGTGATTTCTTTTAAAGGTTTAGTTTCTCGCAAGTCTCTTTGGCCACTGTAGCAACAACTACTACAATGTGTTGTGTATTGAAATTAAGTCAGGATAAATTTAAGAACCTGGAAATCATTATAGAATTTATAATCTAAATATCCCATATTTAGGACAAGAATGTAGATAATTCCAGAGGGCTTACATTATTTTGTTTCATGCGTTCATCACCAAAAATATTGTGATCGTTTTCGGACACCAATCCTCGGATACAGTCTGTACTAAATTAAAATCCGCTTACATATTACATCATACTGTAAGCGTTGCATCGCTATGGAACTGAATAATTTAACAATTCAGTGAACCTCTACATTTTATCTCCCTCGGATGACTGACTGCATGCTAGAACAAAAATTACCAAGAACATTCTTTGCCTTTGTATTTAATGACTTACAAGTTTTGGCTTAATAAAATAAAATATACCTTTTATATCGTCATGTGTTTTGTATAAAGTCTGATCAACAAAACACAAGTTTGCCTTAGGACTTACTAAACTTTTCACATTCAATCAATAATACTCGTCCATAGATGATTATTTATTTCGTAATAAATTTGCAACGGAACCTATAATGAAATCTTGCAAGGAATCCACAATTTTTTTTTCACTGAAATATGTGCAATAGATGTGTTCGGAATTGTAATCTGAAGATGAGACATTTGATCATGTATCTGCCAAGAATAGTCACCAAATACACTTTTTCTTTACAAGTCATTACATTCACACCTAAGTTATATCATTAAAGGTTCATATGCGTTTCCTGTTCTTAAAAATTGATTCACGAAGTCATTTATTTAGTTTAATTAATAATTCTTCAACATTGTGAAACGTATTTTGCAATTGATTAAATTGAAGAATTATTACTAACATGACTGTATGATGAAAAATTTGAATTTTACATCCTATAAAAATCCAACATCATTCCACATATGCAGCTTTTGGCAGTATCATTTTTAGTATAGAATTTCAATAAGTGAATTTTGGTCAAAAACTAAAAATATGAGAAGTAATAGTGTTTGATGAAAATTCATCTATCATTTTTATCAGTTCTAGACAGATACTTATTGCCTGCCCAAGGTGCGAGATCTCGGTTGCTTGGTAAAATTGCTGCTAAAATTACTCGATTAACAAAAATACTCTATTTCAATGCTTTCATTTGGGCAAGTAATATGATTTACCTTATATATATGATTAAAATGGGGAAACAATATTTGCTCAAAAAAAAAACTCCATTGTAATCTGGTTGAAATAACACCGTTACTAACAATACCCTCCGAAAAGAGCAGTTGCTTGAACAAGTTCTGTTGAGATACATTATTAGGGGACATGGTAAAAAAAGATGCAATGTTTTTGGTTACATGATAATTGTTGAATATTTTTGATTGCTATTTGGCAATTCTTACTACCTATATATAAGCATCTCGAGTAATTGACATCTTCCTTGTTGAAACAATGTTAAGTTTAATAAATTAATTCAAGATTTTATTACTGTTTAGGATTGAATAAATTTTATATTTATTTTGTGATACTCTGTAACTTAAATATGAATTTTTTTCTTCTGCATTAAAATTACCGGGTATTTTTTGGACCAAATTAAACAATAAATCATTTATTACATGTGAGTATTAAGACACTAATATAATATGTAAGAGATACATCGTTTCAGCGTTTATAATGTTTTTATCTTATATGAGATTTTCAGACTTATCTCTCATTATCTTGAGCGTGCATAGTCAATGTTCCTCTCCAAAATTTCTAGCCTATTCCATCTGCCTTAATTGCATACACCTGGAATGTATAAATGTTTTTAACATTCAAAATAAAGTAGCCGTTGAATTATATATTTTAATACACGCACACATGAAAAACTGAAGCCTGCAATTTACAGCGAGAAAAATGTACTGAATTAATTCTCTTTTGTACTCACTAAATTGTTCAATTTACTAAATTTGATGCAGATGTTTTAAAACATTTTGATTGATTGTTTGAGTGGTTCCAAAAAACTACCTCGTATATTCATAAACTAGGTTTAAACCGAGAACTGTCTTTTTTGCTGCCTCAATGTTTATACTCATTTATGTATTTCTCACTCTTTGGAAGATCTTCATAATTATTAAATACATACTTATTTTTTTACACCTTGCGTTTTTCTTCAGTATCTGTACCTCGAGTACACCCTTAGGATATCCTTAACGATGAGTTGATTTACAAATTTCAGTTATGTTATTCACCATATTTATATTGGAGCATTTATTCACATATATATTTATTATTCTTACTGCTGACTAATTCTTTACAATGTATGCCATTGACTTTCACAAAACAACACTTACTTTTGAAGGTCTCCTCATTTTTTCCATGATTTGTATTAATCCATAGATGATACTCAAAAATTCATACACATTTTATAATATTGTAATAACAGATAAATTTGGTTTATGTCGAACAAAAGGATATCGCTTTATCTGTGATGTTTTCATTCCTGCAAGTTCACACTGCCACGATTCTCATTAGGATCTAAATTTTGATCTTAGTTCTCTCGATATTTGACGCACGGTTTTTATTGCTGAAATTTTTATTGTTAAGGTTCACTGGAGCGAATGAAGGAACAAGATGACAGATTAAAACAACAATGCGCTGAATCACAGCACAGAGAGAGGGTTTTAGTTAGGAGACTCGCCGCAAAGGAACAAGAAGTACAAGACTATGTGGTAATAATTTTCAGATATTCTAATCATGCAATTATTTTGTATCAACTATTTAGTATATTACAACATGAAAAAATTATCCATATAAAGCCAAATCATTGTGCAGTACAACCAAACCTTGCCAAACCGCTAATCATTTTTGTATGCTTCTCAAGAAACCAACAATAAAGTATTCAAGATTATGTCATAAAACAGATATCATTGACTAACTAATATTTTAAATTGTTCTACTGTTGCATTGAGATAGCGATATCTCAAATTGTAATTTTTACTAACCTCTTCAATAAATAAAAAATTCTCTTCATAAATAAGGGTATTACAAAATTATCGTAAAATCAATTTATTGTGCAATGTTGTGATTATTTTATTATTTATTCACAATAGCAGTAGGAACAGCCACCTTAGACCGTTTGAATTAATCTCACTGTGACTGTTTTCTTAGGCCCAAATAGGAGAATTAAAATCTGCTCAAGTAAGTTCGGCGGGAATAGTGGGGGGCACGAGAAGCTGCATGCTGGACCCGGCCGTCAACATTCTCGTGATGCGAATGAAACAAGAACTGGCGGGGACGAGGAGCCGCCTGGAAGAGACCCAAAATGAATTCTCCGCCTGGAAGTTCACGCCAGACTCCAACACCGGCAAAAAGCTTATGGCCAAGTGCCGCCTGCTCCATCAGGAAAATGAAGACCTAGGAAAAATGACCACCAGTGGTAGAATAGCAAAACTTGAAGGAGATTTAGCATTGCAAAAGAGCTTCAGCGAGGAAGTTAAAAAATCTCAATCGGGTATGCTCTTCAACTTTGTTTCTATTTCATTTTAAATATACTATGATATTAAATTCAAAAGTTTTTATGTTGAATTCTAAATTTCACAATTCGCAATCGCTCATCAAAATCTTTTATTGGAACCCCAATCAAAAAAATCGTTCGGTCTAACAATTGAAGCATATTTATACTGATGTATCTGTATGTATTCCAACAGTTTTTTGTAAAATTAGTAAATCTTTGTTGAAATTTGGCAAATGTACTAACATTAATATTCATAATAGAAGTTGGTTATTACTCTTAATCTTGGGTGTGATGAAGAGTTGAATGTTGCGTCAAGGGTATGATATTCTTAAATTAACAGTCTGTTAACTATCTGCAGAATTAGACGAGTTCCTGCAGGAGTTAGATGAAGATGTGGAAGGAATGCAGAGCACCATTCTATTTCTTCAACAGGAGTTGAGGGCGTCCAAGGAGCAAGCGGCGGCCGCAGCCAAAGAACTGTCGGCTGCCAAGCAACTCAGAAGGCCGCTCACGAACGGGGGTGGAGATGCGGAAGACTACGACTCTGAGCCGGACCTCATTCTCAAAGTATCTTCCAAGGAAAGGGAGCGGCTGTGCGGGGAGGAAGACGCGTCCGACGGCAGAACCCGTCCCTCCGGGGACGAAGATAGACATTATCCTGTGAATGGCGTGGACGAAAACAAAACAAATAATAGAACTAAGTGTGAAAGCGAGGCGGGGGACAAGCGCCACTACGAAAGTGACTCTAGCGAGTGCAGCTCAGGGGGGCGGGCTAAGAAGCAGCGGAGGGCCTCCGTCCTCTCTCTCGAGTACGACGAGGACGACGACCCTCTCGTCGCCCCCTGAGTCCCTCCCCCTCGACCTTAATTGTTTCCGTTGTACGCCATGTTATGTAGGTTTGTTTGAAATTTGACTATAACGCCGAGTGAAGGGTGTGTGTGCGATTCACCGTCTGCGCGTTCGGCGGGTTGACTTTTTTTATTAAAGATTTATTGAGCTGACTTTATTGAACGAAAATATATAAATTATGCATATTGTATTATAAGATTGATATGAGATTTTTCTGTACATCAAAAACATTAAATAAATTGAATTTCTCTCAGTGTCAGTGTACCTGGTGCGCGAATTCTGACTCAGTTATATTTATTTTAATAGAACATACTGAAATCCCCCTACTCTATCCCGCTTAAAAAATGTGCACGTTACTGAAAATATATCACAATCCAATCAGCGTTGGTTTGCTTTTACAGGAGTAACTAAAAACATTTCTTTATGATTTTTTTCAATGTAATTGTATTAAGCGTTTTCATAATGAAAGAATCTTTTTTTTATCAATTTGACAAATATTAGAATATTCATATAATTATCTGCTATGTTTACGATTTTTACTGTCGCCTCTTAAAGAAACCTAGAGGCCACAATTTATATATTGACTAACCAGAAATATACAACATCAAAATATTGGCTACTGCATAATCTACTTTTGTTGAAAAATGTATGACAACTTGAATACACAAACAATTTATGATATCGACTGTAGGTGCTTGATGGAATTTCAATATCAAATTTGAATTATTGAAACTTTATACGATTCCACATTATATATTTAATTTGAAATATATTTAATAGTGGTAAGCCATTTGTTCTGTTATTTATTAATAATTGGTTGCAGTTAACATACTAACTGCTGGCGTATCTGTCGAGATGGCAGATTGCAGTGCATTGATAATTGATAATCAAATATATGACCGTGTTAGAACTTTTATGGACAAGCTGATTTTTGTGTCAAAATACTGCATATGTTCCGATTATTTCTGAACTAAGTAATGAAAAAAAAAACTAGCATTCACAGATGTAAGGGATACCAACATTTAAAGCTATATATGAATATAATATCGTATTAGATGTTTTGAAACTCTTGAATTGTTTTAAATTGTTGAAAGAAAGTTTCACATAAGAAATTACCGAAAACAAAATGAACATTTGAAGCAGTGATGCAATAATTAGAAATAAGTTGCATTATTTGACACATCATGACATATATATTTGACAATCAGCGCAGTTGATTTTTAATCTGCTCTGAGTTTTGTTATGAAAGCTTTCATATACTGGTAGTCTATAATCAATTTGTTTTCACCAGTTTCCCACTTGACCACCAAACGATGATCATTATAAAATTTGGATTGTTGAAACTTTATTAGATTCCACATATTTTGTCACTAATGACCATTTATAACTCTAATGTAGACTCGAGTATTCATATATATATATATATACAACCGATCCAAATATAAATCAAATTTGATACTAAAATTCTATCATTCCTTAAAAATTCAGGATTTTTATTGCCACTTGTGATCGCTAATTATCAAATCCCCCTTAATTTCTTGATAAACAATCAGCCAAATTGACGTGTTGAAGCTTTGTACGATTCCACATGTTTTGTCATGACTCTTTTGACATCTTCTGGCAATCTATCACACAGATAGGTAGAAGAACCAATAATGATATCGTAAATTAAACAATCAGTCTTTGAGTTTTTCATAATAATAAATGAAATCATACTGATAAATTTTTCTGTTCTGATTTTTTTTTTTGCACTGAAATGCAGTAAACTATTACTATAACTTCAATAGAGCTGCAGAAAATTTTCGTTTGGGTGGCATATTGAATATAGTTGATAAATAATTTGCTGTACTTTAACCCATTTTTATCCCATGTTCCAGAACTGGAATGTTTAATTGATTATTTCCCATTCCAATGTAAATTGAGATAGTATCAAAAATGTCAGATCCAGTATTATTTGAAGTTTGAATCTATCGAGAGTAAGCAGTTTTTTTATATGTAAAGATAGGGATGCAATTGTCATCTGATAAAATTCTGGCAAAAATAATTTACATAGATATGATATTTAAACAATTGAAATTGATTGATTTAAATTACTTTACCACACCCAAATCCTATCTGATTAATCTAACTGATATAACAAAAGGAAAAGTTTGTTATTATCTCTACATTTTTTTATGATTTGGATATTATTGTAAATAATTATGAGCGGTATTTTGATCGGTATATCACAGTGATTTGAATGTGCAGATCAAAAACTGTTTCTAAGGCAACAATAACATCAAAATACCAAAAAAATCATTTCATTCAATGCTTGACTGTTATAAACAGGAAACTGTATTATCCATTTAATGTGTGTGATTTTTTGCAAATGCTTTTTTTTAAAAAAAAATTGAAAGCTGGTAGCTTTGTTTAAATCCATTAAAGTTTGAGTTTATTATACTATTGAAATATGTAGCCTACTTAGAATAGAAAATACTTTTATTCCGCCGATTATAAAATATTGTATTTTTATATCTCTTACTGAAAAGACAGAATCTGACAAATGCTATTAAAAATACAACTACTGAAATTACATAGAAGTAAGTTGTAGACAAGCTATAATTGCAGACAAACGAATCCAACAGGCTTTATATTAAATAATAATAGCACTATTTTATGATCAGGACCGGTTTCACTCATCAGATAACCCTTTAACAGCTAGAAATAAATACAATTGAAGGAAAACGACACTGGTGGGTCGTAAGCTTTAGA
Organism: Himalopsyche japonica; assembly: GCA_028555115.1. NCBI lineage: Eukaryota > Metazoa > Arthropoda > Insecta > Trichoptera > Rhyacophilidae > Himalopsyche > Himalopsyche japonica. The sequence goes on along the minus strand of JAHFWJ010000412.1, from coordinate 1,524,041 downwards.
TGGGTTAGTAAACAACACTGGCCCCGAACCATAGTTTCATCCAAGAAGAGGTTGATAGAGCTCAGATATGCGTAACTCGGGTAACAAATAAATATCCTAGTGAAGTCCAGATGATCTTGCCAAAGTTTTACCGTAGAACAGTCGATTTATTATGTGTTAAACAGAACAGTGAAGCATGTTAATGCTTTCCATAATCGCATGCCTGCTTCCGGGTCTTACAATAATGTTTTTGCATGTCAACGAGTCCCTCTTACATACTCAATATCTAGCCCATGTTATTGCCCAACTGTTTTATATCATGTAATATTTTGTACACATGGTGACATCTTTTCATCAAATGGAATCATGGTTAAATAAAACGGCTGATTGTAAATTTATTGTTTTCGTATGCATTTTGATTTTTCGAAAAAATTCTTGGCCATAGCCTTGGAAAAAATATAAATAGCTCCCAGCAGTTAAAGAATTAAGACTTTTTTTGATGATGTAATTTTATTTGAATACATTCCTTCATTCTCTGTTGTTGTCTTTTGATAAGTCTCTAACAAATAATCTTTCCCGCGTAAGTATTCAATTGGAATGTACATATTCTTAGTAGTGTCCACAAAGTATATTGAAATTATTAAGGTAACAAAATCTGAGTGACTGTATTCCGTTGAAAATCATTGAAATCGTCTTTTGTTTTTATTTGATGTTGGCATAAAATTAGATGCTGCCATAATAATTATGTGTAATCGACTATAGAGGCGGTAATGTGTAAATTGAACAGCCATAAAATTATAGATGACGTAATTTGACAGCCGTTGTCAGTGGCTGCCTTTTTAACCTAACTTTGTATCTGTGCACGTTGGCGAAATTCAATATAAACAATTATTCTGTTCATATGAAGAATAGTATAGTGAGCTCATACTAATATACTACAAAGATGAGTGTCGAAGAATACGCAGAATTGGATGAGGGAGAAGATGATACCAACAATCATTCTCGTCTTATTAAAGCTATCAATCAATTAGATAAAACCCAGCATATTACAAAACCTAGCAGAACAGGATATTCTGAAAATAAATCAGAGTTCCATGTAGCACGCTCTGACACATCGGGAGGAAGAGTAGCTGTAAACGATATTATAAAGATCCTTCAAAGTTCTACTGAACATGCCGAAACAGGAAAGAAATTGAAAGTAGCGCAGAAATTTAATAGGACACTCGATAAACCAGCCGAAAAACATGTTGCTGAGAAAATTAAGAGGTCTACCGGATTCGAAGATGTGAAGAAAAAATTGAACCGTTGGGATGCTGTCGTAACGAGAAACAGAGCTATTGAGCACCGACGATTTCCTTTAGAGGCAAAAGAAAAACCCGAAAAGACCTCGAAGAAGCATTTGGAGAAGTTTACATTCAAATCTGAACTGGAACAGAAATTGGAGGAAGTCGCACCTGCTGAAGTAGAGAAAGAAGAAGACTTGTTTCCCTTGACCATGCAAGAGATGTTGGAGCATCGCAGAGAAGCCGCCAAGCTAAGGGCCCGACAGTCTTACAAAGAAGCCAAAGCTCGTAGGCAGAGTAAAATAAAGAGCAAGAAGTTTCACAGGTACAAAAATTCGTTGCTTCGTTTAAATAATTCAAAACTTTTTTATGTTTCTATTTAATCATAGCCGGAAAGTATTTTTTAAGACCTCATCTTTCGACTAGATCGATTTTTCAACTCGTCGGTACACTTTAATAACAACCTACTTAGTTACACTGTTTTTTTATGTATTGGATGCTTTATATTCAGACAGGACACAATAATAATAAATCTTGAATGCTGCTTGAGGCTTGAATTTACTGGTGCGGTGAATTAAATGTGCAGAAAGGCTTCTTTCTTGTGGAAATTGAAATGAGTAAAGGCAAGCATTTTCCATGCAAGGCATGCGTCATATATTTGTTTAGACCAAAGATTTCTAATAAATTTGGAAATTCTCAGATTTATCAAAACTTACAAGATTGCCAAAAATGGATTTCTGTCTCCAGAAATTAGAAATGTCGAGAATTCACAATCTCTAAGCTTGTCTTTAAAAGTGTAATAGTTTAATATTTTGTTCATTTCAGAGTCTTGAGAAAGGAGAGAATTAAATTACAGTTGAAAGAATTTGAGACTTTACAGAAGACAGATCCGGAAGAAGCCTTGAAGCGTTTGGAACAATTAGAAAAAACCAGGGCACAGGAAAGAGTGACTCTAAGACATAAGAGCACTGGACAGTGGGCTAAAAATAAATTGGTTCGAGCAAAGTATGACAAAGAGGTAATTTTTTTAAAGTTTCTTAATTCTTCATTTTTTGGTTTGTTAAAATGAATGTTATAACAAAAATAAAAGCCTTCTGATGCAATCGCACGTTATATATGTGTCTTTGATTTATTTCTTGTTAACACGCAAAACAAGGCTGGAGTAAATGTGAGACTGAATGTTTACTTGTTTTGATTAAATGTTTACTTAAACTGAATGTTTACTTGTTTTGATTAAATGTTCAAAGATGCCACTGCCATCTGGTGCATAATATGTCTAGGTGTTATGATATGTTAATGTATATGGGTTCATATAATCTTCTTTATTTTAGACACGTCAAGAATTGGCACAGCAATTATCTTTGAGCAGAGAATTAACAAAAAAGATTACTCCTAGAGATGATGAAACTAATTCAGAAGACGAGGGAGAAGACACGGTCCCCGCTAACGGAGAAGTAGATCCGTTTAATCCGTGGCTATCTAGCAAGGAACAAGCCAATGAAGTCACTGGCTATGTGAGTAGTTACAAAAAATATTGGGATGATATCAATAAAGTGAACAAAAACCAAGACGAAACAAATGACAGCGATGAAGTTAGTGATGATGATGCCAAAGAAGCATCATCAAACAATCACAGTCTTGTTACGTTGTCTGATGATTCAAAACCTACAGAAAATATTGCACAAACGGTTGAATCAAAATCTCAAGTTAAAAAAAGAAATAAACATAGAAAACGTAACACTGCAAATTCCACAACCGAGTGGATGGTGGAGGCAGATAATGAAACTGATAAACAATCAGTGAATCATATGTTTAATGAAATGGAATTAAAATTGCAGGACAAATTTACTGATAAAATAAATACCATAATACCAGAATTGTACAGTCGGAAGAAAAAGAAGGGACAAAAAAGAAAACAAGAAGCTAACACAAATCATCTCGATCTTGGTTTTAAAAACACTAAAAGGCGACCTCAGCTCGATGAAGAGCTTTCTGAATCGGCTAACAATCGGCAGCAATCTATGGCTTCCAATGATAACATAAAAAGTCTAGACGCTGGTAAAAATATAATTTTACAAAATGACAAGTCCCAGAAAAAAATTATTGACAAAATAGATCCTAATCTATTTTTCGCTCCCAAACCAAAACACTTACTGACAGCTCTGCCAGATATGGAAACCGAAGGAGACTACTTAGACGACGATGTAGATGACAGTAAAAAAATGACCATTGCGGAAGCGTTTGAAGACGATGATATAGTTGCCGAATTTCATCAAGACAAAGCTACAGAAATTGACAAAAATAAACCTAAACTTGAAGATGATATATCTCTTCCAGGCTGGGGATCTTGGGCGGGTAAAAATTTATCAAACGCTAGGGGAAGGCGCAAGAGGAAGATTTTCAAAGCTCCTGAAGTTCAACTTCCACGAAAAGATGATAAAAAAGAAAACGTGATCATAAATGAATCCCAAGATTCAAAACTGAAACTTCATCAAGTGTCTGAACTGCCATATCCCTTTACAAGTGTCAGAGATTTTGAGTGCACTATTCGCGCGCCACTTGGAAATACTTTCATTCCTGAAACTGCTCACAGGAAACTCACACGACCGGCGGTTATCGTAAAGACCGGAATCGTCATAGAACCAATGGATGACAACCAGTTGATCAACAGCAAATCAAATAAATCTTCTTTGAAATTTCCTAATTGATTTTTAACTGTAATTATGGTTTTTATTTTTGCGAATATTAAGTACTGTCAAATAAATTTATGAATGTAACTATCATATCTATAAATTATAAGACCCCAAATTAAATGTGTAGGATTTGAGAAAAAAATAAGTTTTATTTTCATTATTTTAATCAGAATTTATAAAAAAAGCCCAAACATCAGCTTTGTATGTAAAACCACCTTTATAACTTAGAACAAAAAAAAAACTTACAAAATCAGTGAAAGATTTGAAAAATATTGAACATTACATAAGATTCAAAGTTAACACTTTTTGAGTTTTTGGTGAACAACAAATATTGAGCATGATAGATTTCCGATGACCTATCAGCGATTCTATTTGTTGAAGCAATCCATTAAGGTTATGAATATTATCAATTAGTTTTCATTTACTTAATTTAAAATTAATTGTTTTCTTAAAATAAGGAAACTTTATAAAATAAATGCGTTAAGTTATTGTCTTATACACCAACTCTCACTGGCGGGGATACAAGGATTACTCCATCGCCTCTAACAAACAGCATTGGAATATTTCTTTTGGTGGTTCTGTAGACTTCTTCATATGTTTCTTCATCTATTTCGACAGTGGTGACGGTTTCTTCAGCATCACCCAGAACCATGTTAAGGTGTTGATCGTATGCCTGGAAAAAATAAGATTCATTTAAGTGAGAATAGATTATTTGTATTTGGCTTAATATAGTAAAGCATTCATAAGAATGATTTGGCATTGCTACAAAGTACAATATCAACTGAGAGTGCTTGATAAAATTTCAATGTCACATTTGAATTGTTAAAAAAAAATGTACATTTCCACATATTTTGCCACTCACAACCCAGCTTTCACTTCTATCAGATCTTTGTGATAGAATGCCTAAAGAAGGTATAACCTCATCTAAATAGACATTCAATAAATTTTGTTTTCAGAACTATTAAACTGTATCACTGAAAATTTTACAATTGGGGAAAAGGTGATTGAAAAAATTGTTGACAAAAATAATAAATAAAAACAACAACTTCAATAAATTATTACTTAATGAAAATAAAATATTTTGTAATATAAAATTAGTAATGATGCTAGTTTGCTTATAATAAATTGATTAGTTTTTGTTGTAAAATTCGCTTCCCAATAATGATTGGTAATGCTGCTCTAGAACCATTTTCAAGATAATTTCATACTAATCGGTGCAAGAAAACATAATATGATATTGCATGACTTAGAAATCAAAATGTTTATCACAGGGTCGATGCACTTGAAAGCATGACAGAAGATTTTTTATTAATATTTAAGCAAATAATTTAAACTCACATGCAATCTCCCTCGAAGCTCTCTTTCATTTCGCATCTTTACATAAATTCTCTCGTCCAAGCTGAGTCGAATCAGATCTAGAGGCTCTTTTACAGCTAAAACAGGTACCTGTAAAAAATGTTAAGTTTTCAATTTGTATACCCTGAAATGAGAACATGTTAACTGCTTCAATATGTTTTCAAGTATTTTAACCTTCAATTAAATTTGTACATTATCTTTATATTGGTAACATGTTGTTCTTGAAATTGTCAAGGGTTTAAGTGCATGGGTATGGCAAAGCTTTGTTGATAAAGATTATCGGCTGAATTGTGTAAAGCTTAAATTTTTTATTTTTGTAGAGCTTCTCTATTGCAAACGTGGAAATGGAACAGGATTGACATTATCTTGAGCATTTTGTATATGATTGAGTAAAAATGCGTTGAATAAAGTAGCAAGTACAATTAAGAAAGCCGCTATAATTGATTAAATATTTCTCGTAAACTAAATTAATTAGAATGGATTTTTAACATACATTCTCTGCATCATCAGCCATAGTTACAAATTTAAGAAAAAAGCAAGTGAATAAATCTAGAGATAAATTACAAACAAATGTCAGCGAACTTTGGGGAAAGCGATTGATTCGAAATAACCTTAAAATATGAACATAGACAAATCACGAAACAAACTGTCAAATAAATTTATTGCCATATATATTTTCATTCTTAGTAAAAAATATTATATTGCAAAACTTTCATACATCTCCTCTGTACTATTTCTTATATATATATGTATATATATATATATTATTCAATTGCTTAACTTAAGAGCATATATAATAAATTACTCAAACAAGTATGGAATTTAGTGGAATTAATAGGTAACATTCTAAAAAAAATCTGTAATAAAGATTGCCTAACTAAGAAATATATAGGCGCTAGTAACTAAATAAATACTTTACGAAATATAATAAATCATGATACTAATGATGCTGATAGTATCTAAAGGCGCTTACTACTACCTATGTTTATGGCAAATGAATATTAGAAAAAGATTATATAGATCTATTCTAGTTCTTTAAATTTTTCCATATTGCATAAAGCATTCATACATATTTTTTATGTATTTGTTTAATTATTATTTCAGTTATTGAACCATTTGTTTTGTATACCTGGTAATATGTCCATATTAAATTTATATTTGACGTTATATACTGTATATATTTCGACTTTATTTACACCCCCGGTGTTTTAAAAATTATTTGTTTGCAATTAATTGATCAGATTTATTTTGTGTATTAACGGTCCAACGCCACTGTAAACGAAATCATGAAATAATATTCATGTATTAGAACAATTGTCACAATCGTATTCTGATAGCACTCGGTTACTAAGAAAATGCTAAACATATGAACGTGCATGTATCTGTACGTCTATTCTTCTTAATTTTTACTGTAGAGTACAACACCAATCTATCTTCCATGCATTAATCGTTATATTTTTAAGTCCCAGAAAAGTATGACAGTTATAAAAAATTGCGCACCTATTGTTCTATTTTTAAATATCCTTGAAAAATATCGACAAACACTGGTTTCCATTGTACTTGCCAATGTTTAAAAATACAATGATACGCAAATAAGAACTACTGAACGTCGTGTATATTATAGAAAGGCTTCTTTCAAATGAAAATAAAACAATTTAAAAGAAGTGACAATTCTCAAAAATAAAAAACGCAATAGAATAACTTATCATTTACGACCAAGAGGTTTACCGGGAACTTCCGGTATCCTGCTGGGCCTTTTCACCCCCTGGCAGCATTGCTAAAGGTTGTTCTAAATAACAAAAGAATATTTGTCATTTAATGACTATTTAGGAAATGTAAGAAAAAATATCCCAATTCATTGGCTGAGCCCCTCTACGTTTAAAATTACTATTTTACCAATTTCAACAAGATTCGGCCTGTAACCTAATGGTATAGAAATTAGTCGTTCGTTTCAGCCTTGCATATGTGCAGAACCACAACTCACTTTTTTATTGTAATAAAATTTAATTTATTAGACAATTTGTGTTATTGTGTACAATATTCGACTCCAACTAAAAAAAAGTTTAATTTTGTAAGGTTTTTTCCTACCTTTCCTATTTACGTGCATTGAATTAAAGATCAACTAACCAATCTGACAAATTGTTTATTGAGACATTCTTCAAAATCGTCTAATCGGAGTCGCTCGTTTTTCACGAGTCCGATATTGACCAAAAACACGACTCCGACTCCGGTCAAATCACCACGTCTCCACACCACTGCAAAAAACAGTATTGCGAGAGTTATTACATAAGTAGTCCGTTCCTAGCTGCATCTTTCTATACGTAGATACTCTTTCCAAAAAAGGTAAACTAAATGAATTTAATTTTCTTAGTAAAAAAAAAACTGTTGAAATCGTCAAATTTGAGTCAATATGCTCCAAATTAAAAACGAACATAGTTCAAAAACCACATATATGAGCGAATTGCAGTAACGAGATATGTAGTTTATATTTTTAAAAATCTTTAGTGTTGTGTCATAAAACCAATTTAAACTTGTTTGATTATAGCAATAGACTAGAACCGCTAAAATATGTGAACAGTAAAGATTTTTTGTAACAACAAACATAAAATGTCGAAGTCATAATGCTGAAGTGTCAATTCTCACACTTGCAATTCGCATCCACTGAGTGAAGTTTTTCATTATTGGCGGTTAGAGAAGGTGCGTTTAACATAACACCGAGTCAATAACGCCAGCCCACGGCGCCTAGTCGTGTTGATTTTACAGGTGAAAAAACAAATACCGAGTATTGTTATAATAATTTACCCGACCGTGGTGTGATTTTGTAAACAACACCTTCTGTGAGATATGAAAGAATCTGACCGTGCGAACATGATAATATCTATCATAATTCTAATATTATTATCATGCCGCAATGGCTATTGTCCGATATGCATTGTAATTCATTGCGAATATTTTTATGCAGTGGCGCCATCTAAAAAAACAGAAATCATAGTAATATATACAGTAGTACAGGATGTTCTCTGGGAAGGTCTGCTACTCTCCGTAATTCCATTATACCACATGTTAATCAAGCTCCAAGAATTTACTTACCAGTTTTAACGGATGCAAAGATTAGTAATTATAAGATTTTTGACTACCCAGAACTAACTATTTTGTTAAATAACGTATTCATCATCAAAATGATTTTTTCATTAAAATTTTAAATTCTCTATTAAGCTGTAACATGTTATTGGCATATGTCGTATTGAATCTTAATTTACATAAATAATAACAAGTCTATTTATACAAAACAAAAAATTAATTTGAGTTAAAGGTAGCAGGTGTACAAAACCATGGGTTCAAGAACTAGGAAACAATTTACATAAAATCATACAATATTGATACAAATAAAGTAAATTAGTATAAAAATTAATTGTTCACAATTACTTATTAAGAATTACAATTACAATTATGGTAAATCAATAATCCATTAGGAGCTCTGAACAATCACATTGATTGTTTTGCATGGTTTTGTACACCTGCTACCTTTAACTCAAATTAATTTTTTGTTTTGTATAAATAGACTTGTTTGTAAATTGTATTCTATCAGTTGATAATGCTCGCGATGAGCGATACTGGTCCTGATAAAAAAAATATATTGTGGAAATAAGTACTAAAAAATGTGTTTTTATTATTTAAAAAAAAAAAAAGTTAATTTAGTTGACTGTATAATTTTAGTTAACTGTATAAGTTGGCGACCATCCAAAAAACCCGTCGCGACCCATAGGTTGGGAACCATTGCCATAAAGTAACACAGTGAAAAAATAGCAATGTATTTAAGTTCTGCAAAATTTATAAGACATATAGGTGATAGCTATTTTGGCTATATATAGTTCTCATCAGAATGAGATCAGTTCCGATGAGGGCGTAAGCCGAAATACCTATCAACGATATACCTTATAAATTTTGTAGAATTAAAATAAATTGCTATTTTTTCACCGTGTGATAATGGAGTTCTACCAAGTAAAAGCTAATTTCGTCACTATAAAATAGAGTGATTAAAATCTGAATCAAAAACACCGCTTAAATTTTGAATACACATCGAATGAAGTGCGTTTCATGTGGACAATGTTTCGAGTGTATGCTTGAAAAATACACGCAATCTATAAATACATACCAGTAGTTTCTCGAGCTGTATTTTGAACGAATATTGTGCAGACTGTATTCTGTATTACACTCAGCTGTAAGTAGGAGATTAAAGATTTTTATGTTTATGTATATTGGCCATATGGTGATATATACAAGTCGGGAATGCTAAGCAGCTCGCTACGGCAGCACACATAATGGGCATTCATTCCATTTATGTGAGTAATATTTTTACACCAGATTATTATACGAATCTATTTTATTATTATTATTGTTGTTGAAGAAATCTTAGCGTGGGAAACCAATCGCATGGTGGAAAGTACGGAATAAAAATTACATACTTGATAAAATGCATGTCAACATATAAGTGAAATAATTACAAATTTGAATTGTTGAAATTTTGCAAGATTCCATATGTTTTGTCACTCACGGCCCGGGTTTCGCATTTAGACATTTTATCACACAGGTGCAACAGAATTGACACAATAAATAATTGGCGTCGGTTATATATCAAAGGAAAAACACAGAATCTTTGAATTGGCTTTTACTTGGTAGAACTTCATTACAATACAGTGAAAAAATAGCAATGTATTTACTTTTTACAAAATTTATAACGTATATAGTTGATAGTTATTTCGGCTTGCGCCTTCACCAGAACTACATATATCAGTACTAGTTCTGATGGAGCGTAAGCTGAAATAGCTATTAATTATATATTTTTAAAAATTTGTAGAACTCAAATACATTGCTATTTTTTCACTGTGTGAAAAATACAGACTCTAAGGCTATGATCCAAATAAACAACTGAAATAGTTTTCAATAATATTGATTTAATAATAATGACACTCGTTCGCCTCAAAAATCAAAACGTCGCGGTTTCTGAGGTCGAAGGAGCGGAAAACTTAATCCTTATTTCAAAATACACTACTAAACGCATATTTATGTGTTCCGTTTGTTCCAAGCCGACGTATTTCTAGTATGACATTCATTTGAACGATTCTTCCGATTCGAAATTTATTCGCGAACCTCATTCACTTTGAAGATTTGATCGTTTGGAACCGTTCGTTTGCGATTGACGTACATTAAATATCACTACGTAGTTGAAAATTCCGGCTTGCGCAGAATTGGAGAATATATTAATTGGAATGTTATTTTTTCAATTGTTGTCGTCCTGAAATGGCGGAAACCCAGTCTAATTAAAAAAAAACAATGTACAATATTTAGTTGTGTGCATCGATCAAATATACAACAATTATTAACATTTATAAATGTCGATCAAATATATGTAAGATAATAAATAGAAAGCAATACAGTGGGTATCGGTTAACAAACATAATCTGTTCCAAGACGGTTTGCTATCCGAATTGTTCGTTAACCGATCACCAATTTATCATAGATTTAGATTATAGTTCGTTTTCCGAATATCTCTTCATTGTCCAAACACAAAAATCATTCGTGATAGTGTTCGTTGTCCGATTTCTTCGCTGTCTGAACTGTCCGTTAACCCAGGGGCTCCCAGACTTTGCCGGCGCATTTAAAATATCAAATTTTTTTCGCGGCGCCCCAAGTCAAAACATTGCTTATCTCATGGCAAACCTTATGTTACCTTACATTTTATAAAGTGATAATATTTTGTAAAGGAAAATTTGCACGGCACACAGTTTCGGTAACTCTGTATTAACCGATCATCCACTATATGTACATGTGATTCTTGTAATATATTTTTAATGGTTTTGCATTTTAAATTTACATTTACAGAGCACGTGGATCGTGTAGTTCTGATAATAATTGACCAATTTCAACGCAGTACATTTTGGCGTAACATTATTAATGATATTCCAAACTTTTGTATATCGAGTGTACTTTGATGTTTGTTTCGTAAAAGCTTGTAGGAGTTCTAGTTCGTTCCGGAGACCTCCATACGGACCAATAGTGAAATGGACTTACGGGGGTAAAGACAACTGTGATTCGAGCACCGGCCGGGCTCGCGTAGTAAATGTGATATATAAGAATCGATAATTTTATAAAATCTCAGACTGTCTGAACCTCTGCTCAAGGGTTATCGAATGCAACAAAGTTTTCTCTCGATTGTATTAATTTACCTTAATAGATTTTTGTCACATCATAAAACGCTATCTTTCGATTTGAAACACTATATCTCTCATAGTAAAATTAATCAGTCACAATGTATACGATATTTTTGTATAATATATTGTCGGTTCTATAAATCTTCTGGTTGTTAGCATACATACCTGCTTGTTATCGAAGCTATGTTTAAAATACGGTGAAAAAAATAGCAATGTATTTTAGTTCAACAACATTATTGTTTAAAATATAGTTGATAGCTATTTCGGCTCACCCATCGTCAGAACTATGCTTAAACGAACATTTGCTTATTATAGATAAGCAAAGTTTTTAGAACTAAAATACATAGCTAAGTATGATACATTCATAATCGAGAGTTCAATTTAAGTATAATCAAGATTATTAAAGATGTTCAATATGTAAACAAGCATCGTTATCAGTTATTATTCAATGTTATCGAAATATGAATGAAAACAATATTAACGTGCTTCAAATGAACAAATATTATATAAATCACAATAAACAAGCGATGCAATGAATAAATACACTCTCACTAATGATTATTCGAAACATTTAGCAATGCTAATAATAAGTAAATTATTATCAATAAATTATAATGTTGTCAGAGCCGCATCAAGAATGCAACAGATCGGGCCCAATATTCACAACAAAATATAATCAGTAGGTCAATTTGTCAAATTTTTAAAATCGTTTTGATTATTTGTTATTTACGACTGATTATAATATAACATGGAATAAATTTCGTATAGTTAACGCAGGAATTCTGTCAATGTATTTACATCTAGTTTGAATTTTTGAAACTTTGTACGATTCCACGTGTTTGTAACTAACGACCCTGGTTTCATTTTTTAGCATCTTTAGGATTTTTATCATACGGACGCAACAGAACTGTTAAACAACGAACTATTATCATCAGTCATATACCAGAGGAATTAATTAGAAAGGAAAAACACAGAGACTAAGGCTAGGATCTTTTTTGTACGATTCCACGAGTTTTGACATTAATGACCCTGGTTTCGCCTTTCGACAACTTCAGGTACTCAGGTACGAATACAACAAAATTAACAGTTCTGTTGCATTCGCGTAATAGAATGCATAAAGATGCCGAAAGACGAAACCCGGGTCGTTAGTGACAAAAAATGTGGAGTCGTACAAAATTTCAACAATTCAAATTTGATATTAAAATTCCGCCAAGCACCTTCTGTCGATATAATTAATTATATTTAAATATTTAAAAATAATAAACGTGAAAATCTACCATAATTTCAGAAGGTTGTTGGTTGACACTTCGGTTTCACGACTGTGACATCACCTTAGCTTTTTCCAAAGTGAATATTCAATATTGCCATAAAATGGTTGAGAATAGCTGATTAGACAGTGACATGGTATAAATTCATTCTAATTTTGAATTTGAATTGACTATCGTATTCTCTTGAAAATATCGACAAAAGATACTCTATGGTAACCTTTGATCGTTTACTTACACTATTTGCCAAGATTATAAATATTATTTATAAACTATCCCCATGTTAGAGTCCATTAGCTTTTTATTATTTATTTTATTTTTTTATTATAAGTTAATACGAAAATATTAAAAAAAAACATTTTTCCCTCACGGGTAGTATTTTAGGTGGTAAATATTTTTTTTTCAATTCAAAAACTCATTAGTATTCGCGAATATTGAGAAACTTTTAAATTCCTTTGATTGAATTGGCATTTAATTGGTAGAACTCCATTATAACATGTTAGAAAAATAGCAATTTATTTAAGTTCTACAAAATTTATAAGACATATGGTTGGTAGCTATTTCGGCTTACTCTTCATCAGAACTGTTTTAATTTTAATTCAGCCATAGATCTTCATTATGTTCGTTCACGTGATTCTCAATTGACGTCGATTCCAGAAAATGGGTTGAAACGAGAAAATTTTCTACAACCGAAATTATGTTGGTATATATTCGATTCCATTTTTTAAAAATCCTTGGTTATGTAAAATAAATAATAAAATTGGTGTGACTGTCAAAAATTACTTAAATATAACTAATATCCTATCTGACAAAATGATAATTATTCAATGAAGAATTTGTGAATGGATGTACAGAATAGATGATATATTTATTGAATTGGCATTCACTTGGTAGAACTCCATTATAACATGGTGAAAAAAATAGCAATGTATTTTATTTCTACAAAATTTATAAGACATATAGTTGGTAGCTATTTCTCTTTTTAATATAGTTGGTAGCCATTTCGGCTCACGCCATTGTCAGAACTATGCTTAAACTAACATTTGCTTATCTATATATAGGTAACAATGAAATAAAATAGGTAACAATGAAGAAAAGGTACACAATACATCTTCTCTCCTGTTTTAACGACCTAGCTTGTTTCTTGCTCGCAATAAAACTAAAATTTGTAAATGAAACAAAAAAGGCGGCGATATCAATAAGTTTACGTATGGCATGGAAATGGTCTATTACGGATAGATGATAAAGTTTGGTGTACACCGTACATATACGTCCGCGCTACTCAAAATGTCAATAAGATCATTGTGACAAATTCGTGCTTGATCTACTAGATCGTCCATTTCTCCGGCCCACTTAAGATGAATTTCCATCCCGGAAATAATAATGCCGCATCTGCGCAAGAGAGCGACCATTTGGCGAAAATGATAAAGGCAATTTACCCAGATGGTAACTGCAACGCACACACACATGGAGTTGCGTAAATTCCGAAGGCAGTGTCAAGTGGAGTCGCTCTGAAAAAGGCTCCGGTGCAATCTGCAAGTGATAGCCGCGATGAATCAACGGGCGGACTCCGCCCCCCTCACCCCCCGCATGGGCACTTGTTTACTGGACGACAAGACAAGAGAGGATCGCCGAGGTTTTTTCTCTCACAGAATGTTGCCAGTACGTGCAGTGCTTTCGTCGCGGGACTTTGATGATGTGTTACATAACACGTCATGTGATTTTTTTTATAAAAATAACTGAAAACAAACATTTTAACAAAAACGTATTAAGTATCATATATATATATATATATATATATATATATATATATACGTCATAAATAAAAAAATAAAAACAAGTACGATAATTTCAATTATACTCTACGTGTACCAATAGCGATGTTATATTCTTTTCATAATGTTGAGGAGGTAATGTGTATATTTTGATTATGAATTTGACATACGTTTACACAAATAGTCTCCTAATAGAGTTTTCTGTCTGTTATAATCGGGAAGAATGAATTATGCTTAAAAATGTAGAAAACTTACAATATGAAGGACATAATTATTCAACATTTTTATAGCCCCATCAGAATGGGTTGGGTTCAGCAAATAAACATTGTTAACTGATGCAAAGTATAGTTTTGAAATTTTATTTGGACGCATTGCGAGGCTGATATTTTTTATTATTTGTGAGTATCTGACTTAGTATGCATACATTTAAGCAAGTGAACTTGGTTCTGACAGAGTACAACTAGGTTGCAGACTGTCGGCATGAATTTGATAGAATTTTAGATAGAATCAAAGGTAACTTTGTGTCATTTTTTGTAACATTTTTTTTATATAAATCATTTTTTACATTGTTTTTTCACTTGTTTCTAGCCAAGCCATAAGCATTGTTTATGGCTCAAATAATTAAAGTATTTATGTTATATTGCTCGATGTGTGATTTGAATATCAGAGATTCATAAACAAGAATTCAATATTATAATAAATTACTTTTTTAATTTTATTTTTAGTGACGCGCTTGCAAAAGAGTAATAATGGATTATACGAGCGGCGGCTCCACAGTCGGCGGCTGGCGACAGCGGCCGGCGCCTGCCCGCCGTTTCTCTTCGCCCCTCATCATTCACTTCTCAGCCCCTTTTCCACATCATCCACACAGACTGATATCCACCGCTTCTCTCTTCAGCAACCATCCATTTCCCCTCGCGTAAGCCAGTGGCGCCGACACACTGCATAGCGCGCCAACAACACATTCGTTCGCGGTCGGCGGATGCGTTCATTGCGTCGATTCGTTGCAGTTCCATATTTGAATCAAGTGACGTTTATTATCGCGGACGTAACGCATTGTTGAACACGCTTAGCGGAAAGTTCGAATTTTAAAAATATAACCGTACATATTGGATGTTCCTAATGAAATGACATTTCATTTTTAATAAATGAATAAACATACATGAAAATACTGTGGAAAAGAATAAATTTTAATTCAAAACAAAGTTAATTTTAAAAATAAACAGACTAATACGAATAAGTTCGTCATTTTTAAGTATACGATTTCTTCTTATCATTGGATTTGATGCTAACTTGCGAATTCTATTTTTGACATTGCCCGCCAAAAACAGTTTTGTTTTGTGTTAAATAAGAATCATAACAAATAGTGAAGATTGAGTATCTAACATAATCAGTTATTTGTGAAAAGCGAGTGTTTAGTATATTTAGTGTTTTATGAACATTTTGAACTAAAGTGAAGATGTCAATCTAGCAAGGTGGACCTGTTTGGATGTTAGGCAACTGAATGTGCCTGAAGATATTAACGAGGGTACAGCGGGTGAAGCTGGTAAAGCGCTCTGGAATGGAGCCACCAGGTAAAATATAATAGGATTAATTCTAATAATTATCTTAGCAAATTTATTATTTTTGTCATAAGAAAAATATATTTTGAATATGTATATCTAAAAATCAACGCATGTCATGTTCTAATTTTAAAATATTGTAAATTTTTAGGATAAATAAATTTACATCACGATCAATTATTAATACAGTAATAATTTCTGTTGATATTTATTAATAAATTTTTAAAAAAACATCGCCTCTAAAAATATTTTTATAATTATTATTATTTTACACCAAATAGCCTCTCAAATTATTCGAAGCATCGACTTTTTCATATATTTTATCCATATTAGTATTAATTGAATATTTTCGGTGTTCCATAATTAAATCACAAAAATAATATTTTTATCTGTAAACATTTGCGATTTAAATAAACATTCCATTTCGAATACTCAGAAGTTTAAATGTTTTTTAGTTCCAATTTCAAAAATAATCACTTGGAATTTTAAAAACATCCGCGTTATAAAATCTTTATTGCATTCTGTAATAAAAAAATGTGTCTTAATTCTATCATGCTATATATATGTATAATATGTTTCCACGAATGTTTACTATTAATATTATCGGATTGTTGTTTTTATGTTATCATTCATTGTTAGATATAAAACCCTATGATCGTTTAAACAAAAATTGGTTCCATCTTAAAAATCCAAACAAATCGTTCTTTACCACAATACCATGCAAACTTATCTATCTGAAAATGTAGGTTAATTTTATTAATATATTTGTTTTCTAATGCATTGAAATGACAAAACAATATAAAGCTCTTATTGAACACTCGCTAATGAAGATCGAAAAAAATCGTATCGAAGTTTTAAGCCTATATTAATGAAATATCTAATATGATTTTACAATTGTAAAAAGAAATAACTGTGAAATACTCACCGTGTCGTTAAAAAACATTTTTGATGCATTTCTCGGTTTTCATTAAAATATATCAACCTACATAGCAATATTTAAAAACTTTACAATGCACATCGTCACTCCCGCATAGTACCGATACCAAGCGTTCGCGGGAATACATTTTCTTTAAATTTCCTTCCTGTATTATTTACGTTTTTCCTTGTTCTACGTAGGAGACAACGCTTCTAAAAATGATTTTTCACTTCGCACGCGGTAGGTAAACACGCAAATAGTCACGTCTATTTCGACATTTTGCGATGCGGGAGGTTTCACCAAAAAGATATTAATTACCTACTGCATACATAATATATGTGCAGGATGTCCGTTCGACATCGACTTTGTCCACTTTTTTCTCGTCCATGTGCTGTCGTGAGGATTGGAAAGCATACGCCCACTTTTAAAACCACGTTGCTAATTTAAAATCACACAATTTCGTTTCAAGGCGCCACGGAAGATGTGCATATATAATACTTCGTGACATATACGAACATTGTTTAAAGTTTGCCGTCGCCTGTGTGCGAGATGTATCTCTGACTGACTTTACAATTCTATTGCATCCGTGTAATAGATTGCCTGAAGGCGAAAGGGGAAACCCAGGTCGTTAGTGATAGAACATGTGGACTCGTGCAAACTTTCAACAATTAATAAAATTTTATTATTCAGTTAATTGTTTTTAATTTTTTTTCGAGGATTCGTTGTATTCAGGGTAGAATTTTCCAATATACTAAAAAGGCTGTAACCGAGAGCTTCAAAACATCCACATAAAGGATATTCCATTACCGAATATTTCAAAAATTAATTCAGCAGTGTCAGTACTAACCAATCTTATGAATATTATCAGAACAAGTCAGACAAAAAAAAAATCTTTTACATGAGAGTTTTCACCCGCTTAACTCTTTTATATTTTCAATTGTCATTTGTCAATATACTGTAGTCAGCTGTCTCGATAGTTGAGACGTTGGCAGACTAGTTAAGTTCGCAGCAGTTAGTTAAGATGTACTGCTTTCATGATTTGTTTATCAATTCGAGCAACGATTTATTTACTATGGTGCGATAAAATATGCATGCTATAAGTAGTATTCTACATATTTTCTTTTATGCGTATTTTTATTGTTTCAATTAACTCTAGCGCGTCGTTTTTCTCTACTTTCAACGTTTGATTTTGTGGGCATAACTACGTTTAAATCCAGCCCTGGTTGTATAATAGTAATATCTAATTCGCGAAAATAAAGATGATGTTTTTAATACAAAACTAAATTTCACTCATTCCAAAACAAATGTCAGATATAAATTATTTTCCCAAGATTAAAAAAAAATGATGACCTTATTTATTTTGTTAGAACGCGTAACTAAGATTTAAATAAAGAAATCACAACGCTTAGTCTATCTTATCTATCGATGTGTTGTGTGCCTTTTCTGCACAGCTATATATAGATAAGCAAATGTTAGTTTAAGCATAGTTCTGACGATGGCGTGAGCCGAAATAGCTATCAACTATATTTGTTAAAAATAATTTTGTAGAACTAAAATACATTGCTATTTTTTCACCATGTTATAATGGAGTTCTACCAAGTGAATGCCAATTCAATCAATAAATATACAATTAATTATATTGCCTTTCCTCCGAAAAGTGACAGTTTACACAAAAAAACAAACACTTTAAAAATATATATAAAAGAAAATACAAGCGAAATATTTTCACTGTAAAATAACACAGTTCGCGGGTTATTGTACAGTGCAAATAATTCGTTATTTATTGTTCTTTTTTCAAAATTTTAATAGTATTATTAATCGAAGTTTGATTCAAATTAGGTGCCGGTCTTATTCTATGTCTCTTTTTAAATATATTTAAGTTCCTTATTTTATTATGTAACCATGTTATACAATAACAATGCATGTTAAAGGTGACAAGAAGGTTTTGAGTACAGAACCATTGATTTTGATAAGCTGTGATGTGATTGGGTATGGCATTATTAATGTTGACATTTCATTCGTTCACGTTTACAAATGAATTAGTTTCTCATACAATTAAATCATATAGTCTAGGTTTTAGATGAATATCTGTTGTTTGATTGAAAATTTGTCTCAAAAATAATTCTAGTTTTGTCTCATTGATTGCTAACCTCTCAACCGTTGGGTCGTGTGGTTGGGCTGTATTGATAAATGATATCGAAAAGTATTAAAATTTCACTTACAAACTGATTTGTTTTAAATAATGAAATCATGTTTTTAATGCTATTGTTACAATATATTTATGATTAAGAGCGGCTTTTTACAATTTAAAGTAAAATGCCTTTCACACAAAAATTTACGTATTAAATCAAATTTAAGTCTTATTTAAAAATTTAAATTAAAAAATAGCCATGTTTTAATTTGTATTGTATCGTTTGATAATGCTCGCGTTGAGCGGAACTGGTACTGATCATAAATCTATTGTGGTAATAGTACTGAAAAATGTGTTTTTATTATTTAAAATATTATGCCTTACCGTCAAGAAGTGATAATTAACACATTAAAAGTTATTGATAATGCGGCTACTGTTAACCTTACTGTCTTATTTAAAAATAGAATTTATAAATAACCTTGTTTTAATTTGTATTGTATTGGTTGATGATGCTCGCGTTGGGTGGAACCAGTCCTGATCGTATGTATACGTATATGACGAAGACGAAAAAATATTAGATGAGAAGATGTATTATGTACATTTTCTTCAAAGCTATATATAGATAAGCAGATGGCGTGAGCCGAAATAGCTATCAACTATATCTTATAAAAAAATTATAAAACAATTTGTAGAACTAAAATACATTGCTATTTTTTCACCTTATGGTAAATATAACGCTCTTCCACCAAGAAGTGACTTTAAAAGTGAAGCTGAATTGTCCTGATAATCAATCTTCATTACCACCAACAATACTCAATTATTTTTTATATGTTCCTAATTAGCATATCATTTGTCTAACATAGCAGATAACAGGTAAATCTCATTATGTAATTTGCAGGGCTTGTGGAGTCGTTAAAAAAACCGACTCCTACTGAAAGAGATTTAATTTTATCAGGTTTTTCCTACATTTCCCATGTATGTAAATTAAATTAATGATCAAACAACCAATCCGGCAAATTGTTCATTGAGATATTTTTAAAAATCGTGTAATCGAAAAAATAGTCGGATTTGCTCGTTTTTCACGGCCCTGGTAATATGACCGATTATATTTAGTCTTATACCTTAACCGTTATCTGCTATGCCTAGTACAAAACACTGCATTCTCATTTTTCTCGCAGGAAATAAGACCATGTTGTTTTTTTCTTTATTGTAAACAAAACAGTCCTTGTCAGACAGATGTATATACAATACTTTGTTTCGGACACATTGTAACTAAAATTTTTATAATAGGGATATCTATAAACAAAGTAATATAAATTATATTAAGTAGGTACCCTTATAACACTGAAACATTGTCATATTGAATATAACATGTGTGTATAAGCTGTATTTTCCTCGCCGATTCGTTTTCGTAGAAGGATGGTCTGACTTCCTCTGGGTTGTTTGTTTCTTTTATGTTCCGCTGCCGCCAGATGTCTTCCCTTTTCATCCCGCCAAAAGCCATAAACAATGCCAGAACAGATCGTAAATGAGCTGACAGCTCTAAAAAACTTGTCAAACTTGAGACGACATAAAAGTGGATTTTCTTGCACTTCGAGTAATTACCTTATTAACGTGAACTCGATCGGGTGCTTGTTAAATAAATAGTCGTATGGACCAACCGCTGTAACGATACACTGAACGATAAACATATTCAGAGCTCGCGCATGCGCAATTAATCCGAAAGGAATTGTCACACGTCAACAAATTCAAATGAATCATTCTATAATTCCATTTTATTATATTTATTTACTTTATTCTGTGGCATTGGTTATTTTATACAATTTCGTTTTGAATTTCATGGTGTCGATCAGTCTGATCCATAGACAAGTATACTATACGTCAGATCTAAAAACAATTATACTATAGGGCTGTAAGCCATACGTCAAATTAATTAAAACAAGCGCGAAGCCTACAGCGCATGTGTTACGCACTTGAATACATCAGGAAAATAACGCGACTGCTTAATTGACAAGGACTTCTAAGTTAAATTTTTTTTTTCCGCCATTTATTTTATGTTGTGCATTATTATTAATGGGAATTGTTATCATCATCGATTCATTTTTCTACTTGTGAAATGTCATTTTCCTACGACTATATGATGGACATTGCGATTGTGCTAAGCAATTATAACATTGTTGTGTATTAACTATTTTTCAGATAATTAGAAATAAACCTAGTTTTTTTGGATAAATTGGGACTTTTTCACAAAAATATATATTTTAAGCGAAAACTTACGACAACAATACAAATATATATTGCAATATATGTACTGGATTTTTTATAATAATAAAAAACATTTTTAGTACAATTATAAAATATTTTATGATCAGGGCCGGTTTCGCTCATCGCGAGCATTATCAACCGATCAGTGCTTTTATTATTTAAAATATAATGCCTTTCCAGCAAGAATTGACAGAACTTTAAAATCTCCTTGAATACTTGTCTAATTAATGATATCGACTGAAGGTACTTAATGGAATTTCAACATCAAATTTTAATTGTTGAAACTTTGTACGGTTCCACATGTTCATAATGCCTGAAGATGCCGAAAGGTGAGACCTGGGTCGTTGAAGTCAACTAACGAAACATGCGGAATCGCACAAACAAATTTGAATATTTGTCGTTATCACTCATTATCGAGCTTTGTTGCTCACAAAATTTTGACGTTAGAAAAATATAAACGCCTTAAAAACTGTGGCGGTGGTTTCCTATTGGTTGTGGAAATATCTGTAATTACTTCTACGATTATTACGGCGAAAAAATAAGATAGTAAGTGGCCTTATATTACAGTTTTTCTTTACCTTCCATGAATCGCCGTACTTGGTAACATAGAATAGGATGCACGACTCACCTGTGTAGGTGCGTGGCGCCTATCGTCAATGATTTCCGCCAGAGGTAACTGATTAGGTACGTGTTAAATTTGTAATCAAGCGCCGTCGCTGTATTTAACATTAGAATGCGTTACAACTTTACAAAGCTATCGGTACAAATGAACACGAGCGTGATTCGCTTGTTTAGCAAAGGCCGAGTATTAAATTCTCAGTTCCGACCGATAATTTACAGCAAAGTGTTTGGAAATCGAAACATTTGACAACCGCAGTTTTCAATTAATAATTTGGGACGCAGATCGTGCGCGGATAACTTAAAAAAAATCATCGTTTCCCTTTTATAAGAGAATTACTTTTGGATTAGTACATTCGCGATTAAGTAATTTGTATGCTCTAAAACGACAACGCGCCAAAATACGGTGCGATACAGTCCGTGATCAATTAACGAACATAATCTTTATCCAAGACTATGTTCGTTAACCAATCATACTACAAATAGAATACGTGGATTAGAAAGATCGTTTTTGTTCGTTATCCGAATGTGTTCGTAGTTCGAACACAAAAATCTTTCGTACTAGTGTTCTTTGTCAGATTTGTTCGCAGTCCAAACTGTTGGTTAACAGATCACCCACTGTATACACCCAGTCCTTCTTTTACGCGATACATTGGTTCCAGAAAAAGGCGCGTAAAAAAAATCGTATAAAAAATGATTTCTCGCAATTGCATTATATTTCTTTACACACCCTAAAACATAAATTCGCATAATGTCCGATACACTTCTTAACATTTGGCAATTGTATGTGTATTTAAAAAAATGGAATGCTTTACAAAATAAAGATTTAAAAATACATATATTTTTTTATTTAAAAAATAATGAAACGTACATGCCTAGCATCATATATAAATGTCTTCTTTAAAACAATTTTGGGGAAAAATTACGTAAAAACGAGTGAAGCGCGTAAAAAAATGTAGCGGTGCCGTCCAAAAAAATAGCGTATAATCGAATTCGCGTAAAAAAAAAAGGACTGGGTGTATATATATATATATATAGTATGAGCTAAGCTTTATACCATACTATTTTTGATTTATCTCGTACATAAGCGATGTAAACTGTTTACCGACTGTCATTTCTAATGCTTCCGTGGGATATCATGCGGAAGATGCCGAAAGGCGAAACCCGGATCGTGAGTGAAAAAACATGTGGATATGTACAGAGTTTCCAACTAGTCAAATTTGGTATTGAAATTCCATAAACATGGGGGGTTCAGTCGATATTGTAAATAAAAAAAACTTTATATACCCATTACTTTCACTGTTTCCGAAGTAGTGTGCGATACTCGAGCCACTGATATTTGTTCTCTGAGGACATAGCATCAATAATAGTTGAATTGCATTATAATGACATGTGCAAACGCCAGCACACAGGCCTATGATGGGTAACGCACACCGCTCGCTATCGAGACGGATGAGCATGTACGCCCATATGCAGCGTTCAAAGAGCAATCAGTTTCCCACAGTACTCGAGCACTCGTATATTTTCTCATGTCCGAGCCAATAATTTTGATAAGTGCCACCTACATACTTTCATGAGAAAATAAATTAAATGAACAAATACTGCTTACAGACCGAGTTGCAACTTGCAACATATGTGACTAAGGAGTTATTGAGTCGGAATTTAACTACTGCAGTTCTGACTTTGTTGATCGTTTATTTATTATTAAACTATTGTCAAAATAAATAATTTATTATCGTACATAACCACAAATCTATCAAAATTTTTACTTTTATTTGTGAAGCATTATCACACCATATAAAAACACACAATTACGAAAAGAAAATTTTGTTTTTGTATCAAAATTTCATTAGTTATTAAAAATTTAATTTTAAACTAAGATAAGGCAATCGGTCCTAACGTCAATTGTGCAGTATTTACTTCACATATTCTCCACTGTCGCTTATCGGTATTCTGTGTTCAAACACCGACAAGTCAGTATGAAAAGCTGTAATTTACAATTTGAAATTTTTGGCATGGAAATGTGTTTTTAAGGCGTCAACTGTCATTTTGATTGGTGGAAAGGTATGATATTTTAAATAATAAAAACTCATTTTTAGTACTTATTTCCACAATATATTTTATGAACAGGACCGGTTTCGCAAATCGCGAGCATTATCGACTTCGAAAAATGTGTTTTTATTATTTAAATTATCACGTCTTTCCATCAAGAAGTGACAGTTAACACCTTAAAAGTGATATATTCTAAAAACTATTTTAAATCAAGTAGTTATTTCCGCAATATATTTTATTATCAGGACCGGTCTCGCTCGTCAGTTGATAATGCTCGTGATGAGCGAAATTGGTCAGTACGGAATGCGTTAGTATCAGTGTCCCGTTAAGGCAATACCTTCTCAAACTGAGCGAACTGTTAGAATTATTTGTGTGTACAAGTTCTACTGATAATATGTATTTTAAAAATGCTTGTTATACCTACTGATCATTGAAATATTTCCATCATTTGGTTACAGACATCTAAGTCAACACATTAGTTTAAATTACTTGTAAATATAATGAAAAATATTTCTGTAAAAAATTAGGCGCCAATTTATGACAATACTGTACAAGGTTGTTTGCGGATGCCAAAGAGAAATTAGCATTATTCCGGGTTTTTCCACGATCAGAAACTTGCTGCAGAAGCTACAGACTTTAACGTTCTTGTTTTCCTACCATTCTTGGTAAAATGTCTGCGCTAACCAATAAGGAGATGATTTTAAATGCTGTTTATACACCTGGGAAAAGATTCTTTCGCTTGAATTAAACAATACGCTGGGAGCATACTAACAAGCCATAATATAAAACGTTACGTATTAATTTAATTAGCCGTATTTAAATCTTTATTATAGAATATAAATATTAAAATAATTTCTCATTATGCATGTCAATAAATTTATAAATATATTTATTTTTTGACATAAGCTCATACCTTTACAAATATTCAAAACGCTGTTATTTTTTCAAAATAAAAGTGAAGCTGCCAACTTGTAAGAAAAATAATGGTGTAGCATTCTGTTTAGTTACTACTGTCAAACAAAATCAATTAACTTAAAAGGACAAAAGATACAGTTAAAAGTATATTTATCATGTTTCTGGGTGGGATTAAGCTATCAAAATAAAAATTATAGGAAAACGCAGCTTAGTAAATTTAATATATTGTATATTATGCAACTTGAATACTATTCCCGATATCATTATTGTCTATGATCCCTTCTACTAGGTTCTTTAGATTCATTTCCCGGGTTGAATTCCACCTATTGTTTACATATCCGTACATATTTACATTATTCGATGATTATGAATTTTAAAATTACATGATTAATGTTTCGTTTTGATTGTGAGAATAAACTTTTGGTATTTTTGAAGTGCACTATCGTTTAGTTGGAATATTACGTTAGCTACGTTTCGGGTACAATTTAAGAAGTAAAGAAAAAGAATATTTCATAAATTAACTTTGAAGCTTGAATTTACTATTTGGAAAATTAAGTTTTCTCACACACAGAGATTTATTCTGGCACCGCGAATCATATGAATACGTTTGCGATGAACTGATAATTTGAAAAATATGTTGTTTCTTAATTAATGAATAATTACATTCAATCGTAAAGATCCCCAGACTGTGGCTCACCAGGCTATCATAAACTATTTTAATACACGTACATTATTACAAATAGAAAGAAGGTGCTTTATTTCTACTCAAGAATGTCAGAAATAAGGATACGGCGAGTGAATCCCATGGGTGACAGTACTACGTTCAAATAAAGCTTCCAGACACGAATGTACCGTATTTCCTCGATTATCAGCTTGTTTTTTTCCTATTTGGATGTCTGAACTTGCAGTCCGTCTTATAATCGATGGCGAGTCTTACAATCCAGTGTTGGAATATTCTTTAAAGAATACTGCATCACAAATGACATAATTTCGTTGAAAATTCCGACACTAAATCTGAAGAAATATGTGTTCTCATTTATATATATAAAATTTGAATTGTTAAAACTTTTTACGATTCCACAGGTTTTTTTTTCACTAACGACCTGGGTTTCGCTTTTCAGAATCTTCAGGCATTCTATCACACAGATGCAACAGAACTGACGTATAATAAACAGTTACCATCGTCTATATACCAAAGTAATTAATTACAGGAAAACACACACCCCAAGGCAAGCAGTGAATGGCAGCTAAAACGAATATATATAATTTATGATATCGACTGAAGGTGCTTGATGAACTTTTAAATTTGAATTGTTACAACTTTGTACGATTCCACATGTTTTGTCACTAACGACCAGGGTTTCGCCTTTCTGCATTCTATCACACGGATGCAACATAACTAACGTCAGTTCTGTTGCATCATGCTCAATCGAACAAAGTTGTAACAATTTGAACAAATATATATATATACATATATACATATTAATATTTTTTCTACAATGTTTTTGTCGTCATGTACGAATAAGGTTGTCTTTTAATTAATGTCGTCTTTCAAACTAAAAATACGGTTTTAATTTCTGTATGTGTAGTGTATATTTTATGCTCAATGTAAAAAAAAACTCAAACTTGTCAAGGCAACATGGGCGTACATTACCAAGGTAGCGTGTATTATAATGCCCTCCTTTGTGAGTCGCCTGTCTTAATTTTTTACAACTGACAACCCTAAGTACAGCGAGCACATAAAAAGAAGACGCTACCTACTATGCAATGCCAATCAGTGCCAGTATCACTGTCCGTCGCGGTGAGTAATAATAAAATAATGCGTCAGTTTTGCCATCTGGCGTCGTGAAGCGCGGTGGGATCTCGAGGGGCGGGAGGGAATCGCAGGGGGGAGGCCGGGCCACTCTTGGCGCCAGGCAGCGGCGCCGTCTACGCTCCT
Organism: Himalopsyche japonica; assembly: GCA_028555115.1. Classification (NCBI taxonomy): domain Eukaryota; kingdom Metazoa; phylum Arthropoda; class Insecta; order Trichoptera; family Rhyacophilidae; genus Himalopsyche; species Himalopsyche japonica. The sequence continues at coordinate 1,497,080 of JAHFWJ010000412.1, read as the reverse complement.
CCGGCACTCTCGTGCGACCCACCTGACCGCGCGACTATCGACACCCCTTGCCTTGCCCGCCGCGCTACTAAGCCGACTCGCCGATCGATTATGTTTTCGCGCGGATCCGATTTGATTACAGGAACCGAAGCTCCAGCGTCACTTTGATGATTTCAGAATACGAACCCTCGAACACCAAATCTTCTAAAAATAATTTCGAAAAAAAATCCGCGTACAATACTCTAAACCATAGGCTCCCAACCTGGGGGTCGCCAACTTATACGGTCAACTAAAAAATAATTTTGTTTTGTACGCTTTTGGATTGTACTTAGTCGCGGGTCACATGGATTTTATGAAAAGGGGTCGCCACTCGAAAACGGTAGGGAACTTATGCTCTAAATCCTAGGTTCCTAACCTGAGGGTCGCCAACTTATTGAACTATTTTTTTTTTGTATGCTTTTGGATTGTATGGGGGACCGCGGGTCGCATGGATTTTATGAAAAGGGGTCGCCAGCCGAAAAAGGTTGGGAACATATACTCTAAATAATATAATATCATTGGCTACAGCGATCTTAAAAATGACTTCTTTTCAAGAAAATTCGCTGTACATATAAATAAATACTTTGTAGCATTAATGCCTGAAGATGCCGAAAGGCGAAACCCGGGTCGTTAGTGACAAAACATGTGGAATCGTACAAAGTAATGACTATTCGAATTTGACTATGTAGCATATTTTTCAATAGTTCTGATGAGGGCGTAAGCTTAAATAACTGTCACCAATACGCCTTATAAATTTTGTAGAACTAAAATAGATTGATATTTTTTCACCGTGTTACAATGGCGGTCTACCAAGTAAATGCCAATTTCATCACCATTTTTTCCATATTAATTTCATGCGTAATGTGCCCCGAAAAAATACAGTAGAGTGAATAGTTAAAAATGTATAGGCTTAGTCGACAATAATAAATATGTTTATAAATAAAAATATTATATAACCGAAAATTACATATTAATGTCTATTAGTACGTGCATGAAAATTCTTTTTTTGAATTGCTATTTTCGTTCCAACATGCATAGACAAGAAAACGTAATAAATATTGTTAAACGGCTTTCCACACCACTGATCTTGTTAATTAGTATTATTATTGCTTTTGTCTTGCAATCAGTTTAAAAGTGCAAAACAGCTGGTCGGTCGATTGGCAAGGTGGCGACTGTCTCTTCGATTGCTGGCAACAAAATCGGCGTCGCTGTCTGTCCTACCTATTTATAGACCTTACTCAGCAGAGAGTGATGATACATATCGTAAAATTTAAGATGACTTCTCAATGCTGCCGACGAGCGATAAGCTATTGTTATATTTCACGTGTCTAAAACACCGGGTAAATGTACGAAAAACTTCGCAAACTTTGCCAATTGAAAATCATTGACATTTTTACTTGAAAAACGTTCTCGATTTCGCAGACTTGTTGATGAAACTAATCAGGTATATTATTTTGAGCTTTCGATGAATTCTAACAATATTTTTCTCAATAACATATCTTATCACTTTTAAGTTGTTAACTGTCAGTTCTTTTTAAATAATAAACACCCTTTCGATCTGTTTCGCTCATAATTAGCATTTTCAATTGATAGGACACAAATTACAAACAAGCCTATTTATACAAAATTAGAACTTTGTAGATATACAAAAAAACCAATGTTCTACTAAAACTAAGAATTTACAGGAAATCATGCAATATAATTTAAAATTAAGTAAATAAATTCAAAAATAAAATTTTCACTATCTCTTAATAATAATCCGCAATCAAAATAAAGACAAACCAATAATCTATTAAGAGTTCAGAAACATTCGTGAAAGAATCGTTAGCGAGAATAATGAGTGGAATATCTTTCGGAAAACAATGTTTTTAGTGGAAAAACATATCTTATGTCTTTATAATAAGGTAAAATTATCAATGTACAGTCAATCCTTCTATATCGTCCGCTTATATTGGGTTTTTTTTCCTGTAGCGTCGGTGGCGGTCTTTTTGGATAGTGTTAAAATATATAATGGTTAAACCCTTAAATAGCGTAAACACAATGCATAATGCTTTGATCCGCTCTACGAAAAGGCTGCTATAATAAAAACTCTATAGAAGGGTTGACTGTATTAAGTTCTAAAAAACAAAATTGAGTTTAGTAGTTTCAAATATTTTAATGTTTTTACCTATTTATAATGTAGTTCTACCAAGTAAATATATGCCAATTTAATAAATTATGATTTTAAATATGAAATAAAAACTTTCAATATTATTTTAAAAGTTTTAAAAGTATTATTTGAGGTCGAATAATTTTTATGATAATGAACAAAAATTATGTTATCGAGTGAGAGTGTGCTTGATTGAATTATAAGATCAAATTTGAATTGTATAACACGTAGAAATGTACACAGTTAAACTAATTCAAATGTAATAAAAATTTAATTAAATAAAAAAAAACTTCCGAAGACAAAGCTAAAATAAATTGTGTTACGGTCTAAGTACAATACTACATTTTACGAAGGAGTTTATCTGTGAACAAAAAGTATTTTATTGTTTATATCACACTTTTCTAAAGTGTGGAAATATTAAAAAATAATAAACGAAATCTTGTACAACCATAGATATTGAAATAAACGTAATTGCTTATTTTAATATTAGCTAACCACACATTGACACATTAGTTGAAGAAATGTTATCAGTAAAATTTATAACATCGATTTGGTGATGCTTCGAAAAGGAAATGTACAAATGTTATGTATTTAAGTTGATAATACAATACAAATTTACATAAGTTGTAGTTATTTCTAAAAGGAAACCGTATAATGTATATTGGATAACGACGATGTAATCGTTATTGTTAAACTACAAAACTTATATTCAATGTATTCTCAAAAATCCTCCAAACAGACAAAGTCGACCACCATAATTACCATCACAACATAACTCTGTGAATGTTTGTCGAGAAAAGGCCATAATGATGGTTCCGCGTGCCAATTGCCATTCGCAATAAATTCGTAATTCACAAAGCGGCAACACCTGTCGCTGTCACATCTGGGCGAGGACACCTTTAACCCTACCCACAAACCGCTGTCTTGCTATCAGTATTTTTTGCATCTGCCGCGAAAAATGTTAAAATGCCAGAGTTCTTCAATAATTTTATTGTTTTCTCAAGAATAATTTATTCATATAATAAAATATCCACACGCTTTACGCAAACATAAAACATATTTAAATTGCTATGAAAACAAACATAAAACTAGTAGAAATTTTGTTTTTAAATTTAATGTGTCACTACCACTTCTAGGTGGAAAGGCATTAAATTTCGTGTTACAAAAAAATACTATTTACACAATTTAATACGTTTGGTATTGTAACCGGTGTCGCTCATCTTGCGATGTTATCATTATCAACTGATGCAATATAAATTACAAATTCATATAAAATTTTGAGTTTAAAATTGATAGGTATACAAAACTACATGTTTAAGAACTGAGAAAATAAATTGTGTTATGTATATAATATATTCTAAATAGTTTACAAATAAAATGCCGTCTTTTTGCATTGATACCGTCAAATTGCAAAGGTTTATTTCCGTTAAACTTAATACCATAGACAAATTTATAGACGCTTATCTAATTTTTTGATTGAATTGGCATTTGCTTGGTAGAACTCCATTGTAACACGGTGAAAAAAAAGAACTAAAATACATGCTATTATTTTTCAGCGCGTAACGCTTATCTCAGCTTCATTTATTTATTAGCAAAATGCATTTTTAGTATCTGAAAGCATTTTTTTTGTTTAAAAAAAAGTTAAGAACCATTCATATTTTTAAATCTCTGCAATTTTCAGAAAATGCAATAGGTTTTTATTTGAAAGAGAAACACATTTTTTATTATTGTCATTTGTGGAAGTGCCTAATTAAAATGAAAACCAAGATTTACAATATTTCATCCGAAATTATAAATAATCTGGGCGTCGTTGGAGTTAATATTCGATTCGGTGACTCCTCTCTCGTCAATTGCACTAAACTACTGCCGCCATATAATTACGTCTCAGAAGTTTTCAGCCATTAATAAATGTGATTGAAATGCTACTCGACAGGTAATGTTGCCAGATGTGGTTGAGATTGCCTTTTTTTAATAACTCCAGCACATGTTGTTAATCTATTATAGTACATACGTGTCATTGAGTAATTGCATTACAAAACGATGATCAAACTATTATAATTCTACGCCTTAGTTTATATAAGCAGTATGTTACTTAATTAAGTTTACTAATGACTAATTAATAACGTTTCACATATTTATATTTCACGTTATATCCTAGTTCTTTGTTCTTTATACTGATTAAATTTATCTTAATTGCGTCAATATATTGGATTTACTTATCCCGTTTGATTAGTAGACAGTTCATTGTTTTCCTTCGATAATATTTACAGGAGTTAAAAAAAAAGTCCTGTTGTTTTATCCCTACACGTCAGTGTAAACACTATTAAGAGGTCTTCACTCTATCTCCAACACGCCCCGTTATTTATTTCTTATTTTTTTTATATTTTCCGAAACACAACTACTCTCAAGATGAAAGAGAAACGAGGATTGTAAACCCTTGGTCTCCCATTATGTGAATATGAATATGAAGTCATTGTCACACGATTGTAAAGTAGCGGATTAACCACGGCCAACAACGATGTCATTAATACTTCTCCTTGGACTGAGATTGTATGACAAAGAATATTGAATATTGATCGAATGACATGTTTCTTAGTGAAAGTAAAAAATTGATATTTCGATAAAAAAAGAATTCACTAGATTTATTACACTATATTAAACGGACCATCCACTAACGTGTTAACCCATAAAGTCGTAATTATCTATAAATGAAAACAATAATATTGTTTAAATTGATTGACTTGGCATTTACTTGGCAGTACTCCATTATAACACGATGAAAAAATAGTAATGTATTTTAGTTCTACAAATCGATAGATATCAATTGTCACACGAAATTTTAAACGAACAGACAAATATAAGTCTTTCGCCGCTCCTCAGACCATTGCGAGGGGCTAATACATTTCTGTAATAAATCATCTCCAGCTAGTATTTAAGCTTATTGAAAATACCGGCCTGTTCATTTTAGTTTAGCTTATTTTAAATTAAATTTCTTTCTTTTTTGCTAGCACAATATAAGCTAGGTTGTTAAAACAGAAGAGAAGATGTATAATAATAAGTAAGCAAATGAACGTTTAAACATAGTTCTGACGATGAGTTATAGCCGAAATAGCTATCAGCTATATTTTATAAAAAAAATGTAGAAATAAAATACAATGCTGTTTTTTCACCGTGTAATAATATTGTTGGTATTTTTTGATTGAATTTGTTAGATTTGTCCGGGTTTATTTGGAACCCCTGACACATCTAGCATTGATTAGAGATGGATCCGTCGTTTTACAAATTGCGTTGTTTACTCTTTGTAAACATGCCAGCTACAGCATTATGTTGGCTATCTATCGTCTGCTCTGTAAACTAACTATTTGCTCATCGCCATGTGCTTCAAGCTGTTTTGCGGACACATTTTATTTTAAACGTTTCCCCCAGAATGTGTAAATAGCACATGCCCCTAGCACAATATGTTATTCATTTGCATACGCCTTATCTTAATTTCAGTTTTACAAGTTTTGTCTAGCGCTTCCTATGTTTATTGGTTTTGTCTTTCAGTAACACCATAAACAAGCACACGTGTCAGTAATATAATTATTTTTCTAGGTCCATTACAATTTTCGACTGTATATTACACGTCTTTGCCATATAATCAACATGATTTCTCTAACAGAGCCAACGCTGAAATTTTTTTTAACTGTTCCCGTAATCTACTTGAAAAGATTCAGAAAAATACGTAATGTTCAATTTGTACAGTGGAATAATACGAAATGTTAAATCTTGTATGAAAAAATAATAAATGCCGATCTATTAGAATGGCATATTCACCATGTAGCATTTTGCTAATTAAATGATTATAAGATGTTGATGGTGTTAGGTTTCGTCAATACTTAAAATTATAACCAACCTAACAAAAAAAAATGAATTTTGATTTTGAAAGAAATTTTAAGTCAGTATATTAAAGACAGTAATTTTGGTTTGAAAATATATTCATATTAAGTCAGATTTTTTTATTAAGAATATTTATATTTGAAAATGATTCGCGAAATTTCGCTAAAATTTAATTCTATATCCAAAGCACATCCTTTCATTCTAGACTTGTTGGAAACTTTTCCGTAGAAAATAGATTTGCTAATTACAAAATAGAATCCACTTTTTTACAAGATCCTGCAAAATTTAACGCTGGCCCTGTTATCAAATATTTACGATTGTTAAACATTTTCTAATCGTATGATTGTCTCCCTTACAAAACAAGTATTATAATTGTCCGCCAAATATTATTTCACTGAAGCAAACTAAGGGTCAAATAGTACATATAGTGTAGTGGTGTTGTGGCGCATTTTGCATTTTTAAGCTATAATAATGTAATCCAAAAATCGATTAAAAATCAGTTAATGATAACTGTCCGTACTGCTTAACTACGGAGATGACTGCTATAAAACTGTTCTACTTTTTTTATCACTAAAATATATAGATATTTGGGAGTACATAACATATTTATTTTATCAGGTTTTTTTAATCTTTTCGTGTGCTTTACTTGAATATTTTGTGTATCAACAACTACACCAGCCGCTTTGAAAAATATGGCCAGGTCCCAAAAGTTTCCTTGTTTATATGTAAATTAATCGCGGGCACGACATGTGGCATGATGTAATGTCTACTCAATCATAAAAAGACGTTTGTTTTGTCGAAAGGTGTTCACTGATGAAAACTTATCGAGTAATAATCTTGAAGAAGACTTCGGCAGTTGAAAATGAAAGGTGGTTTCAGCAGATGGATCAGTGGTCGTCCTTATGCCGGAAACTCCGAACAAGGCAATTGTTCCCAGCTTTTGGGTATAAAATTAATTATGAAAAAATATTTGTTTCTCGATACTCAATCACCTGACGTTTAATAAAATTTGGGGTATCAATTTATACGCCAGGTTTCTTGCCAGCCCATTTTCGACCGTTATAATGTTATATTGCAATAATGTTTTAATGGAAGTATTTCATGCTATTATTAGAGTCACGGCATACGTTCACCAAATAATAGATTTTCGGCATCTGTCACAAATTTAACAAATCAAATGAGGCTTATTTTTTATTGTTATATTGGCACATATCACGCATGACGTTTCAATCACCATATTTGACTTGAATTCTCTTAACTTAAGAACTAACCTGTAAATTCAATCGAATTTTAAGTAAATACCTTTTATTGGTGAAATTTCGAAAAGGTAAACACGAAATTGAGCAGTTCGATTTTTTACGTGACAAACCAATTCCGCGTTTAGCAATTCATAAAAAAAATCACCATTATTTTTGATGTCGCAAGATTTTATGATAAAATTTACACTCGCATCTATTGTATATTGATAGTATGTATGTATATTATAATATAAAGCACATCACTTTCATAACTAGTTTTAAGATAATGATTGTCATTTTTTATGGAAAGTATGATAAATTATATTAAATAATAGATACATGTTTTTAATAGCATTTCCACTTTGTATATCATGATCAGGACCGGTGTCGCTCATCGCGAGCATTATCAATTGTTCTGTTTAGTAAAACCGTAACATATATCGTGGAAATAGTACTAAAAGCATGCTTTTATGAGTTAAAATATTTATTTTTACTATTGACTCAACACAATTGAATCAATAAAAACAAGAAAATTATTTGGTTGTTTGAGGCACATTATCATTTCGTGTTGAGGACTTTTCGTGTTAATTTTTCTCGGCAGTATATTTTATATCAATTAAATTGACACTTATTTGATAAATTAATTTGACACTTATTTGATAACACTTATAGTGGTGTGATTACACGGTGGAAAAATATATTGCTATTTTTTTACCTCGGTATTTATTATATATTGGACATATGAATGTCATCAATATACTCAAAATTTCCCCAATGCTAACGAATTGGGTATGAATATGTACAACAATCCAATGTAAATAAATAAGACCGTACCTAACCCTTTTGCACCTGCCCAAATGTAGATCCTTCGACAGCTCGAGAGTATATTATTTCTTGGAAACATCTCTTGTAATTCGAGACAAAAATCTCGATGACTTTTAATATATTATACCGTGCTAAGGGCACCTGTATCAGTTCGGTTGTGTTATTTTTTCTACGCAAAAATGTGCACCTGACTAAGAGGATGTTGTTAGCTTTAATAAGGTGATTTAAAATTTGTTTTCGGCTCTCTTTCTAGGTCTTGTGGGTTGCTTTGCGAACGTACGTGATGGTGGGTCTTTAAAATTTTACCTGCCATGATTACACCTTATCTCGCTGATGGCTTCTGGCCCTAAACATTTTACGTCTTTCACCCTGAGGCGCCTATTTCCTCGACGTGGGTCTAAATATTTAAACTTTTCGAGTTATGGTTACTTTTTACGACGCCAAAAATTTGCTCAACTTTCTTTAGCTTACGAAATCTGCAAAAAGTGTTTTGTACATCTTCTAAATGTTAACCGTTAAATTCGTAATTTTTCTTTCGTGGTACATAAAAATGCAACCATAAATCATTTAAAACAACGCATATATCAGTAAAAATAATCAAGGTCGTTAATTATTTTGAAATAAAAAAGAAATAATGTATGTCCTTTAGTGGTACCAATCCTTTGATTCGAAATTAGTGTGACATTTGGAGCCCCGGATCGATTCGTGGCGGAATTGCGAACTATTAATTAACAATTTTTCTAGGCTTTTTTGTATGCTTACAAATGTAGCGGCGGATCGTGTCTAGAAAACGGTTGGGAACCCGTAATCTATACAAATTATTACCGGTTAATTTACCCCATTTTTGTTTTTTTAGCTCATTCAATTAATAATTCGCTACTGCCGGAAAACACAACGTTTTTATACACAATGAAAATCAAATCTTATTAAGAAATTATTCAAGAATCTCAAATATCTACCACCCTCGGATGATTTTTTTTACATAATCTGTTCAATGTGATATAATATCAATTAATAATAGATAATATATGTACATATGTTTCATAAGTATTTGACTCCTGTCAAACTCGCTGTATTTGTAGTTGGCAGCATTGTGTCCTGTTTGATAATTGAACGCAATTAAACATCTGTTTCAGTGACATCTACCGTTGAAGCCATTTGACTCATTGACATTTTCAACCCCTGCTCGATTAATTTACGCATGCATATTAAACGTTGCGCAGTTGGTAGAATGCAACGGCACTATGATATTTTTTGTGACACCTTTCGCTCCCCTATTCGCTGGCAACCCTGCAGGCAGTGCCGCGATAATTACGCAGATGGTTGATGTTTTTTGTGCCTTCGACCCAAAACAGGTGGATCACCTGATCGGGGTCTTCCGTCGGCCCCACCCTTGGATCCCGAGCGATTAAAGTCAATTGTTTGCCCGGTACACCTGGCGTAATGGTGCACCCTTATTCAAATGCCAAGGCTAATTATAAATAGATCATTTCACTCGATTTATAGTGGCAAATACCCGAACATATTAATTAATTTTTACATGACGCTATTTGTCACAATACGTGTCAACTGTCACTTCTTGGAGAAAATGTATATACCTTTATTATTCAAATATAATGTTATTTATTTCTAAGATGTTATTCATCTTCGTTTCACCATTGCAACTGTTAATCAAGTCATATTATAATTCTGAAATTTTGAAAATAAAATTAAAACATACCATGAACAAGTCTGTTTAATTTATTAATGTGTTGTCCAATATGTTGATCTACAACAAATATACTAGAATGATGATTGTCTATTATTACGGATAACACTCGATAGCTAACAATTAGAGTCTTCTATCGCGAATTAGCTCATTCAAAATGTCTTTTTTATCCAAAAAGTGAATACTTTAACAAATAAAAGTTATATTAAAATAACGCCCGAATCATATACAAAAGATTAATTTTTGTATAATCGAAAGCTTGATAAAAACAGATTGATAAAAAATAAAAACTGCATATCTCTAAGATTTCACATTAAAAAAAAACATGTTAAACGCACCATAAAAAGTCTGCATTAAAGATTGTTAAAACCAAATCACGGAGTCGTTAAAAACCAGGACTCATACTAAAACAGTTTTTAAAAGGGTCAGGTTTTTACCTTTCCTATTTATGTGCATTAAATTAAAGATCAATCAACCAATCCGGCAAATTTTTCATTGAGATATTTAAAAAAAAGTAGTAAAAGTTGCTCGTTTTTCACGATTCCGACACCGGCCAAAATACCGCGGCCCACGACTCCACAGCCCTGATTGAAAAACCACAAATAAAAATGATTATAGCTTGTAATGATTTTATAAAACGATATTTTTATGCAGTTTTAATGAACAATTTCGACATTTAAAATCTATAATAAAAGTCCACGCGGCGTGTCGTATGAAAAAAACATGTTTATGACTCGCTTGGAATGAACAATTTTTTTTAAGTAACTGTGATAACACCTACTGTATTATAAAATGTTGATGCACATTTGTTCACAAGATATTAAAAAAAAAAAACTATGAAAGCCATTTGAACACTACGTAACTAAGCTGGCGGCAAAATGTAAAAAAAAATCTGCAGGTCTATTGAAGATTGCAACCTTTTTATATTTTGTTGGTTAATAAAATGTTTTGCAGTGGTGGAATTACTCGTCAATTGCTCTTGCGGGTTTTAATGCAATCGAAAACAGTTAATTAAAACTTAGGCATTTTGGGGAATATCTTCGAAAATTCTAATCTTCAGGTTTCTGGGATGTAGAAGGTTTAAATTAAGGTCTTGAAATTTAATGAAAAAGATTGGCATTTTTGCGATCAAAACTGGCTATATTATTGCTTTGCAATGAACAACGGCTATATTTTTTTACAGACAACGTTGAAATTTATCGATTTTATGGATCCAGTAGTTATTTATTGAAAATTTTGTATACATTAATATGCCTTGTATTAGTTGATAGTGTTCGTGATGAGCGAAACTGGCCCTGATTTTAATAATATAAAATTTTAGAATATTAGTATACATTGTATTTTATTATATAAATTTAATATGTATCAAAAGGCATTGAAATTGATCGAAAGGTTAATCTTCAAAATTACTTATACAGAATGTCGCCAATCCACATAAATCAATTTCTGAGAATCGGCTGTTTTATGTTCTTGGTTTGTATGAAATCTACATTTAATGGACACACATCTGTGGGGAATTTAAAGGAATAAAATTGATTTATTTTTAAATAATGTAAAATATTAAATAGCACGTAGCATGAATTTTCGGCTTCTTAAGAAATTGTGGAATGTTCAATAATGAATTTATTGCTTAATTTGACTTATTGTATTTAGTTATTTTTTCTGTAATATAGTACTAACATCAGCGAAAGAAAAATATTTGCAAAATATTTTTTATCTTTTAAAATTTTCCACAGTTTTTTTTCGGTGAAAATATAGTGTTAGAATGGCTCCTGTAATTGGCTGTAATCGGCTGATGTTCACGAAACCGTTAATTTCCTACTTCCAAATGAAATAAACGAACTTTAGTGAACACACTTCACACATTGATATCAGAACAGTCTGAGTTAATGTTATTATTGTAGGTCTGGGGCATAAATGTGGTGATTGAACCATTGTGTGGCCAGTGGTATTTTCGTCTGAGGCGGTCGCGAGCTTGTATTCAGTCGCCTCTGTAAATAACTTCAACTTTTCCGACCATATGGTGCAACTGTTTACCAAAACGTCTCCCTGACGGAACGAAGGAACCTCTTCAACTCGCTCTCGATGTAAAAATACTCACAAATCCCATCTGTTAATGCTATCTGACGAGCCGCGTGATTGTTGATGGAATGTGCGGCTCGTGTATATTATTAAATCAAGAGCGATAATATAACACGATGAAAAAATGGCAATGTATTTTAGTTCTACAAAATTATTTTTAACAAATATAGTTGATAGCTATTTCGGCTCACACCATCGTCAGAACTATATAATGGTTTTGTAGAACTAAAATACATTGCTATTTTTTCACCGTTTTATAAAGGAGTTCTACCAAGTGAATGCCAATTCAATCAATAAAGCGATAATATATTTGGATCTGTCGAAGTTTGTTCTTTTCTCAAGCTTTTTGTCGCGTAATACCGAAAAAATACAGTGTCACAAACTGTCTTCTTATATCCTTTTTATATTATATTTGTTCCTACACGGACATCTATTTAAAATAATAATAAAAAAAACAGCGAAATGTTCACAACTATTTCCATAATATAATAGACAATACCGATTTCGTTTATCGCGAGCTTTATCGACTAAATTCCTCATCATTATATCATTTTTAATCTGTCTACTGTCACTTCTTGGTTGAAAGGTACCATATTTGTATAATAAAACAAAACTTTAAGTACTATTTTCACAATTTAATATTTTAAAGATCACAACCGGTTTCGCTCATCGCGAGCAGTATCTATTGAATAATCAGTTGATCCGTATAAATAGTACTACACCTTGTGTTTTCATTATTTAAATACTTCCAGTCCTTTTTTTACGCGATACATTGGTTCGATTATTTATGTATAATATAACTATTGTGTTCATAAAATTAAATACCTTATTCAATATTTGTTATTTACTTCATTTGCGATTTTATACCACTGGAAATATATTGTAAACTCTATAAATGTTTTGTTTCGACATAATTAAGATCTTCTGGGATAACTTAAAAGTCATGTCATGGCGGCTTTATGTGCCGTTAAACTGACACACACCTTGGCGAGGTGATCTAATGTAATAATCGTTTGATCAAATGAATTTTCCCGGCGGTATTAAAATGATCTGGTACATTGGATAAATCATTCGAACATTATCTTCGTATTAAAAACAGGAAGCAGCTTTTGACTGCGATTTTCTATCGGTTTCTATTTCTAAAGTATCAAAAATAAAACGTGTACCGCCGACATTTTTTTCTTGGTGTGGGCCAACACGCTTCCTCTGCTCACGCGACTCGATCTGTTTAGTTTAGTTCAGTTTTTACGGATGTGTTATTTATAATGAAGAGTGTTTTTCAAGTTCATTTCTGTCTTTTTGATAAACAGAGGGTGCAAATTTTACACTTCCTGCCATCCTGCTTTACGTGTTGGGTTAACTAACCGTTGTTTTGCGGGCACACGACTTGCTTTTCCGTTGAATTTCCGCCTCTATTAGGGTAGATTATCTCGATCGCCACCCTTTAGTCTCGACGATTTCTTCACTAATTTTTTTTTAAACTATTGAATATTTTTGAAATTTGAATAATGAGTTGCAATTCGAATAGAACAATCATTTGTTTTTAATATAGATCATCTCGACGACATTTCTCACATCTTAGTTACTTATAACCACAGTATAATATGATAAACCTATGTCTTCAGTTTAATTTATGCGCTGTTGTCTCTCTAATATATTTATTTAAAACTGTTTGTATCAGACCTTTAGGGCTCAATATAATTCAGATAGATCATGTACTATTAACCCTTTCTGTCCGGTGATATGTAACAAGTACGCATAGCTTCTAGTTATTTAATTTAAAAAATAAAAAACATTTTTTAGTACTTATTTCCATAATATATTTTATTATCCGGACCGGTTTCGTTCATTGCGAGCATTATCAACTGAACTAAATACTAAAAAAATATGTGTTTTTGTTATTTAAAATATCATGCATTTCCATCAAGAAATGGCAGTTAACAACGCCTTAAAATCAAATACTTGTAAATAATTGCTCTATAAATGTAAAATGTCGAAATTCCAGTGTTTCAAGCAATTAAATGTATTACGATATGTCGGCGTCACTATAATAAATTTAAGCGATGATTGTAATACGATCATAGGTGGAGTTTTATTTTTCCATTGCATTTGTTCTATATTACTCATGTTTGTCTGATGTGTCTGAAATGCACAACACCGGAGGGCGCAATGTTTTTTTTGCACAATAAGGAAAGGGTTAAAGACGGCTAAAAGGTGTCGCATGAATTCAAATAGATAACATTGTTATTCTACTTGGTGTGTTTATATATGTCCTTTATGAGATATATTCAAAACTTACGGTATTGTAAGGTCATTTATTACTGAAATAAACAATGGATCTAATTTTAAACTTAAAAATGTTTTAGAATAATATAGGATTTTTTTCCTTTTTACTAAACGTGAGGTTAGCAGATTATTATAATCAAGCCATAATACCACTTATTATGTTTATTATGATCTATGTAATAAAGACGTGTAAATATTTAATCGAGTTAATAATATAGGTATTTAAAATATTAAATTATTAATAAAAAATATTTTTAATCGAACAGGTGGTTCACCACTATTAAATTAACTTCGCTTGGAAATTCACCCTAAACATTTATAATACGTGTTTAATTAGTAGTTTTATGATAATAAAGGCTATTATTGTTTTATTCTAAAATATTTTTTCGTCCATTAATAGTAGTAATAGTGCAACCCCATTCTTAATTTTTTGGTTAAGAATAAGACTTTTTTTATTCAAGTAACGAGTGACATTAAGATACGTTTATGTTCATATTATATATCTTAAAGAAACAAAACACGCGTCAAATCTGGTAACACTGATTGGAATAACTATGTTATAAATTTAAATTTCAAAGAGTTGCCATATAAAATATATCTATAATGTTTTTTTAAATCACTAAAAATGCCTTGCGGCTATTTGATCATTGATCGTGTATTCAGAACATTCCTTACATAAATGTGTACAAAAAATCGTCATTCATTATTGTCTGCGGCGCTTCGTTTTGCAGGAGTATTAATATTACCGTGATCACTTGTTAGATATCCGTTGGGTAAATATCTTCTCGCGCTGTGACAGGTGGCATAATAAAAAGGTCGACCCGATGATGAGACATGATGACGTTTTATAAAAATGTAGACGTGGAATCTACGAGTACGGACCGCCAGATGGGCGCCAACTTTGACGCCAAATGACACTTACAAACTTTTCTCAACCCATTTGCTACAACTTCTTACATACACGGGCGCATTCGAAGAAAGATTTTGCTTGAGCATAGTTTTGACTATGTCAGCTGTGTTGCCATTCAATCTCTTTCGTAAAATAGAACCAAATTATCTATGTTCAAAGTCATTTTATTATTTCGATCATACTGGTCGGAATCGTACTAAAATCAGAATAATATTCATACTGCTTGAGGCTGTAATCTGTCACTTATTAGGTGTTAACTTTCAGTTCTTGATGGAAAGGCATAATATTTTAAATAATAAAAACACATTTTTTAGTACTTATTTCCACAATATATTTTTTGATCAGGACCGGTTTCGCTCATCACGAGCATTATCAACTGATAGAACACAATTTACAAGAAAGCTTATTAATTCAAAAAAATTGAGTCAAAGCTATAATCTGTTTATAAATTATTTTTATCGATTAATATTACATATTCCTGTTTAGCGTGTTGTATAAGTACATATGTACAGGAATAAAGCCTTCCCATCTTAATGGATATCCAGTACTTTTTATTTCCAAGCGTTTTCATATTTTCAGCATTAAACAACCTTATTCGACCTTATTGTGACATACGGTGTATTTTATCAAATACCCTTCCTTTTATTGAAACTAAATTTTACTAAAATTTAATGCGGTAAATCTGTGACTCTCGGTCAAACTCAGTCAGATACAAGTACTATCTTTTCAACGCGTGCATCCTGACAGTGCTGGTTTACGGTTGCATGTCATGACACCTAAACAAAACACAAAAACGCAGAGTAGCCTTTACTATGCTTGCGATGGATATTAGTGATGCGGTGGTTTAACTTTGTCAGGAATTCGGAGGTAATGAAGTGGACTAATCAACCCTTATTGCGTAACTTCAATCCTGCTCGTCTCCTCTACTGACCAAATGGATCCCGTCGCCCTGGACGCTACACGTGGACATGGGAAGATATAAGGAGACCGGCAGGAGCAGAAAAGCAGAGATGCAACATCTAGTGACAATTGCCTTATGGAAATGAATTTGGTTTTAAAAATGAACATTCAAAACAGTATGTGACACATATTATAATATTCATTTATAACATGACCATATGTTTTATCGATGCCACAGATTTGTATACAAACTTATATTTCATAATTATCACACCTTTCTTTTATGGAAATGTTATGATAAAATTACACAATACGAATGCAGTAATGATTGGTTAGTATTTCTTGATAGCGATACAATTATTATTTATGTCTTAAGTAATTTTAAAATTATAAAATGTTTTTCTTTATGAACACACCTTAGCTTTGTACGGACGGCTGTATCTTCCAAGTTTTTTTTTTTTTTATACTTTTACTACACGTGCCCTTGTTTTATGAGTTTCTTTTCACACTTTTAACAACTCAAAATTAATTTACATTGAAACATTCAAACCGTTAACATATTCCCTTATGCAATACCTGTCAAAAATCATGGAATTAAATCTAACGATTACTGAAATTCAGGACTGTTGAGTTGTTAGAAAAATATAACTCCAACTTTGACATTGACCAACAACACGACTCAAAAGACGAAACTCGACAAACAAGATTAATTTTGTAATTGATAATTTACTAAAGTAAATGTAACTAATTCCATTTATGTGTATTAAAATAGGGATCAACCAACCAATCCGGTAACTAGCCAAACTTTACTATATTGGTACTCATAAGAGGACGATTCGTTTCGTCTTGTTCATTGAGATATTTTTCAAAATCGTCTAATCGAAAATGTAATCGGAGTTGCTCGTTTTTCACGACTCCTATTTGCTATAATGCTATTTTTTTCACCGTGTGTGTATATTAATAGATATACCAAAAGTAATAAACTTTTAAATAACCTAACGATCACCTCTATAAACCATTCATATAAAATCGCTACATTACGTGTACACATTCAATTTCAATGGAAATCCATATAATAAATATTTTAACGGCTTATTAATAGTATTTGTGTTTATTTTCTTGGAACAAAATTTAATATATTCAATAATAAAATTATACATAAAATTTATGGTCATTCAATAAATGATATATTGTCAATATCTTCTTAATCCGTTCCCTGATGAATCATATAAATATTGTGACCATTTATTTTTCCCACAAAACTGGACACACAAAAAACAATATTCGTTCTTATTCGTTTATACGCCTCGCACTTGTTATACTTACAATACAAGATGGTAACGTTTGATTCATGTTATATTATGTTATTTTTATTGTCTATAGGTTTTGTGGGCGCATAAAACAAATGAGTTCCCACATTTTATTTTTCAATGCACGTCTTATATTACTCACGCCCGCGTCTTTATTTACTAGTTTTAGATTCTGCCGATTGGATTTTGGTTTATGCAGTTTTTTTAAATTGTTATTGTGAGTTTCTTTCTGTTGGAAAACGGTACATTTTGGTACCCAGGGCCGTTTTCGGGGACAGCGGGACACGCCGTCTGAAAACGGGACGTCTGATCACATTACACGTAAATGGAATATTCCAATACCTGATGTATATTTTTTAATT
Source organism: Himalopsyche japonica (assembly GCA_028555115.1). Taxonomy (NCBI): domain Eukaryota; kingdom Metazoa; phylum Arthropoda; class Insecta; order Trichoptera; family Rhyacophilidae; genus Himalopsyche; species Himalopsyche japonica. The sequence continues at coordinate 1,479,413 of JAHFWJ010000412.1, read as the reverse complement.
AATTAAGCAGTCACCCGAACTTTTAAGATACTCTATATAAATAAGGTTCAGGACACCGATCTCGATGAGCGAAACCGGTCCTGATCAAAAAATATATTGTAATAATAAATAATAAAAAATGTATTTTTATTATTTAAAATTTAACAGTTTTATATAAAGCTAAGCTTAATTTAAATTTAATCATGGTTCTAACGATAACGTAAATCGAAACACTTATCAATAAACCATACTTAAAATGATGTATTGCAAATTATTTTGTTATTTTGACCAGGGGCGTAATTTCAGTTTTTTCGTCTATATGTAGCAAGCCAGTGAAAAAACGAATAAATATTCATGTTCAGGTGGACAAATAACCCCCGCTCCCTCTTTTGAAACAATGACTGATGACCCAAATAACGACTCTGATGTAAACCCAATTATAAATAAGTTCTTCTAGTTCAATAACTAATATTCAATTTCTATACCGTTTTTGTTTTTCATTCGGTTCGCTGCTGCATAAAAAATACATACAAATTGCTGTATGCAGTATGAGTGTTTCAGCATTATTCAAGACACATCGATTTCAATGTATTGTCGTCGAGAAAGATTCCAGCATTAAATTACAAGTTGGCAACATTTTAACATAATATTAATACCAGATGTGTACGGTTACCATGGCTATCTGGGACGACACTATTGTTGACCGATTGTATTATTGTTATTGCGACAATCAGAGAAAATATTTATCCGAATTTTTATATAATATTTATGAATTGATATTTTTCATCGGTATAAAAAAAACAATCATATCATTTATATTCGATTTATCTCCGACAGGTGACATGTGAAATCATCCCAAACACAATTCCGCTTAAAAAAAACGATTCATCGAAAATGATGAAAAGAAAACAGGTTTTAACTAGACCCCGGCCGATGATTTTGCGAGCGATTATCCGAAACTCACATTTTTTTAACTGAAATTCATTTTTTATTGGTGTATGGAAATTTTACTGATTGTCAATGTAGAGGAGCTATTATGATCCTCCAATTGCATTTTTCTTCATTAAATATGTTTAATTTTACTGTTCCAAAATTGACACAAAAACAAATAGGCTTATGTAGGCTATATCGTGAAATAAATTGTTTCTAAAAATAAAGTTAAATTAATAATACGATTTCGATATTCTATTTTATAAATAATATTGTTTGACAGTCTTGCCGAATCAATAAACGTTACAGAATAAGTCAAATATTTTTCATTTTTTTTTTTAAATAATTTATTCGTAAAAATCGTATACGTGTTTTTGGATGATCTGTATTTGTTATATTCCCATAAATACGATATTAAACTCAAATTTTACCATTTTGATCTAATTTCTGCAAATAATTATTAACAATAAAGTAATTTATATAAATTGCTACCTATCTCGAAATAATATACCTCTAGACCGCGATCTAGCTTGTTACAACATCTGATTAAAAAGTTCATAAGAAACATTGAGACGGAAGTGTTTTAGGTGCTTGCACTAATCCGGATACGGCTATGACCGGATATGTACTGATAAAAATGATAACTCAATACAGCTATCAAGGCAATAAAAATACCTCCATGACACCATTCAGCATAGATAATGTAGTGGTTTTACGAGTGAATCAAAACACTCGTAAATCTTAATTGTGGTTTATAAAAAAAAATGTTTATGGTTGAGAAGAATACTGCGGTAATTGAGAAGTTTGCATAAGACGATCGTTCCCACGCAAGACAATTTTGTTTTAATTATGCGCTATCACAACACATATTTTTCTTTTATCAAATTTGTGGTAAGTTATGATTTATATGATTTCATTTTGTTTCTGAATCTATTAGCGTAATAAGGAGAGGCGATCAGGAGCGTGGGGCGTGGATAAAGCTATTTGACAAGTTTATATATGATTTTGAAGTGTAAAAACAGTTCAATTTATAATATTTCCGCAAAATGTTTCCAGTCAGTTAAAAATCAATAAAATTATTTAATAGATAATAGGGAACAGAATAGGTCATAGATACGTTTAAAAGGAATAATACAATGTTCAGATAATTAAAAATTGTTTATTTCTTTCGATCACGTTTTTTTGTTGTTGGCAATCATGTGATTGTACATACTGCTATTGGTTAAGTTAGGTTCAGTCATCCGAGAAATTTTAAGAATGATTTGAATTGAGTTCAAGGAAAGTTCAAGTTCTAAATTCAAGGAAACTTGCACTATTACTATAAAATGTTTGATAGTGACATTTTGAGAAAAGGTTTTTGAATATTAACATTATTCGCGTTGTTACCTGTCATTTTTCGGTGGAATTATACACAAATCAAAATAATACATTATATATATGTAACCAATAAATGAAAACATAAATAAACTTGAAACCAGAGCGTAGCAAGATCTAAAAGTCGCGAATATTAGATACTAAACTTTCATTGCACCATTTTTCATCGTTAATATCGTCCAAATTTTAACAAAAGAACCGCGACTCGGAATAAAAATTATATTCGTTCGCGTGTACACATATCTCTATCTCTTGATTATGAAGTCATCTACTCATAAATGTTCAATATAAACATCTCTCTAAAACTGTACCGAGTCTTTCATCTAAGTTTCCCCGCGAGTCTGTTTTCCGACCATCTGTTCGCTTGTATTACGCCTGCTGCACTGTGTGTTGTAACCGTCCGCCCGCCAAACAGATAATTTTATTCACGACATTTTATTATATTTGGCTTGCAACTGTCCAAACGAGCGCATCTGTGCGTGCAGGGTTGTCAATTTTAATTACTAATATTTAGCACATACGTGAATATACGATCAAGTTCATAATTATAATAACGACAACGAATTTTATTTTAACCATTAGGATTGTAACAGTTTTTTTTGATAAATTTTGTATATATTACTATTATTACTATTAAGGTGAAGTGAAAATCTGGAATGAATATTACTTATTATTTAAAACATTGAATATTTTGTTGCTATGTAAAACTCATATTCAAACATTTATACAAACTAATTTATTATTATCGTATTTCTTACACAATAAAAAAATAAATAAACTATATTTAAATAAACTTAGTTTTTTTCCACTAAATTTTATTCTTTGTTCTATGAGTATAAGTGATGTAGAACATTATGTAAAGAATATTCCAATAATTTTCAGGATTTTATTTCCATGCAGCTGACACCCATTTTCCAATTTTTCATTGATTTATCATGAGTGTGGAGGTTGCTTGTCAATTAGCACAATAGTTGTACACATTTATAGATAGTACAATTGATGGCAATATTAAAACCAATATGAATTGTGAAAACATTGTATGATTCCACGTGTTTTAAACATGTGGAGTCGTACAAAGTTTCAACAATTCAAATTTGATATTGAAAATCCATCTAACACCTTCAGTCAGTGTCATTAACTATCTTAATTACTTTTAATCTAAAATCCAGCTAGCTAAAATGTTAAAAGTGATATCACATTGAAATTCATTTTCTTTTTTCCACTTACAAACAATAACCTAAAACCTGTATAAATTAGTAACACGAAAACAACAATATAAAAGTTAACAATTTTACCCCTAGTTAACGTGTGTTACAATAGTCTGTATATAGAAACACTTATTACACAATACGTACAGATACGTGTCGATAATTTATGTCTTCGATGTTGCCACATCTCGCACAAATTATAAATCCAATTTTGTTTTTGGGTTGGTGACACAGAAGCCCTGTCAAATTTAGCTTCCTGTTATCTATTTGTTTATTATTCTCAACTGAAAATAGTAGCTTCGTTGATAACCCTAGAGCCGGTTTTCAGGATTGCCAGATGGATTCAGTTTTTATTTTTTTGATAATAGTTACCGTTTTTTTATTTGGCGCGTGTTTGCATTATGTTTTATTCATCTGCCTCATTGCCGGCAATACCCTACACCTGCATAGATAACGTTACAAGTTACAACTGTTGAGGGTGAGTATCATTGATAACAAAATAAAGAGATTATAATACGTCAGGGTTTGACCCCATCAGTCCGTAATAAAATCTACGTTGAAGAAAATGCACCGCGAATTACTAAGAAGGTACTCACTTTTTTAAAACTTTTTTGGTGAATGAAACGGTCCTGATAATAAATAAATTGTAGAAATACCACTAAAAATATGATTTAATTATTTAAAATATCATGCGTTTCCACCAAGAAGTGATATTTAACACCTTAAAAGGTTATTCACTTTACCCTATCCCTCTTGATTAAACGGGGCACGGAGATTCATCGGCCTCAGTTTTTCGAACACGTTTTAACGGCTTATATTTTTTTATTTACAATCAGTAAAAAATATTAGCACTTTGATTTGTTTTTTTTTTGTTGCATACTGAACATTTGGAGGTAACCAATATTTATTTTCACGTATTTTGTTGCATGTCCTAGGAAGTATATATCAGCAAATCGCTGCGCTGCTCGTAAAGCGAGCCCAGCGTGCATTTTTCGAAGACAATGTCATACTTTACCCATTTCCTAATGAGCCAAATAGAAGATATTACAATCCTAAATACTTGATAAATCAATTTATAAGTTTAGGTGTTAACTAACCACAATTAGAGATTAACCGGACAAATCAATTTACATTTAAATAGAAAACTAAAAACTCCAATATAGTAAGTTTTGACAATAATAATCTCTTATATTTTAGTATGTTATCTATCAACACGCTACAATCAACCATCTCGTCCGGCGATTAAAACGTCAGCAATTAGAAGGTTAACGGATAATATTTTTAATACATTGAAATGACATTTAGTTGGTAGAACTCCATTATAACACGGTGAAAAATAGATAAAAAGATCGTACTTCTGATGAGAAAGTATACCGAAATAGCTATCAACTATATATCTTATAAACTTTGTAGAACTAAAATACATTGCTATTTTTTTCACCGTGTTATAATTCGTCTTCGTTATCGATTATAAAAATGACCGAAATTGGCCTCGCATTGGTAAGCATTCAGGGAAGAGAATAAATATCTCGGAATTATGTTGTCAATTTTAAAGACCATTACTTGTTTCTCGGAGAATCGTGTCAAGAAATAAATCATAAATTTTAACTACACATTAATTTCGATGATCGCCAACAAACAGCAGTTGACCAGCAATGCGGCAGAGGACCGAATCATTCGTGTCTCGAATGATATGTGTGATTACAATTTCAGATAATATCGATGAAACCGTTATTAAGCAATGCGCTATAATATTTAAATGTCGCTAGTCGGCAAGGAACCATTATTTTTCATTCGAGATAAAATTGTTCTCTTTATGCAACTTTGTGGTCGAAATACATTCCAATATCACATAATTCCAGCATATTTTGGGAGATAACACCCGGCGAAAATAACGTGTAAGTGTGCGTGATACACCTTACCTTAAGTTACGTTACCGAAAACAGGTGAAACGGTGTCAATTTCTGGTTTGTTGTCATATTCAGTGGCGCACTTATAATGCAATGCATACTATTAATATAAAAAGCCAAAAAGTGTTCCTATAATAATATATGTACAGTCGGTTAACAAACAGTTCGGACTGTGAACCAATCAGATAACGAACTAACGCATTTTCCTAATCTACTTATTCTATCTGTAAAACTCGGTTGATCGATTAACAAACGTTTGGAAAGCGAACATAGACTTAACAGATGTGCTTTAACCGATCACCCCCTCTAATCGGAAACGAAGTTTATTACTAGTCTTTAATAAATGGAGATAACCATACTTTCTACTCCTAATTTCTGGACCATCCTATTCATAGTTGTTCATAGTAACTTCGCTGCCAAGCTCTTCCAAATTAACCGGCTAGTTTATAGTTTTGTTTTTATGTATCGCAATGATAATACAATTTAGGATGCTGATCACATCCTTTGGGAATGTCCGGATATGGATAAAATCCAGGAAAAAATTGCTCAAGGAAACAGTCAGATCTGTTGGCCCAGTTTTTGCCAACTTAGTTTCATTATTTAAAATAATAAAAACACATTTTTTTAGTACTTATTTCCACAATATATTTTTGGATCAGGACCGGTTTCGCTCATCGCGAGCATTATCAACTGATTAGTTTCATTACTGACAAAATTACAAGGCATTCAAAGAGTTCGCGTTGTGCCATAGAAATCAAATAGAACTTAATACTAAAATCACTTTCATTGCCTCGGTATTTTCATAATTTAATAATAATTAAAATTATGAAAAATATTGTATATTATTTATTTTAAATTCTTGTATATTTTCTGCACACTTGAATCCATGTAACCAAGTCTTGGGGATTTTCTTTTCGGATATTCCTGGCAAAAAGTTGAAACACACATAACTTTTTCACGCTGTGTAAAAACGTAAAAACTTATTTAACATCGATAAAAACGCATACAAACAATGCAGTCCATTGACTGTGTTGATGCGCTACTGCATAATGGTTAAGTTGGTATGAGGTGTGTGAGGTCGGCCTACCTGCTCCAACAGGTGTCTCGGCGCCACCTGTCTCCTCTCCCCTCGACCCTCGCACACTTCCCCACAAACTGTAGGGTTGCCAGTTAATAAGGATTACTATACCCTTTGCTCCCGTTTCATTCACCGGATTACTTACTTTATAAAATCCTTTTGTTGAGTAAATTTAATAATCTGTTACGGCTGTAACGTTAGCAAGCTTAGACATATTTGTAATTTCTTGTTTTTTTTTTATATGCATCCGTCATTACATCCCACTGACTGCTAACATGTCAAGCGTTGAAACCGCAGACTAACAAAAACTCGTCTAAAAACTCGAGACACACTCAAAAATGTTTGATTGTTATCAATATGAAATCTTTCCTGTATGAATGAGTCTCATTTGGCTGAATCATCTCTATAAGTTTGTTTTTACACTAACTTTACACTAACACTACTTTTACGAAACACTAATTGTATGAACTACTTTTTTTAAATATCTTTTATGCGACTCAGCAAGACACAGTCCTAAGTTTTGAATGGAATTAAGAATCATATCATTTGATTATATGCATCGCGCAAGCGAGACTTCAATTTTTAACATAAAATTTTTAAATATTTTTGACGTTGCAAAAGCAATAAACTTATATTTTTTGTAACGTTTATGTTCCAAATAATTAATTATCTATTCTTCAATTAAATATTTTATACAAACAACTAAGAAGCGATGTCAACTTATTATGTTTTGTTTAAAATAAATTATAGACAATGTGGGTACCTTGTTTATTGATTTCTTTTTGCACATTTGTCATTTTTAATGGAATCAGTATGAAAAAGAAAAGCTAGCTAAATCTTTGTTTTTTTAAAGATTTTCCGAAACGATTACTATATTATAAATTTTATTAATTCCAACTGCACTGTACTCAATGAGTTTCTCTGAAATCTCGATTGCATTTGTCAACTTGCGACTGGCAACCCTGCTTCTAAGTTACAGCGATTATCTCCACTTGAGTCGAACAAAATGTTTAACCCTTTTCAAAGATAGCATTTTATTGGTATTTAATTCATATAATCAACTCGGCCTCGTAAAATGTAGGATAACACGTTCATTATTGTAGTTTTCTTAATCTCTTTGTTTTACCACTATAATCTGCGAGTATGACGTCAGACGTCTACTATTTTTCATTGTCTATGTACTTTTTCTCATTCATAAAATATATCAGTTTTATTGTCTTTGATTATTGAATAAAAACTAACTTTATTATACGTAGTATGTAGCCCATCATTAATAATTGATACACATAAAAGAATTTTATTGAATAATATTGGTAAATTCAATTGAAATTCACAAAAAAATCACTTTTTTTTAAATACAATATAATAAATTCTCGAATCATTCGAGTCTTATGATTCGATCACTTAGATTGGTTCTAGTAATTTATTGATCACGTGATCGATTCTTTAACGTCATTGCATGTTTTTTAGATTCTACGCAGGTACCTGCAGTCCAAGATTTCATATTATATTATCAATAATATTTTTACACTGCGCCCGTGCATAATAAATTTCATTTCGGGCGCCCAAGAAAAACTAATACAAATAAATTCACTCTATCGCCGTATTATTTTTGAAAATATAGTCTAATTATTCACCTTCACAGATCCGCCATTAGATTATCTCAAATGTATTGTTAATATATTAGATATTTCGATCGTCAGCTGTCGGTAATAATAGCACGAGCATATTACATTTGAGAGAATAACGTTTTTCGTTATAAAAAGTAAGCATGTTTTTTTGGACTCGGCTCAAAAAAATGTTCACCGCGCACCTGTTGGCCGGCCGCGAACATCTGAAAATGAAATGCCAATTAACCATCTACACAGGCTTCCGTTTCGTATTAATTTATCTGTCAGCAATATGTGAGTCGTCTAATTACCACTGGATATTAAATTAACTTCGAGCCTAAATCGTATTTATTTCAAGTTATGTGATTGAATTCCCATGGTTTGACAGTTCATAATTTTATAACAATGCTATTTAGTCACACTAGCGAACTGTTACTGATCAATTGTCCTGTTTATATTTCATATCTTTTGTCGCGGGGCAGTTGGAAGATTAATCCAAGCAATTGACATGGGAATGAGTCGGTCATTGGTGAATCGTAAGTCAATTGACCAAGACGATTCATTCATTCTATTCGACTTATTATTCAATATTTTAATTGGCTCTTTCATTAGATGCATTTAAATTTGCAAAAAATGTACGAAGAGGGCGCGATGAAGCAGCAATTAAAAAAATGCTCTTTTTGGTCGTCATATACACCATCTTTAAAGGTAATTTTAAAACTTAAAAACAAAAGAATGCGCCGCGACGGCTGTTGTAATCACATGAACAAAAACATATATACTTTATAGCTAATAACCGTATTGAAGATACTTGTGTGCCTTAAAACGAGAATGGGCGTGCTTAATGTTTTAAAGCCAGTTTCTGTCGTGATATTCACTTTATTATGCAATCTATGTTCCAAGGTTTATAACTACATACATATACGACGTTCGTTTGAACTATTCTTTTAATTTGTGATTCTTTCGCTATTTCTTTTCACTTCAAAGTTATGACATTCGGATTCGTTCGTTCGGGACCGACAAATGTCTACTAAAAACTCTGAAATTCTCATCCCAGCTTTCTTTGATAGTTTCATCAAATAAGAAAGTATAATAATCTCGTATTTCAATCATGTCGGACGGAAGGTATACGATATTTTGAATTATCTATTTAACCATTACCGCGCATAATTTTCTCATAGATGCTACTCAGAAAGTATGATAGATGTTTCGCGGAATCACTTCACAAAATGAAACCAAATCCAAAACCATTTAATATTAAAAATATTCACATCATTTGAATTCATATTAACTCGAGAGAACACAATTGTATTATGTCTCATATTATTTACATGCATAAGTATTATATTATATCATACATTTACAGCTATCTCATAAAAATACATATTAAAAAATGTTCTAGAAATAGATCTAGTTCGATTCTGTAAATCACTGGCGCCATACATCTTCTACACTGTGAATAACATCGGGTGTAAAGATAAACGCTCAGAATCAAACTCGATACTAGGTAGATTATTTTTAAAAATACTACGTACATAACTCACCTGCATTCCGCTGAAAATCGCTGTTTTTTTGTAATTTTATTCATTTAAATTAAGTTGATAGAAGTTCATACTACAACAACAGATAAATTATAAATTTAAAATTATATTGCAAAATTTGGAAAAGATCACGATCAATCATTGCAAATCATTTATATATATTTGTATGTGTTATTAGTTACACACAATTAATGATTGTTAGGTCTTAATTATCAGTTGTTTATTGAAAGGTATTTTATTAGATTTAAATAATAAAATACAATATTTAGTACTATTTCAACAATTATATACATTTTTTTATAATTTATGATCTCGGCTGAATATTCTTGATGGAATTTCAATATTAAATTTGAATTTATAAAACTTTGTACGAATCCACATGTTTTGTCACTAACGACCCGATAGAATGCTGAAAGACGAAACCCGTGTCGTTAGTGACAAAACATGTGGAGTCGTACAAACTTTTAACAATTCAAATTTAATTATATACATATTATTGAGATCACTCGACAGCGAGTTATCAGTTGATAACGCTCGCAATGAGCGAAACCAATCCCGATCTTAAAAATATAAAGTCGTAGAAATAGTACTAGCGTTGTGTTTTATTATTAAAACACAATAAGGATGTCTGTTTTCAACAAATTTCGGTGTTTGATACTTTGAAGTATCTTCCTTTTAGCGATATCTTTAGAGATTTTTCTTATTTTCGTATATTTTTTTTCAACTTATTTATACGAAATTCAGAAGCAAATTTTACAAAAGATAACACGGCGAAAAAATAGAAATGTATTTAAGTTCTATAATTTATTTATTTTTATTTTTTATGAGATATAGTTGATAGCTATTTCGGCTCACGCCATCGTCAGAACTATGGCGTGAGCTGAAATAGCTATCAACTTTATCTTATAAAATTTTGCAGAACTAAAATACATTGCTAATTTTTCACCGTGTTATAATGGAGTTCTACCAAGTAAATGCCAATTCAATCAATAAATTACAAAAAATATGTTGATAAGATAAACAATTCAGAAGCAAATCATATAAAAGAAAACTATAGTCATTATTTCGTATCAATATCTACTTGACCTGTGTTGGGAGCGCGGGCCCAATTAATTTTCTAAACCCTGTCGGACCGCATCGGGCGTCGGGCGTCGGCGGGCGGCAAACCTACATGTCGCGACGCATCGCCCCAGACTGCTCTGCTCACCGATCGCCGCGGCCAGAACCCGTGTCAAACGCAATCCCAAACAAGCCCGCCCGTCGCGTATTTATTACCAAAGGCGTACAATAACTATGATCTCACGCCAGAGAAAATACTGGCATAAAATATTTTCTTATTGTTATTTCTGTCTATTGGCAACACTAACCTGGCCGATTTTCCAACCTGTAACACTTTTTTTTGAAATTGGAATCGAACAGAACTGAATTATATATCGTTGGATTAAAGACGTAATTTTCAATTGAGATTTTATTATAGACATTTGATACATTATGTTGATTTAACACTGCAATTGGTAACATCGGCCATTGTTGTTTTCGCATTACTTTGAATACATACATCTCTAATAAAATAGTTTTTCTCTTATTGTTTCAAACTTTGAACGTAAATTATTTTTTTATCAAAACACACTAACAGTGTTTTGTAACGATTTTAATATAAAATAATTTATTTTTAGCATATAACAATGGCTTGACACGTAGTTTTTTTTTGTTTTTATCTCGAAAAAATAATGCATATTATCTAAAAAATAATTTTACAATTGCGACCAGGTGTTCATTGTTTTAATGCTCATACATTGTAAACATGTACTTTATTGAATAATAAAACATTATCCATAAAAAAAACTGATCACTTACCTTCCCTTCGGTTTTATTGTAATATTTAATAATAACGCGTATATCTACCAATTAAATTTTACGTGAATAATAATGTTAATTGTAAAATATGTTTTGTCACTAGCGACCCGGGTTTCGCCATTCGGCATCTTCAGGCATTCCATTCGTGTGATGGAATGCCTGCAGATGCCGAAGGGCGAAACCCGGGTCGTTAGTGACAAAACATGTGGAATCGTACAAAATTGGAACAATTCAAATTTGATATTGAAATACCATCAAGCACCTTCAGTCGATATCATAAATTATAATGTTAATTGTGTTAACCTACACACTGTCTTTCATTGTAATTTTTCTGTAACTTCTGAAAGAAAGGAAATTGTATCATATATAAAAAGAAATATCGAAAATTTGATGTTAATAATTTAATTTTAGATATGTACCTCACAAAAAGAAATGCCGAAGGGAAATCTTGTGGCTATTACGTGCAACTTTTGATCAAAGATAAGAAAAATGTCTTTCAAATTTCGAATAATTTAACGTTTTCCCGCCACTGATTACGATAGTGAAAAAGTGCATCTCCTGATGCAAGGCAGGACTCACTGGCGGCGGCATTTCTCCTTTGGCGCACACCTCCGAATATTCCCACCGTGTCTGCCGCGCTAACACGTTTCACGCCTGCATCACATGCAAGACGTATCCCATCACACACCTCTCGCGTGTTTGACTCGTCCAGGTCCGAATTCATAACGCGCCAACATTTGACCTCTCTACTCATTAGTACGTCTTGGGTGAAAACATATTTGTATGCGATGCTAAACAATTCAATTGTCTGATTTATTGCTCCAAGCCTTGAATTTGATGATGTCATAAACTCCATTTTAAGAATTTGTATAAACACGCGAATCACCTACATAAACAATGTACTCGTGGAATTTCAGTTCTAAATAGGTAGCCCGATTCACAAACCGTTATTCGAGACGCGACAATATTTATTTCAATATTTACAAAGTTCAGTGTTCCACATACACTTTGACACGGAATATTGTAGATAATTGAGTAAATGCACTAAAATATTCATATGTATAGGGAAATGTAAACCTAAAATATATTTTTGATGGATTTGGCGATAACTTGGTGAAAGTTTTTTCTAATTTATATCGAAAATACGTTGCTATCAACCTTTCGACTATTTGTATATTTTTTACTATTACTCAATACAAATATATAAATACATATTTTATGGTCCCATCTAGACATTGATTCCAAGTAGGGGTCGAATCGAAACGATTTTTTACGCTCAATATAAGATGGTTTCAGGTTTGTTTTCATTTGTTATATTTCATAAAGTGATTTTGCTAATTTGATATAAATAATAAAATTAAAGTGACTCGTAAATCACTGATAAATATGTCTAGTATCCGTATCTATAATAATAATAATGATTCGATAAGAAATATTAGAATGTCTATAAACTTGATTGCACAATATTTGTGCGTATTCGTACGCTCATACTTTCCAAAGTGTTAAATGGTGGGTCTTCTAATGGGACCCACTATTTTACCATTTTTCGTGATACACGTGTAACATACCGGAGTGCAGTGAAGGACTCATCTCATCTCTGGCGTGGTCTTTTTTATTGTTTTCTTTCCATTCGATCAGTGATCGGCGTTCGACTTTCGGCTGGATAACAGGTAAAATAAAAAGGTGTTATTAAATTTTGGAATTCGGCTTCGTTAGCGTTTTACACCCGATCGCCGAGTTCGATTGATGTTCTTTCATGTCTGAATAAACTACACCCCTTCTTATAGCACTTCATGGCCGTGTATTTAACACAGAATTAATTTAATATAACACAGCTTAAAGCAAAGCTTAAGACGCTGTTATACAATGAAAAACAATTGCAGCGATAAAATCTCTTTGTTTTAAACACTTTAATAATTAGATATTTAAATTAACTGCTACATAAATAATACATTCGAATTCAACAATGTATGTTTACCGTAAGTCTCCTTAAGTAAGTGTTTCCTGATAATACCTTTTAAGTTATTTAACGACAAAATTATTCAACGTACTTGATTTTGGAATATCCTGCAAACAGGTCAGTAAAGAACCAGTTAAATTATGTCTTGAACACGTAAATATGACGAAACATGATCTACTCACGAAATTATTAATCGCTTGTGTTATTGTGATTTGATGAATGACAGTTTCCTACTACAGGCAACATATAATCGCGTTAGGACTATCAACCCAAATTAAGTTTTCTATCAGACGTTGAGTATCGCGGTATTTGCGTCAAATGTTATTTGGTGGAACACTTGGTGGAAATACATACTGAAAAACACAATTTTTGGTACTTGTTGGGGTAAACTAGCTCCGATCCAATTACAGAATATGTTTTGGACATTGTCCTTTGCTTTCATAACTAAGTATAATATTATCCACATGCTAGTGTAGTCGCTGACTATTCCATAATTACTGTATTTTTTTATTTGATTACCTTTGATTCTATAAATAATAATTGATTTGAATCATATATCATATCGCACAGTAATAAAGTTGTGTAAACTTTAATTATGGAGCTATGGTATTGATTGAAAGTGCCTTATTGTATTTCAATATAAAATTTGAATTATTGAAAATTTTTACGAATTCACATGTTTTGTCGGTAACGACCCCGGCTTAGCCTTTCTATATCTTCAAGCATTATATCACATTGATGCAACAGAATTGACTTTGAATCCGTGTGATAGTTTTCCTGGAGATACCCAAAGGCGAAACCCTGATCGTTAATGACAAATTTTTGATTCACTGATAATATTATCGAAAAATTTTAAAAATTGCGATATTTCATTATTTTATTCAATATAACTTTGATTATTCTCAACACCTGTATATTTAATACATTGAGGGTCGATTCGCGGAATAATGATTTCGATAAGTAAAGTAGGGTGGAAAAAAAGTCTATGAGCGTCTTATTGACTATTTTGTGATGTCAACGGAAATGTCACCTGATGCATTGTGACATCAGGTGTGCTAGTGTTAGGCATTCCAAGAAGATTTTATATTCGGTTTGTTATTTTTTTTACGTTTTGAACGTCGAACGTTCCCAGGCATTTCGGCAGGCATGCCAGACAAAAGAAAACTCCAGACGCCAGAACCGACGAACTTGCCGTTACCTACATCTTCCTGGCGGCAAAGAACCTACGTCAATATTTTGGATATCGTAATTACTCGCTTTTATCAAGTAGTTGTTCTTGGGAAAAAAATCATTGATCTTGTATAATCAGTGACAGTATTCGATCTGCAATTTATCTGTTATATCGATATGACGTCAATAATAAAATGAAAAATATAATTTTGAATTTCGAACTTGTCATTGTTAGATGTACAATATTTTTCAAACTTAAAGTTGGTACGCGATGTTGCTATTAAAAGAAACACATACATCCATATTTATACATTTGTTCAATTTTTGACTAGATTACTAAAAAAAATATCAAGACTGTATAGCTGTTTGTGTTTCTCACGTTTCATGCAAAAAATTTATTATTAACAATATCTCATATCAAAGTGAATAAGTAAACTTGGAAGTAAACATGATAATATCAAATCGTAATAATAAGAATATCCTGTTTTCCAGCGATGCGCGCGATCGTAAACAATCCCGAGTGACTTTGTTCAAGTTTGCAACATTCTGCGGATTAATTAATTTGGTTTTGGCAAAGCGTTTGTAAAATAAATTTGCCACCGTAATGTGAGTGTGACGGAATAACCCGAGCAGGCGCCAATAGCTAGCCGAGATAAAATAATGTATTCGAACATCTGGGAGCGATTCTGGCAAAACGCCTCGCGCCCTCCCCCTCCTCCGTGCGTTGCTCCTTGACTGTTTTGTCTTTCTCGAAGCAGGAGCGGCATAACACTTTAATTATTTAAACTAAATAATTACCAAAAAAGATCTTAATTCGTGGGCCAATCAAAATTATAATTGCCTCAAAGCATGATTCGCTTCCAACGGAATGTGAATTTCAGACGACATTCTTGGAGCGGTAGCGGTTACGCTGTCATCCAATTATTTACAACTCAAAAAATTGTATTCTGGAACTTACTTACTTACTTACTTACTTGCTCTTTCGAGAGCAGTCTTTGACGACATTACATGTATCAGCCATCGCGAATGGATCATTTTCATAATCAATATTTTTGTGTTTATGATATTATTGTGCGGCCATTCTCTTGACATATATGCCTGTAGCCACCTCGGTGGTAATTCATTACGATACCATGGGTTTCTTATCTTTCGTATGTGTGATTGAACGCCTGTGCCTCGATTCTAATGTGTGCACGCATGAACACGTAATAGATTCAGTTAAAATGGTTATTTAGAAATTAACTATCATCGATATTAATGGCAAACTTGATCTTCTGAATAACCATTCATCACAGTATTAAGATGTCCGATTTTCTTCTTCAATAAAAAGTATTTGTGACGGCTTTGATCTTTTTTCGAAATTCAAATTGCTCTCAAATGATAATTATGCGTCATAACTGTTCGAAAATTGGAAAGAGGTCACTTAATAAATGATACATGTTAAAAGTAGTTACACTTTGTTATGAATGGCGCCATCTCATGGAAATTTACTGAATTTCAAAATGCCCCAGTGAAGGACATTCTAATTCGTAAATAACGATTTATTTTTTCTTTTGTTCCAGAAGTGAGATCGCCTCGCACACCAGAAAAAGATGCAGGTTTCTGCTCCGGCGGCGACGATGACGACTCCGAGGAGAGCAACCGTTCCAATTCGGATGACTCCGGCCTCAAAATGGGACTGCCGACAGTCGTCAAACAGCCCAAGAATAAAAGAAAATGCGTGGAGCCCACCAAATTGGAAACTTCGACCGCGTTTCCCCTCGCTCCGCTTAAAAAACGAATCCGCTTTGAGGCCGAATCTCCGCGACAGGCTGTCGAATGGGATAACAGGGTGCCACCTCACCCTGCCGTCCGACCTGCCACCCCGGATGAAGAAGAACCCGCGAGGGTTTCCAGAGCATTCTTTAGCGTCGATGCACTCCTTGCTCGATCTCCATCGGAGACCGTTCTGCCGCCGCCGCCTCCTCCACCCAGAGAACAGCGGAATTACAAAAATATGACAAGAGAAAGACGGATTGAGGCGAATGCGAGGGAGCGGACGCGGGTGCACACGATCAGCGCCGCGTTCGACACCCTTAGACGTTCCATCCCCGCCTATTCCCACAATCAAAAGCTTTCGAAGCTTTCGGTGCTAAGGATAGCCTGTTCCTATATTCTGGCCCTGTCGAAAGTTGCAGAAGGAGCTGGCGACGAAGGCGCCGGACCTTCTACGTCGGCAGACGGTATATCTCTTGCCGACTGTGTCGAGAGTGTTTCAAAAACAATACAGACTGAAGGAAAGTTGAGAAAACGAAGAGACGATGCGTGAACTTTTTCGGAAACATATATTATTTTGAATTTTCAGAAACGATACTATATTTATAATTGAATAATTTGCAGATTCATCAAAATGTGCTAAAAAACTCAATTTTATGTTGCAAATTAATGTAGCTTAAAGGTTCAGAATACCTCTTTATTCATTTAAGATTTGTCTTTGGTACGAAAAAAACTCTTTGGCCCAAAAATAAAAACAGTGCTCAAACATATAGAAGGTATACATTTTTAAAAAAAATAATAAAATCGTTTTTTATACAGTCAAGTGACATTAAATGAAGAATGATTTTTCAACTTTGTGTTACTGTTGAATTAGTAGTATAGAAGCAAAACTTCTACTGTCCTATCGACTCACAGGAACAATAGAGTTTTTCTTTTATACAACACAAATATGGAGGATAGTTAGATCTCATTGTTTCAAGCCTATCAATGGCTTATTAAAGTTTTAACCAGCTCATCACACTTATGTGACTTATATCTCGTTTCCTCGCAATCTCTTGGGAGTGTTAAAGTAATATATTTTGTACAAAATAGGATAGATAATATTATTAATTGGTCCTACTTCCAAATGAGCGATATAGTTTAAGTGTTTTGATCTCATTTCAATTGGATGAGAAATATTTTATGGCATATAAAAGGAAACAATATGAATAATATACTCCTATTTTTTTTTTTTTTTTTATTTCATTAAATCACATGGCACTTCTTATCATCAATACTAATTACTTCAGTCAAAAATAAAATCCCTTTTATTGTCATTTGCTTGTTCCCAGATTGGATGTAAATGCTATTTGTAATCTTTTTATTTTTGTATAAATGTACACTACCAAATATATAAATCTAATTAAGTGAAATCTAGATTTTTCAATAATAGCTAGCTTGTCATACATAAAACAAGTGTTTCTAATTGCATTTTCTAATTGGTTTATATTTTTTCTTTTTATGCAAAGTATTATTGATATGTAATTAGGTATCCATGATATGCCACCAATAAAATAAAGAAAACTGTGCTAGGATAATTCTATAAAAAAATCAATAATGAGAGACTTAGAGAGCCTTAACTCATTTAAAGAAATGTAAACGGCCTAATTGAATGACAGTTTAACATTGCTATTGTTGGTGTACACATAATTGTTTGATATACCTACTCATTTTTGTCTTCAGAATATTTGAAATATTTATTTTAGATTATGTGTCAGCGAGGAAATCCAATTGACCATATTCAAAATGGCGTTTGTTAATATTTTCACAGTAGTAATTAAAAATAGAACAAAACAATGTAGAAAAACATATTTTGGACTTATTTCACATCATTTTCATATGATTGCGATCGGTAACAATGTTGGTACTTATTATACCCCATCTTATAATTCATTTGAGTTCACCAAATAAAAGTTTTTCAGATATGAAATAGTTGTTCAAAGTACTTTTGGTTTAATTTAATAAATATATATATATATATAATCCTTGAAGAATAACAGCATTACAATAATTGAAATTTTACTTTTAAATCATTAATCTTAAGGCCTTCCACACTTTGAGAAAGTTTAGAGTTCATTCGACTGTTGACTGGTCATGTTTAATCCGAGTTCTGGGTGCACACTGGCCACAATTAATTTTTAATGAAAACTCTGAATGTTGAGATTCACGTGCCATGTGATAATTATTCCTAAGTTTTATTTACACGGAGGCATATAATAAAAAAAATAGCACACTGGATACATTCAATAAACACTAAGCTAAAAGACCAACAGGAATTTCATATTCTTTTGCCTCAATTACTGAATAGATGAGAAACGATTCTATTTTCAAATGCCACTGCAAAGCTTTGGAAAACTATAATTTATAAAAATTCAATATAGAATATCATGACACTTATTGCCCAATTCACTTGTAATTTGAAGCCACGCTTCAACTTTCATGATTTTTATAATTAGCATCGCTCAAATCGTATTTTAATCTTCTTCACCCACTTTTTTTTATGTTCAGACATATCTGACATTGCTGCAATTCAAGAGGCACAGGCAACATTTGAGAATATAAAATAATTTTTACATTACTGGCCATTACTGGCGAGAATATAACTTGAGTTCAAGTTGGCCATTGAAGTCTGGCCACCCCTCAGTGTGTGTAGGTTGTATGAAGTCTATAGATTTACAATAAAATCTATTATATCAATTTTTGCCTGGCCTGCAAGTCGATGCATACCACATTACCATGAAATAGTTGATTTATAAATTCAAAGGCATCATATTATAGTAACAGATGATTATTATCTTATTCACCAATGATTGATGACTTTTTAAATAAAGATGTATCTATATTTATACTAAACTAAAAACATTTGGGATAGTACAATCCTATTCAAACTCTCTCTTGATGCAATTTATTTTTCAATGGGATGTATTACTCTACGACAATAAATAGTGACAATTTTAATTCTTATACATATTTTCATGTAATTGCATGAGCCAAAATTGATGTATTAACCGTCCAGTATGCCTGCAATTTATCTATTACTCTAAAAGTGTCCTTTAATTTTGAGAAGAATATTGTCAATATTTTTTGTACCTGAACGGGACCTTCGGTAGTTATCCTACTTTTAGGTATTTACTAATAAAAATGTGCCAACAGAATTATAGTTAATATCTCATAATTTAGTATATTTATTGTTAAACGAATTTTAGACTACTTCTTAATCTATTAATTTGTAACATACTGTTTAGTAATTTATTATCTATGACCACTTCGATGGTTCCTATTAACTTCAGTATTAAGGAAATCATATACCCAATGTTTATCTTGTTCATTGCTACTGAAAAGACAAATAAATATTTTACTGTAGTTTGCAAATATGCCTGTTAAAATTTTAAAAGCTAACTTTGTCTCGAAATTGGGAATCTCATTGTAATGTTGTATAATATGTAAATATACATTTGTCTAGTGATCCTTTGGCAAACATTAGAAAAAGTCCAAAGATTACAATAATGTATAGAAGCTTTCTACACATGTTTCAATAAAAAGACTTCATGTTTTTTTTTTCATTAATTGCTTTGTTCCTGAAATTTTTTGTTTTATAATCTTTTTTCTAATAAAATTAAAGTCACCATAAGATAAACATGTGAAACTTATTAGAATATAAGATCAAGTTTGATTCTGATTGTGACAATTTGTGAAATAAGTAAAACAAACTTTGTATTTTTAAAGTCCATACTTTTTCTTAAATATTAAGGTCTCCCCTTTAATTTGGATAATAGATGAATTTTGAAAATGTTACATTTATTATTTGTTTAGATTTTCACAAAGCTTTGTATTGCAACGGAAATTCAGTATCTCTGTTGGGAGTGGTAAGATTATATGTTTAAGCCCTGTGGCTTATTTGTAAATGTGCCGATGAAATAATATATTATTATTTGGTAATAGAGCTAATGCTTACTGGTGTTATTTTTTTGTGAAAAGCAGGTCTGTAGTCATTGTTATTTAAAAGAACTGTTATAATTATTTTATTATTACTAGGTGTACATATTTTGTAAATATTTTTTAGATTATAACTCGAAACATTTTCTATATTAAATAAATACGTACATAAATTGAATTTGTTGTTTTTATTTATTTGCTTGTTTTCAATGACAGTTACATTATACCCAGGTGGCAGAGTAACCTGAAAAAGTTGCTGAGCACTTATTATTTATATACACAGTTTCTATCAATCTCTCATACATTTTTATGCTGAGCATTTCAGACAGACCGACAGATAAATTAGGACAAACATATGTGTTATTACTTTCTTACTTATCGATTATTATTATCTAACAAAAAATGACCTATAAAACAATGGAGAAGTTTCAGATAAAGAAAAAAATGTTTTTTTTTCACGATAAAATTCTTTTATATTGTGACATTCAACATTACAGGTTGTGTATGCAGAGGGCTCTATCGATATATTTTTAAAGTGTAAAGCAATGTTCTACACCTATTTCAATCATCGCAAGCTTTAGTTATTAGTAAAGAGATGACTATAGATGTGCAAAATGGTGAATGGTTTTTTATATTATTTAATTAATGAGATTTTTTGTGATAATTATAGAAACATTTCTTTACATAATGAATTTGTGAACACTTCAAAAAATATAAATTCTCTTAAAAAAATTTCAAATATGCTTTTGAAAGGTTTATTTTTGAGACACTTTGAGACACATTTGAAGTACAAATCTTTTTGAAATCCAAATGAAATAAATGTTTTTTATTTTTATATTCTATTATAAGTAATCAAATAAATTTAATTCTATTGATAGTAATCAAATAAATTTTATTCCATTAATAGTAATCAAATTCTTTTCATTTAAAATTAATAATTTTCTATTTTTTACAAGAACCTTGATCTGGCAATCATGATGTCATAAAGCCATATCTGGGAATTGATTCACCCGCACCTGACAACTTTGCGTTCCGTAAAACGACAGATAAGACCAACTTTGCCGCGGGCAGTTGAAATAATTTAATAAAGTAATAATGTCTGTGGTGGCGATTCCCGATAAACCAATTCCAAATGGAGTTAAATTCCTATTCGGTGGCCTCGCTGGGTAATAACCTGAAAAATATTTTACAATGTCACATTTAGTGTAGAGCTAACTTGTAAATTTTTTGTATCATTAAATCTAATGTTTTTCTATTGTGTAATTAACGACTTAGTTTTCATTGAAAGATTCAAGATATTATTATTTTTTTCTTCAATGTAAAAAAAAATCATAAAAACATAACAAATGCCGCAATGTGCCAAATGATCATGAAGGTCATTCGTGGCTGTCATTTTCAATATTTGTGCTCTATTTTTGAATTTACATGACGCTTAGCACGTACCTTGAAGCTTTCTAAATTAAGAATTTACACTATCTGTTGAATGATAAACTAAACTAATGCAAATTAACCAATTCATGTATGCCAATAATAATTAAAAGTGTACCTGCCAAAACTTATAAAAGTTTGTCGACATGTTTATGTCATTATTTTTATTAAATGTTATCGTAAGTTTTTTAAATGTTTTTGGTCATTCTGGCAGATTAATATTTCACTTTTTTTTCATGTATCACCGCAAACGTCATAGATGGTATTTATAAATGATGCATAACTTCTGTCAAAAGCTTAAATTTTAATTGATATATTTGGTGAAACATTACATGTGTTTATGACGTCAATGTTAAGAGTGTGCAAACAAACCTTACCGATTCTCTCATTGAGTGTTTTTTTTAAATTTCCGCATTAGTACGTTAATTAATTATTTAAGTGTCAATTTACTCCTGTGCATTTTTTTTTTGAACACAACCCTTTCTTTGGCTATTTTGGATATATAAGGACGCATACTGAGCCATTCTCCTATTGATATTTTATTATGTAACATTAAATATTGATGAAATGAAAATGAATTTTACAAATTATTATAGAGAAATATATTCTTCTAAGGATCAAATAATTCGTGGTGTGTGGGTGGGCAGAGAAAAACTTAAATTATCCCTTTAATCATAGCCGGTTTTTGTTTAGGAGCAAAGTGTGTTCTGTATGTACTCCGACATGCATATTCAACCATCTAAACAAACCAATTCACTAATTCTTAATTTCCTTTTGTGTTTCTCATAAAAATAATGAAGGAATTGATGATGCATGAATAAGTTTAGCTAACATTCTTCAAGGGAACACAATAATAATAATATATTTGTGAAACGTACAGGTAGTTCAGTAAAGACTCAGCTCTCCTTGACGTTCAATGGTTTAACCTGTCAGCTTAGTTTTTTGTGATGTCACATATTTGATGTATATACAATAAACTTGATTTGGTGTGGTGCAATCATCTCCCTTAGCCTAAATTGCAGTTTCCGAAAACAACACGTGTACACTTGCTTGTCTTAGATGTTTGTAATGCGTGAGAAGTGTCTTTATTGGTGTATTCCGTTTAGGTATGTTTATCTTTTTATGTGCACTCCTTAATATTCATGTCACTCGCCGCCACTGTCTGACTAAACTTTTCAACTGTTGAAATGATAAATTACAGTGTGTTAACAACTGATGCTCGAAAGTCTTAAATGTTAACAGTGCTCAAACATTTGTGTATTAAAACATCACATTTTGTACTGACAATCTCTGCGGACGGTTTGTTTGCTTAAAATTACTGAATTCATTTTGAAACATTCAATGTTGGCAAATCCTTTACATGGTTCGGCAGGGAACATGGTTGGTAATAAAATATAAGATTACCTGATTTTTTTCGGCATATTGGAAAACACTGAAAACATTATGTTTGAAATTTTTCATCATTACATACCTATTATAAGATTTGACCTTGACTTGGTGCAAAAAAATCAGCTTTTTGACTGTTCACAAATTGAGTGTACCAACGTTCAAACATACTTTGCATGTGACTTCCTGAAGGACACTGAATCATGCTAGTCAATAGAATACTATCTAAAAATAAATTACTAAAAAACTTTCATCATTACTTTCAAAATATTCAGTTTGTAATGCGAAACATGTCACTATTCACTCTTTTACTATTCATAGTGAATACTGTTATACCACCATTATTATTTTTAATATCATGGAAAATCTTATATACATTCTTGAGTTTAGTGTGTCATAATTTATTTTATGTTGAAATAGTAACATGAAAAACACATTCATGATAATTTCAATGTCAAATTGAAAACCCATTGAGCTTTCTCTGTTGAGTGAATTTGTTTCATAATTTTGTCGCTATCCAGTAACTATTAGTTATGACAACGTTCTATTGTAAGAGCAAATTGCTTGACTACATGGCTGTAAAAAATGAGATATGAAATTATTTAGCTTAATAATACAATTTAACTTTCATACTAATTGCCGTGCCCAAAAGCAGCAACGCTCTAGTTCATGGTTTGAATTGATGAATGCATATTTGCATATATCGATTTTTAAATGATGATTGGATTTGTAGATTATGTTACAAGAAAGCCCAACTCATAAAGTATATAGTTTTTTTTATATTTAATTATTTTTGACGTGACAACGTCTTATAAATCGATGAACGCCCGCTGCACGCATGAAAAAACATGACTCATTGTCCCGTTACGCCGAAGGCAAGCGTGCGAGCGAGAGCGCGGATAAGCGATAGAGAGGCACGATCGGCCTACTGTTCGGATTGTGCCGCATCTATCTCTCTTCCACTCGATTGGTCGATGCGTCTGAGTAGAAAAGAGACAGCGGCAGCACACAACTTATACACCTACAGTACCTACACGTGATCTGTTTACAACTGTTTATAAAGTGAAGTGAAATGTTAATGTGGTTTTCATTGTTTATATTACAACAACAATTGCGGCAATAAAGGTAATTAATTCTTGCATATTAAAAATCTGATTAACGTATAACAAATATACTTTTAACAATAAATTATCAACGATTTCTTTCAGAAAAAAAATTGTAGATTTCATTTCAGTCCTTCTTCGTATCCATACAAAATAATGATAATTCAATAAAAATGATTCCATTTTGTTCATAAAAGTATGCAATCATTTCATCAATGTTTTCTTATGACGTTGTCACGTTAAACTATCGTCCGTAAACCGACTTTACAGACAACCAATTTTTTAGTATTATTTTCTACAATATATCTTATGATCAGGACCAGTTTTGCTCATTGAAAGTATACTAATAAAAATATATTTTTAGTATTTGTTTCCACAATATATTTTATGATCAGGACCAGTTTCGCTCATGAGCGTTATCAATTGATCATCAGTTGATAATGCTCGCAATGAGGGAAACCAGTCGACAATGTTAAATATATTTTGGAAATACGTATTAAAAAATGTGTTTTTGTTATTTAAAATATCATGCCCTAAAGTATAGTGAGGTACTGTCATTTAAAAATGTGTTTTGATTTGATTTAATTTAATTTTGGAAAACTATTGGATATAGTTTTCAAGCTTTTTATGTATGAATTTTTTCAATTACATATATATATAAATGATACTCTAAAATATCAGAGTGTTGGCAGTGTTAAAACTTGTATACAAGCTATTTTGCATGTGAAAATATAGTCTGTTTTTCCTGATTATATCAATGAATTTCTTTAACATCAATATTGATGAATTAATTTTTGAAATATTCACTGTTGAAATGTCCTTAATGTGGCCTAACAGGGAACATATTGAAAACTGCCACTCTGTAATATTGAATTGATATAAGTTTTTTAAGGTTGATGAAAATATGCCTGTGATCAAAAAAAAATTAAACATCAACCTGCAAATTTACTTCCATACAGAATATCTTCCCTTAAAGCATAATATTCTGAGTCTGCATTGATAGTTGACGTCTTATAGAATACGTTTTCCTCTTTTTAATTGCATCAGTTGAATTTTTTCCTTTATTAAATTAGGTAAGATGTGAATTGAGCCAAAAAGAAACTCACAACTCCACACATCTGGCATATTAGCCAAAATCAAAATACAACCTTGCGAATTGCACATCTGTAGAAAAAATCATTTAAAATGACTTAATACCTACCATTTGTTTAACCTTGCCCTCTTAAACTGAACACACAAAACATGTTTTCTTGACAAATTAGCAAGTTGAAAAATAACTGAGCGCATATCTAACAATTTTCCAACTTGTTGTAAACATTTTGTATTGCAAAATTTGTTTACATTTTCATCACAGATTAGAACATGATGTGTATATGTCTTTTGTTCTGTGTATATGCATTCCAATACTTTGAAAGAAGTGATAAAAAAATGAAGTTGTTCTCATCGACAAAATATTTTTTTTACTCTTTTTGCTCTCCTGAAAATTGTTGATTTGTCACTTATGTCCTATGGCGTGGTAAGGACGATATGTAGTTGACTACTGTCAGGTCCTCGTTGTAGTATTTAATGTCATTGACTTCTTTTACCAATCTCACGGGTTTGAGTTTCGGTACAAAAATCCTTTTTCAATCAATGTATAGAGTTCACTTTGAAGGCATGCGTGTAAAAGCAGCTAAACACCAGTTCTGTCCTAGGGCTATCTTTTCTATCCCTTTTCTCTTTGAAAAAAAAGAAAGGTTTTGAGCAACTGAGTAACATCCAATTGTTTAAGAAAAAGTTCTGTTGAAATACCTTTATTAGGAAGCCATATGCTTATTCGAGCGTACGGGGATCAAAAAAAAAAAATTCATTCTATAATTACAGAGCAATATACCTGTCATAATATCACAACATGGAGTCGTGATTTATGGTTCATAAGATAGAGTCATATGACAGAAATTAACCAATTCCAACTCCCAGCAAATTAATTGAGTAAGTTTTGAAGCAACTCAACATCTCAAATCACAGTCAATCAAATTAACCTACTGACTGCTAACGTCCCTGCTGTTTAGATATCTAAATGCAGTGTGATGATAGGTGATACTCGATACAAAATATATGAGTTTAAAATACTGTCCAAACTTTTTTGGGCAAGATTATTTTATCAAATTAATTTTTGGTATTGGTCATTATTTAGAAGTCAATATTGCAATATGCATTACATGTCTCGGCAGGAAATAGATTAAGCTACTTTCGTTTAAAAAGGAGAAACTCTGATAACTGCTTATATTGCATCAGTGCAGTATCATTACCCTGTCTACTTGCATCGAAAGTTCCTGATAAGAATGTCTACTGTATTGGTTATGAACACTTCAATAAACACTTAAAATGATACTTATAGTACTGATTTTTTTTATCTGATTTGATAATTTACTGGTCTAACATTGACACTTCTAGTCCATGGTTTAGTGATCAACTTCATTGGCTTCTGAGACAGATATAACACACTCGAGCCTCTTTGACAGATTTATCGATTCTGTTTCAAGACATGGTTGTTTTGATGTCTAGAAATACCTTCCCATCCATCTAATCCTAAAATATAGGGCCCTAATACAGCATTTAACTGATACTGTATAAACTTAGTTTTGTACCAGTCCAATCTCCTTGCAAAAGAGAGGTTAAGCAAATTAGTAATGAACAGTTCTGCTAGGAACATTTTCTTTTAAAATACCTCCAGGAGGATACATATTCCATACTGGAAGCAGACATGGGTGACAAAAAAACATTGACAATTTGTACCAGACATTTGATTTATTTCTACCATGGGCTACTTGTTGATGCTAACATCCAAACTCTAGAGACGTCAGATTGAACTGATATATTGATAGTTGATATTCAAAAATATGAAAGTATTAATAGCTTTAAAACATTTGCCAAAGAACTAATTATACAATACAGAATGATTTTTCCTTGTAATCACCTTAAGTTTGCTTAACACAAACACTGGAATAAACTTTTGAAATATTTAGCGTTGGGATATCCTTTGTGCCACTCAGCAGGGAACAGGTTAAGAGGATTGTTTATCAATGTACAAAAGGCTTAGTAATATTTTCAAGGAGTTATATCTTAACCTTTTGCACTCGAATGTTGTCAGAAGCGGCATTTATATTTCTTTTATAATCCGAATGTCACCAATCTGGTGCCAAGTCATTGCAGTATTATATATAATGTATTTCTATTCAATTGCATTTGAAAGTGATACTCTTTATTTTTCATCCATTATTAAAGTGACTTCATTAAAATTGTGCCATCGTTTGTAGAATGTGAAGAGTTAACATATAAGACGATTATTAATAATTTTTAAAATAATATGTATAAATTACCAAAGTTCTTATCAATATTTATGTATCATTTTTATGACATTTTTCTTTTTTAGCATGGCTGCAACGGTCTTCGTGCAGCCTTTAGATCTGGTCAAGACCCGCATGCAGTTGAGCGGCGGAGGCCGAAGCAGTTTCTCGGTCGGCTCAGAAATCTTCAGGAATGAAGGTCTGTCAGGAATCTACACCGGGTTGTCGGCTGGACTTCTCCGACAAGCCACTTACACCACTACTCGCCTCGGTATCTACACGTGGCTGTTTGATATGACTAAAAGGTTAAATCACAATATTACTTTTATCCATTGGTATATGTTTTATCGTCTTTGATTTAAATAGAATTAAAATCAAGAAAACACATCAAAAACAAAATCAGTGATTTTCTGTTATTGTGATCGAATCATTTTTAAATATGCATTTAAAATGTCATGTCCTCAAAGATAAAATTGAGAATGAATGAGTTCATTTATTGAATTAGTATTTACATGGTTGAAATCCATAAAAATAAAGTAAAGAAGACAAAAGTATTTAGCTATATAAATTTTTATGCATGGTAGTTATTTCAGCTATCAACAAACAGAAACAAAATCTATAGACGCAAATACTTTGTTATTTTTACCTTATCAAGAAATGAGTTTTACTTGGAATCAGGAATAAATTATGCATCTTTCAACGGCTCAACAAGCACTCTGTAGATAGAGGATAGGGCAACACATTGTTGCTAAGAGAAGAAGAGAAGCTATAGACAAATATATTTTCATATAACAAAAATATTGCACTAAAACTAACATAGATCTTGAAGGGATAGTTATAGTTATAAGGTAGCATTCATTAAATGCCGTTTACCATCTCTGTCACCAATGTTACCAGTACTGAAAAATGTACGGTTTGTGTACCACCTATACAAAGATTACTTGGTTATTGATTTTCAAAAATTTTCTTAGAAGTGATAATAGAGATTTAGAAGACAAAAAAAACTCTTTGATTATGCTATTTTTTACAACAATGACGAATGGAACAATGTATGATTTTTTTATTGAAGCTCAACATTGGAATTGTTTTTATATTGTGAGAAAATATATAATTGGTATAATGATTTGCTACATTAAATATAAAAATGTGAAATTTTGACTTGTTAAAAAGCTATTATTAACCTAACCAATTAATTAGATAATAAGTCGCCTAGATTAAACTTTTTCTCACATTGTAATAGTTGGGATATTAGTGACACATTGGCGCTGAGCCACGGGTATTTGGGTATGCGGTAGAACTTATCAAAAAAAACAAACCGATACTATTTTAGTACTTATCGTTTTGTAATAATTGAGTTTCTGACTCATCCAGCATATTTATTTTTGTGTCGAATTTAAAAAAATTTCAGATATGATTGGAAGGTCCCTTATCAATGAAGTATGTTGTATTATGCGCTAGCGATGCATTTTTCTTTTATCTGTTATGTAAACTGGAATTCCAACCTGTGAACATTGCAACCAGGGTGAAAGACCACTCGACAGTACAGACTGTGCAAATGTATAATGATGAAAAATTTCATGTATAAAATTGAAAATTTTATACAATATGCCAAAGAAAATTTCACATATCATCGGTCATATAATGGGAAAATCTCTCCATGTGTCAAAAATGTGATTGTTCTGGATGCTCTGTCTTTTTATAATGTATTGTAGTTTTAGATACAAGAAAATATAATTTAAGATGTCAACTGAGGGTGCTTGATAGAATTTCAACATCCAATTTAAATTATTCAAATTCTGCACAAAGAATAGAGAATGAAAGAAAGGCCGAGCTATTGGTTGTGTAAATTCTCTCGCTATGCCCTGTTTTTATCATGTTCCCTGCTGAACCATGTAAAGGACAATCTTGAAACCGAATATTCAAAAAAAAAAAAATTCAGCAGCGTTGGTTCTAACCAAAGTTTTGGATTTTACACTATTCATCTATTAACATCTATCGATGCACTGCAATCAGCCATCTCAACATTTGAGACGTTCTGAGTCGGCGCAGGACATCGCAAACACCCATACCTTTGAATAGAATCAATGGAATTTGAGCCTACAAGGTTCATCACAGAAGCCGACAGTATCAATCACTATACTACAAATCTGACAGGCCTGGCTAGCTCAGTTGGTAGAGCATGACATAGCATATGGTATCTCTTTTCTCGTTTTATCATTCATACACAGTTGTGAAAATAAACACCCCGGCACCTATCAATTTATAGTTATTACGCACGGAGAAGCTGTATCAATAAAAATAACAATCAATAATTGCTCGGTCATAAATCAATTTGTATTAATAATTGTGGCGAAGACCTGTCCGTATGTTGTTTATTAACCCTTTACAAATATGCAAAATAAAACATTTGCATATTAGAAGGGTTAAAAAAAACAGTATAAAAACATAAAGCTTATGTTAAATGATTGTTAAAAAGGTCTTGTTATCAGACACTCCCCAACATTAGTCTGCAAAATAGGAAGTTTACTATATATAGATATAAAAAAAAATTATTGATTGAATTGGCATTCACTTGGTAGAACTCCATTATAACACGGTGAAAAAATAGCAATGTATTTTAGTTCTACAAAATTATCTTTAACAAATATAGTTGATAGCTATTTCGGCTCACGCCATCATCAGAACTATGCTTAAACTAACATTTGCTTATCTATATCTATCTTGCTTATATAGCTGTGTAGAAAAGGCTAGACCGTTGGAACAGGAGAGAGGATGTGTTGTGTACCTTTTCTACACAGCTATATAAGCAAGATAGATATAGATAAGCAAATGTTAGTTTAAGCATAGTTCTGACGATGGCGTGAGCCGAAATAGCTATCAACTATATTTGTTAAAAATAATTTTGTAGAACTAAAATACATTGCTATTTTTTCACCGTGTTATAAAAAAAATTGTCTGATATTTTAAACAACATATAGATGCCTACATTTTATTACTCTCAATAATTGTTCTATGTAACAAAAATAAGAGACTTGTAATGTTGTAATGTATTATTGAAATTCACGACACAATGAATTCATTTTTATGTGGTCTGAGCTCTTTGATTAAGTTATTTATATCGTATAAAAATAATTTCAATGAAGATCTTAGCTAGCATGGAAAAATTAACATAAGAAAACACATTGTCATAAATAATAAAACACAATGTTTAGTTACTGTATTTACTAGGCTTTTTCTACAAAATTTTGATTTGTATTGTATAAGTTAATAAAATCTGCCATGAATGAAACCGGTCCTGATCTGTAAAATTGTGTAGTTAATACTAAATATTTTATTAATTAAAATTGGTATCAAATTTAAATTTTCACAAATATACATATACTTAAATATTGCATTTAATTTTTTGGTCATGTTTGATTCTGTATATCATTTACGAATAGAACAATACGATTTCAGAAATATATTAAAACCTTTTCTCTATGACAAAAAATTTTAACAAATTCTACAATTAGTACAGAGTAAAATAACGCAGATTTACTGAACAGTCCAAAATTGTATTTATAGCTCTGATGGAACCCCACCCGGTTTTGCCACCAAGATGGGTCTCGGAGTATGTGCGGGTGCTGTTGGAGCTTTTGTAGGAACACCCGCCGAGGTCTCTCTCATTCGAATGACGGCCGACGGAAGACTGCCACTCGACCAGAGAAGGAATTATAAAAATGTTGCCGATGCACTTTTAAGAATTATCAAGGAGGAAGGCGTATTGTCGCTGTGGAGAGGTACCACCCCCACTATCGGCAGAGCGATGGTTGTCAATGCGGCTCAACTCGCCTCATATTCTCAGGTATAATTTCCAATACTTACACTACATATTTCACCACTAGCGTTAATAGCTGCCATATAGAGACCATAGTTAGTAAGGGAAGTTTCTATCATTTGATAACTTATAATTAAATATTGTTTTTCATTCTGTTGGCAGGCCCGAGAGATATTAAATCTTTACATTCCTGATGGCATAGGATTACATTTCACCGCCTCTATGGTTTCCGGATTAATCACAACCGTCGCTTCCATGCCAGTGGATATAATAAAGACAAAGTAAGTTCTTCATGTCGCTATATATTCAGTCCGAGCAGTGGCTGTTGTCGCATTAGCTGTGGGAAAGATTCGCACATCGCTGATAAAATAATGCAGCCAAAAATCATTGCCACATTTAGAAAACATATATTTATATGGATACTCTTTATTCAGTCTTGACTAGACTTACTGTACCGTAAATACTAGATAGACCTATATTCCATCTTAAAACGCGCAAAAGTTGTAAAAATGTGGTAAAATATGATTGAATTGCCTTCTTCAGTGAAGCCATTTGACTAATTAAGCTCTGTATCTCAGCTTTCATTTGCAATACAGATTTATGATTTCAAAAACACCTGATTGATTGTGGACTATCTTTATTGTTAAAACTATTGTGTATTGCTACAAGGATAATGCTTATGATAATCCTTCGAAACTATACTCAAATTCTTAATTTTCTGTGTTTATCTTACTTTGATCAAGTTTACTCTAAATGTGTTAGAGCTTGAATCCTAACATACAATAACCAAGTAATTTATGTTTCGAATTCACGACCCCTTAAAAAATGATCCAGGACATAAAGAATGGCAGATTTCCCATTTTGACCTTGTATTAGTTGAAAGAAATATATGTATCTAGGAAAATTTTTCTCCAAGCTTTCAAACTATTATACATGAGTAATTCTAAGAGAAAATCCTTGAGATAATACCATAGGTAGTATCGCTACCGATAGTTGTGATTGAGATTGTAATTATTTCTTTTTCAGGATCCAAAACTCGGCAGGCAACATGGGCATGAAAGAGGTTGTGGTGGATATTTTAAGAAAAGAAGGAGTGTTCTCGCTGTGGAAAGGTTTCCTTCCGTATTACGCTCGATTAGGACCCCATACCACTCTCACATTCATATTCCTCGAACAGATGAACGCCTGGTACAAACGAACTTAATGTCGCACACGTCAAATAAATGCATTTTTACCAGGCTTTATTTTCATAATTTATTTAGAAACAATAATTGAACGTGGATATTTTAGAGATTGATATTGATTCTTGATGTGTAGATGTTGATTGACATACTGTGGCGAAATCGATATCATTGTCCAGATAAAACATTCATCTTTACAGAACAGAAATAAACTGCAAGAATTTATAACGAGATTAATGGATGTTTTTAGACAAATTTACAAAATATTTTTGAGATTCATTTTATGTAAATATATGTACTATATTATTGTTAGAACATAATCAGATTGTGCCTAAATCTTTATGAAATAAGGTAATGAGTGCTTCGTTAAAATTTTACACTTATTGTTTAAAAAATTTGCATAATCAATTATTCACATTTCAATAGTCTATTCAGTTTGATTTAAATTAAAATTGATAGCTTTATTATTTCACTTGGTCAAGAGCATCTTTAGATCGTAACTGAAAGAGCGGGGGTGGGAATTGTCCTCTTTTAATGGACATGGTACAGGTACTAAAATCAAACAGTAACACTTCTACGTAATATATTAATTATTAATGTTTAGAGGTGAAATAAATTTAATAGTCGAGAGCCGCTTGTACTTTTTATGCTGTCACATCTGGAAACACATCAAGTGTAATAAGAAAGCATCATTGTTACATATACCAGCAATGAATTTCCACAAAATTACTGTTAATTATATTTAGTGTAAACCTGAATCACGTTGATGAAAACAATTAATTTAAAGAGGGCATCCTACAGATTATAATATTGAAGTATATTTTTTTATGTTAATCATTTTATTATATTACGCATTTCAATGGCTATTTTTTATATTCATATTTGACACTACCACCTCCTTTTACTTTGTTAATTAAGAGCTAGAAATGAGTAAAATAGTAGAAAAGCAACACATCGGGTCGTTAGCTTCCGGCAGGCTAGAAGAATTATTTTATTTGTGAATGCATACTGTTTTATATGGAAAGTACATTATCATCTATATAATAAATCATTGATAAGACTAACAAATGCAACCATAAAAAATGTGAGCACACATTGTACATTGGACTAAACAATTAAAATTGGTTTTTTCCAATATTATCTCATACATCATAAGTTATCTTCTATGCCATGAATCATCAACCTCACATAAATGAGCATTATATCATAGACTCCAGTGACATTTTAAATTTTTGAATTGCATTGCTGCATAGATGCAAAAATGTTAATAATCTCTACCAGTACTAAAGCCTTACATCAAGTCTTGATACCTCATTGTTTTGTGATAATAATTTAATTACAGATGACAAAAATCGCCACTTACTGTTTTATGTTATTCCATTATAATATTTATAATCTAGCAACTATCTGTCATGTTATGATAAGTCAAAATTTCCAGGAAACTAAACAACATTACTGTTTTTCAAATTTATTTTCCAGAGCAGGTCTTTTGTTAGATAGACTACGGGTCACATTCAGTATAATGAGAATACAGTACATAAATAAGAAAGTTTTAATGGAAATTTTTTTTGGAAAGAAAGTTATGTGCCTAAATTTTGTTTATTGAAACAGTATTGTCTATATTTTATTCATCAAACCTAACACATCTTTATCGAAGGTAACTAATCACTCTCATTTGTTTGGCTGTGTTATAATCGGAGGTCCTCACTGAAAAAAAAACAAGATTGTCGCAAAATAATAGTCTAGTTGAGTGTTGATGCTTTGATTCAGATTATAAAGTGCTATGTTTTACGTAAAATATCTGATAAAATTCTAATAAAGAAATCATCAGAATCAGCATGTCCACAAAATTTAAATTTTAACTATTTGATATTTTCACGGATAAAAATCAAAACTTATCATAGGACACACAGAATCGTAGCACGGGCCATGTTATAAAGTGTTAAAAATACAGATTAATATGTATTATTTATTTTGTTATTTATGTTAGAATTGGGTGTCTTTTATTTAGTTGATTGTTTATCTGTATTTATATAAGTTTTGATAGTCGAATTCTCATGGAACGACTCAGAATCGTCAAAAGTGACTTCCCAAAGAATGCGAACACATTCCTATCACAAGTTGTAATTTTTCTTAAAATCATTCTATTCCTATCGAAATTGGGACACAACCATATTATACTCTCATATTCATAAGAAATAAATAATTAATAATTGTCTTCGCTGCGCAATGTCCACAATGTTGTTTTTATCTATCAATAATTGTATCTGTGTCTTTTTTTGATATTCCACATGTAAAAAAAGTAATAAACTACTGATATTAAGGCATAAATTATTCTCTGTATGAATTTGAACATTTGTTTTTGATTGGGTGTATGTATAATCTGTGAAAGTTTTAATAAAAAATATTTAATATGCAATAAATGTGGTTTTTTTTTTTCTTTCTTCGATAAAAAGCGTTCTTACTCAAAACATATTTTTATTCATTTAGTTATTGAAGACGATTGTTGAACAGAGATATATTCATACATATACTATTATTATTAATTTCTTCATATGGCTGTATTGCATTAAAAAAAATATTCACAACAATAAATATACATTATATATTCAAATTCAAAAAAAGCAACTTGAGTTTTTCTTAGCGAATTTTTGAGTACTCCCCCCTCAAAGCTGTTTACGAATACCAACATGATTCAAAATCGTCAGTTGTGTGGTGTCGCCTGAAAATTAAAAAGATACATTACTATTGCTTAATTTTTATATAACACATACATACTATAAAATTAGTTTTTAATAGTAACACTTGATCAATGATTGTAATTTACTTTTAAAAGTTTTGGGGATTGAAAAAATAATTATCACGTCGGCTGTGGAATATACACCTAGCATGTAAACATCTATACTTGAGAGATGCTACTTTATGGTAGCTCGTCAATTTTCTACAGGCTGTCGGGTACAGATAAGAATTCGAAGTTATAGAGTAATCAAGTAAATATGATGGCAATTTTTGTTTTAAAAATATCATAATGTCATGTTTTGATTGAAAAAAAAATAAGACACTGCAAACAGACTTTCCAAAAATTGTTGATGTAACCTGCGTGGTGGGGGCGTAGCGACCGGAGAACAACCCGCTGACCGTGGATAGAATCCTGAAAAATTTCTTCCGAGTCCCCCTGATCCTGGAAAATTCCTTTCCACTCTTGTAACTTGCCCGAGTAAACCTGCACATGAACTGCTCAGTCGTTGGTTGAAATTCTGTAGAGGCAATTATAACATCAACACTCAATGAAATAATTTTCAATGAATATTCAGTATTAAAACACCTTTTATGCTTGTTGTGATAAAATTCATAAGTTTTTTCTTAAATTATGAGTGATAAAATATCATTTATGTGAACAGGTTGAATGATTTTGTTTCATTTAGTTGCAACAAAAAAGAGTATTAATGTTGTATAACATGGCGAAACATAAAATAACTATCAAATATCATGCCTAAAATTTTGTAGGGCTTACTAAATACTTACTTTTATATATTATATAGATATTTTTACTTTATAAGCCAATTTCAGAGTAATCAAAAGAGTCAGCAATAGTAATTTATTTCAAATAATATTCATTTAGGCATTTTAAAGTATTTGAACTCTTTCAGGATATAAACTAAACTTTCTTTTCCCTGCTACACTTAACAGCCACATTTAAAAAATGCATTCACTGAATGGTGTAGGAGTGTTTCTTATATGAGATCCATGACAATTATTGACAGTTATTTAAATAGCAACTCACAGGTAAACAAGATCCTTTCATTTCTCGTAGATCAATCTTTCTAAAAAGATCACATAGGACCACTTCTGCAAGATTAGGAGTTCTAGGTTGGAATATAACCTCCAGTATTTCCACCACCTGCAAATAATTTATTTTTAATCACAGTATTCAATTTTTGACAATTTCTCAGTAACACTAAACATTAGTTATGGTGGTTTGTCCACTTAAGAAACTTAATACCATTTGAGATCCCAAAAATAAATAATAAAGCATAATGTTTACAACTATTTACAAAACTGTATACAATTAAAATCAAGACAGGTTTCACTCATCGCAAGCATTATCTTTAACATTTCATTTGTCAACTATTTTACTTCATATTTTGTATGATTGAAATATAAACAATATTCTTAGTTCTAGAACGATTTGCTTTGTTTATCTGGTAATTATTGACTAATGATAAGGTTCATCATCAGTGAAACCGGTCCCAATCTTGATAGTATAAAATTTCAGAAATAGTACTTAATATTATGTTTTATTATTTAAATATAATGCCTACCTACCAAGAAGTGACAGTTAACAGCTGAAAAGTCATGTTTATCTATAAGTAATAACTTTAATGAAATTTTACGTTAATTACTGAAATACATAATATGCTCAGAATACAAAAATAGAAATCGTGATGATTATGCCTTACTTGTGGATATCTCTCTAGATCTAGTTGCAAGTGACCTTGAGTTGGAGCCGGGCAATCTAACTCATATCCTGCACACATTTCAAATAGTAAGTGACCCAGAGCCAAGACTTCTGGGTATGGTGATGTGGCTGGTATCCAGGGCACATTTCTAGCATTCAATCCAAAAAGAGTGTTTTCCAATCCTGATATCCTGTTTAGACATTTTTTTTTTCATATTATCCATTAATTAATAATACAGATTGTGGATCCAAAACTGTACAACATATTTTAAATGATCGTAGGTAATTTATGATTACCCATCATTCACTTTAGTGTATTGATTTCATGGTGAAGATATTTTATAATGGCTCAAAAGTTAACCCTGACATGTACTAATTTAATATTGATAGATTTAGAATTCTTTTTAAAGATAATTATAAAATCTATTCACACAATTATGGTTTCATTGATTTCCAAAATTTGTGTATTCCTTAAATTGTATACCTAGCGACTCCGTTTTGCAGTATGACATTGGCACTGTGCAGATGTCTGAATGGAGGAAAGCCTCTCTCAGCGAGAAACAGAAGTCCTTCGAGCACTTGCCTACCTAGTGTCCCGACCTGCCAGAGAGGTAGTCCAGCAATGTTGCTGCGACCATCGCAATCGCCATGTTTTCGATACCACTCATCACGCCATTGTGTCTGTAACATAATTAAATTGGTACTATAAATAGTGCTAAAGCAAATCGAATTTATGTAAAGCTAGATTATTTTTTTATTGTCATTAGTCATGTCACTTGTCATAGTCAAGGTACAATATATTTAGAAATTTCAAGATCATAACATCAACTTGAGTCAAATGATAAATTGAAAAAAAAACTATATTTGCTATAATTGCCTTGCTGAGAGTTCAGCACAAACCCGTCTGATCAATTGAGTACAACTATTATTGGATCATAGACGCTGACAATTTTTCATGAAAAAACTATTTGATTGATTAAACTTGCACCAGGCTTAGCAATATTTAATGGATGCAAGATATAAGTAGCGTGTTGCATAAAAGGTTTTTTTTTGGGGGCTATCTCAAATATAAGAGTAATTAAATTATTCACACAAAACAGCTATTTTTTTTAACATGCAAATATTTTTTATTTACCTTATAAATAAGATCTTTCAAGCTGCCTTTTGGATTGAATGGTATTATCGCAAGTGCATGTCCAGAATAAAACGCAACATCCAATACAGGATAAATGTACGGGTGGTGAAGAGCTCGAAAGAGTTCAATGATGATGTTGCGTGATCTCTCTGTAGGCTCGATTGGACATTTTGATGTTAAAGGTGCCTAAATAGAAGATGTGAATTTATTACAACTTTAATCAAATTTATAAGAATATAATTCGGCCTTGTTGGTTTATAAAATATATTATGCTGTGGCTTTAAATTATTAGCATGGCAGTTGTTTGGTGTGATATACATTTATAAATAAAGAACAAGTTATAAAATCATGCTTTTTTGTGTATGCATAAGTAATTAACAATGGTTACCTATAACACTACATTTAATATAAAGCTAAATTGAAAACTCAATAACAATCAATTTATAGATTGAGAGTGAAATTTTCACCAATAAGCAAAAAGGAAGATGCCTTAATGGCTTCTGGAATCGGAGGAACAAAAAGGTTTTATTGCAATTGTTCCGAAAGTGTGTAATATAACTGATATGTATTACTATCATTCATTTAAACCGTGAATCAGGCATATGTGACTTTCGTTCACAAAGATTAGGTTATGTGAATTTGTTTGTTAGCAAACAATACTTGTCTAATGACAACATTCATTTGGATGATTCTTCCGAATAGTGATTCGTTCACATATCAATCCATTAATATCTTTGAGGATCTGAGAATAAATCAATACATTTAAAATGGTAACAATTTTACAGTTTAATAATAACAAATATAAATTTCACTTACCAGTGTGAGTAATCTTTCTGTTTTGATAGAACAGTCTTTAATGGCAAACCAATGTTTATCAGGCCGAGAGCCGATGTCATTTAATTGGGAAATGAATTCATACCTGATGAGACAAAAAATATATGTAAAACATCAAACATATTAAATACATTTTCAGAATATAATACTCAGCACTGGTTTCACTCATCACAAGCAATATTGCCTGATAACATGGAAATTATAACAAAGTTATTATTATTTACATTAAGAGTTAATCATCACTAGGTATAAAACTAAAATTCTCAAGAACTAAGGCAAAAATTTAAACGTAATCTTACAAAATGTATTTAAATGAAATCAATTATTAAACAAATAATATAGTGGAAATACTACTGAAAATTGGTGTATTATTTAATGCCTTTCCAACACAAAGTGACAGTTAACACATTTATTTCAAATAAATCAGTCAGTGGTTATGATTTAGTTGATTGCAATGATAAAACGTTGTGAAAAGGTTACAAAGTTTAATATCATTTTTAAATGTACCTTGTTGTGTTTTCCAAATAGAGCATACAAATATTGCTAGCTGCAGTCTTTTCAAAAGTTTTTTCACCATCCCTGAAAATTCATGCAAAGTTTGAATAACTTACTTGTTTTATTGAGTTTCTACCAAATGCTATTATTTCCAGTAATTTTCTTTGACTACTGATTATTTTAATGCATGGCATTACACTGTTGTCTTGGAAATCAAAGAAGTCAAGCCATAAATTTGGTGAAAATAATTAAAGCATTCTAAAAGCAAAAAAATGTTACCATTTTGATAAACACAACCTGCACCTTCTGATTTCTCAGCTGTACAATTTTCTCAAACTCCAAGTTTCCAAGTACAAGTCTCCCTTGTTATATACAACAATAATATTTCAATATACCTACCTAACCACTTTGCTTAAATCAATCTGCAAACTTAAAGATGTATGTTTTAGATTTGCATCATATGTAAAACTTTATGAGAAAATGCAGAGTTTTTAATATTTACAACAATAATAATACATTATTTACTAATATTTCCACAATATATTTTTTGATCTGAAATTGTTTTGCTCATCGCAAACATTATCAATTGATAGGATACAAATTGCCAATTGCGATAGATGCAGATTCTGCTCTTAAATGAGTGGTTGAGCCCCAGTTTCCGCATGGATCAGATGATGAGGGAATATGACTGAAAAGTAAGGTAGTCTCTTTAAAACAAGAGCGAAACAGGTTCTGATCAATAAATATATTGTAGAAATAATAAAAAAAATGTGTCATTATTATTTAGAATATTATGCCTTTCCACCAAGAAGTGACAGTTAACACCTTAAAAGTGAGTCTTGAATACTAATTAAAATCAATCTTCTTTAATATTTCGATTTTCTATCGAATCCTGAACTGTCTAACTTGGAGATTTGCCAACTGATAATATTTATTATTTATCACAGTTTACCTTAGTATAATGTTGTTTTCCTCAACTGGCGATCCTTTCAAAGAGCCGCTGGGACTCCCAATGATTGATTTATTAAATAATAGTTTTGCCAGTGAATCAATCTTCTGTGCTACTAGCGGACCTTTTTCTCCAGCACCACTGACTCCACAGCTGACACCTTCCTCTGAAATTGATGGGCGTGTAATGTAAATACCATTTACAATATGTAAAATTTATGGCAACGACAATTTGTTTCTTAAAATACCATTCTTCGAAATACAGCCTTTGTTTAAAATGCTTTATCAAATAATGATACTATGGTAATTAACTGTAGCAAACAATAATGTCAATAAAGATAAATCAAGGTTTTCTCTGATTCCCTGATACTTCCATTCTTTCTGTCACTATTTAAATAGAGATTAATCAATTACAAACAATAATCTAGTCAAAGAACTTTACTCATTTTTATACATATATCAAAAATCAATTGCTTCCATGAGATACTAGAGAATAATAGAGAATAATCAATATTTGTTAATCCTTTACAACTAAATGTCGCTATTAAAGTGCAACTATTTTTTCTCTTAAAACTTGAATCCTACCACAGGTACACAAGTCACTGAAATATAATTACAACATATTTATTTTCAATATTAATTATGAACCAATCTCAGTTTACACTTCAATACAAAAATTAGTTCATACACAAAGCTTTTGATTTTTACATTTTTGGGTTTCAAATATCTGCATATTGCAATCTGCCATCCCAACAGTGAAGACGGCTGATTGCAGTGTGTGGATAGCTGATTATCAAAAGTATCATATTAATGTGTTAAAACATTCATGCAACTTATGGTTGAACCAAAATATAGCCCAATTTGCTCTCTTGTTTGAAATTGGCAGAGGTTGCCATGCTAAATTATGAAAATAAATCAGATAAATTAAATTTATGATATTGATTGAGGGTGCTTGATGGAATTGCATTGAATTGTTGAAAATTTCTATGATTAGAGGTGTTTCACATGTTCAGACATTCTATCACACCGATTCGACAGAACTGACACGCAATTGCATCGATTGTATACAAACGAAACTACACAGGACAAATATAAGCCCTAAGGCTAGGAGCTAAATATATATGAAATAATTTCAATTGGCTTAGTTATAATGATTGATTTTGTAATCAATAATTTCATAAACAATACATACAGCTAATGACTTTTTGATGAAAGGTTTTTTTGTATTTTCGAAATATTTATATTTTAAAGATTTACTAGTAACGGATATTTATTCATTTGTAATCATAACAGGTTTTTATGTTCTTTATTTGTTTTTTCACCGAAAGTTGGGAGTATACCTTCACTTTCATTTTCTGTAGAAACAGACTTTGCTCGAAATGCTGCTCTTTTATTGGCCGCGGCAATAGACGACGGATTCAACTCGGCTGCACTCTGCGCACGTCTGCAAGCCGGTTTACGTTTCTTTCGATAGCTGCTTCTTCCCGAGCGTTCCTGATAAAACCTGTCGTGCCC
The DNA here is from genome assembly GCA_028555115.1 of Himalopsyche japonica. Lineage (NCBI taxonomy): Eukaryota > Metazoa > Arthropoda > Insecta > Trichoptera > Rhyacophilidae > Himalopsyche > Himalopsyche japonica. The sequence goes on along the minus strand of JAHFWJ010000412.1, from coordinate 1,437,436 downwards.
GGTGGTCTCCGGCTCCTTCTGCTCCTTACCCTCCGCATGGCGGTTCATTGTTTGATACAGATTGAACATATTTGCAGCACAATTTAGTCACTTTAAAAAGCAAAAATCAATTCCAATGATTATTTCACTCGGTGTAATTCAATTAGTGATTAACTTGATCAAAAATGAGGCATTAAAAGAATGATCAAAACATATCTGTACGTATTTACCGATCGCTTTATAAACAATTACTCTGCATATCACTCGACGGTTATGTGTATACCGATAAACTATTCAGTGGGGAATGAAAATTTAATTTGTCCCATTTTATTAATGACTTCATTGTCTAATGTATGTAATGAGGTTGTTCTAAGTAAAGTGATACGAATATACTGGCCGTAGCTAACAAGATTATTGTATTTCCTAGTAAACTACCGATGTCATAAGGGTGGAGTCTGATCACAAAAATATTCTTTATATGTTTTTTGTCAGTAATAGTAACTTTTACATTATGGCATCTGGTGAATTTTAATTCCAATGATTGTATCTTGCAATCAGTAAAAAAGCCCACAATATATAATACATTAATAACACTGAAGAAAACTTACATTACAATTATTGATGGTGTAGCTAAAACATCATCGATAATTTGTTTAAATTTGAATTGTTACAACTTTGTACGATTCCACATGTTTTGTCATTAACGACCCGGGTTTCGCCTTTCGGCATCTTCAGGCATTCTATCAAACGTCACATCGTATCATCACATATCACAGTCGTTAGTGACAAAACATGTGGAATTGTACAAAGTTGTAACAATTCAAATTTGATATTGAAATTCCACAAAGCACCTTCAGTCGATATCATAAATTAAATTATTTGTTTATTTATTTAATTATCGACTGAAGTTGTTTGATAGAATTCCAACATCAGACTCGAATCATTTATAAAATTTATACTTCTATATGTTTTGTCACTCACGATACATACTAAGGATTCGTGTTTAGATATTTTCGGGTATTCAAGTACACAGATGAATTGAACTTGACTGTAGAATTTGAGTGATTGTAAAATAATTTATACCTTTTAACTCATTCTCTGCTGAGCTACGTAAAATATATTGATTATTACATTTGTGTTGGTGTTAAACGAAGTTAAAGTAGATTATCAGAAAAAAATCAGACTGTATCTTGACACTAATATTATCTGGTTCATAAAAGTTTTGACTTTGATAACACTCTTATATTTTAGGGTATGAATTATAACACGCTGCAATATCCTGTCCCAACGGTCGAGACATTAGCAGTCAGTGAATTAAATAAGTAGTAGGCACTGAATATATGTTAATATTTTAACCCTCTGACTGTTAATGTCTCAACTGTTAATATGGCCGTGATTGTAGTATGTTAATACTTACAAACAGTCAACAGTGTAAAATCTCAGATGTGAGGGTAAATTGCTGTAATAAAATATGTTCCGAATTGTTCTGATAATCTCTATAAGTTTGGTTAACTCCACAACTCCATAATTTTCAGAGTATCCAGGGTTGTGATGTGTGTTACATGGACTAGTAGTGAACAAGTTAATTTACATCAATGTGTTTGTTTGATATAGGTATAATAATTTATTTTATGAATCCGTTTGACTGAAATGTAGACGGAGACTAGGTGATAATTGGAGATATTATATTATAAGGCTGACAGCTACACCACTCGGGTGCAAAATTACATACACAATGTTTGTATGTTGTTTCTCAATGAAGCCAAACAACTGTCGCTGGGTAGATTACTAGAAAATCAATATGTCTAATCCGTTGATATATAATTCTGATAACTTTAAAACCTATAATGTATCCCGTAAGCTTCAGGTGTGAGTCAATAAAATAAAAAGAAATTCTCATTAATTCAACATGAAAGAACACATGCAGAAAGAATTTTTAATATTAAAAGTTATGAAAAATAAATTTGTATATGTACAATAAAAATGATTAGATAGGGCATTAAATCCTGATTGTGATCGATGAACAAAAACAATCACTGTATTTTTTTAAGTCATACAAATTTGATAAGCTGTTTTAGGCCACATTCAAAATATATTTTAAATAATAAAAACATTTTTTTAGTACTTATTTCCACAGTATATTTTATGATCAGGGTCGGTTTCGCTCATTGCGAGCATTATCAAATGATGTTTTTATTATTTTAAATATCATGCCATTCCACAAGAAAATAACAGTTTACATCTTAAATGTCTTCAAAATATATGCTAAGGAGTGGTTTTAATTTCAATGCAGGAAGCATCACGAATCTTTAAGGCAGATTCCTAATTTCCAATCATTTTAAAATGCAATATGCATTTATACACATGCTTCCAACCTCCATTGATCAATTTACACATTTAACTATTGTTCAGAATACAATTCCTCATCAATTGAAATCATGCATATATATAAATAATATTGAAAATCTTTCACAGTTTCTCCTCTGGGAGGTATTTTACAGTTGCAAGTTCCTATAATACAAAATCAAACTTCTGAAACAGTGTGCTTAACTCTTTTAACTTCAGAGGCCTGATCTATCAGTTTGTATAAATAATTATCATATAAGAGACAATTATTTAATAAACACGGAGTACTACTAGTATTGTTTTTGAATGAAACATCAACATTTGCGACGATAGGCTATATGAAGCATATAACACATTTCAGGCACACTAATAGACAGGCCTTCTGAGGCTAAAAGGGTTAAAGAATTCAATCATTTGCTTGTTTTCAAGTTTTATTTCATAAAATAGATCGAAAATTTTATTTAATATCACAATAGATTGTAGTTATGTGGCATTGAATGCTTAATGCCAGCGATAGTTTTTTAAAAATAATCATTTAACTATATTATATGGCAGACAATTTCTATTGGAATAAAATATATAGCATAAAATACAAATGATTATTTCTTGACTTATTGATTGAATTAAAATTTACTTGGTATAACTCCATTTTAAGACGGTAAAAAATAGCAACATATTTAGTTCTACTTTTTTTTTATCAGCTATCAACTACTGATATATTATACAAAAAAAAAAAATTTGTAGAATTAAAATATATTGCTATTTTTTCACCGTGTTGTAATGATTATGTCATTTCACATCTTTTGTGCGAAAAGCATTACATCTGATATACTGTAAGCCAGCATGGTGATCATGCTAACTTCCCTGTTCTATTATCAAGTAACATCGCTCAATTATCTTTCTTTTATGTTCACAATATTTTCCTGCAAAATTAGCCATTTGTAGCATTCACACTATAATCCAGTAAAATATGCAATCATTTAACATAAATATATCATAAACTTAAACAAAAAAATTCATTTAGAAGGGATGAAAAAATAAATTGGCACGCGAGACAAATCAATTAAAGGTACAAAAATAATTTATTGATCACAGATAAATGAGACTCCCATTTTTACAATTATTATTATCTAATCAAAACAATATATGTCAAAAGGAATATTTGAAACAGAAGTCAGTGAGTAGTTTCTTCCGAGATTGTTTCCCAAGAGTCTGCCGACGAGTCGCTCTGTCCTGAAGTATCTGACATATCATCCTGCTTTAACAAACAACAATATTAACAGATATTAAATAAAAATCAAAAGTATACTACAAATATATTTTCTTTATAAATAAAATGAAGTCTTAAATGAGTGAATTTATCTCCTGAGCTTTTTCTTCATTTGAATAGTTACAACTTTGTACGATCATACTTCATCATAGATACAAACATTATACCTTTGGACTATAGATGATACTAACTGTTTGCGGTGCGTCAGTTCTGTTGGATCGGTGTGATAGAATGCCTGAAGATGCCGAAAGGCGAAACGTGGGTTGTTAGTGACAAAAATGTGGAATCGTATATAGTTGTAACAATTCAAATTTGATATTGAAATTCCATCAAGCACCTTCAGTCGAAATCATAAATTCTTTCTTCGTACATTCGACTTTTGTCAATTTCCGGTTATTAATACATATATTATGCGATGTTGACAATTCCTGCAGTACGCTTTTGAGCTGTAAAAGTGTCCCTTTGTTTTTATTTATATGACTAGCCTTCTGAAATATTTTGTACATTACTTGATGCTTAAATGGATTAGCGGATACTTTTGTATCTGTATATGAAATAACCAGAGTTACAGCCATAATTACAAATATTTTTTTGGGTGGCGGAAAATATTGAATTACATATTTGGTTTTAAAATATAAATATTCAACTTGTAATTAAAAAATTTATACATATGAATACAATAGTGGTTAGCTGACTAGTCCTTGCTCTACGTCTAGAACCTACTCTCTTTTTAAAAAGAAAAGTTGAGCAATTGAGTAACAAACTGTTCTATTAGAATAAGCTTCTGTTAAGATACCACAATCAGGAAGCCATATGGGTCATATCATTTATAAGAGCAGACAAAACAATTGAAGAAATTAACAGAGAAGATGAATATAGCATGCAAAATTAAAAATTGATAGATGGTATATGAAGGATGCATGAAAGAGGTTGTTTAAGGAAATTGTTATTTAACCTTATGACTGCTAACGTCTCAACTGTTGAGATGGCTGGTTTTATTGTGTTGATACCCGAAAATAAATGAATTATCATTGTTAAAAACTTCTTGCTCTCGCTAATTTTTTAGTTAATGAATTGCTTGATTTGTCCTGACAAACTCAATAATACTGTTACAAACCAACATTATTCAATAAATTTCTGAAGTCTAGGGTGTTGGAATATCCTTTAAACAGCTCAGCAGGGAACGAGTTAAAAAATTATTGAAGAAATAAATTGTATTATAACAGAAAAAAGATAAAAGAAAACGATGTTCAACCTTTGTCTAAAAATATTGTGAATTCCTAATCATTAAGAATATAGAATAAATGGAAAGAATAGATGGAATATAGAATAAATGGTATTATTTCACAAGAAAATGGTGTATCAGAACTTGTCCTGGTGAAAAAATTAATTGAAAAACCAGTGATTTGACCCCTTTTCTTCACAATCAACGCATGCAGTTGTTAAAAGTGTTTTCATCAAATTATTTCTGTTATCAGGCCATGCATGTAATCAATATTTTTTTTCACTCCTTTGCGGTTATATCACTTTTCATGCATGACATTTATTTTGTTATCAATATTTTTTCATTTTTTAAAGCACCAACGCTCTTGATTGTAAAATTTTGCTTATTATGACAACGAACAAAATATAAATCTTAGGCCAACAAGTAACCTGTAAAAGTAGTTATTTTTTTACTACAATCTGAAAAATTGAAAAATCTATTATTCAGATGTGCATACATCCTTCTTTAACCATTTCAAGCTTGCACTGGTGTAATGTACACTTAGTGTCTACCATTGAGATGCGTACATAGAAATATTTCATTTTCAGATTAAATCTGGACTTATTTATATTGACACACAGATGGAACTAAGGTCACTATGTGATGAAACAGCATTTCACCATGTATGGAAAAAACGATCATATATTGCGTATATTATAATTTTTACATTTGTTCACGACACACATATGTTTTATCAGTTTCCTTTGAATTGTACTATGCAAACATAATATTGTTTACTTGTTTTCAAAGTTTGTGTAGTGGCAGCCCTAACAAATTTGAATAAATGGAAAGCAAGTTTGACAATATAATATTAACATGTAAAATATTTTGAAAAAACTACTTCCACATAAGACATATTTTTTGATAAAAACCTGGCATTGGTGGTGATGACTGATCAAAAAACCATTGGCTGAAATCAACCGGTTAAAGTACATTTTTTTCTAAAGCAAGACATCATACTTTCAAAATAGCTTACTTCAAACGGTTGATTTCTAATTCGTTGGGTTCTGACGTTGATTTCCAGCACACATCCCTGTCCAATAAGCGCCAGTGAACAAGTGAGAAGAGCTGGGAGTGAAAATCTGCATCGCCATGCCAGGTTCATCAGAAATATGAAGAAACTGTCAGATTTACCCCCGACAGCAACCATCTCGCCAGCCCTGAAACATAACATACAAAACTTCTTTAACTTTTCTTTAGTATAAAAAAAATTCAGGTCCTTGGTTATGACATATTGCTGTCTGTTGAGTGATATGATTAATTTGCGCCTAAAGACAAGTTTATGAAATATTTATGTTAGTAACAGTCAGTGACGTATGCTTTTGTAATTTTGAATAGATGTATATGAATGTGGAATGAAATTTTTGATTATATTTACAACGTATTATGTTTGTATTTTATCAAAGATCTACGTGTGACAGCAATAACCGTAAGTATATGGGCTTTAACTCATCTTGCAACTCAGCGATTTTGCACATTAACACTTCGTTTCCAAGAAATGAATATGTCATTTGCCTGTGGAAAATATTGAATCAATACTACAGCCAGCGAGCAGTATATAATTGTGTATTCATTCAAAAAGATTTAATTGAGTATGTATGTAAAATTTTAAAAATACGAAATGAAGGGCAATGTTCAATTGGAAGTGGTAATTTTTTAAATAAAATATATTTTACTTCTTAATATTACAATACTTAGCGCGGAGGGGATAACTACATTTCAGAGATGTGGAGAACACAGCTCATACATTTCTCTACTCTACCTGCTTTTAAGAGTAATATAGGAAAATACATTTTTTTTGAAAATTCAATTGCTGCGTAAACATAGCAGGTACAGGTGGATTAATTTTTTAATGTGATACAAAAGCTCTGTTGAATCTAGCGACTCAAATGAGTTTGACAACAGAAACAGGAGAATACAAAAAAAAAAAAAAATTGAACTCTCTTTTGTTTTGTAGGGATCACAGTCTATTGAATGCAGAACTAGTTTAATTATCAGTTTTGTTCTTTAAGATAAGGTGGCAATTTATTACACGTTAAAACAGCTTCAACATAATTTAAATATTTCAATTGATTTTCACAGTGGAACCGGAGAATTTTTGGTAGTATGATATGGAAAAGTTCAATCTTTAAATGGCTCTACTCCACAGTTAACCGAATGCCAGTTTACCTAATTCTGCATTGAACCAACATTATTTAATTTTCTTTAATGAAAATATTGAAATAATCAAAAACATGTTTTTGTTGAGATTTTTATTAAATTATCATGAAAATATTTAACACTTCAATAAAGCTATGTAACAGAATTTTATAATAGTAATCTAGCAGATTATAAATGTTGATCATACAAAATAATTCTTTACCTCTCATTTTTGTGCTACATCATTTTTAGGTCAATGATTATTAAACTTTTGCAATTGATAAAAGGTAAACCGCATTTTATTTTAATGGTTTTCAATATCATTAATAATTTACTGCATTTATTCATTTTGTTTAAGCCTATAAAAAGTTGTAGATTATGAGAGATCATAATAATTAAAATATTAATTTATTGTCAATAATAAAGACAACAAATGGTCCCATTTATATTGGAATGTAACAAAATTATCACACTTAAGATATAGTTATTATTTTATATTCTCTTAATATTAAATTTGAGTATAGGAATACTTGTCACTCAGACTCAAAAAGTAGTAAGAGTGCTCAAAAATATCACTGTTTATAACTATTAAATCCATAAAATAAAATATTAATAGAGAGTCAGCAAGATAACATTGCATTGCAATATCATAGGCAAGATAATGCTTTGATGTTGTAAAATTTGAATTTCACACTGCATAAACAATAGGAATAAGGGAGACGTGTTTGAAGATACATCCAATTGATTTTTTAATCAAAATAATCAACGTGGTCCCCAGACTTGTAATCGCCTTTGCAGAGAACGTCGATGAACTTTTTAGCTGTCTGTTCCGGCTCAAGAAGCTTCTTTTCCTCTCGAAAAGAGGTGAACGATTCTTTCAGATTAGAATTGGAAGTATTATCAATGATATTGTCAATCATGGCGGTTTGCACTGGACCGGGGGAATAATTCAATACTTTCAGCAGCGGGCGCTCTTCAGCCAGCACTTTGAAATACATCTCTTTGGCGGCTTTGACGCTGCAGTACATAGGTAGTCCGGCGAATGGCTTCATAGCACAGAGGGACGTAATATTCACGACGGCACATCGATGTTCATGCTTTTCAAAAATTTTCAAAAATACACAATTGAGTGCGACAGGGTAGAAAATATTGAGATCATAGTGCCGTTGCCACTTCTCGATATTGTCTAATTGCATAGATGGGAGAGCGACATCTCCGATCGAGCCGGCATTGTGAATGATCATGTTCAAATCGAATTCGCCGACATCATATTCTTTCAAACAGTCGGTAAGAATTTGCTTCATTTCTTCAGCGCCCGATTTCGAGAGATCGGCTGACTTCACGACGATTTTAACATTTCGCGTTTCGGCGAGACTTTTGGTCTTCTGCAAACCGTCTTCGTTGCGAGCGATCAACAACAGGAGCGATCCGGGCCCCATCTTGAGAGCACATTCGACGGCGAGGGACCTGCCTATGCCCTGAGAAGCTCCGGTGATTATGCAAAAACAACGACCGTCAAAACTAAGCCTGAGGGCCATTGCACTTTATGTATATTTTTTCAAAAATATAACAATGTTTTTGACCAGGAATGGTGTTCGGTTGATGGAAATGAAAGTGCCGCTTAGCTAAAAGAAGATGCAAAAGCTTAATACTCATAGAAGAATAGAAAAAAATAGCAATTAATTACAGATTTATACCTCAAATTAATACTTTGATTTCAATACTTTTATTGCCTTATTACGATAATTTGACATAACGAATATTGCTTTTACTTTTAGCAAATTTGGTTACTTTTGATTTGGAATTTAATTTTCAATGTACAATTTCAATTTACAAGATTTCACTTTCTTTGTATATTTCTTTTATTTTATCATAAAGTTATTAAAAAAAGTAATCAACTTATCGCTGAATTTATGATAACAACTGAAGGTCCTTGATGGAATTTCAATATCAAATTTGAATTGTTGGACCTTTGTACGATTCCAGATGTCTAATCATCTCAGTTCTGTTGTATCCTCGTGATAGAATGCCTGAAGATGCAAAAAGGCGAAACCCGGAAAATCGTTAGTAACAAAACATGTAGAATCGTACAAAGTTGTAACAATTGAAATTTTATAGCTGAATGCACAACTTTTGAGTTCATAACAATTAAAACTCTACAAAAGTAAATGAATTAAAAAATATTTTCAATATAAAATCTAATTACTTTTAACATTTCAAATAAATACAGCGTCACGAATGACTTATTTACGTCATAACATTAAAATATATCGAATAAATATAAAAGAAGCCATGTTTTCTTATTCAAATTAATGAGAGCCTCACGAAATTAAGCACAAGGTTATCTATCACTTTCAAAAAGATGACAACTTTGAGGTATGTAAATTGAATGAAATATCAGCGACATAAAAAAAATGTGTTCTATTTTTGAAAATACCCATCAGTAAATCAATGCAATCATTCTTTAAATTGATATACCATAACGGAACCAAACGGAAATGAATAGTATTATACAAACAATTAATCGGATAAGATCATTGTATAGAAGAAATTTAAAAAAGCATGTAAAAAATATGCATACCTGCATACATGAACTGTATTATTAGTGAAAATGAAAAACAACTCCAACTTACAAGAAATACAGACGACTATCGATGGAACGACATAAATATTAAATAATTTGACACGTCTCTGACAGTACTACTTAAATCGACTGCGGTTGCGGCGTTAAAATTTGTCTATGGCAACAACAAGATCCATAAAGTTAAAGGTCCAAAAAAATATCAGTCTTAAAAATAATTATACCAAATTTTATAAATGATTAGTATGCACATTAAATAATTTTGGCGCTTCATATGTCCAGCCTTATCAAATATTATTTAATACTTTGGGCGCCACTATTTTTAATTCTTGTTTTTTTATGAGACTATATCAACACGTACTATTAAAATCATTAGTTTTTATCGATAAATCAAAAAATTTGAGTAACACACAAAAATAAAAAAATGCATAAGGTATGTATTTGCAAATGAAAAAAAAAATATTACTTGGCATAAAATGTGAACGCAGTCTTTGACTACATATAAGACTATAAAATCAAACTGGATTCTGATTCGAGGTTAAAAGAAATAAAATACAATAATATTGATATCACTTTATGTTTAATAAACATTAATAAACAATAAACATTTTATCTTTATAATGCAAAAATAATTAATAAAATTGATTGATATTTGTCTAAGTTAGAGTGTTTTATTTGACACCATTATTTTTTCCTCTAAATTAATCAATATGTGTATAGCAATTTTCATTTATTTTTGCCAAAATTGCTTAGCACTAAAACGGTTAATTATAAACTGAACACTTGATCATCAAATTTTTCTTTGTAAATAAATTCCGAGATGGCCTATTAGAAATGCGTTATTATTAAAGTTACCAAATTATTTAGTTCTTTATAAATAAAAATTCAAAGTAAGAGATAGCTATTAAAGTTTAAGACCATTATCAAAACTATATTATAAATGAATATTAGTTTGAGAAGAAACGTTAATAAACACATAACTGTTACATATTTCACTTAATTGGTGTATAACTCAAATGCATTTATATATAATTGTGTGTAGAATATGCCAAAACAGAGGCTAGAAAACCTTTTAATGTCACAAACATATTCATTTATCAATTACAGTGAAACCTCGATTTTACGTTTTCCAAGAGACCCTGAAAGAATAACGGTAATTGCGGGAAAGCTTTAAATAATAATAAACAATAAAATCGTAAAAAATATTTATTTATTAGTTACTTGTACATACTGTATATAAAATTTATTTTTTAAAAAAGTCCTTTATGTTCGTTTGCTTCTTTGTTATTTGGCACTTTAATCGGAACAAAGACTTGTTACTAAACTTGTGACTAACAGTTTGTATGTCCAGGAATCATTATTACCATGAATTTTAAACAACTCTCCATTTGCATCATAAACAATAATACGCGTGTGGTGGATTTCAACTCAAAAAATAGCACATGCGTCCAATGCGTTACGTCTAACATGTACAGCAGATTCTAACATGTCTAGACATAACACCTGCACTCGGCTGTGTCAAACTTGCTTGCCGAGATACGGAGAAATATGCAATAAAAACGGTCAATCGGGATAATATTTGTGACGGGACCAAAATATTTAGACGGTTTATCGAGGAAATCGGGGAATCGGGAATCGGGAAACGGTCAATGCGGGATTATTTAACATTGTTCTTATGGGAGTTTGACGGGACTATAAAAAATAAGTGTTCCATCTGGGAAAACGAATTATGCGAGAACGGTTGATTGAGGTACCTCGAGTTTAATTCATTCTGAAACTTTGCTCGTACCTAAAGCAATTTTTCCCATTGTAATGCCATTAATTCGTTTCAGCCTCGAAAATGCTAACCCATTTGTTCTTCTTGTGTTTTCGAAAAAAAAAAGAATTTAAAAAATGACAAATATTGTATAAAAACATAATAAAAGCGAATATAAAGAAATAAACTAGTTTTATATATAGTAGTATTTTGGTCACTTAAATGCAACTTACACACTACTTGCTACTGTATGCTTAATTTTACTCACAGCTTTTCTCTTCACTGGTCGCCGGATTGAAAAAAACCTGTCCAAGGAGTTTGTTTCTAACTCCCTTTTAGAATGTTGCGGAAATTAGTTAGGCAAGTGTCATTAAATAGCGCCGATGCACGACCAGTTACAACTTTTTCGGGGACTTTCTTTTCCACGAACTGTGAAACTCTCTCTCACATTCCCAAGATCTTCTTCATCTCACTTGTAGAGATAACCACCTCCACCTCTGTCTCCTCGTCAAAACTAATTTCTTGCAGAACCACCTCATACTGTTGCAACTGTAATTCTTGTAACTCCTCGGTCGTCAGTTCCTGAGAGTGCTCCTCAACAAGCTTGTTAACGTCTCTCTCATCTACCACCAGACCCATAGATTTTCCCAGAGACACAATCTCCTTCTCCACTGGCACTTTGGAATCGAATCCTTTGAAAGTACTTTCAGCTACAGCCTCAGGCCACAGGTTTTCCATTTCCCAAAATTTTTAATATTATTAAGAAAATCTTCACAACTGTTACTGTAAAAATGCACATATTGATAAGATGTAATGTTAGTAACCAAGAAGAGAATGTTAAGTTATATATATATTTCATTGCAATATCCGAGTAAGTACCACAGGTGATTTAAGTTTTTAACTGTTTTATATACCGCCATCTAATAATAACAAGCAATTTCTGATTTCAAATCTAATTCAGTGAGATGAATGGGAAGCTTTCAATTATTCAATTTAGCTTTCAGTTATTCTCAGACCTGTATAAATTTATTTAAGCTTACAGTGTACACCAAAGCGACCTCATCATTGTTCATATTCTTTTGCTACAAAAATAGCTTTATGACTGATTTACTTGCAGCTACAAAATATAAATGGAGAAAATTCTGAAATCACATCCAACTTACCCCGACAATCATCTCATTACAGCTGCATACTACAAATTTTAACAATGTATGTTACATTACAAAAAATTACGTATGTTAAAGAAAAAAATACTATCAGTGGTCAGTCACACAGTTCATGAGCAGTAAAGGAAATCTGGAAAAGATAATCTTATAACCAATACAACCTAATGACTTGAGTAGTTTTAGCGTTTAGTAGAGGAACTATCATCTAAATTAAATACTTAGATAGATAGCCTACATATTTTACATTGGTGAGTTGTGGTGGGATAAGGTACTAGATGAACTGTTATTGTAAGAATGAAATTATTCAGATTTGACTGAACTAATCCCAAGTAAGGGACATTGCAAGGGAGAACAAGCGAGGCTTGACTGTTCATTTGATAAAGATATAGAACTCAACTGAGGTCAGTTTATTTCTGTGTGAAGTAAACGCAGGTTTGATATATTTAAATGTATTGATGTAACTGGAACGATGAAAACAACTAACTATTACATGCAGTGTTCAAACAGAGAAATATTGAGAGTCAGTGTTAATTAAATAATATAATAATATATTTAAGTTGATTATTTGGAATCTTGACCAGAATAAAATAATCAAGATTTAATAGAAAAAAAATTCTGAGAATCATGTTTAATTTATGATATCGACTGAAGTTGCTTGATGGAATTCCAATATCAAGCTTGAACAGTTAAAACTTTCTATAATTCCACATTTTCTGTCACTTACCACCTGGGTTTTCACTGACTGGCTGGCAGTTTTGTTGCATCTGCATGATAGAATGCTTGAAGATGCCGAAGGGTGAAACCCAAGTAATTAGTGACAGAATATGTGGAATCGTTCAGAGTTTTAACAGTTCAGGTTTAGAATCACATTTGGCTATTTATTTGCATCCAATTACATATTTCTTTTACAATATAAAGAGTTGTTGAAATTTTTTAACCATGAAGTAAATTTATGCATTATCAACATGGTCAGGTACACTTTTTGAGACACTACTGAGGCAAGGTTCCATGTGTATCAACAGGAAAATTTTGATTTGCTAAATAATGTTTTGAAGTTTCACATGAATTTAAAATTATCGTAGAAGCTTGCTGTGCGTCAAATTTTCCCATGTCTGCTTTGAATAAAATATTATTAATTGAATGCTCTATAATAGATTTGGCCCGTTTAGAATATTTTCCATGCTTAGCTACACGTTACATCCAAACATATAACTTTGATCTTTCGGCATTCCATATTTGTGAGTTTCTTGTAAAATATTATATGCATTTGTGAGTCTACAATCTTCGATTTTATATTTTTTCTTCAGAAATCGTTGGAGCCTTGGTCTAGTGAGACATGAGTTCTCTGCAGTTTGTATTGTTTCATCATAATCTGGTACTGATGACTCCCCATCTTCTGCAGATGGTTGCTGAAACAATTAATGTTGATCAATTATTTTCAGACTCTATCAACAAAAAAAGAATGACTGAATATTACATCATTTCCAAGAACAATTAAGCTTACCAACTGCTTATGTGTTTTTCTCTGGTTTTTGGATAGATAAAAAAAGGAAAATTTGTGCGATATTTTCATAATATGAATATAAAATTCTCTCTTCTAAAATGTTAGCTATCACTTCTTGTGGGAAAGACATTATAATAAAATAATAAAACACAGTTTATGGTATTATTTTCACAGTTTTATTTTATTCAGATCAGAATATGGTTCAGTGTGACCATTATCAACTAATCAGTTGATAATGATAATTTGTTAATACTCTTGATGAACAAAACTGGCCCTGATCTAAATAAAAAAATGTGAAGATAGTACTAAACATTGTGTTTTATTATTTTAATAAAATTCTCTATTTTACATACTCTCTTAAGCACAAATATCTCATTCCAAAGACAGCTTGAATTATAAAACATTGCATAGATGATAATATATTCAAATTTGAATTGTTACAATTTTGTACGATTCCACATGTTTTGTCACTAACGACCCGGGTTTCGCCTTTCGGTATCTTCAGTCATTCTATCACACGGATGCAACAGAACTGACAGAACATATGGGATTGTACAAAGTGGTAACAATTCAAATTTGATATTGAAATTCCATCAAGCACCTTCAGTTGATATCATAAATTAGATAATATATTCCATTAAAGCAATTGTTGCAATATTATAAGAATGTCATATAAAATGAATATTAAACGGCGAATTAAACACACGTGGATTATACGTAAATTGTTTGAGTGTGTCTTTCTTGTACTTATAGTCGGTTTTTAACATTGGCGCTTCCGCGATCGATCGGGAGGTTTGCGTGCTTTAATACGAGAACGAGTGTGCTTGGCGTTCTCATTTCTGTGTCGTTTTAAATCATACATACCATCCAATCGCGCGTAAGAGTACCCGAGACTCAGATTAACTTAAGGAGTAATACGCTACTGGATTGGTAGGCACACTATCAATAAAAAATAATATGACGACAAAGTTGTTTTATAACTTATGTTACTGAACAAAAAAAATCGTAGCAAAACGTAGTTTTCTTACCCTTTCCGGTCTCCTTACTTTTTTTAGTTTTCATTTTTTCTTTTCGATATCCCGATAAGAGAACTACCATTTTATTTTTACAGACATCCGCAGTTAGTTTCATAGAGTTTCCAATTTCTTTCCATGCGTCCTCTTTGACATTTTTTTTCTTGTACCTTGGTTCTTGAGGATTCCACAATATCGGATTGTTTTTATACATTTCAACAAGAGCCAAGCATTTTTCTTCCGACCACTCCATTGCAAAGTGATAGTCTGTTACACGAACACGGCATGTACGTTATTCGCTTCGGCATCACGAAAGCCTTGTGTTCGTATTCGAGTTCGCGAAAAAGCGACATCGCCCTCTGTGGTTCAAAGTATACAAGCTCGCAGCCCGGGAACGTACCCGCTACAAACGATAACAGAGCGCTACTATTATTGCAGTGCTTCTCAATTGTTTCGCTACTGAGGCATATCAAAAATTTATAATAATATAATACTATGCTTTTCATTTCATATGGAAACGTGACATGAGAATAATTTAATAATATTGGCTAGAAAAGACATTGTTTGATTTTACTATGGAACATTGCTCGTGGCGCACACCTAATATTACCCCACAGCATACTAGTGTGTCACAGCACTGTAATATAGTGTATACGGGGCTTGAAATCCTATAGACCATCGGTCACAAACTAGTGGTCCGCAGACGTATGAGGTCCAAGGGAAAAAAATATTATTTATCTACCCTATTTTTAATTACGCACATTCACAAAATGGGTATTATGACACCCTTAAAGAGATAATTTATAAAGGTTATAAGAACTGCTTGTCAACCTCTCGGTGTTGTTAAAAAAACATTGAATTATTACTCAAACATAGAAACGCATTTTGTATTTTTTTTAGTATTATTTTTATTTATTTTCTGAAATAAGTTATATTGAAAAGATAGCCAATCATTGTCTTTTATTCGTTACGTAAATTAACCCCCTCACCCCACTCCCAAAACTGTATCTATTCCCTGACTATTTTGTGAAATTTTCTCCGATAATTTTGCATAATACTTGTCAAGTCGGATAAAATCACTTGTTGGACTACTATAATACTCATATATCGTTTTATTGAAAACAACTATTTTATATCCGGGTCCATCTAGTTTTATCGGAAGGCTGATAATGTTCTTAAAAATAATTAGCCTCGTAACGAAGCTCAAATAATCTTGCCAAAACTTTGTCTTGTATGAGCCAAAGAATTTTTGTGTAAACAGATGGGGATTGACATTCTGATCCCATTTATTCACAGAGAATTGAAAAAAAATGTTGATTTGATATTTATTATTATAATTATCCTATCATTTACTTCCAGTATATGATTCGGCAGTCTTTTACGTAAAGTGCTTCGCTATGTTTGCAGCAATGCATAATTTCATTCATGGAACTTTTACATCTGACACAAACCATCATCACGACATTTTGGATTGAATGTTTATCTTTTGCAAATAATGTTCTATTTCTTGAATAATTTTCTTGCTAGTAATTCGCTCCATAAGCTTTTCATAAAATGGTGACATTGGCATTTTTTTATAGAACAATTCTCTGATTATTTCAGACACATTGCGCCGCGACAATTGTGTATAATTACGTTTTCTGTTTTATTTTTTACAAAATTGTGTTATATTTTACTATATTATGGACCGAGTAAGAAGGTTGAATTTAACTGTTGTAGAGTAAAAAACCTAACTGCATTCATATCTACAAGACGGCAAAATGTGAAAAGTGCCTGTTTTTGGGACAACGAAATACAGCCAAATGAACAGCTGACCGAAATTGTTTTTCAAACGTAGTGCATGTATTTTCTCGAGAAGAAAAAATCTATCCAAATTTTGAATCGAGATTTCTGATTGGTTTGATATTATCCAATACGAATCAGAATGTTACATCGTCCAGGTTCGGTTTTACAGGATTATATAAAGTGGGCTTACTTGATTTATGATGTTTGAATACAGATTTCAATGTGGGTTCGAGCGGGTTTCGAAATATGCCTTCAATGCATACTCAATAAGTTACCTTTTATAATATTTAATAAGTTTTTTTAATGGGATTTTCCCCCTTGAATTTGGAGAACCATGTATTTTACAGACACTCTTTTTGTACCGGCTTGCCGGTACAGTCGAATCAAAAAAATAATAAGGCTGCAAATTTTGTCCCCACCTGAAAAACCTGAAATGACGTCCCTGGTTGTCATTATATCCTGTATCAGCTAACGAGTGAAACCTGTCCTTTTTCTTATTTGGGAGATAATTATGATATGCATTTACACATATGGTGTATGGCGTTTTGTACAGAGGATTCACTAAAAAAATTCACTTCAAAATCTCAAGAATATCGTTTAGAAGACAAAAAATATTGATTTTGATACTGAATGAAAATAATTATGAACTTCAGATTAGTGCATGTAGATTGAATCTTTTTTAAGCTGATGGTTTTACTTGCCTTTTTTTAGTCATAGTTGATACAACATTTTTCAAAAAATATAATACCTTTACGGCAATAATTGACAGTATAGATCTTAGGAATACAGTCGTAAACTCTTAACGAGAAATTTCAATTAATACGAAGTAATAATTTTTCAGTAATTTCACACAAATGCATTTTTAATACTTTCTTGCAAACATTGGCGCATAAATATATGAGATAAAATAACCCTCTAAATATGCTCTAATTAAAAAAAAATGGTGTAAATGAAGCTCTAACAAGAAAAAATGAAACAGTAAACGACTCGTGTGAACGGTAGCGAACTACTGAAAACCGCGCATCGTGCGGTAGGGGCGTCGTTGCAAATCATTACTGAACGCACCTCACGCGGCGGGGGCGCCGTAGTAAACGCGAAAAGATTTTGCAGCTCAAACAAACAAGATATACCGAATTTAATTATAACTTATTAAAATTTCTTTACTTTTATCAATGTATATATTATATTTTCATATTGTACTTTTAAATTAAAAGTTAATAGCGTATCAAATGTGATATGTTTACGATATACAGATTATTAAAATATCATCAAGTTTAAATTTTAATAAAATCAAGTTAATTGAATTTTATGACACCGGAAACAATTCTATGAATTGGTTAACACGAATAAACGTTTCGGTCCCTTCATTTTCGTGTTAATCGTTTTTGAGTGTATACATAATCATTTGAATACACTGCCTTCGAATAGAGAGTCTCAAGAATTTTGAAAACACTTTTATAAACGCTGTTTTTAAGTTGGTACGTTTGCGATGATTGTGTTGTAAAATAATTTATCACCTGATTTTTTTTAATTTATGATTTAAGATTATATATTACTATAACGAGTTGGCCACCTTTACTACAAAATAAGTATCGGAAATATCAACGTTATAATATGGAGGCAACCGTTGTGATGGAGAGTCGTATTTGTGATAATAATGCTGTTTGAGATAAATTGCATAATGCGAAGCAGCAAATGACCCGAATTGTAGACGTCAGTATTTTACTACGCTTGTATGACAAGAGCGATATAGCGTGTAGGTACCCACTTCACAATGCTAAACTCGGTAAATAAACAATGAGAGAACGCTATAAACGTGCGCGGATTAGACAACAGATTACACGATAGCAAAATTGAGTGCTGGAAACAAATCGACGTTTAATTTTGCCCCCACTATTGTTACCAAAGGTGCGCACATGGAGCGAGGTGAGGTCGCCAATGCATTGGCATTCTGGATATTTTGACGGGAAGGTCGGTCACGTGACCAACTTGCCAGGGGGGAGCGGGCTGGCTAGACTTTCCAGTAGCCGAGGCATCCGTCTACTGCTTTGACTGCGATACATTCGCCAAGTACACGCCCCAGTCTGTAGTGATATTTAATATTTAAAATACGTTTTGTATCGATTTCTTACAGTAATATAGCTTGAATTATAGTAAAAACCATATATTTTTTTAATAAATAACAATATTTAGATAAATCAAACAAGTTTTCGTCGCTTAAAAGAAGGAAATGTGTTATTTTGAGTAATTTCGCTTTGCGAAAACTGAGGCGACAGGGCGTGTACGCAGTGAAACGAACAGGTTTGCTCGGGCCTGCAGACTACACCGTCGCGACGGGTTGGCAGACATGTTTTGATTGAAGTGTAGAAGTGAGGGCAGGACCATGATATTATTGCGTAATATTGTTAATATTGTGAAAAGAATGCACGGGAAGTGAAATGGCAACATGACTCGGCGCTGCTACCGGGGCCATTGCCGCGGGTTGTGGCGTTAATCGGACAAAACGCGAGTTTAAACGAGTCTACTTTGTGTGAAGAAAAATGGTGTAGGGTGCGCGAACGTGCTCCGTGATCGAATATTTAAAAATGATGGAGCTAGTCACTCCACATTTGAAAACTGTTTTAAAGACATACCAGCACAGTGCTACCAAGAGCCTGCAGGGTCCCGGTCTGACGCTGTCCACGTCTAAACCTATAGAATTGAAAGAATCGCCCGCGCCGCCATTTGCCGTTCAGCACCAACCTATTCTCTCGGCGCCCGACCCGGGCAGAGGCGAGCGGTGTGAGACCCTGCTGGAAGGCGAGGCCATCTCATGCTTCGTGGTCGGCGGTGAAAAACGGCTCTGTTTACCTCAGATCCTCACGAGCGTGTTGACAGACTTCAGCCTGGACCAAATCAATCGCATCTGTGATGAGCTTCAAATATATTGCTCCAGGTGTACCCCCGAGCAGCTGAACGAGTTAAAAGTGACAGGTATTCTCCCGAAGAATGCTCCATCGTGCGGTTTAATTACAAAAACGGACGCCGAACGCCTGTGCAGTGCTCTGCTACACCGATCGGTGGGTCTGGCGATCAGGCCCTCCAAGGGAACGCTGCAGTTCAAGGTTTACCACGAGTGCTTCGGAAAGTGTAAGGGAATATGCATACCTGAACTGTATACGGAAAAAGATTCCGGGTGTATCGAATGTCTTGAGTGTCAGGGGCTCTTTTCGCCGCAGAAGTTTGTCTGTCACGCCCACAGGGAGCTCGAAAATCGTACCTGTCACTGGGGCTTCGATTCGAGCAATTGGCGGGCTTATTTGTTAGTTTCAAAAGACCAACCCGATAACGAAAAGCTGGCGAAGATCCTGGACGACCTCAAAGAGCAACACGATCGACCGCAGATTCGACCCACGGAAACTGCCCTTAAACATAAACAGGTAGCTAGCTATAAATTATCTTTTTTTTTTTTAATTAATGAATCATTATTTGACACCTTCATATATTCGTATACGACTCGAACGAGATGACTTTTGTGCTGTTGTGTATTTTTCCAAACTCAATAATGTGCTTTAATCATCGACACCTGGATGAAAAACTTTAGTACAATTTATAATTCCGTCTTTTTCTTATTTCAAAACGTCATGTCAAAACAAGACTGTGAATGTGCCTAAAATATTGAAAAGATGCACAACATTGTCATTTTTTCATTAATATAACGCATTTTTTTTTACACATGTTGACTTTATGTTTACCGAGTTGTATACTATCTAATCCAAATAGCAAATATCTATTAAAACTACTATAATGTAATGCATTGTCGTTGTATTTATTTTAGTAGCACCTGTCTTTGGTCATTAGTTTGATTCCATCCAGTGTTGCTCTTTTTGTGCAATTTGTGCTAAAGGCAATATTTTGTTATCGCTACACCATCCATAACCGGACGGACGTAAGTGCGAGTGTATCTGTCGGCATGCTAGGTATGAGTAAACATTGCCGAAGATCTTTTAAAGTTCAATGACACACATGCACCGTGCAGTGTGTAAATAATAAATAACATAAACGATGCCGATCTTTTTGGATACATTCGAGTTGATTTGAACATTTATTATTGTAGGCTCTCGTCGTCTTGAACCGAACGGCGCCAGACATCGACATGTGACAAGATAGTGTAGTACAAATATTATTTATCGGGTGTCTGAAAAAGAACATAAATATTTATCACATATTTATTTCAAAATACATAATCAACATATAATTAAATCTAGATGTGCCTTGCATCGTAGATTGAATAAATTGATGATTATATGTCTTCTGATTATTTTAATCTCATTTAGAATTGATTATTCAGTTTCTTGAAGCTTGAAATAAGAAAACATTTATTTCCATTCATAGACAACCTTATTTACGGATTTGGGTGGATGTTAATCATTTGTTCGATATTCTAACTTGTAAGCGTAGGGGTTTAAATCGAGTATTTTCTCCTTCGCTAGTCTGACGAAAATTACCTTTTAGGGCACCTTTGTCAGATTAATCAGGAAATAGCACTCGCTCAGAGTATATTCTGATATTTTAATCAAAACTAGCGATTTCCATAGTTCAACCAGATTAAACATATCATTTGTTAAAATAGGAAATCATCTTTTTGCTATGTTATTTTCCATTTTGAATTATATTTTAATTTGTTCGTTTGATTTCATTTTCTGAGCGTGAAATTGCTGATCAAATCACGATACATGTACAAAATTTTGCCTATTGTGTTTTTATTGGTTGATCAACATGATTTTTTATTATTCTGCACGTATTTTATTAATTTTAAATACACATATTCCGAAACAAAAAAATTAAACATATTTATAACTTGGCTCAATCCCCTCTTATTTGAGGGTGCAAGTATTTCATTGACATATCTAGTAGTATTAACTAATTAATTTATTTTGTTAGAAGCTGTTTTTATCTTCGTAGAATGCAAACGTAGGCATGTACTTTATCAGTAATTATTATTTATCATTAATTATTATCTGTGAAGCCCACTTATCATATTGATGCGGCATCGTATTTGACACATTCGCTTACGCATTTGACCATTTGTTTGGTACAAGAGACGACTCATACGACCTCAAGAAGTCATTAATGTCAAATCATTTTATAATTGGTAACATAAATATTGAAATATCTATTAGGAGTCGAATCTCTGTTTCCCACCCCTTTAATAATTCTTTGATCGAATATTGCTACATCCATAGTTTTTTTTTGCCAAGATAATTCAATATATCTTCAGTCAGGCTTGATGATTGTATAGCGATTGATTTGGAAGAATTCGTCGCTGAAATTCATGAATCTTATTTAATTAATTATATTCATGTTACTTTGTCATCATTCAATCCGGCTAAACGAAAATCTGAAAATCCCATTTTCTGTTACACTCTAGAATGAACTAATAATTAAATAATATAAAACCAATTTTTATACCGATCATCGATTCTATATGCTGAAAGTTGATTTCATTTTAATTTTAAATCGTAATAAGTTTACACATGCCAATAATTTATGTCCATAATTCAATTTATTCTTAGTATGTTGTGCTATATACTGCCCGTGCGTCGTGTAGAAAATTATTAGTTTCTTGATGTATCGAGTAGCCGGATACATCTTTAGACTCATTACAAAACTATTCCCGCCATTAACATCTCAGTGTGCATTATATGTGAACTAAGGAATCAAATCCAAATGTGTACATTTTTCAGAAACTTGCAAAAATTTAAAAAAAAAATGTCTTTCGTTTGCATTAAGAATATGACGTAGAACCAAAATGTTATAAGCTTATCATATATTATGGATCCCTTGACTAACTTTATTTGGTGTAGCGACTAATTGACTGCAAAATCAGTGGAAACTTTTCAGATTTTTCTTAAGCGAAGCACTTTTTCGTTCAGCTTCTACTCTTAGTAATCTATTTCTGGATTTTTTTATGCTGCCACAAATTCAAGTATTTTTCATTTCGTTTATCTTATTTAATACACAATTGAATTCACGCTTGTCGCTAAGAAGATCACTGGACACCAATACTACATTTGTTTGGATATTCACAGGGAACAGATCATGTGACCGTACAGATTCTGTTGATTGGCTAATATCTTCTGTTTCTGTTTTTTTACGGCTTTGCGTGAATATGTATGGTATAAAAAATTGTTCTGTATTCAAATGTTCAATTTAATTAAATGTAAAATAATAAAACGAATTATTGAAAATTTAGAGATGTCTAGATTTGATTCTATGCGTCACATTTAGACCTATGCATTATATTTAAAATTTTTCGATGTTATTTATTTTTTGAATAATCTTTTCGACTCTTCTTTATCTGTAGTTATTATCTTTTAAATGGAACTTTGCCATATGTGTTCTATTCTTACTCTCTAACAAATAGTATGTGTTTTCTATGGACCCAATTTTCGAAATAATTCAAAGCAACGTAAACACTTACAGGTTGAAAATTTCATTCCAATAATTTATTACCGAATCCATTTAAAATATAAAAAATCTTTTATGTAATATTTCCATTAAAGAATTGGTCATAAGCCGAAACGTATGCATATAATGATCGTATTAAAATTAGTTAGAGGCACAATTCGTTGTTAAATAACAGAGTTTTTAGATATATTTTATATTAACAATTTAAAAAAGAACACGGATATTGTAAATGATAATATTTAATCCATTTAAATCGGTTACATGTTATGATAAGCATCTCATTGTGTGATGTTTTCATGAAGTACAAAAAAATCTGATTTATATCTATACATAGCATTACACATACTTGCGCCATGTTTAAATGCTATGTGGCCTTTTATCAACAACATTGTTTTTACAACCTTCAGACCAAGATTAGATAGCGCGTGTTTTTGTCACCATTCTATTACATTTTTCTTGTCGTCCAAACAAATAATTGCTTAGACTATTCCCGTATTCATTAATGAAACGGTCTAAATACTAAAATAATACGCACAAGAGGTTCTTTATAATCTCTATGTTATTCTATTTTCAAAATGGAAAGACATGTAACTTGATTTTTCCATAAATTGTTTTGAAAAATACACAGGGATAAAATAGATGATATCTATGACTTAAGATATTTTTATTTATACTCTTGTATTTTCATTCAATCAAGCAATGCCATGTATCGTTCTGTATTCAATAATTATTTTATGTAAAACATTTTCAATATCATTTTTAACAGTTCTGAGAATATATAATATATCTTATTACGGCCAACAGCTACGGGAGCCATGTATTTTTTCATAACACGTGAGATAACCATTGTATTCCGTCTCGAGTTTCGTTGACACTATCGCCAATCCATCAGTATCGAATTAACGTGATAAACTTTGCGCAACTCATGTATTATTTCATGTGCAATTTTATTTTATCACAGTGTCCATTTGTCCTTGCCTCGTAGGAATGCATTCTTATGCGCGATTACTGCGTCCAATATAATTCCAATTTCAAAAATGCATTGTTGAAACATGTGGAAGAACCGCGTACTAAGTTTCAACAATTCAAAATTGATATTGAAATTCCATCAAGCACATTAGCTCTATATGATAAATGATTCCAATTTGTTTAAATTTTGAAAAAGTGAAGGATTTCATTCACTGGTGGATAATTTTTTTTTTTTCGATGTTATTTAACTATACTCATCATTTTTATTAACCATCTTATCTTGATTGTCACCACGACAATGGAATTAAATTATGTTAATCGCTCGCAATTTTTTGATATGAAAATATTTGTTTTATAATATTTTGTTTTCCAAATGGGGGAAGCAAGTAAGAATAAAGAATTTTAGTTTCATTATACAATTGTATCGTTTTCGATATTTGAAATTGGCTTTAACAACGTCTAGAGGTACGACTTATTATTGTTATTATTATTACTCATTGCAAAGCGCAAAATGTCATCACCAAGGTGATCCGACGAACGTCTTCGATATTTGAATTCAACCAGTGAGAGAAC
Source organism: Himalopsyche japonica (assembly GCA_028555115.1). Lineage (NCBI taxonomy): Eukaryota > Metazoa > Arthropoda > Insecta > Trichoptera > Rhyacophilidae > Himalopsyche > Himalopsyche japonica. Next base: position 1,412,641 of record JAHFWJ010000412.1, on the reverse strand, counting down.
GAAGATTCACATGAAAAATTTCCTTCTGCGATAATCGCGAACCCAGTAAACTCAATTTCTCGTCCGGGCGGCACAATATTTCTTTTTCTCCTTGTCCATTTTAAATATGGAAATAATTATATTTTCAAATTTTAGAATCGCAATTTGGACAGACGAAAGTTTTCTTGACATTCGACTGGTTGGGGCGTCGTGTATATATATTATATACTGAGTAATTAATTCCTTGTCATGTATAATAATCCTAACTTTCTGAAAAAAAAATATTCCCAAACTAAAATCATAGCTTTCAAGCCCGCTATTAAGTGCATGCTAATAACAACACATTTCCTCTAAAAAACACTACTGTAAATTGTGTTTGTAAATTTACCATTTATAATATGAAATAAAAATCGTCTAAAACTCGTAACGAACGATTAACTCTACCCCCACAAAAGTAATATTTTGTCATGGGAGATGGGCTGTTGTGATAATTTTTATACACACTTGAATTGTTGAAACTGTACGGTTTTGTCACTAACGATCCGGGTTCTGACCCTGACGACGTCAGTTCCGTCCGTCAGTTCAGAATAGAATGACTGTAAATGCCGAAAGGCGAAAACCGAGTCGATAGCGACAAAACTTGTGGAATCGTATAAAGTTAAATTTTGATATTGAAATTTCATCCAGATATTAAATTTTTTTATACATACAAAGAATTGGAACGCACGTTTTTTGACCGACGCCTTTGTGCGACCCAATCTGTATGCGACCGGTCGACTATTAGTTGAACGCATAACGCTGACTGCACTCTGTCCGCGTCGGGCGTAACTGGCCAAGCATCCAAATCAGAATCCCAGGGTATCGGTATTTTACGAAATGTATGTATTTCATAATAATCAAATTTTCGTGAATGATGCATTATTGCATAATGGGTGCAACCAGCGAGAAAAAGTCCCCTGGTTTAAATTTAAATTATTTACAAAGTCACAATTTTATTAGCTTAATGCTCGCAGAGGGCATTTTCACCCTTCTTGCCGTTTTACTGTAATTATTTTTCTAGCGATTTGCGCTAACGATAATTATTGAGTTAAAACATTCTGTGCGTCCGACACGACTCCCGTCTCCATCCAGATATTGCAGCCACGCTTTGCCTAGGTTATGTCAGCAACGCCATGTGTTCTGAGATATTGAAATAAAACCAAGTCTTAGGTAATTAATTTCATGATGGATTTCGTTTATTAGAGTAATACAATCAATATCCTAAAATGGTTGAAAACCGCGAATTTTCAATTTATCTCTATTAATGCCATATTTTGACGCAGTGAATGTGTTAAGCTTGATGATCAGTTTAAACCTCGTAGTCGATTGCAGCGGCAATTCAATAGTCGCCGAGACAAGCGTGACCCCGCAATGGCCCGAAAGCTCCCCACGAATGCGGAGTGCGTACAAAACATTCGGAATGGGGTCAAGCTTCGCGCGAGCTCTCAAAGCGCTGCAGGAACAGGAATCCTGCGAAGGGTGTCTTTGCCAGCGATGTTATTGTATTCGAAGAATGGCAGAGGAAACGGCGCAGTACTACTCTACTAAGTCATTGTATTGTACATAATGCATTAAAAAACATGAATAATATCGCAGAGAATAATTTATTGATAAATTATTATGGATCGCGTAAAGAGCCGTGCCACGCTTCATTCTGTGTATCCAAGCAATAGAATTTCCCTGCACAAGCGGAATTTATTTCAATATAAATTAAAATTGATAGTTTTGTTATTCCATTAGACGACACGTGTTTCGCTCCTTTGAGAGTGATTTTCATACTATATTTATCGCAGGGTTATCTATTATTGATGTAAGCAGTTAATCTATTTCTTAAGTTTGAAACGATGAGTGGGTTGAAGAGAGGCTTATAAAACAACTAATTACATATAAATTACTACTTAGCTCGTATAAGTGAAAATTTCCAGAGAAATAAATATAATATAAGTAATTTCTAAGAAATTTAACCTATAAACTTTAGTGCCTCTTATATTTACTCGATAGACTATTTTTAATTTTATTTTCTTATGATTATGTGACGATGTTTCTAAAAATGCGGAACACGTGTCGCATCTAGCACACTGAGATGAATTTCAAACCTATAAATTAAATATAAATGAAAAATGACCCTCCCACAAAGTCACTCCCGAATCCATCGGCAATGTCAGTATTTATTTATAAAAAAATGAATAATCACTACGTATAAATTGACAGATAATATATTTAAAAAAAATTTTTTTTTGTCTTATCGACACTTCTATTAATTAAAATTGCTGCAACATGAATATTAAAAATAGTATTGACAGCACTTTCATGGATGTATGAACGTCATGAAAATAAAGAATACTAATTATAGGTATATCATTCTGGTCCCTCACGCATATGCCGAAATTGTAGAAATAAATTTTACAACTTATCGTTACGTGTGAACATTTACGTTAACACGCTAACACCGGGCAACGCGGATGCACTTGCATTGCTTGCACGACACGCATATGCTATATAATGGTGCACTTTTTTTTTTTTTTTCTAAAAAATATATTGTGGAAATAAGTACTAAAAAAATGTGTTTTTATTATTTAAAATATCATGCCTTTCCATCAAAAAGTGAGTTAAAAGTAATAGTGCACTTATTTATTCAGTAAAGCCATCCATTTAAGTAATGTAATATTTTGTGGCTTATCTCAAACGCAGAATAATTACAAAACAAAATACAGTGGTATGAAAAACAATCGAATACTCGAACTGAAGTGTCTGCCGATACGTAAATAAGTACCTTGGTTTCATAAGAATATTGATATCTTCAAGTGATTGTTTTAATAATAAATAGAAATTGTAAAACATGTGGCGATACTACACCCAGTCCTTTTTTTACGCGATACCTTGGTTCCAGAAAAAGGCGCGTAAAAAAATCACAACTTTTACGCAATTGCATTACATTTCTTTACACACCCTAAAACATAAATTCGCATAATATCCGATACACTCGTCTACACTACACTAGTATGCATATTTAAAAAAATGGAATGCTTTACAAAATTAAGTTTTCAAAATATACATATTTTTTATTTAAAAAAATAATGAAACGTACAGGCTTAGCATCATATACAAATTTCTTCTTTAAAACGAATTTGGGGAAAAAATCGCGTAAAAACGAATGAAAGGCGTAAAAAATGTAACGGTGCCGTCCAAAAGAATCGCGTATAATCGAATTCGCGTAAAAAAGGGACTGGGTGTATATACGAAATATCGTTTTTTTTATCTCGGTAGATAAACAATTTTATGAATTTTCAACAAATGTTTCCCAATAGTTATGATGATTTTTGTAAGACTTTTCATCAATTTACGATTTATCCGTACTTTGAGCTCATTCATCCCGTCGCGAATGTGTCAATGGTAGAATAATGTATCTTGAAATGACACATTTTAATGCCTTTCGAAGGCGAACATACCTCCTAACCCCCACAGCGCATTGCAGACGTTTCTGCCATTATTATGGTCGTGTATATCGCCAAACTTACTAAACGAGCCAGTCTTTGCATACTAGGTATCAATTATATACAATTCATTATCTTAAAGTAAACTTAAAGATTAGACCACAACTCCTCTTAAAGCATTATGTGATATTATTGAAATTGTAAGCTTTGCATGCCGAATTATATTGCATAGAGGATGCCGGGTAAAATGTATGCAAGAATGTGGACATCAAAATATTCACCGGTGGAATGTACCCACCAGAAATTTTGTAAGGGATCACTCACCCGGTCGAGATTGTGTCCGGGATCGTTTGTATTTACGTGGTATTTCACCCGACATGGTAATCTTCACACTGGAGGTTGTCTGTCGACCTTTATGTTCCCACCGAATCGCCGGAATCTCTTGCCCGCATAGTTATAGTCCAATTTCACATTTAGAAGGCTTCATAAAATATTTCATTTATATGCATTATGGAATACAGTGTAAGTAGATGAAACAAATGTATGTTGTGAAATCACGTGTAGAAATTTATTTTAATCGTGCGATCCGAACATTTTTTTAAAAATACGCGCGCCTCACCCAAAGAACTATGTCAAAGCTTTATGTATTTAACGCGGCAAGAATTTTCAGAATTTCCCACTTTAAATAAACGGTGATTCTTTTAATACTCTGCTTTTAAGTAGTAAAAATGTTACCAGGGCTGTGGAGTCGTAAAAAAACACGACTCCGATTCCGACATTTACCAACAACACGAATCCGACTAAAAAAAAGGATTTTTTCCTACCTTTCCTATTTATGAGCATTAAATTAATGATTGACCAAAACATCCGGCAATTTTACATTGAGATATTCATTCTTCAAAGTTAATCGTCTTATCCAAAAAAGAAGTCGAAGTCGTTTGTTTTTCACGGCTCCGACTCTGATATTGACGAAAGCAGTGCGACTCCACGATATGTTACTGATCGATTTAAGCCTTCGAGAAAATTGCCACAGATGTGTCTTGAAATGTTGTGATGCCTATTATCAATTGACATTCTCATATTTGGTTGTTGAATCATAATTTCCTTATATAATATATTGTATATGCAGTATCCATATTTATCAGTGATTTTTATTAGTCACATTATCGTTTTTATTTATTTGAAAGGAATTTTGTTTTGAAAGAAAAAGTTTATATATTTCATTTGCATAGAGTCCCGTTGGTAGTAATTGTTTCTTGAAAATTATTTAAATAATTATAAATACGTTTTGATGTATCACAAAAAAAGCTCTCATAGTTTAATAAAAATCACCATTAAATAGTAACGTTAGTTCGCGTTGTTCTTGGTAAAATATGAATCGATAAACTTGTCTATTAATCCTAAGTACTATTCGTTATTGTGTTCCCTGTGGGACTATATGTTTTCCGAGATTAGGGTTTCGATGTTCGCGAAGAGAGTGTATTGTGTCGCCGTTGTCCGATGGTTATGAATGTATGCTTCCTTATACGTACGACTTTTCTGTGAATTTCATAATACTTTACACTAATTACACTTTCTAGGAATTGCATTTCAATTTAGGTCGGTCGGTCAACCACCAAAATGCCCTTGATTGTGCCGACTGTCGGTTAAATGATAAATTTTCACACAAAACGATTATCACTACGTTAATAATAATGTATTGAGAAATAAAGTGCGAATCATTTCGAATCGTTTCAAAATTACGGGTCCCCCTATGAAATCTATAGTTGATTTAGAAATGTAATTTTACTTTCGATGGATATTTTGGAACACAAACGAGATGGAAACAATAACTTCATGATAAGAGTTCTGCGCGGGCCAAAGTTTTATAAAATCACGCGGTCCGAGTCCGGTACTCTTGTTGGCCGAACTGGAACCCTGATATACATTTATCGACCCGATTTTTTCTGATATTTACAATTAACGTAAGATGTACCAGTTTTCGAATTTGTATATCATACACTAAATTGATGCTTAACATGTTGAATTCGTCCAACTTTTCGCATGTACAACCACAATATTACTTTGTGAAATGATTATACACGTTCTTTTTTTCAGCCAAAATGTTATTGTATAATCAACTTTTTGGCACAACAAACTCAACTATCTAAAAAACCAATGAAAAGCCGACACTGAATTCTAATGAACTTTACGTAAAATATATATATATGTTTATATAATTTGACTAACTATTGATCATTCCTAAATAAAGTTTGCACTGTATTAGATTTAGTTCAATTAAGTCACACGATTTTATCGGTTTCTTCAGTTTGCTCATTCGTTACTAACCTAACAGTTTTTTTGTTTTCAATAATATTTATACGAACGTGGAGCAAATTATTTATGTATTTTTTATTATGTATAAATTACCACACGGGAGAAATAGTTCGAAATATTTATTTATAACATAAATCCGGATTTAATCTCAATTATACTTATCCGACCGAACCTACCAATGGACCGTTTGGAGGCCTTCGGGCCGCGCCCCGGTAAATGCAGACCTCTTATATTCTCAAAGCGATAATTAATTACATCGCTGGTGAAATAGTAAAGTAATTTTAATATTTGACTACTCTTTATGTGGAAGAAGATTTGCGTTTCTTTACGCTTCCTCAGTGTCTATAATATTAGTCATTCTCAATTTTAGATTAGTTAAAAGTTTTTCTATTGCAAAAAACTGATATTGGTTGTTTTTTTTATCGTATTACTGGCAATTTATAAAAACAAAATTTGCATTCCTGCAGTCACTTGCGGTCGAGATAGTATGCACTAAGAAAAATCTACTTAATTTCGCAACGGCGTGACGTGCGTGCGTTTCATTCACAGAGATTAGATTCGCCAGAGGAAAGCATTAACCTGGTTTGATTTGCTGCAGATTTTGATCAAAATATGTTGACTTGTAAATGGAAAACCACACAATGGGTCATTGGCCGGCCGCTAGGGAAGATATTCATACTAAAATCAGATATATTTCTGTCAGCGAATTCCAGACATGTTATATCGGTATCCAAGATGTGTGTGGATTCTAAAAATAATCTTTTTTGTATCTTGGGCGAAGACCGATTCGAAAGAGTCGTACATCCCACCGTGGGCTGCAGGTTATGATAATATTATTTTGTGAAAATTGTCACAATATCGTAGAAGCAATCTTGATTATTTAATACATATATGAAGTTAAATTTTATAAATAATATATACCGTGTTATTTATTATTCACACATTCGTGTTACCCAAATCTGCTGATATTTTCCATTTTCCATTTTTAAAACCATCGATCTTTTCAAAATAATATTTTTCTCGGGCATTTATTTGAATTTTCTCTGAGCGAAAAATTCTCTAATAATTTTATGCGCAGTAATTTTCTCGTTATCGTACTTTTTCAAATAAATATTCAGTGGCGCACTAAATTTTTTATTTATATAATTTAATAAATCAATAGTTTTGAGGAATTTTTTTTTTTACTTATATTTAACCGTCGTTTCTTAACATTTTTTTTGAATTGAGTGCTGAAATTATTAAAATATTAGGGATAATCGCGTTTTGAGTATTTTTTTAAAATTGTTTTATGCATACAATATAAAAGTAGTCGCACTATATTTGGACATCATTGCTAAGACATTTTAGTTATTTATGTTTTACTCGCAATTTTCAAAAATATATAAAATATTTTTTTTTTGTCTTGACCCACCCCAGCATAATTCAATAGCTGCTGATTGATTTAATTACGTTTTTAAATCACCTCTACGGAAATCTTCATCATTAAACAAACTTACTCAACTATTTACTAAAATACTTCTTTTTTTTTTTTTGTATTCGGAGGCCATGATATATATTTTACCAAAATAACTTGGAACCATAGATATAAGTATTTTTTTTGATTCTGGCTTATTAGGCAATCGCATTGTCTCGTTATCATTGTTATCATTGTTTCCCTGTATTAAAATGCGGATAGTCTTCGTACGCATGCGCTTTGGGTTTCGCGCTCATTTTAAATAATTCAACGTTCGTTTTTCTTACTGCAACAGTTTTTATAACTTATCGACACCTTGAATGAAAATAAATTTTTCGTCTTTCATTTTTAAGTCTCTTGCTATGAAATCGCTGTTGAAATTCCCGAAAATCGCAACATTATACCACGGACAAGTATGCGTGCAAACATGAAAAGTACAACACAGTCGCAATGCAAAATAGTATTAGTAAAGACATTAAATGTACAAATATAATGAAACAACGTTGAACACATTCCTTGAAACTCGTTGACGTATTTCATCTGCGTATGAAAGTTAATTGTGGACTTATCGCGCATGCGCAATTTGATTCATTGACTGTTACAGCGGTTGCCTAATGCGACCACCTAGTTAACAAGTTAAATTTTTTTTAAGTATGGTGAAAAAATATTTTATTTCATAAATATCCACCAAAAGCCGTTTTTATGCTCTCCTGTTACGTTGACTAAAATGAACACAATGTGTTTCATGTTTCTCGGTCACAAATATAAAAAAATAAATAAAAAGTCTCCGCAATGTTATCTTTCACAATGACGTATTGTTTTTAAAACAGTAATAGGTAAATTATAAATAAACCTTGAAAAAAAACTGGTTGGGGGTAAAGACAGGGGGGGGGGGGTAAATTCAGGAACTGCTCCAGGCGGCAAGACCCCCAGCTACGCCACTGCCTCAGGTATATATATAATTATTGCGCAACCCAAACCTCTTCATCTGGACGGGTTTTCATTATTTTATTAGTCATTATTGTTATCGAAATCCATTTATTCAATTTGTATGCGTAGTAAACTGGAAAATTGAATTCAATGACAAAAACGGTGTTTTCAATTTTCAAACCGGAATAGTCATATCAGTGAGAAGTAAAACCAGCTCCATTTAATGCGGTTCACATTAATACATATACTATTTCATGTTTAGGGTTATATTTGCTGATTTGCCGGTCATTGAATCACAGCCAACCCTCCTTTAGCACTCCCCGTTATAGAGCAGGTTTCTATAGCGTTTACCGAAGTCCCTCCTATAGCACCCATATCTATAACTCAAAATTGTCGTGTTCAGAGTATGTATAATATTATATGTAAATAACAAAATTGGAAGAATTATTGTTAGTTGCTGATTGTGTGATGTGACTGGTGAATCATCAAAAAAAAAAAAAAACATGACCGCAGTGGATCGCTTACATATGTTGATATTTTGTGATTTAAAAATATAATTTAAAAATATAATTTTAAAAAATCTAATAACAAATTTTGTACGCGGGTGTTATTTCAGTCTTCTATAGGACATAGAATATTTTTTTAAATCTTCAGAATTGGTTTTGATTTTTCACAGCTCAATTATTGGTAAAATGCCGTCACTGTTTATCTTCGCCGCTGGAGTGTGGATGAACCATAATTGTTTAATTTTATTGATTCATTTTATAAACATCACAATGATAGCAAGGGTCATTTAGGTTACGCACTCCACAGCGGTGATGCCCTCAATAACAATTATTATCTACATAGCTGCACAATATGCAGCTATTTATAAAAAGCAATACCTCTTCATTTATTTTGATTTCAAATTTTTATAGTCGTATACATTATTATTTTTCCAATACTGTCGTTTTTATTTCATATTTATGAATTGCAGACATGCTCATTCCATTGATTGATTGAATTGGCATTCACTTGGTAGAACTCCATTAAAACACGATGAAAAAAATAGCAATGTATTTTAGTTCTACAACATTATTTAAAAAAAATATAGTTGATAGCTATTTTGGCTTACACAATCACATAGTTCTGACGATGGCGTGAGCCGAAATAGCTGTCAATATATTTTTTAAAAATAATTTTGTAGAACTAAAATACATTGCTATTTTTTTCACCGTGTTATGCTCATTCCATGTCTTAGCATTCTATGTCTCAGGAATAGCTGTAAATCAATGAATATCAATTATCACACAAAATTCTTAACGAACAAACTAATATAAGTCTGTCGCCGCTCCTCAGATCATTGCGAGGGCCTAATTATTTTCCGTAATAAACCATCTTCATGCGATATAGCCGCCTGTTTAGTTTCATTTACAATTTTATAATTTTTAGTTTTATTGCTAGCAGGAAATAAGCTAGGTCGTTAAAACAGGAGAGATGTATTGTGTACCTTTCCTACACAGCTATATATGGATAAGCAAATGTTTGTTTGAACATAGTTCTGACGATGAGTCAGTGACGTGAGCCGAAATAGCTATCAACTATATCTTATATAAGAAAAAAATTGTACAACTAAAATACATTGCTATTTTTTCACCGTGTTATGTCTTATATATCTTACTCTATTTAAAATTAATTTTTGGTATAAATTCGTTATAAAATATAAATATCAAGTTCTTATTTCGAATCTGTCTGAAATTGTAAATACATTTTTTGTCCATGATCAATTTGATTGAAATATTTCAATGATATATCTGTCCCTCTCCATCTTGCATGTTCTTTAATGCCATAATTAGAGAACTTTGTTTTAAATATATATCAAATTTGAATTGTTACAACTTTGTACGATTCCACATGTTTTGTCACTAACGACCTGGGTTTCACTTTTCGACTTTATCAGGCATTCCATCACACGGATGCAACAGAACTGACAACTCAAAACATGTGGAATTGTATAAAGTTGTAACAATTCAAATGTATGTGACTGAACATGATTAATTGGTCATAAAAATCTTGAAAGAATAATTATGTAGCAAAGCTTACTTTACTGACAATAATACTGACATCGTCAAAGTTTGATAGATTGTCTACTATGGCACTGAATATAGCTGCATTTAAAACCTCATTTAAATAAAGCACTACCAACAAAAAAAGATTAATACAGAAATACAAAAGTCACACAGCTCGGCTGAAAGATATGTACCGACTGCCCGGGTTGCGTAGGTGCCACATTTATATATAATTATATACACGTGGTAATAAGACTGCAGGAGACATTTAAAAAAAAAATAGATCAGCACATTTGAGAACCAAAATACAAATCAGTGAAATTGTTCTTCTAGGATTTTGGTAGCGCTCAACTCTAGGTAACCGCTTCTAATAGAAATGAGATTCGTTAGTCATGGAAAATCAGGAGTTATAGAAACATCCTCATGTTAAGCCAGAAAGTCATATATTTAATATAATACATATTAATTTGATTGTTCTAAAAAAATCCATTTAAGCAATATACTCGAATGCTATCTCAGTTTTGTAAAATTATAAATTGCATTAAAAATATGCTGATTTTTTTTTCTACTGTTCAAATTATTCTATCGCTAGCAAAAGATCTGTTTAAAAATTCATGATTGCTATATTATATGACGTCAGATAGAATCCAATTGGGTAGTCAAAGTCAATTCAAGGTTCTATATTTGTAATATTTGCATATATTTTTTCCTACTGGAAATTATCTCCAATACAACTATTACAGAAGTATTGGACTGCAATCTGCAATATTAAATAATAATATTCAATTAGGTATGCCAATCTAATTCTAATGAAGTTTGTCATGTAAGATTGATTCTTGTTTTGCTCGCTTTTAAAATAACATAGTTGAAGAAAAAAATATATAAAACTATTTACATGTGTTTTTAGTAGTACTTAAGAAATCTAAAAAGAACTAACATCATCCAAAACCCGAATTCCTATTTGAAATCAGTGATTCACAAGATGCTAATTTTATTCAAGATGCACTTGTTGATGCACTGCCCTTTGATATTTTCAACAATAGGTGTTATTTTTGCATATCTAATAATGACACCAAATGACAAAATGTATTTTAAAGTATGCTATGTGAATTGTTCTCAAAATCTTGATAACTTTGGTCACTACTGAATTAAATTTTGAAATTTTCAGCACTGGAATATTCTTTATGTGGTTTAACAGGAAACAAAATAAGTATAGTTATATGGAACCTATCCATTTTTATATACTAAATATCTTTTTTGTAAGAGTGCTCTTGGGAATGCACTCACCCTTGCAAAAAGGGGATCGAATATATTTATAAATAGGACCCAAACGTTCGTGTTAAGTTGGTCAATATTATGCCATATTATTATGTAATAATATGTTGGCATTTTTTACTTATGTTAACTATTAGTACACAATATAATGAATCATGATATTATCTCTGGACTCTACATTGCTTTATTATAAATTCTCTATCACATACATTACTATATATGAAAACAACCATTGTGTTTGAATTCTTATTCTGTTTTGATTTGTACATGGTCTTATAAAATAGTGCTGTAAACGGCTTAGGTCTTAATCGTTAATATATTGCATACTCTTTCTAATATAGTTAACAAATATGTTATAATTTTGTTAGTATGGATAGTTTCATGAAGTCGGTTTGAAGCTACTGATGTCTATATATCCCTCACACATATTGAACTGAAAAGCATAGTGAGAGTGATTAGCTATCTTTCTATCTATAACAGACATTACTCTCTGTGCTGAATTTTTTCGAATGCATATGTTTTTTCAATAGGATATTATTTGTATGTTATTCCACTTGATACTGTTGTTTCATTCTTCAAGTATTTGTTGAAGAGGTTTGTCTCCATTCTTTGTTCACAAAGATACAGTTTTACTACAATCTGAAATTATTTTAGTTAAATTTTTTAAATTTGACCATTTTAGTGAGTCACCAGCTCTGTCAACGTATTTGAATGTATTGAATAGTCTTATTCAACAATATCATTTTTTTAATCACACTGCAATCTGATTGATTCTTAGCTAGCAACTTCTTACACGAGATTGTCTGAAAACTTTTCTAAGATTTGTTTTTCTTTATTTCAGGTGACGGAGCCGACGACGTGCAAATCAGAGCCATCAGACGTGCCATTAAAGAAACCGAAAATGCAAGACTTGTGCGCATACATGTATGCGATTGATCCGTACATCCAGATACAGGCGGCTGCGTTTTACGATCAGTGCCGAGTGCTGTCAGCCTTCCGGCCCTGGCCCAACCCCAACAAGCGACCATTCCTGTCACACGAGCCGCCCCTTTTACAGCATCCTGAAAAAGTGATCAGACTCAATGATACGTCACGCTTTGAGAGAACTTTTCAACCAAACGTTGCGCTGAAACCGCAGCACCCTCCGACTCCTCCGAGCTCTGACGAAATAACCTCTTCCACGTCGCCTCCTCCCGGAGGCGACGCTCCCGCCGCTGCCGCCGATGCGCCTCCTCCAGAATGTGAACTCTCCACGGATACGGATGAAGAAGATGTGAAAGACGCCTCGCGAAACAGTTGCTCGTCTCTTCCCATTACCGACAGAGATGCACAGGTGCATCTGCGGAAGTCCCACATCTCCAAAGATAAAGATATGGTCATATCGCGACAGGCAGACAGCTTTAGGGATAAAGAGATGTTGGTTGCGGAAAAGACTGAGAGCATGAGGGAGAAAGACAGGGTTTTGGAAGAGCAAGCGGACCGCCTCCGCGTGAAAGATGTAAAAATCGCCGAACAAGTGGAAGCTATCAAAGAAAAAAGTGAAATTATCGCCCGGCAACTTCTGCTTTTGAAAGAGAAAGAGGCGATCATAGCCAAGCAGACGGAAGCGTTGAAAGACAAAGAAAAGATAATCGCCGAGCAGGCGGAAACCATCAGACGGCGAGAAGCCTGCGCGGCAGAACGAACTTCCCCAGATGTCGCAGACACTTCCCTCTCCGACAGGCCGAGTGAAAACGGCCACTCCCCCACTCCGACAGTTAAAAGTGACATTAAAAAAGACGCTGACGGTGCGACAAACGGTGAAGAGAACGGCCGAGGTCGGAGCGGCAGCGGGTCGGAGTGCGAGTGACCTTCGATAATAATGCGTGTAGAACACTGCTTAAAATGATAATCGAGTCCGTTTTATACCTGCGTATTGTGAACATTGCGGTCGCGGGCTGCACTAAATCTAATTTATCTGGCCAGTTAACTGTCGCCCCGGGTCGGACTGTCAGCGGTTCTCCGTTATCGTTTTAACTGTATCTTCCTCGACAGAGACGATGGAATACGAAATCCCACCTACTTAAAGATTTACGTAGAGGAAAGACTTGCGTGACGAACGGAGATCGGACCGGATCAGGCGGGAGGCTCGAGTCTGAACCGGTCAGCGGGCGGGCGCGCCGCGAGAGCCGCCGGCGCTCTCTGCCGGTCGGAGCGATCGCTTAAGTTCGTTGCTCACAAAGAATAGTACTTATGTTAAAAACATAGTTATCACTAGTGTGGTTCCACGTACTATTGTAAAACAAGTATAATCTCTAGAAGTCATGCTATATTCGAAACAATGTACAAAAAAGTCTTGTATAATCATTCTTATGCTTTAAGATTCATAATATTATTTACTCGGTGAAATTGTTAAGAGAGAACTATATATACATACACATATATATATATATTATATTATTATAATATGATGTTACTTGTTGATTTTTTTCTCAGATTATTTGTTAAAAAATTATATTACTCGTTTATGCGTCTGTCAAAAATATTTTAATCGATTTGAAAGTACAAAACTTGAAGGTGCTGTGTAAACTGTCAACAGCATTGGGTAAATTTTATGTAATACAGTTAAAGGTAGTCTAAAGAATAGGTTTTCTATATAATTACGTATAAGGGAGTGTTTGGTACGTTAGCGGGGGTCGAGATGAGTCAGCCGCGCGTGCACGGTGCGTCTCGTCACATTACATAGCATGCCAGTTACCACTAATTACGTAATCCTATTTATTGTTAGTCTCGACGACTCTAACCTATTTCTTTCAAGTTTATCCTCCGTTTTTTCTAATCGAAGCTTAGTCGTATGCCTTTTCTTAAATTAAGATTTTTTTTACGGTGGTTGCGGAGCTCGACCCTCTCGTAGGCTGTTAAAAGAACTCATGTGATCTCAAGGTGTGAGCGGTTTACCTGTAATTATTGCATTCAAAATGTAATAGTGTTAATATATAATATTGTCAATAATTTAGAGCTTAGGTTTAATGCGTCAGCCGATTAAGGTATTTATGCAATACATCAAAATATACTTGCGGATAATTCTTATTTAATAACAACCAAATTTTACAGAGAATCGTACCCCTCCATATGTTACTATACAATATATGCCCAAATTACGCCTTTTCAATTGTGTTTTATTTATCTCTCCTGTGCCTCCATTTTCAGAGATCACTTTAACGGCAACTTAATGCTGCTCTATGCTATCAATTGATACAATCCCACTTCACTTTATTCATCAGGTTGCTGTTCCCCGTTTGCGAATGTCACATGTAAAATACAATCGTACACACCACTGCCTGGTTCTAATTTGCTAGGTTTTTTCTTTTCACGGTGTCATCTGTGTGATGATTAACCATTTGCACTCGAATGTCGCCACATAAGCAGCATTGATTTTTCTTTAATAACTCGAATATCTGCACTCTGGTGGCAGGTCTTTGAAATGTTATTTATAATTATTTTTTTTTAACCATTTTCACTTATTAATTCTTCATCCATTATTGAAGTGACAATGTAACCTGTGTGCCATCATTTGTCGAGTGCGAAGGGTTAATATCCAATACATATTTTAATAATACAATATTTTGGAAATCAGTGTCGCATTAGAAACATAATGCAAAAAAGATATAGAAGAGGGAAAAGTTTTGGCTAGCAGGAGGAGTAGTAGGAGCAGTAGGAGGCAGGCTCCTCAAAATCAAATTTTTTGTTCATTTTTTAGTGACAAAAACAAGTTTTTCTCCAGTTATTAGAATTAGTATCAATGTTGAATATATGATAGTCAAAATTACTTATAAATTTTGTTTTTGACATTGAACAAGTTCGAATTCTTCAGTATTAATTATATCCACCATGAATGAAAACTGTGTATAATAACTTAACTTGATGTAGAGGTCCAGATACTGGATGCTACAGCAAAATATTACTGAAGTATACACCTATATGTCCCACAAGATGATTTCAAATCATTATTTTGAATATGTGATCGATACCTACAGATACTGATTTGTACGTCTTAAAAAAAAAAAAACTAAAGTGATTTCCATATACACTCGACTGTCCTTCAAATATTAATTTTGTGAGAAGTTTAGTGAGGTAGTCATAATAAAGTGTGGGTTTTAAAAATAATGGACATACGCAAATCAAAGAAAAGCAAAATGGGGTTTACCCGTTATCATTTAGGTAAGAATTGAGATGAGGTAAAGATGAAAAAAGGATGTGACTGATGTTGGTTTAAATTTGTGTGTTTTGCTTTATGACTATTTTATTCTTAGCCCTACTTATTCACTTTCCAGCTTATTTTATTCCCTTTTTTGTTATTAATGTGTTACATATAATCGAATGACCACAGATTGTGTTAAATGCTTCTTTTTTTTTTATTGTTACTGCAATGAATTTTTATTTAAGCTTTTTCACTGCTTTAAATATCTATTAGGATTTTGGATAGGCAAGAAACAATAATCAAATTTCAACAGACATAAAAACATTCTCTATTCACATACATGATTTCTCTGAAACAAAAAGCATCTGACTGGAAAAATGTGCTTTTGGTGTTATAACATATTTCTGATTCATGTGTGTGTTGAATTGGTAGGAACATCTTGAAACATATTTTTTGAATTGGTATACAATTTCATATGCATGGGTGGTGCGATTGTAAAAGTACTGTTTTATTTCACTCCATTTAGTCTGTTAAAATGTAAATCCTTAATGTACATTTTTTTTCTTGTATTTTGATCATCAGTTTTCTTTCCAAAGTTTGTTCCCCTGACCTCATAAATTATATGTAATATTAATTTTTGTCTCCATGATTGCTAGTCTCTATCATTGAAATGGTATATAAACTTTTTAACATACACATTCCACTATTGGTGATGTGCTTTATTTTCGAATAACAGGATTTAATAGTTAGGATGTCAAACTTTTTCGTGTACTTTTCAGCAACAAAACTAGTAGACGATTAAATTATGCATGTTCAGAAATCTGACTTGTTTTGCATGATTGAAGTGTGCAGTTCTTATGTTTGATGATGGTCACTATATGACATGTAAATCAATTATCATTTATAACATATCCCAAATGGAATTGATGTTTGCGACGGTTCAAAATTGTCCATTTTTGATAGTTGACTTTTATGTAATAAAATCCACTAAATAAGGTGCCAACTGTGTCACTAATTGCCATGGACCAGTTAATTTTTTTGCTCTAATAAAGTCTGATTCACCTTGATTGCCTTCATAAATTTGTCTAATACCATCATTGTGGAATTATTAGGGGGACCGGAATTAAGTGTCGTATTTTTTGCTGTCCCTCTTCAATGGTCAGTTGTGCTTCGCCAGGCAATCTTTCATGATGTATTTGAAGATGTATTGTTAGTCACACATACGTGAAGTGTATTGTGATATTTAAATAAAAAAATCGCATTTACAATGGAGGGCTTTGTACCAAATGAAGAATTTGTTTGAAATATTGTGTACAATTTTTTGAAAAAAAAAGAATGCAACAAGTGCTACAAAAAATAAAGCTGGAGAATATTTTAGACATTCATTAATGTCAAAGGCGGTTCAAACAATTTTAATCTGGTGATTTTGATTTAAAAAAAAAAAACTTGGAAGTCGAAGACCAATTAGACGATTTATTAATCGGTACAATTGAACAAAATCCGACGTTCACCATTCAGCAACCGTAAGATATCTATGGTCGATTGTACAGGAACACTTAAATAAAATCTTTGAAAAAGACTGTGACAGGGAAGATGGGTGCCACACGAGTTAAGTTAAGAAAATTCGGTGAGCGAATAAATGCGGGCAAAGAGCTTTTAGAATTATACTAAAAAATGCCATTTTTACAACAGGATGGAAGACTATCAGATGTCCACCAAATTCACCAGACATTGCTCCATCTGATTATCACCTATTCAGATCGATGTATGAATGAAAATAAATATGCCAGTTATGAAGAGTGCAAAATGGGCATATCCGAATACTTTTAATTCAATACCTGGTGATTTTTATAACAGAGGGATTGAAAAATTGCCAGATAGGTGGAGAGGTCATATCCAATGATGGATATTATATAATCAACCAATTTTTGACAAATAAATGTTTTTGTCTTATCGGATTGTTAAATTAAAAAAACGACGTTTAATTCCGGTCCCCCTTTTATTTGGAATATTTTTTAGGTGGCTCAGCAAGGAATAGGTTTAAAATATTGTACCTCAAAATTCCTTTGCCAGTTCTGTAGCTAAATGCTCATTGCTACACAATTTTCCTTCGAGTTGATGTCAGTTTTAGTAACATTACTTTCTCCTGTAAAATTGCTGTAGCTATTTGAACATGTAAAAGTGTGATTTTTAAATATAACATTGCAAGTTTCTTGGTCAAATCTCCATGATAAAAAAAACTAAAAAATTGATGTAAATATGATTTAATTGTTTTTCTTGTAAAACTGTCCTGAATAGAAGGAAAATGAAACTCTTGGAGGTGACGAGGACTATAGATGTAAAGAAGATAGAATATACCACAAAAGTTATGGAAATATATATTACTAAGGAATTTATTTATAGTAAAGCATTTAATAATTTGTCACATCTCAACGATAGAAAAAGCAACTGTCTTTACAATTGTAATATACTATATGGTGTGTTATGTAGAAGTTCCATGTGAAATTGGTGACAATTCAAGATAACACTCGCTTTGGGCATATGAATACATGGCAAAAATCAACATGATTTGGAAAGAAAATAAGAATATTCGAAACATTAATTATCATATCCAAAATACAAGAATTGATAAAATGTCAGCAATTATGACTGATTAATTATGATGGATTTCTTATAAAATATACAATGTCATTCATATCAACTTAAGAAATGTATAATAATTTCAATGAATGTGCACATTTTTTTGTTCTACGGTCAATAGTGGGGTAATGATAAAACAAATCAATATAAAAAAAATAATCATATATTATTCAACAGTACAAACAAATAATCCGGATTATAATAATATAAAAATAGTAAAAAAAAAAAAGAATCCTTATCTATTGCATACCGCCACCACGGCGTAATAACCAAATCTTACATTTTCCAATAGGATCTGTTAAAGCTTCAATACAACTGAAAACAATTTGACCCAATCATATAATATTGAATTTAAGTGATCAGTTACATAAATATTTATCTAAATTTGACAGTAATCTGCTGATATAACAATAATTATTGTTCTTTATAATGCTGCCTAAAAATCATTATTATTTAATATTTGCAAATTAATTTGAGGGATTATATCATCAATCCAAAAGTAAAAAGGCGTATGTGACGCCGTGTGTTTAGCATGCACAACAGCAAACAATACCTACGAAATCACATTTTTGCTTTTGGGCCAACTATATTAACAGATATAAATGAATATGCTTTTATTTTGCAGACAGAATAGATTTGCATTTTTCACATAGACAATTTGATGCTTTATTATTTTTTATAATTCTGTTCTTTTCACTCTGGGTTCCATGCATACATCAATTCAAAAAAGAAAATGCTAGACTTGTAATTTATTACAGATTTACTTGGTAGAACTTCATTATACCATAATGACAAAATAGTAATGTATTTTAGTTTTACAAAATTTCGTAGAACTAAAATAGACTGTTGTCATGTTTTTATATGCATATCTTCGTTGTATCTTGTAGATTTTTAGACCACAATGTAAGATACTATTGCTTTTAAAAAACGTCAGGTTTGATGTTCTTTTCGATAGCTCAGAAAACAAACAATATATTCCAATACAATATTGTCGTAAAACGGCATCATATTTTTTTTTAACGTAATATTGCGGCTTACAATGCAATCAAGTTGAATATATTTGTCATGACAATTTATTTGCAAAAAATTCTTTAATAACACAAGAGAAAGTAATACTCTATTTAAGTAGTACTATGCGTGAAAGTTTGTTATGTTTTCAACTGGATCGTGCTTACAGTACATTTAATTAATTTAAAAAATATTTTCTTCATTTATTTGAATATAATATAAAGAGGAAGTTGAGCCATCACGAAACACAAGTATTTTAAAAGTAAATACAGTATATCAAATTAACAATGATAAATAGTTTCATTTCATGATTAAAAAAATAGAATTATTTATGGTATCATATTGCTCTGTAAATATAGACAACAAAAATGAATGCTAAATGAGTACACTTGGAATATAAATATATATATATTTTTTTACCATTATTCACTTGCAACAAATTTTCCAAATATTTCATAACTTCAAACCAACCACAAATTTTGTGTAGTAAATTTGTCGTTTTATTTGTGACTTTTTTTAGAAAGATAACTAAGGTGCTTTCAAGTCTCAGCCTCGAATACCGTCGTAATGAGTTTGATCGCAAGCAATAACTTGCCACGTATATTATCACGTTTCAATCACTTGTCAGAATATCATTTCTGCCATACTTAACATAACAATGTAATTTTTTTAACTTAACAATATACCTTCACCTTTTAACTGCATAATTTCATAACTGCAACCAGAATCAAGATGAGTGAACGTTGTCGATGGTTTTCCTTAAAGTTTGGAACGTAGTTCTTCAATACGATTGGCAGCAGATTTCTGCAAATCGGTCAGTTTCATTGCCAATCCCATATTTCCTTGAACTTTAATTTTTCCCTGGAAGAAAGCCTTTTGCGGATTGAGTTTTCCCGATATGAGTTCGACCACATCTTCATCGCTGACAATAAAGGTGACATCTGGTTTTTCTGTTCCATTATAGGTGACCTTCCCCTTTCCGACTTTAGCGTTGATAACCCAATAACCTTCGGATCCTCCCGGCCCATTTTTCACTTTGAAACCATATATTCCTCTGACTTTTTCAATAAGGTTGTCCTTGTCCTCTATCATCGCCTGTTCTAATATGAGCATGTATTTGTGAGCCTGGAAACCTTCGGGAGAAGCGGCCGCCGCTGACCTTCTCGAGATCGCCGGAGTGAAACCTTTTTTGTACAGAGCTACCACTACGGCACCGCCCAATCCCAAGTTGTGCTGGAGACCTATTTTAGCACCGGACACCTGAAACAAGCAAATTGAAGATACAAAAAAGAATATTTGTGACCATAAAATTAATAGAAACAATGTTTCTATTCATGACTGTATGGAAATCTATTTCAAAGAAGATTGACTTTTAACCTCTTCTCAACTATCAACGTTGATGCGATATTATTTCAAACAAAAGGCGACAATGACAAAACATGGAAAAAAAATATTTTTACACTTATTGACCTGTCTTAAAGCTAACGACCCATCTGTGTGTCGCTTTCTTTTCATTTTACTTATTTCTAGCTGTTTTGTTGTCTGAATTAAATGATGAATTTAAACAAAAAACCAAATTCACCCAAATTTGGCAGTATTAACAGCTAGAAATAAATAAAATAGTAGGAAAGTGAGAGGTCTATTAATTTTAGCATTATCATGCATTATATGTTCGCAATGAGTGAAGCCGGCCCTGATTATGAAATATATTGCGGAAATAAGTACTAGAAATGTGTTTTTATTATTTATACAATAATATCATGCCTTTCCATCGAAAAGTGATAGTTAACGTTTTAAAAGTTATTAAATTTAGTTCGTAACAGTTCCTATTCATTCAGATTTTCTGACCTAGATGGCTTTAGCTAATAACAATGACTATTCAGTTTAGTTTCTATGCATTGTGCTAGTCACAAAGATAAAACAAAACAGCTGAAGAGCATTTTTTTTAAGGCTATATAATATAGCTTGCGTCAGTTAAAAAAAAATAATCTTGTAAGTTGTTTTTGCAAAATTAGCATAACAAACAAAAATCTTTAGAGATATTTTTAGTTATTTGAGGTATAATCAATAAAACTGGTTAATAAGTTACATATTATAAACTCAATGATTTTATAAAATACGAATGGAATTTTAAATATCAGTTTAATATGAAGCCATGTTTTTTTTTCAATTTATTCAAATTTGTGCTAACTTTGATAGAAAAATACATGAAATAAAATAACCTCTGAAAATTATTCCATTTTTAATATTCAATTTATGTGAAGCTTGAGTGTGGAAGAGTAAAAGGCAGTAAACTAATGAATATCGGGCATCGTGCTGCAAAAAATTAGCAAACGTGCCTACTGTGGTGGGGGCACTTGATGAGTTAAGCGGGAGGAAATAAATTCCTGAAAGAATATTTTATTCACATATTCATTACAATTGAACCGATGAGAATAAAAAAGTAGACATACCTGTCTTTTGTCGGCCTCTCCCCTCAATTGCCAAACTAATTCCGAGCACTGAGCCAATCCTGTGGCTCCTAAGGGATGGCCTTTGGAGATTAATCCTCCGCTTGGATTCACCACGTATTTTCCTCCGTATGTGTTATCGCCGGCGTCAATAAACGCACCGGCCTTTCCAATCGGACACAAGCCCAGCGCTTCATAGGTTATCAATTCATTAGCAGAGAAACAATCGTGCAATTCTACGACATCGACATCTTCAGGCGCCAAGCCGACTCGGTTAAATAATTTCTTAGCCGCTAAGAAAGTCATGTCGAATCCTACAACTTTGATGTTGCTGTCTGAGAGCGAAGACGATGGATCTGTGGCCATTTCCATTCCCAAAATCTCCACTGCCCGAGATTTCAATCCGTGCTTGAGGACAAATTCTTCGCTGGCCAAAATGACTGCGGCGGCTCCGTCGCTGGTAGGACAGCATTGCAACTTCGTGAGGGGACCGAATACTTTAGGGGAATCTATTATTTGTTGGAGGCTGTACTCATCTCTAAACTGTGAGTAGGGATTGTTAACGGAATGTTTATGATTTTTCCAAGCTATCTTTGCGAAGTGGGTCGGTGTCGTTCCATATTTTTTCATGTGTTCGATGCCTGCGTTTCCGAAAAGCTGAGCGGCGATCGGAGATC
Source organism: Himalopsyche japonica (assembly GCA_028555115.1). Taxonomy (NCBI): domain Eukaryota; kingdom Metazoa; phylum Arthropoda; class Insecta; order Trichoptera; family Rhyacophilidae; genus Himalopsyche; species Himalopsyche japonica. Next base: position 1,390,212 of record JAHFWJ010000412.1, on the reverse strand, counting down.
CATCGATTCCTGACATATCTATCATTTTTTCTACGTGTTTATCGAGCGGGTTCGTGCGGTCTGTGTACTTGGAAGTCAGAGAGCCGCGCTCCATCTTTTCGAATCCCAACGCGAGAACGCAGTCGTTCCCGGATTGGATTGATTGTTTGGCTAGAGCTAGTGCGGAAGCCCCGGTTGCGCAATTATTGTTGACGTTGTAAATAGGTATACCTGTCATTCCGATCTCGTATAGACATCTTTGACCGCAAGTGGAATCTCCGTAAACGTAGCCGACGCAGGCTTGTTTCACATCACTATACGGAATGTTTGCATCGCTTAAAGCTTTGTTTACGGCCTCTTTGGCCATTTCGGGATAATCATAATCTTCTCTTCTGCCAGGTTTCTCAAATTTGGTCATTCCGACACCGACGACGTAAACTTTTCTGTTAGCCATTTTTGAGTACTTGCAATTACGAATAAATGTATACTTCAAATGAACGACGAACTGCGGACTGTAACAGTTGAGTGTCAAATTTATAACGCACACAGAAAACAAGTTTTATCGGACTTTAACCCGGAATAAACGCTGATAAACAATAATTTCACGAACCAAAGACAGTGCACGTCACGATCTCAAACGAAATATTGCTTATGATCACTTATGATTGTTTAGACAGACAAGTCTACCAACATGATCAAATTATGCAAATGAAATATTTCCCTTTAGGATATTCCTGAATAATTCTACCTGATGTCGAGTCCACTCGAAATTTTTTCGATTTGTGAATGATTGCACGATAATTAGATTTTTAGCGAATAAATGACATAGTGAGATAGAAGGTAACATATATTTAAATGGCAACATAAACAATGCTGATACCAATTGAACCACACTAATTGATGAATAATGTACCAAGTTCAAAACTTCTACATTGTGGTATTTGCATAACTGCGGCGGCCATTTGACTTGGCATGAATTGGTTTGTTATAAAAGAGACGCAGTTTAGTTTTAGCTTTTCAGAGTTATGATTTAAAAATTAATCAAAACGGAGGTATCCTGGATATACATTTTTGATCTATGTTTATTGTTCACTGATGGGTTTGGTTTGGTTTTTTTAATCTTCAAGAGCGAGGGTATTCCCTACTTTACACTGCATCAATTATGTCTTTGCTTTTCTAATGGTTGTAATTATTGTTATTTCTTTTTTTCTTTGTGTACATACGTTTATTTCAAAATTTTTAAGTGTTTTTTTTATTCTTTTTGGTGTTGCAATGAATTTTAAAATAATATAATTATGTCACACATAAAGTAACCTAGTTTGTATTCACTATTGAAATATCCTTCTACAGTCTAGCAGGAATAGGTTATTCAAATCTGTTTTATAAGGCATTGCACCTTTTACATGACTTCAATAGTAGCTTTGTGAAGATTATTTTTAATATAAAATCGCCTAATTTTTGTGAATGATATGCTTCACTTCTCGTAGAGGTACCATCAGACTGATTATATAAGGTTTTTTCTTGAATTTAATTTATTCCAGGAAGTTTCACACTCACCATGACATGTCGAATATCTGATAGCTTTTTTTGCCTATAAATTTGAGCAATGGATTCACTTTCCATGAATGGTACATCTCATAATGTGGCGGAATTACGATTTATTACTAAGAACATAACAATTAATTAATTGTTTTCAAATATTATTCACACAAACTATTGTATTTTTTCGTTCAATCATTACCTAACATATATATCTTCATAGATAAGGTTTTTTTATAAAGTGCTTTAAAGTTCTTTTCTGATGAAATCAATGAAATCATTGTGATGAAGAAGTTTTATGTATGGGAATGTACAAAATTTTGCCTTTGGAAATAATTAAACAATTTATTAAAAGATTAAAAATTTATTTCCTTTAAAACATTGATTTGTTGAAACAGAAAATTAACAAATATAGTTATAGAATATTGTTTATGATAAAAAATTAACAGTTTCTTAGAAATATTCGAGGCACTTTCATTAATAATTATTATTAATAGGATTGTTTTCAAAAATCAGATTTGGGAGCTTTCTTGTACCATTCTACAATGGCAGGCAGAGCGAGGAATTTCTCCTTCAATGCCTTCAAGTTGGGATGATCTTTTGTGATGTCTTGTTGACAGATGAAGTTCAAGTAGTCAGAAGTACCAACGAAGTAGAACTCGGCCAGAGTCAACTAAAATAAATAAAAGCAATAATTAAGTTGATGCACTCTTTAATTCATTCGAGAAGAGATGAGGATGTCATGTTTGCTTTTTCAAATTGTTGAAGCTTCTTTTTCAGAGCATATGTTCACTGCAACCTGCTTCTGATATGCTTTAGCCCCATCGATCTTAGCTTGATCTTGATTCATGCCAGTGCTGCATACATGCATTCTACGGATGGCTGTCTTCCAGAGCATTAGAATCTGTTTGGATGGAAGACACAAGGACCAAAGCAAATTACATTGCCTCATATTTTTTTGCCCAGGTAGCATTCTTATCTTACATCTTTTATGAAATCAAATTACACTCCCTAGTGCTCTTTAAAGCTTGTTTGAAACGACCAGTATTTAAGGTGTCATAGATTGCGAGGGATTAATATAGAGCAATAAAAAATGTGGCAAAGAAATTTTTCTGCACATTGAATCAACCAATTAACGGAATGATCAAAAGTTAAATATATCACCTTTCCGAGGGCGAAATACCCATTGTTAGCAGCAACAATGGCATCAAGCTTCTTCAAATAGAATGGAATGACTTCAGCTTGGATGACCGCCATTTTAGTTTTCTTCACTTCCTCATTAGCCTCGTAGTGAACTGTTCCAACTTCTGTAATACGAAGATAGGGTACAAATTTAGTTAACAGCTCCATCATCAATATTTTTTCAGACTTTAATATAATACTTTTTTATTTATGTGCTGTTAATTAAACAGAATATTTCACTAATAAACTGTAAATACTGGCTTTCGAATAATATATTTTGAGGTGTTACGTAATAACAGTGGATAATTTGAATTCTTAGTTCAGCTGTAGTGTGGGATATTGAAAATAGAAAAGCACATCGAAAAATCTGATTACATTATAAAGTAATAAATGTAGGAATGACCCATTTGTACAACATAACAATTTGGGTTGCTTCAGTTTTGTAAGTATGCCATGAAATGACATCGACTCAGAGCTGAGCTTCTATTGGCTGAGAAGAAATAATCCTTCTTTGAGATTAAATGATTATGAAATAAGCTTCATTTGAAAGTTTCATATTATATTTGAATAATATTTAAATACAATGAAATGCCAAAAATCAAAAATACTTTGAAAACGTATTTCTCATTACATAATGACATTAAAGATTTATTTTTAAACAACATTGGCAAATATTCATTTTATTAATTAGATCGTGACTGAAGTATTCTAGTATATTATAGTATTCAAAATACTTTTGTAACAAGTAATGGGCTAAAAATAGAATTAATTGTTGAAGATTTTATTTATAACCTAGAATTATATTTTAGCATGAAGTCATTAAAAATAAACAGACACAACAAGTCATAAATTGGGTTATGTTATATTAAAATTATCCAACACATACTTGACCTATATAGAAGAGTGTTTATTAACATTAAATTAAGTAATAACCGAACATTACATAGTTTTCTATGGAAAAAGTGAAAAGTTAATTTTGTTTCATTATTTTCATTAATTTTGAAATTTTTAATACATTTAACATTTATACCACAATAAATAAGCCCAAAAAACGAGCAGACATAGGGCCAATTGATGAAATTGATAAAATTGAGAAGTGTTATTAAATTTAAATCTATCAGGAAATATTTCTACAAAGTTGGTGGGAAATTCTTCGATAATCCCTAAATGCTTAACAAACAATAAACGAATATTTTTTTTATCATCACTTTAAATTTGATCAAGTATGAACAACCACTAAGTATTATTCTTATAGCGCTAACAGTAAGTAGATACCTCAAAATATAATTTTTAAAAAATCAGAGTTATGAGCGCAATCTATTGAAATAAAATAAACTTTACTCAGTCTGAAGTCGTTGATCGTGTCAACGATCATATCAATCTCGAGTGCCTCAAGATCGTTGTTGCCAGCGATGCCGACCTGTTTGGCCAAGTATCTGCAGATAGCCAAGCTCTGGTGAAGAACTTTGCCATCAATCTCAAGAACAGGCATTTGACCCATAGGCATAGCTGGAAAATAAGAGCATAATAATTACATCAAGGGTATTTTAAAAGAAAGTAGAAATTATACCAACTATAATTTATAAAATTTGAATATTTCTGTTTTTGTCTACTAAGTTAACTTATGGAAACAAATGTTTTAGATTATTTTGAGATAGGGATATCAATAAAGGGTTTGAATGCTGTATATAAAAAGTAGTAATAACACACAAATTAAACAAAATGCAATCGTTGATTTTAATTGAATTTAATGAAGTATAATCTGCTTATATTTAATCTACCCATAATATTTACTGTATTCGTGAATATTGATAAACTGTAAAAATATACAAAAGGGATACAATATACAAATACAATAAGGATATACACTCAGGAATACCTTACGAGCATGACAAAAATCAGAGCAAATCTTAATGATTTTTCAGTAAACATAATCTATTACAAAAATCAAGTTTTTTTTTATTCAGTTAATGCAAAAATTTATTATCATTTATTATATAGTCAAGAAATCAATACAAGGTTATCATAATAATTTTTTGATTGATATAACTTCTAAAGTCTAAATAGAGGTAAAAATATTAAAGTATATAGCTCTAACAAACAATACTTTAAAAATGTTAATATATAATTTTGCCTCCTGTCATTGTCTATTCATAGTTCTGAAGCATATACAAGATAATCTATAACCCATATCAAAATTTTTGCAGATAATAATGAATTTCTATCAAGTTAATGAATATTAATAAATAATAAAATAGGACTATTAGAAATATTAATTCTTACAATCTTTGTACTTGGGCCATTCCTCACTGGGGATACGCCTGTCTTCGAATTCTATATTGCCATAAGAAAGAAGCAAGCGGATGGGTTCGGCGAGAGCTTTGATGGGGAAGTAGGACAATCTGTATTTAGGTGCCATGACGTATTCTGAGATTGATACCTAAAACATAAACAATTACATCAGGGTTATTGGTGTATTACATCTTTGTTTTGGTCATTGTTGCTTTCTGATGCAAGTGATGTCTGATATTTGAGAATACTCAATAGTACAAAATGTTTAGCCCACCATTCTCATATTATTGCCTTAACTAAAATCATTACTATAATTTATGATATCGACTGAAGGTGCTTGATGGAATTTCAAAATCTAATTTGAATTGTTACAACTTTGTACGATTTCACATGTTTAAAGTTTGTTTGTCAATTCTGTTGCATCCGTGTGATAGAATGCCTGAAGATGTCGAAAGGCGAAACCTCGGTCGTTAGTGATAAAACATGTGGAATCGTACAAAGTTGTAAGAATTCAAATTTAAAATCATTACTGATTAAATGATGACTGTCAGTTTTGAAGTTGAATACATACGACTTTGTATTTGAAAAATAATTAGTATTTTTTGTGTCAAAATTGAGGAAAATTATTGAAATTATCAGGGTCGGCACAAAATTAAACATTATTCATAAACCATTGTTGAATTTAAGATTGCAAAACTGAATTATTTATAATTTACGACAATATTTTAATGTTAGGGTCGAATTGTTAATACATACACAAAATTAAATTGTGTTTTTTTTTTATTAATTTTATAAAGTTGATGTGTATCGAAAATCAGTCAGAATCTCAAAACAGTCAAAAAAGTGAGTCCACAGTTTTTTAAATGCAAAATTATATACTTTAAACTATAAATTTTAAATTATCTTATCTCTACATAGATGAAGCTGTGTATATTTATTACAATCATATTGGAATGCCATGTACCTAATTTTTGAAAATTCTCAGACACCTGTGTCCGCTGGGTTTCAAGTGGTCAATGTAAGTCATCTCAAATTTCAAATGCCACATTGAAATTATTTTTATTTTTAAAATTATAATCATAAATGTTAACTATTTTGTTTGCTGTCAGCACAATTGACAAATGAATTCGCAGTAAATGATTGAATACACCTGTGCAGGGCTTTAAGAATAGTTTTGAAGCGACATTGTAGTAACCAAATAGATAATATTACATGGTAACACATTATACAACTTAAATAACTGTTGATGTGACCAAAGAAAAGCATTATAACAAACAACGATAAGAAATTAGATGCGAGCAGTAATTAACTAGCAAATTGAAGAATATTTGCACAACTGGTGGTCCGATTCCATAATCTTATCTGTTTTGTCAACATGAGTAACAAAAAAAGTTATTTTTATCTACACAAACAATGACTGTTAACTTTGAAGAGGATTGATACAGCATTGATAATATGGTAGACCGAAGTATTGAACGGCAATATAAATGAACTAGAAGGATTGGCTAGGTTTTATTAAGCTTGAAAAACTGGAGTGTTTACGAACTTTATATAAAAATATTTTGCCAATAAAGCATGTTTAACCATAAGAGAAATATAGTCACACATGTGTATCATCAATTGCTAGTCTTATATTTTTTTCTTTAGATATGAATACTACAGATATTTTTCAGTAATTTTTGGCAGTTAAACAAAGTTTCTGTAAAAAAATAATATTTGGTAATAGGTCTGTAGCTATATCTTTCTGATATTGATTTGATCGCCACACTTCTTAGAATCAATGTCAGTGGAGAAGAACCACAAGACTGGAGAAAGCAATAAGGATCTAGGAACAAATCGCTAGCAAAAGATTCTAGAAAATTATTCAAAGGCCATAATCAATGAATTCAATTGTAATTTTAGATATGAATTAAAAAATAATAATTATCAGTAGGATAGTTTTGTTATTCGATGATCTGGGAAAATTAAACATTAACAAAAAAACAGAAGTTTTACATGTTTATGTATAGTAATATTTAAAATACGCAAAAAAAAATAATTAAGTAAGTAAAAAGGAACTCACTTCTTAAAGGGTTAAATGTAAAAATCCTTGGTAATGGTAAATTTAAGTGTTTTCTGCTGTTTAAGCAATAAAATTTTAGTATACTAATTGGTGTGTAAGATTGCATGAAGATTTCAAAAGTCCAAACCTGAGTTTCAATAATTCATATATGATATTAAAATACCACTAGCGATTACCAGCAGGTGGCATCTGAACTAAAAAAGTTTCAAAATACGTTTCATTTGATCACTAATAATTGTTGCTGAAGTGACTGTTTGTGTTAAATCTGTTTTATAAAAGAAAGAAAAATTTGATATTGAAAATCCATTAAGCACCTTCAGTCGATATCGCAAAAAAATAATAATTATGTTCTTCATATGTTTATTATATTTACTATTCTTATCAGTACCGTTAGGTGTATAACACTCAGAGTTATACTTCTGGACACATCACATTTATTTCAGGAATAAGTAATACTAATATATGTTTAAATTTAGTATAAGTTACGGGTATCTGTGACATCTAGCATTTGTTTCGCTGAAGTATTCTTATGTATGCATTTATTTTGCACTCAATGTTAAATGACCGAAAAATAATTTATACTCATAGATTTAATAAACGAGTAATAAATTAGGAAAGAATATATTTATTCATTTGCATGTTTTATCAGATGTAATTCAGTGATACAAACATGAAAAATTGCATATGCGTGATTACAAAACTACACAGCCAAAAAGCCTTTCATATAGTTTGGATACACAAAAAAAATAATAACTATGTTCGTTGACAAATTTGAAACAGAGAACATAGGAAAACTAATTCTTCAATGCATGGGTAAACAACGGGTCGATCGTGAAGCAAAATTTTGTTGATTCCAATTACAATTGAAAGATTGTATATTTTCGTATTTTTCAAAAAATTAAAAAAACATTATTTCGTTTAAGGTGTTATTATTCTTTTAGCCACATATGTAAAGACACAATATTTGAAATAATATTGATGTTTGGCTGGCACTGGAAAAATGTATTGCCGGTCGATTTGCCAGTTTTGATCCAATATTGATTGACCTCTAGGTTCAAATATTATCATCAAGTGTATCAGAAATCACTAAAAGAACATTTTTTATTATTTCATATTCAAACGAAAAATTCTGTAACCAGGTAATATTGTAAAGGTGAATATGTTTTAGAAATGTGATTTTTATATTGTAACCATATTAGTTACTGGTGATTTGTCGAATTATAATTAGGTAAGAAATGTCTTTCAAGTTAGTAATTCAACAATATAACAGTTTGTAAAATAAATCGTTAAAGTGCTACCTTTTGGAATATATAACATTTATTGCTAACAATATTTTCAATAAAATGAAATCACAAGATGTCCAGACATATTGTAAACAAAATGTGAATTAAAAAATATTAGTCATAAAAAAATGTTTGTATTCATTTGCCATATATTTCAAATTTGTTCTAAATATCTTTTTTTTATATTAGGGAAAGAAAAAATATATTTGAAATAATTTTTTTATTATAATGGCGACATTTTCCCGATTCCTGTTCCAAATTTGATTTATCACAGTCCACAGAACTGAATTGTTACCAATGTTGCTTAGCAGTGTTGCATGCAAGATAGCTAATGCGTGCGACATTTCATATTTCAATTAGCTCTTTACTGCTCTTATTGATTTGTTAACCCTATTAAATATTTAAATTGTAAATTTTGCGGTTACACATCCCTGAAATTGTAAACGTTCTAAGCCCAGGAATAATACGGAAATAGTCAATTTCCGCCTTGTCACTCGATTCCAATTGGTATCTGATGTGGGTAATACTAACGATGTAAGGAGCGCTTCGAAAGCATAAGAATAACAAAAAAAATGAAGAAATCGGCGTAAATATTTTAGCAAAACGCCGCAATAATAAAGAAGAATCAAATTTCAGAATGAAAAATTTGAAATTGTAGAAAAAATAATTAGATTGTAGATGAAATAATGATTAATACTATAAATTGAACTATCATATGTAAAAGTTTGTTTGTCAAAGAATACTCACATTTGATTGGTTGAATGTGTGGAATGTTAACAACAGCAACACAACTACTTTGTGTTTGCCGGATAATTATATTGATAGAAGTTCAAGGACATTTGATTGAAGCTATTTTAATAAAAATGTTGATGCTGATTGATTGCGAGAACATTTTTAAATATAATGAGGTATAATTCCAGTTAAAAACTGACGATAGTTACAACATATCATTAGTATTTTTAATGGCTAAAGATGTAGTTGCTGCTTTTTTAAAGTATTGCTTAAATGACAATACAATCTTGACATTTGAATTACGGTTATGACGAATATATCGCGGTATTGTGGGCTATTGTGATACGTAAATTCTGTAAGATGAGATAGAAAGCAGTAAAAGACAAAAAAAACTTTATTATAACATAAAACTCACCGCAGTTAAAGACTCGACAGGAAAGCGATTGCCGGCAGATTTCCGCCTACTTTATAAGTTAGGAAAAGTTGAAATATGAATGTTGCCAGTTAGATAAATATTCATAAATGCTTCATACTTGAAACATAATAAAAGTATGAAAATTTTTAGCGGATTTATATTATCTATGGATGAAAAATTGGATGAAATGTTAAAAAATAAAAATACGATGATTTTGATCCGAAAAAAATACATATTTGGTGGCGCTTGAAAAAAAGCACGCAACATAAAATTTTTAATTTGTTTGTTCAAAAACCCTTAATATTTCAATTAAATGTAACAAATTTCAGATAATTATAAGTATAAAAGTTATTTTTACAAGCATTAATTTATTCATTAAATTTTAGTTAACCAGAGTTTTATAAACATTTCGATTGATCAAAATATACTTAATTGATTCATTAGCTTTTTAATTCATAATACACAGGTAAATCATATTATGTTTATAAAGCACTTTAGCAGTAACTTTGCTTCTATGCATCTTGTATTAATAAATTCACTTCAAACAGCTTTTATATAAATATTTAAATTTTCTTAAACATCATAAGGAAGAAGGGTTTCAAAAATGGCGCCCAATTACATAAATGTTCAATAACATTTTTTTGTTTGCGTGACGACTAAATTACTTTGGCCATCAATTTCAAACTGCAATCATAAGAAGTTACTCTCTAGCACCAGTTAGCAAAGAAGTATGTGATATTCATATCTTTCAGACATTAAAATAATTAGTCTAGAAACAATACAATCATGTTACTTCTCCTTTAGTTGCTACTTCTTCCACTATTTCACTAAATGACATAATTTAACGTAATCTATAAATCAATTGATGTCAAATGATTATGTTATCATTATTAATACAATTTGATGGAATTTCAATACCCAATTTGAATTGTTCAAACTCTGTACACTTCCACATATTTTGTCACTCACAATCTGGGTTTTGCCTTTTGACATCTTTAGATATTCTATTACATGGATACACTAAAGTTGATAGTTAGCTAACAGCTTACAGCCAGTCGCAGGCAGTTATGAAAAAAACCTTAAGTCTAGGAGCTAAATATACATTTGAAATAATTTTAACAACTAGGATATCATAATATTGACAAGTGTATAGAGAATTAACTGTAGTTTCTGTGAACATTTGATACAGATTTATTATGGTTTAAATGCTATATAAGGTTAAATGCAGGAAATTTTGCACTACTCCACCATATTGTTGCTGGGTTGCGACTAATAAATGCTCAAGACAGTTACTCAGACCAATATTGACTTTCATATTTTTGCCTGGGCAAGTATCGAACATGACACCAAAAAATATTTTACAAAAGGAAAATTCATGCTGGAATAATTATGATTGTAAAAATATCTATCAATAATCAGATAACATTTGAATAAAAAAAATGATAAAAATATTTAGATCTTTAAAATATTATCACACATCGAATTCTGAACATCATGGCAAGGCATTCAAAATATGTCTGATCAATTATTTAGTATCAAGATATAATATGATGCTGAATGACATTTTCTGTTAATCTAGTAAGTAGTTACTGAGGTACATAATCTTTTACAGAATGATGGGCGCTGTGTATTTTCCACTATAACTTAGAAACTAGTTTCATTTAGTAAATAAAAAAGTTTTGATTATATAGATATAATAAATAATTTTATTGAATTAAAAGAAATACAATATGTAAATATACGATTTATATAATGTATCTAAATTAAAAACGAATGTGAGAAAATTTATGAGAATGCATAAATTATCCAGTGATGGTTTTATTGAAGACAATGCAACGTGTAATGGATAATGAATTTTTGTTTCAAACTTTTATACAGTTTTTTTGGAATATTGAGAAAATTGCAAAATAAAAATTAAGTGTGTGTAAAAATTTAAACCATTTTAGATTTATTTGGAGTGAAACACTTCTCCTGAATTGTAATAAATAACTATCATTTCTAATTTGAATTATTTGTGTCTCAGAATTCTTGTGTCGTCGAGCAATCTATTCGTAAATATGATGTTTTTTGTACCAATCAGCAATCTGAGGTATCGCTAGTACCTTTTCTTTCAAGGCTTTGAGGTTAGGATATGTCGCTGTGATATCTGTTAAGCACATCATACTAATGTAGTCTTCGTAAGCAACGAAAAAGATATCTGCCCATGTTAACTGAAAAAAAAGATAATGAAATAATGAAATTAGATACTCCAGTTATCTATAGCTACTATTTATAGCTTGAGTTATGTAAAGCTAAGTTAATTTGCAATGCTTCTTATTTGAAACATATTCTACATTAAATAGAACATATTATTTATAATGTTGGCCCATAATTCAATATCACAGAGATTAACCTAATTACAGTTAATGGATTATTAATTAATATCATTTTGTAACAATGACCCTTTCATATGTGAGAAATGAAGTGGGCCATCTGTTATTTTTGAAAAAAGATGAGTTGAGTGCATTATGGTATTTTGCATATCAAATTATATCATATGAATACTTACATATATAGTAATACATAAAGTGCAGTTAGCTCATTAAATACAAACCAGAATACTATTTCATTATTAAAAAGTATATGCACTGAGTTGAAAAGATAATGCATGAAATAAATTAAATGAATCTTTTCCCTGCTGCGTTTCGAATGGTATTCTGACACTCACTATCTCAAAAATAATTCAGGATTGTTGTAGTTGAAAAAAAGATGTAAGCCCAAAAATTAGCTTGTAAATATAAGATTTAAGACTGTAAACCTTCTGACTGTTAATGTCTGTAACTGTTGAGATGGCAAAATACACTATGTCGACAGTCAATATTGTGTCAAGAGTATGAGCTAATTTTTGTACTAAAATATGGCTTGATTTATCTTGATAATCTTCAAAAATTTGTTTGACACCAATTGAACTTCACCCATTAATGTGGTGGCTGTTGGTATATCTTTTACGCGGCTCAACAGGAAATGAGTAAACAGTAATATTTTGATTATCAACTATCTATACACTATAATGAGCTGTCTCAACAGTTGAGATGCTAGTAGTCATGAGGTTAAAGCAGTCAATTAATAAATGTTAGTTGAAATCCTTACTTCCTGAGAGCTCATATGAACCTACCATTTTAAGTTACATTATGTTTTTTGAAACTATAATATAATAACAGCATACCTTTCCGAGGGCAAAGTATCCATTGCCTTTGGCAACAAATTCATCAAGCTTCTTCAGGTAAAATGGAATAGTTTGCCCTTTCAGGACAGTAAACTTTTCTGACTTGGCCAGTGGATTGGATTCATAGTGAGAGGCGGCAGCACCTAAAGCAAAATGAAATGATATCTTTTAAGTTAGAATTTTACGATACAGTCAAACCAGAAGTTCAATTAGAGTTCATTACACATTTTCTTTTCAAAAAAACATATTTTGAATTGTACTATTGACATTTTTTTATTGATCAGAATCCGGTTTAACATTTTAATTGTAGACTATTTAATGTCATAATTATATAATTAAATCATTATTTTTTTTGCCATAGTGATTGAACCGTATGTTAACACTCAATTTTGTATAAACAGCCCTGTTACGACATATATTTTATCAGTTCAAGAATAAAACTAGACTTGATTTTAATAAAAAAACCAGAAGCAGTATGATTAAAATTGTGTCTTTTAAAATATATTTCCACCAATAAATAATTCACAGTTATACCTTAAGAAATGCACCTCAATAGTGACAATTTTTAACCAAATTGTTTATCAATCATGAATGTATGTTTTTATAAAAAAATTCTTAAAAACCCAGAAGCAAAAATGGAAATTGATAGCAATGACTGAATTTTGACAAATGTCATTTGAACTATTTATTAACCATCAATTTTTGGCTTACATCTATGTTGGGTGGAAAGAGTTCAAAAACAAAGTTTGTGTAATAGGAGTCAATGTAATTTAAATATGAATAAAATTTGCAGATAAAAATCTTTGGAAAATATGTTTTACACTACCATATAACAGCTTCATATAAAATATTAGTTGTAAGAATAATTTGAAAGTGATATGTGTATACTTACATTGTCTAAAATCATTAATTGTTTCAGCCATCATTTCAATTTCAAGAGCTTCTTGATCATTGCTGCCTGCGATGCCAAACTGCTTTGCTAAATATCGGCAAATTGCCATACTTTGATGAAGTACTTTGCCGTCGATTTCAAGAGTAGGCATTTGACCCATAGGCATAGCTGTTAAATGAAAAACTTTGTTTATCAGGAGTCTTCAGTTCAAAGGTTTTTGTGTTAAATAAGTTAAAACTCACTGCATATGTCTCAACTATTAAGACGGCAGGCGGTAGTGTGTTGATAGTTGATGCTCAAAAATATTAAAGTGTTCACAGTGCTCAAAATTTAGTGTATCTTCTAATTTTAATACTGAACTAAAACCTAACCTTTTCTGATAATTTCCAAGTTAACTGGACACCAACAATTCTGATTTAATATTTAGTGTTGGGATATCCTCTACACAGCTCAGTAGTGAATAGGTCAATGGTGAATCAAATCAGACTATATTTTAACACCAAAACTAGCTTGAAGACAAAAGTTTTAACACTATTGAAACTCTCATATCTTGTGTATCAACTATCAAAGACAATTTAAGCAGTCGAGATATGAACAGTCAATGGGTAAGACAATTTAGACACACAGTTATGATCTCTTCTAAATGTTGTAATGTAAAATGAAGGTATTAGCTTACTTTCTTTGAGCTTTGGCCAATCCTTGCGAAGGACACGCTTATCTACGAATTTTACATTTCCATAACAAAGCAAGAGGCGAATTGGTTCTGCAACGCCCTTGATTGCAAAGTAAGTCAATGTATATTGTTCAGGCATTGTATAGTATTTTTTTTTATTCCTTTGAAACCTGTTAACATTGATAAAAACTATACATTCACATGGATTAATTGAGAATATGAAACATCGCTCATAATTATTTGATATTTTATTTAAAATAAAAATTATGAACAATACAGAGGTTTATTTTTACAAGATTATCGTGAACTGTGTTTGCTTTTAAGCAATGTATACTACATGTTGGAGTTACATAAAATACTTTAACTTTAACAAACACGTTAACTAAAAAGAATGCATTATATAATATGTTCAAAATAATTAATAATAATCTTGATTAATTTCACCATTGTAAGATATAATTTTCTAAATTTTGATATACATTTTATGTTAAAGATTTCAAAATATTAATGACTTTAACATTGCTACAAGTAATAAAAATAAAATCAATAAATAAAATTTCTTACCAAATTAAACAGGTCTAATCCAGAAGCCGTCGTTACTATAATGGTTTCAAAAATGGAGATAAAGACACATATACTACAACTGAATGATATTAATATGTATATCTTCATTAATATCAAGATAATGATTGTATAATGGATATGAAATTGAGTGTGTATTGATTTTTTAAAGATAAAAAATAGCCAGAGCACAGCCTATTGCCAGATATAAACACTTATCACAAAGTCATCATCAGGTAAACAATATTAATTCCAATATCTTATCAAAGAATTTTGTACATTTATTTGAAGAAAAAGTCTGCCGAAAAACAATTTCACAATGCTGACATGCTGCTTTTATTTGGTATTTTTTTTTGTTCTCATATTGATAAGAAACATTGTTAAATTTCATCAGATTTCAGATAGGTGTTTGACATGTGTACATTATCTTTTTTTTCACCTCGTCATATCACAATATGATGCATATCGTCACTTCTGCAGAAAAACTGTTTAAAAAAAAATTTATATATATTTTTTATAAAGAGTATTTTTACAGTGAGTTTCTATAACACTATAGAAGAGTCATAATTTATAATGGAAAGAGATAAAATGATAAATGTTTTGATACAATTCAAATAAGAACATTCCTATTGGTCCTTCACTAGCATATTTTTTTGGGTGATGTAGAATCTTACCTTTTAATGGCTTTAGTGGGTTTAAGGCTTAAGATATTAGTCAAAAATTGACGATTCTCAAATTATGAATGTATTGGCCACAGTGATTCATTCATTTTAAACTCTTTATTAGGTAAAAGTGATTGAACTTTTCTTAATGAATTTATCTTACAAATAATATTTTATTAATTTTTGAAATCAAAAGTGACTTTCTACTAACTTGTCCAAGAGCAAAATGCCCAAATTTTTGGCTACAAATCCATCGAGCTTCTTCAAATAGAAGGGAATAGTCTCCACTTTGAGCAGAGCATATTTTTCTGCTTTAGCTTGTTCATTTTTTTCATAATATGTATTAGCGACACCTAAAAAACAATAAATATATTAACACGCTGAAAAAATAGCAATGTATTTTAGTTCTACAAAATTATTTTTAACAAATATAGTTGATAGCTATTTCGGCTCACCATCGTCAGAACTATCCATATCCATATCCAACTATAGTTCTGACGATGGCGTGAGCCGAAATAGCTATCAACTATATTTGTTAAAAATAATTTTGTAGAACTAAAATACATTGCTATTTTTTCACCGTGTTATAATGGAGTTCTACCAAGTGAATGCCAATTCAATCAATAAAATAAATATATTATTCAAAGTAATTGTTATAATACTCTGGTAGCGTGGTGTAGTAATTTCCCCGAAAATCCTGACATGATTCAGTTCAACAATTTGAACCTGATGATTAATTGAAACATTCTTTTAAAACTGTAAATAACTGAGTATATGGACTTTTAATGAAGTAATTTACATACTAAGTTGATTTTTCTGGAATTGCTGAGTGATTCAGCCACTCAACCTTATTTTTAGAGGGCATTCCGTTAGAAAAATGGGGTTTGAGAAGATAAGTAGTCAGCTAATCGTCTTTACTAATTCGGGTTTTTCAGTATCAGTTGGGTGATATGAAATAATAAAAATATCATTGACATATGTTCATGTAGAGAAAAATTACATGAAATAGTTCATTTATGAAATTGTCTGTATGGGGATTCAAACCTCAAGTCATTAGAACCATTTAGAATGCACTACAGGGAATTTTGACCACTTAGTTACAAGACTGGATAGATCTATTTAAAGAAAGTGAAATCAATGTACAAATTCTGCCTAAGCTTGTTGATGGTGATAGCCATTATATTGATTTCAAGAGACTCTTCATCATTATTGCCCGCAATGCGAAACTGTTTTCCTAAGTACCGAGATATTGCTAAGCTTTGATAAATAACTTTTCCATCTATTTCCAAAGTAGGCATTTTACCCATGGGCATGGCTGGAAAAAAGGGAACATTATACTTACAACAATTTAGAAGTAAACTATATCATAGTATTAGTGAATATAGATATCATAAATTAATAAACTTTCTATTAGAAAAATTACCCCTTACAATCTTTGAACTTAGGCCAATCGACGTGAGTGATACGTCTGTCCACAAACTTAACCTTTCCATAATAAAGTAAAAGACGTATTGGTTCGCTAAGACCTTCTATTGGGAAATATTGGTCAAACAGGAAAATCGTTTCATATTAGATTTAAGGAACATTTAGCTTGTGCCAAAAAGGCGATGAGATTTCTACTTTTGGAAACCATTTGCTTCAAAATAAACATTCATGGGATATTACTAAAAACTACAAAATCCTACATTTCAATAACAAATCACTGAAATTAGATAAACAAGAAATCCTTGAAATTAATCGATACAAATTTTTGCCTAATTCTAACCTTATAAATGAACAAACTACTTTTGCGTCGTCACCATTGTTATACTCATTAAATTAGATTAATAAATATATATTTCATATAAATATATTTTCCCTTTTTTTTTTTTTTTTTTTGAAAAATGATATTGCCTCCTTTTACTTTATTTTTTTTTACAGAAAATATTGGAACGCCCCTGACTGACCATATCTTCCCATCTCATCGATTCATCTTTAATTGACTATCATCAAAATTCTCATGTATTAATTTATTTTGTTCCATTAAGTAGTAAGTGTGGGTTATTTTCGTCATTAAAATTTCCCACTCCTTACTTCCTTATTGATTGTTCAGAGCTCCTAATGGATTATAGATTTATCATAATTGTAATTGTAATTCTTAATAAGTGATTGTGAACATTTAATTTTATACTAATTTACTTTATTTGTATCAATATTGTATGATTTTATGTAAATCGTTTCCTAGTTCTTGTACCCATGGTTTTGTACACCTGCTACCATTAACTCAAATTATTTTTTTGTTTTGTATAAATAGACTTGTTTGTAAATTGTATTCTATCAGTTGATAATGCTCGCGATGAGCGAAACCGGTCCTGATCAAAAAATATATTGTGGAAATAAGTACTAAAAAAATGTGTTTTTATTATTTAAAATATCATGCCTTTCCATCAAGAAGTGACAGTTAACACTTTAAAAGTCATGTTTTGTTAGTTGAGTAAATAGTCTTGGATTATTTATTTCATTTCTTCTAATACTTAGATTAATATTATCAAATGTTTATTATATAGATCTGTATCCCAAAGGCATAAAACATCATATCCATTTTAACTATATAACCAAAGGAATAATGAAGTTTTATTACACCACAATTACACCATTCAAGTTAGTAGAGTAGATAAACGTAGTGTTATAATAATAAATCTGTATAGACTTCTTTGCTAAATTCTGTAGTTAAGACAATTGCATGAACCTTAAATAGCTATCAACCATATCCCATAATTGTCTCAGAAATTGATGTCATTAGAGTGAATTTCTACAATGTAAATCACAATTGAACAAAACCATAAATTAAAAAAAATCAATTGGTATGTATGCCTCTACTGAAGTTTGAGTATTTGAGTCCCACAATTAAAGATATAAACATCAGTCACTTAGCTATGAGAAGAAGCAACATAATGACCTGAAATATCTGTACTTTCCAAACATTTATGTGCACTTAATGGGTCAAAAATAATAATCTTATAATTGAGATTATGTCTCAATCATACCCCAGCTAGTAAGCAATCATTATCTATGTTATCTTTTTGATATCATCTAATCAGAGGTTGTAATAATATTTAATTAAAATGACAGGCAACTTTTTAGATAACTACAATCATAATCATAATTTTCACAGTCAATGTTGTGTATCTATATAGAGTAAAAATAAAACTAAGACAATATTTTTTTACTTTATATGCTTTATTACTAGTTGCAAGATGTGTTTCACAAGTAATTAATGTTTTAATTAGTTCTAATGTACACCAATATTGGTACAAGTATTGTTTGTGTTTAGCCTCCTCCCTGTGTTCAATACCAGCAAACTATTCATATTCATTTTGGTTATTTTTAAGTTAACCCATTTACTACACTTACTTTTTCGCAAACATTGGCGCAAAAATAGATAAAATAATATAACTCTCAAAAAAAATCTCTCTTTAAAAACAATGCTTTTCCACGAAGAATTGACAGTCAACACTATAAAAGTAATCTTTTTTTGACTTGCATGAGATAATAATTTAGCGTTTGAGATTTTGTAGTGTTTGTATGACTGCACTATCAGGCTACTAATTATTATGTTTGATGCAATATTTCCGTGATGGAAAAATATCTATAAATGCTAAGGAAGTTAAAAATGATATTCTAAATATTATGAGTCAATACCTCCAGAATTTTATAAACATTACATAAAAAAATAGCCAAGAGACGAGAAAAGGTCATATTCTTGAAGCTTTACTGTTATTTTTTTGGTTTATCAAAAAGAGACCTAACAATAACCAGACGGAAGAAAACGTCCGATTTTATACAATGTTGTCATTTTTTATTTCAAGCAACCAAGATAACATGTTTTGTAACAAAATAATTAAGTTAGTTATAGTGAAAAAATATTTTTATGTCAATACATTTAATATAAAACTTATTCATAGAAAATTATTACAAAACTTTCTCTCTTATTAGTTTTAAAATAATAAGTCTTAAATTTTATATCATGGAGGTAACTAAAATACTATTATTTTTAAATTATTATTGAGGATTTTGTAAAATATTTTTTATTATGATGCATATTTGACAGTCACTGTGAAAAAATAATTTTATTATTAAATCATTTTAATTCACAAGCATTATAAAAATAAATGATAATAACTATTATATAATAGTAACTATAAGAGAATAAAGTTTTTCAATCACTTGCATATCCATCGACAGCACAATATTTGACAGTAGCAAAATCTTGTCAAATGTAACCCAAAATTTTCCTCAACTTTTCGTCATATTTCCCGAGAAAGAAAATATTCCATAATTAAATTTTTATCAAGTCTATTCTTAATTATAACGAGTTGATGTCAACACCAATTCAATATGTTCGGTTTTTTTTATGAAATAAATAAATTTTCTAAATTTAAAAATGTTTTAATTAAAATCTCAAGCTAAAAGGATTTTTTTTACTTATAAATATTAAATTAATAAGTCATCAAATGTGATTCCATTTCGAAATACTAAGGAATAACCTTCAAATCATTCGTTTACAATAAAAAGCGCGTTAAATTTAAAGCTCAATATTGTAATTATGCTATCTTGATTTTAGGTATACGATATTATTTTTATATATTATATTATTATTATGATCTGAAAAATAGTTATCGATTTTTAATATTTAACAACACCGGAAGTGCTGCCACTGAAAAACAGAGATAATATTTATACTTGATATCGGCTAGCATATTTGGTAGAGTTTGGCAGTAATTGATAAAAACGCAAATTATTATATTATAATATATTATATAAAATAAAAAAAATGGATAAAAACAGCTTTTTTTTCAAGAAACTAAGGGAAAATAGGTTTAATGTAAAGTATTTATAAAAAAATAATATTTCTGGGTTGCTAAAGAACATTTTAAATAAATTTTATTTCAATAACTTTGAGCTAATTGATAAAAAATACATCAATCATTAATACGTACCTGCGTCATATTTTGGTCGTCAGGGTAAAAATAATAATAATAATACTCACATGAATCTCGTATTTTGAGTTATACTAACCAAAATATTTCGGTTCTCGTCAATTAGGCAGTTGCGTTGTTTTACCGTTATTCTGCAATATTGATATACAGCAGGTTTTGCACTAATAAAAAATGTTCTTTTTGGCTTTGACTGGTACTTAGACACCAATAGTATATACTAATTAATTAATAACATTTTCCAATGCATTCGTTCGTAGATTCCAAAAATTGAGATAATTTGTGTGATTTATATAGATTCTTTTTCTCAACAATTTTTTGAATCCAGCGAGTTCTTAAGGAGAAAAGTTTTATATTTTTTAGATTTGCATTTTATTGACCAATTATTGTTACTCATAATATTTTTGGGAAAAACATATTTCTCTCTGCCGCTTAAAATGATTTAGTCAAAGATTTAATAAACCTCTGTTACCTGAAAAACATATTGTAGTATAAAGATATAGGAGAAACATTATTATAAATCGATTGTTGGTTTTTGTTTTTATTCAACAGTAAAATTTTGTAATAGTATCATAAACTAATATTATATCTTTAAATAAAGTAAGTATATTTCATTGCCACCATTAAATTAAGTATAATTATAAATAAATACATCATATTAGAAGAAATATGTATAATTATTTATTTATTGTAAGTATACACAAAGCCAGCGAAGAAAATGCTGAACGTGATTAAATTTCTTGAGACAGACAATTGGTGCAGAGCTGAATTGCAGGCATTTTCGAAACACTGACAACTTCTTTCTGCGTGTGCTTCGTTGTCAGCCTTGTAGCAAGGGTTTTTGTGTTTAACCCAACCACAACCTCTGTAAGTTCGTATTTCTTGTTCCCCAGTTTTACTGAACACTGAAAAAACAAATATCAGTTAGAATACAACAGTTTAAAGTAACAAACCTAACAAACATGTCAACCATCTTTTCTTTCATTTATTTTAGGATTTTAAACAATGTGAAGAAATTTTAAGATTGTCAGTCGAGTAGCTTATTGTAGAATTAAAAAAGTTGATTATATAATAATTCGAGACTTAAACACCCGAAATCGAAGTGCTTTCTTGAACATATGTTTTCTTAAGGCGGGCTTAACAACCAGGATGTTGCATTTAAGCACGTATAAGATTTTTAATTTGATTCAATATAAATTACCTGTTATGACAGTCTTTCTGCAGAATGGTTGTAAACCGTTGTAATCCCCAATACATGGCTTTGGATACAGCATTGTCCTGTTATTTCTGTCTATAAGATTGACACAATCCTCTTGTGTTGTGTTATGGCTGTTGCATTGGAAACAATTGATGCTTCGTACTAAAAAAATAAATAAAGAATAATTAACATATAATAATCTCGATGCAACTCTTGAATGGATAAACTGAACTTGTCAATTGGGCAGTCGCATTTTGACTCCATCGTATTCAAATGCGGATTGCCTACGTATGCAAGAGCTTTAGATATTGAGTTTATTTTAAATAATTTGCCGTCCGGCTTTCGGTCTAAAAATGTTTTTAGCTGTGAATGATTGATATTATTCATTTAAAAATGAAACGATATTATAAATGAAACAAAATATTAGGTGTAGCAAAAAGTCCTGACGTTTTTTTCAAACGCGTGTCTTAAAATCGGTCGGATTCGGGCCTTTGGTTAAATAAGATGTCATAATATTTTTTTTAGTGTTGTGACATCTCAAGTTACGTTCCATAAAGAAAAAAAAAGGTTCATTCGCCCCAAACAGAATGACCGAACTTTGCCCTTCATAAGAATATCTGCGCGTTTGCATGCTTTTTCAATATTACGCCCAGAACAGTACAGTCGTCGCCACTAAAAACATTTGCGACTGTTATAGAGACGTGTTAAAGGTTCGAAAATGTCAGAGATGGTTAACAAAATTTAAAACTGGCAATTTAAGGATTGAAAATTACCCTCGAAGTGGGCAACCTCATGCAGTAGATGAAGTCGCCCTGAAAGCTGAAATCGAAAACAATCCTATGCTAACAAAAAAGGAATTGTCCAATATAGTCGGTAATAAATGGTCCATAACACAAAAGTACCTGAAAAGGCTGGGGAAAATTCGAAAAGTAGGAATTTGGGCACCACACGCGTTGAGCGATCGGAACAAGGCGCAGCGACTAAGCGCGTGCCAATTGCTGCAAAAAAACACACTTTACGACCATTTTGTCTAAACCTGATTATCGAAGATTAAAAGTGGGTGTTATATACGAATATATCGAAGAAAAAACAATATCTAAATCGCCGACAACAACCAATTCCGACCCCTCGAACTGGTTTACACCCAAAAAAACTCTTACTTTGTGTTTGGAGGGATGTCAAAGGAATAATTCATTATGAAGTGTTAAAATATGGTAAAACTATGACGGCACAAGTATACTGTGACCAATTAAACAAATTAGGTGCAGATTTGACAAGAAAGAGGCCGGGTAGGATGAATGGACGCAACGATAAACTGCAAAACGAAAACGCGCGACCGCATGTGGCGAATATGACCTGGGAAAAAATCCAGGAGTTGGATGGGAAAACTTTATTGCATCCACCTTATTTACCAGATCTAGCACAATCGGATTACCATTTATTCCGTTCAATATAAAAACATTTTAGGGATAAAATATTATAACAAAAAATGACGTGAAAAACGCTATTTCCGACTATTTTAATTCCAAATCAGTAAAGTTTTTTACTAAATGGATTTTAGACTTGTCTAATAGGTAGCAGAAGGTTATAGATAGACAGGGAGATTACTTTTTATAAATAAAAATTTAAAAAAATACTAAAAAAAACACTTTGAGTTTCATAAAAAAAAACGTCAGGACTTTTTACTACACCTAATATATTTGTCACATAAAATAGGAAGGCATTAAATAAATACATATATTATAAAAAAAGGAATCTTGAAATTTTTGATGTATTTAAAACACGCATGACAGTTATCATGAACTAATATTTGCACATGCGTTAGATTGAAATAAGTCAAATAGGTGTGTTGTGCTTGTACCACGTGAGCTGTACTGTTTAGCGAAAAACGTTCTAAAAAAATATTTTGTTTCAGGTCAAGTAATTCAAAATTATAAAGTTTTTCAACTGCTCATTTTCGCTTAACCTTAAATTTTGGTCACAAATCGTAACGTAACGTTTATTTATATTATTAAGAAAAACATGTAATGCATACCTTCTCGTACAGTAAAAGTTGTAAATATAGCTGCTACCAGTGCAGTTACTTGAAGGAAATTCATCTTGTAGTTGTTTTAAATCTGAAACAATAATATAAATAAATAAATTAAACTCACTTTTAGAGGTAAAAAAGATTTTTTTCTTTAGTAGATTATGACTTTAATTGGACTGGCATAGACAACGCGTTCCACAATTAAATGCTCACAAGGACGGTTATAGTGGTTTGACGTGTGGACGCATCATTATGAAATATTCAAAACATGGCTTATGCCAGCTGCTATACGCATGGTGACATCTTTTAGATTTTATGCGTGTGATTAAGTGCAAAATATTATTGATTTTCAAAAGTGTTTCGTATAGCAAGTGAAACATGTCGCTTTGCAGTACCCTTCGTTTATATAGAGTACACAGTAGGACACTTTTTTTTATTATTTTCGTTCTTTTAATAATATTCTCATATTGAGATTGCATATACAGTTACTTTGATTGAATAACTATCGCGTATTTCCGATCATAAGCTATATGGCAACATTAATGTATTGTGATAATTTGAATTTTATTTTTTGGAGAAATTTCGGCACAATCAACTAAATTTGGTAATTATTTATGATATACTCTTAGCACATTAAAAAAATATGGTTTATTTTTTTGAAAAAAATCCTGGCCCACCAGTTACCGCCATATGAATAGCTACCGGCTGTTAAGCGTGTAAGTTTACGTCAATATTTCAAATTGAACATGTTTTCTCAAAGAAGATTCATTATAATTCTAGTGATATTTATGGTATAATTTTTTTATTTTGTTTTCCTGTACAGCGTGAAATATTTTTGTTTTGTCGATTAAAAAATGTTTGTAATAATGGTGTCCAATTCATAAAGGAAAGAAAACAAGGAAGATAGCGTATAGAATATTGTAATCAATAAAACATTTTCGCCACAGTATTCAATGAAATCCCTGGTTGAAGTGAATTGCCATATTTATAAAAACAAAGCACATTTCTATTGTATCAATATCACAATTCTTTATACAGATGAGGATTGGTTTTGCTAATCGTTAGAAAAAAGATAACAAGCCAACAAAAATTGGTGATAAATATTAGAAAAATGACGTATAACACTACTTTATGAAATAAATTTCACAAAAAAATGTTATATTTCTTCATTTTATTACAAACAAATATTTATAAAATAGTTGATTGCTAGTAGCAGTGGTAAAAATAACATACTTTTAATATCCGTTATGTAATAAAAAATACATCGATAAAACCATAAATTATTGCACTTTACGCCATTTTTACTGTACTAATTTTATAATAAAATGGTTTTAAACTCAATAAAGCATATTGCGAATTTTACAGTCAATCATATTGTCTGTACATCATTTTGCGATTCGATCTCTGCCAATGTTCATGTAAAATTTATAATAAATTTAATGATGGTTTATTTAAAAAAGAGCACAAACCTCGTTCACTTTGTAATCAATCAAAAAATTCACTTTGTGTCTATATTAATTACATCGCTTTTATATCGAACCAGTCACAAAGAAAACTTTACTAAAAACGTGCGTAACAATATACGGTATATTATACGTTTACATCAAAATGCTATCTAGAATTATACTGGGTTCATTTAATATCGAAATCATTCATATTCGTGACCCCTAACCCTAAATCTAAAAAGATGTACACTATACAGTATCAAACTCTTTCAAGGTTGCTCTACATTTCAAAGGAATTTATACCACGTAATAATTATTCCACTCAATATTATAATAACGAATCAATACTGTCGAGAAGTAATCGTAAGATAACGATGAGTTTATAATTGAATCGACTATTTCTAAACATTACCAGTTCCATTTTTGTCATTGTAATTGTATAGGAGAGTGAAAAAGATCTTTGATATCAAATCAAAGTATACATTATATGATATGTATAAATTCTTGTATTCAAACTAAATAAAGATTTGTCTCTTTAAGGTTATAAATTGTATATTTTAAATTGGATTAACTAGACCAGTGGTCGGCAAACTTATTCGCCAAGGAGCTTAATATGAACATTACAACGATTAAAATAAATATTGGGAAACAAATCTGCCTATTAATTTAGTTAGCTTTTATTATAATTTCAGACCTTCATTAAATAACACTGAATAAAACTCGATTTCATACTTAAAATAAATGATAAAAAACAATGTGAAAGTAAGGTATCCATAAATTTAAATCATAATAATGACTAACAAACACTTAATGCGAACAATGTCTTTGCATCTTCTTGAAAAGTTTGAATATGTTAATTTGTATGATTTTGTTTTTAATTTAATGCACGGAGTGCGGACGATTCCATGTTCCCATCAATAAGACAACCATTCAGTTTACTATTGATAAAATTCATGCTTGAAAAAGATTGTTCCCATGAATATAAAAAAACAGAAAAGGGAAAGAACACCAAATACAAGTTTTTTTTCTAGCTGATCATAAAAGCCAGGAATACTATTCCAGGCGTTAAACATGATCGTATCTTCCTTCTTCATGTCTTTCAAAGGAGACCACTAATTGTTGGATACTAAGTTCATGTTTGTTATTCTCCAGTATTTTCAAATCAACACAATGGCGTTCAAATTTTGAGTTCCATATTTCTTTGCATTTTTAAATCCAGCAATTGTATTTCAAAGTTACTGATGCCAAAAGGGGAAAATTTAAAATCTGCTATCGTACCATTAAGAGGGTTCTGCTATCGTATCGTTGTTACAAAGAAAAAGATTAGTGTACTCATTACATTTCAACAAAAAACTCTTTGAATTGGCGATTGATTAAAAGCTTTAGCTAAAATGGAATTGATAATCGTAATCACCAATGCCATAACTATACCAATTTCTTTTGGAAATGCCTGCGCACAAAGCGCTTCTTGATGAATGGTGCAATGGTAAACAAGTATCTTGTGATTATTTTTTTTTTCAAAATAGCTACAAATCCTTGTATTATGACGGTCATACTTTTGGCTGGTCTGTTGATATCGACACACTTTTATCGAGAGGGATATGATGTTTATCCATACATTTAATTTTTATCAGCGTTTGCGATATCCTCTTCACGTGTCTGATCTTCAAGTTGCAATAATTCTAAAACTCTTTTAGGATCTGTGTAAGAAATAAATATTTCAAAAACCGAAGTTTTCGCTGTATCATTTATGTCAGAAAACTCGTCAATTGTTATTGATAAAGTCGAAACCAATTTCAGATCTTCGATTTACTAGATGGTTATATCCGAAGACATTTTAACTGTTCTATTTTGCATTGATTTGGTAGACAATGATATGTAGACGATATCTTGATTTGTTGGCAAGGCACGGATAGACAATTAGATAAATTTCTACAGAAAGCTAACTCTATACGTAGTAATATTAAATCAATCCATCAATTTCCTGGACTTAACCATTAGCAGAGATAAAAACAGATACTTTTAAATTTTTTAGAAAACCTACCTTTTGTGATACCACAATTCACGCAAAGTCGCTCCACTCGTGGAATCATAAGCTTGCGGCTTATAATTCCATGGTCCATAGGCTAGTATCTGTACCTATGAGTCAGACAGATTACGACAAAGAACTGCAGACTATAAAATGCATAGCCCGTAATAATGTTTATGAGATAACGACGATAAATAATTTATTATATAAAAAACAACTAAATCTAGCTAGAAAACTCATTTACCCGAACCCAATACGAGATAACCGCTTCTATAAATCAATTAACTACCTTGGTAGTATTAGCGAAAAATTCATTGGGAGATTAAAACTCAATAAACGTAGCTTTCAAGGTCAACAATAACTTAGGCAGACATCTTAAAAATAGTAAAGATAAAATCAATAAACTGGACAGAAGCGGTATTCATAAAATGTCCTGTGGCTCATGTTTATCCGTTTATATCGGACAGACAGGTAGAAGTATATCTACTCGAGCTAAGGAATATATAAGATCATTTAATAGTAAAAAACAGATTTACAATTCGCTAATCACGTTATTAATGAATCACATAATATAAATTCAAACTCAGCCCCTAAATGTTTGCATCTTTGTAGTAAGGGTCGGAGAATGACGGCTTTAGAACAGCTAGAAATCAATAGACACCAATTATCACAAAGGATTCTTAACGACCAAACTAACATAATAGTATCGCCACTTGTCCAGCCGTTGCACAAAGGGGTGGTCTGATTTACTTCCAGAAGGATCACTTCCGTCCCACATATAATCTTATTGTCATAGACACCTATTGTTTCATTTAGAATTTTGAAAATTTTGTGTCATTGTGTTAAAGTAACAAGCTAGGCTGTTGGAACAGGAGAGAGGATGTGTTGTGTGCCTTTTTTGCACAGCTATATAGATAAGCGAATGTTAGTTTAAGCATAGTTCTGACGATGACGTAAGCCGAAATAGCTATCAACTATATGTGTTAAAAATAATTTTGTAGAACTAAAATACATTTCTATTTTTTCACCGTGTTAATTTAATAACTATATTCGCCAAAACTGGATGGACTGGCCGTATTGCCAGGTTGCATGATGACAAGTGGTACTATCTATACAATAGAAAATATGGGTCCTAAGAAAGTCATTAAATTTTGGGTATTTCACAAATATCTTTTATGACATAGACAAACAATACAATCAAATCGATACAAAAAAATCTTGCTAGTGCATTCGAAAGAACGGCTGACGTTTTTCATAAAAATCGTAATGTAAGTATCTAAGATTTATGCGGTCCATTTTCAACATCATGATTATCTACATTTGGAATAACTACTGCTATAAAAGTAATAAAAAAAAAACAAATTTTCGCTTATAATATTATATGATAGATTACTTGAAACATCCTCCTAGAATAGATAATTGAAAATTCAAATTTTATTTATTATTTATAGAAATTAAATTGAACTCCAAATTTTGTACAATTAAAGAAATTGAAGGACAGTTTGTCCCTATAAATATATATTTTCAATAAAAAAAAATGAGAAAACTTTTTTTATATCATCTTATTTGAATGATTGATTGGCGATCAATATTCATTGAAAAAAATTAATTCTCATCTAAAATAGGCAAATATGCTTTTGAGAGTTATAAGAAGACGACAATTTTATTATAAAGAACATTGGCACACATTTATTGTTGCCCTGGGTCCTTTGCATCGGCCGATTTTGATATCTGGTAATCAATATTGTCAGACCAAATCTACCACTGTCTACAGACATACAAGAAGTCAATCAAATCGAATTGAATATTCGAAATTATTCAAATCCTTTTGGATATTTGTATGTTCGAATATTTGATAATTTATTCAAAGAAGAAACAAGGAATGAGAGAAGGTTCTCCTGTGGTAACGTGTTAATACAAGTGATGAAAAAAGAATGTGTTAATAATGATTACATTTCGCCAGAAATATAATCATTGTTAACAAAAACACAAGGATAAATATATTGAAATTGAAACTATATTTTTCGAATACCTACGGCTTCGATGTTTGAATATTTTTCTATGACGAATATAACATACATAATATATTTCGATCAATTTGTTAAAAAAAATATCAAATTTTATTGTAAAATTTATCTTCATAACTTTACCGCCGAAACGAAAATTTTAAATGTAATCTTTTTATCAATCCGTTTTATGTATATACGATACGATTTGTAGTGTATTCAAAGTTTAATATTTGTATTTATATATATACATATATGATATTAATTTATTTTTATATGTTTTAGTTTGCCGCCTTTAATGGATGATGCACCTATACATGTTCACAATGTCAAACAAGCGTTGATAAAATGATAAAATATGAAGCTTTGATTTCAATAAATTATGCACATTTTGATGCCATTTTCAAATGGAAAATTTTCAGTGTATTTTTCAAAAATAATTGTTTATACTTTTAATGATAAGATGTGCGGAAACACATACGCTTGTATAAATAAATATTTAGAAACAATAAAGTTAAAAAAAACAGCAGCGAGCAAAAATATTGTGTTGTTACCCGAAGTCGTTAATTCTTCTTGAATTAGCGCTGTATTTAGCACGTCGTCTCACAAGACAACGTAATAATTTTCGAGGCCATAATTCTAGAGCAATAGCATCATACCGGTTGATTATTGTGTAAAGGGAATATTTAAAAATCAAAAAACTATTCAAATATTTGAATTCAATAATTTTAATGCCCTTTACCCGTTCTCTGCAGAACTGCTGTTTTTAAAGTGTAATTTGCTTAGTTCACTTTGTTAAATATCTATAAATGGATGGCCAAACGAAATGGCATACATCTAATAGTTAGAATAAAATGCTGAAAGCAAGATTCAGAGCTAATTAAGTACGTACACCTGTTTTTTAAATGTCAAATGTTACTACTTGATGAAAAGGCATTATATTAAAAAAAAAAAAAGAAACACATTTTTTACTATAGCTATTCCCACAATTTTATATTATCAATATCAGGAAAGGTTTCGCACATCGCGAGCATTATCAATTAATATGTAGTGAAACTTCGATTATAAGTTTTACAGAAGACTGAAAAAAAACGAAAAATTTGGAAATATTTCAAACAATACTCACTGATAAAATTATTTTTTTTCATAATTTATGATATCGACTGAAGGTGCTTGATAGAATTTCAATATCAAAGCTGTAACAATTTAAAAATCATTTTTTAAAGAATCGTTTTTCTCTATGGTGTCAATTGTCACTTTATATTGACATAAATAAAGCATTATGTTAAGTCAGTCGATAATGAGCGAAACCGGTCATAACGTTTTACAGTAAAAATTGTACTAAACACTGAAGTTTGCTTCGCAATTTGACACTTTAATTTTAAAAAAACGGAACTCTCAAAACCGCTTACAATTCTAACAACAGATTCATTTCTATATTTGAAATAATAAAACGATTTTGTTTTTTCAAATGTCAAAATATTAGGTAAAGATTATTGTTATTTATTATTATTTTTATTTAAATATACCAAATAAATATTACGATATTGTAGTTATCCACTTCCATAAATAGTTAATTTGGATTAAAGCTGGTGATAATGATTTTTGCTTTCCTCCGCGTTTTATAATTGGCAACCATGAGTGCCAGTTGCTATGATGTAGGGCAGTGGTTGTCAACTTTTTCGATGCTCCGTATTTCATTTTAAAAGGATCGAAGCTCCTCTGTTTAAATTATTATATAGTTACATGCATAGCATCTCCGAAATCAATTTCGTTTTTTTTAAGAAAAAAAAAATATATAATTAATATCCGTTTTTCTTGTTATAATTTTTCATTTAATATAAGAGAAGAACTCGTTCCAAAAATATGACCTTCCGCATTTTTTTATAAAAATCTGGAGGTATCCGGACCTTGTCTGAGCTAAGAAAATGAACCGAGTAACGGTTAACTTCCTAACCAATCAATATCTAATGTTTTATATAAGTAAAATATTTTAAGGTTACAAAAGCAATTAACACATAATTAAAAAAAAAATTAACCATTTATATATCA
Source organism: Himalopsyche japonica (assembly GCA_028555115.1). NCBI lineage: Eukaryota > Metazoa > Arthropoda > Insecta > Trichoptera > Rhyacophilidae > Himalopsyche > Himalopsyche japonica. The sequence continues at coordinate 1,359,000 of JAHFWJ010000412.1, read as the reverse complement.
AATAAAAGAGTATACATTTTTCTTGTAATGACCTATCTAAAAACTTTTCAAAGTCCTTCAGAGATCCGCGACCATCAGGTTGAGAATCACTTATCTAGGGCCATTCCAGGTGTTTTCAATACATGGATTTCAGCAATGTTTAAAACGATAAGAATACGTCGACAATTTGAAGCAAAACTCAAAACTTGTTTAAAGTTAGGCGGTAATGTATAATGTGTCGAATTATGATAAGAATGTTTGAATTGATATTTACTATTGAAGCGAATAGTGTTCCTAATAGGGAGGTAACATGTTATATATTTTTTTAACGAATTCATATAGTTTTTTTTGAGCTTGCTTGGTTGACTTCCTCGTTTTTTTTAATATTCAATTTAACCTTTGATAAGTCGTTTCTACATCAAATGTTTATAAGGAAACCGTATTAAAAATACAAAGTCCAATTTCCATATAATATATTTCAGCAATAATATATTATATCTTTACCGACATTCCAGTGAAATCACATCCTAGCACATCTTTAATCATATCTAATCTTGTTATCTTAAAAAAAAATTGTGATGCTACATTCGTTTCAGAATTTTCATTGAAACCAAAGACAGTAATGACACTTTCGATTTCGCTGTCTGAATTAGTAAAGAACAAGGCTTTGGAGTTTATTTCCGAAGGGCAGCAAACATCTATGCAAAGTCCCGCTCCTGTCAACCCCTATTCTAGTAACATCTCTACCTAGAGCAGTGGTTCTCATGTGCGGCCACCAGAGTATTTTGCTGCGGCCACCAACAGTTATATAGTGAATATTGGTATTTAAAAAAAATGTGTTTTTACAAATGAATTGATTGAATAAACCTGACTTATTAAGCATTTAGTCGAGTTTAAGTAAGTAAAGGACCGTTTTAATAATAAAACTGTTCAAAAATTTTGGTGGAAGTTATATGTTGACCATGAATCAAGTCTATATAAAGAATTAATAACAATTGCTTTATTAATTTTGTCGATTTTACCTACAATTTTATTTTATGAAAGATCATTCAGTGTTATGCACTATATAAAAAATAAATATCATAACTATTTATTTTTATCACATTTGGTGCGGCCACGAGACATTTCCATATGACAGCTTATGTTTATAATGCGGCCACAGTGAAATTTCACGTGAGAACCACTGACCTACTTAGAGAATCGCGGTACACCTCCGACTGATTGCACTCAATCAAATCTTGAGATGGCTGATTGCAGTGTGTTGGCAGATAACACTATAAAATACAAGCATTTTAACATTCTAAAAATTTGCGTAAAACCTATTTTTTGCGTTGAAATATAGCCTGACTTTTTTCTGACAATCTCACTAAGTCTTTTTAACACCAATGTTCTATGTTGAAATATCCTTTCGGCTCAGTAGAGAATAGTTTTAGAAATTGTCACAAAATATTCGACTAAATCATAGTTGATCCAGACGTGATTGTAATGAATTTTCTTTTACAACTAATATCACAGAGCTGTGTAGTTGTACGCCCCTGGAATAGGTGATGCGGGGGTAGACCCGTGCGTCCTGTACGAGTTGCTTCTCTACAGGATGTGAATGATTATCCTTTTAAAGCATCGCTTGTGATGCTGTGCCGTAATCTTCTCAGATTGTAAGCCCAAATAATCATCTCTACATCTAATAAATGTGTAGCCTCAATAACTTACGACACGCACACTCTTATCCGCACGATTCGTAAATACCTGACTCGTAAAATTCGATTAGATAATTTAGATGTACATTCAATCTCGTATCCTGTGTGTAAATGATTTTATTGTACGTTCCCACATTCGCCGCTTTCCCGCATGCCACGTAAATTTTATAATAACGTCTAGGCCATGCACACACACATAAGAAAAATTATAAATTATCTCACATTTATTATTCCTGATTTATTGATTTTCTCAAACAGTAACATCTTTGAGACAAGTATGCTCGAAGTGAAATAGCCGACCGTGCTTCCCAAATAGGGGGTCGCAATTTTTTTGATTTTCCATAAATTTTCTGTTCAGGGAGCAGTTACATGAAAAAGTTTGTGAAGCACTGAGTTAAATGACAGTTAGGAAGACATTGATAATAAGATTTTTTTTGATATTGAATTGATGGAGCGTTAAGATCTATGACGCGTTAGCATCAGAGTTCTCCAAGTCTTCTTCATCTCTTATGTATTGACTTATTAGGTTGTATAACTACTGAGTCGTTGTAGAGCTGAGCAATCCACAGTAAATCCAGTTCACGTGGACACCAACGCACCACTTTTATATTCCGACATACTATACCTACACACGCATACAAATGCATACAAATGTACACACAGATACACGCATGCATATACAATACGTAAGGAAATGAACTAGGAAAGGCATTTTCAGATGCCGACGTTTTATATATTCACACATACAAGCTTAGTGTTTCGTTGTGCTCAGTTCCATATCGAAGTCATGCAATGCAATGACAGCCTAGCTTAAAGGGGGGCCGAAATTTCTAGTTACTCAGTAAAATAATGTCAAATGTCCATTGTTATATGTACATATAATATCATTTCACATTGCACTAACGTTTTATTACTTGAAATATAAATCTTCTTTGGAAATACACCATACACAGTGGAAAAGAGTTCATTTGTTGTATCTTACGTTTTAGTCCATTTATTGAACTTAATTTTAGATCACGGCTTACAATATCAACAAGTGTATGTTATATAATTAATCTTTTATTTAAAATAACCAGATATCTGAAGTCGAAATAAAAAAAAGTCGACATCAAAAATACTAAATATTAAATTAAATAAATAAATTATATATTTCCTCAAAATGAAATTGTTTTAACGATTCTTCATTATTTCAAATACTACTATGAAAAGTGTTAATAATTATTCCATTCAATAGTTATTTTAAATCATATAATGTGAGTGCTTGCATTTGGTGCGTAAATTTGCATAAAGGAACCAAATTTTTAGCTACGCCACTGCTTGCATTTCGTACGTAAATTGTATCAATTTTATTTGAAAAAAAAACAAGAACTTCTAATTGTCAAATGGGAAACAAAACCAAGGGCAAATTATTCAAACTATCTGTTAACGCCACTAATTTAAGAAAAAGTGCATTCACATCATCAATAAAGCAGCTACCACTTAGAGCTAATAAATCAATATTGTTTTGAATATGAACGCTAAAAATAAAACCAAATAATAAAACAACAAACATTTGTCATATTAGGGAAACGATAATTTTACCAATGGTAATACAGGTAACAAATTATTAAATAGCGGCACGAGAGTTCTTAACACTTTGTTCAATCTCTTAAAACATGATTTTTGATTGCGAATTTTTGTATTTTAAAAGTTAAACAAAAAATTAAATTGAACGAATTATAAATAGGGGACAATAACCTGTGAATTGTGTAATGAAAGATTTGTAAACATTTTTTTCGTAGGTTAAGGACACGATTGGACGTTGGACACAGGGAAATTGAAATGCGCGCCGGAAATAACTGTCGATTCTTTTGTTTTTTATTTTAAATGATCTGTAGTATTTTTCGATGCCGTCAGAGTCCTATCGTAAGTACTTGGAAAGTGTATGAAATGTTCATGGCTTTTGTGCTGTGGAGTTGGAATCGTATTTTTGATCAATATCGGCGTGGGAGTCGTGAAGAACGAGTGACTCGGACTACTTTTTCGATTAGACGATTTTGAAGAATGTCTCAATGAATAATGTGCCGGATTGGTTGATTAATTTTTAATTTAATGCATACACAAAAATAGGAAGGTAGAAAAAAACATGACAAAAATGTACTTTTTTTAGTAGATTTCGTGTTGTTAGTCAATGTCGAATTTGGAGTTGAAGTTTTTTAACGACTCCACAGCCCTTGTTTTTCACACTATATTTAGTTTGTACGTTTGTCATTTCCTCAAAGAAATTCTTAGCCTGGATAAGTGCTTCCCTAATCGAAATCGCTATCCTCCGCTTCAAGGATAATATGAGTGGGAAGGACATTCCATCAATATAGTCATTTCTTTAAACATCGAAATTTTCCGAACTGGCACTGAATCTAACGACTATAATCACACACCTGAACTTAATTGATTTAAACCAGATTAATATATCAATATTTTGTTATATTTCATGTCATATTAAATTAATATGAGAATTTCGTGTCCCTTTAATTATCTCCTATCTTTTTTGAGTCCATTGATTCTTTGAATATATTTACTGAATTATACGAAATCAATTGATGATGACTGACATTTAACCTTACAAGTACGTGATAAAAAAGCGCATTCAATATTTGTAAGAGAATAACTTATTATTTAATTAATATTATATGTTTAATTTTTTCAGTAAAATTTACCACTGAAATCATAGAAATAGTCGGCGTACTGTGAAAAGAAATGTCGAAGAATTTCACTTCAATTTGATTATAATGGAAGGTGTCACTGATTGTACAAATTCAACGATTTTCCATATTCAAATAGGTATTGTCATAATTTTATTGAAATAAGAGCTAATGGAAAAATACTGTTTTTGGTAGGAATTGAATAAAAAAGTTTTTTTTTCATTAATAATGAAGCTATTTTTTAAAATATTTATTTATTTTATTTCATTAATTAATACGTTACAAAAATAAAAAATGATGAGTTTACTGCATTTGCAACGACAAACATAATTATTAATTTAAGGTTTAAAATAAAAAGATAAAAAAAAAACCTAAAAAAAACGGGATAACAAGGGAGCCAACCAAGCAAACTCGTGGAATATCTACTCTAATACATAAAAAAATAGCATCCGTGAACTCACTCTCGTCCACATGTAATATGTCGATATACGAAGCAATAATATTGAACATTGTTGATGCTCATACCATTGGCATCCCAATTGTACACTTCGGATGAACAAACAATTCATGCCCACGACTTCTTAAAAAAATATCTGGAACAAACAATTTGATATTATAAAGGATGGCAGAATTCTCATTTTGTTCTCGTATAAGTCTAAAGAAATATTTGGCGAGGTAAATTTGTCTTCGAGTTTTCAAATCAGAAGTGAGCATTCCTAAAAGAAATTCAGTGGATAAAACCATGGAAAGTATCCATATTCGTTTATTCTGAGTTTTAAATGTGTCTAGACACTAATAGTGTCCGGTCAGAAAGTTTTAACACCTTCACGCTGAACGTAATGATTTTTGTATCGGTTCTATAAATATATATTAGGTTAGTACCAATATTAACCAATATTATAATATAGGAAAGACGTCAGTGGTCACATGACTACACTAGAAGAGCTAAGTGAGTTAACATACAATATAATTTTCGTGAAATCTAAATAAGGTTTATTATGAACACCAGTCGATTAAAACCAAATTTATAGCCTTTAGATAGAGTCTGGATACTAACAATTCTTAATATAATATATGAGCGTTAATATGATAGACCTTTTTTTTGTTTTACAATACTTGTACTTGGTATTTTAATCGTATTTTCATGTTCAACGCTGTCACGTAAACGGCTTGCAATGTAGTTTTAAGATGGAGTCAAACTGTTAGAGCTAAAATCGAAAAGTATTGTTTTCCTGAAGAATCGATTAAACATTCACGATTGGCTATAATATGTTTACAGTTAAGTTATTCAAAAATGAAATCTCTTTAGTATTGTTAATTTAAGATAAGCTTAGTTGTTGTATAATCTATTGTAACAAATATTGACACTTAAGGAAAAAAGAAACGTAAAAAGGTTTAACAGACACAAGTACATATTTAGTTTGCCAATTGAAATACATTCTATAGTTTATGATATCGACTGAAGGTTCTTGATGGAATTTCAATACGAAATATGAAATATTGAAACTTTGTACGATTCCACATGATTTGTTAGTAACGACCCGCGTTTCGCCTGTCGGAATCTTTAGGCATTCAAGGCTTAAAAATTTATTCTAAGCTAAAAACTGCAGCTGACAAATAAAAAAATACTGTAGACTAATAAAACTAACACTTCAGTTTTGTTGCATCCTTGTGATAGAATGTCCGAAGATGCCGAAGCGAAATCCGACTCGTGAGTGACAAAGCATGCGGAAATGTACAAAGTTTCAATTTGTAACAGTCGATTTAATAGATAATTTTTATTTATTATACACTCTAAATTTCAAACAATGTCAAAATAAAAAAAATAGTTTCTATTTCCATGGACTGTGTTATTTTAAAATCGTGCAAAAAAAGAATCGAGTGTCTTGTCGACTATGCGAAATATTTATTAACAAAATCTTGTAGAGCTTACTTACTTACTATACTTACATTGCTAATTTTTTCACCGTGTTATCAAATAGTTTCACCAAGTAAATGCCAATTCGGCCAATCGTATATATTAATATTATTCGGTTATGTAAATGACTCGTATTGTCAAACAGTGAGATGGATTGACAGAGGGGACCTTAAATGTTGGTTGGTTATGGATAGTCACAATCATGTACAATGATCAACGGTTTCATTTGTGGGGTGACAGATACTGCGATCGGCCAGATAAGGGTAACAGTTACTTTGAATGGTCATCACAAGTTGGTAAGATTTGTTTCGAAAAAAAAAGTTTTTTTTTAATACACATTTCTCAATATTAACACATAATAGTTATAAGAAATTTAAGGAAATAATGAGCAATAAATTACAGTGATCGGTCACCCTCAGAAATTTATCGGCCACCTGGCTTTTTTGCATTAAAAGAATAATAATATTTAAAGTAGACTTAGCGACTAAAAGGGCAAATTATCAAATATTTAAATAAAATTTTACCATTGCCACATCATATACATCAGCGGTCACATGTAAATGTCTTGTAGCCTCACCGGTACAAATTAATTTTAAATTTCACAATTTTATTGAAAATTTTCTTAAAATGAAGCTAACATGTCTGCTTATAAATTTTGTAGAACTGATACATATATAACCATTCTTTCACCGTGCTATAATGGAGTTCTACCGAATAAATGCTAATCAGTTAATGAAGCCTATTGTTTCAAATAAGGATGAGTGGGTTAAAAAAATAGTTTTGAATATAAACTAGCTTAAAGAATTCGTAAGTCGGAATTTTAGTGTCATTACTTTTTCTCATTTTCCATATATGCATATCGTTACAAAAGGTAGAAAGAAAACTGTAATGGAAAGTATGAAACATCTACATGATGTTAGAAATCTTCTATTCAACATTGGTCGTCTCTATCTGTGTGAAATATTAAGTGTTGTTTGAGATTTAAAAAAATGTTTAATTGTGAAAATATCACTCACAGAACCTGATTTAAATATGAAAACATATTTATTATAGGTCAAAAAGTCTTTTAAATAAATTTATAAAACCAGTTTTTGAAAACCGGTTGTTAATTTCACATGTTATGTTTTCGTCCGCATTTCTTTTGTACAAAACAATACTCAGTTGTGGTTAGCGGGAAACTTAACGCTAACTGTAGTGAAATATTTATTGAAAAATTTGAATTGTTACAACTTTGTACGATTCTACATGTTTTGTCCCTAACGACCCGGATTTCGCCTTTCGGCATCTTCTAGCATTCGATCTCTCGGATGCAACATAACTGACGTAAAATAAACAGTTAGACTCGTAGATATACTAAAGTTATTAATTACAGGAAAATATTTACCCAAAGGCAAGCAGTAAATTACAGCTAAAACAAATTTAACAATATTATTCTAATAAAAGTTAAGACAATTTCCTGTGATAATTTTATTAAACTATTATGACTAAACTAAACTAAAAATTATGAGTCATTCTTGAAAAGGTTTTTCAACAAATATCAATCAACTAACATGAAAATATAAATGGGTTCTTTTTCGTTAGTGACAAAACATGTGGAATCGTACAAAGTTGTAACGATTCAAATTTGATATTGAATTTCCATCAAGCACCTTCAGTTTTTATCATAAACTGAAATATTCATTGATACTTTCGGCAAGGCAAGAGCGAAAGGATTTTCAGCGGATATATAATTCAAACCGAACAATTTAGTGAGTGTCGTATTTGCGCTTCTCTTGTCGCCTCTGAGGTTCATTAGCATAGTTCAAACGGAGGCCATATCCCATAGATGAACGATCCGTGCTCTATATATTATATTAAATTATAAAGCGTGTTACGTCAAATGGAGTGGTGTATTATTGGGGCAATTTTCGTATGTATGTGCGTCTGCAAAGTGGATCGCTTCTAAGCTGCGATAGCCGACCGCTAGTCAACGGCAGACCGTCTAGTTCCGAGCATCGTTTTCCGCGCATTGAAAAATGAAAACTTCTCACGTGCTAGGCTGTTCGCTAGCCTTAATGCTATGCATTCTCCAAAAAGAAGGTAAAGAACAACTCATGCTAAATTCCGCCCTTCTGACATTACAGTATGTGCATTTTATTGGTTGGTTTTATATCAGTATTTCTTATCGGAGTGTCGAGTGGATTATATAATTTAAAGTGAAAAGCTCAACCGGTCGGGTCACTAGGAAGCGAGATTTAAGTTGCATTTGTAACAACTGTTACAAATGCACATCTACGTTAATTTGTTCACATGGAATGTTTCAGGTGCCATTGATTAACAGCAATTTTCCACTGCGGCTTATTAATATTCCGACTAAATCGGTTAGCTCACAGTTAATTGTTTCAACCTCAGTCACATTTTACTTATTTCGCATATATTGTTGTATAAATTAGCAGAATTAAACTTTGAATGTTTAATGTATGTTATATTCATTATCGATACCCCGCTAAAAAAAATTTTTTTTAAGAATACCATATGAAACAAAGATATAGAAATCTAAATAGTAAATATATTTAGCTATCATAAGTAAACGAGAAAGGTCAAAAGCTATCTTTACTGAGGTCGAACAATATATTTATTTTTGTAAGTAAACAAATCGTTATGATTTTTAAAACAAATATTTGCATCTGATAAATTGTTTATTGATATTTAAAAATTTAAATTTTTGAAACATTTAATTGATTTATCTTGCAAAATATAATCTATGTTTAATCTCACAAAATACTATATATTGAGGAAGAAAGCTAAATTAATGTTCATTATAATAATTCGATAGTATACTATGTTTCCCTAAAAGCTGTTTTTAGGTAATTCTTTTATTTTATAATATTAAATTCAACTAAATGTTTATTCAAACGTTGACATGTATTTTTTTAATTATTTTAATGAGATAATTATAGCACGGTGAAAAAATAGTAATGTATTATAGTTCTACAACATTTATAATATTTATAGTTGATAGCTATTTCGGATTACGTCCCCATCAGTATTCACTAGAACTAATTTCTGACGATATAAGCCGAAATAGCTATCAACTATATATATACCTTATAAATTTTTCAGAAATAAAATATATTGCTATTTTTTCACCGCTTTAAAATGGATTTCCACTAAATAAATGTCAATTCAATCAATAAACTATGAGATAATTATAAGTAAACACATTTTATAAGTTATAAAAATATATTTATCGATCTAAAACTACGTATTCATTTAAAATAAATAAATTCATCACAAAGTCCTGTAGCTTATTAATAAGAATAGAAAAACGTATATATTCTTCATTAAATGTGTATGATGTCGTCAACAATCACAGGTGCTTTATATAAATTGCATATTATACGAGGACAATAAATTTGTTGCTGTCATTGAAAAAGAAACTATTTTTATTTTTTTAAATTTACATTTAAATAAAGCATGCATAATGTAAGGTCAGAACATGTATGTCGTGTTTCAGTCACAGTTAAGAAAGTTCTATGGTTACCATAGAAATAGCTTATGAAATCAACTGCAATGCAGTTTTCAAGAAGGGGTAGGAAAGAAAATAGTTTACGTTTTCTGAACATCCACGAATTGAAAATTTTGAGAACAGATTTTTCATGTGCATGGCCAAATCTCTTCATTAAATTTTTAATACAAAGATCTATATAAATGACAGATGACAATATGTATTGTTTGCCTGCAAGGGAGATTAAATAAATCCGCAATTCATATTAACTAAGTAAATATGTAACGTAAAACACACCTTTATTTGTGATTTTGAATGATTATTAATTTACTTTTGTCGTTGATTATACATATAATGAAATAAAAATCTCAATTATATAAAAGTGACATAAATTAATTGTATTTTAACGATCAAATTTAGTTTATAAAACGGAATGTAAATCGTTTCAATTGACGGAAAAAAATATTTATAATAAATCTTCATCAACTCATTGATTATCTTAGACGTTGTTTTATGATAATTCGTATTTAAGATTATTATTTTGAATATATATATGTATATAATATGGTGACGATTTGACCGGCTTAAGTTTTTCTAGTATGCTAACTTGAATAAAAACAAGAGGGATACGACAGAAATGTGATAAATCTATATTAAGAAATTCATGACAGTTTTCGATGAAAAAATAAATCTCTGTTTGTCGGCTAAAACAGAACACACGATGAAAGTATTTTTAACTATGTAGATCATTTTTTGTTTTTTTTTTACAACTTTTTTCGGCCACTATACAGCAGATCGTGTAGTACGTCAGTGTCGAGCGAAAAATATGAATATTTAAAACAATTTTAAGCAAAAAAAAAATAGTATATAAAACAAGATTATCCAAAACTTTAAGACAATATATAACAATACGTTACTTTAAACGAGTTAAACTGTCACTTGTTGGTGGAATGGAATAATATTTAAATAATAAAACACAATATTTAGTTCTGTTCAACAATTTTAAACTATCTAGATCAGGGCTGGTTTTGTTCATCGTAAATATTATCAGGTATTTTGTTCAAGATAACATAAAATTATGGAAACAGTATTAAAAATTGTTATATTTATCAGTATTTTGATGATAAATCATTTTCCACGTAAATAAGCAATTCAATCACTTTTACTGTCACTTCTTGATTAGAAGGCATGATTTTTTTGTTAATTAAAACACAGTTTTTAGTACTTATTTCTACAATATATGAATCATAACACAGCACCGGTTTCGTTCATCGCGAGTTTTATAAATGAAACCTTTTGGTAAACCGTCCGTATTAAATATTTAAGGGTCGAACGATATATAAAGTCTTGGAATACATTCTTAGAATTTCAATAAAATAAAATATCAAGTGAGGCGAAGTAGATTTTAGTATTTCTGATACGATAGAAGCTTTTTTTTAATATATACGTTTCTTGTAGTCTTAAGTAGTCGCTTTTAGTTTCACTGTCAAATCCGGGTTTGTAACATTGGTTAGCATTTCGTAAAAAGCAATCAATTACAAAAATAATAATAAAAAATCGGAAATTTTAAGATAAAGACGTTTGTGTTTTATTGTCTTTAATCCACACATTTAAATGATTATTTGTTTGGTTTTCCAAGACTACCTTTTATTACATTATATTTGAATTAATAATGATTGAAAAATGCTGAGTTTAATGAATTAAAAATAAAATTATTATTACTATAAATTGATTAAATTAAGGTGTTTTATATTATTGTTGCTGGTCATGTATTACAATAGCATAAATGTATATTTTACAGGACCTGATTTGAAATATAAACAGTTTTTTTCAGAATAATCTAACTGTTTTTCTGTATATATAATTATTATCAGATTTTTGTAATTTTGAAGAATACATAAAGCAATAGTTGTATAGATTTTTTCAATTATCTCAATAAAAGGCAACTAGAAACTATCTAGTATTGCATTAAATTGATAACATTCATATAATAATATTATGGTACAACGTGATGCGGTAAGCGATAGACTCCAATATTTGACAAGCCTCGTTGTACGGTCAGGTTAAAGAGTATTTTCGGAATAAAATGTTATAATATTTACTCTTTCTATAATATATAATCAACTAAATTCGAAATAATTACAATGAACGAAAAAATCTAAGACAAAGTAAATAAATCGTACTGTAGAGTAACCAATAAAAATCCGTAGTCTGAAAATACACTGTTGGAAAAAAACGTTCCGTATGCCTTGTTAAGTTAAGAAGCTATGAGTACTACACTCATCCCTTGATTTATGCGCTACCCATTTTCCGCTTTCCCCTTTAACGTCAGAATAAATAACATTTTTTTTTTTTTAAATCAAACATGTTTTGTGGCACGCGTCACACAAACGCGTATGTTACATCAGGTTACTCTCACTTCTAGCACCAGACTTCTTCAGAGGAAATTTACAAAGACTTAAAAATACAAAACACAAAAATTAGTTCCAGACTCTTTAATAAGACGAGAAGAATAGCATGATGAACTGATTTGAATCCGATGGTAGTAGTGATTTAGAACTAACCAAAAAGAAAAAAAAGCATTGAATTAGAATATAGCAGTGAAGAGGCGGAAAAATAAAATTGCAATTGTATAATTATGCTTTTAACTATAAACATGTCATCGACTTATACACCCAGTCCTTTTTTTACGCGAATTCGATTATACGCGATTTTTTTGGACGGCACCGTTACATTTTTTTTACGCGCATCACTCGTTTTTACGCGATTTTTCCAAATTTGTTTTAAGCAAGAAATTTATATATGATGTTAGGCATGTAAGTTTCATTATTTTTTAAATAAAAAAATATATGTATTTTTAAAACTTAATTTTGTAAAGCATTCCATTTTTTTAAATACACATATGTTGCAATTGCCAAATGTTGACAAGTGTATCGGATATTATGCGAATTTATGTTTTAGGGTGTGTAAAGAAATATAATGCAATTGCGTAAAATCATGGGATGTGAGTCCGCTCGTAAACTTGTTTAAACACAACGCATTTATTAAATTCGTTGAATAGCATTTTTTTCGGCCATAAATTTTACCACTTTGAATTATTATGTCAAATAAATGCACTTCAATGACGTCCAAATATTTTAAATATTAAAAAATAAATGCGAACCGAAGATAAAAATATTACTCTTGAAGTAAAAAGCATTTAAAATAAACCAAATTTACACTTGCATGAGTATTTAAAAAACACATTTTTAACTTGGCTTTCATACATATTCCGATATACAAGAGTCCGAGCAAAATTCAGATTCATACAAAATTCAATACTTTCGCTCAAAAAATCGCATACGATTACATTTCGCAACCGAAAGTGACAGCAGCGAATAATTCATACAAGTGAAAAAATTATATTTTTATAGTCTCATTATATTTTTATAAGCAATAAAGACATGAAAATATATATTTTTTTTGCACGAATTTTAAAGAGCAAATTTTGGTTTTTCATACGTTTCTGGTACTTTTTCACGCGATACTTTAATTTTTGGAACCAAATTGTCAAATTATATGAAAGTTGTGATTTTTTTACGCGATTTTTTTTACGCGCCGTTTTCTGGAACCAATGTATCGCGTAAAAAAGGACTGGGTGTATTGACCTATTAAATTTATTTCTTAGTAAAATTCTCCTTTTTTATGCAGATATATATGTGTATATACAATGTACTCGTTTTAAGTGGTTTCTGCAACCTATCCCCCTACTTTATATGAACTTTAAGTCTCGATTTATGCGGATTTTTATTTTCTGGAACCTATTTTCTGTTTTTCTATGAACTTGAAGTCTCGATTTACGCGGTTTTGATTTACAGGCTCTCTCTTGGAACGCATCTGCCGTGTAAATCGAGGGATGAGTGTATATGGTTTTGGCACTGAAATACGCCCTTGTACATAACAGCACGTCTTATTTTATTCAGCTAATCAAATTCGAGAGGTTCGATTCTTGTATCGGTGAATTCTGCCTTCTTAAGGAACATTGTGTTAAAATTGAAGCTCTATTTCAATTAAGTATATTTATTTTCAGAAGTGTTAGAACTGACTGATTGATTAATATTTTAAAGTGTCGGGTCTCCATTGCTACGAATGTAACAGCCACAACGACTCGCGATGTGCCTTCGCGAAGCTCCCCGACTCCATGAAGAAGGACTGCGCCCTCCAAGACAAGGGCACCACTTACACCATGTGCCGCAAGATCACACAAGTGATCGAGTTCGAGGTGAACGGTATGCCGCCCGATAACCGCGTTATCAGAGGCTGCGGATGGGACGAATCCAACTACAAGGTACATATGACTTCTTTTTCAACACATTCAAGGTTAAATGAATGAATAGGTCAAAGGCCAAGAGTGATACATAAGATTGTTTCACTACAACTTCATCACTTAAAATGAAATATTGCATTTGAGAACTGTTTTGTGTTATATTTCATGCGGAGTCCGCACATGATACTTTATTTATTAGTATAGTGTGGATTGTCAGCATCGATTGTTAGGGATTGCACTACCAGGTGAATACATGATAACCGGCATTTCATATAAAATACCGTTTTTTTCAAATATCAATGCGAAATATGTTAAAATGTTAGAAATTGCGATCGCAATATCAGGAGGAATGAGATGCTTCAACGGCCATATTTATTTATTATTTACAAATTTTACGTTAACATTTACAGAGGCATAAAACTACTTAAAATTATTTTTATTTAAAATAAAATAAAATTTTAAATAGCCCTAGTTCATTAATGTTTTAATTTTGACAATTTTAATTAGTCTTGAAAAAAATGTCTTCTGCGATTATATATAATAAAAATTGTAGAAATAGACATTCACACTGTAATTTATTCTAATATAAAAATTATATTTTCATTTTAAAATCACTATTCTAATAATGAAAAAACAGTCTAAATACCGGAATTTCAGTTTTTGTAATACCGGTGTTGAAATCCCTGTGTACAGTCAGTACGACATAACGAGTGAAATAAAATAATTGTTGGTCAAATAGTTTTCAAAAGAAAACGTAATTTAGTATGCACGTTTATGCTGTCATTATGAATACATTAATTATGGAAGCATTTTCACACTATTTATTCCCAGTGGCGTACTAGTGCAAGAGGCCGTTTAGGGTCTTATAATAATTTATACGTGTCCCAAATATTTTTAATAGTGTATTAGAATTTTCAAAAATTAATTCTTGGTGTTAATTAAACTTATGAAGATTGTCGGAATTTTTTTTTATAATTTTACTAGTTGACCCGTCGCGCGTTGCTGCGATCTCAGAGAAAGGAAATTCAAGGAAACTCGTTATGAATACAAAAAAATAATTGTCGTTTTTATTATACTTATTTACTATCTGGGGAAGAAATGGTATGCTAGCAACATTCGTGTGAAAAAACTCAACTCAATAAATATGTAAATTTTTATATCGATCGGATGAATGGTGCAGTAGTGCATAAAGGACAAATACAAACACATACATTGATTTAAATATATAGATAGATAGAAGAAGATCTGATTGTACACCGATTTTTTTGGAGGGTTGTTATGCCAGAATCCCTCGCGGGAGTGTACTTAAGATATTCTTAATGTTTCATATTGATTTTGGGGAAGGGATGTTGAACGGGTGGTATGCTAAAACTTTTGCGGGAGTACACTCAATAAATTTGTAAAGTTTCATATCGATAAAATGAACGGTGTGGTAATGCATAAAGAACAAACACACACACATACATTGGTTGACTTTCTTATACTTTAAACTGTCAATTATCAGCCTACTGTAATCTGTCGTATCAACAGTTGAGACAATTTACCGCCTAACGTATTCAGTGGGTTACGTTAGTTCTGCGTTCATAGAAAATTTAGATGCGGATGGTCCGCATCGCACAAAAAGCTCACTCGTGCATTTCCGCAAAAGAACTTTTCATACACAGTGGGTTCCTATAGATAATTACCGAGTCATAATACAGAACTAGTTATCGATCATCGTTGTTGAATTGAATACATTTTTTTTTATTTCGTAAAATGTGTCAAAGCTTTTGAATCAATTTTATAGTTACTTTATGATAGAAATGAAACCTTATTTGCTTAGTATGGTACTATCGAACTTCATATCAAAAATGCGAGCAAATAATCGTCAATCGTGATAATCTTCAGCTGATAATGCTCACGATGAGCGAAACCAGTCCTAGTAATAAAAAAACAAAAATTGGTACCACTTTTAATGTGTTTACGGTCACTTCTCGACTTAAAGGCATGATATTTTAAATAATAAATACATGTTCTTTAATACTTATTTCCACAATATATTTTACGATCAGAAACGGTTTCGATCATCGCGGACATTACCAAATGATCTAAAAAAAAGGTTGCACTTAAAATTGTTATTTTTTCTTTTCATTCGATTACGATTTATGTAACAATCTGAAAAACGTACGGGACCTCATCATTAAAAACGTATAAAATTAATTCACAACCGGTGGGGATCTGAATGGTTATTGAAAACTTTTCTCGAGATAAGACAAATGATTATTGGTAGAGCATCGTAACGGTAAAACGCTCACTTTTGGAAAATTGGAAAACGTTTAAGGTTATGATAGGGGAAATAAAAACTAACTAACGTCAAATGAAAATTCTTGAAGTCTGATTGTAAAAATAATCTCAATTTACTACTCGGTTATGATGATCAGTTAAACATTATTTCATTCACCTTACTTCTGCGTGTATACATTAAAATAAATTGTTATTTTGTATGCGCTCTGCAAGAAGGTCGTTAAATACATTCGGTTCGATTTGCGGTCAAGGTTGATATAAAAAAGTTCCTTAACATAGATTCGTATAAAAACTCAATAATTATTTCTTAGTATCTTTCACACTTAAATGAAACAAAAAAATAAACTTTTAAATAAAATATTGATAAATATTTGTTTCTCCCATAGAAGCGTGATTTGAAATGATGTACAGTGGAGTGGAACAACGATAAAGAGCAGCACTTGTGTCCGATAATGAAATTTATTACAGGAAATTATTTTGGCTTAACTTATAATTCTAAAACATATAACATTTATTTTTAAAGAATATCTGGCATAATAGCTAATGGCCAAGGCGTTAGATTTATTGTAATTTTATAATATATGAGATTACCACAAATACTAATGAAATGTTTAAAATTGTTAAGATTTTAATCTAAACCCATCTATTCTCTACCGCTACACCAAAGAGACTTACGTAATAATATTTGAAAGCTAAAATTAAAAATATATATATATAACATCGATATTTAAAAAAATCGGTTCGATAGTGATTTTATATGTAGCGATTTTTTTTTAATATAAAAAAATATTTAAATATCATATGTTAAACAATTTTCTTCGTCATTCATTTATAACTTTTAAGGTGTTAACTGTCACTTCTTGATGGAAAGGCATTATATTTTAAATAATAAAAACACATTTTTTTAGTACTTATTTCCACAATATATTTTTTGATCAGGACCGGTTTCGCTCATCGCGAGCATTATCAACTGATCAAGTTCAGTTGATAATGCTCGCGATGAGCGAAACCGGTCCTGATCAAAAAATATATTGTGGAAATAAGTACTAAAAAAATGTGTTTTTATTATTTAAAATATTCATTTATAAGTTAGAATTTATGAAAAAAAAGTAACTTAATGTTATCAAGTGAGAGGTTGCCGACAAAAAAGTGAGCTATATTATTCTTATTACACAACTTAAATAAAAATATAATTTTATCAAGTTTATCAATTGATATCATTACTGCGGAAGCATCAGTGTTCCAATTTATTCCTTAATAATTGTCACTTGTATTATATGATGCAGTATGAAGTATTTTATATAACATATAATACAACTGCATAATGAAATATGCCTGCAGAGACATGTGACATGTCCTGTGCAGCGAACGGCATACTGCCCCGAGATCGTGGATGTTAAAGGCCACCAATTAATCAATGATACGAACATGGTGCATTCACGATAATAAATAAGTCACACTGAGTGCTCTTTAATTTATGTCACATCAGTTGGCAATACTTACATATTTGCACAATAACACACAAAAAAAAACACAACACACGCGATTAGTTACTATCAAAATCGATCTATTGAGAACAATCTACTACAGGCTACAAAGCCCGCGCGATAAATGAATAAATTCTATATAAATCTCTCCGGCGTTACAACTTCCCAATGCCATGTAAACCTCGAACCATTATGAGCGCCAAGGAGTGTCATAGATTTCAATATGTTCAACCATGTGCAAAGTGAGACGAAATAATGCCTTTGTACCGGTTTAAATAACGTAATTCGGTGACGTACATAGCTATTCAATGTATTTGTATTAAAAAATACTGTTGTCCATACAATTTATGCATACAGAGCAGAATTTGTTGGGTTCTTAGCGCCTAAAGCTATTAATTATTTATGTCGAAATAAAGAGACGTTTGTTTCCAATTAACACGTATTGACGGACATAAGTGTATGCAAATTGTTCCATTTTTGAAATCGCAATTGCTTATGTAATTTTAGGTTTTGAAGGCATTTTTAACTGCAGTTGGTTCTTTCATATGGTTATCTGAACTATACTATTTAAATTAACTAAAGTTTTAGGATAACGACTTCGAGCTCACACTTGATAAAACAAAATTCAAGGGTTAATATAACTCACATGATTGCATAAAATGTTATTGAAAATATAACCATTTATTGGTGTTTCATAAATATAATACTGGATAAAAAGCTTTTTAGATACAAACATCACAAATTAAGCCTGATATTTCGTAGTAACCTATTTTTACAGCAAAAAACATTCTGAATAAAAACCGAAAAAATGAAATAATACACAAATGAATGATCAATCAAATAAAATTATTTATTTTATCTATATAGCAATATTTTGAAACTTGGCTAAAAGAACAGCGATTTTTTACGATGAAAGTTCCATATTTCTTGTTTACCAAAATTAATACTGGTTGATATAGAAGAAACTATAATTAAATCACACCGGCCTTCCCCAAGTTTGACAGTTAATAAATAATAAATTTCGACATTTGAATTTTCTTTTTCTATATGCGGGTTTTTTGTTGTTGTTATATTTTCGTCTTTTAGAAACAATTGAGCTCTTAAATGTTACAAATACTCTATATATACTAGTAATAGTGACAATTAATACGATAGCATTATGATTTATTACCCGATGTTGTCATAAATTGAGTGGTTATCTCCGCCCTTTCTCTGTTTTTATTGCATTTACGTTAGCTATGTGCCAATATGGAATAATTCATGAGCCTATTGCAACATTGGAACATTTTCAAATATTTTAGAAGTGTGTATTACTTGGACATAGCTATACGCATATTATATGAGGTAAAGAGGGTCATGTTAAGAATGGACGTGTATAAGGAATGCCCATTTCACAAAAAAACTAAGACGCTGCAGTTTGTGGATTAATCTAGCTTATCCATGGATAAAAAGTATGACGTATCAAAATGATCAATGTAAAAAAAAATGTTAAAATTGTTCATTGCTTGAAATATATTTTTTTCCATTAATGATATCGTCGAGCAATTGAGTACTATAGTGGGGAACTTGCTTTTAATAGAAGGCCATACTCAAAAATAAATATTATATATAAATTATTGAAAATAATGAAATGTATCTTGATGATTCGGTTTTACGAAAATTAAGGTTCCATACTTGCTAACTCTTTTGTATAACAACAAATTATTTTTTTTAAAACGTCGAATAATCATATTCTGGAAGAAAAGTACACGTTTGTTATGTACGATAGAATCTTATATTATCGTTTTAAAGGGGTACAATATTGTATGAATGCAAAATGTCTGTCCGCTTATCTTCAACGTGCTGCGCAACGATCCATAGAGTGAGAGAGTGTGTATGTGTGTGTGAGAGAGAGAGAGAAAAAAAGAAGACAGTGTAAATGTTGACATCTGACATCGGCTGTATAATATCACTTGTATTACATTAATGTGATTTTCTAGGGTCGATGCTACCAAAGATCTGGTTTCGGAGGCAGACAAGAAGTGTGCTCCTGCTTAGACGATAACTGCAACTCTGCTCCACGAGGTCTTCCCGAGATCGCAGCTCTGGCGGCCTTCACGGGTGCACTATATTTCCTCTTTTCTCTTAGATTACACTAAATTCATCAACTAGTCATTATGAAAATAAAATAATGAATAAGTACCGCATCGAAATACATATCACAATGGACCAAATTCATCACGGCTTATCAAAGAGATAACACAATTAATTAAACAACCACCGATACGAATCAAATACTATCTTACAATTATGTTCTAATGTGTGATATATTGATTCTTGTCATAAAAATATAAACTGGGTGGAATCAAGCGGTGAATACATGAATTGCTTATGAAATATTATTTTCATTCTTTTTCGTTGCATTGTATTTTGCTGCGCCAAAAAGTCCAAAGATAATAGATTATATGTCAAAATTGAGCAAAATAGAATTAGAAAATAACACAATTTAAATTTCGAAAACCGTTTTGGTGCACTTTCGAAACTCTGTTCAAGTATGCTCAAATCATATTTAAAGTATAATATATTTATCTGTTACTGGTAATGCAGTCGTAAGTTATTGTAGGGTACTGATATAAAATACGAATAAATGAAATTATAATTAAAATGTGTTTTATTATAAATATATCGTGTTTATGTCAAAATTTATAAATGTATTTTTTTAAATGTGACACTATTCCATTAACTTAATTTGAACGTTTTTACATATGTTTAACGCGTAAAAAATGAGCATTGTTCACTAATCATCTTGGTTTTCTTCGATATCTATAATATAAGATTAGCTTCATCCAAAAAGTATCTTGATAGTGTAGAGAAGGACTGTATTACGTCAGGTATCAGAAAATAGACTTGGCCGAGACAATATACTATGATATTATACAATAGTATCGAATTTTACGCTGTCATTTGATAATAGGCCATTTTAATCGTTTAAATTTTCAACTCCTCAGTAGAAGTTCCTGCTAGTTTTATTAAATTCAATTTTGAATATTTGAATGACGATTATTTATCCACGACAGATCTGTGTATCTTCTAATATTTAGTGGCTAGAAAATGGAAATATTTTAGATTTATTCAACACATTTTTTTCTACAAGAAATCTAACAAATGTGAATATAGTAGGAATTCACTCTATCATTCTGACATTTCGTTTTCCCGCATTTTTCTTTCGTTTGGGTGGCAACGATTCGAACGACCGCAATACATTCATTTCACATGTTACTTATTTTCAAAGAGGTATATACAATTTAAAAAAATATTGTATTGTAATGTGACTAAGTGATGGAAATAGATATGTCACCGTAAGTTTCAGTAAAAGACAATAATTATGTTCCATAATTTGGCCTTGAAAAACGTCAAATTAGCTCGCCGGGAAAGATATGATTCGAATGTTCGGCACAGATACTATGAAATGACTGTAATAATCTTTTCTGCGATAGTCTGAAAACAGCGTGAATATACATTTTTATCGCGTTCACTAAAATTGAGTCACCGATCCGGATGCTGTCAGTTGCTATAATCATGATGGCTACGTACCTGTGCATCCGTTTCATGGTGATTATTTTTATTGTAATACACGCGCATAGAATCAAAATGGACGGCGAAACGGATTGTCAATCTGATGTCATTCCACACAAGAAATTAAACTGTCAATGGGTCTTCGCGTTTGTATGTATGCGTTCAAGGATATTTATTTGTCGAAAACTGAATTGCGTAAATTGTAATAAAAATTAATGAAATCCATCAATTATATTACACAGTATCAATGACAGCCATTTTTTAATTGTGAGGCTCACATATCAGACTCTGCGTTTATGAAGTTGCTACTATGGTCTAATGGATAGACCGGGAAAACAGGTGATTTTGGTTCATGTCTTGTCAAGGTCAACATTGGGTTATACTTTTTTTCAGTAAAAAAATTGTGAGAACATTGGGTTATATGAGAATTCATTTATCCTTGAGTAATGTTTGAGTGGTTTATAAAAAATGCCATAGAGATTTTTTTGTATGATATTCCTGTTCCAAATTCAAATATTTATGTACCGCGATGACATTAGCTGTAGTTCCAAATACTAAAAAAAGTCTTCAGCGATCGGCGTTAGGAAGTCAATGTCCGAGTAGAGTGGAGGATGCTGATTGAGGCTTTTTAGGAGAGGGTTTTAAGGTGTAAAGTCCCATCAGAGGACATTTTTTCGATAGCTAAATATCTTCAAACTAATTTATCTACAAAACTCTTCTTGATTATGTATAGAAATTATCAAAATGAAGCCAAGATTTGCATCAAGCAGGAGACCGTAATAATAAGCAATGTCCAACGTACATATGGTTTAATCTTCTGACTTTAACTAACTAACTAGGCTAACTTTTCAACTTTTGAGACGGCTGATTGCTACGTGTTGACGTTGAAGTTGACAATTGAAAATGTTACAGTTTTCAGTGTTTAAACACTGAAAATTAATGTACTCTTTGGTGTTACAATATTGCCTGGTATCCGGATTGATCTTAACAAGATTTTTTAACACCATTTTTCAATAAATTTTTGTCGTTATCTTTGTTAGAATATCATTTGAACAACTCAGTAGGGAACGGCCGGTACTTCAATTGTTAGTTAACATTTGCAGTGACCTTTAATGATGAAAATATTGAGCAATTGTAAAACTTCGCCTTTTCACTACCAAAGTTTTATATACAGAGAAACTCTGTTCGAACGTGCATGGAATCCATTTAATTTTAGTTCATTTAGTTGCCGCTTTTACGTTTCTATATTATATAATTTACGTTTTAAATATTTAAAAATCAGATGCTATTGATGGAGGGGAACAATTTTTACTTAAGGAAACTTTACAGAACTAAATTGATGTCAACATTAACGTAATGACATCTGGAGTTATGGGTATCGATAATATAATGGATAGTCACATCCACGTAAACGAATCGACGAAGAATTGTTTGGTGAAGAAGAGATAAACTTAATGTATCCAATTCTTACAACGGAAAGTGATATGAGGCATAATGAAAATGTTTAAAGTACTTTACTAGAATTGAAAACGTACAAGAAACAACTTTCTTATCGGTTATAAAGACCGAAAAAACTACAAGCCAGAAACAAAAGCACGAATAAAAAAAAATATTTTCAATATTTTATTTATTAAATATCACATACTTATTGCTATGATTTATGATTATGATATTGGATAATTAATTTTATTAAAATAAAAAAAATAGTTTTGTGTTGTTTAGTAAGATATAAAATATGTACATAACATATTTCAAACATTTGGTAATCTCTAAATACAAAAAAATCTTTGAATAAAAAACAAAAACTATTTCGAACATCAATTTTTTGCCTGATTATTATTTTGTAATACTGGGAAATCTCATCTCATTCATTGATTAAAATACTCGTTAATCGTTATTATACGATATACAATATCTATATATTTAATATGAAATATTTCATTTCGATTACAAAAGCATAATATTTCAGCTTGGATGATTTATAAGGTAAGATAATTATTTATACCTGTGAATATTGATAATGCAATGCAATACTTTGCTCAAAACAGCTGATTTTCGTGTCAATTTTTGACAAATAAAAGATGATCAAAGATTTTTATATATATATATATACAGTAGCGTAGATACAAAATAAAGGACAACTTTTTATTTTATACAGTAATGGTTCGATTTAAAAAGAAAATTCTTCTGTGGAACCATTCCTACTTATATCATGTGAATTTTTCTACTTTTTGGACGCTTTAACCCTCTGACTGCTAACATTTCAATTGTTACGAGGCATGAGATTGCAACTTGTTGATACTTAAAGATATATGAGTGTTATTGGGTACATGGGGTAATTTTTATATTGAAATAAAGCCAGGTTTGGCCTGATGATCTACATACGTTTGCCTAAAATTAATAAATCTCAATTAATTTTGTATTCAGTGTTGGAAAATCCCTTAACCGACCGACTAGGTTAGTAACTAGTTCAAAGTCGAACTTCGTATGAATTATCTAGTTATGACACTGGGACACTCACATTTTATGACTACACCCAAATTTGCTGGATGGGCTTCTACGTTTGAAGAATAATTAAATTCGTCTAAATTTACTTAATGATGTATAATATTTGGTTAACTCGTTCGCTGCTGAGCATTGTGAAGGATATTCCAACGTCTTTACTTCAAGAATTGATTGAACAATATTGGTTTGAAGCAATGTTATTGAGTTTGTCAGGACAAATCAAGCAATGTATTAATTCAAAAATTAGCGAGTACAAGAAGGTTTTAACCTGTCGATATTTTCTGCTTAAAGGTGGTTTAAATATCCCAATCAACACAAGTCAAGGATAAAAACGCGAGTTCAGAAATAACCATAAATAATGTTTGATTGATTACAGTTTAGGCTAAGTGTTCTTAGGTAGATATTTTTCAATCAATATATTATATCTTAGGACATTATTGTGTTTATTTTGATTATATATGCAATTATTCATGCCTAACTATATGATGACATTTTAGGAAACCTTAATATGTGGCTTGAAACAGTGTTTTCGACAGTTTATCGAAAACGTATTCGGTAGTGTTTGACTGTTTATGTTAACAGAAAAAGTGAAGAATGGACAGTCAATTTCAAATTACCGCAGAGGAAAATCTTTTGAATGTCAATGAAAACACTTATTCTATACATGATCACAGTTTCAGTCATGAAAATCCCGAAGGATTGATGCGAACGAGTTCTTTGACGAGTCTGGATTTTATGATAAAAGGAGAACGTATGGTATCTGAGTTATGTAATATAACAGCAGAATTTCTTACAAACGACACAAGTAAATCAAACGACATCTCTAGCCGACGAGGATGTACTATTGAAAGACAATTTAACACAATGACACATAATATTTCCCGGCAGCATAAAGCGTCCCAAACTATAGACAATTCGTATCAATCGGGACATAGAAATTTGAAGTATGGATTTGAAATCTACGACGAGACCATTCCTCTCCAGATAATACATCTCGCAGTGGAAGCGTGCACCGTCGCTGAGGATATTGCGATCGCCAATAAATATCGACCTTGCTTTAAAAACATCCAAACTATTTGCGAGAAAACGAGGTCAAATGTTCAGCAACCGGATTCGGCGGTGGCCCAACTGCACTCACAAGGTGTTCCATGGGTGATGAAGAACTTTATTTTCGCCTTCGTGAGAATACTGGACGGATGGAAAGGAATCAAAGAGTTGATGTGTGAAAAGCACGAGAGTTTTGCAAGAATAGAAAAGAAATATTACAATCCGCACATACAGCAATGTTTTCTCGAATGGCAATCTGTGACCAAGAATATGCTGGATCATATCTATCGAACTTTTAAGTCTTTGGATGAAGGCTTCAAGGCGGAGCAGCAGGCGATCAAGAAGAACAATAACTACTCACTTATTCAAAATCAAATAAAGCTCCAATCGAAACCGCAAATGAAGACATCGCAGTATTATGAACCACCCATTCAATGGAACAATGCTTACGGGCAGAATATATCACATGAAATTCAGATGGCAGCAAAATGGTCGACAAACATGGCGATCCCAAACACTTTGTCATCGATTAAGTCCTCGTTTGTAAGTGGGGTACATGTGGACTGCAATAATGCATACAGAATTAATTCTATGAGCAACATCTATGAAAACCAAAAAGTATTGATGGAAAATGATCCAAAGGTTATTAACGGAATGGGCGATTCCTCAAAAGCAACATTTCAGCAACAAAGCAGGAATGATCTCGTTAGCAATAAAATCCTTTCAGACGTAACCAATAAAGCAATGTGCTCGAGCCATTTTTGTGCTACATCGTCTCTGAATGATAAGCAAATGTTGCAAAACAACGGGATTCGAATGCTTAGCAGTAATGCGCCTTTATCTCCTGGGCCGGACAATATTTTGATTTGTAATCGAGACCACAAAGGTCCCATATTAGGCAAAAGTGTGAACTATCAATCATACCGAAGTTGTCAAAATGAATCGACAATACAAAGCCAGATCTCACCGATCAATTGTTTTAATACAGAAAGTTTTTTGAACAACAACTGTAGCTGGCCGAACAACATGTACAATTGCAGCGTACAAATGGAAGGCAACAATATGGAGTCATCTTGCTGTTTACAGTCAAATTGCGGTACTGGCGCAGTCTATATGAAACCTGGAAGGTACAACGTTCCAATCAAAATGGCGGAAAACAAAAGTTTGCTCTTGGGTCTGGAACAGTCGACCGTTGAAAGCATGATAATCTTAAATTCAGATATAGGCGCTGTGCAAAATATGGCCAAGTCTGCACCGGAATCAACAATGTCTTCTTCGCAACTTTCGTATTTTGAACAAAGCAATGACAACATTCAAAATGTTCCTTCATATAATTCAAAATTTAAATACAGTGAAATCGATCAATTGTGTAAGATAGACGAGAAGTGGGAGGCGGCTAAAGGGTCGGCACCAGAATTAATCAATGAAATGAGTATATCTGAGCGACCGACGGTGTATGAACCGTATAAAAAAAATCGACCCGTCAGCAACACTAACGTTATACAAACACCATATCTTTTATTTTCTGGAGAGTATTGCAAAAATTCGAATGTCGTTGACGATGACAATCATATCGAGTCAAACTTTGAAGGTTACGCGACTTCGTGTGAAAACATAAAGCAATTGAATGCATTGGGGAAAAGTCAATCAATTGGGAAACGGGACTCTATAATAGAAAAAGATTTCGCCAATAGAGATATTGCGAAGAAAATTAAAAAGAAGAATAAGTTTTTGATGGTCAAACAATTTGGTAAAAAACGAGATTTTGATGCCATTAAGAGAATGGAGAATATTTTGAATTCTGTGTTGACCATGGAAAAATCTTTGGGTATAAACACTGACGTGGATATAAGCCAGGTAAGTTTTTGATTCAAAATTTCATTGGTAAAGCCAAAAGGACCATCGTCCATATATGACGTCACACGCTACGAGTTTTTAATACTATTACGTAAAAGATTTTCATAAGGGGTTAGGTTTAATAAAACGACACAAAATCTAAGCAATATTTGAATTTCGTTTGAAGTAAAATATGTCGTGAAAGAATCAATACGTTGGAGTTTTTATGGAGGCGGGATTAAAAGTGTAATGTAAATTAGGCAGGGAAAACGATTTTGCGTAATGATGGAGAGGTGGGAATTAAAAATAAATGATTGATATAATGATATTTAAAGCCATTGATGGACTGGGTCTAAAATATTGGTTACCAGGGGTCAAAGGGGATCCAGTCATCTAGCGCAAAAATAAATTTGCCCCACATATAATTTTACATTTATAGCTTGTTGCATTTCGATACAAATTTCGAGCGTCCCTGTTAAAAGACCCTTTATAATGTTCGAATTCGCTGTACAAAATAGAATGAACTGTCTTGTTTTACATATGCTGTTTTCTGCTTTAGGCTTCTCATTACCATTCTGTGATTAAAAATCCAATTACATTTGATCAGGTGTCTGGTAAGATACGCAATTCTTCGTTTTACACTATTGATCTTCTAGAAAATGACATAAGGAAAATATATGCGGATGCCATCACACATTTGGAGGTATTTTTCATAAATCAAAGTCATACATTTTGCTTAATTTAATTATAAAGATATCACTCTGCCATAACTGAAATGTGAAATAATTGCTGTCAATTCTGCTGACAGTCTTTCGGTAATGCTGGCTGTTCAGAATATTTAATCATCAATACATTCTATTATACTTTTCAAACACAAAAAATATGTGTGTGAAGTATTAAAATTTATATCTTAATTAACATTAATGTATATATATGTCTGTCTTTCATTGTATGTCCAAAAAAATAGACTAATAGAGAATTTGTGAGAGTAATTATTTAATGATTTTTTAAGCGCACACATTCTCTCTTCTCTCTTTGAATATCATTCGCGTCAAGCGTATTGAATAAATGTTGACAGGTGACACTGTCGCCTTGTGGTATAATTTTTAGACAATAAAATGCGTTCAAATTTTTACCGAGGAAAATAACGCATATAGAACATGCCCACATCTTGCCCGCTATGTATTATATATGTGTTGCAACTGTACAATAATATATTTTAGATTCACTTATAATTCTAAGAGATATGGTGCAATAAAAAGATTTACATGCTGAATTACATTTGAAAGCAATTTCCGCCATTTTATAATTTTATAACCTCCATAGGCTTATCCGGAATCGATGTTGAAATCGAAAATTGAAAAACTGTCTCAGTATTTTGAAGATATCATCGTAAGTGACGACTTGTCAGATGTCGGAAACAGTTCCAAGTGCAATAACAACGTATATTCTGTGAAGAGCATACTGAAGAAGTCTGATTTGAGTCCGGACAAAAATATATCGTTTGCACGTGAAAGTAAAATGATGCCAAATTGATTTCTTTATAAGTTCAATTAACACAGATGAGTTTCCATCAATTGCTCTGGTCATATACACTTGATGCGAAAACGGCACAGAAGATTTTGGTATTGAAAATTCATTAAAAATTGACAGATATCCAGAAAATTTTCAAAATTTTTCATTTATGAAAATATTTTTTCTATAAGTATTTTGAAATAAATTCTCTTTATATATTATATATGAAAATTGTTGTTACACCGCCTTAGTTCTCTTTTCACTTATCACTCGGTTAATTTATTGTTTTTGATATACATTTCAATTGTATAGAATACATAATCGTCATATTAGGCTTAATGAATGCTTAATCTACAAATTTTAGCTGATATGACTGAACAATATTTAAGCTTATTAATATTTAATATAAAACATAAATATTTTTTTTCGAAAAAGTGATATTTCTGTGCAATAATAGGATATGCTTATCGTCAGTCGAATATTAAAAATTTATAAAAAAAAAGTCGTACAATTATGATTAATACACATTTGTTCATTGGTGGTACCTTTGTAAATAAAGTTTAGGACCGTTTTAAGAAAATCTAGTCATTTTTTTAAACTATTATTGGTAGACTATGCTTTTGGAAGTTAAATTAATCACGTAATTAATTTGTCAGTAAGATACTATTGAAGCAATTATTAAACTGATATTTTTCTAAGTTAGTTAATTTAATCTAAAATAATACTTTTTTTTTAATTTAATATTATTTGTTCTTATCACAATATTGTTGAAATATCATATTTACATTTATTTTGGTTACTTAAATGCTGTTCATAATGTTAATGAAGGAGTTGTATAAATTTCATTATTTGTTTGAAATAATCTACTATGCATATAAAATAAATCGATAAAAAACTGTAGGTGCTTAATTAAAAATATATAATAATCAGACATGAAATCTATCGATTATTTTTCAAATGTTACAAAATAAGTATTTTGAATGTAAATTAAAAATGTTTTTTACCAGTTATGCCCGAATTTTTAATAAAATAATGAAAGTATCAATTTTTAATATTGTCGAGCATTTTACTTACTAAATCGATGAAACAATGATATTAAATCGAAACACAAATGAATTGTAAGTGAGCAAATTGTTTCAAGATATTAAGGATGTAATGTCGGTACAAATTTATAAAATTGTTGCTAGGAATTTGGTATTGACATGTCTTCAAATTTTATCTATTTCGATTTCAATAACCCACTCATGATTATCAAAAATCCGCCAGTGACTAATAATAAATTCTTATATAATGAATGACCGCAAAATCATTTAAGTTTGAATAGTTTTGTAGAAAATTATGATCATAACTGTTATTTGCAATGAAAAATATTATATTTACAAACATTTATTATGGCAGTTAAAGATCGAAGTGTGCGCGATTTTTCATAACGAGCTGCAACGTGATAACAATCAAAATGGCCGGCTAATCGGTTGTAAAATCTAAATATTGTTATTTTATGTACAAGCGTAAAAAATATGTGTAAATAAAAACATTCATTTTTCCTTGGCGGCAGTATGAGGTGTTATTTGCTTTTATTGTTTTTTCATCTCAATTCTGAAGAAAGTTATTAGAAATAAAACTGTTATTAAAAACGTTTGATGCTGATATTTTACAATTGGATATTTTCAGATTTTTTGCAATCAATTTTGCAGCAATAAATGTGAAGAATAATTTATTTTATCGAAGAATAAACGGGAGTTTATCATAAAACTCCTCCTACGGCGGTGTGATATATGGAAAACAGTTCTAGCAAAATAGCAACCCCAATCGCCGTGCCTGTCATTTTCGCTAAGTTTAAATAATCCAGGTTCTAGATTTCTGGGAGTATTATGACTTCCGATAAATACGGGATTGAACATAATTCTTTTAAGATTGGTGGGAGGAATAATTAAAAACGGTATTTTATTTTAAAATATGCGCTCTAGTGATATGATTACAAGTATCCACACATGGAAGATCTGAATCGGAAAAATAATAACGTATGAATTTTCTTTTATTTGACGTAAAACGTAATATATTTATCGACATTGTAATGCTTTGACTGAAATGCATTGTTAGTTTAACGATTTTCTTCAAAATTTTTAGCAATGAACTATTGCAGTTCTATATCTGTATCCGTTACCTGTGACATTTAAGAATAATCATTATTTTATTTGTAATTTCCCTCAGTGAGACGACTTAGTACTTACTATTTTTCAATGTTACGAGTATAAAAATATTTATTTCCAAATAAACATGGAAATGGGTTATGATTGCTGGAATGCTTAACGAAATTAATTTAATTAATATATATACAAAAAAAATCTTTTCACGTTATTTTTCCTAAAATTTTGTGACAAATGTAAAAAAAATCACAGATACACATATATTCAACCTCAGCTATTGAATTAAATAATTTAATATACATTCAGTGCATTACTTTACATTTCAACTTACCAGGATATTAATATTAAATCAAAATATATAAGAAAAGCCTAACCTAAGCGAACCAGCTCAAAAATTTGCTGCAGGATTTCCATGTGAATTTAAGCTGTTGTTTCCCAAATAAGGTTTTGTGGCGTCATTGAAGATAGCTGTTTACTATCATTATAAAGGAATCTAAATAAAAAGTAATATTAATTATTCATAATATTCTCATATGTTTTGTTTAGATCGAAGACATGTCTGGTGAAGCAGCACTGGTGGTTGCAGCCAGAGGCGGACAGAGCTCTGTGCTGCATCAGTTACTCGCTCCGTCCTTGCACCCACCTCCTTCTCTCTCCCAGCAAGCTGCTGCACTATATGCAGCTTCTAGGTATGTTAAGGTCTAGGTAATATAGCATGTAATCATAGTTTTTTTTTTAACATTCAAAGGTGAATGAATATTTGGCTTTGGAACAGCTGGAAATCAATAGACATCAACTATCTCAAAGGATTCTTAACGAAAAAACTAATATATTGTCTTCCCCATTAATTAAACCTATCCACTTTCTGATTTGCTTCCGTAATAGATCATTTCCGTGCCACATGTAAACTTATTGTCATAGCCGCCGTTTTAGTTTCATTTAGAATTTTTGAAAATTTTGTTTTATTGCGAGAAAGGCACAAGCTAGGCCGTTAAACCAGGAGAGAAGATGTATTATGTACCTTTTCTACACAGCTATATATAGATAAACAAATGTTAGCTTAAGCACAGTTCTGACGATGGCGTGAGCCGAAATAGCTATCAACTATATTTTTTAAAAAATAATTTTGTTGAACTAAAATACATTGCTATTTTTTTTTCACTGTGTTATAATGGAGTTCTACCAAGTGAATGCCAATTCAATCAATCAATCAATGAATGAATATTAACTCGCTGGTTGCTAATGTCTAAAATGTTGAGACAGTTAATTACGGTACATTGACAGTTTATATTTAATACATTAATGATTAAATTTGGCACACTCTGAAACCGTGTACATTTCCATATATTCTGTCATTTATGACTCAGGTTTCGCCGTTCAGCATCTTCAGGCATTCTATCAGACGCATGCAATATTCCATCACCGATTATTTCAAAAATTGATTCAAAAGTGTTGATTCTTTAATATTTTTAATATTCTATTTCTTCTTATATTTAAATAGAATTTATGATATCGACTGAAGGTGCTTGATGGAATTGAATATCATATTTGAATCATTGAAACTACAATTTTACATGTTTAGCTTAGATTAACTATGTGGAATCGTACAAAGTTTCAACAATTCAAATTTAATTTTAAGGTGTTAACTGTCTTCTTCTTCTTGATGGAAAGGCAAGATATTTTAAATAATAAAAACTATCTATCTATATATATATATCTATAAATCTTTTATTACTATTTCCACAATATATTTTGTGATCGGTTTCGCCCACCGCAAACATTATCAACTAATCATCAATTGATAATGCTCGCAATGAGCAAATGTGTTTTAATTATTTAAAATTCAAATTTATAAAAATACGTATGTAAGTATCGCTGTTGTCTCGAATTAAGTAATCTTCACTGATTTGTACCAGTATCAATTTTAATTTTTAGGGCTGGCCGACTGGATGCTGTGAAATGCTTGATCGATTTCGGTACAAATGTTGATGTCGGAATACCGGAATCGCCACTGATAGGAGCCCTGACCGGGGGATATTCCGATGTTGCCATGTTGCTTATACACTACGGCGCTGATTGTGACATTAAGGACTCTGTAAGAATTATCAGTCTTTTTTGTACATACTCATTATTTTACACTACACATTTAACGATAGTATGATTAGGAATCAGAAGAAAATATATGTTAAATATATAGTAGGTGTTTCCATAGGAAAATATCATTTTTATAAATTTATAGCAATTTTCAAATGATCTTTGTATCTTAGATAGATATCGGACGTTTATTTTTATATTTGAGAATTTGCTTTGTATATATATTATATACTCGTTTTGATAATTGTGTAGTTAATATTTTAGAGATTTAATATATTAGTAAAATTTTCATGTGTTTCAATATATTTATTCAGTGCTGTAATTCAATGTTTTAAATTAAAAAATTTGATATGAAAAAGTTTTTTTAAAAACATTTATATAGAACTATTATTGCAAATGGCTTCATTGATTGAATCGAAACCACATACGGCCACAAGAAAAATTATGAATAAATCTGGATTTTTTTTCAATAAATGTATATCAGAGACATCTATAGAAAGATATCCGATTTAGAGAATTTTCAAATCTAGAATTTTTCTCATTTATTCATATTTGAGTGGAGCAGCTGTCACAGTGTGTGTGTGAAAATGTTGTGCAATACTTTCATAAAATAGAAAGGTTTGTGTGGTAGCCTTAAAAAAAATTATTATTATATTTCCAATAACAACTAATAAAAAAAATGTATTGAATGATTATGTATTGTAATATTTTCATAATAAAATTAATAATTGGAAATGGTGTCCAAAGACTTAGAGAAAACTTTTTTTCTTATAGGCTAGAATCACAGCACTATATTTGATACCTATTTTTACTAATTTGTTAATCCATATGTATTTGCTTTGTTGATATAAATAACTAGAGAAGAATTATGAATTCAAGGTATGAAAATCATTGAGACATCTGAAATATTACTGATTTTTTCTCAAAAAATATAACATTCAAATTATAATTAAAAACGTGAATTTTTTTAGATTATAGATAAACTTGAATGCAATGATGAAAAAAAAACTATTTTTTTCTCTATGATTTTCACCCCTTAACGATATTTTATTGTCAATTGTGAAAGGCTTTATTTGTCACAATATAAAGTGTTCAAAAGGTTTTCAAAAAAAATGTTTAAATGATCAGCTTTATAAATATTCTTATCATATGTATTTATATCCACTATAAGAACTACTGTAATATAATTGACAGGAGTTTTCATCTTCTAATCAGATGGATTCCATCTCCATTTGCTGAATTTATATCATTGAGATATATTCTGTGGATCTATAAGACATGACCTGGTTGGAAGTAAATAGAATGGCTCGATTGCGACGTCGATTCAATTGAAAAAAAAAACCTCTTGAACAAATTATTTTTATACAGATGAGAAGGTTTTTTATAATTGGCGATGATATAAATTTATTTTTTATCAATCTGCTAAATAAATAGTTAAAATACATGTGACTATTATTGGTTTTTAATTTTAGAGAGGTAACAGTTGCTTGCATTTAGCTTGTGCATCCGGACTGTATACTGTGGTACGTGCTCTGTGCGCTTTGGGAAGTATTCAAGGTCCCAATTTACGAGGACATTACCCGTTACATGTAGCTGCTAGAAACGGACACATACAAGTCGTTAGGTTAGTCTGTGTAGTAGTTATCCGATCTAACTATACGAACCGGTAGCAAATGAAAAATATTACTTGTTTAGTTTTGAAATTGTTGCGCGTTATTTACCAAAATGTATAAATGAATGCCGGTTATGTTTTCAGATTGTTGTGTTTTTATGGATGCAAGTTAGATCAAAGAAATGGTGACGGAATAAGAGCCGACATAACAGCTGTGAAGTATGGTCACAACGATGTAGCAGAATTACTTGATAGATTGAGGTTATTAGTTTTTTTATTTTTTACATTAGTAAAATATACTGCAATTTAGACAATCCATAATCCATTGCCAATACCAATCAATTTTTATGTGAATAATCGATACTAATTACAATTTCTGTAATGCCTATAAGGTTCAAAAAATATCCTAGAAAATAAATTTCATGGGTACACTGCAATTTTTGCAATTCAGTAACATGTTTTTTTACTCACCGGTTTGCTGAGCTTTTTGGGGATATTGTTTTTATTACTAGCCTTCTTTCAACCCTCTTGTCCTAAAAAATATGTATTTTTTTAGAGCCTCTACCTCCCCTAGGGTGTGATGTCATATTGTGGTTCTACAATATATGTGCGTTGGTTCACATTGTGGTGTATATGTGCGGTTCTTTATATATTTTTTTACTTCTATCAAATATCAACCTAACTATCAATTCCATACCAATAAAAATGCATATGCATTTTCACCATTACTAATACATTGAGAAATATTTATTTTATTGTGGAAATTTGATTCAGTTTTTATAAATATAAATTTGAAGATTATGTTTTTACAGGGCTGGGGGAACGAGCACATTGGCACTCAGAGGTCAGCTGCTTCCTGGCTGCCGACCTCTTGCCAGGCCCCAAGTCAGACTCATGGGGCACAGCGGCAGCGGGAAAACGGCACTGGCTGCTTCTTTAAATGCTGGACTTCTTCATGCACTGTTTCGACGATCAACATCGTTGACATCTAGATGTAAGTTCACGATATTTAAGTGTCCTTCCTTCCGATAATGTTAATAAACTTAGAAATGTAACTCATATCTTCGCGTTGTACTGTTCTTGTCAACAGCTAGACCTTCATCTCCTTGCCAGACCTCGCAAATAGAAATGGACATAACCCCTAGACATAACTCGTTAAGCTTTGACTCTTGCACAATGCCAAATTACGTTCCCACAAAAGGAGTCGAAGTTCATCAGGTATTGGTTGAATTAATATTTATCAATATTCTTTCAGACTTTTTGAGGGATTTTAATTTCCATAGAAATCAGTCAGTGGGCAGATTGGTCAGGCATTAGCTCGGTAAAAAGATGAATTCAACATCAAGAGATAAAACTTCAATCAATTTGTTTTATATATTGGAACAGTCATTTTATTCAGTTATAAAAAATATATATATAATTTAGAAAAAATTCACGGTGAGTCCGCAAATTTGGCAATTGACGATTTAGAGAACTCTTCACTTCCTTAAAAAATCTCAATCGAACCCTAAAAATTATATAACCATTCATTTGGACGAAATTTTCCGCCCATCTGACCAAGTTGACTTCAAATATTTTTTTCTAATATTTAGTAAATAATTAGTTGGTTCAAACCGTGAGTTTTCATTTTATAAAACACAAATCCTTTATTAACAACAATATAAAAACATTGAATAATAACTATAGTGTGTGATCATCGTTTCATAAATTCTTACAGATGGACCTGAACGGTGTAGGTGATATAACAGTGTGGGATTTTTCCGGCCAAGAATCATACTTCCAAATATATCACCATTTTCTCAGCGATGTCGTGATACCTCAACCGTCGTCCGTATTCAACAACATGGTGGCAAAGAAATCGTTTAAAAAATTCAACACCAATGAGATGGCCAAATATACGGCGGCAAATGACAATGTCATAACTAATATTGGAAAATCCCTCTCTGAATCCAGCCCTGCCACCAGTTTTGGATATTCTAATACTAATTATAGGTCAAATATCACATTGAATAGAAATAAATACTCTCATATGACTGTTTATGTCATTATGTTCAATCTGGAGAAACCTTACAATGTGCAATTGCAGCAGTGTACGTTTTGGTTAAATTTTATCATCTCTAAGATGTCGGCATGCAACGTAGCCGGTAAGATTTTTGTGCATAACTTTAATTCAAGTAAAGATTTTTTCTTTTGAAACTGTTGATGGCTAGTCGAATGTTCTCAGTTGTGTAGTGCAGCAATTACCATGTTATGGATTTCACGGAGTCTAATAATCTATTGTAAATTAATAATAATTATATGTATTACCATTATTTCATTTTAAAGGGATTAAATCGTGTACACTCGTTATTTTCATTTCAGGTGGTCTAGGAAATGTAATATTGGTGGGAAGTCATGCCGATATACGTGCACATAAAACCCTGCAAGGGGACTATGTATATCCAGCAGGTGAAAACTTATTGCAAGATATACAGCAAATGTTCAGTCAGTTCTTTCGAATTCATCATCAGGTATCAACACACATAAACCTTCTGTCACTGTATAATTGTCAACTGTCGATAAATAATGTCACACAATTTTTGATCGATTTGGGACTTAATTTCCCCGATTATTCAAGTTTTTTGTTGTAAAATACTTAATTTTTTGTTTAAAAAATGTTACATTTATCAATCACTTCTTAAATTAATCTATAATGAATGAATATCCATATTAAAAAGTTGATTTTTTGGGTGTGTTCTAAAAACCTTTTCAGCATTTGATGCCATATAAAATATTTCAAGGATGGTCACAAAACTGTACTTAATGAAATTATAATTTTGTTCAAGGTACTCGCTTTGGACTGCAATGCATCTACATCTGTCGGAGTGAGAGCTTTGAAAACATACTTATCAACGGTGAAACGTTCCATAACTCAGGTCACTAAATCAATTAACTAAAGCTCTTCTGCTGACGAATTATTAGAATCATTCTTCAGTTTTCATATTGTTTCCTTTCTTTTCGAGTGAATTGGCGCTTCCTTTTTGGCATCGATTTATTGTAGAGATCTATGTTATGAGAGATATTTTCTACTTCTTCAAAATTGTTTGATATTGCTTTAAATTGATTGAATAATTTTCATTTTCCAACTAATACGGTAAATATACCATTGAAGGATTTATAATCTCTCAGACAACTTGGCGGAGTAGAAAAATCTTTCATTCTATAATAAGTAATAGTTTCTCATCAATATAATTATGTTTCAAAAATATACAGATCTGATGTCTTGCAAATGATAGAATTTATTTTAGATTTTATTCTTCACTTTGATCGAAAATGTGGATTTAATATCTAGCAGAAAAACCTTCATCTTTTAAATATAATCCAAATGAGTTTATATAACCTTTGAATAATTGAAAAAATCCTTTTAACTTAACCGTAAATATTCCCTATAAAGTAATTCTTTAAGAACATAGTAGAACTATTTTTGCAGTGTCGCAATGATTTTTTAAAATGCTATAAATATTGCAAATTTAGTGTCCTATAAAACTTTACAAATAGCATTTATTAAAAAGCAATGAATGAATTCAAATTAAAATTGTATGAATTTAAGTACATCAGTGTTAGACATTAAAAAAGCAATTATCCTTATATTTTTGAAGCACATACTGTTTTTTTTTTACTGTGTTTTGATTTACGCCAAGCAAAGTCACCAATTATTTTTCTGAAGCCGAAAGTGTTCTCTGAGGATGCAATGTTTATTTTGACGCTTGTTTCTTTTTAGTTTTCTTTTTTATCTTGTTCTATGTTGTACAGGACAAAGATACTCATATAGTCGGAAGACAAAGGACCACAATATTTGGAAGCGAATACAACTTAATCCACGAGTCCCCTCTTCGCAGACAGTTAAGTTGAAATATCAACAATAATAAAATGTGCATTGAGTGTTTTTTGTCTCTCAGTTTCATTTTCACACATAATAGCGTAGGTATACGAGTATCAATATATTGATTTTATATATAGAGTAAGTACTGTACAATTAATTACTTTTAATTAAGATGCAATATTTACTTTTTGTAATAATGTAATTTATGATATCGACTGAAGGTGCTTGATAGAATTCCAATATCAAATTTGAATTGTTGAAATTTTGTGTAATTCCACATGTTTGGTCACTAACGACGCAGGTTTTGCCTTTCGGCATCTTCAGGCATTATATCACATGCCGAAAGGTGTGGCCCAGGTTGTAAGTGATAAAATATGTGGAATTGTACAATGTTTCAACAATTCAAATACTTCTTTTTGTGTTTTGAACCAATGTTGATTGTGTTTGAGTCAAGTATAGTTTGTTAGATGTTACTTCATGCAAAAAGAGGAATTCAATTAGGTAAATGGTTCATCGTAATTGCACAAAACAATGACAATTCAAAGCTCGTTAAAAATAAAATATTTCAATCATCAGTATTGCAAGATTTTTGGGGGACATTTTTTCTTTTAGTCTTAGCATCAAAATTTACAACTGAATGTCAAATGAAATGAAAGTCTGACTGTATGATGATTCCCGCCTGTATTTGAAGAACATTATTTTGTATGTTTATGAACAAGTTCATAGACTACAATTTTTAATGATGGGCAACACACATATGAAGATAAGTAATTGCTAATATCAAAAATCAACCAGACTTTCTTGGTGCACTCTGGCCTAATCTTGTTAATTTTAAGTTAGTTAAAATTAAAGTTTATTTTTTTAGTTTTATGAATTGTCATTGTTCTGTTCTGTCATTGAAAAATGATTTATTATCTTCCCCTCATACAGTTGACCTTAAAATAGTAAATATATAGATTGTTACGGCCAGTCTTGACTATTTTTTAAAATTTTGCAATACGCCTTTTCAGCAAGAATTAGCTGTCAACATCGTAGAAGTGATGTAAAATTGTTTTTTCATTCAACTTATTTCAAGTCTGATAGCTAGGCCTCAAATAATTCTTGATTTTATACAGTAAAAATGTAACAATTAGTATTTTAATAGTATTATTAATTCTGTTTTATTTAAGATTACTATAAATTGAGAAATAATTGAGTGTAAGGTTTTTAGTAGTGAACCGAAAATTAGCTGTCGTTGGCAATTGTAATTCATAGCAGACAAAACCTTTGATTTATAGTATATGTGAATATTGACATTTTTTAAATAATCAGCTTGAATATAGATCAAATTTTTCATTAGTTTTATTGTAATAGATATTAGTGACAAACGATAATAATAGTTTAAAAATATAGATTGACCTGACATGTTAATATATTTCTTTTGAAAAGTTAATTGAGTAGTGATTTGATTCTCTCTCATATACTAGCCTAGTTGAAATAATGAATTGAAAACTGATGGTATAAAAATGACAAATGTTCTATAGTATTATTTATTTTATTGCATTTTTCGATTTCCTGCTGATAGCTGTATAAAGAAATACCATTTTATTTTTAAGTGAGTCTCAAATCAGTTCTCAAAAATATCTTGCTTTTTTAAAAAATTGTGTTTTTATCCTCTGAATAAAATGAGTTTTTGGACATTTGTTGTTTTTATGGCAAGGTTTTCAATTGCCTGTTGAATTTATAGGTTTCCGTTGGTAATTGGAGTGGATTTTTGGAGGGAACTCTATCGTGGGTGGTCAGCATCCGCAAGTCCATAGAGACGTTTCCCGTCATGGACCGAAAAGTTTTCATGGACAATGTCCGATGCCACGTTAACCTTTTGGCCAGCGATGAGCACATCACGGATATCATTCACCATCTCCACATAATGGGCGAGGTGAATAATTCTATAATTGTATCTACAATATTACAGTAAATAAGTTCTTCTACAAATTTTTAATAATTTTTGAAGTTGATCAATTTGGTAAGAATGATTTGTAGTGTTGTAATCAATTCATTCTTATTTTGAACTGATTGACATCAAATCAGAAACTTACCACCTAGAGGCACATCATAATCATGTATAATAAGAAGTAAAAATTAAAATTGATTGTAGAATATTATTATGGCTAGATAATACATAACTTTTGATATAATCACAAATAATAGCATCTTCAGCATTTAAGTACATTTTACAATTGAATAACAACACACATGTCTCAAAAACTCTCAACACATTTTATTTAAATAATATGGGAGGAGACAGAAAAATGGTGCATGTGTAAGTGTGAGTATTGAGTGAATGTTGATAGTTGATAGTTGGTAGTTGGTATAATGCCACCTTGTGTGTAATATTACTAACAATATTGCACATTGAAATTGATGATTGATATTTACTGTATGAGAACATCGTTTTTGATTCGCTACCACTATTTGTTGTATCTGTCTATCGGTCCAGTGTAAATTTGTGTGTAGAGAGGTGGCTGATAATCATAACCTGCAAAAGATCGTGGGATTGGGAAGATATCACAAAAAGAAAGAAACACCCAATATACTTTTCTATTACCACAAATTTAATTTGTTTATGCAAATCAATAACAAAAAAAACAATGAAAACATAAGCAAAAATGTTATCAATAAAGTATTTTTCTTGCGATTTTCAGATTTTGGCAGTCGGGCAAGTAATAGTTCTCTGTTGCGAGTGGGTGGCGCGTGTTTTGGGAGCGTTGTTAGGAAGAGGTGGTTTGCAAGGCGCTCGTGTCCTAGGCGTGTACACAGCGCATGATTTCCAAGCACATTTTGGATACTGTGATGCTTCACAGCTTTTAGGTCTACTGCAGGAGATGCGTTTATGTACTATGGTAACTATATATTGAATATCAGCTGCATTAATCATAGATTTATAATTTAATATCTTTAAATATCTTGACAGCTCTGAAATGTACATTTAATGAATTATTATTTGAAGAGATTATGATCATCTTTAGTAATATTATAAGTTATTCAAAGTAATGATTTTTACATGGTGTAGAAATGAAACAAGTAATGTCTTATTTTTGAGAGTTATGGACTGTCATTGACGTTTAAAACACTTTGTAGTCTTGGATCAATGCTTCTTAACTGGTACACAGGAACCTTTTTGCAACTTCACAGCAAA
Source organism: Himalopsyche japonica (assembly GCA_028555115.1). Lineage (NCBI taxonomy): Eukaryota > Metazoa > Arthropoda > Insecta > Trichoptera > Rhyacophilidae > Himalopsyche > Himalopsyche japonica. Next base: position 1,317,811 of record JAHFWJ010000412.1, on the reverse strand, counting down.
TAAAATGAAAAAAAATGCTTACAAATCAGTTGATAATGCTCGCGATGAGCGAAACCGATCCTGATCAAAAAATATATTGTGGAAATAAGTACTAAAAAAATGTGTTTTTATTATTTAAAAATGCTAACAAATCAGCGGAATAGTGACAACTGAACATGATCATAACAATAACTAATTTAAAGACTAACAACTATAATTAAAGAATTTTGGGTAGCCATATCAAATATTCAACTTAGTATTTATGAAGTCTGCATAAGCCAACAAGATCTCAATTAATTTTCATGTCTACTAAATTCTATTTTGCTAAAGGTAATTTTAGTTACAATTCTTCAATATATCTTTTCTTTCATATTGTTTTCCTTATCTTTTTTTATTCGTGATTTTCTTAGTTTTCTGTCTGTTTGATTTTTGTGCATCACAATTTTTTCTTATGATCAAAACTGCTCTGCGACTTCCAAATAATTATGAACCAGGGTCTTAGATACATGAATTCATGTTGGCAAATAAAAACCTTAATATTTATAGTCAACATGATAGACACTTTGTTGGACTTGTTATGACATATTGGAGCTTTTCAACTTTACCTTGAAGCATGTGACATTTTTCACTCTAGACATTCCCAAAAACTTCAGTCTTTTAACAAAAGAAAATTTTATTTGTAAAATAGATTTAAAAAATAATTATATCATGTTTTACAGTGTGAAGTTGACGACGAAATAGAGTACGAGTTTCCCTGCTTCAATCTTGTAGAAACGTTGGATGGTCTCTGGGATCCGGACGATCCTCGTTATCAGGCAGCCGATTCGTGCTATGGAGGTCTGAGGCTCTGCCAGTCCAGAGGATTGACGCATCTTATATCCACTGTTTTTCCACATATTCAGGTAAATGTGTGACGGTTACCCAACTTAAAAATTCAACAAAAATATAATAATCAAGACAGTAGCAGATCTAGAATACTACCAAGTAGTTTCTATCTTTCTTGGATGCATATAAAATTTTTAACTCTACATATTATTGTTTTGTTACAGCAGTTAAGCATCATTAATTATGTCTACACTTTGATTGTAAATATGCAACAGGTCTATTAATATTAAAGTGCTTATGTGTGATGGCATAAGTAACAATATGTAAAATTATTATACCAGTCAAAGTGTCCACGCCCTCTCTCTATCCTTCGATAAATTGAGAGCAGATTTTCTTAACATGCTGAGTCACATAGGATATTATTTCAATAATGTTTGTTGGTCATTTTGAAGGTGTTAACTGTCACATTACAGTGGAAAGGCATTATATTTGGATAATAAAAACAATACTAAGTACTATTTCCACAATTTTATATTTCTCTGATCAGTATTTGTTATTGCTTTGTGATATCTGTTAATTTCATTATTATGTTATATAAATGCTTGCTTCCTGTTAGGTGGAGCTTCGCGATGATGTGGAATCATTAAGGATATCGGATACTTTCGGAGGTTGGGGCGGCGATTGCGATCTCTACCAATGGTGGCACGGCTCCAAGCTGTGTTGGGGAAATACCGAGTGCTTGGTCACACTGTGCGGGCCCACGGGCATGGAGTACATCGACTTGAAAGTCAGGGGCGTTCCCAGTTCGGGTAGCACGTGCTTCGGCCATTTAGAGAGAGTACTCATGTGCATCAAGCAGGTAACTGAAATTTTTGATAACAATTAAATTATGCTCGGCTCATTGCGATTGTAATTCTGGTGCAATTTTTAATAATTTTAGGCGATAGGAAGAGTCGCTCCGGGATTGATGTTGCAGCGATCCGCTCTGTCTGCTCACCAACTCAGAACGCACTGTGAAGAACCGTACTGTTGGTCGACTAGTCAAATAATCATTGAAATGCTTCATCATCAAGAAGATGATAATTTTGCATCCGTTGCTATGTCTAATCCTTTCACTGGTAAAAAAGAAACATTGCAGAGTTTATTATGCTTCGGTAAGTAATAAACAATGACTTATGTTATGGTTTGCGATTATTTAACATTTACAAACACATGCTCTGTGTTAATTTCTATGTATTTTCCTAAGTATATGTTCTGCAAATTGATTAGACATACAAAGAACATCACAAAATCTAGCAAACATGTTCAATTGAAATGAAATGAAAACATGTGTTACTGTGTGATAGAAAGCCTTAAGATCCCGAAAGGTGAAACTAAGAAGAAATGTACAAAGTATGGGCAATCCAAATATAAAATAAAGTATTGTCTATCAAAATGGTGTCTCATTTGTCAATGAGAATAAACTTTGAATAAATCACTGTCCATAAAAATCAATAAATTTGACAAATGAGATTCAATTATAAAAATATTTATTTTTATTTGACAGAAACTATTGGTTTGTTTTCTTTGTGTGGAAGCTTCAAAAGAGAAGAATAAATTGTAATGCTTAACATTTTAGATAGTTCAGCTGTCGGGGAATCTCTAGTATGGGGCCCGAGGATAAGCGTGAGGGAGATCGGAGAAAACCTTCTCGCAAGACTAGCCTCACTTCTAGATCCTCCTCATGAACTCGGAGCGCACTGGTGCATGTTAGCTGTTTCTTTAGGTTGGTGTTTTTAGCATTATAATATTTAATATTACCAATAACAATATTATAATTTAATTCAATTATTGATCTTTTTGTTTTCAATATATTCTAGGTGTTAATCAAGATTCAATTGCTGCATTTGATTCAGAAGCAGACGTCTGGCATACTTTAAAACTTTTAGTGACAGTCAATTGCAACATTGGTATGTTTCAATTCCACATAAGCACGTTTGAATTGAATTGAATTTTTATTCAAAATAACTCATAATTGTTAATCTGTGCATTTTAGGAAACCTGATTGAAAAACTTCAAACACTCGGCCGTCCGGATGCGACTGAGCTCATATTTAACCTGGCTCCCTTGTATATGACCGCCAATCACAAGAACTTTGAAGCAACATTCTTTACGATCGACGATGATAAAACATCGATGGGCGCCGCCTCGCAGGACTACGCTTTGCAGGCTTGCAAGAATATCGGATCTAGAATTCACACCGACGTTTGAAGGAAATTCAACAGGAATTTGGCTACGGCAAGGATTTCATATCAGAATATCGACGTGTTTGTAGTGAATACGTTTTAGCGCCTCGAAATACTGAATCACAGTAAGTGGGCGAGTATCATTGGTAACTAAATGATGAGCCACTCACGGAGTATGTGCTGCAGTCATTTATTGGCCGAAAGTGGGAGTGAATGAAAATTCATGATTTTATAATATTGTATTATCATATCTGTATTTTAAAGTAATCATTGTGGAAGTATTACCTCGACTATTCCGATAGACTGTCAAATTAAGTATCATGTTGTATGACAGCACTGTCAAAGATATTCATCTGGGATTATTTATTTTTAAAATTATGATAATCAATACCTGTGAATTGTTAGTACATATGAAATCAGAAAAATTACTGCATTCGTTTAATAGACTTTGAGAATAACATTGATATTGAGATTCTATTATTAATTTAGGGTTTTTATTGCAGTCTTTGATATATGACAGTTTTAATTATGTAGCATTCTGTTGGCACACATAATATCAATCAACTATGTTCGCATTGATGTCACAATTGCGTAAGTTTCAAATGCCGATGACTTCTTCTAAGGCAGTGATAATATTTAGTCGGATTAATGAACAAACCTGTCAGTTATTACGCTAACGTTTTGGCTATTTTTATTTTCTATTTAACAATACCTCTTTTGAGGCTTGTACAAATATGCATAAAAAAGAAAATGATTCCAAAAGTGATGCTATCTATTGTCTACTGCTCAAGCAACCGATCAAATGTCCATTTAAACTTAAATGTAAGTCATTAAAAAATATAAAAAATCATTTTATCGCTGTTACATTAAAAATATAATAGTTTTATTTATTATTAATATAGAAAAAATAGTGACACAGTGACTAGCAAAGCTAGCGTATGATTATATTTTTATTGTCGGAAATCTCCAGCTGGAGTTGTAGGTTATTAAGACAAATGGTTTTAACTATATTTTTGGTAAACAAAACACATTAAAGGCAATAAAATTAAAATTTTTAATTATCAGTTGAAGGAGAGAATATTTTATCATTACCTTTTACCCTGAACATCATTAATACTGGGTGATATCTATACATTAATATCAATGACCCGTTATTACATATATATAAATTTTCCTGGAATAAAAAAAATTGTGTACAATATTTTTTTACAAAGTACAACAAGTTTCCAACTTCGAGTGTTTATTATTTTAAACTGAGCTATTTATTATGCACTATCTAGGTTGATGCATATAATAACAATATAACAAATCTTGATCTATCGATGTATCATTTTTTCATATGAATACGTTTAAATTGTTTAAACAATTTAAAAATTCTAAGTTTTGTCTCTGACGAATCGGATTTTGCCTTTTACCATTTTCAGGTATTCTATCATATAAATTCAGTAGAACTGGTAGTCATTGAACAGTTTGAAATTACAAAAATACAGCCAAGAGCAAATATACATCTGAAATAATTTCAACAACTACTTATGTGATTCTAATCACATTCAAATTTGGAAAAAAATAATCTTAAAACCAATACAATCTAATGACTTCATAATGAGAGGTGTTCACAATAGTCATCTACTGTTAAAATGTTATTGGGAAATCTAAAACTTGAGTTACCTACTTATTTTCAATGTGTGGGTTATGGAGGAGTTAAATACCACATGATCTATTATTGTGAGAATTAAAGTATTTGTATGGTACCTAATTGAACTTATCCCACATGAGAGATATAGCAAAGGAGAATTATGCAGGCTTAACTGCTCATTAAATAAATGTAAAGAACTCAACTGTGCTGTTTATTTATAAAATTTCTTGATAAAATAGTTTATGTGACCCTATGTTTTGACGCAATAACTTTTTGTAAAAGTCATCACTGCTTGATAAATTATGCTCACTTTTATAAGATCACATTTTGAGCCTCTCTGTTTGACCCCTATACTGCACAGTTATGCATGAGATTGAAAATAATTTGTACAATTCATGTAAAAATATAATAAAACTATATTTTTTTTGTTCAACAATAATATTTCAAAACCGTATAATAAAAAAGTGAGTGTGTTTTGTGTTGAAATATCATTTAGTCGACCCAACAGAGAGGGGATTAATTGATTATATGATGAAAAAAAGTTAATCAGTTTTTGCTTTTAAACGTCTCAAATATACAAAAGTTTCACAGTAGTGTATTTAGAGGCATCAAGCGTATATTTTCACTCGATTACATTAATAAACGATAGAACAAGAATTAACTATGACATAGCTTTAGAAGTTTAGTTAAAAATGTTATTAAAAATGACGTAGCAATTTGTGATTCAGCACTTACTTTTAATTCTGCACTAAGTGAAATATTGCAATCTTTTACACTATATCTATTTTATGAAAATTCTTATTCATCACCCAAAGTATTATATCATTTTCAAATATCTAAAATAATAAATTTATTATGGTAAGGAAATTATTTTTGACACCTTTATAAAATTACAAAAACGTATTTTTCATATTCAAATATATTTTGTCATAAAAAAATAAATAAACAAATGACACGATGTCAGGATTTTTTAGTGACACCAAAAATCAGTACCTACTTGTAAGAAAATTGAATTTTAATTTATTCAATTATTAAAATATTTAAATGAAATATTATATATCCTATGTCTAATTTTAATAATATTCATGAAAAACTTTATGTAGTCTTCGTGGCACTTAATAAAATAATGTATTTAGCAATTATTCTAACTTTTGCAAAACTAATATTGAAAAAGCACAATTGAAATGGTGTCGATTATTGTATCTATTAAAAAAATATTCCATTTTTGTAGATCATAAGTGTGCCTCCTAAGATGGTTTATCTCGGATGAGAAGTTTATTAAAAATATGTCAAAGATATATTATAGAGCCAAATTATGCATTTAATTAAGAATATAAGTATAATGTAAAACAAATGCCGTATTGTACCTGTGGAAAATGGACATATATGAAATTTGTCGCATTGTCTGTTGAGAAATTGCCACTATATATTGTCCTATTGTCCACTATATATAGATTATTGATATCTATTAGAAAATATTATTAACGAGCTGTGTCTAGTTTTAATGCTTCACACTTAACCCATTTTTCCTGTACAGTAGGAAATATAATACATTTCTTTCAGTTCATATTACACATGAGAATGTTCTACCATTTATTATCATCTGTTAATGTCTTTTAATCTTTTTGAAGCTATAAAATAAGAATTTCACGACAACACACATTTTTATGCAGAAGAACTCTGATACATTGACATAAAGAAATGAAATCGTCCATCTCATTAGGATTGAGAGAGAGATGACTGATTTAATCATCACAGTATGCAATGACACAATAACCTTATCTGATTTCAGCAGTATTAACAACCCTGTTGAGAAACACTAATCTGGTCCATGCCATATTAAACCACTGATTGCTAACATCTCAACTCTTGATTTGATTTATTGCAGTTTGTTTGATTATTAAAAATATGAAAGTATCAATGGTGTTGAAATTTTCACAAGCATATTTTTGCTTATATCAAAATTCAGTCTGATTTATTCTGACAATCTCCATACGTTTGCTTTGAAATATTCAGTGTTGGAATATCTTTTATGCAGCTCAGCGAGGAGTAGGTTAATGTTGATGGGTCCCGTGATATGTCCAGTAGGTATGACAGGCTTTTAACCCTCAGGGTATGGTTGAGATAACTTGAAAAGATCATTTCATGCCAAAACTATACAATTTTTAATGCCACATCACAATCTATCAATTTGCCAAAAAACCCATTTTAAACTTTCCGAAAATAACACCTTACAAAGCATACTAAATTCATATAATTAATAAAATCATTGAATTCATAATAGTTTAGTGAACTCGTTCTTTTTTAGAGATTGCTGCAGATCGAAATTACTGACCGAGTATTACAAGCTTATACGTGTCAATATGTGTATCGAGGTTCATATAATAAAATTCATGGTACTTTTGTTTTGGCAAACATTGACACTAAGAGAATTTTGCAGTGCTCGGATTGAGAAATAGCTGGGTGTTTTTATCATGTTACATCATGCTCATTCAATATGTATACGATTTTAAAAATCTTCTAATGAATCATTTGTACATTGTTTTGATTATAACCTAAACGCACTATTATTTCTTTGAAAATTTGACACTATCAATATAGTCCAACAATGCAAACTGGTAAAAGACCTGAAAATTATATTTCATGTATAAAAAAAAAACTAAGATATATAAATAATAACCTTTTCTTCAAAATTTTTTAGATGAATTGAATATTGTTGTTTGTGTAAGAACTCGATGAAAAGTAAGAGAAGATTTTAAATCATTTTTGTTTAAAATCTTTTTTAGATTCCTATTTATTGTTTTCAAATGAAATGTATTTGTAGATTCTGTATTTGACGGTAAGATATAAATTGTTTTTAACTCTATTAGAAAACTTTATAATAAAATTTGGTAGAGATAGATAATTTTTTCTATAGCTTTCTGAAGACATGACAGAATAAACCAATCTAGTCCTGATAAATTACTAAAATATTTTAATCATCTATGTCACTTTAATTTTAAAGGAAAAATACTTTTTTTACATCGGTGTATTAAATACATAAACAAAATTAAATTTTACAATATAAGTACCAACTGTATTTTATTTATCGTATTATTGACAGCCGTCAAAGATTATACTACAAAAAAAGTTTATTTTTCATTTTGATTAATTACATATTAAGTACTTATATAGATCAACAGCTTAGGATTTAACTCTAGTAAAATTGTCACTTTTTACGACATCTATAGTACATGGTAATATAAAAATTTTAACTGCTAAAATGTTGTAATAAAGTAAAAAATAATTCATTGAATTTTTCAACAACTCGCACTATTCAGATACTCAATATTCAGTGAGTAGCATAAGCGTATCTCTTACGCGATTGAGGCCTCAAAAATAACCTATCATCAACATATTTGTCACTCTGTATTTCATGACTTTTAATGTACTAACTGTAACTTCTTGATGGGAAGACATGATATTTAAAAAAAATAACAAAACATTTTTCATCATTTGATAATACTCGCGATGAGCGAAACCCGTCCATATATTCAAATATATTGTGAATATAAAACAAAAGAATGTTTTTTTTATTTAAAATATGTACCATTCCACAAGTTTTGTCACTTATGACCCAGTTTAGCTAGTATCGTTAGGCATTTTTTTGGACAGTCAATTAACAAATCGTTTTCCTTCTATACAAAAATATATACCCTAGAATTTATAATTCCGTTTAAATATAAGTGATGTAAACTGTTTATTGACTGTCAGCTATATTTAATCCGTGTGATAGAACGCCCGAAGATGCTGAAAGGCGAAGCCCTGGTTGCGTGTGATAAAACTTGGGGAATCAAACGTAGTTTGAATGAATCAAGAGTGTGATATTGAAATTATTAAGTCCTCTCAGCCAATATCGTAAATAAAAATTTTACTACATACTTTCATTGAAACGATAGACAACATTATGATATTGACAAATTTAGTACATTTTCGCGCCGCTTGATTTGACACTTGAAATGTACTTTTGTTGAAAGATTATACATAATTTAAAAACCACGCATAAAATTTTGTGACGCCTTTTTGGCATCTGAAAGTAGGGCCTACAGTTGCACATGGGGTACCCAAGTTCACAACCGACCACTGCCAATCTTCCTTTCTTACAGCCGAATAAGAATATTTCCGCATAATGTATGAAAATCAAAATTGTCTCGCAGATTTTAACCCTATATTATCATTGTATTGTTCTTTTTTGAAATAAAAAAAAATGTTTCACTTATTAAAAATGACTTTCCAATTATTTTCTCAATCATTCCTATGTTAGTTAAGTATATATTTAATAATAATTCATGGAAGTTATTTATCAAAGCTATTGTTGAGCATACTGAATTAAATAATAAGGTCAGTCGTAATTAGAAATTCGTCAATCAGTTTATATTATTGAATTTTGAATTTAACTTGAATTTAATTTGAAGTTTAACACTGTAAATACCCATATTTGACATGTTATTATTCGTGAACCAGTGGTAGTAAACAATAATTGCCTTCGAATTACCAATTGCCATGTATTAACGAAAATCATTAAATGATAGTGGTTTGAAAATATTTTATGTAAGTATTATATTTGATATTAGCTTGCAGTATTTTTTTCCTAAGACGAAAATCTTTATTAATATTCACTAAAAATACATTTTTGTCCAGCTCTCTAAATAAAAAAAGATCAGAATCGTCTTACAAACATAAATAAAATAAAATTTATTGTAAAAGATTTCTGCGTATTTTGAAGACGTTGCAGATATATGACGGATTGGAATTATTAAATGTTGGTATATTTGATTTTTTTATTCTTTCTATCCGCTTAAATATTTTTATCAACATATATAATATAAAATTTAAAATAACTTTGATTAAATTTTATATTAAAATGAACTTCCACAAAGTTACCGCCGAAACCATCGAAAATATTAACATATATAATATTAAAAAACTGAAAGCATTTTCAACTTACAACCATCGCCAAAAAATCAGCTCCTATTATATAAATATGTAATGTTTTTGAAGTGTGCGTTGTTGCTTTGCAAAATTTTTGCAACCAAAAAAATGTTTAGAAGCACTGTGTAAGGACACAAATTATAATACGTATTACGATTTATATTCCATTATATTCCTTCAGACCTTTCAAAATTATTAATTGGTTTTTAATATGCACTTTCATCATAGGCTACTTTTATTTTATTATCAGATAAGTACATAATAAATATTTGGGAATTTCATTACACTGCATGACTAAATAATCTCATGTCATTAAGTCTAATTGTCATTAAATGTAATGGCAATTTCCGGTATGAATAGTTAATTAATCTAACATAGAGAAATCAATCAATTAGTCCATTTCTATATAATTATATTTTAAAACTCTTGCTCTAAGCTTGGGGTGCGAAAGAAGTTTCTATCTTTGGATACTTATTATAAAATTTAAAGCTTCCTAATGCTTAATGCTATATGTAAATTCAAACATATTTGAACAATTTCGTATAATAAAATGTTCTAAAAAATGATTTAATACTTAACAATTGTAATTTTTATTGTATTTCTAAAAAAATATTACATTTTTCTATAAAAACGCAAAACCATTTTTGATAGAGTGCGAAATCTCATTTTCAAATCTAAGAGAATGCCAATCACTAAAAACAATTAAAATACCCAAGAGATACTTTGGAACTCCAATATTAAGTTCCGGCATTCATCGCTTTCATATACGCCTTGTTCATTTTATATATTCATAGCCACCAATCAATCACCAAGAACAAAGCATCCTGCATTTTCTGGTTTCGTCAATCTATGATCTAAATATTTTGATCCCGTGTTTAATATTATGGCTTTGGACCGCTCTTTTTAATATTGACTGTTCCGTCATTTACGGAGGCGTTATTGGCATTCGAAAAAATATAAGTACTTAATTGTTATATTATTCCAACGATTTATACATGTGAAAAAGTCGTTAGAATAGTAAGCGACTCAGGTGGTTCTTTGTTTAACTTGAAGGGCCAATCTACAATGAAAAAACTTAGCCCAATTTTATAATATAGAAGTCATAAACATTGTGTTTTACCAATTTGA